>OY282491.1:4788295-6086960 GCA_958295575.1 Leucania comma
GACAAATGGAATTGGAAATTGATATCCATTTCTACGCAAGTAGGTAAATGACACATTTATAATTACCTCATGCCCCGCCGTGAAGTTTTAATTTTATTTATTTATTATTAAAGTAAAATAAAATTGAGTATTTTGTGAATATTTCAATTGCCTACCTGTTGTCATTATTGATATTGAGCAAAAAAGGGCAAAAAAGTCGCGTTTGTTTAATGGGAGTCCCCTTAAATATTTATTTTATTTTGTTTTTAGTATTTGTTGTTATAGCGGCAACATAATTTGTGTAAGTTTCAATTGTCTAGCTAACGGGGTTCTTGAGATACAGCCTGATGACAGACAGCCGGACAGACAGCGAAGTTTAACACCCGTATTTATAAAGCAGTAATTACTTGTTACTAAGCAAAAACTTATGAAGTCATTCTTTGACGTTTGAAATCTTCATTCAAAATTTTAATTTTTCTTAACTATAGAATAAAAATTGTTACTAAAGGAGTTTTTTTTTACTCAAGAATTTAGTTTTACTTGTTTCTAAATAAGGGTGTTAGTAATAGGGTTTTTCTTATGGTAGGTAAAATCATCCAATGACAAATCCCGCCCTTGGGCGGAGCGGGAAGTAGTGTCAGACTCTTACTGACTAAAAACCTACCCCATTCCTTCGTAGCCTATAGTGCCGGGGCCGGGCATTCCTTTCGGAAGTTAACCCATGACCCCAGTAGGCTTCGACCCTGCCTGCCTGCAGTTAGCAGGTTGGGCCTCTTCGGTGTGCTGACAGCTCCTTGAGGCGCGCGGGAACAGAACGCGCCGTCGACGACTTGGGCTCGGTCCGGTCGGTTACCGGACGATCGGACAGCGTGCTACCCATTGCACGCCGTCCGCAAGCCCGTGCGTACGGTGGCCGGAAATCGGGATCGGAATCCCGGCGGCGGCTGGGGCGAGCGCCCCGTTGCCCTTGCCTGATGCGGGTTTTTACCTTTTGGGTACGGAACAATAATAAAATATATTAGTCTAATCAATCTTTTAAATGGGAAACCCGTGACCCTAGAATGAGAAGTGCAACTTAAGGAACCTAGGCGTTTTAGTCAGTAATAGTCGGACACGTCCCCCTACGCGGTCACGTAAGTTAAACATAAATAGAAAGAATAAAACCTAAGTAAAAGCTATTCCTAAAGGAACTCTAACAAAAAAAAAAAACTTATTCGTCCAAATCGTAGTACTATAAAATTTTTATTCAGTTTCCCCGGAGAGAGACCGGACTGAAAGGTATAATATATTCAAGTAGAACGTGTCGTGAAAAATCCCAAATCTATTTCCAAAGAGTAAGAAATAGTGCTGAAGTCTTCTTATTTATTCATACAAGGATTGGCGTGGTTTTTATTATAGGCTTTTTTTATTGTTGACTCCTGAGAACTACCCTTTTCAGAGTCTAGTAAAAGATACCGTCAAATTCTATTGCCTTGATCATTAATGGTGCTAGTCAAACGAATTGGTGACACGCACATTACACAGCTTTACGTTTACATATTGTGATATTGAAGCTAAGCAGAGCTTGTGTTATGAGTACTAGATAATTGATAAATATACTTATATATTTCTAAACACATAAATATCAGTACAAAGTATAAACACGCTTCCCGCTGTCTGTCCCTATGTATGCTTAGATCTTTAAAACTACGCAACGGATTTTGATGCAGTTATTTAATAGATAGAGTACACAGACAGTATTTTTTAATAGATAGAGTGATTCAAGAGGAAGGTTTAGGGTTTGGAGTTAAAACACTAGGGCCATGGGGTTCCAGCGCTCATCGAGTTGTTCGTGACATCAGCAAACAGCTGGTCGACTCTTCGCGTGATCAGAGGGTTGGGCTTTTCTTGGGTCAATAAATCGTTGGATAGCAATGGTTGCCATCCAACGTGGCAATGCTGCCAGCATTCTGGGCACTTTTCCCATTGATACCGATGTGGATAAATTTTTATGATGCCAAATAAGTTGTTTTTCTAACCGTTTGTACATATTATTATTTTTAATTTGTATATATACGAGTACCTACAAAATGTTATAGTTGAAAAATTACAATAAATTATATATATAGAGGAAGGTTTATATGTATAATACATGCATAATATTTAATATCACAATTGCACCCGTGCGAAGCTGGGGCGGGTCGCTAGTTATAGATAAATTACACCCAGACACAGAACAAATGATCGTGCTCATCACACAAATATTTCACTTGTTTTCTATAACAGCTAATGGACTGGGTTTGTCAAATATACTTTGAAGGATTTTGCATCTATGGGTTTAAAAATTTATAGATGAAATGGATTCCGGGTTCCGTTTTTTCTTTTGATGTATGGAACCCTAACAAGATAGAGATAGATACACCATCGTTATGTAGATATACTAATATAACATGATATTTCTAAAATTGGTAAAGTTAGAGCTATATCAACTTTAGTAACATTATAAACCAACTTCGTAAGTAGTTCTTATCGATTTCAGTTATTTCTTCGCTATGTAACGTAAGCCAGTATTTTCTACTCATTTATTATTCCACACAAGTTTTAATTACTATACGTCTTTGTGATTTATTTGACTTGCGAAGAATGTCGACGGGTGATTTAATTATAGGGTAAAAAAAATCAGACCGTAATTAAATTATTGAGAAATAATAGCTTTGGAAGATTAAACGCAATTTAATATAATGGAAAATAATTTGAAGAACGCTTTTTTCAGAAATAATTCATTTTTAATTTTCTAAATGTTAAGGACATTTTCATGAAGAGCAGTGGTGGGTGAGTGTTAATGGTCCTGTCTTACGAGTTGTAGGTTGCGGGTTCAAACCCAGCCAGGCGCTTTATTTGGGTACAAAGCTGACCGGTCTACATTGTCCTCTCAAATCTATTAATATTGTAGTATGAAAATGTTCTAAAAACAATCACTTTTTTAAAAGAGTAACCACGGAGTTTCTTGCCGGTTCTTCTCCATAGGTAACGACCAATTGGAACCGTGCGCTAGCTTCTGACGTTTTATAAGTGCCCATGTAGGCCTATGTGAAATAAACGATATTGAGCTTTTTTTTTTGAGTGTGATTTTGTGTAGTTTATTTCATTACCACTGCTCTCAAAACGTTGAAGGTACACATCGTGAGGAAATGTCCTAATACCAAAAATTCGAAGAAATGTGACATCTATCAGCCCACACTAGGCCCATGTGGTGGATTAAGGCCCATTCACTCTCCTGTAGTGGAGGCCTGAGTCCCAGCTGTGGGAACATTATAAGGCTTGGCATTGACAAGGCATTAGGATGCTATGCTATGCTATCTAGGACATTACTGACACCCCGTTGGTACTGGTTGCCATTCGTAAATCTTTGACTGTCTTCATACCTATTCAGATGCCAGAAAGTCTGACTATCTAACGCGTACCTATGGTGTTGCCCAATAACTGGGTTGCGGAGTTCTGATAGGCAGTCGCTCCTTGTAAAACAGGGGAATCCAGCCACCTTTGGTTAGTCTGAAAGCCTACCCCAAGCTAGTTGGAAAAAGATTAGGGAGATAATGATGATGTCGAAGAATAATATGATGAATACTTATACAAATTAACACCTTTGTTGGTGAAATTGTGTCCTTATAACAAATATTATTCAATGTCTACCTCACTCAAGTGAGCGTACACAATTCTGTAAACTTCACAGTTCACCTCACTCACGTCAGTGTACACAATTCTGCGAAGTTCACTGCTCACCTCACTCAAGTGAGCGCACGCAATTCTGTGAAGTTCACAGCTCACCTCACTCAAGAGAGCGAACACAATTCTGTAAAGTTCACTGCTCACCTCACTCAAGTAAGTAATTAAAATTTTGTAGTTTACAGCTCACCTCACTCAAGTGCGCACACACAGTTCTATAAAGTTCACAGCTCATCTCATTCAAGTGATTGCACACAATTCTGTAAAGTTCACAGCTCACCTCACTCAAGTGAGCGAACAGAATTCTGTAAAATCAACCGCTTACTTCACTCAAATAAGCGCACAAAATCCTGTAAAGTTCACCTCACCTCACTCAAGTGAGCACTATTCGAAAGTGGACTCATATGTTTTAAACAGCGACCTGTTTTAAGGTAAATCATCGCGGATTCGCAGTGAAACAAAATTCCAAATTCAAATTAATGTTTAAAGAATTGATATCCGAATGGAAATTGGCAAATCATCCGGTTTTGTTTTTATGTAATGGAACGCATAAAAGTAATATAAACCAATAAATCTATCTACAAAAGACGCAACAACATCTCCCAAGGTAAACCACTTAGAAATGGACAGACAGCCTTCCGTTCAACTGGCTATCAAAGGCTAAACGTACTGGAAGGGTACGAATGAACGATCAAACGATACATCCAATCGTACCGCTACTCACTTTAAAAATACTTTCGTAGATCAGTAACCAGTTTGAGAAATGGTGCGGATACTATTTGTTATGTTAAGATGAAAAGTGTGATCAATGTCGGGTTTCTACATGCATACATTATATTAGGAAACGTATTGTTATGTTAACCAATCACAAATGGGATAATCGTGGTACTAAAATGCAAACAGTTTATAATACGAGGTAAGTTTAAAGCTCACATTAAGCGTGTCATTATAAAGGTAGCGTATGACTAGATTACAGACTACGTTGAAGACACTCTTCTTTGGTTATGACTACGTCTGCACATGTCAGTTTTCCGGTAGTCCGTTATATATGCTTATTTACTGCTTTAAGTTTATTTTCATATTATACAATTATCTGTATAATAGACATAAAAGTTAAATTTGTGGAGAAAACTTGAGAATTCCAGTTACCAGCTTACAGGGCTCTACCCTGACTACCAGCATCTTGAATCCAGTTCCTGTTGGGTTGTGTTTTTAAATTAAAGAACCGAAACTGGTTATGGTATATTTTTATTCGAAAAGATATCTTATATTATGTATTAAAAAAATAATTGCGAAGTAAGTTCAAAGCTCAAATCAAGTGTGACCTTATTTTTAAAAATTATTACAAGACTATGTTGAAGACACGCTACTTTGCTAATGACTGCTTCTGCGTATGTGATTTCCCTGGTCGTGTCACATACGTTTCTTAACAGTTTCGAGGATTCGTTTTAATTTAATTTTATACATGTACCTTATGTGTAAAGAAATAAATATAACATTTTGGAAGTACCCGACTGTCACAAAGTGACAAATCCTTTCAAGATTTTATTGTATTTTTTTTTAGATAATAAGATTTTTTTTTTATATCAAAATAATGTAACTGTTCCAGTGGTATAGGTTGTAAAAGAGCCAGTACGTGGACAGCGCTAGTATTTTTACATCAAAATGTATACCTTCACCTATTAATATATGAGTATATCCTCCCGACAACCTCAAGAGAGATTAGTCTAGTCACAAGTCTAGTAATATAATTATTGGTACTTTTTATCAAACTGATGACAGCGCCATATCATGTCCAGACAATTGCTGTCCATTGCAGGTTTAAGATCAGTGGTGGCTAAGGTAACGGCCCCAACTTACGAGTTGTAGGTCACGGGTTCAAATCCAGCCAGGTGCATTATAAAAATTGCCAAACCGAGCCCAAATCGTCGACGGTGCACACTGTTCCCGCGCCCCACAAGGAGTTGTCAGCAAACTGTAGGGGTCCAGCAGGGTCGAAGCATACTCTAGGGCTTTAGGAAAGTATGAAAATGAATACCAGGGCTCTGGAACCAAGGCGATGAAGGAACGGGGTAGGTTTTTAGTCAGTAAGAGTCTGACACTATCTCCCGCTCCGTTCAAGGGCAAGCGATGTCATTGGATGATTTTACCTACCATAAAAAAATTCAACTTTTGTCTACGTTAATGAATTCGACTTCAATGTGAAACTGATTGAAAGTTGTAAGTACAAACAGATGTGATGAACCCACTCACGGTTTGATAAAGCCTACACGCGCTATTGTCTTCTCATTCATATTTGTGCCTACTTCTGACTCGTACACAAAGAGATTTGGCACAAAGGAATCTAGATTAACATGTCCTATGTATGTTTGATGTTTTCGACTACCAAATAAACTTTATGTGACTGTCAAATTGTTAAAAGGGGTCTTCCCCACTGTCGACGTCGAGCATGGTTTAAAACATCTAACGCGATGTTTGATGAAAAGGCAACGCGAAAAAAGAGAGATAACGCCTGAAAACTCTGTTGGCATTCGGTAATTCCGTGATATACTCGAATATTTCCTCTCGACATCAGGATGGCCACCAGTCAGTATGCATTCAAGCGGAAGTTGCGGAATTATTTTCTTCACAGATAGCGAAGTCGTCTCATAAACCCCTTTCTTTCACTTCATATAAATGTATGTATATGTAGGTATATATTATATTAAATATATATGTATGTGTATTTTATTCATATAGATATATTCAGATAGATATTTTTACCCTTGTTCTCTTAATAATCTTTTGTTTTTTTTTTTTATCCACCTGCCATGATTTCTCTTCACCACCCTTGGTTGACTGGTAGAGAATGCTTAAGGCATTAAGTCCGCCTGTGTACCCTTGTGTTGCATAAAGTTCTAATAAATAAATAAATAAATAAATAAATATTTCACAAAAATGGTTCCAGTAAATACGTGTTTTTATTAAAACCCTCAACAGTTTTTGAGAAAAATTATCATGTTTAAGAATTCATGGAGATATCAAATGTTGATGAAAAATCCTTTTTAAAACATTACTTCGAAATGTGAATCGCGTTTCGGTTCGATGTTGGTGTCCTTTTTAAAAGCACAGTAGACGTAATGGTTAAGCGATAGGCTGTTTCGCTGCATGTCGCGGGTTCGATTCTTGCACGGAGCAAAGATTTGTATAGCCGAGCAAGGGGTAGCTCACCATCCGGCCGTCCGGTAGCCGTCTGGACAGAGTCCGAGTTGTGGACGGCAAGAAGTGTTTCACACGCGCCTCAAAGAAATGTCAGCAAAACTCTTAGCACCATAGGTCGATTCCTAAAACGGAGATCAAATTCCTGGGATGCAAAGGGCATCTGAAGAAACTTACGTTTGGTTTTAGTCAATAAAAGTCTATCTCGCCTTCGCGCTTCACCCTAAAGCGAGAGAAGACATTAGATGATTTGCCACCATTGTATGTTAGCACCTTTACACATGACGCACGACGACCCCAGATATTTTATTAACGTGTTATTTATTAATATTGAGCGTGTCAGTGCCACTGCACTCAAAACGGTGAAGGAAAACATCATGAGGAAACCGGCATGTCCTAGAACCAAAAATTCGAAGACATGTGACATTCACCAATCCGCACCGGGCTCGCGTGGTGGATTACGGCCCATTCCCTCTCTTTAAGAGGAGGCCTGAGTCCCAGCAGTGGGAACTTTAAAAGGCTGATGATGACGATGTGCGAGTGACAGCTGACTACTATATTTTAATATTATATAAGCTTAGTTATTTATCTTAATAATGGCACTTTACAACACGCAGTTATATCATTACTCTGACCACGTCGGGGTCACCACAAATAAAAAAAAAGTAACTTAATAAAAGTGGAGTGGGTACTTTAGGCGAATGTTGTTCTTACATGTAAAATGCTGTACATAGAAGCTGTGGATTTTACCTTAATATATAAAATACACCACTATTTTTTAATTATGGCAAATACTTAAAGGGCTTATTAGAAAAGGCCTTGTTATTATTTAAGTAAAGTCTCAATGCATAATATTCATAAACAGCAAAGTTATGAGCGTTTGTTTATGTCCCAAAATCTCACTCAATTTATGGAAACATTGTACAGGTTATTGTTTATGAATGAAAGAATGTCAATAAAAATGGAAAAACACTGCGCTTAGTATTTTCTAGTAGTAATAGTTATGAATAATGATTCAATTATGAATTTACCAATAATGACAAATTTTCGTGGACAATTTTGGAATTTCGTTTTTTGTACTTTTGACTACACAAATATGATCAGTAACGGGTACTGATTGAGCCCCATTTTTTTGTGCACTAATTAAAACATAGGGGTGTATATTAAAATTATATTAAACTTTATAGGACACCACAGTAACTAGGTGCCTATTTTTACGCTTTTCAACCAGTCAAGCCTAACCGTCTACTGACGTCAGAGATAGGACAAAAGCCTGCCGATAACAAATAAGGTTGATTAGATAAACTCTGTTGATATTCATTATATTTTCGACCACTTTTATATGTTAATTATCACGGTTTATACATTCATAGAGTGGGTAGAACCTATAGAATGACTTACAAAATATGTAACTGGAAAAATTCACACCTTTACAATAATAATAATAGTTTTTAATAAACCGGGGTTTTTTTATGGTAGGTAAAATCATCCAATGACAAGTCCCGCCCTTGGGTGTAACGGGAAGTAGTGTCAGACTCTTACTGACTAAAAACCGACCCCGTTCCTTCGTAGCCTATCGTGCTGGGGCCGGGTATTCCTTTCGGAAGCTGACCCATGACCCCATTAGGCTTCGACCCTGCCTGCCTGCAGCTAGCAGGTAGTACCCGCCGTAGACGGCTTGAACTCGGTCCGGTGGGTTATCGGACGGTCGGATGGCCGGAAATCACGATCAAATTCCAGCCGGCAACCTCTCAAAATTTCATCTTGTCTGAGGAATTCCATTGACACAATAAGTAGCTCTAGAACATCATCTTCTGAACCAAAAACAAGCCTTGAAATAACATCACCGTATCCAGCAAAAATATCAACGTAAATTCACAGAAAGCGAACTGAAATACTACCCATATTTTCGGCACATTATGTTATGCTACTTTATCCGGAGCGAAAATATAAAGACGTGTGTTTACTGAAGAATTTCCACGCAGTGTAAAGACCTTCGCAGACCGAGACGACTGAAACCTGAAATCACGATAAAAAATCTGCTGGTCAATACATTTAGAAAGAAAGAAAAAGAAAGAAAAACAGTTTATTTACACGGAATGACGCAACTAAAAACTAGACAAAGATTATTATTTGTGTTCGCCTGGTCAAAATGTATTGTGCTGATTTTTTCAGGTATGGTCCCATAGTAAAAGTTGTTTGTTATCATGACTACAATCACGTGTTTAAGTATCGTCCACTAATTATTACCAGTCACCCAATATATAGATATCTGTTAAGATCCGAAAGTCGAACTGTCATTTATTTTGTTTTATGCACTTTAGTTCGTATCATCTTGATAGATGGTGTTGTACCGTCCGCTGAATCGCGGTGTTAAGATTTTCCGCGGTTTCATGACGTTGCCTGTATATTGTAAATAAAACCACTCGTTCTGAGCTTGGCGTTTGATTTATATCGTAACTGCCTTGCAGGCTCCTCATACTTTTAGGGAATTTGTACAATATCTATGTTGGTATTAGTGTTGGGTAACTCGCTTAATAAAAGTGAGAATGAGGGAGGCCCTCATTTTACCTCGCGAGGTACTCACGAGGTACCCCTCATTTGAGGTGAGGTGTTTGTACAGATCTAGCTATTGCATTGCGCCTCACGACTCCACGAGTACTCACGAGTCATAGTTACGAAGCACCGAGCGTGAAAGAGACAGAAAATCTTGCCAACCGCCGCGAATCGCGTTGAGGGAGAGAGCGAAATGCAACAAAGAACCACGTAGGTAATATTTATTAGTGACGTTATTTTACGGAGTTAAGGTTCATAATCATTAAAAGCTATAAATAATGTTAGTAGGTACTCTATTTCAACCAAAATTCAACGGAATTTACTCACTCACTCATCAATGTTGCTCGTCACTCGCCTCGCGAGTTATCAGACAAAATACTCACTGTGCGCGTCGCACTAGAACTCTGTAAACCTCATGACGAATTGAATGAGGTGGTTCAAATTTGAGAATCGAGTAACTCTTTCAATTCGTCGAGGCGAGTTACTCATTTGAGGTACCTCACGAGTGAGGGGCTCATCACTAGTTGGTATGTTTGAATGTCCTTTGACAAAAATTTTAATACTTTGCCATGTCATCCCAGTTTGCGTAAGCCTTTATATGGATGTTAAAAAAGGTGTTACCTTGTGTGTATAGAGACAGGCTTTCTGAAACCGGCGTGGCAAATCCGATTAAATGCATGTGAGAAGGTATGTGAGTTCGATCGCAAACACGTCGATTTCTTAAGGATTTATTTAAGGCTGATTTCAACCTTATTTCATGTAACTAGATTAGCTTCGTCTGCGTTAAGATAATAACAGGATCTAATCGCTCAGCCCTGTCAAAACCGCTTCGTAGGTTAGTTAAGTTCGCCTGAGGCTAAGAGCTCGATTACGGAGACGCGGTGCGTTGCGCGGCGCATCGGGCGGTCCGTCGTACATTGCCATATGTTTGTGTTTGCGTGAGCGATGACGCGGCCCGCTGCTGCAATGTATGACGAAACGCCCAACGCGCCGCGCAACGCGCCGCGTTTCCGTAAACACGGCCTAAGAACTCGTGGCTGCCGCGGTTGTGGGCCCGCAGCTTTTATAGAATGTAGATAAATATACACCGTTAAATTTTAGTCGTTTTAATCCCGCGGAGGATCGATTCGGTACATGAAACACTATCGATTTGTAAAGATGAAAATGAAAAAAATAAACTTTTTTTCAAACTTGAATTAATTCACGCATGTACGAAATTTATTTCTTTATGTAAACATCAGCTGATTGAGTGCAATGACCTGTAGGTAGTAAGTGCGCAACGACCAGCAACCACTTAGAGGTCATTGGACTCGCTTAGCTGTTTAAATTATTAATTTAGGTTAATTATTATGCGAGTTTTAGAAAACAAATACTTGATTTTTTAATAGTATCTTTACAAATCGATAGTGTTTCATATACCGTCCATACCATACCATACGTCCGTACCATAGATCGACCTTCCACGGGATTAAAACGATCAAAATTTAGCCGTGTATTCAAGAAATTAAAGCTCATTTCACGACGCGTTTTACGCCCGCATTGTGCACGGTTGTTCGCGGCTCCCGATGCAACGGCGAGTCGTCTTGCAACCGCATGTCTTGCGATCATTACCCGCTAGGTTTGTGGATGAAAATCGCAACCGCGACGGCTGCGTAACCGCACAAAACTGCGGTCTCGTGAGTTTAGAAATAAAGCAGCGGATTCTTCTACCGTGGCGGGCGAGGTTGAAAATCGCTTCGTGAGGTCTTAGCCAAGATGTGAGCCCTAACTAGTCCCTACAATATTCCAACGCTTCGTCATCCTAGGTTAAGTCATTACCACAGCTACCTATGGATTGCTGTCTGTAAACGCGGGCCTTCGCTGCCCGGTAGTTGTCTTGTAAGGATGTGACTCTCAACCCCAGGGGGCCCAGCCTGCTAGCTGCAGGCAGGCAGGGTCGAAGCCTGCTGGGGTTAAGGTCCGTTTTCTGAGAGGAAGGCTCAGCCCCGGCATGATAGGCAACGAAGGAACGGGGTAGGTTTTTAGTCAGTAAGAGTCTGACACTACTTCCCGCTCCACCCAAGGGCGGGACTTGTCATTGGATGATTTTACCTACCATAAAAAAAAACCCCAGGGGGGCCTTTACAACTGGGACTATGCGTAAATCCCTTATAACTTTTGAGCTAAGTGAAAACTTAGCTCGACAACAAAACAGAAAGTGCCTCTAGGGGCACATTTGAAGTCGACCTTGTGTTTAGAATTTATCAAAATACAGTGGCATAATAAATTATTAATTTCAAGGTCATTTTGCCGCCTACACTGTTTGTGGAAAATATGCGGAGCATGTAATTTTTATTTGTCGTTTTGGCGGGGGTAATTTATGTGGGGTTTTCTTGTTGACATTATGTGGCATATATTTTTCATTTTATGTACAAGCCGACGGCGAAGTCTTAAGTATTTTTTAAATATTTTTTTAGGGCTTCGTACTCAAAAGGTAAAAACGTGACCATATTACTAACACGCGTATTTTATAAACAAGTAGAACCGACTTAAAGTAACTACTTAGGTAATAATTTGTATTCTATTGTTGAGAAACATTGAAACTTTTCATGAAGATTTCTGACCTAGCAAAGGAGGAGGCCAACTGCATCAGGCAGAGGCAACGGGGCGCTCGCCCCAGCCGCCGCCGGGATTCCGATCCCGATTTCCGGCCACCGTAGGCGCGGGCTTGCGGACGGCAATGGGTAGAACGCTGTCCGATCGTCCGGTAACCGACCGGACCGAGCCCAAGTCGTCGACGGAGCGTTCTGTTCCCGCGCGCCTCAAGGAGCTGTCAGCACACCGAAGAGGCCTAGCCTGCTAACTGCAGGCAGGCAGGGTCGAAGCTTACTGGGGTCATGGGTTAACCGGCCCCGGCACGATAGGCTACGAAGGAACGGGGTAGGTTTTTAGTCAGTAAGAGTCTGACACTACTTCCCGCTCCGCCCAAGGGCGGGATTTGTCATTGGATGATTTTACCTACCATAAAAAAAAATCCTCAAGTAATAACTTAATAAGAAATTATTTAGCAACAAATAATAATTACTTCTTTATAAATAAAGATAGAAAAAACGTTTATGTCAAAAGCATTTTATTTTAAATATACAATTTACAGGCACTTAGAAAAGTCAAGAAGTATGTCTGTCTGAAAAAAAAAGTTGCGAATTGTACATTCCAAAGCGTAGATCTCTATGGAGAAGAATGTGCAAGAAACTCCATGGACACTCTTTTCAATCAAAATATTCTGTATAACAAATATCTTGGTTACATCTTTCTTGTCGCTGCTATTATGCGAGAATAATGTAAAGAGAAGAAAAAAAAAAAGAAATTTTAAATAATCACTACATAGTATAAAACACAGTCGCTTCCCGCTGTATGTCCCTATGTATGCTTAGGTCTTTAAAACTACGCGACGGATTTTGATGCGGTTTTTTTTTAATAGATAGATTGATTCAAGAGGAAGGTTAATATGTATAATACATGCATAATATATTTAATATCACCATTGCACCCATGCGAAGCTGGGGCGGGTTGCTAGTAGAAATTAAAATAAATCACTGGCAGCTAAGAGATGAACAACTGACAGCTCCCGTTCACGTAGGCTATATCTCATGAACCATAACAGCTAAACAATTGACATTTTCACAGAGATGTATTTCTGTTTTCGCTATAACAGCAATTAATAAATAATTAAAAGAATAAAATAAATATTAGAGCAGTGGTGGCCGAGTGGTAACGGCCCTGACTTACGATTTGTAGGTCGCGGGTTCAAACCCTGCCAGGCGCATTTTGTGAAATTTATTTCAGCACCACTGCTCTCAAAAACGGTGAAGGAAAACATCGTGAGGAAACCGGCATGTCCTAGAACCAAAAATTCGAAGACATGTTACATCCAACAATCCGCATTGGGCCCGCGTGGTGGATTACGGCCTATTCCCTCTCCTAGAGAGGAGGCCTGAGTCCCAGCAGGGGGAACATTATAAGGCTGATGCAATGCAATGCAAATAAATATTTAAGTGGGGCTTAAATATAATAAAGTTTTTTGCTACGGACGGTACTAAGCTCGACTTTGTGCGGGGGTCCGACTACAATTTGGCCGGTTTTTCATGTTAGTATGCGTATTGGTTTTTTTTTTATTTATATTGTTTTGTACTTTTTACGTTTTGTTTTTTTTTATTCAATAATCTTTGTTATATATTATTGTGATCCTTGGCAGCAGATCAGCGTGTCAACGTCAACGATGGCTGGCGCTGAAAGTCAGCGCTGTGGCTCTGTCTTGCACACGAGCTTCAGCGTTTTGCTGAGCGCTGGCCGTTATTATTACGATACTATTTATTATATAGAGACGTTTTTGTTTTTAACTCTTTTTTTTTTCTATAAGTCGACAGCGAAATCACGTTCGTGTATTACCGACCCTAGAATAAGAAGCTAGAATTTCTAACTCATATAACTATTTCATTTCAAACTAGATCCCCTTATTACATAATATAGAATGGGAATGCACTTGGTTTTCCAATTTCTTTTCCTATTCTCCTCGAGATCCAAGTCAAATACTGGAAAGTATAGGAATCAGGAAAATTCTTCAAGTACCGCAAAGTTCTGTAAGAATTTCGATCTCAATAGTTTTCGAGTATTACGTGGTACGGTGACCACGTTCTTTGTTAAATACGGGATATTTTCTGGTAATACTTTTTTTATTATGACTTTAAAAAATAGTCACCATTGACGAGATTAAGGGCCGAAACACATATGAACGAGGAATCGTGTCTGTAAGTAATATGATTATCAGTATTGTATGGGATCGGCTACGTGACTTTTCTGCCCTCTGGGTAAAATTCTTATATTAGAAAGGTCTCAACAGCTGATCAAAGACTACGTTTGAGCCTTGGGTTACATGAACTAAAGTCGTTTTCTCATGGGGATAGGCAGAAATTACAAAGCTCCAAACAGTGTGTTTTGTTTATATTTATCCAAGGTACGTGTATACGCACACCAGATGTGAGTATACCGCAAGCACTGGACTTCAAAGCGACGAGGAGCGGAAGGCGTTGGCCTCTTTCTGCGAAGCAGTAATGCAGGCAAAGGAAGAGCCACACGCGTAAGGCAACGGCCCTCACATCCCAGTCGCCCCAGGGATTCCGATTCTGACTTTCGGCCACAATAGGCGCGGGTTTGCGGACGACGAGATGGGTAGCTCGTTGTCCCACTGTCCGGTAACAGACCGGACCGGGCCCAAATCGGCGACGGCGCGTATTTTTCCACGCGCGCCTCAAGGAGATGTTAGCAAACCGTAGGGGCCCAGTAGGGTCGAAGCCTGTTGGGGCCATGGATTATATGAAAGTGAACCCCGGGGCCCTGGAACGAAGTCAAATAAGGAACAGGAGTGGGATTTTAGTCAGTAAAAGTCTGACACTATCTCCCGCTTCACCCAAGGGCGAGAAATGTCATTGGATGATTTTCCCATCAATAAAAAAATAGAGAACTATAGCAGAGAGCTATACGAGTATCTCTCTGATTGTAAAATTATGCTAAGGATTTATAAATTACTAGCCTTTGCCCGCGGCTTCGCTCCCGCTCTACCCTACTCTACCCTATTCTACCCTACTCTAGCCTACTCTAGCCTACTCTAGCTTACTCTAGCCTACGCTACCCTACTCAACCCTACTTTATCCTATACCAATAAATGAGCAGGTTTTACATTTCTTTTTTATTTTACGGGATAAAAAGTTCCCCCAATTTTTAGCCAAATCGGTTTAGCCGTTCTTGAGTTATAATTAGTGTAACTAATACGACTTTTTATATATATATATATATATATTGATTTATTGAGTTTCCTAATAATATGAATGGATCTTTTCGTCTCCGAAATAAAATAAATTCTATTCTATGTTACTGTTCATTTTCTAAATGGGAAAAACCCTAGCACAGTCTAGGCTTTCTTGTTTGTCTTGTAAGTTCTATAGTAAAGTTTTGGAAGCAAATTTATGATTGACATCAAGCCATAAATTTTATAGATTGTCATCTAGCCAACTGCTGTGTTCCCGACAGGAATATTGAAAACTGTTTTTACTAGCTTTTATTTTTTTTAATCTGACTGATGTTTGTCTGTGATCAAATCATGATTGGCCTGATTTTTGATTGGCCTGTTGGTCTAGTAGTTAGTGGCCCTGACTGCTATACCGGAGGTCGTGGGTTCGATTCCCAATGAGGACAAATGTTTGTGTGATGAGAACGATCATTTGTTCTGTGTCTGGGTGTAATTTATCTATAATATGTATGTATTTAGAAATATATAAGAATATTTATCAGTTGTTTAGTACCCATAACACAAGCTCTGCTTAGCTTGGGACTAGACGACGTTGTGTGATAGTTGTGGAATATTATTATTATTATTTTAGCAAATTCAATTTGATCCAAATCGCGTGACAATGCAATATTATGATGACATGGAGCTGATCTGATGATGGAGCTGGAAGGTGGCCATAGGAACTCGGTCGTAAACGACACAACCCCTTCGAGTTTGGGCTCGTTTGATTTGTATTGATGAGTATTTAGGTGCTCGATCCAGGGTCTGATGATGAAACTTGAAGGTGGCCATAGAAACTCGGTAATAAGTGCAATAAGACAACTACATCGTGTTTTTTTGTATGGTAGATAAAACCATCCAATGACAAATCCCGCCCTTGGGCGGAGCGGGAAGTAGTGTCAGACTCTTACTGACTAAAAACTTACCCCGTTCCTTCGTTGCCTATTGTGCCGGGGCCGGGTATTCCTTTCGGAAGCTGACCCATGAACCCAGCAGACTTCGACCCTGTCTACCTGCAGCTAGCAGGCTGGGCCTCTACGGTTTGCTGACAGCTCCTTGAGGCGCGCGGGAACAGTACGCGCCATCGACGACTTGGGCTAGGTCCGGTCGGTTATCGGACGATCGGACAGCGTGAACTACATCATGTTTGACTTTTTTTTTTTGGAGTGGTCTTGATGAGTGTTAATTATATAAGTATATACCGCGCTATAAAAGCTTGCTATGAAAAAAACATATTCATCGAAAACTTGTTTCTTAGTAAACTTGCTGGGAAAACGCAAAATTAATCTTTATGCTGAGAAATGTGATGAATTTTAAATTAGATTTTATCACGGTTTATTCTTATTATGTACTCCACATCTCTCAAACAATGCCATTAAGTTGCAAAGTAATAATAATAATTATTCTACTACTATCACACAACGCCATCTAGTTTCAAAGTAAGCAGAGCTTGTGCTATGAGTATTAGACAACTGATAAACATACTTATATATATACATAGTAAAAAACAAAGTCGCTTCTCACTGTCATGTATGCTTAGATCTTTAAAGTGCGTAACGGATTTTGATGCGTTTTTTTAATAGATAGAGTGATTCACGAGGAAGGTTTATATGTATAATACATGCACAGTATATTTAATGTCACCACTGCACCCCAAAAGGTTCTGGAGTGGCGGTCGCGTACAGGAAGATGTTGCGTTGGAAGGCCTCCTAAAAGGTAGACCGATGACCTGGTCAGGGTCGCTGGAGTCCGATGGATGCTAGACGCACAGGACCGGCCATTGTAGCGACGCTTGGGGGAGGCCTATGTCCAACAGTGGACGTCTTTTGGCTGAAATGATGATGATGATTGCACCCGTGTGATGCTGGGGCGGGTCGCTAGTTATAGATAAATTAAACCCAGACACAGAACAAATGATCGTGCTCATCACACAAACATTTGTCCACGACCTCCGGCTTAGCAGTCAGGGCCACTAACCAGTAGACCAACAAGCCAATCTAAAGTAATCTGTAGCGTGTCGCAGGTTTGCCTCTGAAACTTTAAATAAACTCATACCCCTTTCCCCATGAGGGTTTTAGAAACTTCAGTAACATTGCTAAAGTTATACAACGCTAACTAATTTTGTTATTATAAAAGTTATAAAAAGACTAAGCATTTTGCCTTCGTTTCTACCGCGTACTTTGAAAGACTGGAACAGTTTGCCTGCTGCAATATTCTCGTTCTAATTTAGATATATTTTTTTATCTTTATTATTTTTTGGGGTTTTTATTCACAAGGATACGTCAACCCCATTGTAACAATAAATGTAAAAACACATAACAATATGATATTATGAATTCTTCATTAAAGAATTTAATATTAATAGTTGTTCAATTAATTATCCATCGAATAAAATATTTGTCAAAAACTTATTAAATTCACCGGAAATAATTTTTAAAACAGATTTTTTTTTCCAAAAGTACCCTCCTCTGACAGTATAATATTTAGATTAATTTCATTAAAGCTAGTCCAGTGAATAGGCTCTTAATAAACTAGTGCTCCTCACCATCAACGATTGCACCATTGCTTACCACCAGGTGGGATCGCAGTCAAGCACTAGTTTATATTATAAAAAAAAAAATTTTTTTCGAATCCTTTGGAATTGAAACTCTCGGATCGTGGGGTCCGAGTGCTCACAAGTTGTATAAAGATTTATCGAAACGTCTAGTTGGCACTTCGCGTGACCCAAGGGCTGGCTTTTATCTCGGACAGAGGATAATGGTAAAACTACACTGCGCATACGTGGGCCACGTACTCCGATCTGGGCGCGTCGGTCTCCATACATTTTATATGGCAAATAGACTTGTAAAGCTACATTAGATCCACACCACGCGACGTCATTCTACGTATAAAGGTAGAACTACACTGCGCACACGAGGGCCACATACTCCGATCTGGGCGCGTCGGCCTCCATACATTTTATATGGCAACTAGACTTGTAGCTACATTAGATCCACGCGACATCGTTCTACGTACAAATCAGGCGTGGTCCACATGTTCCTCGGTCTAATGTAATTCCAGCTTAAGCATTGCCATACAGCGTGGCAATGCCGCCAGTCTTTTGGGCACATTACCAGTCGACAGCGATGTGAAACAGTTTTTTGACACCATTTTTAGACCATTTTTGAGAGCAGTTGTGGCCGAGTTGTAAAAACCCCGACTTACAAGTCACGGGTTCAAACCCAGCCAGGCGCATTCCTTTGTGTAATTTATTTCATCACCACTGCTCTCAAAACGGTGAAGGAAAACATCGTGAGGAAGCCAGCATGTCCTAGCAACAAAAATTCTAAGACATGTGACATCCACCAATCCGCATTGGGCCGCGTGGTGGATTATGGCCGATTTCCTCTCCTAGAGAGGGGGCCTGAGTTCCAGCAGAGGGAAAATTACAAGGCTGATGCTATGCTATGCTAATGTAGGGATTTTTTAATTTTACTGTAGTATAGTTAGTTAAGTATTTTATAAATAAATAATACATAAAAGAAAAAGTAACAATTTACTTGTGATCCTAATTGTACTTGAATTACCTTTAATTAACTTGAATGACGTAAAACAACTTGTACCCCATTATTAAGTGAAAAAGAAAAAAGATTTTCTCCTTCGCCTTTGTACTTCGTATTTCAGAGCTAATGATTGGCCTATAATTTGTCAAGCCCTGTCGTTTAAAATAAATCGTCTTTCTATAATTTGAAAGGAAAACTTTTCCATTGATTTTCTATTTACGTGTACTTTTTAAATAGACCTACGAAATATATTTTTTTTTTATGACGGAAAATCATCCAATGATATCTCCGCGCCCTTGGGCGGGGTGGGAGATAGTGTCAGACTTTTACTGACTAAAATTCTATATATTGCGATTTTTTGGGCTATGTCGGAAAGTTTGATTTTCTCGTGGACATCTTCATCCCTGATTTGATCATGCAAGGAAACTCCGAGCGTCACCCTTTCAAACAAAAAATATTCATAGTTACCTACTATCTTTAAACAATTTTGTTTTTGTTTTTTTTCATTACTTATCTACATTGCAGTCACATAATAGAAGCGACAAGAAATATGTAACCAAGATTTATGTAACTCAAAATATGATTTAAAAAGAGTGTCCATGGAGTTTCTTGCACGTTCTTCTCCATAGAGATCTACGCTTTTCAATGTGCAATTTAGCTTCATTTTTTTTTGACTGACTAAATAGTCCAATTACCGACATTTTGTAAATTCAAAAGTGCTTGTAATTGGACTATTTAAAATAAACGATTCTGATTTTTATACTAAGTACAACACAGATCACGTTAGGTCATGGTGGGCATTAGGAGCCAGCACACAGTTGGGTGCAGGAGCAAAACAACCACTCAGTCAACCGTATGGCCCGGTGACCATGTATTTTTGCAAACAACCAGGCAACATAACAATACAATAATATATGTAATAATAATACGAGTATATTCAACAACTATCACACAACGCTGTCTAGTCCCAAGCTAAGCAGAGCTTGTGTTATGAGTACTAGACAACTGTTAATCATACTTATATATTTCTAAATACATACATATTATAGATAAATTACACCCAAACACAGAACAAATGATCGTGCTCATCACACAAACATTTGTCCTGGGTGGGAAACGAACCCATGATGTTATTTAATAATTACTTCACACAAGTTCTAAGCTTGCTCTCGAATTGAGATAATTATTGTATTATACGAATAAACCAAAGTTTCAACGCCCTTGGTCATATTATATTCTACTCAGAAACATCCGACTACATATATGCTGTTCATTTTCCCGTATCCCGAAAAATCAGAACGTATGGTCATATTAGTAGCACGGGTCATCTCCTTTCGACCTAAATTGTGTGCCAGTTCTATGATACAGCAAATATGTTACACCATATTATTATTGTGAGTATCTTTATATTTTTTCTGAGACCAAGAGAGAACTGTCTCAAGACTACTTAAGCTTTTTCTCATATAAGTTACATCGGCTTGTAGTCTGGCCAGTTTTGTACATCTTACTAAAAAATTTCTAAGTAATATCACAAATTCTGTTCAAGTAAAAAAGTATTTAGTTTTTGATGTAGAATGTAGATGTAAATATATTTGAATGTTCTTGCAATACATCTTGATATATAAAACTACACTACTTTCACATCAAAATATCAATTAGAAATCCATTTTCGAATATATAACTAGAACAGCCACTGAACTTCAATTGAAAAAATCGAACGAATGGGAATCGAACCCACAACCTCCAGCAGTCGTCCACTAGTCACTAGACCAACAGGCCAGTCATATAATACAAAGTAATTCTTTCATCATCCACATGAAAATTAAATCGCTAACACATTCGCTAATCAGTTACTGTGATGAAATATAATTAATAGTTAATTATACTCATCATCATCATTATCATTAATTTCATTATCATTTCAACCCAAAGACGTCGACTGTTGGACATAGGCCTCACCCAAATGTCGTCACAATGAACGGTCCTGTACGTCTGGCATCCTTCGGATTCACGCAGCCTTTACGAGGTCATCGGTCCACCTTGTAGGAGGCCTTCCAACTCTGCGTTTTCCGGTACACGGCTGCCACTCCAGAACCTTTCGGCTCCAACGGCCATCTGTTCTGCGAGCAATGTGCCCTCCCATTGCCACTTTAGTTTTGCGAATAATTATACTGAAAGGCTATAATTCAATTAATCATACTTTTAAGCAGCTAGTTTAATTTTCAATTTCACTTAAAACTTCGTAATTTGTTTCAAAAATACCAAAATATTATTTCAACATTCAAAAGCAACTTTAATCCTTATTGCTATTCTAGCAAATTCAATAAGAAGCATGTGCTTAAGATTAATATTTAAGCCTCTGAAAATTTGGCAATTCACCCAAACTTTCGTAATTTTAATCAAACTTGATACAAAGTAAGTTAATTTCATTTTAAGCTAATCAAGCGTCAGTTTCAAGTTATAACTTAACTACTAAGTTTGTAGATAGTTTATAAATAGTTTAATATAAATCTGCACTATGTTAATAACTTGTAAACAACCACTATACTGCTATTCTGTAAAGCTCACAGCTCACGTCACTCAATTGAACACACACAATTCTGTAAAGTTTATAGCTCACCTCATGCAAGTGAGCGCTCATAATTCTGTCAAGTGCACAGCTCACCTCACTCAAGTGAGCGCACACAATTTGGTAAAGTTCACAGCTAAATTTGGTTTGAAGAATCTTTATTTCTTATGAGAACATATTATTATAATAGTTCACTTATATGAGATTTAAAATTTAAGTTAAACAACTTGTCGTCTAATGACGACGAAAAAATAAAGTACTTTTTCAAAAATTTTCAGTGTTTTTTTATTTTTATTTTTTCTTGTTTCTTTTTTTCATATATTGTAATCTTGGTGTACAATAAAGTGTAAATAAATAAATAAATAAATGTACGAAATTAATTTCATTAAGTAAACGAGTCAATGACCTTGTAGGTAGTCGTCGGTCGTTGCGTACTAACTACCTACAGGTCAATTCTCAATTCAATTCTCAATTCTTTATTGCGTACCATAATGTATACATAGTTGGTCATTGGACTCGCCCAGCTGACGTTTATTTAAAGAAATTAATTTCGTACATGGGTATATTAATTCGAGTTTCAGAAAAAAAAACTTTATTTTTTATTTTCTCTTTACAAATCGATAATGTTTCATGTACCGGATTGACCCTCCACGGGATTAAAACGACCAAAATTTAACGGTGTATACACAGTGATATCCCTATCGGTTGTACTCTCGTGTGTTCACTCAAGTGAGCGTACACTGTTCTGTTAAGGCCTCACCTCATCTCATATAAAATGGCGCACACACCAATTCATCGGACTCACAGACGACGTTTGAATTCCAAAGTGATGTTTAGGGAATGACATTCCACAAATTCTCTTTTTGTTATGAAAAAGAATAAAAATCGTAGTAAAAATGAAAGCCAGTTCTTTCGTAAATCATCTCTCGAAGATTTCTTTGTGTATAATTTTAAAATATTTGCTTAGCTCACCCGGAACATGATGAACAAGCAAAAAAAGGAATAAAATTCCGTGAAATTCACCTTTTCCTTCTAACAAAGCATGTTTTTTCTTTAACTCACGCTACGTGAAAAAAGGAGCTCAGCAGACAAAAAAGGGGAGAGAATACAAATTAATGCTATCTTTGTAAAATATTACCGTGTATTATGGATTGGAGTGAAAATTAATTTTCCGATGGTTTTCTTGATGTAGGTGTAAAAACTATATGGATATGGCTTCTAAAATCAAATTATAATAAATATTGACTTGACAAAAATTTCTTTTTTGTTAGTTTTTGTTTTTTTTTGTAATAGGTAAAATCATCCAATTATATACCCCACCTTTGGGCGGAGCGGCTTGGGTGAGCCTTGGGTTTCAGACTCTTACTGACTACAAACCTACCCCGTTCCTTCTTTGCCTATCATGACATTTATATCTGTATTGTACCTACTTTTTTTTAAATTATTCATAAGCTCGCGTTTGACCACTATCTCACCTGATGGTAAGCGGTGATGTGGCCGACAATGGAACACGCTTGCCTAGAAGTAACCTATTCACTCTTGGCTTAAAGACCCCTAGGTTGTAGCTATCAGGAAACACAGACGCATATTCCACTCATACTGTGACATTTTTACCTGTATATTGTACCTAAATCGTTGTATGTATTTTCTAAATATAATAATAATAAGTTTCCAATACCGTTGGGACACAATTTTTTATATTTTTGAGTGTTTTTTTTTAATATTTAAAATTTAAAATATAGCAAATATGTATTTATATAGAATAAAGATCATAATAATAATAATTCCACAACTAATGACACAACGCCGTCTATTCCCAAGTTAAGCAGAACTTGTGTTATGGGTACTAGACAACTGATAAACTTACTATGTAGCTTGGCTGTCATTATTTGCGGTTTTTTTAAGATAGAAATCATCTAATGACTTCTTCCAATCTAGGTGGATGGCGTGTCAGACTTTTACTGACTAAAAAAACCTGTGTTGTTATTCTTTGCGTTCTAGAATTAAGGGTTTTCTTTTCGGAAATTCCTTTTACAAATTTAAGATAATTTTACTCTTTCTTTTAAGATTTGACTCCTAATCTTTTATTTTTACCGATTTGACATTGTTTAATAGTGTAATGTATTTTAAATTATTTTTCGACTGTAATGTTATGTTTAAACCATATCAATTTTGACCTATATCTTTTCACGTTAATGTACAAAGCAAATTGCTAGTAACAGTAACGGTCGCCAAGCACGCAATGTTTGGAAAACAAAACAATTGTATATTGTAGATAGATACTTGTAACATGCACTTAGATCAGAACAATTATTATGCCTGTATTGCTTGAAGCTGTAGGAAATGAAAAATAAAAAAAGTAATTTAAAAAACTAAAAAACCCGACTGCTTTTCTGATTATTCATGAAAAAGCCCTAAAACAAGAAAGTCGTTGTACCCGATTGCACTTAACTATATAATATTTTAAATACAAGATAAATTGTAGCAGTCGGGACCCATTCTAGAAATGGAGGCTTAGTGAATTGAGAGCACATACTTATATTACTTTGCAGATTACTCCAATCTACTGAATGGGTATAAAAAAAACAAAATGGCGGATTTTTAGCGCCAAAAAATCCGCCATTTTGTTTTTTTTTATTTTGATATGCCCAGTGTCACTCTCACAGTAAATACAAATCTAACGATACCTCTCAAGCTAAAATCCATCAAGCCGTTCAGGCTGCAGAGCGTGCCAAACAATTATACATACATGCATACATACATACTCTCGAAAAACATAACCCTCCTTCTGGCGCAGTCGGGTAAAAACACAGCATTAACAACTTAACAACAACTTAATAATAACTTTTTTTCAGTGGGAAAATCATCCAATGACGTCCCTGCGCCCTTGGGTGGGGCGAAAGACAGTGTCAGATTTTTACTAACTGAAGGAGGTGTGGGTTCACTCCGGTTCGTTTGTTGCCTTTCATACCGGGGCCGAACCTTTCTTTCTGAAGTCGATCCTTGGCCTCAGTTCGACCCTGCTGGGCCCCTATGGTTTGCTGTCAACTTTTTGGCGCGCGTGTCGAACTGTATGCGCTGTAGACGACTTGAGCTCGGTCCGGACGGTTACCGGTCGGTCGGACGGCCGACGGAGTGGTTAGCTACTACACGTCATCAAGCCCACGCTTACGGTGGCCGGAATTACAGTCTGTGACTGTCTCACTGCAGGACAAAATCCTTTCTCATCAGAGTGGGAAAATTGTAACCATGTTCACTCAAGTCTGTTTGGAAAACGTTTAAAGTATCAATCATTTCACCCAGCCTTTTTCAAAATAATAATAATATTTTTTTATTTAAAAAATTGAGCAAGTGTGAGTTGAACTCACGCTCTGAAGGTTCCGCACAATCGTACCTATTTAAATAGTACAATTCCCGAATTAAGTTTTTTTTCGTAGCATAACAAAAAATGTACTGCTTTCAGATTAATTCCTATATTTGTGCTATAAGACCTTGCTTTATGCAAAATGTCAGGATTCATTCAGTGGACATCGCGTGTACCCTATGAATTTTGATTCCTTGAGAGTTTTTAAATATACGTTTTTTTGCTACATACACGACCATATCTTTTTTTTTCCGTTAACTTAGAAGTTTGATTTTTGTCACAGTTTCAATTTCAAGTCGATACATCTACGCGTTCTTGAGATACAGGTTCTTGACAGAAAGACAGAAAAACAAACGAACAACAAAGTAATCCTATAAGTGTACCATTTTTTCTTTTTGAGGTACGGAACCCTAAAAAAACTGAGTAAATGTCAATAACATATTACATTATGACAGATGGATATACGGTGAAGGCATGCTTCGCTTTGAATATAGATTTCAGCAATTTCAGCAGTATTCAAATGGTGTCTTGTTGTGAATCCACGATGATTTGTTTTAAAAACAAATGAGTTCGCTTTCGAATTTTGTTCGCTCACTTGACTGAGATGAGTTGTGAACTTTACATAATTGTGTGCGCTCACTTGAGTGAGGTGAGCTGTGAACTCTACAGAATAGCACTTCTGACCACTAAACAAACTGAGCAGTTTCTTGACAGCTTAATAGGGTGTTTATAACTTTATTTCACGGTACTTTTTTTGGGTATTATACGAATAAATGTAGTATTCATAGATCATTAATTTTGTTTGTATTAATATGTAGAGGGCCTGTATTTATTGTGACAAAACACGCAAGTTACGGTTTGCTAAGGAGGTTTCCTTTTTCAACAAATTGGTAATTTCCGGTCGAGTAAAATTACGTTTTATTAACATAGTACATACTTGTATTTCATTTTGTAATCCATAGGACTGCCTCTTTGGTTTATATAAAATATGTCACTAGCGCTACTTCTGAGCATTTTGTTTGTGGTAGGAAACGATCCAATGATTTTTCCCGTTCTGGGTGAACCCAGAACGGGAAAAGTCATTGGATCGTTTAGCGTGAGGTTAAGTCAGACTCATACTAAATAAAAAAAATGCGAAAACATGTAATTGATTACTTGTTGTTGTTAGTTGTTAACACTGTTTATTTTCCGATTATCTTATATAAAAAAATAAATAGCTGATCGTTAGTCTCACTAAAACTCGAGAACGGCCAGATCAGTTTGACTAATTTTGGTCTTGATATATTCGTGATAATCCAGAGAAAAAATCCGACTGTTAGGCAGTACGAAGTTTGCCCGGTATAAAATAAATAAAACCTCACATACATAGATGCGGTTCCTACCTTGATTGTTGCGTTCCAGATTCAGATTTATTTGTAAACCAGTACCACGGGTTAACTTTTCAGAAGTCCTACCAAGACCCTTGTAGGCATCGGACCTGTTGGCCCCCTCCATTTGCTGACATCTCTTCAAAGAGATTCACTCACGCTTCAAAGCGTGTGTGGAACACTACGCGCCGTTGACGATTCAGGCTCAGTCCGGACGGTTACCGGACGGCCGACCTGCTGACCATGAGGAATAATTTCGATCGCCCAGTCGGCGAAAGTTTTATTGGGTTTATCTTTATGAAAAGTCTCATTATGATGGCAATAAGCTCGCTATTATATCATGGGATTTAAAAATATTCATAGATATGATTTTTTACTGTTCCAGTGGATATGATCTCGCGTTCGTACATACTTGAATGACAAGTTAGATTACGAAGTTTTTTGTGAGTAAAATACTATAGCATAGCAACAGCCTTATAATGTTCCGACTACTGGGACTTAAGCCTCCTCTCTAGGATGGGGAATGGGCCGTAATTCACCATGCGGGCTCGATGCTGATTGGCGGATGTAAGATATCTTCGAATTTTTGGTTCTAGGACTGTTTTGAGAGCAGTGGTGATGAAATAAATTACACAAAGTAATGCGCCTGGCTGGGTTTGAACCCGCGACCTAAAACTCGTAAATCTGGGCCGTTACCACCGGCCACCGCTGCTCAAAATACTCAATATACTAAAGAATGAGTAAATAAAAAAAATAAAAAAAATGGTTCGAAATTAGTAAGTACTCCCGAAAAAGTACACTGTATTGTTTGAAAAATTTAATAATAAAGGTTACAAAGTGGGACGTAAGCTTCTACCCAATTCATCTATCACAAAAAAGATACAAAAGTTAAACTAAACAAAAATGTTAAAAGCTATCTCAGTAAACGTAACGAAAATAATGTAACACTGACATTTATAAATGGGCTGCCCTCAAACTTGACATTCAAAAATCCAAATGCAAACTTACAAAAAATATTAACATTATATATTTTGTGACAAATGTGGTGTAGTGTGACGAGTACAGATAAAGTAAGAAATAAGTATAGTAAACGAACATTGAAAATGGCGCCAGTGACTGAAAAGTTGAAGGGGAATCGTTTGTTTTGGTATGGTCATGTAAAGAGGAGGGATGAAACTCATGTTACTAAAACAGTTATGAGCATTGAAATAATATTGTATGGGATACTCGCTAACTTCGCAATCAGGAAACCTGGACTCGAAACTCACAAATCTACACTATCTGTAGTCACTGATGGACAAGGACTGAGATAAGAGCCGGCGCTGTCGTGCGAGCGAAATATCGTTAGTCGCCGAATGTGTGTGTTAATTGCCGCAACCGATGTGAAATCGTGACAACTGTCACAATTTTAGCGGTCCACGCGCTGGAAGCGAGTTACTTATCTTGTTATGAGTATTCATGTGTATGGATGGAGAGGGAGAGGGAGGCCAAAGAAAACATGGATGGATTGTGTGAAAAGTGACATGAAAGAAAGAGGTTAGGAGGTGGTCCTGACCACAAGACAGAATGCAAGAAAGAAATGTGTTGTGCCGATCTCAAATAACACGGAAAAAGGCCAAGAAGATCACATTTTGCATTCATGAACAATGGAAATAGTTCAATTAATAAGTTTTGTAGATTTGCAAGAATTTCAGAATTGTAGTAGTGAAGGCAAATTTTGAATAAACAAACCAAATAAATGTGGATCAACTCTGCTGCTGCAATATTCGGGTGATTTAAGTGTGTAATGTTAGTTGTTATTATTCTAGAGATTTTACAAATATTTTTTTCTGTTGCAGGTAAATAGTGTTTTGACGTGCCTTACGAATCCTTAAAAAACGACGATACTTCAGTAAGTAGGTAAGTTGGTACGTCAAGCGTCCGGAGACTCCGAAGTCAGGGGCGCTTAGAATGCGGTCCCTCCGCCTCCGTCCAGCGAGTACCTCCAGGTAGATGATGGTACAATGATCTAATGCTGCCGTGCACAATGATGCTCAAGAGACTACATATATATAAAATATAATCTTTGTTACCAGTTAAACCCAGTTTTGTAATGAACTAGTTTCGCCTAAGCTAAACCCGTGATATTAGTCCAAGTGCGAGCGAAGCGAACTTGGAATTTTAGGGCACCCAGACACGGACAGGTTAGGTTAGGTTAGCTTTAGCGTTCTAACCTAATCGAGACAGAATTCGAAAGACGAAATATTATGTGCGTCAAGTGCTGCAGTGATAATTTCAATTTTCCACGTGTACGTGACGTTTTACAATAAACTTAAGAAAAAATAAATTACCAGGGATTGACGTGTGACTTCTGAGCTTACGCACATTTCCGTACTAGTGTGAAAAACAGTAAATTGCGTACCTAAAAGCGATAGCGATAAGAGCGGGTTTTCGAGTAAGTTAATTGAAAATATATTTTTGTTTGGGACACGCATATGAAGTAATTGTCATTATCAGACTTCTAAGATCTTAGTGTTGAGACCTCTTCCTCCTAGATTCGAATTCCTCATTACTGAGGGTCGTGAAGCTCCCGCTGGATTAACTCCTTATTGATGGTATCTCACCATCTGTGACAATTCTTGGCGTTATGAAGTGCGACGTGTAATTGGGTGTCCAGTGTAGAGCGGACCTGATCTGCCCATCTTTTTGGGCTACGGCCCCTTGGTCGTTTGCCATCAGCCATGTCAGTTATGATAAGCTGTTCTAGGTTGTGGCCATTTTTCTTGGCAACGTAGCCAAAGAACTCTAGTACTCTCAGTACTCAGTGTTGAGACAAAGGTCTCTTAACTGTGAGACGAAATGCAAACAATAAAAAAAAATAACAGAGAAAGATAGTGAAAGAGCGAGAAAAAAATCTTGTAAATAAATAAACACAACCTCAATATTGTTTCACAATTTCTTTATCTTGAATTTTTGTCTAAAGAAGTTTGCCTTTCTGTAAGATACGAGTACTGTCAGAATTTGAATTTCAAATATTCTTAGAAAACGCTACGTTACGCTATCATAATACCGGTTGAAAGAATATTAATGTTTTGTTGTTTTTGTTTTTTTAATAAATAGCATAGCATAGCATAACGTCAGGCTTATAATGTTCCCACTGCTGGTACTCAGGCCTCCTCTCTAGGAGAGGGAATGGGCCGTAAACCACCACGCGGGCCAAGTGCGGGTTGGTGAATGTCACATGTCTTAGAATTTTTGTTTCAAGACATGCCGGTTTCCTCATGATATTTCCTTTACATTTTTGAGAGCAGTGGTGATGAAATAAATTACACGAAGTAATGCGCCTGGCTGGGTTTGAACCAGCAACCTACAACTCGTAAGTCGAGGCCGTTACCACTCATCCACCACTGCTCTCTGCTCTTTAATAAATAAATGACTTAAAACGAAAATTCATTATTGTGTGAAAGGATGAGGTCAGGAATGTTTCCATTTTGCAGTAAATATTGTAAGAGGTTTTTTCTTCAGAATTTATAAAAAAATCCGGTTAATGTGTTTTGTATTGTATTTCGGACTGATGTCCACAACGTGTCGTACGTTGTGGATAAAGCGCGTATTTTGCTTACGGGTGAAAAAAAGTGTCTTTCGACAGATCAAAAGACACATTTGTTGAACACACTCACACACACATGATCTCTCGAAGCGAGCAGGAGGGGTGGCAGGCGGTCGCCTCCTTTTGCGAAGCAGTAATGCTAGCAAAGGAGGAGGCCGACCGCATCAGGCAACAGCGCTCACGCCTCAGACGCCGACGGGATTCCGATCCCGGTTTCCGGCCACCGTAGGTGCGGGTTTGCGGACGGCGAGCAATGGGTAGCTTACTGTCCGACCGTCCAGTAACCGACTGGACCAAGCCCTAGTCGTCGACGGTGCGTATTGTTCCTGCGTGCCTCAAGGAGTTGTCAGAATGCCGTAAAGGCCAGTCTGCTAGCAGGCAGGCAGGGTTGAAGCCTATTGGGGTCAAAGGGTCAGCTTCTGAAAAGAAGCCTCGTCCTCGGTATGAAAGGCAACGAAGGAACGGGGTGGGTTTTTTAGTCAGTAAGAGTCTGACACTATCTCATGCTCCGCTCAAGTGCCGGGGATGTGATTGGATGATTTTTACTTACCATAAAAAAATCTCTTATAAGATCACTTTGTTGTCCGTCTGTTTGTCTGTCAAAACCCTTTATCTCAAGATAGCTTGAACGTATCGAGTTGTATTATGTCTGTAATATCTTAAAGCTGTGAAACAAATCAAACTTCTAAGATAACGAAAAAAAGAAATTATTTATTTATTTTATAATTTATGTACACACATATACAGAAGAAGATACATTAATTCATTATTCCCCGAGAGGACGCCGGCGTCCGCACACCTATTGTCTTTCTATTGTGTCTCTAATTACGGTATTCAACAGGTAAACAAAAAATTTGTACAAAGGTACTGCTGCTGGTATTTATGTTCGTTTATGTCGCAAAAAACGTATCTTTCGACACTCTCAAGGGATCAAAATTCATAGGGATAATCCCGTTGATCCAGAAACCTAAAATTTGGCACAAAACAAGGTCTTATAGCACAGATATAGGAATAAATATGAAAACAGTAATTTTGTTGTTACATCGCGAGAAAAACACTTTTTTGCGACTCGAAAAAATCTTCGGGACTCAATTCCGGAATTGGACTATATAAATAGGTAAATTTGTATTGAACCCTCAGTGCACGAGTCCAGTTTTTTAATTGAGGTGGGATTCAAAATACGGGCTGTGTTCCTTAAATCGCCTTTTGTGCTCCAGGTCCACATTAATGGTTTCGGACATTCTAAAAGCCTTAACAGACATCGACCTTAAAAGCGACCAAGCCGAGCTACATTTTCATACAACCACTCTTACGTGATTATGATGTTATTTCAGATACACAGATATCTCGTGGATATAATCTAGGCTTCTATAGAAATCAAAACATAAATTTGTGTAAAACTAATTCAGTAAAGACTCTGAAAATCTTCTATTTTACGTGAACTTTTGCCTTCCATAACGTACTCATATATTAAAAATATAAGAACATCGTACATCTATAGAAGCCTTGTTCATTTAATCGAGATTCTGAATAACCACAACTTCTCTCATAAACTTTTAAGGATTAAAAGAAAAAAAAACTTATCTCCTGGAACAAGTTTTGTGAAATATTCGAGTGAATCACGGAATTACCGAATGCCAACAGAGTTTTCAGGCGTTAACTCTTTTTTCGCGTTGCCTCTCCATTAAGCATCGCGTTGGATTGCGTTAGATGAAGCAATAAGCTTTTAAACCATGCTCGACGTGGACAATAGACGAGTGGGGAAAGCCCCTCTTCATGGCCCGTCCATTTGCTGACATCCCTTTGACGATTGGCGAGTGTGGCCCCTCTTCATGGCCTCTTCATGGCCTTGTCACGCTTTGTGATGATATGTCTCGTGTAAGACGGATGGACGTAAAGAAAGAGACCAAAATGAGGATAAGAACGACATTTCCTGGAATTGAAAACGTTCAGATGCTACTCACAATCGTATCTCAGTGCCAATCAATGTTAGAAACTTTGGAAAGTTGAAGATTACATTCCGAACTTTCATAAAGCTTCGGGCACTGCAAATTTTACTTCAGGATTTACAGTCTTTTTTTTATTATTGATAAGGTCACGCTTGGCCATTATCTCACCTGATGGAAAGCTGCGCTGTGGTCGATGATGGAGCGGGCTTGCCTAGAAGTAACCTATTCAGTCTTGACTTAAAGGTTAGAGCCAGTCTTGAGTTCAGTCTTGAGTCTTGGCTTATTGGTTGAAGTTATCAGGAACCCACAAGCCCGCGTCTACGCTGGCTGGAGGGATGAAGGTCTCAGCGGTTGGCGCATGAGGATATCCGTTTATTCACGCGTGCGAATGCTCCTTTCTTACCATTACTGCTTCGTACGCGGTGGCGACCGCCACCCATTCCTGACCATGGCCTGAATCAGGTCTAGGCACGAGGGGTCACCGCAAATTCTTCCTTCGAGTGTGCAAAACCCCTAAAAAAATAATTAAGGATCTTCAATTATAAGTATCAATGCTTCCAAACTGCTCTAGCTCTTGAAAAAGTACGCTTCAGTTGCCATAGTTTATGGAAACTAGTCACCAAGCGATTGCTTGAGCCAGTTGCCCAGTCTGCGCTAGTGTTATACAAAACTTTACTCACGTTTAACATAGGTTTAGATTAGAAAGGCAGAAATTGCTATGTAATTTTCTTAGGCTACAATTGTACAGAAATTAGGATAATTGCAATCAAGTAAGTGTTCTAGTAATTGGTACATTGGCATTGGATTAGTGTTGGAGTAATAATTGTAGCGTGAAAGATAGGGTTTTCTTTAGCTTGGCGTCAGAATATATATAATATTATATTCCACAACTATCACACAACGCCGTCTAGTCCCAAGCTAAGCAGAGCTTGTGTTATAAGAAATATTATATATATATTTCTAAATACATACATATTTTAGATCAATAACACCCAGACAAAACAAATGATCGTGGTCATCACACAAACATTTGTCTTGGGTAGGAATCGAACCCACGACCTCCGACATAGCAGTCAGGATCACTAACCACTAGACCAATAGGCCAGTCAATTTTTCAGAATTAATTTGGTGAAATTGTTTTGTAGTTTTTCTATCAGCGATAGTGCTTTTCGATACGTCAAAATTATAGTGACAGATTAGTTGACGTTTCGGTGGATCGTTGGATCGTCGCTAGTAAAATGTCACTTATCCCTTTTTAGAGTTCCATAACTCAGGTGAAAAAAACGGAACCCTTATAGGATCCGTAGAGGCCCAGCCTGCTAGCTGCAGGCAGGCAGGGTCAAAGCCTGCTGGGGTCATGGGTCAGCTTCCGAAAGGAATACCCGGCGTCGGCACGATAGGCAACGAAGGAACTTTTAGTCAGTAAGAGTTTGACACTATCTCCCGCTATTTGTCGAGCGGATTTGTCATTGGATGATTTTACCTACCATAAAAAAAGAACTACTGTGTATTTTTTGTAATGGTTTTTGAGTAAAATAAATAATAAAGAATGGTCAAACCATATAAAAACCTAGCAGATTGTCTTAGATGGTCTTTTGAGGAAAGAACCACACAGATAAACCTGTCCAGTCAGTTCAAGCATTTGTTATTCTTGTAGTTTTCTAGACTTAACGAATCATACTAAAAAAACTGAGCAAGTGCGAATCAGACTCGCACACTGAGGGTTCCGTACAAAAAACCTTTGAAAACAGTTCAATTCCCGAATTGAGTAATGAAGATTTTTCCGAACGTAATTTTTAAAATTTTTATGACTTTTCAGATTCTTTCTTGTACTTATGATATGAAACCTTACTTTATGCAAAAATTCAGGGTTCTAGGTCAACGGGAAGTAGGTACCCTATGAATTCAGAGTAGATACCCTATGAAGTAGGTACCTTCCTTTCAGAAGCTGACCCATGAGCCAAGCAGGTTTGACGATTCGTGTACAAAGGCGAGCTTAACTCAACAATGAGGTTTCTGCCAGCAAACCTTTGAGTGACTGAGAGAGCCACCACCACCACCACCGCCACCATTACATATTTACTGTATGGCTTTTAGAAAACTGACCTCGGAGTTAGTTACAGTGTTTCATCTTTGGGTGGTCAGGTCTAAGAAACACCGGCTTCATCTAGTTTAAGTTGACGAAATTTACGTTTAAAAGTGTTTTTTTTTGTAAATTCCAAAAGTAAATAAAACAGATTTAGGAACTGTAGATTGTAATTTCTACCTTGTGCTATTCTGTAAGTGCATAACACACCGCTCTTAAGTGAGCGCACACAATTCTGTAAAGTTCACAGCTCACCTCACTCAAGTGAGCGCACACAATTCTGTAAAGTTCACAGCTCACCTCACTCAAGTGAGCGCACAAAATTCTGTAAAGTTCACAGCTCTCCTCACTCAAGTGAGCGCACACAATTCTGTAAAGTTCACAGCTCACCTCACTCAAGTGAGCGCATACAATTTCATAAAGTACCGAAGTAAAAAAATAAACCGGACGGACAGAGCAATCAAAACCACTGCTACCAAATAAAGTTGGAATCGTCTTTAAATGTCCTGAAAACGTAAATATTTGTGTTCGGAACTCGCGAAAAGGTTTTCATGGAGTGAACGTCGATAGAATGGAGTTTGAACGAATTGTTATTAGTTTGTTTGTTACAGCAGTTTCTTTATGTCTGTGTTTTTTGGGTTCCGTTGAGAGAAGGTTTTTAATTTTACTCTTGTGTTTTTAATAAAATAATAATAATTTTATTTCAGGTAACAAAACCCATAGACTAACATCTATATAAAATGATCTTGTTAGTACATATGATTTATAACTAAGTTAGTAGTAACACTCCACTTTGCCCTATATTGTCTTGGTGCTATCCTGTAGTACTTATCCGCGGAAGCGACGGAACACCACGCCCCGTGGCCAAAAGTCTTCCTGCATAACAAGGTGCAGAAAACAGTTCGGTACTCGCACCACAAATGCCTTAAAATTGACTTAAATTTTTATTTGGTGAGCCATCATCATCTGTTGAGCTCTTATGATTTTGCTGACGTTTCTTTAAGGCACGTGTGGAGCACTACATTCCAACGCATTGCATCCAATGTACCAATAAGATATCTCTATTTGGTTATTTTCACTAGTTGAATCATCCGCCACGGCTACGCGCAGCTCTCTCCCTCGAATGAGATCCAAAATCGGTTATAATCCTTGTCACACAAGTTGAGCCATCATGGCGGTCGACCTTGAATGCACAGTAACCGATTTTCGGGTCCCAATAAAAGTGGAGTGTTGAGCGCAACCATAGCAAATGGTTCAAGTTATTTACCGCGTACTATAACCGTCTATATATTTGTGACTAAAATTCGGTAAACTGTTATTAAGTTAAAAATAAATATTTGCGACAGTTACCAGGCTTGCACAACATAAATTAAAAAAACAGTGACAATTAACAAAACAAACTGGCCAAGTGCAAGTCGTACTCACACACTGAGGATTCCGTACTAACTTATGTAATAATAAATAATTATTTTTGGTGACGTAACTAGTTTTCAGTTTTTTTTTGTTTTTCAATTTTGCTGTAAGACTTTGCTTCATGCCAAATTTCAAGGTTCTAGGTCTACGGGAAGTATCCTATGAATTTTGATTCCGTTGAGAGTAATGAAATATATGCTTTTTGCAACATAATCGACTGTATCTTTTTTTTTCCTTAACTTAGAAGTTTGATTTTTTCACAGCTTCTATGGACTGCAAGCCTCAATATACGGTTTTAATTTCAACTCGATACCTCCACGCGTTCCTGAGATAAAGAGTCTTGACAGACACTCAGACAGATAGACAGACAACAAAGTGATCTAAGGGTTCCGTTTGTTCCTTTTGAGAACGAAACCTTAAAAACCAATAAAATATTAAGCACCCTTTTTTTAATAACATAAAACTAAAAAATAATAAGTTAAGCAGTGCTAATGGATCTCAAAAACAATTACTTACGTCGTTGTGAGTAGTCCCATTAGTTTCATCGATCGCTTCGGATATAGAACATGACAGTACCGGAGTGCCAATATGAAAAGCAAATATAAAAGGTTTGCCGACAGCGGCGGTTTTTTTTTGAAGTGTGTTTTTTTTCAATCTTTTCTTCCAATCTAGGGTTTTTTTTAGGGTCCAGGGTCCGGATGTTCACTTTCGCACAACCTAACCTAAATAAATCTGTGGCCTACAGGGTCGAGGCTTCCTTTCAGAAACAGACTCTTAGCACCAGTAAGCTTCGACCCTGCTGGGCCCCTACGGTTTGCTGACATCTCCTTGAGGCGCGCGTGTAATAGTATGCGAATTCGGCTCGGTCCGGACTGTTACCGAATCCCTTGATCCAGCGGCCTAACGTGATCCCGCCTTTAGCATTCTGTGTGGCTATTTTTCGCTGCCAGATTGTGTGCGCTCACTTCAGTGAAGTGAGTGGTGAATTGTACAGAATAGTCCTACTGTATTTCTTGTACAGTGACTCACCGCACCGGTATGCTATCACCATGGATGACAAATTAGGGCATGGAGGTCAAGGGAGCCTTCTACAAAAACCTAATACTATGGTGTTTTACTGTCAGCTGGCTTATGTTTCCATAGCGTGACCGACTTTCTAATTTTGTTTGGTTTTGATGCAGTTATATGGGTAGGGAAAATAGGTGGGGCTGTGAACTTGTAATGCAATGTATTATTGCAGAGTTTTGTTATGTCATTATTGATAAATTGAATGGAATTTGTCTGTCTGAAATAGCTTTTGTAAGGTTTTTGACTAACTCAACAAACAATAATTTTGGAGATTTTTTTTGTAGTTATCAAAAAGGTCAATAATTTAAAAAAAAAATTGAATCGTATATTTTATTTATTGAAAGGAATAGCTTCACAGTTCACAGGTGAAAATGGAAAACAAATCCGTGTTGCATTGGGAAGGACCCAAATACTCCGAAATATTTTATTCCGAATTTCGATGTTCTGAGTTTTCAAAAGTTCGAATTTCATTGTCCCTAAAAATTATTCTTCTATTATTAAAAATCATGAAATTTATTTTACTGAAAATCGTAAATTTATGCGATTTGTTTGTTTTCCAATTTTCATAAGTTCGAAAAATCAAATGTTTTATGGATTCTAGCTTGTTAAGAATTTATTACATTAGGAATTTTGTACAATTCGAAATTATGAAAATCGGTATTTTGAAATTTGAATGACACGTTTTGTGTTTGTGACAGTTGTGACTGACACAAACACAAAAGAAAACACGTTGCGGTGTAGTTCTATTACCCCAAGTAAATTGGGGTAATAGAATAAATATTATGATCCTTTCATTGCCCCATGAATCTTATTAAATTTTTAAAGAAGACAGTACATAATATTTATCCTTTGATTTACTTATTTTTTGGCGCTCAAAATCCTTTTACTATAAATTATTAACAGGAAAAAAACAACATCTAATTTTTTTTGTGACTTAAAGAATTATTATTAAAGAAGCATTCTTTTGGTCTGTTCCATAACCTACATTGTTTAAATCATGTTTATTTTTGTCTCATCGCTTGACAGTAATAAATAAATCAATAACAGAGGTGTAACTTTACATCATTAAAAATGAATTTTGATACGTTTGCCCTGAACTTTGATGGTCTTATTATTTCAAGATTTTCTTAAGAATCAACCTGCCCAAATTACGAAATAAGAAGTTTGGCGTGTTATCGTCTATAATGTTTTTTTTTTTGGGGTTCTGTATTTATATTATTGGATCAATTCCCTCGTAATGCTCGGGAGTTAATTATATAAATCCTTCACTGGCGTTCGGGATTAAAACTTAGCAATCTTCGTTTCGTTTGGAATTCTACATGCCACCCTTGATTTATAGACAGTGTTTTATCCCCTAGTCACCTAATCTACCACTATAATGTTTATAGAAGTATTGATCGCCAACCACATTATCGAAATTAAATCACATAAAATACGCAGAAAAAATAATCTCGAAAAAACTGATCAAAAACAATCAGATACTATCGGAGCCTGTCCCAGCGGTAAGTTAGTGTGGCCTAATTTCACGAAAACCGCGGCTTTATAAAGATAGCTGTAACTGAAATATTCGAGGCTTGAAGGTCATGGTCGAAGCGAATGTTTAGGTTTTGATATAGATAGTTCGGAATTGGTTGAAATAGCTACTGTGGCCTAGAAACTCAGGTGTTATTTTAGGGTTCCGCACCTCATAAGGCAAAAAAGGAACCCTTATTTTGTTGTCCGTCTGCCTGTCTGTCAAGACCCTTTATCTCGGGAACGCGTGGAAGTATCGAATTGAAATTAAAACAATATATTCAAGCTGTGAAGAAATCAAACTTTCGAGTTAATAAAAAAAAATACGGCCGTTTATGTAGCGAAAAACGTATATTTCGACTTTCTCAAGGGAATGAAAATTCATAGAGTACTTCTCGTTAACCTGGAATTCTGAAATTTGGCATGAAGCAAGGTCATATAGCACAAATATAGGAATAAATCTGAAAACTGTGAATTTGTTGCTATGTCAAAAATTGCTTTTTTAGATTTGAAAAAATCTTTGAGACTCGATTCGAGAATTGAACTATTTATATAAATAAATAAAAAGAAAGAAAGAAAAAGAGTTCATTTGCCAAACATGGCGCATATCCTAAAATAACAGCTACAAACAACGACTCTATATAATTAAAAAAGGTAAGTTTGCATAATACAGTGCGCAAGTTCGACTCGCACCTGGCCAGTTTTTTTTTTACATTAAATTGTGTTCCACTGCTTGAGCAAAGGCTTCCCAAACCTTTTTTTTTCAAAACTCTCTGTCTAGGGCGATCATTGGTCAAGTTTCCCCCAGGATCAAGATCAGATCTGCACACCACCTTCGCCGCGTTCGACCTCAATGGTGTCGACCTCCCTCAGACAATCAAAGAGTGACAATTTTGGCCCATCTGTCTGGGTACATACTTGCGACATGGCCAGCCTACTTCCACTACCGCCTGGCTGTTTTTGTCAATTTTTCAATGATCGACTTATCAAAACCAATGAATTATTTATTCGTTGTAATATTCTCGTTTTTTATGTTAAATCTGTTTGGGCCTGTAATCAATCATTTATGTAAAAAAATCATTTATTGATTGGTTTGAGAAGTTGCGCGGCATACATTTTCTCGTCCAATATACCTACCACAAGACGGAAGACGAAAGTCAAGAAACACCATTGCGAGTTGCCAATGATGACAGATGTTATTGCTCTGAAACGTGGCCGATCACACTGGGCTTCATTAAAAGGATTTAAGTCACCCAAATAATAAGAAAAGGGCTACACGCTCGAAGATTCCTTGAACAATCAAATTAAGAATGAAGATATCCGCAGAAGAACCAAAGTTACTGACATAGCTCGAAGAATCGTCAAACTAAGGTGGCAGTAAGCAAGGCATATTATTGAAAGAGCAGATACTAGTGAGGCTGGCAACCGAATACTGAATCACACAGCGTTGGTAAACTACGCTACAAAATGGACCAATGACCTGGTGAGAGTCATGGGGATCCGATGGATGAGAGATACACAGGACGGATCGTTGTAGCGTCACTCGGGGTAAGCCTAAAAAAGTATTTAAAAAATCACAGGCACAAAATACAGATCTTATATTTGATTAACTGAGCGCCATGTTATGCCTGGAGGCGTAAAAATATTTTGGGTATCTAGCTCACGTTTACAATTTCTATTAAAAAAAAAAAAATAGCGTTTAGCATTATCAGCCTTATAATGTTCCCACTGCTGGTACTCAGGCCTCCTCTATAGGTGAGGGAATGGGCCGTAATCCACCACGCGGGCCCAGTGCGGGTTGGTGGATGTTATATGCCTTCGAACTATTGGTTCTAGAACATGCCAGGGTTTTTCCGTGGGTAGTTGTAAAGGTGCACAAATAAAAATTAGCTCTTCTTAATTTAAATCAATTTAATAATATTAAAACTGTTTTAATAAGTATTTATGCAATATTTTAAAAGTTAACCTTTTGTACCTGCTGGTGTAGCGTTATCTTCCTATAAACTTTACTCTACAATTCACTTCACTTCAACATCATGGAATCACTAACAAGCACATTGACAGAGCTCAAGGAATTGTTCAACACAAGAATGTCTATCTTCGAAGAAGAATTGCAAAAAACGCCACAATCGCCTATCACAGCTTCTGGCCTGGCAACAGAGTTCACAATGTTCCGGAAATTTGTCACACAGGCTCTCAATAGTCTTCAGCAGCAGGTGGGATTACTTTCACGGAGTATCGACCAAATGGAGATGCGTGGGCGAAGAAAGATCCTGCTGCTACATGGAGTTGATGAAGGGCAGAAGGAGGATACACCGAAGGTGATCGCTGAGGTGGTCCGTAGTAAGCTGCAGTTGAACGACTTCACTGTTACTGACATTAGCCGATGTCACAGGATGGGGCGAGCTGTGGCAAGTAAAACCAGGCCTATTCTGTTTAAAGTTAGCAGTCAAGCAACCCGTGACAAGATCTGGTTTTCGAAAGCCAAATTAAAGGGCTCTGGCATCACTATGTCTGAGTTCCTCACTAAGGCACGGCACGATGTGTTCTTGGCTGCTAGGGAAAGATGCGGCGTATCCAGGAGCTGGACTAAGGCGGGCTGCGTGTATGTCCTTGACTCTAATGATAAGCGGTATCGTATTGAGTCTCTCGCCGAGTTGGACAAGATTGCGCCACTTCAACTGGTTGCCAAAGAGCTCGAACAGTGCGATCCTAAGTCTTTGCCGGTGCCTGCTGCTGCTGCTGCTGCTGCTGCTGTGAAAACTGCGAGGCTGAAACGTACTGCGGCCGTAAAAAAGTGATTTATGTTTTTGTGATGTTTTATTCAATGTCCGGGTAATGTTGACTGTTTTGTTACCTTCACTTTTTTTTATTTTTTTTATTATGTGTTTTAAGTTTGTTTTGACGTGACGCTTCACAAATTGTTATAGAATGTCACTGTCACTAGTAGTCAACAATTATTTTTCATGTTTTTATATTTGCCCTCAAGGAAGGCTAAAGTCTTTTGATCATATTGCCTAATCTTATAGCAGAGAATAACGTTAGAGCGTTCCGTTTTAGGTGGCAGTGCATAGTTAGCGGTCTATATATATATTATTATTTTTTTGTGTTTCCATTTCCATTAAGATATACTTTATATATATAATATGGTTACTCGGGCAACATGTAATGTTAATTTTTTTTTATTTTATGTTTTTAAATTTTGTAACGCAACCGGCAGGTAAACCAAATTATTTGGTGTAATTAAATAATTATTTTTAGTTAGGATTTTATATATATATATATATTTTATATGTCTTTCGATAACAGCAGTGACAATAATAGTTTTTTATCTTTAACAAGCAGTGATGACAGTTTTGTCAGTATTCCGTCTCTTGCAGACAGTCTTACAGCGCAGTTTTCTGATGTTCCTAATAATTTTAACGTTATTCATATTAACGCCCAGAGTATTCCGGCTCATTTCCACGATATGCTGGCAAGTTTTGACTGTAAAAACATTCATGCTATTCTTGTTTCCGAGTCCTGGCTTAAACCCTGTTTGCCTTCTACTAGCTATTCTCTTCCTGGCTTTGTATTAATAAGAAACGATCGTGCTGTTGGTGGTGGTGGCGGTGTTGCCATATATCTCCGTGCACATATTCCCTACTCTGTTGTTAATGTGTCGGCACAGCCTCCGCCATCAAACGCTGGTGAACACCTCTTTCTCGAAGTCGAACTAAATCACTCGAAATTACTTCTTGGTGTATATTACTGTCCCTCTCTACGTATTAATTTCTTTTCTTCCTTTGAAAAACTCTTAGAAGTCCTGATCCCTTCTTACAGTCATAGCATAATCATGGGTGATTTTAATACTTGTCTCCTAAAAAAAGATCATCGCTCGTTTTCTCTGACTAATATTTCAGCTTCTTATAACCTTTCCATTCTTCCACTTAGTGCAACTCACCATTTTCCAAACTCTACACCTTCACTTCTTGACTTGATTTTTGTCTCCTCACCTGATCGCGTCGCTAAGCATGGCCAATGCTCAGCCGATGCGTTTTCCTACCACGACCTGGTTTTTCTATCTTATAAAATTCGACCACCTAAGGCTAAAGCCAAAATTCTCATGCAACGCAATTTTGGTGGTATGAACCATGACATTCTGTGCGAGGATGCCAGCAATATTGATTGGTCTACTCTGTTTGCCTCTACGTCGGTTGATGAGAAAGTCAATATTTTCACGACTAAACTTCTTGAGCTTTATGATGTTCATGCTCCCGTTCGTACAGTTAGAGTCAAACATTTGCCGGCGCCGTGGCTGACAGATGAGATCAAAAAATTGTTGAACAAAAAAGCGGTAGCCAAGTCTAAATTTAAGCGGCAGCCAAGTGATGCTAATAGGGAAAAATATGCCTCAATTCGCAATCTCTGTAATAAGGTGTGTAGGAATGCTAATCGCCAACACATTCATAATTCCGTCCAAAATGGGGACGCTTCCAAAGTTTGGAATTTTCTAAGAACTCTGGGGGTCGGCAAAACCCGACAACAGTCAACTCCTAAAGATTTAGACATCGATGCAATGAATAATCATTTTACAGCTTCGTCTAATTTTGATAGGACCGTGAAATTTAATACATTGGATCATCTTTCTTCTCTTCCGACTCCCAGTTATTCTCCATTTATTTTTAGTGAATTCTCCGCATGTGATGTTAAGAAGAGCATTCTATCAATTACTTCCAATGCTGTAGGTACCGACTGTATCAGCCGTAAAATGTTACTACCGGTGCTGGACGTAATCCTTCCCGTAATTAGCCACATCCTCAACTTTTCTGCGTCTAGTGGAGTCTTTCCATGTTCATGGAAAGATGCACAAATTATTCCTTTACCAAAAAAATCCAATCCCACATCCTTTTCTGAATACCGTCCAATATCCGTTCTACCTTTCCTTTCCAAAGTCCTCGAACGGTTAATCCACGACCAATTTAGTACTTTCCTTTACAAACATAGCCTCCTTAATCCCTTTCAGTCCGGCTTCCGACCTGGTCATAGCACGACTACAGCCCTTCTTAATATTACGGATGATATTAGATCAGCCTTGGAAAAAAGTAATCTAACGGTTTTAGCATTGCTGGATTTCAGTAATGCCTTTAATACTGTTGATTACGATGTATTGCTTGGTATTCTACGCTCTCTTAATATATCTCCATCGGTGATTGACTGGTTTCGTAGTTACCTGCTCGGTCGCCGGCAACGTATTTGCATCGGAGAGTCCTTGTCTTCCTGGTGTGGTACTACTGCCGGGGTGCCGCAGGGTGGCGTGTTATCCCCTTTACTTTTCGCAGTTTTTATAAACTCAATTTCCGATGAACTAATTTCTTCCTACCATCTGTATGCAGACGATCTTCAAATTTACTCGTGGGCACCTCTTAATAATCTGTCTGAGGCTATCATCACTATCAACCGTGATTTGGCCCGCATATGCGATTGGAGCAAGAAGTATGGTCTTACGGTCAACCCTACAAAGACACAGGTGATAGTGGTGGGCAGTCCTAGGATGGTTTCTAAGATCGACTGGTCGACTCTTCCCCAAGTTACTTTTGACAATTCCACGATTCCCTTTAGTGATAAAGTTAAAAACTTGGGGATATTTATTGATAAGAACTTTTCTTGGACTGCCCAGCTACAAGAAGTCAGCCGTAAGTTATTTGCATCTGCTGCATCTTTGAGAAGACTCCGAAATTTTCTGCCGACTGCCACCAAGATTGCGCTTGCACAGTCACTTCTTCTTCCCATCCTTGATTATGCTGATGCCAGCTATCTTGATCTCACTCAGGAACAACTGGATAAACTTGAGCGGCTTCAAAATTTTTGTATAAGATTCATATTTGGTTTACGCAAATATGACCACGTTTCCGAATTCCGTGTGAAGCTCAAGTGGTTGCCAATTCGCCTTCGCCGGAATGCTCATATACTTTCCCTTCTATATAATATTCTCTTTTCCCCTTTTTCGCCCCTTTACCTTAAAAAACGTTTTGAATTTCTCTGCAATTCTCACTCTAAGTTTCTCAGGTCGTCAGAGAACTTGCGACTTAAAATGCCAATACATTCCACGACTTTCTTTGACAAATCATTTACTGTTCAAGCTGCTCGTCTGTGGAATGAATTGCCAGACACAATTAAACGCGCTCAATCATTGCCTGTTTTTAAAAGACTCGTTAGGGAACATTACCTGTCGCTGTGAATGTTGTTAGTCGTCATGTTTTATGTATTGTTCAATATGTATGTATTTATTATAAAATATATGTATATATCTATGTATCTATTGTAATATAAATATGTATATCACTGTTATTGTCACACCAATGACAGCCCCATTTCTTGTCCAGGCAATTACTGTCCATCCCAGGTTGCCTGGTAGAGATCGCAGAGTGCGATAAGGCCGCCGTGTTTTAGTTTTAATTCCTTGTTTTTGTTCATGTTATGGTGTACAATAAAGCATATAATAAATAAATAAATAAATAAACATGCCGGTTTCCTCACGATGTTTTCTTGCGCCGTTTTGAGAGCAGAGCTGATGAAATAAATTACACAAAGTAATGCGCCTAGCTGGGTTAGATCTCGGGACCTACAACTCGTAAGTCTGGGCCACCACTGCTCTCATTGTCAATTATCAGTTTTGCATACGACTTCCTAATTGCATCCACAACCCAGGCACTACGTTATCTCTGACAAGCTTCGGTTTTTCCAATCAAAGTTATATTTTAAACCGACGCAAAACATACCAGGAAAACGTTGCAAGCTTATCCGCAGGGTCGAGTGGAAGCAATACGCTATCAGTATCAAATGACATTGTTTTGAGTTCAATTCGTTATCGAAGATAAGATTAGAACCTACTAGAAACTGGTACTGGATAGATGACGTCAGCACTGATATTGGATTTTTTTTTACAACTATCACACAACGCCATCTAGTCTCAAACTAAGCAGAGCTTTCGCTATGATTACTAGACAACTGATAAACATGCTTATATATTTCTAAATACATACATATCACTACAGAGTATAAAACAAAGTTGCTTCCCGCTGTCTGTCCTTATGTATGCTTAGATCTTTAAAACTATGCAATGGATTTTGATGCGGTCGCTTTCCATCAGGTGAGATAGCCATCAAGCGTGAATCTAGGTATCAATAATAATTTAAAAAAAATAGATAGAGTGGGATAAAGTGATTCAAGAGGAAGGTTTATATGTATAATAAATCACTATTGCATCCGTGCGAAGCTGGGGCGGGTCGTGTAATTATAAATTAATTTGTACATCATACATTAAAGAAATTAATTTCGTACATGCGTGTATTAATTCGAGTTTTAGAAAAAAGTACTTTATTTTTTTATTTTATCTTTACAAATTGATTGTGTTTCATGTACCAGATCAACCCTTAAAACGATCAAAATTTAACGGTGTATAGGGTTTTTTTTATGGTAGGTAAAATCATCCAATGACAAATCCCGCCCTTGGGTGGAGCGGGAAGTAGTGTCAGACTTTTACTGACTAAAACCTACCCCGTTTCTTCGTTGCCTATCGTGCCGAGGCGGGGTATTCCTTTCGGAAGCTGACTCATGACCCCAGCAGGCTTAGACCCTGCCTGCCTGCAGCTAACAGGCTGGGCCTCTACGGTTTGCGGACGGCTCCTTGAGGCGCGCGGGAACAGTACGCGCCGTCGACGATTTGGGCTCGGTCCGGTCGATTACCGGACGATCGGACAGCGTGCTACCGGAAATCGGGATCGGAATCCCGGTGGTGGCTGGGGCGAGCGCCCCGTTGCCTCTGCCTGATGCGGTCGGCTTCCTCCACGGTGTATAGGGTGTAGGCATAGCTTCATCCCTATTTCTCACGCGCAGGCCTTATATTTAATACACCATGGAAAGGCTTCTAGTGTTTTACTAATATCTAAGTGTGATGTCGTGTCAAGAAATCCATACAATAGCGTGTTCAAAAGTCATAACATAAATTCAAGTTAGTTGATGGTTTGGCGAAACCGTGAAGGTTTGCAGCCGACCCATGGATGCATAATGTTATGCATCTTTATGTTGGACCAGATACATTCATTTAGTTTTTAAAAAGATTACGTATTTTGAATGTTTAGGTTGGAAAATATCTAATATAAAATGGAAAAACTGCACTTTATATAATTGTGTGCGCACAAAATTCTGTAAAGTTCACATTAACTGTAATAAAATTGTGTGTGGTCACTTGAGTGAGGTGAGCTGGGAACTTTATAGAATTTTTTGCGCTCACTTGAGTGAGGTTTTTTTATGGTAGGTAAAATCATCCAATGACAAATCCCACCCTTGGCGGAGCGGGAAATAGTGTCAGAATTTTACTGACTAAAAATCTACCCTGTTCCTTCCCTGCCTTGGTTCCAGGGCCCTAGAATGTATTCTATGTCTCCCCAGAGCTCTAGACTAAGCCTCGACCCTACTGGGCCCCTACGGTTTGCTGACAACTCCTTGAGGCGCACGGGAACAGTGCACGTAAAAGACTAGGGCTCGGTCCGGTCTGTTACCGGACAAACGAACAGCGAGCTACCCATTGCCCACCGTCCGCATGCCTGCGCCTACGGTAGCCGGAAATTTGGATCGGAATTACGGCGGCGGCTGCGCCGTTGCCTGATGCGGTCAGCTTCCTCCTTTGCTAGCATTACTGCTTCGCAGAAGCAGGCAATCGCCTGCCACTCCTCCTTGCTGCAGAGCATGGCCTGTACCAAGGCCCACTTGAGTGAGGTGAGCTGTGAACTTTACAGAATAGTACAAAGTAACCTATGTATTGACCAAATTTTAACCTACAATTTCGTAATCTATTTCATAATATTTGCTTTTAGAATTTCTGTCAATGATGTTTATTCTGCAAATAGGTTTTAATCGCTCAGGCACTGGTATACTAAATATAGTACACCTTATACCAGCTAATAACTTTATTACGTAAACGTTGGAAGGCCTCCTACAAGGTGAACCAATGACCTGGTAAAGGATTGCGGGAATCCTATGGATGCGAGACGCACAGGACCGTTCATTGTGGCGACACTTGGGGGAGGGTAATGTCCAACAGTGGAGGTTTTTCGGCTGAAATGATAATGATGGTGATGATGTATAAAGTACTCAATAGGGCGTTTTACTGTCATAACTTTTAATCAGCCTATAATTTCATGTTCAGCTATCTCATTGCCTTTTAAAATGAAATAGTCTCCAAGCAATTATTGCACTAATTACCTAACACGCTAGCTACAGCCAGGAATTCCTATTAAAAGTCTAGTACACCCGTATATAGTCTAGATCTAGATTAGATAAGAACTTACTGGAAATAGAGGTAATAAGATGGCGGTCCGTACTAATAAAGGGAGATATTAAAATTATGTTGGAATTATTAAGCTTTGAACGAATATAGATAGATTATTCTTTATTGTACACCAAAGATAAAATTACAATAGGAACTTAAAATTAATAGGGTGTCACAATGGGCGGTTTTATCGCTAAAAGCGATTTTTTACAGACAACCTTTGGATGGATTTGGCGGAGAAAAAGATACGCAGGTAGTTTGTGGTGTACTATATATACAATACATAATTAATAAAATACATGTAGCACAATCAATATAATATATATATATATAGATATTTATGAATAAAAGCAGCGAAATAATTTACTTAATGATGTTCAAGAGGAGAGGTAGTGATCCTTAACCATATTTAAAAAAAATAGTTAGTATGTGAATATAACTCGTGGATATTTAAATTGTATTAAGTTTGGAATTTTTATATGAAAAATAAAATATTATTTAGTTATTTTATATTAGCTAGTGCCCGCGGATTTGCCTGCGTACTTAAAAGAGCAAAATTATCTCTAGGCAAAATACTCCGTTGATCAAAATCATATGTGCTATTTTAGCACATGGTCTGCCTATTAGTCAAGGTACATACTTTTTATTTTATTTTTAAAATAACTTATATTATTTTTACTTCGGATAAGTTACGTCCATATGGGTTAGTAAACAAAGAACAACAAAGCTATGTTAGTAAAACTTACTATCTATCTATTTATTTTTAACCGACTTCGAAAAGGAGGAGGTTCTATGTTCGGCTGTATGTGTTTTTTTTTTGTGTATGTTCACTGATATCTCGTTCAATTGTGGGCCGATTTCGAAAATTCTGGTGAAAATTGAAAGATTACAATTCTGAATTAGTCCCATAGAAATATCATTTTGATCTAATGATGAACTTCGAAGATATACACCACTATTTTTTAATTATGGCAAATATTTAAAGGGCTTATTAGAAAAGGTCTTGTTATTATTTAAGTAAAGTCTCAATGCATAATATTCATAAACAGCAAAGTTATGAGCGTTTGTTTATATCCCAAAACCACACTCAATTTATTGAAACGTTGTACAGGTTATTTTTTATGAATGAAAGAATGTCAATAAAAATGGAAAAACACTGCGCTTAGTATTTTTTAGCAGTAGTTGTTATGAATGATGATTCAATCATGAATTTACCAATAATGACAAATTTTTGTGGACAATTTTGGGATTTAGTTTTTTTTGTACTTTTGACTACACAAATATGATCAGTAACGGGTACTGTCTGTGCACTAATTAAAAAATAGGGGTGTATAACGAAACTCTTCAAAAAATCATACCAGAAATACAACCGACTTCAATGTAAAAAATAGTGCAAAATAACTTTAATTCCGTAAGTCGGTGTTTCTAGAAGTTTTTGTTTTTTGTACACCGACTTCCGAAATTAAAGTTATTTTGCACTTTTTTATGTTTTTTTTACATTGAAGCCGATTGATTTTTTTTTTTTGAATAAAGTTATTTGTAACAAGGTGGTTGTTCACGCTGCATCTTTGATGACATCACCCAACAGAGGAGAATCATACCTCCCCGCTATGGTCTTCACGATTGAGTTGGAGCTAGCCCGCACTCTGCAGATCAAAAAGGCAGATTTCTGTCTGACGATGGCGTGGAAGTCATCAACGCTTACCTCAGAAGCGGGGCAGTCCCATCAACATCCTGAACCCATCATTATATTGGACCCGCAAGACGCTGATAGTCCACTGAGTATAGTTGGTCCACAGACTGCACGTGTAACATAAGACCGCAGGCTTTATTACTCAAGCTCCAAGCGAACACCGGTGTCCGCACACCTATTGTCTTTCTATTATGTCTCTAATTACGGTATTGAAAAGATTCATTCCCTCTCCTAGAGAGGAGGCCTGAGTCCCAGCAGTGGGAAAGCCAACGTAGGCGCGGGCTTGCGGACGGCGAGCTATGGTTAGCTCGCTGTCGGACCGTCCGGTAACCGTCCGGACCAAGGCCAGGTCGTCAACGGCGCGCACTGTTCCCGCGCGCCTCAAGGAGTTGTCAGCAAACCGTAGAGACCCAGCCTGCTAACTGCAGGCAGGCAGGGTCGAAGCCTACTGGGGCCAAGGGTTTGCTTCCGAAAGGAAAGCCCGGCCCTGGTATCTAAGGCCACGAAGGAACGGGGTGGGTTTTTAGTCAGTAAGAGTCTGATACTATCTCCCGCTCCGCCCAAGGGCTGGTAGATGTCATTGGATGATTTTACCCACCACCAAAAAAAAAAGTCCCAGCAGTGGGAACATTATAAGGATGATGCTATGCTATGCTATTAAACTTTAAAAAGGAACGAAGACAACAACTTGTTCCACATCTCAATGCAAGTCACGTTGCACCGTTCTTGTGCAACGTACATTAGAGCCTAAACTTTTTCCAAACAGCCAATGTTTGTTCAACAACATGGCACTCGTTAAGTGGCGCCATCTGACGAGACAAGCTTTAAGTTTTGTTATAAAATTAGAGAGTTTAAAAGTGCTGACAGGAACTTGTAATGCCGAATAATTCGAGAAGACTTACTTAATTATGAAGCATTTATTTTATCTAGATATGCCAAGGGCGGACAACCCGAGGTACATTTTCATACAACCGCTCTTACGTGATTATGATGTTGTAACACATCTTTTTCCTGATATTTTGTGTACAGAGATATCTTGTGGACGTTATCTAGGCTTCTAAACAAATCAAAACATAAATTTGTGTAAAACTAATTCAGGACAGACCTTTAAAAATTTGCTATTTTACGTGGATTTTGGCCTTTCATGATGTACTCACAATATATAATATACGAGTATATATAAAAGTAAATCTCTAGAAGCCTTGCACATTAATAAATCTAGATTTCTAAGAGCAGTGGTGACCGAGTAGTAACGGCCCCGACTTAAGAGTTGTAGGTCGCGGGTTCAAACTCAGCCAGGCGCATTACTTTGTGTAATTTATTTCATCACTACTGCTCTCAAAACGGTGAAGGAAAACATCGTGAGGAAACCGGCATATTCTAGAACTAAAAATTCGAAGACATGTGACATTCACCAACCCGCACTGGGCCCGCGTGATGGATTACGGCCCATTCTCTCTCCTAGAGAGGAGGCATATGTCCCAGCAGTGGGAACATTAAAAGACTGATTATGATAAATGTAATTTTAAATGTATCATTTAATTAACTCAAACTTAATAAATATCGAAGCACCCTCTTTTCTCAGTATTCAACACCTGATGTTGGGCGATATCAATTATTCATAATTTCCGGTTAGGCATGCGTGCTACGAATTAACTCAGGTCTACCAGCATAAGCTTTATTAAATATTTTATCCTGCGCGAATAATGTTAAAGATTTATGAGGAGATCTCGAAATTTTTCAGGTTATTCGATGTAAAAAGGGTAATATAGTTGGACGGGCATGAGAAGATGATAGGATTAAACATTGTTAAGAAGACTATACGACCTAAAGCGTGGATGTTGCATGTAGAATAGGTAATCTGATAAAAAATGATTATATGTGTATTAGTCCCGTTTTCAATAAATAAAAGTAATTTTTAGACGCAATGGATAGAGCTATGCGCGGAGCTTCTTTACGTGATCGAATCAGGTATGAGGATATCCGCAGGAGAACCAAAGTTATCGACATACGTAACACGAAGAATCGCCAAACTTAAGTGGCAATGGGCAGGGCACATTTCTCGTAGAACGGATGGCTATTGGGGCCGAAAGGTTCTGGAATGGTGACCACGTACCTTAGAACGTAGGAAGATGGAAGGCCTCCTACAAGGTAGACCGATGACCTGGTAAAGGTTGCAGGAATCCGATGGATGTGAGGCACACAGGACCGTTCATTATGGCGACACTTAATCCCTAAAGTGTCGCCACAATGAACAGTCCCCTCTCGCATCCATCGGATTCCCGCAACCCTTGCCAGGTCATCAAAGGAGGAGGCCGACCACATCAGGCAGAGGCAACGGGGCGCTCGCCCCAGCCGCCGCCGGGACTCTGACCCCGATTTCCGGCCACTGTAGGTGCGGGCTTGCGGACGGCGTGCAATGGGTAGCACGCTGTCCGATCGTCAGGTAACCGATCGGACCGAGCCCAAGTCGTCGACGGCGCGTTCTGTTCCCACGCGCCTCAAGGAGCTGTCAGCACACCGAAGAGGCCCAGCCTGCTAACTGCAAGCAGGCAGGGTCGAAGCCTACTGGGGTCATGGGTTAACTTCCGAAAGGAATGCCCGGCCCCGGCACGATAGGCTACGAAGGAACGGGGTAGGTTTTTAGTTAGTAAGAGTCTGACACTACTTCCCGCTCCGCCCAAGGGCGGGATTTGTCATTGGATGATTTTACCTACCATAAAAAAAACCCTTGCCAGGTCATCAGTCCACCTTGTAGGAGGCCTCAATTTATTTGCCACGTACTAAACGTTATGTCCAAAAATAACTCAATCGTCATCATCTATTCAAGTTAATTCGTACACGAGTACATAAGTAGGGAAGATGAGACGTGAATATGAACCATCATAGATAGGATGATAAGATTATGGAGGGCTTTGGAAGTCGTTTGGAGGTTCTTATCGTATTGCTGCGAGGTTTCCGGGTTGGGAAGTTAGAGGACTTTTTGGAGGAGTAAAACGACAATTATAATAAACTTTTTTCTAAAATTCCAACGAATGATTATTTTTTATTTTTATTTTTTATGAGAGTATCACTACATAGTACAAAACAAAGTCGCTTCCCGCTGTCTGTCCCTATGTATGTTTAGATCTTTAAAACTACGCAATGCATTTTGATAAGTTTTTTTTTAAATAGATAGAGTGATTCAAGAGGAAGGTTTACATGTATAATACATGCATAATGTATTTAATATCACCATTGCACTTGTGCGAAGCTGGGGCGGGTCGCTAGTTCTGAATAAAACTAAAAATTAAAACAAAGCCATGAAAACGCCTAAATTATAATCAGATAGGAAGACCGCAGCAGTCTACCACATTCATAAAGGGACGGATCAATTTGCTGATCCGTCCCTTTATGAATGTGGTAGACTGTTGTCAGAAATACATTATCTGCATCAATTTGTTGTTATATAACAATAAATACATATTATCAGAATAAAATAAATTATGTGAATAAAAAGTTATTTATAATGGCACCCCATGGGGCGCCCGTCAGCACGGGCTTGCGGGTAGCTCGCTGTCCGACTGTCCGGTAGCCGTCCGGACCGAGCCCAAGTCGTCGAAGGCGTGCGTTATTCCCGCGCGCCTCAAGAAGTTGTCTGCGAACCGTAGGGGCTCAGCCTGCGAGCAGGCAGGGTCAAAGCCTACTGGGGCCAAGGGTCTACTTCTGAAAGGAAGGCTTGGCCCTGGTATGAAAGGCGAAGAAGGAACGGGGTAGTTCCAGGGCCCTGGTATTCATTTACTTCCCCAGAGCCTCAGATTAGGCTTCGACCCTACACACTACAGTTTGCTGACAACTCCTTGAAGCGCGCGGAAACAATGCGCGCCGTAGACGACTTGGGCTCGATTCGGTCTGTTACCGGACGGACGGACTGCGAGCTACCCATTGCCCGCCGTCCGCAAGCCCGCACCTATGGTGGCCGGAAATTGGGATCTGAATTACGGCGGCGGCTGCAGTGTGAGCGCCGTTGCCTGGTGCGATCGGCCTCCTCTTTTGCTAGCATTACTGCTTCGCAAAAGGAGGCGACCGCTTGCCACTCCTTCTCGCTACGGATCATGGCCTGTACTAAGGCCCGGCGCGAGAGATCGCCGCCGCCAAAGGCCGGAGATATCAGTGAATAATTTTTACCTACTGAAAAAAAAACCCCATGATGCACGAGTTTGACCGGTTACTGCTTGTATGGCTTTTATTTATTTTATATCCCTAGGTATATCGGACAAATGGAGAACAAAATACTTATAAAAGAAGGTTTTTAAAGTCCCATAACAACTTACATTAAACTGCCTTTCATCCACAAAGTAACGTAAAACAGTAAGTACCCACTTTGAAGAGGTTTCCAATTATTTTCAGACGCACTGCGTATATCTTACATAAAGGGAATGCTTCGGGCGGAAGGTTTTCTTAAGATTTTTATGTATTAATTTTAAATATATCTGGAGGAGTTTTTTTTTGAGAAATACTCCGGTAAATAAAACAGCCTTTACACATAATAATTTAAAAAAATATAGATAATTAACTTACCTAGACTTTTATGGCACTTATTTTTGTCCCACTTAACACAATCTGTCCTAGCTCGAGAGGACACCGGTGTCCTCTCACATCCACGCCACTATAGGCCATAATTCCGATGTTTAGAGTCTACTTTTGTATGAACAAGTTTGGTAGTAGTGGATCTACATATTAAGTTAAACATATATTCAAAAGATTAGGTTCAAATAAATGAAACTTATTTTAACAATTTTGGCAGATCTTTATTTGATGCTCTAAACATATACAACTTTTACACTTTTCACATCACGAGTGTAATTTATGGTATATTGACTAGTGATAAAGTATACATATATTTTCCAAATTTGGATTTGGAAGGAGCTGTTGCATCATAATAAACAACAAAACGACCCTCGCCATCCAATGCACAATTATCGCCCGGTGCTCCCGAGACTTAAAAGTAGTAAAAGTTTCTTTGCCATCTCAAAGCAACACCACCTCGGAGAGATGCGACCTTTGGCGGGAGAATTTCAAACCTCCTGATGATTTTATCGAGCCGTCGGAGAACTTTTCTCCTGGACACGAGCTGCCATGGCCAACCTGGAAAACTCTAAAGACTCTTCGCACCCAAGTTGGGCGCAGTAAAGAGGAGTTCTCGGACGGTTCTGAACCATTCATTGTTTGTGCGGCGTCTCTCCGCAGACCATGTCGGTATTCACCACGTGCCCTATTACCTTTTCACGTAGGGACCTAATGACAGCATCATTGCGGTGGCCGAATACTGGGCAAGGCAAGGAATTTAACTAATTTTGCCATCGACACGATAAGAAGAAGATCATAATGCTACTTTGTTCCTTATATATTGTCAATACTTACTTTAAGATTAGTAGGCAAAGATTTGAAAAAAAAATATGATTACTTAAGAAAGCGAAGGAGAAGAGCACACCAATATGCCGAATTGCGGACCATATTGGCCGACTAGACCATAATACCGGAAACTTCTCTACATATGAAATAAAAAAAATCAATCGTACTTAGCCAGTTTTGAACCCGTAAACTCATACTGTAAAATAATTAACATAACTCCAGTATAAGGCCTTAATCCTCAGTAAAACCCTCCGCCTAAATCTAACCACACCAATTGTTATATAAACCACAACATGGCGGATGAACTATGTAAATCTGAGGATCTGAATAATATATTTCTGGGTACTAAAACCTTGGTTTACTTCTACTCTACAGAAATCTTGACAAATAGGACCTGGTACTCAGATATTCTTTTGTTTATTTCCTAGAAATTACGAGTATTTTGAAAGCCTCGGTTTATTCATGAAGGAATAACTTGGAGAATTGTTGGGATTATTTCGGTTTGGTTGGTTCTTGGAGTATGATAAACTAACTTTTGTGTGGCGGCTTGTGCCGCGTGTAAGTATTGAATTATTCCAAGGGTACATTTTTAGGGTTCTCTACCTCAAAAGAAAAAACGGCACGCTTATAGGATCATTTTGTTGTCAACACCTTTTATCTCGGAAACGCGTGGACGTATAGAGTTGAAATGAAAACTATATATCAACTTTGCAATCCCTTGAAGCTGTGAAAACTCGAATATAAAGATTTCGTAAAAAAATATTTCGACACTCCCCCTAAATTAGAATAAATATATATCGTTTTATGTTTTTTAAAAGTAACAAGGTTGCAAACCAACGCGCCTCAAGGTATTGTCAGCAAACTGTAGGGGCCCTGCAGGGTCGAAGCCTACTTGGCTGGGGCTAAGGGTCTGCTTCTGAAATAAATAAATAAATAATAATAATAATATTCCACAATTATCACACGACACCGTCTAGTCCCAAGCTAAGCAGAGCTTGTGTTATGGGTACCAGACAGTTGATAAACATACTTATATATTTCTAAATACATACATATTATAGATAAATAACACCCAGACACAGAACAAATGATCGTGCTAATCACACAAATATTAGTCCTGGGTGGGAATCGAACCCACGACCTCGGGCATAGCAGTCAGGGTCACTAACCACTAGACCAACAGGCCAGTCAAAATGAAACTTCAGCCCTGGTATAAAAGGTAATGAAGAAACGGGGTAGATTTTTTAGTCAGTAAAAGTCAGAAAAAAAATCCGAGCGCATATCGGAAGTCGTGCGTTTGCTCGCGCTTTTTCAAATCTTAACTTTGTGTATTTTTGTGATGTTACGTATAAATGTTAAGACTCCTTCCCACCCCCCTTTGTAAGGCAAAATAAGACATGGTACACCCTCCTCCCCCCTAAAGCGTCTTACGTAACAAATGAATGCTCTCTTTTCATCAGAGGTATGTGGAACTTTACATCCTGTTTCGTATACCTCTAAAAAATAATAAACTATACAAAAAAAACTATCATCTTTTACTGTCAGAAAGGTCGCGCAAAGGACAGTGATGGATGGTAAAAGACAAAAACTAAAAGATGAGCAATAGTTTTATCGAACTTAGCGGTGTTTTAAGATTGATCCCTTTTGAACTGTCAACTATGTTTATTAAAGACTTCCTGCTTTTGTCCTGTTTTACTTGGGGTCGACGCAATATTTTTTTGCAGTACATTTACTTTTTTAGGGTTTCGTTGCCAAATGGCAAAAAACGGAACCCTTGTGGATTCGTCATGTCTGTCTGTTCGTCCGTAGGTCAAAGCCACTTTTTTTCCGAAACTATAAGAACTATACTGTTGAAACTTGGTAAGTAGATGTATTCCATGAACCGCTTTAAGATTTTCATACAAAGATAGAAAAAAAACATTAAATTTGGTTAATCTTAGTTTAGTTTTTATGAATATAGGTTTATGTATAAATAGTTAATATTTAACTTTCTCCTGTTTCTCTGTATTTACTCTAAGTGTTTTTAAACTATTTCTAATCAATAAAAATAAATTTTGGTCGTTCCCCATACCTAGAACTGAAACTAAAAAATATTTTTTCATCAAGCGCCTGTTAAGCAGGCACTCCATTTAAGAGCGCCTAAGCTATGTTTAAAAAAAAAAACATAGCTTGGGCGCTCTAAACGCCAGCGCGCGTTTTAACTTTTGAACCTTTTTTTTAAAGGTGGGATATCATCTAATGATTTAATTTCTTTAAGTCAAAGTCAGCTGGGCGAGTTCAATGACCTGTAGATAGTTAGTACGCAACGACAGACTACTACTTGCAAGGTCATTGACTCAAATAATAAATAAATTAATTTCGTACATGCGTATATTAATTCCAGTTTTAGAAAAAAGTACTATATTTTGTTTCATGTACCGGATCGACCCTCCACGGGATTAAAACGATCAAAATTTAACGGTGTATGGACAACAGCGGAATACTCGAGTCTATTGTAAATAAACATAAATCACAAATTCTCTAACAAAACTAATTCAACTCAACATCTTAAAGCCCTATAAACCAACCCTTAACTCCAAACCGCCATCGAATTTAAATGTAACACATTAACAACCTCCGCACAGTCGGGTAACAAATTGTAATGTTCTAGAATTTTTGTGTTACCATTCTAAACTTTATTGTAAGAAGAAATAGAGTTCAATGTTGAGTGAGACCAATAAACCTAATTTTGAAGATGGGTTTCTGTTTTACGAGTATTATTAGAAGGTGTTATGAGATAATGAATAGATAAAAGATTTGTTTTAATAGCTCAGTGAGAGAAGATGAGACTGTGTGCATTATGTAGATTGTCTGTCATTGCTACATTAAAATAAGAAAATATTGAACGACATTAGTTTAAGTACTAGCTTTTGCGCGGCTTCACTCCAGATCTACCCTACTCCACCCTACTCTACCCTACTCTACCCTACTCTATCCTACTCTATCCTACTCTACCCTACTCTACCCTACTCTACCATACTCTACCCTACTCTACCCTACTCTACCCTACTCTACCCTACTCTACCATACTTTTTTTTTTTTTTTTATATATTTTATAAACTAGCACTTGACTGCAATCCTACCTGATGGTAAGCAGTGATGCAATCGTCGATGGTAAAGCGCACTAGTTTATTAAGAGCCTATTCACTCTAGCCTTGAAGACGCCCAAATTATAATTGGCCGGGAAAACCGCAGCAGGCAAATTGTTCCAGTCCCTCGATGTACGCGGTATAAACGACGAGGCAAAGTGCTTAGTCCGGACCGTGGAAGTTTCAACAACGTAAGGGTGGATATTCGCCGTACGCCGGGTTGTTCGATGGTAGAAAGGAGATGGCGGTATCAAGTCATGCAATTCCCGCGCACACTCTCCAAAATGCATCCTGTAAAACACCGAAAGGCTGGCTACTCTACGCCTGTGCTCGAGGCTTTGTAGATTGGACTTAACCAAGTCTGGATCACCAATTAGCCTCTTCGCACGCCTTTCCACCGAGTCCAAAGCTGCTAGGTGGCATTTTGCAGCACCAGCCCATATGTGGCTGCAGTACTCCACACACGAACGGACTTGTGCTTTGTATAAGATTAGAAGCTGTTCCGGTGTGAAGTACTGCCGGACTTTTGCTAGAACGCCGAGTTTCCTAGCAGCTACCTTAGCTTTGGACTCAATGAACCGCCCAAAGTTGAGGTCTGAGGAAATTTCTACCCCCAAGAGCTGAAGGCGGTCGGTGCACTCCAGGGATAAATTCTGGAAAGCAGGAGCCAAGGTGAACGTGTGTCTCCTTTTGGCGGTGAACAGACACGCTTGTGTTTTGGCGGCGTTGAATCCCACAATATTGGCTTCGCCCCATTTGGAGACTGCCTGAAGTGAAGCATTCGTCCGCTCCACCATAGCCTCCCTTTCAGACTGGATTAGCTCTTTACTAGCCCGAGGAGTTGGCAGGTATCTGTCTACAACTGTGCTATCATCTGCATACCCATAGATACCGGGCATCAGCAGATCGTTGATATGCAGGAGGAAGAGAGTTGCAGAGAGAACAGACCCCTGAGGAACTCCGGCATTAGTCGTCATGGGCTCTGATGAGCATCCGTCGACAACAACTCGGAGAGACCGTTCACTCAGGAAGTCTTTTACCCAACTAATCAGGCCAGGGGAAATGCCGTACGCTGGAAGCTTACTCAAAAGGCTAGCGTGCCATACCCTGTCGAAGGCCTTCGAGACGTCTAGAGAAACCGCAATCGCTTCCTCATTCCTCTCGAGGGCCTCGCCCCACAAGTGGGTGGCATAAACTAGTAGGTCCCCAGTAGATCGATTGCGGCGAAACCCGTACTGTCGGTCACTGAGGAGATCGTTACCTTCCAGGTATGCCATGAGGCGCGAGCTCAATACACGCTCCATAATCTTGCAGAGTATGGAGGTTACCGAAATCGGCCGATAGTTGTTAGGATCGGCACGACTGCCCTTTTTGGGCACGGGTTGTACATTGGCAAGCTTCCAGGACTTGGGCACTATTCCAGTCCTAAATGAGAGGCGATACAAGCGAGTCAATACAGGAGACAACTCGGGCGCACAAGCCTTGAGAACTATCGCTGGTATACCATCTGGTCCACTAGCTTTATTCACGTCTAGACGACACAGTGCTCTCAGAACTTCTTTGTTCCTTATGCGAATTTCGGGCATCGAGGTGTCGCAGAAAGGCAGAGTCGGTGGAGTAGCACCACAAGTGTCAAGACGAGAATTATGGGCGAAGAGAGATGCAAAGAGACCTGCTTTCTCTCTCGCGGTGTGAGCCAGTGTTCCATCAGGCTTAACCAGCGGAGGCAGTGTGGGCCGACAGAAGTTCGCTTCGACCGACTTGGCAAGGGACCAAAAAGCTCTGCTACCGGATGGCTGTGCAGAGAGCTTTGTGCCAATATGAGTAATGCGGTCAAAGCGAGCCTTCCTTAGTGCCTTTTTGTAGGACTTGGCAGCTTGGTTGAAGGCTCTCTTCTTTGAACTCAGATCCGGAGCTTTGCGGTCACGAGCATCAACCCAGGTGAGAAACGCCGAATGCTTAAGCTCTTCAGCTTTTATGCAATCGGCGTTGAACCATGGGTGAACTGAGCCACCGATGGGTACGTCGCTATAAGGGATGAAATACTCCATAGCTTGACGTATCACATCGGATACGGCATCTGCACAGCTCGACGGATTTTCAGAAGAGAAGCAAACCTGCTGCCAAGGATAAGACGCAAAGAAGTGCCGCATCTCATCCCAATCTGCCGACTTGTAACGCCACATCCGCCGTTCACCGCGAGACTCACAGTCAGGTGGGGAAAAGGACGATACAGACTTCACCAGACAGTGATCTGATGTTCCAAGTGGTGAAGAAACTGTTACGATACATCTGTCCGGATCGGTGGTCAGCAGAAGGTCCAGACAATTGGCAGTATGACCAGCTACATCAGGCACCCTGGTCGCTTGCTTCACCAGCTGGGAAAGGCCCAACGATACCGCATAGTTTCGCGCTTCTCTTCCAGCGTGGTCGGTCCTCTGGTATGGGAAAAGCCAGTCTTGGTGGCAGGCGTTAAAGTCCCCCAGAGCGACAAGCTGATTAAAAAAATTAATTTCGTTCATATGTAAATTAATTAAAAAGTACTTTATTTTTTAATTTTCTCTTTACATATCGATAGTGTTTCATATACCGGATCGGCCCTCCACGGGATAAAAACGATCAAAATTTAACGGCGTATAGGGTGTAACCCAAACTGCACTCTTAAAGGGAGCTAAACAGGGTGTACAACCTCACCCATCCAACCCTCTTTCACGCTCGCACGCTTCACATTATAACACGTCATGCTTCAAGTCAGGCGCGTCAATAGTGCCACTCATAATTGGAGAAAGAGGGTCCGAGTGTACCCTGGGGACGAGTTTTACAAGGCTGTGCGAGATAAAATGGGGTAAGGCCTTTTCCCTTCAGGGTAAACACAGTCTTCACACTAAATGTAAAATAAGTTAGGAGAAACAAAAACAAAAACATCAGCCTGCGGTAACTTCGAAACCGTACCTAATATTTTTCTGTAATACGAATAATAGAGCTTTCTGTGAAAATTCTCGGAGTTCAATCAACACTGATGTTTCTACTTGAAAAAATCACCTTGTTTGTGAATTTTATTTAAATTAAAGACAAGAATTAGTTACTCAATCTATTTATTTATTTTTCATATTCTTAAATCCATCTTTACAGTTTTTTTTATCCCCGGTGCGACAAATGCGAAAAAATAAAAATAAATACATTTTTTCGATTCGGAAAAATCTTCGAGAATTCGAAATTCGAAAAGTAAATTATTTCCATAAGTTAGTTGGTATGGAAACCTCAGTGTGCAACTTGTACTTGCTCAGTTTTATTTTTTTTCCATTTGATATTAACCACTAGTTACCACCTTGGCTGCTAATTAGTGCTTGGCTGCGATCCCAATCGCAATCCCGATCGCAAGCAAATTGTAGGGTCCCAGCAGGGTCGAAGCCTACTGGGGCCAAGGGTTAGGTGAAAGTGAACCCCGGGGCCCTGGAACAAAGGCAATGAAGGAACATGGTAGGTTTTTAGTCAGTAAGAGTCTGACACTATCTCCCGCCCAGCCCAAGGGCGGGATTTGTCATTGGATGATTTTACCTACCATAAAAAATACCTGATGGCAAGCAGTGATACAATCGTTGATGGTGAAGCGCACTAGTTTATTAAGTAAACTAGTTAACAAGTGTAAATAGAACTTCTCACTGACATTCGTAAGTGCACTTGCAAGTAGTACGAATCAGATGTACTCAGTAATTTACTCGAAGCAAATATCTAAAGGATTTGATATTTGCTTCGAGAGAAATTATATAATATTTTGAAAGTTTTTGATTAAAATACTTTGAATTTTGTCTCGTTATACAGATTGAGACCAGGGCCTCAAGTCTGCTATTACAATAGTGTCAGAATTGTCTATCATTGATTTCATCATGGTTAATTTTGAAAAGTTTGGTAATCTACTAATATAATGGCGTCACTATGACTTTCCAACAGTCAATCACTGACACACCGTTGCAAGAAACGGTAATCTCGTACATAATGGCAAATGAATTTCTGACATATGGGTTAATCTGCTAAAATGTCAGTTCCTTTGATTAGTGACTTACCATAAGGTTTGTCTGAATACGACAAAGTCATTCTACCACCATTCGTTTACGAGACCAATAACTGACCAATGATCGACCATTATGATTTAGCAGATTAAGAACTTTTACCAAAATGACAATTTGGGATTGTGTTGGTATGTCGAATTTACAAAAATAGCAGACTTGGGCCCCTGGGTTTAAAAACCGGTTTACACTATTCCAGTCTTCAGGAGACTGGTTTAGTACAACTAGAAAAGCAAGTGTTTTAGTATTTTAGTTCACGTGCGAGTGAACGTTTACACTTCTTCCAGTAGAGTATCATTTTGTCGCCAGTATGAACAATTAACTTCGCGTAAACCGCGCAATATGCGCTATTATACACAAAATTCTTATATGAAAAATATACAACATTATTTTTAGTATATGCGAAATCTGAATATACTCGTAGCTTGTTCAAAATCAGTAACTGAATCGATTCCAATGATTTTTTTTACACCGTATTACATTTATTCTAAAAAATATTTAAAAAAGGTCACAAGTTGGACACCATCGATACTATGTCCAACTCAGGTCATGGCAGGTCCAAGCGCAGCTTTAGGAGCCAAGATACAGCTGGGTGCAGGAGCTAAACAACCCCTCAGTTGCCCAGATGGCCTGATGACCATGTGTTTGTGTGGACTACCAGGTAATATAACAACGGGTTTCGCATATAATTAAAATAAGGTTGTATATAAGAACAGGTATAAAATTAAAAATTAAAAAAAACCCCGACTGTCCTTGACATCAATATGAAATATTTGTAACTGGTCAAGACGATCTAATGAGACCAAACTCGATGGGTTTACTATGTTAATAAACAATCCAGGGTCCAACCTTCGAGTACCATCATCAGACCAGCTTAATGGTACCAAATTGTACACGAGTATTTCAAATATTAGGTCACACATATGTTTAAAATAAAGTAAATACCCATTAAATGATTAAAAACCCTACCGCAGTTAACAAACGAGCTGATGACCTTGAAAACCTGCAGTGATCTTCACAAATTGTAGCTAAGAACAATTTCGATTAAGCCAGCATTCAAACAAAAAAAACAGCATCAAAATCGGTCCATTCGTTTGGGCGCTACGATGCCACGGGCTACACACAAACAGACAGGTCAAACTTATAACACCCCTCTTTTCCGTCGGGGGTTAAAAAATTAATTTGAAAGAAATGATTTAAAACAAGTAGGGGAGCGTAAATGGACCAGTCGCAGAACCACACTTGAAGGAAATGGTTTGTTGCTAAAAGAATTGGATGTCGAAGATTGCAAAGAATTATCGCTATTCATCGTGCACTCTCCTAAAGTGGTCACTACATTCCCCGTTTACACACAGCTAATATAGTACGCGGCAAATAAGTTGAATCGTTTGCTGTGGTTGCGCACGCACATTCTTGCTTGAATGCGACGCACAACTTGTATTTATAGATTGTAAATTGTGTCTCTTTTTCTGTATTTTTGTTATTTGTTGGTTCTGTTTGTCTCTGCTGAGGCCGGCGTCGCGGATGTAGTAGACAACCTAGACGACTAAGTTGTCTATGGTCACAAGGCGCAATGTTGTTATGCCCGTTTCACACATGGCCTGACGGGGAAACTGTTTTTTGTAAATAATTTGTGCGTCTATTTTAAGCAGAATAAACGTTTTTCTTTCTTTTTTTTCACTTCAATTGGAACCCGAAAATCGGTTACTGCGCATGCAAGGTCGACCGCAATTATAATACCTTATTAACATCACGAACCACATCTCTTTGACTAATAAAGGCAGAAAATAAGGTATTTTCTTATTACCACCGACTAATAAGCGGCTGTCAGTGAATAAATGAATAAGAATGGAGAAGAAATATTGAGATGGAATGAGGACATACTGAAGTTGTGTCACGCCACGGAACTCGCGCTTATGAAGACAGCAAAATTTTCTAGTTTTAAGTCCTTCATAAGACATCACTTGATAATTTTAGATACGCTTACGAGACGCGAGACAAGAAGACACCTAAACGGTTTTGCGGTAAGGTTATTACCGTAGTACGGTTTTAAGTGGAATCGCAGTCAAGCACTAGTTTACATTATAAAGAAAAAACTCATAATTCAGGAAAATTACTATTTGATGAAGCATGAAGCAGTTTTGGCCACATGTTGCCCAAAAACTAAACTAAGTATAAAAACTTTTGTTTATATTTAAGTTTCTTATAACTCTGTGAACTTTCGAATGGTAGAAAATGCCTTAAGGCATTAAGTCCGCCTCTGTAATTTTTGTGTACATTTAAAAAATAAATGATAAACATTAAAGTTGACATCATATTCAAATTAATTTTTTAACCCCCGACGGAAAAGAGGGGTGTTATAAGTTTGACCTGTCTGTTTGTGTGTAGCCCGTGGCATCGTAGCGCCCAAACGAATGGACCGATTTTGATGCTGTTTTTTTTGTTTGAATGCTGGCTTAATCGAAATTGTTCTTAGCTACAATTTGTGAAGATCACTGCAGGTTTTCAAGGTCATCAGCTCGTTTGTTAACTGCGGTAGGGTTTTTAATCATTTAATGGGTATTTACTTTATTTTAAACATATGTGTGACCTAATATTTGAAATACTCGTGTACAATTTGGTACCATTAAGCTGGTCTGATGATGGTACTCGAAGGTTGGACCCTGGATTGTTTATTAACATAGTAAACCCATCGAGTTTGGTCTCATTAGATCGTCTTGACCAGTTACAAATATTTCATATTGATGTCAAGGACAGTCGGGGTTTTTTTTAATTTTTAATTTTATACCTGTTCTTATATACAACCTTATTTTAATTATATGCGAAACCCGTTGTTATATTACCTGGTAGTCCACACAAACACATGGTCATCAGGCCATCTGGGCAACTGAGGGGTTGTTTAGCTCCTGCACCCAGCTGTATCCTGGCTCCTAAAGCTGCGCTTGGACCTGCCATGACCTGAGTTGGACATAGTATCGATGGTGTCCAACTTGTGACCTTTTTTAAATATTTTTTAGAATAAATGTAATACGGTGTAAAAAAAATCATTGGAATCGATTCAGTTACTGATTTTGAACAAGCTACGAGTATATTCAGATTTCGCATATACTAAAAATAATGTTGTATATTTTTCATATAAGAATTTTGTGTATAATAGCGCATATTGCGCGGTTTACGCGAAGTTAATTGTTCATACTGGCGACAAAATGATACTCTACTGGAAGAAGTGTAAACGTTCACTCGCACGTGAACTAAAATACTAAAACACTTGCTTTTCTAGTTGTACTTGTTCTGTATTCTAACCCATGATTGGTTCAGCTGACGGCGCAAAGATCATGGAGCGTCCTATGCCAGAAATCAGCCAATAGCGGGCTGCTTAGATGACAGGACAAGCGCCCTCTCCCGGTTTTTCGTGTTGTTGAAATCGGGCCGCCGTGCGGTAACTTTCTTTTTGAGTGCGCTCCTCAATAAATCGATAAATCAAGGGACAAAGTGAGCATAACCGTGTTGTGTGATCAGTAACCAGCTTCAACAGTGCTGCTTCATCCAGAGTACTTCGAGGAAGGCTGAAAAGGCGATAAAGGTAAGACGTTTCTTTGGCTTTGTCGTTTGTCACTTTGTTCCAAGATTGGGTAAGCTCAAACCGAGTTTCATACAGAACAACCACCAACACCAGCTATTTAATACAGTCCAACTTCTCTATTCCACATTCTGGTCCATTCGAGACGGATTCTCATTTTCATCTCTCCAATAAGATTCAAATAGGAAAAACATTTGGCTAGCGCTAGACCTACGCGTCCAAAATGGCGGAGGTCTTAGAAATGAAACGAAAAACGTTAACATGCAGGAAAGAATATTTATTTGCAAAATTACAAAAGCTTTATGATTATTCCAAAAAGTTGGGAACAGAACCAGATATATTGCCAATGTTTACGGTATTAATGTCTGAAATGGAAAGTGTCCGTCTGAGATTTGAATCCACCATATTTGATTTGTTCGAAATAGAAGTACAATTAAAACCTACTAAAGTGAAAATGTCAACAAGTGAGCTTGAATCATTTGACGAAATGTATAATGCGTGCCAGTTAATCGCTAGTAAATATTCTAAATTGGAAAATGATTTCTTCCCTGCGATAGACAAACAGGAATTAGTAAAACCCGCGTTACCAAAGATATCATTATTTCAATTTGACGGTGAAACAGAAAATTGGATGACCTTTTATGACACGTTTTTATCATTAGTTCACAATCGAAATTTCACAGATATCGATAAGTTTCATTATTTACTCTCATGCGTAAAGGGCCCTGCCTTAAATATAGTTAAAAAACTGCCGATAACTGCCGCAAATTACGCATTAGCTTGGCAAAGCTTGATTGATAAATACCATGATCACAGAACACTAGCATGTAGGTATTTCGATAAAATGTTGAACTTTACACCGTTAACAAAAGATACCTCGTCGGACTTAACTTCATTTATAGAAACCTTTGATCATTCTCTTAAAGCGATTCAAGCATTAAATATTAAACACTTGGACGACTTTCTATTGTGTCATTTAGCATTACAAAGACTCGACCCTCATACGCGAAAATTATTCGAAGAAAGTCGGGATCAAAAGTTAATACCTACTTTCGAAGAACTTATGCAGTTTGTAAACAAACAAATTAAAGTTCTAGAACATTCGTTTATAAATGTGGCTACTAATAACCCGTCGAAGTCTAGTAATAACCATTCGCAAAATAAAAATCAGAGATCTTCGTCAAAGTCGATTCTTAATACGGCACGAACTCCGCAAAATATTAATAACCGTAATGCAAACTTAAGCTGTGTGATTTGTAAACAAAATCACATGATTTATCGATGTGATCAATTTCGTAAATTGTCCGTCGATGAAAGAATGAACCGTGTTCATTCACTAAAACTGTGTAATAATTGTCTTAAATCTGACCATCAATCGAATGCTTGTAAAAGCACAATGAGTTGTGGGGTCTGTGCAGAACCACATCATTATTTGTTGCATAAAGATAATACGTTATCAGATAGCGCGCGAACATCGTCCGTGACGGTGCAGTCTCCTTCGCTCGCACTAAACGCTGGTCGCTTCGTAAGTGACGTCACATGCACAAATACACAACAATCATTCATGAGTAATAACCTGTGTGAATATGAGGTAGTTCTAGGTACTACTCTCACTCATGTAATTGATTGTGTGGGTCAGTTTCACGATTGTCGAGCCGTTATAGATTCCGGGGCACAAAGTTCTTTTATAACAACTGAGTGTGCTCAAAAACTAGGATTAAAACGTAAAAAATGTCCTTTTACTATTCATGGGATCGGCGGAGGGGTAGTAAAAACTCAAGGAATGGTCACGTGTACATTGAAACCAAGACAGGCGTGTGGTCCGACGTTTCGAGTTAATTTAGTAGTTATTTCAAAGGTGTCCGCGGATATGCCTAATGTTTCATTTACTGAAAATGTCATTAGCGAATATAAAACTTATAAGTTGGCAGATCCATTGTTTTTCAAGCGTTCACGAATAGATATTTTGTTGGGGAATGACATAGTCCCAGATATAATTATTGATAAACCATTCGTAATTAGGGATGGTATTCCTAGTGTGATTAAAACAGTTTTTGGTGATGTAGTTAGCGGAAAATTATATCCGTTTAATAAATATAAATCGCAAAATCTTAATTTATCAGTTTCGTATGACGACGAACAGTCAATTGACAAAACATTACGTGATTTTTGGGAAGTTGAAGAGGTGCCGTGTACCCCGTCAACAAGTCCAATGGATCAACTAGCCGAGGAGATATTTTCTCATGAATATACGCGGGAGTCGAACGGCCAATACGTAGTTCCAATGCCGTTCGCACCTAACCCCGCGCCATTGGGACAATCGCGTGCCGCGGCCGAGCGACGACTGATCTACTCGGAGCGTAAACTCGCACGTGTACCTGAGTTGAATAACAAATATAAGGAATTTATGCGTGAATATGAAAAGCTCGGTCATATGGAACTTTATCAGGGTGATCAGCCTAGTAAATACATTATTCCACATCACAGTATTTTGAGACCTAGTAGTACCTCAACTCCGTTGCGAGTAGTATTTGATGCGTCTGCGAAAACCACCACAAGCGTCTCGTTGAATGATATTCTATTGGTCGGCCCTAAGCTGTATCCGGACATTGCGTCAATAATCTTGAAGTTTCGACTATTCGAATATTGTTTAGTGAGTGATGTTTGTAAAATGTATCGCGCTATTGCCTTAAGAAAAGAAGATCGCTGTTATCAACACATTTTATATCGGGAATCCCCTAACGATCCAATTAAATTATATGAATTAAAAACTGTAACCTACGGACTCAGCTGTTCTCCATTCTTAGCTATTCGCACGCTGCTCCAGTTAGCGAAAGACGAGGGTGAACGTTTTCCCCTCGCTGCTCAGGTCCTCCGTGAGGGAATATACATGGATGATATCTTATATTCATGCCAAACCCTTGAGCAAGCTAGCCTAGTCCAAGATCAACTAATAGGTATTTTTGAAAGTGCCAACTTTACGCTAAAAAAGTGGATGAGTAACAATGAGGAGTTGCTGCAACGCGTTCCGTCTGAAAATAGGGAAAATTCCGTAACGTTCGTTAAAGACGAAAACGACAGTTCTATTAAGGTCTTAGGACTTAAATGGACTCCAAAATCCGATCATTTTTTATTTTCAGTTAATTTATCGGACAACGAAACAACCAAGCGATCGGTACTAAAACTGCTAGCGTCGATTTACGATCCCGTGGGTTTTATCGCGCCATGCATTTTAGTAGCTAAGCAGATTATGCAAGATCTGTGGAAGCTAGGTATTGGTTGGGACGATAAGTTGCCAGATAACATTAAAAAATCGTGGCAGCACTTTATTTTTGAACTTCCGCGGTTAAGCGAGTTACGTATCGAGCGCCATATGCTGTTACCGGGCGAAACGACTTGTGATTTAATCGGATTTTGTGACGCTTCTTTACGAGGTTACGCAGCCTGCGTGTACGTCATCAGTCGTGACCAAAAGGGTAACGCAAAGGTTCGTCTAGTAACAGCGAAATCCAAAGTAGCACCAATAAAACCCGTAACAATCCCTCGGTTAGAATTAATGGGAGCGGTTTTATTAAGTAAATTAATAAAATTCGTTTGCGATACATTTGTTACTCGAATTAAAATTAACCAAATAACTGCAGTATCAGACTCGACAGTCGTACTGTCCTGGCTTCAAAAGGAACCTTATAAATTAAAAACCTTTGTCAGTCATAGAGTTACTCAAATTATTGAAATCTTACCCCCTCATTTTTGGCGGCACGTTGGCAGCGAAAATAACCTAGCAGATATTTGTTCGCGTGGAGCGTCTCCGGCGCAACTGATAGACTGCACCCCACGTTGGCTACAGGGTGCCGATTGGATGTATCAAAATTACGTCGATTGGCCTCTGACGGTGTTTGTGAATGAAAGCAATCATAAACTACCGGAATTAAAAACTTCCACTAATTTGTTGCTGAATCACAATATTAGTGATCATATTATTGAAACTAAAATGGAATTTTGTGATAGAATCTTCGCACAATTTTCGTCATTTTCCAAATTGCAAAGATCTTTTGCTTGGATTTTAAGATTGACTCGCAAACAGGGTGATATACCCACCCATGCTAAATCACACGTGTTATCAACCCGTGAACTGAACGAGGCACGCGATAAATTAATAAAGCTAGTTCAGAATACTTACTTTGAAACGGAAATTAAAATGATAACAGATAAAAAATACGTACCATCGTTACGAAAATTATCTCCGTTCATTGATAGCGATGGGTTTCTCAGGGTAGGGGGTCGCATCGGTTATTCCGAACTTCCTTATAATGCTAGACATCCGCGACTTCTCCCTAAAAATAGTTTATTTACAAAACTATTGATTAAATATTTACATGAAAAATATTTACATGTTGGACCGCGAACCTTGCAAAGTGTTGTTAATGAAAACTTTTGGATATTATCGGCTCGTAGCGTTATTAGATCCGTTTTATCTAAATGTAAAACGTGCTTTAAATGTAAACCATCGTTACTTCAGCCTGAAATGGCCCCGTTGCCAACAACTCGGTTGATACCTAATAAGGTATTTTCTAACGTCGGAGTTGACCTCGGAGGTCCATTCTTAATTAAAGAAAGCTTACGTCGTAATGCTAAAGTGACAAAAGCGTACTTGGCACTATTTGTCTGCTTTTCAACTAAAGCAGTACATCTCGAAGTGTTGTCTTCTCTCTCCGCTGATTGTTTTCTCGCATGCCTGGATAGATTTGTGGCTCGCAGAGGTCTGTGCGCTGTTCTCTATTCTGATTGTGGAACTAATTTTGTTGGCGCAAACCGACATCTGTCGGAGATACAAAAGTTCTGGCGCGAGAATCAAGATGACATTTCGGGTGGTTGCGCTAAACGGCAGGTTGATTGGAAATTTAATGTCCCCAGTGCTCCTCACATGGGTGGTCTCTGGGAAGCGGGCATTAAGTCAGCCAAATATCATCTAGTGCGGTGTGTAGGGGAAAAGTCCTTAACGTTTGAGGAACTTGCTACGATATTCTGTAAGGCAGAAGCCATAATGAATTCGCGCCCTTTGTGTCCGCTTCCTTCAAGTGACAACCCCAACGAATTTAACGTATTAACCGCCGGACACTTTCTAATTGGACGAAGTTTAGTCTCCATTCCTGAGTACGACGTGCGAGATATTGATATCAATAGGCTGTCACGGTGGCAGTATATCCAGAAGTGCTCCCAACTGTTCTGGAAACGTTGGAGTTATGAATATCTAAACACTTTACAACAGAAAGCCAAGTGGTTTATCTCTTCTTCTAATCCTAAAGTTGGAGATTTAGTAATAATTAAAACTGACAATGTTCCCTCTTGCACTTGGCCTCTCGGCAAGATTGAAAAGTTACATCCCGGTCCCGACTCAATAGTTAGGTGCGTGACACTGCGCACAGAAAAGGGTGTCTTACAGAGACCTATAAATAAACTTGCCCTATTACCTTACGCCAATTAATTTCAAATAAAACGTTTTTTATTTAATTTAGAGTATAATTTAAGATTAGTTATCAATGTCCTAGATAGTATAGTAATCTCATTTTTAGGAAACCATCACTATGGTTTCGGTAGGGGGTATGTTCTGTATTCTAACCCATGATTGGTTCAGCTGACGGCGCAAAGATCATGGAGCGTCCTATGCCAGAAATCAGCCAATAGCGGGCTGCTTAGATGACAGGACAAGCGCCCTCTCCCGGTTTTTCGTGTTGTTGAAATCGGGCCGCCGTGCGGTAACTTTCTTTTTGAGTGCGCTCCTCAATAAATCGATAAATCAAGGGACAAAGTGAGCATAACCGTGTTGTGTGATCAGTAACCAGCTTCAACAGTGCTGCTTCATCCAGAGTACTTCGAGGAAGGCTGAAAAGGCGATAAAGGTAAGACGTTTCTTTGGCTTTGTCGTTTGTCACTTTGTTCCAAGATTGGGTAAGCTCAAACCGAGTTTCATACAGAACAACCACCAACACCAGCTATTTAATACAGTCCAACTTCTCTATTCCACAGTACTAAACCAGTCTCCTGAAGACTGGAATAGTGTAAACCGGTTTTTAAACCCAGGGGCCCAAGTCTGCTATTTTTGTAAATTCGACATACCAACACAATCCCAAATTGTCATTTTGGTAAAAGTTCTTAATCTGCTAAATCATAATGGTCGATCATTGGTCAGTTATTGGTCTCGTAAACGAATGGTGGTAGAATGACTTTGTCGTATTCAGACAAACCTTATGGTAAGTCACTAATCAAAGGAACTGACATTTTAGCAGATTAACCCATATGTCAGAAATTCATTTGCCATTATGTACGAGATTACCGTTTCTTGCAACGGTGTGTCAGTGATTGACTGTTGGAAAAATAAATGTCTTATTATTATTATTATTATTATAGACAAAGAGAAAAGGAACATCCCCGAACTTACACTTACTTAAGTGTAAGTTGGGGAGATTCCTGCACTTGTTTCGTGCAGAAGAAAGGCCTGGGTGGAAAGGAAGATGAGGTGAAGCATATGGTGAAGGTGTGCCTCACTTGGGCGAAGCACGGCTGTGTCCTCGTGGGGGTGATCGGCGGCATCGATCTCTCGCGCCGGGCCTGCGAAGCGAGGAGGAGTAGCAGGCGGTCGCCTCCTTCTGCGAAGCAGTACTGCTAGTGAAGGAGGAGGCCGCACGTGTGAGCCAACGGCGCTTATGCCCCAGCCGCCGGCGGGATGCCGATCCCGATTTCCAGTCACCGTAGGCGCGGGCTTGCAGACGGCGAGCAATGTGTAGTTGTCAGCAAACCATAGGGGCCAGGGTCGGTTTCTGAAAGGAAGATTCGGCCCCGGTATGAAAAGCAACGAAAGAACAGGAGTGAGTAATTAGTCAGTAAAAGTCAGACACTATCTCCCTGCTCAAGAGCGTGGAGATTTCATTCGATGATTTACCCACTGAAAAAAAAGAGGTTTTAACAATGTAAGGGTGGATACTCGTGTGCATCGGGTTTATTTATTATTTATTTATTTATATATAGGTTGACTAGTAATTAGTGACCGATACTTAAACACGTGATTTTAGTCATAATAATAAACAACTTTTACTATGGGACCAAAAATGTAATCGCAAAAAAAACTGCCAAGTTCAGTACATTTTGACCAGTTAGACAAACACAAATGTATTGACCAGCAGATTTTTTTTCTCAATTTCAGGTTTGGTCCCATAGTAAAAGTTGTTTGTTATCATGACTACAATCACGTGTTTAAGTATCGTTCACTAATTACCAGTCACCCTATATATTTTGTTAGATAAATAAATATATTTTTTCACTCCACTAATATTAGCACGTACCTACTCGTATAATACTGTATGTATAATATATCCCTGTATATAAACGTCATTAGCTTTTGTATATATTACGACATAATAGTAACTCATCAATTATGTAGGTATACAAGCCTCAAGACTTTGCTGAAGGGCTTATGTCTACATATTATTCTATTCATGTAACGATATTCATACACTCAGAGATTGTATTAATTCATGTGGACGTTTATCTATTCAGACCGCTATTAATACATATGAGTACCGAACATATTTGGCATTTTGCGATAAGGGGCCGTTCAAGTATTACGTAAGCAGATTTTTCGCAAATATTAACCCTCCTTCTCTTCTCCAGCAAAAGTAAGCAAAGATCTAACCCTCCCCCTACATGCTTACATAAACATTGCTTAATGATATGTGTCTGTCTACTCATTCTCATGTGATTTTGGAACAATGAGTTTGTTTTCTTAAAAAAAAAAAAACTGCTGACGTAATCACCATCCAAACCTCGCCATCCCCAATGTCATGAAAAATAAGCAAAGCAAAGAACCCCCCACCCCCCTGTAGTGCTTACGTAATAGTTGAATGGCCCCTAAGTCCAATTTTTGAGGAGTGGTTAGAGGCTCAACGGCGTCCTCACTTTACGTCGGACGCGTCACTCTATGTCCTTACCAGACATGATTGTAATGGATAGGTCGCCATTCGATAAGAACTGAATCCGGGACTCGGACTTGATCCAGACGGTTATTGGTCGGCTGGACGGTGAGCTAACTATAGCTCATCGTATGCAAGCCCACGCCTACAATGGCTGGTAGTCGGGGTCGGTCTCGGCGGCTGGGGCTCTCGCATCCCCACGGATCCTAATGGATGTCCGCTCAGTCATGAGCGGGGCCACCTCTTTCGTTAGCATTATTTATTTATTTATTTATTTATTCTTTGTGCACACAAACAGTACAAAGGCGAACTTAATGCCTTAAGGCATTTTCTACCAGTCAACCTTTGGGTGATGCAGAGACAAATTGTGGTAGGTGCAAAATTAAGCATTACATATTATCTTATATAAATCATTATTGCTTCGCAGAAGGAAGTGACTGCCACCCATTTTTTTTCACGCCGTATCATAATCTGTCATCCCCACAAGGATATGGTGATACCCAAGGTATGGGTTTACTCCTCCATCGTATGCTCCACTTTATCTTCCACAGAAGAGTTTCATCTTTTCTGTGGTCAGCAAAATGGTGACATGGGAGTTTCTTCGTCTTGAATCCGGTGCAGGAACCTCTCGAACTTACCATGTCCAGTGAGATTCTTGGTTTATAAACCATCTATGATATTGCTATCAGAATAAGCACAACTTCCCATATTTGTGTATCTGTAGGTATGTCAAATGACTCGGAGGGCCTACTAGGCGTCAAGGAACGCTTGTCTACGTTCGTGCGGAGTCGTATTTTCAAACACTCTGGTCATATTTGTCGACGTGGGAGCTGTTCCATTGAACGTCTTGTTATACGAAGAAAGGTGGACGGAACAAGGCCGCGTGGCAGATCACCAATGCGATGGACTGACCAAATTAAAGCGGCTGTTGGCGGCCCATTGAATGAGTGCGTCCGGATGACTGCCAGCAGGCAAAACTGGCGGGAAGTCGTGCGGCATATCCTGACAGCTTCTAAAGAGATATCTTCGTGATAACCACGACCGCTAACAAGAGTGAAACTACCAAGAAGAAGAGGAGGGCCTACCGCTAGTGCTTCACTTACGTTACCGTGATTGAAACTTTTACCGTGTTTGACTTTCTAATTGGTTAAAACTTTAGAGTGGGCCAATCGGAGCGCCGAAGATCAACTTGTCGATCGCGTAAACATAAAAAAAGTGTATGAGTTTTTTATACACTAGGAATGATATACAAAAATAAAAATGTATATTTCAGAACCAAATATTTTTCTAGCAAAGGTTTGTGATTGGAGCCTCCTTTTAGACAAATAATACCTGTATTAGGAGACTCCGCTCTTCCATAACTTAAAAATATACCAATTGTTTTTTGGTTTTTACTATTAATACTTGGTTGCGCCAATTTGCTATGATCCGCGACTTTGTTTTTTGTAATTTATTTTTTTGGCCTAGCAATCCTATCCCTACCGTTTCCGTTTCCCGCACGACCTCTTGAAGAAATGATTTGACATTGACGTTTGTGCATCGATTGTGAATGTGACCGCACCGCTAACCGCGCCCGCTCGAAATTACAAGAAAATTGACTATTTTCGTGATCCAACCATTCAAACTCAACAACAGTGGTGCAGTGTAGTGCAAAACAGGACCTGGCAGTGATTTAAATGTGCGAAGTCGAAAATCGCCGGCCGGCGCCATGTGGAACTTTCGAGGTTAAAGGTCAGTGTTCCTTCTAATACATTTATCCCATTAATAAACGCTAGACGCAGTACCTGCATATTGTTAACAAACCTTAGATCGCTTTTTAAATCTACAGTCCACACAGCAAATTCGCGCAACCATTACTTTTTGGTCCTTCGAGCCGGATCGTGAATCATTTTCTTGTAATTTCGCAATATAGTATTTGTTCCATAGGGAATAAACGCAACGCGCCTGTTTACCTAGATATAATAGTAGAAAACCCGCATCTAGGCATTTAGGCAACTATACGTTATTTCGCTCGTATAGTTAAAGAGTCATTGATAATTACGGTACCTACGCCGTCAACCGCACCGCATAATTATAGTTAGCTACGTAAATATCAGCGTAGATATAAATCGATCGCATTCTTTTTCTTGACAAAATTCATTCGGAAGTCCTACAAATTTCATGTAGGTAGACGCATTTCAAAAATACCCGTTCATTGTTGAGTGAATATTTGTAGGAAACGGATAAACCATAGATTATATACGCATATGTTATTCCGTTCGTTCGCCGTTCACTTTGTTGTTTACAATATTACCATATTGTTATCTGATAATTATCGCTTACTTAATAATTCGTTAAGTGTTTGTTTGAGTGTATAGTGTGAATATATCAAAACAAGATGTCTCTTAAGGGAACCAAGGTTAGTACTGATTTAAAGGTTCAGTTAAAGCTTTTATACGCTAAAAGGGACTCACAGTTTTCACGTGTTCAATCGATTTGTGATAAATCTTCGCAAACCTCGGATCTGGCGATTAGAGATGCTTTCTTGTGTTCGTTGGAAACTTTAGATAGTTTGCGCGCGGATTTTGAATCTACAATTAATAATATAAACATTTTAGAGTTGGAGTTAAATCCTGATTACTGTGTGAGTTATCAGGCATTGTCGTCCTTTGATGACTTGTATTGTCGTATCAAACGTATTGCTAGGAGTTTAGAGACTCCCCCCCCCGCGAGTGGTTTATCCAACCCTCCTCGCGAACGCCCACGATTGCCGCCAATTCAAATACCTGAATTTAATGGTGACATTCGAAATTGGAATTTATTTATAGATAGTTTCGAAAATATAATACATAGGAACACATCGCTGACAGATCACGAGAGATTGCATTATCTCGTAGAAAAATTGACCGGTAAGGCAAAGGCTGTCTGTGCTGGAATTACGTTTAGCGCTGAAAATTACAATTTAGTTTTGAACACTTTAAAAACAAAATACGAAGATAAGCGATTAGTAGCCACCGCATATTTAGATCAATTATTCGATTTGAAAAGTTTTTCCGTTTGTAACGATCATAATTTAGAGAAGTTTTTAAATATTTTCGCATCATCTGTTCGTGCAGTAAAGAACCTAAAGGTCAATGACCTCTGTGACTTTTTGTTTTTGTATATCGGTTTAAAGAAATTAGATCCTGAAACTGTTCGTCTGTTTGAAACGACTCAGCGCGGTAAAGAAATACCTAAGTTCGAAGATTTAGAATCTTTTATTCGCGACCATATTAAGGTGTTGCAGCGCACGTCGGCACGTCATGAAGCCACGAATAGGACAGGTTCCGATCGCCGTATAGACGCGTCATCGAAGTCAGTCAAGACTGCACATACGCTAGTTAATACCGCCTCAACACCTGACTGTTCTCTGTGTAAGGGTAGCCATACACAGCTGTACAAGTGTTCGGAATTTCAGAGATTATCGCCTAGTGATCGTTACAAGTTTGTCCGCACTAATAATTTGTGTTTTAATTGTCTAAGTGACAAACATCTGGTTACGTCATGTAACAGTGGTGGTAGCTGTCGTAAATGTCTAGCTAGACATCATACCTTCTTACATTTTGAGAGTAGTAAGCTGCCATCGCAGCAGCAGCCTGCGCAGACGCGCGACGCTTGTGACGCGCGGCCTGCTGCAAGTGCAAACGACGTAACATTGTGTTCGCTTTCCGCCGCTGGTACTCAAGTCACTACCGTTTTACTTGCGACCGCGCAAGTTGTCATTGTAGATGCCTTTGGCAAACCGCACACCGTTCGAGCGCTACTAGATGGCGCTTCCCAGAGTAATTTTATTACTCGGGATTGTTGTCAACGCCTTGGTTTTAGTTTTAATAATTGGTCATCCCGCTCAGAAGTGAAAGGTTTTGGAGGTTTAAAGGCAACCATTCACGGTTCCATTAAAATAATATTTAGTTCACGTTTTAATCGTAATATTTCGTTTGAAATGGATTCGCTAGTCGCAGATAAGATTACGGAACGGTTGCCCACGGTACCGGTTGACACGTCCATGCTGACGGAGTTTAAGAACTTGCAGTTAGCCGACGGAAATTACGCTTTCCCTGGAGATATCGATCTATTGATCGGTGCTTCGATTCTCCCGCATCTCCAGTTATCACGTAAAATTCAAGGTCTTCCGATGTACCCCGCTCCGCACGCACTGGAAACAGTTCTCGGGTTTGTTATAGTTGGTTCCGCACCCGCTTATTTAAATAGTTACTCGACTGTGTCGCACTGTTGCACCGTCGAGCCGCCGCTTGAGACTACCATCCGCAAGTTCTGGGAGATTGAAGAGGTCAATGTCCCACCTATTCTCAGCCCTGAGGATCAGGTCACTGAGGAGATTTATACCCGCACGACTACTCGTGATAAAGATGGTCGTTATGTTGTCGCGCTCCCTTTCAAGGGTGATATTTTTTCGCTCGGTGGCTCCCGTGCCTCCGCAGAAAAACGCTTTCTATGCTTGGAACGTAAGATGCAGGCGTCTCCTAAGTTGAAGCAAGCCTATGATGATGTGCTGATCGAATATTTAGATAAAGGTTATATCTCATCAGCGCCTGCCGAGACTGAGGAGACACGTGATTACCCGTTTTACATCATCCCGCACCATGGAGTTGTTAGAGAAGACAAACTTACAACTAAACTGCGTGTGGTTATGGATGGTAGCGCTAAGACTAGTACTGGCATATCGCTTAACGATATCTTGTATTGTGGTCAGAACCTCCAGGGTAACTTATTTGAAATAATAGTAAATTTTCGCTTGTTTGCTATTGCGCTCTCTGCCGATATTCGGCAAATGTTTCTTAGTATTGGAATCAGAGAATGTGACCGTAGATTCCAACGCTTCTTGTATAGATTTTCTCCGCAGGAACCTTTGAAGGTTTACGAATTCAATCGTGTTTGTTTTGGGCTTAAGTCTAGTAGTATGGGATATAATGGGTTTTGTGGCTCCTGTCGTTTTGTATGCAAAGCTGCTTATAAAAGAGCTTTGGCTTTCCAACTGTGATTGGGACGACACCGCTCCTGACAGTGTTGCCAAGTTGTGGGCTCGCTATAGGAAAGAGCTTCCAATGCTCGATCAGATACAGATTCCTCGCCATGTTGGTATAGTACCAGACACTGTTGTTAATGTGGTAGGTTTCGCAGACGCCAGTGAGAGGGCTTACGGGGGAGTGGTTTACTTTCAGGTCCAAAATGGCGATAACATTTCAGTTTTCCTCATTAGCGCAAAATCAAAGGTATCTCCTCGTAAGGTTGTCTCTCTTGCTCGTCTCGAACTCTGCGCTATTCTTATGTTGGTTCAATTGATTACATCTATAGTCAAAACTTGTCGTCCTCGCATTAATATAGAGAGAATTGTAGCGTTTTCAGACTCAACCGTTGCTCTATGTTGGGCCCACTCTTCACCCCATCGATGGGGCACGTTTGTCGCAAATAGGGTGGCTAAGATTCAAGCTGAATTGTCACCGGAAAATATGTTCCATGTCGCTGGAACAGAAAACCCAGCTGATTGTCTCTCACGTGGTTTGCTTCCCGCGCAAATTTTAAATCATCCGCTTTGGTTTTGTGGCCCTCCCTGGCTGCATACCACTCCTAACGAGTGGCCAAATGCTCCGTTTAACCCCGCTACTGTTTCAGAACCACCCGAGGAGAAGAAACATACGCTTGTAGTATCAGTTCCGCGTGAAGAGTCAGTTGTTTTGTTGTTGTCTAATCGAGTCTCGTCTTGGTCGAGACTATTACGCTGTGTAGTTTACGTCCTAAGATTTTTGAGATTATTACCATCGCGTGGTTCTATAATCGCAGCTGATTTGGATAGAGCTGAATCAGTTGTACTTCGAGAGTTGCAGAAATTTTATTTTTCAATAGAATTTCGTAGTTTAGAATCACATAAACCTTGTAGTCCCGCACTTCAACATTTGAAACCATTTTTGCAAGACGGACTCATTCGTGTCGGTGGCCGTCTGCGAAATGCTGAGTTAGAGTTTGAACAAATGCATCCAGTAGTTCTACCACGCAGGGATCACGTTTTGGATTTGTTGGTGGACTATCACCATAAGGTGAATTGTCACGCTGGTCCCGATTTATTAATGTCCATTCTTCGACAGAAGTACTGGATACTTTCCGCTCGCAATTTGATACGCGCTAGAGTGCACGGATGTGTGCCCTGCTTTAAGCTCCGCCCGCGTTTCAACGCGCCGGAAATGGCCGACCATCGTTCTTGTCGTGTTGTACAGACGGTGAAACCTTTCATACATACTGGGACGGACTATGCTGGACCGTTTAAAGTCACTATTGCCCGTGGTCGTGGTATACGTTCCACAAAGGCATACATTTGCCTATTCGTTTGTATGACAACTCGTGCGGTTCACATAGAGTTAACCAGTGATTTGAGTACGCAGGGTTTTATGTCTGCATTTAAACGATTTTTATCTCGCCGTGGTCCCGTTAAGCGCTTATACTCTGACAACGGCACAAATTATGTTGGAGCGCGACGCAATATTTCGGAATTACATACATTCTTACGCTCCAAGTACTACCAAAGTGAATTCGCCCATGTCTTAGCTGAGAATCGCATTGATTGGTGTTTTAATACGCCAGCAGCTAGTCATTTTGGTGGCAATTGGGAGGCGAATATTAAAAGCCTTAAGTCGCACCTGTTTCGGGTCATAGGCGAACAGATTCTCTCGTACGAGGAGTTGAGCACTGTACTCGCTCAGGTAGAGGCGTTGATGAATACGCGTCCGTTGTGTCGGACTTTGTCTAGTGATCCATCGGAGCCACTAGCGTTGACGCCGGCTCACTTCTTGACGACGACTCCTCTTAAATATTTGCCCGCTTTAGATGTCGAGACTGACAAACTGCAGCTCCACCCGCGTCACGCTCTGCTAGATAGCTTAGTTCAGTCCTTTTGGAAGCGATGGAGGACAGATTATCTGCATACGCTGCAGTCGCGTCAAAAGTGGAACACTCCTTCAGATCCAGTCACAGTCGGTACTGTGGTGATACTGAAGACTGAGAGTGTGCCTCCTCTGCACTGGCCTCTTGGTGTAGTGGAAGAAGTTTTTCCGGGTTCGAACGGAATAACGCGAGTCGTAAAGGTTAAAACCGCAACTGGATCGTACCTGCGTCCGGTTATTCGCCTCTGCCCTCTGCCTAATCAGTAGTAGTGGCATAGTTAGTTATAAGTTGTTTCGCTACCTAGTATTGATAGTTTAGATTAGTAATAGGGTTTAGTTTCGCTTTTGTTTTTTTTTTTTCTTTTCTTTGAAGGTAACCCTTCAAACCCGGGGGGAATGGTTGCGCCAATTTGCTATGATCCGCGACTTTGTTTTTTGTAATTTATTTTTTTGGCCTAGCAATCCTATCCCTACCGTTTCCGTTTCCCGCACGACCTCTTGAAGAAATGATTTGACATTGACGTTTGTGCATCGATTGTGAATGTGACCGCACCGCTAACCGCGCCCGCTCGAAATTACAAGAAAATTGACTATTTTCGTGATCCAACCATTCAAACTCAACAACAGTGGTGCAGTGTAGTGCAAAACAGGACCTGGCAGTGATTTAAATGTGCGAAGTCGAAAATCGCCGGCCGGCGCCATGTGGAACTTTCGAGGTTAAAGGTCAGTGTTCCTTCTAATACATTTATCCCATTAATAAACGCTAGACGCAGTACCTGCATATTGTTAACAAACCTTAGATCGCTTTTTAAATCTACAGTCCACACAGCAAATTCGCGCAACCAATACTTTATAATTAAAAATTTTGTGTGATGGTGTGTCGGTGTGTGTATGTGATGGTGCTTGTCTGTGATATGATAGATATATTTCACAATGTCGGGAGTGACGTAAGCTAAGTATGTCACTGTCCCCAGTCGTCACTTGATTAACAACTTGGTCGGATCTAATTTAAATCACAAATTGCCAGAGTTTTAGCTGTAGAAACAACAGCCTTTGTGAATGTTTATTACGCCAGAAAATTTTAGGCTATTCGTTCGGATGACCCGAAATATTAAGGGGGAGATCATTGCGGGCTTGCGGACGGCGTGCAATGGGTAGCACGCTGTCCGATCGTCCGGTAACCGACCAGACCGAGCCCAAGTCGTCGACGGTGCGTACTGTTCCCGCGCGCTTCAAGGAGCTGTCAGCAAACCGTAGAGGCCCAGCCTACTAGCTGCAGGCAGGCAGAGTCAAAGCCTGCCTGGGTCATGGTCAGCTTCTGAAAGGAAGGCCCGGCCCCGGCACGAAAGGCAACTAAGGAACGGGGTAGGTTTTTAGTCAGTAAGAGTCAGACACTATTTCCCGCTCCGCCCAAGGGCGGGATCTGTCATTGGATGATTTTACCTACTATAAAAAAGAGAGAGTTTTTTTATTCATATAAACTAGTGCTTGACTACGATTGAACCTGATGGTAAGCAGTGATGCAGACGTTGATGGTGAGGCGCACTAGTTTATTAAGAGCCTGTTCACTCTAGCCTTGAAGACACCCAAATTATAATCGGATGAAAAGTCCGTAGCAGGCAAATTGTTCCAGTGTTTCGATGTACGTGGTATAAAGGACGAGACAAAACGCCTCAACTTTATGTATAGCCAATTTGGGAGTATAATCTCAATTTTTTTTTGTGGACATACATACAAAAAAATACATATAGTTGAACATAATGACATCCTCCTTTTTGAAGTTGTTTGAAAAACACATGTCCCATCTGTTAAAAGAGAAGAGTTTTCTCTTCGTTTTTTCAGATTCAAAATACAAATAAAGAAAAATACAAAGCAATACAATCATGACACGTGATTTGTATACGAGGCAGTAATATAACTCTTAACAGAGATCCTCCTGTTTCATTCATTATTCATTCCAATAACTTCCTTGGCGCAAAAAACGGTTGTAAAAATTAATTCGCAATTTTTAGGAAAGTTTGAAGTAAATCGAGGTCGAAGCTTTAGGGATAAAGTTTTTAGGATTTTGATGTTGTTTGTGGGAGAAATGGAAGGAATATTTTTTATATATTTTATATATATATAAACTGTCTGAAGTGCTTGGCTGCGATCCCAGCTGATGATAAGCAGTGATGCAATCGTTGATGGTGAGGCGCACTAGTTTATTAAGAGCCTATTCACTCTAGCCTTGAAGACATCTAAATTATTTTCGGACGGGAAGACCGCAGCAGGCAAACTGTTCCAGTCCCTCGATGTACGCGGTATAAACGACGAAGCGAAACGCTTAGTCCATACCGTCCGGGTTTTATCTCTGATTGTTTAAAAATAGATAAAGCTTCACTTCAATACTTGTTTTATGTAATTAAATCACTCACTTCAGTCTCTAACAATATTTTTTATTATTCTATCAATTATTAGTTGAAAAGGAATCGTTTGTCTTGGCATGGTTATGTAAAGAGGTCCCTCCTCTAAACGCATGTTACTAAAAGAGTTATGAGTATACATGTGGATGAATGGAGAGGGAGAGGAAGGTCAAAGAAAAGATGTGTGGATTGTGTGAGTAGTGATATGAAAGAGAAGGAAGTTAGTGATAGAATGACGGTTGACAGGGCAGAATGGAAAAAGAAAACGTGTTGCGCCGACCCCAAATAACATGGAAAAAGGGCAGGAAGATGATGATGATGATGAATCCATCAATTACCTTTACCTTAATTTCCTTTTACCCTGAATTGTCAAGATGTCAGTCAGTCAGAAAAATGACGCTGATTGCATATTCCAAAGCATAGATCGAAGGATTGGAAGAATTTGCCTCCCGTGGCAGCGATCTCTTTTCCGATTATAATATTGATGTCTTCAAGGCTAAAATGCTGTCAATAAACTAGTGCGATTCACTGTCAACGATTGCATCACTGTCTACCGTCAGGTGGGTCACGCAAGCACGCTGTCCGATCGTCCGGTAACCGACCGGACCGAGCCCAAGTCGTGGACGGCGCGTACTAAACCCGCGCGCCTCAAGGAGCTATCAGCAAACCGTAGAGGCCCAGCTTGCTAGCTGCAGGCAGGCAGGGTCGAAGCCTGCTGGGGTCATGGATCAGCTTCCGGAAGGAATACCCGGCCCCGGCACGATGGGCAACGAAGGAACGGGGTAGGTTTTTAGTCAGTAAGAGTCTAACACTACTTACCGCTCCGCCCAAAGGCGGGATCTGTCATTGGATGATTTTACCTACCATAAAAAAGGTGGGTCAAGCACTGGTTTATATTTATATTAAATCAAAACAGCGGAAGGTAGGTGACTCGCCTCCAGCGCGGGGACCGCTGAAATTGTGCCAATTGGCACGATTTCACATCGGTTGCGACGATCACAAGACGGTGGCTAACGTTATTCGCTCGCACGACAGCGCCGGCTCTTATCTCTGTCCTGGTCTATCAGTGACTACAGGTTGTGTAGATGTGTGAGTTTCAAATTCAAGTTTTCTGATTGCTATGTTAGCTCGTAGCGTAAAAATATATCAATGGGTTTATCATTAAAAAAGAAGGTATTTATGGAGAAGAATGTGATAGAAACTCTATGAAAACTCTTTTAAATCATGTTATATAATACAAATATCTCTGTTACATAATTCTTGTCGCTACAATAATGCAAGAAACAAATTGTGCGTCCGATTTCATTGATCGATAACCAAACAAGAGTGCTATCGCTCGCCATTATGCTAAATTAACAGCTTTACCACAGATAATCACAAATACGTTTCGGTGTTGCCAGCACAACTAGTTAAGCTACCAAAAAATTAGGAATCCTAGCAAATGTCAGACGATACTCCACGCCGGAACAGCTGCTCAAACTCAATAAAGTGCAAGTTCGACCGTGTATGGAGTACACTCATTTTTGGAACAGACTTGCCAGATACCAGCATGATTCACTCGAGTCAATTGGGAAACGGATCAAAAGGATTTAATCAAAGTGAATTACTATCAAATTGATAGTAATGCACTCGTCGAGTCAAAGCTCCTAAGGTCGTGTTTACGGAGACGCGTCGCGTTGGACGTTTCGTCGTACATTGCAGCAGTGGGCCGCGTCACACAAACATATGGTAATGTACGACGGACCGCCCAACGCGCCGCCTCTCCGTAATCGAGCACTCAGTGTTAATCACCGATGCCGAATTGCTAGCTTGTCAATTTTCTACCGGTTGCATTTAGTTGAGTGTGCACCGGAATTGTATAATTCAATTCCGCATGCTTGTTTCATTATCTGGCCATCAGATGTTCGGAGATGCGTCACCAGTTCATGATAGACATCCTGTCCATACTTATTACTTACAATCATTTTGGAAACATGTTCCATTTGAGGTCTTGTTTAGAATGAATAGGTTACTTAAAAGCGTGTCATCAAACGTAATAATATTTATAATTATTAATAAGCTCGCTATTATTAATTATAAATAATATTAATATTCTTTTTAATAATATAAACCCATTGATATATTATAAGGGAAGATACGTTACGCGCTAACATAGCAAGCAAAAAACTTAAACTCGAAACTCACACATCTACACTACCTGTAGTCACTGAGTTTAGAAAAAAACTAAAATAGAAACCTCAATATCATTTTTGAAGACCTATCCATAGATATCCCACACGTATGGGTTTGATGAAAAAAATTTTTGACTTTCAGATCTAAGTATGGGGAACCCCAAAATTTATTGTATTTTTTTCTATTTTTGTGTAAAAATCTTAATGCGGTTCACAGAATACTTACCAAGTTTCAACAGAATAGTTAACTTATAGTTTCGGAAAAAGTGGCTGTGACATACGGACAGACATGACGAATCCGTAACGGATCCGTTTTTTGCCATTTGGCTACAGAACCCTAAAAAGGGCAATCCATTTTTGATTCAGGTGTCCATAAGCTGCCTGGCCAATTACCATTTAAAAACTCGGTTTAAAACCGCAACATTATAATAAAACAATTCCAAAAATTTATTTGACAAAGAGTCACTTAAAAACTCATCTAAACAAAAATATTCCCAAAAACTCCGATCCAAGTGGACCAGCAAAACGGAATTAAAGTTTAAATAGGCGGACCTTTTCCGTTGATTGGGTTCTAATTAAAAACTAATCGAGAAGCGTCAAGCGTGAGTCGTGGCAGCTCTGTGTAGGACGGGACGAGATGGGACAAGTTTCGATTGTCACAAACTTGTTGGGAATGGGGTGTGGTCGCAGTTCAAGCGATTTTTGATTTAGCAAGATGATAATGACTGGCAACGTGAGGAGACGCCCTGGGCTTCGGGAGTTGTTAGAAGAGGCGACGCGCAATGGACCAAGGCCTAAGCCGAAGTCACCAATGGCACGTAGTGTTGTAGAGATATCATCAAAACCGTAATAGCCCAGATTTGACCGATGCCCTCTGGGGCTACAAAAATTTTTGAAAGAGATACCACGGTCCTGGAGGCCTGATTGCAATCCTACTTAGGTATGGGCTGTTGGAAGTTTACTTAAAACTATGAGATCCTGTCAATGAAGCTGCAGCGACACGGTGGCACGACGTAGCCTAGTTTCATAATTTTGTATGTAAGCTTCACTCTGCATAGCATAGCATCAGCCTTATAATGTTTCCACTGCTGGGACTCAGGCCTCCTCTTTAGGAGAGGGAATGGGCTGTAACCCATCACGCACGCATGTCTTCGAATTTTTAGTTCTAGGACATGCCTTTTTCCTCACGATGTGATGTGTGTGTGTGTGTGATGTAGCTTCACTCAGGCATACACCAAACAGATAATGACGAATACTCGAATCAATGAAGCTACACATACGTGGACAGTAGGCCTAATGGTAAGCAGTGATGGAATCATGGATTTTGAAGCGCACTAATTTATTAAGAAAGAAAGATAAAGAAAAAAACTGGGCAAGTGCGAGTCGGGCTCGTATACAGAGGGTTCTGTACAAACTAACTAATGTAAATAGTTCAATTCCCGAATCACGCCTCGAAAATTTTTCCATGTCAAAAAAATAAAATTTTGTGATGTGTCTTGTGTGTGTATTCACATTTTTCAGATTTATCTCGATGCTATGAGACCTTGCTTCATGCCAAATTTCGGGGTTCTGACTCAACAGGAAGTATACCCTATGAATTTTGATTCCCATGAGTATCGAAATGTAAATTTTTTGCAACATAAGCGTTCGTATCTTTTTTTGCCGTTAACTTAGTAGTTTGATTTTTTCACAGCTTCAAGGATCCACAGACTTGAGTATATGTTTTTAATTTCAACTAGATGCCTCTACGCATTCTCGAGATACAGGGTCTTAACAGATACTGACAGAAGGACAACAAAGTGATCCTGTAAGGGTTCCCTTTTGTATTTTTGAGGCACGGAGCCCTAAAAAAAATTCACTCTAGCCTTGAAGACACCAAATTGTAATTTGACGGGAAGCCTTATCGCTGTCACTATACCCCAACCCTATATTCAGTCTAGTGCTTTTGATTTAGGGACCTCAACTTAAGCACTGAGTCCTTACGACACAAACAGAATAGATCCCAGCCAGCAGTGTTATTCTTTAAGAGCCTTGAGCGCGAGTGCTCACACGCTTTTCAAAGAACTATTCAAACGCTTAGTTGATACATCGCGAGACCTAAGGTATGTTTAGTTTTAGCTTTATACATGATTTGTGTATATTTGTTTTCATATTAATATTATCTTTTATTTATGCACCTGCCATATTGTCTCCACCACCCTAGGTTGACTGGTAGAGAATGCCTAAGGCATTAAGTCCGCCTTTGTACCTTTGGTTGCATGAAGAATAAATAAATAAATAAACACGAAATGCGTTGCGTCGCCGCAACGTCAAAATTGGCAGTGGCGTCCGCCGCTATTTTTCGCGTCGCCGCAACGCAACTTTTAGCGTTTATTTTCGTATCCTACAGGGAGAACAAGTTTCTCGAGATTTATGAGTGTGGATAGACGTTTCTCTGCCATGAGTCGTAAACTTATGCTTATTTGTTATTAAGAAGACATTACTCTATTTTAAATAAACGATGAAGAAGATACTGGCTATATCCATTTAATAAAGCTATGGTATTCGCAACGCGGAATTTCGCGGTGTGCACTGCGACGCGAATAAGAGCGGCGGGCGGCACTGCCAATTTTAGCGTTACAGCGACGCAACGTGGTAATGTGTTTCGGCCCCAAAGGCTGGCTTTTACCTCGGTCAGAGATTAAGCATTGCCATACAACGTGGCAATGCCGCCAGCCTTTTGGAAACTTCCAGTCGACAGCAAGGCGCAGGAGTTTTTTGACGACATGTTTTAGTTAGGAGTAGCCTTTAGTGTACATATAGTTTTAATTAGTAAGCGTAATGTAATTAACCTTTTGAGTACTTAATTAGGGACATAATAGAAAGACAATAGGTGTGTGGACACCGGTGTCCTCTTGGGGCATGGCAGTTTAATTTTATTATTATATTGCATTTAATTACAATATGTATGTATTAGGTTAACAATCCAATGTATCCTATTTGGATGTTCGTCGCTGCGGCTCAAGGCTTGTTTTCTTAGAGCATAGTACGCCAGGAATTGTTCATGTAATTCTAATCCTTGTCTGGAGTAGATAAGTTATTTATGTAAATGTCTAGTTTGGGATGGATTTGGTTAAGAAACTAATGAGGCGTTTAGACTAATTGATCTCCGAAAAAAGCCCCATGGCTAAAATATGAGCCATACGAATGTACGTACGTACATACGAGGCAGCGTCCTAAAAGAGTTGATTGTTCTGCATGACGCAGGTTCTCACCGAATATGGTCACTTCAGGAAGTTCCTGCAACAGATTTATGCGAAAGTGACGCCCAGGTCACCACTGTTTGGACCACCCGGAGGACACGGTGGAGCATACGGTAAAGGTGTGTCCCGCTTGTGCAAAACACAGCCGGGCCTTGATACAGGCCATCGGCTGCTCTACTGAAAAACAAAGTAATTACAGTTAACTAAGTTTTACAAGAGAAGCAAAAAACGGTTAAATCTTTACTTAAAACGTGGGTTTGACCGTTCCATCATTTTTTTATACGTAATAATGCGTGAAATAGTTTTCTCTATCTATTGTGTGGTAAATTGTGTATAATAATATCATTTAAAGAAAAAAAAAATGTTATCCGGTAGACAATTTTTTTTTACTTTAACTGTTTAAGTAACATAATTGATTTTTTTCAATATAACAATGAAAGTAGTGTTGTTTTCTTTCTTTTTAACTGAATTGTAGTTTCAATTAAAAACATTTTTACTAAACGAAAAATCCCAGTAATTCAATTTACAATTTAAAAACAAAGTAATTGACATGCTACTTGTGTTTTGCTTTGTTTTTCAGTAGATTTTTTTGACGTTGCCTTTTTGCCTGAGTTACTTTGTTTGTCGATTTTTTCTCTAAAACCAAAGTTTTTTTATGGTTCTAAGAATGTAGCCTCATCGGTTATGCTTTAGAAGTAACAAAAATATATAAACAATGATTTATGAAAAATGTTAGTTACTTTGTTTTTCCGTAGAACAGCCGCCATAGTCCGGAGTGAGGAGGAGTGACAGGCTTCGCAGAAGGAGGCGACCCTCCTTCTGCAAAGCAGTAACGCTAGCAAAGGAGGAGGTTAAATACTAAATAGTTAGATGATGACGAATATTATAAATACGACCTGGTTGTCTTAATGCTCATTTTGCACCATAACTTTTAGTATTTCAATGGGTCATCATCATCATCAGCCTTATAATGTTCCTACTGCTGGGACTCAGGCCTTCTTTTTAGAAGAGGGAATGGGCCGTAATTCATCACGCGTTCCCAGTGCGGGTTGGTGGAGGTCACGTCTTTGAATTTTTAGTTCTAGGACATGCCGGCTTCCTCACGATGTTTTCCTTTACCGTTTTGAGAGCAGTGGTTATGAAATACGCTCGTATATTACACGAAGTAATGCCCCTGGCTGGGTTCGAACCCGCGACCTACAACTCGTAAGTCGGGGCCGTTACCACTAGGTTACTACTGCTCTAATTTCAATAGGTACTCGACTGTAATAGTATACTTTCTTGTTCTAAAGTTAATTACTGGTAATTGAGTCGGTCGCCCTAGGGTACCAACATTGATTGCTCTTATTAACTTTAGCGTTAATATTGCATTTGAAAGGCTTTCTGTATAAACGTAGTAAGTTATGAGTATTTGAGTTAAAAGTTCAACGAAGCGTCATAAAGTCATCACATATGAAAAGTTTACGTACACGCTTAGAACGCAAAACAACAGAAGGAACATTAGATGATTTCCCATCTTAAAAAAAAGTGCCATCTACCAACCTACAATGGGCCTGCGTGGTAGATTATATGCCATTTTCCTCTGCGAGGTAGGAAGCCTGAGTCCCAGCTGTGGGAACATTATAAGGCTGAGTTTGTTGGCATATCTAATAATAATAATAAAATTCGATTCCAAAAATTCGAAGACATGTGACATTCACCAACCCGCACTGGGCCCGCGTGGTTTACGGTCCATTCCCTCTCTTAGAGAGGAAGCCTGTATCCCAGCAGTGGGAACATTAAAAGGCTGATGATGATGATGAATAATAATAAGACATTTATTTCGGACGAGGTCTATATTCAGTTATTAACAATTAAGTATCTTAAAAACTAATGTTAGTAGGTATTAACAACACAATACACAACTACACTTCTACAAGAGCATCGCCAAGGGGTGGCCCCCCCGCCACCCCTTGGCGATGCCCTTGTAGAAGTGTCTACGGCCCCCCTAGAGAATAGAGATTGATTTATTTTATCTAATCTGCCACATTCGTAACATTTGTTAACCACTTGTAAACTTGTCATTTATAAAAACTCGATTAATTAAATGGAACATTTGAACAAGTAAAACGCGCCGTCAAGGGGGCCACTTTGGTTTTGGTGGCTTTGACGTTGCACTGGTCGGAACAAAAGAAGTTGGGGGCAGGCAATATGACGCCATGCGCTCCATTTGGTGTTGCGAACTCAGCACTTTCAGTGCTACATTTGGTACTATTATAGTAAGAATTTTGGTGGTGACTGCAGTCCCCTTGGACATTTTTAGTGGGGATCCCACCAACTTAAGCACTCTGTTGAAGTCTTCTCTCGACTGTAAATACAATTCATACTTTTGCCATTCTCTATACTTCCAATAGCAGCCCTCCACTTGATCACCAGCTGGCGATGCCCTTGCAATTCTACATGAAGCCACACCCGTCTTTGCAACATAGAGGACTCCCACTTACTGCAAAAATACTCAGTATAGTGTTGGTGCTGCGACAAACGCGAGTGACTAAGGAAGCGCATCTCTTCCTGATTATGGCGGCAAAGTCATCAACCCGCGCCTCAAAAAACATCCCTGACGCACCGCAACGCTACGGTGGCCCCAACAGTACCCAATGGCTCATTAGCATAGCTTCAGCCTTATAATGTTCCCACTATTGGGACTCAGGTCTCCTCTCTAAGAGAGGGAATGGGCCTTAATCCACCACGCGGGGCTATTACGGGTTGATGGATGTCACATGTCTTCAAATTTTTGGTTCTAGGACATGCCGGTTTCTTCACAATGTTTTCCTTCGCCGTTTTGAGAGCAGAGGTGACGAAATAAATTACACAAAGTAATGCGCCTAGCTGGGTTTGAATCCCCGACCTACACCTCGTAAGTCGGAGCCATTACCACTCGGCTACCACTGCTCTCCCAATGGCTCAATGGCTTTCCTGAATTTTTATATTACTAAACTAGGATTTTACTAATTGAAACTTCAAAAATATCTAGGCTAACAGAATAAACCTGTAGGTACACTACAAACAAGTAGTAAACAGATTATATCTTCTTGTCAAGGAGTCTTTAAAGGGGAATGTAGCACGACAACAAATATCTAACAATACATTTGCTCTCCAGAGGCGTATTTCCTAAAGCCACTTTGAACAGTAATATCTGTATTACACAGGGCAATAATAGAGCACTGAACCCAAGGCGTGAACACTGATTGGCCTTAATAGAATTTGCAAGTACGCCGCTCTGGTGCTGATACGTAATGTTTAATAATTTGATTAGAGCTCGGAGAGATGGCAATGTAGTTTAATGGTGCATTGGGATAAGGAGAAGCAATGTGATTACATAGCTGCCCCAGGCGTGCCGGAGGTCGTCTCCAGCATAGCAGTCAGGGTCACTAACCACTAGAACAACAGGTCAGTTGAGGTTGACCCAGTGGTCCCTACGGTTTGCTGACGACTCCTTGAGGCGCGCGGGCACAGTGCGCGCCGTCGACGATTTAGACTCGGTCCGGACTACTAGCGGACGGGCGGACACCGGGCTACCCATTGTTCGCCGTCCGCAAGCCTGCGCCTACAGTGGCCGGCAATCGGGATCGGAATCCCAGCGGCGGCTGGGGCGTAAGCGCCGTTGGCTCTACCTGATGCGCTCGGCCTCCTCCTTTGCTAGCTTTATTAGCATAGGGTCTTGGGTTCAATTGTCAGGTTGGGCAAACCAGTAGAGTGCGAGTGGGTTTGGCAAATATGCACCCAAATTAACCTTTTGAATAGCGTAATTAGAGACACAATGGAAAAACAATTAGGTGTGCGGACGCCGGCGTCCTCTTGGGAATTATTGAATTAATATAAACAAAACTTCTTATATGCTGAAAAAGAATGAACAGTGAAACCCATAAAACAGTTCTTAAGATAAAAACTTTTTCAATCATGTTCTTTTCCCCGAAAGAAAAGTTATTTGTTGTTTTCCTGATAGCTACGATCTAGAGGTCTTTAAGTCAAGAGTGAATAGGTTACTTCTAAGCAAGCTTGCTTCATCGTCGACATCACTGAGTGCTCGATTACGGAGACGCGGCGCGTTGCGCGGTGCGTCGGGCGGTCCGTCGTACATTGCCTTAGGTTTGTGTTTGCTGCAATGTACGACGAAACGCCCAACGCACCGCGCAACGCGCCGCGTCTCCGAAAACACGGCCTAAGAGTCGAAACACGTTTTTAAGCGTTGCGTTGCGGCGCCGAGAAAAAGAGCGTGCTGTAGAGTACCCAGTTCCTCGTGATTTTTTAGAGTGAATCTTCGATGAAACATGTACTAGATAACTGTTTCGAAAACGGCCCGACAAATATCACAACAAATAATTGTAGGGTGATATTTGAAGACAGTGTAGTCTAATAATAGCCTACATTAGCACGCGAAAATGGCGCACACCGCGTTCAAAAATTGTACAAGTAACCAGCGGAATATTCAAATTTCGGAAATGATTATCTTTGTTTGAAATATTTTACATTAAATTGTCGATAAAAAATTGTATATCTTGTGATAAAATAAAAAGAGCCAACGTTCGATTTAATGGCCTAGAAACAAACTGTATCATTCACACCAAGTATGACGTCATAACGCTGGAATTTGCGTCGCGTTGCACACCGCAAAATTCTGCTTTGCGTCGGGCAGCACCGCCGATTTAAATCGCCGCTAAAATCGGCGGTGTACGAAATTAATTTCTTTAAGTAAAGGAGTCAATGAACTTGTAAGTAGTTGTCGGTCGTTGCGTAATAACTAAGTACCTACAGTTCATTGGCCTCGCTGAGCTGACGTTTACTTAAGAAATTAATTTCGTACATGTGTAAGTTAATTCAAGTTTAAAAAAAAAGTAATTTATTTTTTAAATTTTTCTCTACAAATCGATAGTGTTTCATGTACCGAATCGACGCTCCACGGGATTAAAACTACCTAAATTGAACGGTGCATAGTTCACGATACAAATTACCTTCCATACGCGTGACGCCGTTCCGTTGCAAACTATTCAGATTGTAATAATGAATATTGCATGAAATCTTGAGCGCCGCGTGACGGTACAGGAATATGTAACTATTTGCATAATTTCGAAGCCAACGATTTCGTTACGTTCGTACCTGTACACTTGTGAACAGAAATATGTGCACAGTTCGGGATATTCAATTACGATTTTATTAAGTCGGACATCGCACAACCCGACGTACGGCAAATATCCATTCTTATATTGTTGAAACTTTTACGGCAAGGACTAAGCGTTTTGCCTCGTCGTTTATATCGCGTACGTCCAGGGACTAGAACAGTTTGCCTGCTGCGGTCTTCCCGTTCGATTATAATTTAGGTGTCTTCAAGGCTAGAGTGAATAGGCTCTTAATAAACTAGTGCGCCTCACCATCAACGATTGCATCACTGCTTAACATCAGGTGGGATTGCAGTCAAGCACTAGTTTATATCAAATAAAACAAATAAAACAATATTAAGTGCCAGGTGATAGACTAACTTTGAATTGCATTGCATTGTATCAGTCTTATATGTTCCCTCTGCTGGGACTCAGGCCTCCTCTCTAGGAGAGAGAATGGACCGTAATCCACCACGCGGGGCCAGTCCGGATTGGTGGATGTCAAATGTCTTCGAATTTTTGGTTCTAGGACATGCCGGTTTCCTCACGATGTTTTCCTTTTTAAGAACAGTGGTGATGAAATAAATTACACAAAGTAGTGCGCCTGGCTGGGTTTGAATCCCCGACCTACAACTTGTAAGTCAGGGCCGTTAGCACTCGGCCACCACTGCTCTCAATTACTAACTTTTAAATATGTAATTATGAAAACCTTATTTTTAGCTGTATTATCTGTTTAGGCCTAAATATAAGAAGAGAGAGATGAAGCAAAATGTCCATTAGGGTAGTGCAATTTTTTTTTTATTTTTTCTCCGGATTTGTAAATTACCCATAGTCTGAAAAACGTTCCTGCAAAGTTTCAGCTTTGTAAGTTAAGATCTTCAGGTTGCGCATTAGAAACGAATTCAAAGCAAAGACAAATCTTAGGTGGCAAATAGAACTGTGCTAACAAATATGTAAGATTTCCAAAAACTATAAAATATGGAAAATTGAAACGTATTGTTTTTAAATTGAAGTTGGTTGACCATTAATGTTTATTTTAACATTTTAATCTTTATTTATTTATTTTTAAGGTCCTCCAACAAAGGATATACAAACACAAGTAAAAGTTCATTACATTTTAGTTATAGACTAGTGCAATCCCTCAGTTACAGCAAGCCACAGCATGATTAAGACTTCTTTCAATTTATAATAATAATAATATTTCACAACTATCACACAACGCCGACTAGTCCCAAGCTAAGCAGAGCTTGTGTTATGGGTACTAGACAACAGATAAACATACTTATATATTTCTAAATACATACATATTATAGATAAATTACACCCAGACACAGAACAAATGATCGTGCTCATCACACAAACATTTTTCCTGGATGGAAATCGAAACCACGACCTCCGGCATAGCAGTCAGGGCCACCAACCACTAAACCAACAGGCCAGTCAAACAAAATAGGAAATTATAATACTAAAATTAACCACTAAACTCACACAAATCAACATAATACTTAAATTAAAAAATAATCTAACTTTAAAAAAAAGTTTAATAAATATTTTGTTTTAGTAATCTAAAACAAAATATTTATTAAACTTTTTTTTAATTTATTTTTATTAATAATATTATTTATCTTCGTTGAAACCTCAAAATTGTAGCTACATATTTTTGGCCCCAACTGTATTACTTTGCTAATAAGCACACGTGTAAGCTTAGAGCTTGTCGGATTTTCGCAGGCAATATTATAATAATAATTATGTATTTATGTTTGTACGTTAAGCAAATAAGGATTGTATTTGTACATTTTTAAATGTATTTCCAGCTCATAAAACGGATTAACTGTGATCTATTTATCCTGTTTTTAGGGTTCCAAACCCAATGGGTAAAAATGGGACCCTACTACTAAGACTTCGCTGTCCGTCCGTCTGTCTGTCACCAGGCTGTATCTCAAGGACCGCGATAGCTAGATAGTTGAAATTTTCACAAATTATGTATTTTTGTTGCCGCTATAACAACAAATAGGTACTAAGAACAAAATAAAATAAATATTTAAGGGGGTCTCATATACAAAAAATGCCATTTTCCCCCTATTTTATTGTTGTTATATTATTTACATAGTCAATGGAACGGAACCCTTTTGGCGCGAGTCCGACTCGCGCCAAAAGGGACCCCGCGACTAGGTCGGAACCCCGGCTGCAGGCTGCGAATGCACGTAGGACATGCGAAGGCTGCACGAAGCCGGCTGCGGCTGCAGGACTGGTTTTTAATGCAGTAGTATGGATTTTTGTGGAAACCATTCCGAATGCGACTGTGGCTACACGTGCTGCCATCTCCTGCAGTCGCAGCCAATCGCAGACCAGAAGTGCAGCGACCACAAGTCAATACACACGTAGTTACGTCACTCCAACCTGTTTAGACAAGTCCCAAAATAATTGCTACTCGAAGACGATAGCGCTCATATTGGATTCAATCGTAGATTTGCAACTGGCAGCACGTGCAGCCTCGGAGTCACTCCCGGCTGCGGATGCAGGTAAAGGCTGCGTGTGATGCGTGTGCTACTTGAATTCGCAGCTTGCAGCCGAAGTTAGAATGGCACCTTTACGGTCACAAATCGTATTTTAATGAATTTAGAACCTAACAAAATACAAAAGGGAAAAAAAAGGAATAAAAAAAATTGAATTTCGCGGGCAACGCTTGGGCCTTTTAACCTTAAGAAAAAACTAGAAAAGAAAAGCAGCTATAGAGCTATGAAATATAGTAATTTGTGTTTGTTATTATCCGCAACTACCCTCCCAGAGGAAATCGAACGTAAGCAGCATATCAGTCCCTCATGAAACACCGTCTATTTTCCTCCAATACGACCGGAGATTTGCAAAATTGAATCTGCCACTGATACTGAAAATAGATTACTTTGAGAGAGGAAATATAAAGAAAGGAGTTTATGTTTGAGTTATCGAACAACATCCATGGTTCGGACTAAGCGTTTTGCCTTGTCGTATACCGCGTTCATCAAAGGACTGGAAAATTTTGCCTACGGCAATCTTCCCGTCCGAATTTAGGCATCTTCAAGGTTAGAGGCTCTTGATAAACTAGTGCGCTTCACCATATATTGCATACCAGCAGGTGAGTAACAGCCCCGAATTACGAGTTGTAGGGCGCGGGTTCAAACCCAGCTAGGCGCATTACTTTGTGTAATTTATTTAATCTCCACTGCTCTCAAAACGGTGAAGAAAAACATCGTGAGGAAACCGGCATGTCCTAGAGTCAAAAATTCGAAGACATGTGACGTCCACCAACCCGCACTGGGCCCGCGTGGTGGATTACGGCCCATTCTCTTTCTTATAGAGGAGGCCTGAGCAATAGGAACATTATAGTAACGATATGGTGAAGGTACAGAAATCTTAATTTAGGATTCGGTCCGGACTGAGTGTTTCACTTCGTCCGATCCTGTCGGATTGTAATTTGAGTGTCTTCAAAGTTAAGAGTGAATAGGCTCCTCATAAACTAGTGCGCCTCACCATCAACGATTGCGTCACTGCTTAACATCAGGTGGAATCGCAGTCAAGCACTATTACCACTAGTGTATATAAACTAGTATATTTTGATCGATTTAATCCCGTGGAGGGTCGATCCGTTACATGAAACACTATCGATTTGTAAAGATAAAATTAAAAATAAAGTCCTTTTTTTCTAAAACTCTAAATAATATACGTATGTACTAAATTCATTTATTTAAGTAAACATCAGCTGAGTGAGTTCAATGATCTGTACTTAGTTGTCTATCGTTGCGTACTAATTACCTACAGGTCATTGCACTCGATCAGCTGATGTTCACATAAAGAAATTAATTTCGTACATGATTATACTAATTCGAGTTATAGAAAAAAAGGACTTTATTTTTTAATTTTATCTTTATAAATTGATAGTGTTTCATATCCCGAACCGACCCTCCACGGGATTGAAACGATCAAAATTTTACGTTGTATAGAGCTTGCTTTGGCTCTAACGTAAAAAATTCTCTAAAATGTTATAAAAGTTTTTTGTTCTATATTTAGACCGAACTCCTAAAACCCTTACATTATTCCTTCCTTTTTACGATGCTCAAGTTAAAAAGATATAATATTCCTGGCTCAAAGTGTATAACTTTTACGAGAGCAAATCTCTCTGGATGTAGCAATAATAACATTTTATGTTTTTTTTTTTTGTTTCAGGTATGAGCCTAATAATGGAAACAGGATGGCACTTGTGGAAGCCGCGAACACGCATAAGTATATATAATAAAGCTTCTCTAGAAGAGGGGCCTTCTCCAATCGCCTACAATGTCTTGCATGGTTTAAAAGTTTGTCGCTTTATCTAACGCATCATCATCATCATCATCAGCCTTTTAATGTTCCCACTGCTGGGACACAGGCCTCCTCTCTAAGAGAGGGAATGGGCCGTAATCCACCACGCGGGCCCAGTGCGGGTTGGTGGATGTCACATGTCTTCGAATTTTTGGTTCTAGGACATGCCGGTTTCCTCACGATGTTTTCCTTCACCGTTTTGAGAGCAGTGGAGATTAAATAAATTAAGGAAAGTAATGCGCCTGACTGGGTTTGGACTCGCGACCTAAAACTCGTAAGTCGGGGCCGTTACCACTCGGCTACCGCTGCTTCTATCTACTATTACAAGGTACAATTATCTACTACACCAAATCCTAAATTATTTCCTATTTCATACTACGAGAGGCAATTATCTAAATCTATCCTCGGAGAGTCTGGCAACACTGTGTAGAACAGAAAGCGATCCTCAGCAGTTTGCATACATAATTAATTTAAGGGTAGCGACAATAAACACTTTAAATGGTGTTACGGAGCTAACGAATTTTGTAGAAAATTGGGACATGTTTTTAAATATGTTTTACGTTATTTTGAAAGGTTTAAGCTCGAGGTTTTAAATTTTGATGTTATTTTGTAAAAGAGAAAATATGCTGACTTTATGATTTCTTTACCTTATTAATCTATTAATATCTTCTAAACATACTGATATATAAAATAAGAGTGTTTGTTTGTAATTTTTTTTTTTTACTAAATTAGTTAGGTATTTTTTTAAATTTATTTACGCGAATATTTACTTTAAAAAAGTACTATAATTAGTAGAATAAAAAAAATCCTAAACTAATTATAACTAACTAAAAAGTTAGTTGCAATTAGTTCTCAATTATGCTTGAAGAGATGGACGGATTGGAATGGAATTTGCACACTGGTTGCTCATATCCTGGAATAGCACATAGAATACTTATTATTCTTGGAATATGTTTCCTTGGGTCAATTTTCTACTTTCATACGGGCAAAGCTAATGGCAGCTAATACATAAATCTCATTTTGAGTCACACCGGCACACTCTGAACATCTAGCACTCGCTAACGTAGAATTTAGTTGACTAATCCATTCCCCAGGATGGCTCGAACTCAAACTCAATATAAATAAGCTTAACACCGTTGTACACGATATTACTCTTAGCTGCTTACGTAGGACGCACGAGCGGGTAACTAACAAATATTGAGTTTTTATATTTATTTACCATACTTATTAAACTACATTAGTTTTAGTATATGCGAAACCCGAAATACCTATATAGTATTTATTTTTTGTATTCCACAACTATCACACAACGTCGTCTAGTCCCAAGCTAAGCAGAGGGTACTAGACAACTGATAAACTTACTTATACATTTCTAAATACATACATAATATATTGTAAATAAATTATAAATAGCCCTTTCCTTTGGCTTGGGGAGGTTTTAAGCCTCACATATAATTTAAATAAATAATTATGAATGAAAATATAAAACCGCAAATATAAACTCAAATAAAATTAAAAATTACAATCGTAAAATGTCAGTTATAATAAAAAATATGAAAAAAAATTAAGTAAATGTCATCTAAAATTACAAAAACAAATTAAAATTAAAAATGTCAGTTTGAAAAAAGAAAACGGAAATGTGAAACGCTACATTTTTTACCCACCATTATTTTTGATTGTTCAAAGAAAAATTGCTTGAGTCACGTAAAAATATTGATTTGACAAATATACTCGTACGTGAAGGTTTTACAAATACAATTTTATGAAAATGAATGAAAAACAGTATCAGAAATACGGTTGCGAAAATACAGTGAGTATTTTCTTAGGATTCTGTCTTTTTGTTTAAAAATAAAACAGAACAATACTTACATAAATAATAATAAACCTTGTTCGTTACGAAAATATCGTTTGTTAGTATTATGGATTTTATACGGCTTGTCAGTATTCCTTGAAGGGTGTACTAAGGTTTATGTACACTGTCCTCATAAACTTGCCATTTGATCTTAATAAAGGTGTTTTTTTTTTGTTTTTTTTTTTCACATACACTATCACACAATATCGTCTAGTCCAAAGCTAAGCAGAGCTTGTGTTATGGGTACTAGACAACTGATAAACATACTTGTATATTTCTAAATACATACATATTATTATAGATAAATTACACCCAGACAGAACAAATGATCGTGCTCATAACACATACATTTTTCCTGGGTGGGAATCGAACACACGACCTCCGGCATAGCAGTCAGGACGACTAACTACTAGACCAACAGGTCAGTCAATTACTCTGACACACACTCACACACATAAAAGCCGATTGTATGTTTTCTTTTTTTATAAGGTTTCCTTTTTATATTGTAATCTTGGTGTACAATAAAGTATAAATAAATAATAATAAAAGGTTCCAAAGCTTATCATTCGGAAGAGTCACCACGGCCCAGGAGCGCAAGGGGAAAAAGATCATACGTGGCTAACGTCATACATATATGTGCGTGAGCACAAATCTATAAAGTTCACAACTCACCTCACTTAAGTGAGCGCATACAATTCTGTAAAATTCACAGCTCACCTCACTTAAGTGAGCGCACACAATTTGAAAACGAATTCATTTGTTTTTAAAGTAAATCGACGCAGTTTCACAACGACACATCGTTCCGATTTCGAATTGATTTTTAATTGGTAATACATTTTATTTGGTGAATTCTTTTCAAGTGGCTGTTTTAATTAATCGCAAGTTGATTTCTAGTGAATATTGTGATATACAATTGGTGTAGTTTTGTATCTCAAGTGTCTATACAACTTGACTCAATATGTGGAATCATTGAAAAAAGCGCGATTTCGGCAAAATGGAGCTGATAATGTTATCTTAGTATTGATTATCTAAGCGAAGCTTGCCAAGAAGGCTGATTTGATACATTTTCTAAAGGCATTACAGTTTCCGTATTCTAATTGGAAAAAGTGACGTGTGTAGTAGTAGTGAGTAGATATTGTTTATCAAAAACGAAATACTTTTTAAACTTGACACTTGCCAAATGTATAAAAAGTGTGAAGCTAACAGAAAAAAAGACCCAGTTTTGCTCATGAAAGTACTGGTAGTGATAAAAATTTTGATACCCCTACACGGCCCCCATAGGAAATCCAGTAAAAGGTTAAGTTTTATGGAACCAAATAAACTTTTTACGTGTTGCTATTTACATCCAGCTTGTACCTGTTATGTTTACATCCATAAAAATTGAAGATCTCACATAAGTGCTGTAGGTTAGTTTAGCAAGGACATAAAACGGCATCAGTAGCACAAAACTAGATAGGCACAGAAGTCATCGTCATGTTTATACCTACGCTCGGCGGTCGCTAGAAAAAGTACTCTATGATCTAGCACTGGTTTAGCACGGTTTAGTCACGTGCAAGATATCGTGTCCGTGAGCGCTGTCTATGTGTGCGTTGCTCGAGCGCGACACGTATGTAGATTGTCTTCTGTATTATCTCTCTTTTGTGTCCCTTAAGGGGTAGGCAGATAATCTAGTAATAGTTAATCAATTAGTAAGGGATTTTTTTAGAGTTCTGCATCCGCAAGGTAACCAACGGAACCCTTATAAAGAATCTTAGAAGAAATTACTAAGATCCTGCTATCGACCCATCCACCTGTCTGACAGCATGTCAGGGGCCATTCAAGTATTACGTAAGCACTACAGAGGGATGGGGGAGCTTTTGTTTTGCTTATTTTTGATGACATGGGGAATGAGGAGGCCTGGATATTGATTACATCAGCAGTACCTTCCTATAAATTATATAGATTTTTTTTTTAAGAGAACGATGTCGGTTTGAAAGAGACATGACGTCACACACGATGACATCGACATAATTATCTGTCCACAAATCTGACACATTAGCAAACAAAATTGACAAGCTCTGTACCATCGCAGTCATTTCTGCCTGCTTATCACTTAAAACAAATTTCGCTTGAATCCTGCGGCGTGGTGCCAAACCAAACCCTTAGAAGTTTTTATTACGAGTGCAAGCAAAAATGAACTTAGTGGTGTTCAAGCAGAAGTCAGCTGTTTCGTTCCAAGTCACCCACATGTAATTTCTCATTTGCCTGTAATTCACCAAAAACGCTAGTACCTTTTTGACCTACATCAAGACTTTCTAGATCACCAAAACTTTCATTAGATTACCTCATTAATCTACAACTAAGTCAACAGGTAATTCCAGACCTATTTTATGTTAAAATCTACACCGGTTGGATAATTTTAATCAGATTATTACGAAAGATTACGCTCCAAATGTTTTGATGAAATCCTAAGCTTTATGTAGGTGTTCTGTTGGGTTTTATTAGAAATTTCTATGTAGGACATATTCTAAATAAAATAAAGAAGTTATAAATAACCCAGTAGTTATTAGTAGAGTGCTAGACCATGAAAAAGCACACGTCTTGTTGTGAATCCATGATTCTGTTTTATTTCAAAGAAAGAACATTGTCTCACGTTAGAACTTGGTCTAGATTATTATGGATGCGTTCATTATGATATATACTCACATGCATAAGGTTCCTGAGAATAACTATCTGATGGGAATACAAATATGGAAATTGCCAATAACCGAACCACTATGTTTGATGAATTATTTACAAAATAAATGAGTTTGCTATCGAATTGTGTGCACTCATTTGAGTGAGGTGAGCTGTGAATTTTACAGAATCGTGTGCGCTCACTTATGTAAGTGAGGTGAGCTGTGACCTTTACAGAATTGTATGGGCTCATGCGGATAAGGTGAGCTGTGGATTTTATAGAATTGTGTGCGCTCACTTAAGTGAGATGAGCTGTGAACTTCACAAAATAGTGCTACTGTATCTACATATCATTTAAAATATCGTGTTCTTTAAGAAGTCATGAAAAAGTTTTGTATTATCTTGTAAACCATGTTGTACATTCTTATTAAAAATTACAAACGAAATTTAACCTTGAAAACGGATCGCTCATCAATTTTTATTTGCAACTACCATTTACATCGGTGCTGACTGTACCAGGCACAGCATTGAATGAATAGCACTAGTTGGAATTGTGGTTTTGCTTGCCAGGAAAGTATTCATTTAATTTTCTAATTTAAATCCAGTACTATTCGTACAAATTACCTCCATCTGTGTTCTTATATGCATGAAGTATTAATTTTGTTTTTTATTTTATTTCATTCAAATATTTGTTTTCAATATTGTTGTATGTCATTATTTCATAATTAATATCTATTTTCACTTTATCAGATTTTTACAATTGACTTTATTTGTTTTTTATCGATGCGTAACAGTCATCCAATGACATCCATCGCCCTTGGGCGGAGCGGGAGATAGTATCAGACTTTTATTGACTAAAAAACCTACCCCATTCTCCTTCTTAGCCCTTTATACAGGGGCCGGACATTCCTTTCAGAGTTCAGTCCATGGCCCCATTAGGCTTCGGCCCTGCTGGGCCTCTACGGTTTGCTGACAACGCCTTGAGGTGCGCGGGAACAGTGCGCGCCGTCGGCAACTTGGGCTCTGTCCGGACGGTTGACGGACGGTCGGACGGCGAGCTAACTATTACTCGCCGTCCGCAAACCCGCGAAAATTGACTCTCGACTTTTCTTACATCATTTAACTCTATTTTATTGTACAAATGATTTGTTATTTTTTTACACTATTTGATTTTTTATTGTTAAATAATATTGACTCTTACAATGTAATTACCATCTTTTACTCTACTGATAAATGTATTACTCATTTTCGATTCCAACTACAGTTAAATTGATAACTCAGGGGATTTTGATTTATTGCACTAAGATTACGATTTACGACAGAACCAAGTTGTATTGAAAACAGTTTGCCAGTTTACGAGTTTTGATTTGCTTGCGATTTTAGAATTATTGGTTTTAAACGACATGTATCACTATTTCTTGTATATTATGTTAAGGTTTATGTATACCGACCTCATAAACTGGCTATTCGTTGGTAATAAAGGTGAGATTATTTTAACTATGTCGTTAAAAGAAGCCAATATTACAGGTCTTTTCAGTTCACTTAAATCCGTTTTAGTTTCCGCTAAAGCTCAGTCAGCTCCACTTTTCTTCACTTACACTATTCCCACTAATGCAGAGTGAATTTTCGAGCACTATGATTGGATTTATTCACATCCTACTCTTCTCCACTCCGCCCGGCTCTGCGTCAATAAAAACGCACTCTTAATTTATCACTCGCTAAGTACCTGTTCCGGATTCGTGCGGAGGATTCGCCCGGGTGTCGCCACTGTGCGGAACACCCGGAGGACACGGTGGAGCACACTGTAGAGGTGTGCCTCGCCTGGGCGGAGCATCGCCGTGTCCTCGTGGGGGCGATCAGCGGCAGCGATCTCTCTCGCCGGGCCTTGGTTCAGGCCATGGTCCGTAGTGAGGAGGGATGGCAGGCAGTCGCCTCCTTCTGCGAAGCAGTAATGCTAGCAAAGGAGGAGGCCGACCGCATCAGGCAGAGGCAACGGGGCGCTCGCCCCAGCCGCCGCTGGGATTCCGATTCCGATTTCCGGCCACCGTAGGCGCGGGCTTGCGGACGGCGTGCAATGGGTAGCACGCTGTCCAATCGTCCGGTAACCGACCGGACCGAGCCCAAGTCGTCGACGGCGCGTTCTGTTCCCGCGCGCCTCAAGGAGCTGTCAGCACACCGAAGAGACCCAGCCTGCTAACTGCAGGCAGGCAGGGTCGAAGCCTGCTGCAGTCAAGGGCCGTTTTCTGAGAGGAAGGCTCAGCCCCGGCACTATAGGCAACGAAGGAACGGGGTAGGTTTTTAGTCAGTAAGAGTCTGACACTACTTCCCGCCCCACCCAAGGGCGGGATTTGTCATTGGATGATTTTACCTACCATAAAAAAAAACTCTTACTTTATCACAGCTCATCTTAACCAAGTGAGCGCACTCAATTCTGTAAAGTTCATAGCTCACTTCACTCAAGAGATCACACGCAAATCTGTAAAGTTCACAGCTCACCTGACTCGAGATATTGCACGCAATTCTTTAAAGTTCATAGCTCACCTCACTTAAGAGTTCACACAAAATTCTGTAAAGTTCACAGCTAATCTCATTCAAGTGAGCACACACAATTCCGTAAAGTTCATAGCTCACCTCACTCAAGTGAGCGCACAAAATTCTGTAAAGTTCACAACTTACCTCACTGAAGAGATCGCACGCAATTCTGGAAAGTTCATAGCTCACCTCACTTAAGAGTTCGCACACAATTCTGTAAAGCTCACAGCTCATCTTACTCAAGCGAACAAACACAATTCTTTAAAGTTCACAGCTCATCTTACTCAAATGAGCACACACAATTCCGTAAAGTTCATAGCTCACCTCACTCAAGTGAGCGCACACAATTCTGTAAAGTTCACAATTCACCTCACTCAATAGATCGCCCACAATTCTGTAAAGTTCACAGCTCACTTCACTCAAATGAGCGCATAAAATTCAAAAGCAAACTTATTATATTTATAATTTGAATTTTGAAGTGATGTTTGGAGAAAAATACTATTGACTGCAACTTCAGTCTTTTAACCGACGACATTGGTTCAATCATTTTTATATTTGACGCCTATTTTCGATGAGGGTAGAACTGAAAGCCAGTTACTATTAATCCTTGCTTATCCTTTTCGCATCGTTTACATTCATACGTCAGTTCATACACGCGCTTCAGTTATAAGTATTACCCACATGGCCTTTACTTGTTTTATACTCATACATAAAACTAATACGAGTACTTACTTGATTACTCGTCCTAAAAAAAATATTTAGCTTTCACAATAAACCTTTTTTATTGTGGTACGACATCATTAATTTATTCCTCTTACTCTGAATGGCGTAAAGAGAGTGTAAGACTTTTATTACATAAAACTCACTCGAGATTCTTTTGATGCCCTTCGATTTCCAGGACCGCCATAAAGCAGCTCCACAGTAACCCTGAAACTTCATTTTAGTCTGCATTTTGATCCTTCTTATAATACCTTAACAAGATTATGGCTGTATATTGGAAAAAGTTAACTATTATTAAAATATAAATCCTCATTTTACTTCGCAAGTTGAAATATCGTTCTTATTATTCATGGTAAGCTCATTTGATTCCCAATTATTTTTTCATTTAAAAACCGCAGGCTTTTACTGATCCTGGCCTTAATACCTTCGAAATTAATTTAATATAGACTTTACCTTTAATAATTTCTAGGTTCTGCAAGCGGTTCTATATGCCTGATAAGAGAAAATATATAAGAGAAAATATAGCGTGTCCTCGTGGGGGCGATCGGCGGCGATCTCTCGCGCCGGGGCTTGGTTCAAGCCATGTTCCGGAGCGAGGAGGAGTGGCAGGCGGTCGCCTCCTTTTGCGAAGCAGTAATGCTAGCAAAGGAGGAGGCCGACCGCATTAGGCAAAGGCGCACACGCCGCCGCCGCCGCCGGGTTTCTGATCCCGATTTCCGGCCACCGTAGGCGCGGGCTCGCGGACGGTGGGCAATGGGTAGCTCGCTGTCCGTCCGTCCGGTAACAGACCGGTCCGAGCTCAGGTCGTCTACGGCGCGCACTGTTCCCGCGCGCCTCAAGGAGTTGTCAGCAAACTGTAGGGGTCCAGCAGGGCCGAAGCCTACTGGGGCCAAAGGTTATGCGAGAGTGTCACCACGGGCCCCGGGACAAAGGCAAGGAACGGAAAGATAGGTTTTTAGTCAGTAAAAGTCTGACACTATTTCCCGCCCCACCCAAGGGCGGGATTTGTCATTGGATGATTTACCCTACCAAAAAAAAAAAAAACCGTAAAATGAGAAAAATGGAACTGTTATAAGATTACTTTGTTGTCCGTCTGTCTGTCACGGCCCTTTAGGAGGTATTGACTTGAAATTAAAACGGTATATTCAGGTCTGTAGTCCTTTGAAGTTGTGAAAACATCGAACTTCTGAGTTAACGAAAAAAAAGACGGCCCTTTATGTTGCAAAAAACGTATAATTCGACACTCTCAAGGAAATCAAAATTCATAGGGTACTTACCGTTGACCTAGAACTATGAAATTTAGCATTAAACAAGGTCTTATAGCACAAGTATAGGGATTAATGATAAATCAGATTTGTAGTTACGTCACGAAAAAAAAAACTTTTTTCTATTCCGAAAAATCTTCGAGACTCGATTCGGGAATAAAAATATGTTCATAAGTTAGTTTGTACGGAATTCTCAGTGTGCGAGTCCGACTCGCACTTGCCCAGTTTTTGGAGTATTTGGCAGATGCAAATGGTATTACAGGCAAATGGGTTTTTTTATGGTAGGTAAAATTTTCCAATGACAAATCCCGCCCTTGGGCGGAGCGAGAAGTAGTGTCAGACTCTTACTGACTAAAAACCTACCCTGATCCTTCGTTGCCTATCGTGCCGGGGCCGGGTATTCCTTTCGAAAGCTGACCCAGCTGGCTTCGACCCTGCCTGCCTGCAGCTAGCAGGCTGAGGCAGTCAGCCATCTCGGTAAGCTTCGCTGTGGTTATCAATACTACAATAATTCTCATCTCCTTTTTACTGAAATCGCATCTCTTTCAATGATCCCACATATTGTCCAGCTACGCAGACACTTGAGATACTAAACTTCATCAATTTTACATCACAATATTGACTGGGAATCAATTTGCGTATAATTAAAACAGCTGAACTTCACTCTCTTGACTGGCCTGTTGGTCTAGTGGTTAGTGGCCCTGACTCCTATACCGGAGGTTGTTGTTTCGATTCCTACCCAGGGTAAATGTTTGTGTGATGAGCATGATCATTTGGTCTGTCTGGGTATAATTTATCTATGATATGTATGTATTTAGAAATATATATAAGTACGTTTATCAGTTGCCTAGTATCCATAACACAAGCTCTGCTTGGCTTGGGACTAGACGATGTTGTGTGATAGTTGTGAAATATATTATTATATATATTTATATAACTGGAAGAAATCCCACCAAAAACCCAACGTTAATCTTATAAAACTTAAAGTTTGGACGTTTTTTTATTTGTTACTTCTTCTCCCAAAAATATACGTATAAATTATTCTCCTTTGAAACCTAGAAAGTTAAGTAAAATTCCTAACTTTTCCCAAAATTTTTCTTATCACATTTTAATCTTTAAATATTTCATGTTATTTTTTGGAAGCTTTCAAAGAAGTCTTTCAGGAATCTTTCTGTAATATCTATTAGTTATTCAGTGAAGGAATTATAAATGACAAAATTTTGATGTAAAGGTTTTGTATCGGCATGACATAATCTATTGAATATTTTATTGGAAATACTTTTATACGTAAGCTAGTGAGTCATTCCTTACTGACAAACGTATTTTTTACTTTTTTATTTGTTATAAACTAGTGCTTGACTGCAATCCCACCTGACGGTAAGCAGTGATGCAATCGTTAATGGTGAGACACCCTAGTTTATTAAGAGCCTATTCACTCTAGCCTTGAAGATATCCAAATTATAATCGGATGAGAAGACCACAGCAGGCAAATTGTTCCAGTCCTTCGATGTACGCGGTATGAATGACGAAGCGAAACGCTTAGTCCGGATCGTAGATGTGTATTCCACAAAGAGCTTGTGTTATGAGTACTAGACAACAAATAAACATAATTATATATATTTCTAAATACATACAATACGAGTATTATAGATAAATTACACCTAGACACAGAACAAATGATCGTGCTGATCACACAAACATTTGTCCTGGGTTAAAATCGAAACCACGACCTCTGGCATAGTAGTCAGGGTCGCTAACCACTAGGCCAACAGGCCAGTCAAACATAGAAGGCCTAAGTAAGTAAGTAAAGAATACCTACTAAGTAAAGTCGTAAATTAATTCACTGACGGACTTTTATCCAGTTAGGCGCGGGCTTTGGTACAGGCCATGGTTCGAAGAAAGGAGGAGTGGCAGGCAGTTGCCTCTTTCTGCGAAGCAATAATGCTAGCGAAGGAGGAGGTCGCACGCGTGAGGCAACGGGCCCTCACGCTCCAGCCGCCACCGGGATTTCGATCCCGATTTCCGGCCTCCGTAGCCGCGGGCTTGCGGACGGCGAGCAATGGGTAGCTCGCCGTCCGACCGTCCGGTAACCGTCCAGACCACGCCCAAGATGTCGCAGTGCGTATTGTTCTACGTGCACCTCAAGGAGTTGTCAGCAAACCGTAAGGGCCCAGCAGGGTCGAAGCCTACTGGGGACATGGTTCGCTTGTGAAAGGAAAACCGGCCCTGGTATGAAAGGCAAAGAAGGAACAGGAGTGGGTTTTTAGTCAATAAAAGTTTGACACTATCTCCCGCTCTGCCCAAGGGTGGAAGATATCATTAGATGATTTTCCCACTTAAAAAAAAGAGCGGAAAGAGCATCTTGATCCTCACAAACAAGTTGAACCATTATGGCGGTCGACCTTGAATGCGCAGTAACCGATTTTTGGGTCTCAATCTAAGTGGGGGGCTGCTTATAACCAACTGGTTCAACTTATTTGCCGCGTACAATACCTACTATAATACAAAACATTTCAAAACATCTTCATGTTTTATTTCAATTAAATTCCCCAGTACAAAACGCTACATATCGGGTCAAAGGATTACGTTTTTATTTTCTTTTCATACTTTATACTCGTGTCAATACAATGGGATTCCCTGCTGCGTGTCATAGCACCACAGAGCTAGGAGAGGTAGAATAGAATAGAATAGAATGTAAGTTTATTTTTTAATTAAATAAATATAACATTATCATTTATAAATAGAATTTCTACAGGTGCATTTGGTATGTATATTTTGGTACAATCTGTCCTGGAATCTTTTACAGTATGTTGCCGAATTCTTTTCAAAAAAATACATACAGAGCAAGTATATTAGGGGAAGTTTGAAAATGCCGCCAGTGACTGAAAAATTCAAAGGCAATTGTTTCGGATTGTGTGAAGAGTGATATAAAAGAAAAGAAAGTAAGTGATAGCATGATGAATGACAGGACAGAATGGAAGAAAAAAACGTAATGCGCTGGCCCCAAATAAAACGGGACAATTGCAGGGAGATGCTGATGATGAAGTGTGAAAAGTACTGGATTTAGGATCTCATCAGGCTTCATTGATCCTGAATTTATAGGAATAAGTTATAGTCAAAGTACAGTACGGCCGACGGATCTTGGCACGACTGAAGTTAGGCTCTGCGAACTTTAGCGCTCAAAATAAGCGCGCCAAATAAATGTAAATGCCAATAACAGTTAATAAAAGCAATAATCACTGCTATTGGCGTGTATTTTTTTAAACCATTAATTTTTTACGAGTGCACAAGCACTAAAGTTCACAGAGCCTGACATTAGACGCGCCAAGATCCGTAGGCTGTAATGTAATAATATGAGTTAAAGTCTTTGCTGACGGGGAGAGCCGTTATCTTGTGGAGTGGTGTGCTTCTCTCTGATTTATTTAGATAGTCTATTTTGCCTATTTTGCTAACTAAGATCCGGGAGGCTATGAGAGGTCTGAGTGGCCACTGCTATAGACGGCATTATCAAAACTTTTCATACAATTTTTTATTAAGAGGCGTATTACAAAAAAACACGAAATTGCAAGTTTTCTACGTTGAAATTTTAGGTTTTATGTTCGTTATATGAAATAACAATTTCTTGGTTAATATAGTTCGTTTTCTCTACTACAATTACCTCAAAACTGATTTTAGATTAATTATTTAATTATTTAGTAATAAGCTTTCTCCCGATACATGTTTCGGCAAAAATTCACGGAGACATCATTTCTGAGCTCTAATTTTGAGATTCTACTAAATATCAGTCAAAAACAAAAATATTATTAGCTCTCAAATATCCTATACTTTAATCATAACAGGTAATATTTTCGTTATATGCCTTTTATGTAAAGAAAAAAAAAAAACTACGTAATTCAATTATCTACCGAAAAGGCTTCGAAACAAGCCCCAATATCTCCAAAGTTCTACATTATTTAGACTTCAAATTTATACCAAAATAATCATCAACATTTGCTTAAACTATAGTATTATTTTTATTTTTTAAATCGCTACTATTATTTTTTAATAAAATAAATAAAAACACTTTATATTTCACTGCGCCGGTCATCTGCGATTAGTATCGCGCGAGCGCTTGTCGAGGTCGGACCTATGTCAGTTTCTTTCCCGCGCGCTTTCGTTCCGATACTACCGTGACTACCGTCGTGTGCGCCGACTGTCGCGTAGACGCTGCCGCATTACTATTGTGTGCGTGTGAACTACGAACGCAGTTTTTGATCTTTGTAAATATTTATTTTCGAACGGTATAATATACCGTTATATTGAAGTTATAATAAAGTGTAAATAATATTTCAATTAGTATAAAGTTCACACTTTACTAGCATACCAGATAGTGAACTTATTAAAGTTAGACTAGTTAAAGTCATGACTGGTTCTACCAAATTCAAGGACAGCTTTATATATCCAATAAAAATGTCTGCATACTTGCCATATGGACTGGACCAGACTTTCCTGTAAAAACTATAACAATCTACAAAGACGACGAATTTTGGTCGTTAAAAATGTTATCCAAATTAAAAGCTGTTTTATGAAAAATGTGTACTGCCAGAAGTTATCGACTCAAGAAAAGCTCGATCAATGCCTTTGCGGGAAATATTTTTCTGATGTAAAAATATGATGTACCAAATAATAAAATAAATAATACATTTTGTTGTTTCATTTATTCGATAAGATTTCAACCATACTACCATAAAATTAAGGCTAGACTGAATATACACTTAATAAACTAGTTATCAACGATTGCATCACTGCTTACCATCAGGTTGGATCACAGTCGAGCACTAATTTATATGAATTAAAAATAAATATATACAACTTTAAAAATCTATTTTTGCTATGAATAGTATATATTACAATCGATTGTTTATCGAATACTGCAGAGTATTAAAAATATTTGTTTGAACATATTTAAATTAAAACGACATTTAAAAAAAATATCCATCTTAAAACCTCTTTCTGAATACTTCAATTACGAAAGATCAAGATCGTTTAACCGCCGTATACACAATATCATAGTGCGAGCGAGACTGCTAGAAGCATGAATGAAAATATCGCTCACGTAGTTCGCCGCCCGCTCGATGCATAAAATACCTAAATTTGCGTAATGCCGAAATGTGAAAGGGCTCTTAACTCGCGTACCTACATTGAATTACTGGAAATATCTGCCTACTACGCTCTTCTTGTCCGATTATAATTTAGGTGTCTTCAAGGCTAGAGTGAATAGGTTACGTAGACGTATGGCGAATATCCGCTCTTACATTTTTGAAACTTCTACGGTCCAGACTAAGCGTTTTGCCTCGTCGTTTATACTTGCTGCTGTCTTCCCTCCAAATAAATGGCTTTGACTTTGACTATAATTTAGGTGTCTTCAGTTAGGTTAGAGTGAAAAGGCTCTTAATAAACTACTGCTCTTCACCAACAACGAATGCATCACTGCTTAGCATCAGGTGAGATCGCAGTCAAGCACTGGTTTATATAAATTAAAAAAAAAAACATAATAATAATAATTTGCCATTGGATTGCATTGCATCAGTCTTATCCCGCTGCTGGGACTCAGGCCTCCTCTCTGGGACAGGGAATGGGCCGTCACCCACCACGCGGGCCCAGTGTGTGCCCCATTGTTGGATGTCACATGTCTTCGTTCTAGGACATGCTGGTTTCCTCACCATGTTTTCCTTCACCGTTTTTAATATGTAATATAATAACTTAAAAACGTCTTATTTCTTGCTTTTGTGCTCTGTGGCACACATAGATCGCATTGATCCTTTTATATTCTGAACAAACAGCGCTACACTTTGTGGATTTTTGCTAAACAGGAATGCAGCGATATTACAATAGAAGAATTGTATACAGAACTAGCTTAGGCCAATGGCTTCACCCGCGTGAATATCGGTTACTCCATACTAACTTCTAAACCCCGTTTTACCCCCTTAGGGATTTTTTATTGTACGTGGTGAGGCGCACTAGTTTATTAAGAGCTACCTATGTCTGTAGTGGCCCAGCAAGGCCGAAGCCAAGAGTTATGTGAAAATGAACCCCGGTGCCCCGGGACGAAGGCAATGAAAAGAGCACGTTAGGTTTTTAGTCAGTAAGAGTCTGACACTATCTCCCGCCCCACCCAATAGCGGGATTTGTCATAATTGTAATGATTTTAACTACAAAAAAAAACCTTTACCTATGATTAGGGAGACGTCCAGTCACTACCGCTATAAGTTACATAAATATTTGTTGCTACGAGTACTATCTAGTCTAGATAGATTTTTGGACTAGCATCCGGTTTCATTAGTGTTTCAAATTTGAAGTGCGTAACTTATCCGTAGCGCGTAGGTTGCTGTGAAGCGATACCTTTACAGCCTTCGGGCAAATTAATGGTTACAAGGCACTGAATTACTGTAAGAGTGAATTAGTAAGGGTGAAATTAATGAGCGTTACAAAGTCCTCAATAATGTACTCGTACAAGCACATTTTTACACTTGATTTATAGGTTAACGTTGATTGTAATTAACAAAAGAAATAAGGGTCAGTACATTATCGCATTATGGTAGATACAAACACAATCATGTAAACTATATTTATGGCAAATCAGAATCAACCGTTTCATTTTTTTTTAAACAATAACAATTACTTTATTCTTTTATTTCTGACTTTGAAATTAAATCATAAAGCACAAAAATATTTAGAAAATAGTTCAAATGTCAAGATCCAACTACCTGTTTACCAACGGGAGAGGTGTTGCTTCGGTGACGGTGCGTGGTCAAGTGTCGCTGCTCCAAAATGGCCGCCATGGAGCGCTCCTGTTAACATCTGATGACGTTTTTATTCAAGTTTCTCACAGTCAGAAGCATAAAAATAAATGCGACAGCATAATTATAAGTCTGTTTGGAGAGGAAAGTTTTCTTTCGAGAAAACTTAGCTCGCAAAAGAACTAAAGTTTGAAAAGGGTTAAAAATACCTATTCATAATAAACAATTACTTAAGGGCAATCGAGGTAGTTGACTTTTTAACTTACGATGAATTAATTATTTTTATAAGTCATGATGTATGAAGTCGTGATGTATTAATATGTATAGTATGTATTAGTATGTATAATATAATTAGACCTATACTAGACTTAGTTATGTAGAATGATATTGTGCACTGGATCCTACCCTCGAATATGTTTTCTCTCTATAACTCCAAGGTTTGCTGGGAGAAAACTCATTGCTGAGTTAAGCTCGCCTTTGTACATGAACTGTTTGTATCCCTATATGATATGTTATGTTTTTTGTGTAAAATAAAGAATTAAGATTGATTCAGTTGAAAACCTTTTCATAATTTTGCTGGGTCACAATTTTTGTTAAAAACTTTATCGATACATTACTTATAAAATTTACTAGAAAAAGACCGGCAAGAAACTCCATGGTTACTCTTTTAAAAAAATGGTTTATTTTTATTTGAGATCGGTACAAATTTTTTTTTTATGGATCTCTATTGTTTCTAATCACAAAACTTTCTTTCTCAACAAATCTATAAGTTAACAGCTCACCCCATTCAAGGGAGCGCATACAATTCTATAAAGTTCACAGTTCACCTCACTCAAGTGAGCGTATACAATTCTATAAAGTTCACAGTTCACCTCACTCAAGTGAGCGCACTCAATTTTGTAAAGTTCACAGCTGACCTTACTCAAGTGAACGTACTCAATTCTGTAAAGTTCACAGCTCACCTCATTCAAGTGAGCGTACTCAATTTTGTAAAGTTCACAGCTCACCTTACTCAAGTGAACGTACTCAATTCTGTAAAGTTCACAGCTCACCTCACTTAAGCGAGCGTACACAATTTTGTAAAGTTCACAGCTCACCTCACTTAAGCGAGCGCACTCAATTTTGTAAAGTTCACAGCTCACCTCACTTATATCATCATTATCGTCATTTGATGATTTTATCTACCATAAAAAAACCTCACATAAAAACACACACAACCTCACATAAAAACCTCAGATATATGAGCGCACATAATTTGAAAGCGATCTCATTTGTTTTTAAATTAAATCATCAGAACGATGTCATTCAAATTTCAAAGTCTCTTGTTTTATAAAACTGTATGTCATTTTTACGTCATCTACTCGTATTTTAAGACAAGTTCATGAATGAGTAGCAAAGAAAGCAGTGTAATTTACATTTATTTAACAGAAATATGACTTGTATAAATTCAGCTTGAATTAAAATGAATGCAACTTATATTTAAACAGTCAGTTACTGCCTGAAACTGCTTGTAATGCAGATTTATGCATAGTTGATTTACTTGCATTTTAAGATGAAATTTTTTAATGCAATTATGGTAATTTTAAATTGCAGAGTTCGTCTTAAAATAATTTTAAGTTGATGATACATAAAACGAGAAAGAATAAGTAGTTTATGAGAGAAAAATGTTGTAGAAGATTAAAAATAATTTGGTTAAAATCTTTTTTCACAAGGTCTTGTATAATTTTAAACAAATTATCCGCCACCGGGATTCCGATCCCGATTTCCGGCCACCATAGGCGCGGGCTTGCGGACGGCGTGCAATGGGTAGCACGCTGTCCGATCGTCCGGTAAACGACCGGACCGAGCCCAAGTCGTCGACGGCGCGTTCTGTTTCCGCGCGCCTCAAGGAGCTGTCAGCACACCGAAGAGGCCCCGCCTGCTAGCTGCAGGTACGGTCGAAGCCTACTGGGGTCATGGGTTAACTTTCGAAAGGAATACCCGGCCCCGGCACGATAGGCTACGAAGGAACGGGGTAGGTTTTTAGTCAGTAAGAGTCTGACACTACTTCCCGCTCCGCCTAAGGGCGAGATTTGTCATTGGACGATTTTACCTACCATAAAAAAAAACCTACCGACTCGATCAGCCATTGCTTTAAGGCTAAGAACTCACTAAGCGATTTCCAGCCATGCCAGCTGCGGTAAAAGGAACCGTTGCTTTATTTCTAAACACACGAGACGGCAGTTTTTTGTGGTTACGCAGCCGTTGCGGTTGTGATTTTCGCCCGCAAACCTGGCGTATGATTATCACATGTCTTGCGAGGTTACAAAACCCACCGGTACAACGTTTAACTTACTTGCCTACTTTTATCGTACCAAAGTCTAATAACGTTTATGGAAAACGGACTTGGGAATACATGTTACCATCTTATATGAACGATTTACCTCTGGAAATCAGTAAGACATTGAATGTTAAAAATTGTTTAAGAGTGTTGAAGGGATACTTTCTGGATTAAAATGCAATCTAGAAAGTATCTTTTTGAGTGAGGACCTATGTATGTATACCTAACCACTGTTCGTATAAATAAAGTTTTTTGGCACCGAGTTGTCGCTTCTGACATACCGCTGTTAAACCCTAGATGGTTTGTGCTGGTATGTTTATACGTTAACATGATTGTAATAATGCTGTTGTACAATAAACGGAAAAAAATAAAAACGATTGCCGTGAACAACCACGCACAACCGCGGGCGTGAAACGCGTCGTGAGATGTGCTTTAAAATTTTGCAGATAATACATCTGCATTCTACAGAAGCTGCGCGTTTTAGCCGCGGCGGCCGTGGGTGAAAACCGCTCCGTGAGTTTACTCCCTTACTAGGAATCGTAGGTGCATTCACAAACATGTATACTCATTTCCACAAGATACCCAAACCCGAAAAAACATGCACAATTATATTGGTACCGTGTTCAAACGGCGTTCAAATCCACGACTCGTAGCACAGCAGCCATTATGATTTGATTATATAAACTGCTACTATGACTCAATTTGACCGCCCATAGAGGAAATGGCATCATAATAATAAACAACAATAGGTATGTCTACAAAATCAATTAATGCGCTCAATCAACACACAATATTGAATGGCGGTTCTCTAGTCAATTAATATTGTGTGATTACATCATATTTTATTGTTATGTTACGGGTATAAGAAACCCTAGATTCTGAACTCAAATCTTGTCAAGATGTAATGGCCTTTTGGTGAGATATCATTCAATGACTCCTCCCGCTCTCAGGCGGAGCTCCCAGGATGTATCAGACTTTTACTGACTAAAATCACACCTATATTAGTTCAGGTACCTTTAGCGTTCTAGGACCACGGATTTTCCTTTCAAGAATCAACCTTGGCTCCTGTAGGCTTCGGCCCTGGTTCACCTCTCTGGTTCGGCTGCCATCTATTTTTTTGTTTTTTTAGGTGAAATCATCCAATGACAAATCCCGCCCTTGGGCGGAGCGGGAAGTAGGTAGTGTCAGACTCATACTGACTAAAAACCTACCCCGTTCCTTCGTTTCCAATCGTGCCGGGGCCGGGTGGCTGCCATCTATTCGAGGCTCGCGAGGAACACTATGCACAGTTGATAACTCCATTGCTCGTCGTTCGTAAGACCGCGCCTACCGTGTCTAGTGGTTAGGGTCGTGGTTGCAGTAGCTGGGGCGGGAGAAAGTCCTTTCCATCACTAGTGCAGGCATCTCCTTCGCTAGCATTACTGCTTCGCTGAAGGATGCAAAACTAGCCATTTCTTCTCGCTCCGGACCATGTCGTTAACCCAGGGCCCAACGCGAGGGGTCACTGCCGCCGATGGCTACCATGACACATGGCTATGCTCCGACAAGCGCGGCACACCTTCACTGTGTCCTCCGGGCACGGTTCATACAGTGGTGAAACCCGGGCGTTTTTTCCGCCTGAATCGAGTTCAACTTACGATCTCCGGTGAGGACCAGTGTCATGCGGAACGTGAGGACGCCGTGATGTCTTTACCGTCACTTTTCATAAAGGTATAACCACCATGAAGTATAAAACAAATTGTTTACAAATTTTACACAATAATGTTTAAACGTGCAGTTGTATTTAAAAAAAAAAAAACATCAATAATAAGAACACAAAAAAATATTCATAACAAAGCGAAATGTTATTCATAAATATTGTTTTTTCATTATCGGAAAAACAAACAAAAATAAAAAACGAATAAAAAGAACCTATAACAAAAAAGAAAAAAGAATATTAAACTGTAACATTTTGCTTCAGTGGAGATCATCACTGGAAAATATTTGTTTAACACATAATCCCCCATTTCAGTGTCGGGTCACAGTGTCTAACATCAGTGGTTTTCAAACTATTTGAGAATTGGGTTTTTTTTTGAGGTAGGTAAAATCACCCAATGACATCTCCCGCCCTTGGGCGGGCGGGAGATAGTGTCAGGCTCTTACTGACTAAAATGGGCCCTGGATCCAAGGTAATGCATGGAAAAGGGTAGGTTTGTAGTCAGTAAGAGTCTGACACTATCTCCCGCACCATCCAAGGGCGGGATTTGTCATTTGATGATTTTACCTACGAGTACCATAAAAAAAACCCTTTCATACCAGGGCCAAGCCTTCCTTTCAGAAACAGACCCTTGGATCCAGTAGGTATCGACCCTGCTGGGTCCCTACGGTTTGCTGACAACTCCTTGAGGCGCGCGGGAGTACGCGCCGTCGACGACCTAGACTTGGTCCGGATGGTTACCGGACGGTAGGACAGCGAGCTACCTATTGCTCGCCGTCTGCAAGCCCATATAAACTGGGATAAATTTAGTTGTTTTTTGTCGTTCTATCGTGATGGCCCAGTGGTTAAGGCACTCGCTTTTCTTTCATGAGGTTGCGTGTTAAAATCTGGTTAAGTACCAATGTGAATTTTTCAATTCAAATGTACTTTTCTAACGGGTGGTTTAATAATACGAAGAAAAATTTATGTATGATATTATGTTATGATGACAAAAAGTTCTGATACGCGCTTTCGCTCCGCCCAAGAGTAATCCTGCAAAAAAAGTGTAGGCCCCGCGCTGGCGGCATTGCATTCCCCAGTTAGGAACCACTGGTCTATACAAACAGAGAGATGAATTTGTGAAAATATAAATAAAGGCGCCTAAACTAACAATCTCGTAAATGGATGAATTGGAGCCGCTGTTAAATCTTATCGTTGAGAGCTTTATGTCTTGGAAAATAGGTTAACCCCCTAAATTCTAAGCGAACGCCGGCGTCCTCGCGGGTTTTAAGTGGCCCATCACTTAGTCTACACAATTAACATTTTGCAAGTCTAGTCTCAGCCATCGCTGATAGCCTCGCAGTGCCTTGATATTTTCGTGACGCAACTTTTTCTTGCGTATTCACCCAATCTCCTCTCAAAACAGACACAAACATTTCAAAAGTCTTTGTTAATACTGTTCTCACAATAAATATATTAATTAAAAAGCCCATTTTGCTTACTATAATAATATTGGCCTGTTAAAAGGACCTGACCTCACCTGACCTTGCGGGAGGCCTATGTCCAACAGTAGACGTCTTTTGGTTGAAATGATGATGATGATGATAACAATAATAACCCCATCGCCGTATCTTTACGTTGACGTCGTGGTGGGGCTTGCACGCTCTTATAAACCCTAGGTGTGCACCGGTAGAGAGCAGTGGTGGCTGAGTGGTAACGGCTCCGACTAACGAGTGGTAGGTCGCGGGTTCAAACCCGGCTAGGCGCATGACTTTGTGTAATTTATTACATCACCACTGCTCTCAAAACGGTGAAGGAAAACATCGTAAGGAAACCGGCATGTCCTAGAACTAAAAACTCGAAGACATGGATTACGGCCCAATCCCTCTCTTAGAGAGGAGGCATGAGTCCCAGCAGTGTGAACATTAAAAGGCTGATGATGATGATGATGATGTGCACCGGTAGAGCTTGCTTTCGCGTAATATGCCAAGGGTGAGAGCTTAGACTAAGAGAGATACAATCCGCAGGGCAGTTTTATGGCGAACTATTGGGCATTAGTGACCCCACGGACCCGATCTCCCGGGAGAAATCTTGTTCCTCATTTGCGGCTTGCCTTTATTGGCCGGCCGTAGTGAACACTGATGAGGAACACAGTTTTCACCTCTCTCTTGACTTTATTGGCGGGCTTGAGTGGAGATTCACAAGAACAAACGTGCTCGGGAGAAGAATGTATAATCCAGTAAGTGCTGGTAGGGATTTTGACTTCCGGGATTGTCCTAAAAGCCATGGTATACCTCTCCACTTCTCAAACACCTCAGGATATGTTACCTTCTTGTTGCTACGTCACTTCGTGCTAGCGGTCTTTTTTGGGTAGCCATTTATTGAGTGTGCAAGTCACTCCCTGCCTTTTTATCGATGGAAATATTAATAACATTATTCAGGCCTTAGTATTATCATAGACCCTAATAACTAGTCTACATAAGACTCTAGAAACCATAGCCCTATTATCTTTGTTTTCCATAAGTCGCAATAGATTTTTGCCAACCGGGGTTTTTTTTATGGTAGGTAAAATCATCCAATGACAAATCCCGCCCTTGGGCGGAGCGGGAAGTAGTGTCAGACTCTTACTGACTAAAAACCTACCCCGTTCCTTCGTAGCCTATCGTGCCGGGGCCGAGCATTCCTTTCGGAAGTTAACCCATGACCCCAGTAGGCTTCGACCCTGCCTGCCTGCAGTTAGCATTGCCAACCGGGGGTGGTCCTTGAGTGCACTAGCTTAGCGCGTACAGGGATAATCGTCGGTTGGTACCACGTTCAATTAAAACTGTCTAAACGGCCTCTGCGATTTGGTTTCGGCCCCTCGTACAAAGGTCCAGAACCTCAGAGTTCTGAGATATTCTGATGCATATAAATAATAATAATATTCCACAACTTATATACTACGCCATCGAGTCCCAAGCTAAGCAAAGTTGGTGCAATGAGTATGTATTTAAAATAATTTATTTATGTTTGTGTATCAGTTCTCTAGGACTCAAACCACGAGCTCTGCTTAGTTTGGGACTAGATGGCATAGGAGGTAGCAACATTTTTTGCTATTTATGGCATACAAAATTAGGTGCACCAGACAAACAGACAAAAACATAAATTTCTCCCAAACCATATCTCTTTGACCATCCTAGGGTTCCGACCTTTGACCATGGCATGGGATCCCGACCTTTCATAAATTAGCAAACAGAAAATCCATTTACTCAGTTTGACTTGACAAATCCTACCACAAAAGGGTTCCTTTCGGCGCCATCTTGGAAGTTAAAAAGGGCTCTCAAAACAATTAAGGGCACAAAAGGTATGTTCTTTCTTTGTCGTCATTGTGTTTTGTGTATCAGCAGGAATCTAGGTCACTGGAATTGCTGGCTTAATTTCTATTGTGATATATTTAATTATAGTAATTTGGCGTATTCTTTTGTTTAAAATGCACGCCTTGATGTTTAAAGTACGTAGGTACTTTTTTATCTTTTTTTAACCTCTCCTAGCTTTAGAGGACACCGGTGTCCTTTCATATCGACTCCACTATAGGCCATAATTCCGATGTTTAGAGTCTACTTTTGTATGAACAAGTTTGGTAGTAGTGGATAAACGCATAGAGCTTTTTCGCTAATGCGAATATGACACTTTGTAGATGTAGGTACTTGCATTCATTCATTTTACAATTTAAATAAAACGCGAAATTTGGTAGCTACAGTCTTCTCATCCGATTATAATTTGGGTGTCTTCAAGGCTAAAGTAAATAGGCTCAGTGCGCCTAAACCATCAACGATTGCATCATGGCTTACTATCAGCTGGGATTGCAATCAAAAATGTTTAAAGTTAAGTTTAAATCAAATAAAAAAGACGGATTTTTGATTTTTTTGGTAAATAATATCCAATTTAAAACAATCAACAACCTACTGATGAGAAAGACGGTAGGTACTAACTCGATAAAATCTACTCGCAGATCAGTAAAAGCTTCTTTTAAGGTGGTAAATCATCCAACAGCTTCTCCCACTCTAGGGTAGAGCGAGAGGGCGTGTTGGATTAACTACACTTATGTCTTTCAGTTGACCTTTGCATTCTTGAACTTGATTCAGAAATTTCTCGTGGCCCTACCCTAGCATCGTCCTTGCTAGCACCTACGGTTTCCGGAAATCTCTTAGAGTTTCACTACACGCTATCGATGACTCGGACTTGGTTTTCATTGGACTACCAGAAGGTGAGCTTACAGTTGCTCATCCGCCCTCGCAGGATCACCCTGATACTCTCGACCCTCATGATCAGCGTTAGCTATACTGCTATTCTATAAAGTTTATACGCAAATCTATAAAATACGGCGAGTATCCACTCTAACGTTGTTAACATCTGTACGATCCGGGCTAAGCGTTTCGCCTCGTCATTTATACAGCGTATAACGAAGGCTTGAAACAATTTGCCTACTACGCACTTCCCCTCTGATTATAATTTAAGTGACTTCAGGGCTAGAGTGAATAAGGTCTCAATAAACTATTGCAATTCACTATAAATTATTGTATCACTTAACTACTTACCATCAAGTGATATTATAGTCAAGCACTGATCCATATTTAAAAAAAAAAACTTCACAGCTCATCTTATTCAAGTGAGCGATCATAATTCTGTAAAGTTCATAGCTCGCCGGACTCAAGTGAGCGTACACAATTCTGCAAAGTTCACAGCTCACCTCATTCAAGTGAGCGCACACTATTCTGTAAAGTTCACAGCTCACTTCACTCAAGTGAGCGATTATAAGTCTGTAAAGTTCACAGCTCACCTGACTCAAGTGAGCGCACACAATTCTGTAAAGTTCACAGCTCACCTCATTCAAGTGAGCGCACATTATTCTGTAAAGTTCACAGCTCACTTCACTCAAGTGAGCGATTATAAGTCTGTAAAGTTCACAGCTCACCTGACTCAAGTGAGCGCACACAATTAGTAGGCAAACTGATATTGCTTTTAAAGTTAATCTTTACGGATTCAAAACATGATGAAGTTCGATGATTAAATAATGTCTCAAGAATAACACCGTTGATAACACATCAGATTGATTTCTGGGTCAACGGGAAGTATCTTATCAATTTTGATTTCCATATGAATTTTAATTTAATTTTGATTCGAAATATACTGTTTTTGCGAAATAACGGCCATGTCTTTTTTTTTGTTAACTTGTAGTTTGATTTTTCACAGCTGCAAGGGACTGCAGACCAAAGTATATGGTTTAATTTGATTTCGATAACTCCACATATTCCCGAGATAAAGGGACTCACCGACAGACAGAAAGACGCATAAAATGTGATCTTATAGGATTCTATAGGATTCATTGATAAGCGGAAACCTAAAAAAGAAAAGAAAAAAGTGGAACCCTTATTACTGTTTCGCTTTTCCATTTTGAGATACGGGACCCTAAAAAACATTGCTGTTTAAAACCTGCCCCTAACACAACCGACCCCTATGACAAGCGTTGAGTTTCACAAACGATTCGACTTCACAATAGACGTTGGTTCTATTGTTCGTTCTATTGCTTCTTGAGGTTTTGTAAATAGATTTAGTTTTCGAAGATCTCTGTGTAAAGTCAAGGAATTACATAATTGTTTACCACCTTTGACAACAGTTCTCAGTCAAATGAAACTTCACAAAGATTGAAACTATTTGTAGCTGATGATATTGCTTTTATTTTATTACAATACTAGTGGCTCGCCCCAGCTTCGCACAGGAGCAATGGTGATATTAAATATACACCATTAAATTTTGGTCGTTTTAATACCGTGGAGGATCGATTCGGTACATGAAACACTATCGATTTATAAAGATAAAATAAAAAAATAAAGTACTTTTTATCTAAATCTCGAATTAGTATACGCATTTACGAAATTAATTTCTTTAAGTTAACGAGTCAATGACCTGGTAAGGAGTTGTCGATCGTTGTGTACTATCTACCTACAGTTCATTAACCTCGATGAGCTAACATTTACTCAAAGAAATCAATTTCGTAAATGCGGAAATTGATTCGAGTTAAAAAAAAAAGTAGTTACTTTATTTTTCATTTTTATCTTCACAAATCGATAGGGTTAGGATGTACCGAATCGACCCTCCGCGGGATTAAAACGACCAAAATTTAACGGTGTATATTATGCATGTTAATACGAAATAAGTCTTCCTCTTAAATCACTCTAACTATTAAAAAAAAAACCGCATCATAATCCTTTGCGGAGTTTTAAAGATCTAAGCATACGTATGGACAGACAGCGGGAACCGATTTTGTTTTATTTTATGTAGTGACTAGCTTCTGCTAGCAGCTTAGCCCGCATAAAAATAGGTTTTTCCACACAAACTTTGGACCTCTCTCCTTAGGGGGTTAATGTTGGAAAATCCTCTCTTCGTGCTTGCTTACATCATAAAAGGAAACCTTGAGCAACATTTCACATTCCCAGTTCCAGTGGTTTTGGCTGTAGGCAAAGAGATTTGAAGTGATACTATAGAGCGGTCATCAGAAGAAATTTCTTAGAAAAACTGTCATCCTATGCCTCAGTGACGCCAACTAGCTCGTCATCTAGCAATAGCTAAAACGCGAATTGTCAAAATTTATATAAATTTAACTATTGCTCGGTAGATGGCCAGGGGTCTTACCATGATATGATAAAATATCAGTCCTAAGAGTGCGAAAGAGTGATGCAGCTATACATCCTCTATAGCTCGTCCTATCAGCTCGTGGTAGAGCTTCAGTGTTTGCTAGGTGTATATTTTCTAGAACTTTTTGCGAAAATTATTGAATTTATTCATTTCATTAAATTGAAATATTGGGGAGTTTCAGCAAAAGATGCTAAGCATAAACAGCCTTGTAATGTTTCCACTACTAGGATTCAGACCGTAGAAATCTGAGTCTCTAAAGAGGGAAGGCCGTAATCCATCACGCGGGCCCAATGCGGGCTGAAAGATTTCACATGTCTTCGAATTTTTGGTTCTAGGACATGCCGGTTTCCTCACGAAGTATTTCTTCTCTATTTTGAGAGCAGTATTGATGAAATATACAAAGTAGTGTGCCTGATTGGGTTTGAATCCGCAACCTACAACTTGTAAGTCGGAGAAATTACCACTGGGCCACCACTGCTTAACCTTCTATCTTTTTTCTTTCTTAAAGTTTGCCCAAGGAGCTGCCATTACTGTATCCTCCTCATCAGCACTACTGGAGATAACCTGCAATAAACAATGAAATAATTCTACCTCGTTATGATATTAGTTAGACAGCGTATTTTATTTAAAGATAACATTCAAATACTTATATAAACTCAGAGATAGGGTAACAAAAGATTTTTTGTACTGAACCTTAATATTTTATTTGATAAAAAGTTTTAACGAGAAAAGGGGTACAACATTCTTTATGTGTTTAGTTTGTTTATCTTGAAGAATATTAAAATGTTGAAGGGTGCGTCAAGTTTTTGAGAGGAAATGTTTTGTGAAACTTTGAACACTGTATCAGATAAGAGAAATATTAAGTACATTACTGTGTTTACAGTCTGTTTTATTGAAAGAGGCAATAAGCCTTATTTGAAGGTTTCAAGTCATCTAAAAAGCGATAGCAATGTCGATGCTCGGAATTTCTTTGCGTGATCGCATCTGGAATGAAAATGTCCACTGGAGAATCAAGGTTACGTTAAGGATACAAGTGCAAAAAGTTTGTCATTGCGACCGAGGTCGAATTCGCACAAGCCGTAGGCGAGTGTGTTATGGAGCCGAGGGCTACAGAAACAAATTCGCGCATGTGTCAAAGGACGTTTTTCAAGACACTTGCGACTCGTGGAGGTTGACCCGCGATTCGTGGGGTCAACACGCGCCCAGCCTTATATGATAAACAATTTTATTACAATAAAATTGTGGCAGGGCCAGAACGCGCATTTTTCTGCACTAGTGTGGAAAACAGTCCATTGCGTGCTTAAAAGCGGTGCGATAAGAATGGGTTTTCGAGTAAGTGTATTGAAAAATCGCAATCATTTCAGCTGAGAGACGGTCTCTATTGGACATACTCGTAAACCCCCAATTGTCGCTATAATGAGCGGTCCTTGTGCGTCTTACATTCATCGGATTCGTGTGACCCACACTAGATCATCGGTTCACCTTGAGGGAGATCTACCAATGCTTCGTCTTCCAGTACGTGTTCGCCACTCCAGAACCTCTTGGCCCCATTAGCTCGCCGTCCGACCGTCCGGTAATCGTCCGGACAAAGCCTAAGTCGTTGACAGCACGTATTGTTCCACCCGTTCCTCAGGGAGATGTCAGCAAACCGTAGAGGCCTAGCAGGGTCCAAGCTTACTGGGGCCAAGGCTCTGCTTCTGAAAGGAAGATTCGACCCTGGTATGAAAGGCAATGAAAGAACAGAGGTGCTATTCTCTCAGAAAACAGCCATGAGCACAGCGCTGGCCCAGCGACCAAATCCAAATAGGTACATTCAAATCACATACAAATCCAATGGACCTATTTGGATTTGAGTGGGTTTTTAGTCAGTAAAAGTCTGGCACTATCTTCCGCTCTGCCAAAGGGCGGGAGATTTCATTGGATGATGTTTCCATCTAAAAAAATGAATTATGGTTCATGTATACTTTTAAGTTAATTAACATCTATTTTGTTCAAAATCAAAAGTTTATTTTTTAAGCCCGTTCCATCATCGGACCACATGACGGACGGCGTTGCGCCATCGGTACATGGTGGACATCCCACCCATACGTACAAAGCGTTTTGGGAACACATTCATTACGCCTACAGCTAAGGAATGGAATTCCCCGCCAGAGTCTGTGTTTCCTGATTACTACAATCTAGGGTTTTTTGAATTTTTGAGTGATTAGGTTGCTTCTAGAAAGGCGTGCTCCATTGTCGGCCACTGTGATCAAACGCGAGCCTATCAATAATAAAAAAAAAACGAACTCTATTTAAGTCAAAAATAAAGGAATAATAATAATGATTCCATCGTTTCAATCTTGATTAGCGCCCTTAATGCCTTCAGCCCGTTTTAATTAAATAACATTAATTTGTAATTTCGCTGAGAAGAGACAATGCGAGATAATCCATGGAACAGAGACTGAATTCTGTCGGAAGTTAATTTGTACGCTTATATAGAATAAGGTGAATTGTTAATTTGGTTCATTATTGTACTTATTTTGATATTGTGTTGTTAATTGAATAGTCTAAATTAGGCTCCTTATCATGACGTGTTTAAATATAAGGCGTGGAAGTGAGAAAGGGATGGAACTATACCCCTATATAATTTCCATACCTTTAACAGTTCACTTTAGGTTGTCAAATGGATTGCGATAAAAACTCGTAGTAGGGCCTCTGGGGTGTGAGTGAAGTGAGCTGTGAACTTTACGGAATTATGTGCGCTCATTTGAGTGAGGTAAGCTGTGAATTTTATAGAATAGTATGCGCTCACTTGAGTGAGGTGAGCTATGAATTTTATAGAATTGTGTGCGCTCACTTGAGTGAGGTGAGCTGTGAATTTTATAGAATTGTATGCGCTCACTTGAGTGTGGTGAGCTGTGAACTTTACGGAATTATGTGCGCTCAACAAAAGGGTGGGAAACGTCACTGAATGATTTTCCCACTAAAAAAATCTCTTTGAGGCACGCGTGAAATACAACCAGGTCTTAGTCTTTACCAGACGGCCAGATGACCAGCTACCCATTGATTATAACTAAAAAAAAACCAATAACCCTAACCCTAATTTTTACGAAGACTTTTTTCACAGTGACAAAATATATTCAAAGAATAACGAGTCAGTCTTGAAATTGAAACCCTATATTCTTGAAATTTAATTTTGACGCGCTTAAAACATTTTCCCAAAGTGTTACCGACAAGAAATATTATCGCTCTTTATTAAATAACAACACAAATTCATCTCTGACTTAATTTCTGAAAAGCTTTCAGAACCTCTTACATAATTGCTCTTCAATATTTCGCATTTGTGCTACTTTAATGGTATCGTCAGAATTTTGTTTCGGAGAGTAGGAAACTTCTCGTTAGAAGTTCTTTTAATGTTTATTTTCAAATTGTTTTTGACTGAATTGTTTATTGAAGTTCAAAATGTAATAAATTGCAGCGACATCTATGTTGCCACATGGAAAGGGCTATACTTGGAGTTTCCTTGCGTGATCGTATCAAAAATGAAGATATCCGCAGGAGAACCAAGGTTGCCGACGTAGCACGAAGATCCGCCAAAATTAAGTGGCAATGGGCAGGGCGCATTGCTCACAAAACAGATGGCTGTTGGAGCTGAAAGGTTCTTGAGTAACAACCGCGTATCATAAGATGCTGTGTTGGATGGCCTCGTTCCTACAAGTTGGACCGATTACCTGGTAAGGGTTGCGGGAATCCGATGGATGCGAGATGCACAAGAACCTCACAGTAACAAAAAATTATTGCAAATCGGTCTATAAACATAGGAGTTCTGATGTAACAAACATAAAAAAATGCAACCGAATTGTGAACCTCCTCTTTTTTGGCCATGGTCTGGAGTGAGGAGGGATGGCAGGCGGTCGCCTCCTTCTGCGAAGCAGTAATGCTAGCAAAGGAGGAGGCCGACTGCATCAGGCAAAGGTAACGGGACGCAGGCCCCAGCCGCCGCCGGGATTCCGATCCCGATTTCGTGCGTGCAATGGGTAGCACGCTGTCTGATCGTCCGGTAACCGACCGGACCGAGCCCAAGTCGTCGACGGCGCGTTCTGTTCCCGCGCGCCTCAAGGAGCTGTCAGCACACCGAAGAGGCCCAGCCTGCTAACTGCAGGCAGGCAGGGTCGAAGCCTGCTGGGGTCATGAGTCTGCGACCCCAGCAAGATAGGCAACGAAGGAACGGGGTAGGTTTTTAGTCAGTAAGAGTCTGACACTACTTCCCGCTGTGCCCAAGGACGGCATTTGTCATTGGATGATTTTACCTACCACAAAAAACCTCCTCTTTTTTTTGAAGTTGGTTGATGAGATAAACAAAGAAATAAACTTCCTCTATCTCCTGGTCTATAGACAATCTGTTTAACATTGGAGCTATTTCCTTTAAAGACCTTTCTCTCAAGTAATTGTTTTTCTCTTGTCTTACAATTGCAGACGATTTTTCTCAAGTACAGACTTCATTTGTTGGATTAGGTTTATTGTTTTGTCAAAAGTATTGTTCTTGCTGGTTGATTAAGCGAGGAATTTCTCGAGTGGAGAAACTTAAAAGATGTTAAAAATTTGTTTGCTTCTTCGATGTTCTATTTTTAACCGACTTCGAAAAGGAGGAGGTTCTATGTTCGGCTGTATGTATTTTTTTTTGTATGTTCAACGATATCTCGGGCAATTGTGGACCGATTTCGAAAATTTTTGTTTTGATTGAAAGATTATACTTCCGGATTCGTCCCAAAATATCGTTTTGATCTGATGATGAACTTCAAAGATATAGAACGAAACTATTCAAAAAATCATAGCAGAATTACTTACTATCGTAACAAGTAAAATTGCTTTGTTGATACATGTAGTCGGTGACTGACTGATAGAAGAAGGGGAGGGGATACATAGAACTGATTTGACGATGAAGCCGGAAGGTAGGTAAGAAACGGAATTCTGTAATAAATCAGCGTATTCTAGCCTTGTTTGGTCGATCTTTTTTCGTTTGCTATTAAACCAAAAGCAGTTAAATAAATATACACTAAGGCCTAATTCTAACTAAAATATGGCATCATAAAACTCCTCCGTATCGCTGTCGACTGGAAGTGTGCCCAAAAAGCTGGCGGCATCTTTGACTTCGGTAAAGGCTAGCCTTTGGTCTTTGAAATAAATTACAAAAAGTAATGCTCCTACTGGGCTTGAACCCACAACCTACAAACTCGTAAGTCGGGGCAGTTACAATTGGGCTACCACTGCTTCTATTAACACATTTCAGCGCAAAATATTACCAAAATAAAAACCAGTAAATTCAGCTATAAAATTACGTTCCAAGTCAACATTGAACAAATTTTGCTAGACTAACGTTTCGTACTGCTACAGCGTACTAATTGTAATTCAACACGAATTCAGAGCATATTTTTTTATAAAGGCACGTCCTCACTGCTACAGGGATGTGGTATACGGATACTGTATTGTAAAGAAAAGTAAGTAAAAAAAAAAGAAAAGTAAGTAAAAAAAAAGAAAGGAAAACTTTTATTTGTGACTAGACAAACAATAACAAAATAAAAACTTAATCACTAATTTCTATAATAAATAAAAATAAAAACGATAATTAGATCTAAAAAGAAAAATAAAAGCAGGCTTTAGATTTTTTTTTTAATGTATCAATTTTAATAGTTATTTGATTTTGACCCCTCAACTAGCCAATGATATTTTTTTTTTATTATTATATTATAATATTTTTTTAATTATAATTTTGTTAATGTTGTGCTTGTAAGTAAATATAATGTCCCTAAAAGGAACAACAGTGAACAAGGAACAACATGTGTATCATGAATAAACCAAACTGAATTGTAAAACGTAAATCAAAAAGCTTTTCGAAATGAAAAACACGAGGTTTAATATTCTCACTTCCCCGAACCCAAACAACCGATTTAATTTGGAGCATAAATATAAAATAAATAAACTAGTTCATGTATTACTTTTTCCTGAAAAAAAAAAAATGTATGCGTTTCTATAGTAAAAGGCTTTTAATTGGTTTAAAGTTTATTCAGTTGTTAAGGTTTTTGATCAAAGGAATGTTTTATTAGATTATTTGGGTCGTAAATTCGAAAGAATCACCGTGGTCCTGGAAAACAAAGGTCAACTTAAGAAACACGAGTCCATCGTAGTCATGGGCTTGCGGACGACGAGCAATAGGAAAATCGCCATCCGGTAATTGTTACCGTCAAAACCGAGCCCGAGTCGTTGACGGTGCGCAGTCTTACGCGCACGCCTCAAAGATATGTCAGTAAAACCATAGTCGCCTAGCAGGGCCGAAGCCTATTGGAGCCACGGGTCGACTTCCTAAAGGTCCGTGATCCTAGAATTCTAAGGCAACTGAAGGAAGATGTTTTTTATTTATAAACTGTTAAATTTTGGTCGTTTTGATCCCGCAGAGGGTCGATTTGGTACATGAAATACTATCGATTTGTAAAGAAACCAAAAAACAAAAAGTACTTTTATCAAAAACTCGAATTAATACACGCATGCACGAAATTAATTTCTGTAAAAACATTATTAAACTGGTACTGACGAAATCCTTACGAATTTAGTCAGTACCTACAAATACTATTCCTCTGGCCAAATTTTACTTTCACCGTATCGTTGCTCATAGAAGCCATTTTAAAGCAGTTTAATATTAAAGTAACTGTTTCAGTTAACGTCAACTTTAATCTTAAAAACGTCGCAAGCTGTTCCTCTTTCAGAAGATGTCGCTGCCACGTGACTCATAAGATATTCCATTTTATATGCCTTTGTTCTTCCGGCCTTTCTACTGCATAATAGAGGGTAGATCCACATAAAGGCAATACACAGAAGATTTAACTCCACACAACGGGTGAAGTTATAAGAACGGGGAACACATCTACACCATTAGTATAGTAGTTTAAGCAAAACTGGAAACGCGTGTCTAGTATTTTTATATAAAGAATCTATGTGCAAAATTTCATAACTGTATCATGAAAATTCACAAAGTTATAAGCTCGTTATGTCACCTGGCTGTCCGCAAAAATACATGGTCACTGGGCCATCCGGGCGACTGAAGGGTTTTTTTTTTGGTAGGTAAAGTGATCCAATGACAAATCCCGCCCTTGGGTGGGGCGGGAAATAGTGTCAGACACTTACTGACTAAAAAACTACCCTTCCATTCATTGCCTTTGTCCCGGGGCCCGTGGTGACATTCTCACATAACCTTTGGCCCCAGTAGGCTTCGGCCCTGCTGGACCCCTACAGTTTGCTGACAACTCCTTGAAGCGCGCGGATACAGTGCGCGCCGTGCTTCCACACTCAATTATGCGCTGGCACCTAATGCCCACTATGACCTGCCGTGTCCTGTGTTGCACTTAGTATCGATGGTGTCCAACTTTTGGCCTGTTTTAAATATTTTTGGGAAAAAAAAATAACTTGGTGAAAAAATTATTGGGATCGATTCAGTTACTGATTTTGTAACTTTGATGATGCTATCACGCAAGAAAACTACATTTTATTGCCCTTTGGGTCATTTTAAGCTTTCTAATGAGGCCCATTGTAAGCGACCACGTTTCAGAGCCGTCATCACTGGTAACACACTTTACCAACTCGATGTACGTGACCCTTGTCTATGTTTCTTTTTTAAGGTGATAATCATCCAATTAATTCTCGCTCTAGGGCGAGGAGGGAGGGCGTTTCAGATGTTCATTGTCCAAAACCACACCTACGTTCCTTTTTTGCATTTTGCGTTTGACAACCACGAGTTAACTTTTCGAAAGTATACCGATGGCCCCAGTAGGCTTCGATCCTGTTGGGCCCCTACAGTTTTGTCGATATCTTTTTTAAACGCGCGTTTTAGGATGGCCTGATGGCTGACCACTGACTGATGACCCAGAGCTCGTCGTCAGTGGCTGGAAGTCGGGGTCGGGGCGTTATGGCTGGGTGTTTTTTTTTTACGCGTTTTTAGCATCACTGCTTCGCTGAAGAAGTAACCACCATTCATCTTTGCCCTAAAACATGGCTGTACCAAGGCCATCTATCTGTGTGTGTGAAGTTGGCTTTCTGTACCTATTTTGTAGCTTAGCTTGTGTAATGTTTTCACGAAAATTATGTAGGTTATGTAATTAGGGAATTCTGAAGGATTACGGAATTATAATTTCGCGTATGTGGAGTTAAACCGTATCGTGTTGTGCGAAAATAAACCGTTTGGTCGAGGAAAGTAATTATGTGTGCAGGGTGATTACGAATTCATGTAATTACGTAGAAAAAGATTACGTAGATTAGATTAGGGTCTACTCACATGGCCAAGCCCGAGTCGTCAACACCATTTAGTGTTACACGCGCTTCTCAATGAAAATTCAGTAAGACCACATACAAGATTAATTAGTTCATTATTAGTTTTAGTAGGTATATGCGACACCCGAAACGCGTGTCTTGTACTTTTATTTAAAGAATCTATGTACAAAATTTCATAACAATATCATGAAAAATCACAAAGTTATAAGCTTGTTATGTTATCTACTGGTTGTCTGCATAAATGCATGGTCACCGAGCCACCCGGACAACTAAGGGGTTTTTTGCTACCGCATCCAGCTGAGCGCTGGCTCTTAATGCCCGTTATGACATGCCGTAACGCTGATTTTTTCCCCACAACTGTCACTCAACGCCGTCTAGTCCCAAGCTAAGCAAAGCTTGTGTTATGAGTATTAGACAACTGATAAACATACTTATGTATATATTTCTAAATACATACATACTATAGACATTCAGTCCACAGCACTCAATAGTTAATCGAAAGAATATTTATAAAATATTTCCATATTATATCATCATCATCGTCATCATCAGCCTTTTAATGTTCCCACTGCTGGGACACAGGCCTCCTCTCTAAGAAGGGAATGGGCCGTAATCCACCACGCGGGCCCAGTGCGGGTTGGTGGATGTCACATGTCTTCGAATTTTTGGTTCTAGGACATGCCGGTTTCCTCACGATGTTTTCCTTCACCGTTTTGAGAGCAGTGGTGATGAATTAAATTACACAAAGTAATGCGCCTATATACATTATATTATTTATTTATTTATTTAAAAATCTTTATGCACTAGTGTACAAAGGCGGACTTAATGCCGTAGGCATTATCTACCAGTCGACCTTAGGGTGGTGCAGAGACATAACATAATAGGTGCAACTTAATGAAAAACAGACAAAATAAATAGAAAACTAATACAATATCTAATAAATATAAATATAAATACATTTAATTATTACATAGGTACTTACCTAAGTTTTTACGGAACCCTCAGACTGCGAATTCGAATAGCACTTGCCCAGTCTTTTTTTTATAGGTAAACTTAGAAAGAAAGCTAAATAAATTACAAATAAAAAAACTTTTTTAAAAACAAGCTTTCAATTAAATGGGCTAAAAAGGAGAAAATAAACTTTTCCTTTATAACTTTTACTATCAATTTATAACGGCATTACACAATTTATATGATACAAAAGCTTGTCGCGAGATTTTGAAAATATTAAAATCAATATAAGAAGTTTTTTAACTTATTTAATATATGAAGTTATTTAGCTGTGTATTTACACAGTTAAATCTCGCGACAAGCTTTTATATCATATAAATTGTGTAATGCCGTTATAAATTGATAGTAAAAGTTATAAAGGAAAAGTTTATTTTCTCCTTTTTAGCCCATTTAATTGAAAGCTTGTTTTTAAAAAAGTTTTTTTATTTGTAATTTATTTTTAACTTTTTAGTTATACCTTATTTAAATCACATTTGTATTCTTAGCAAGTCCTTTCATTTGTTACCCATATTATAGGAAAGCATAAGAAACTTAGTCTGATATCTTTAGAAATCTGCCAGGTTTTTTTTTATGTAGTTTAAATTATCCAATGACATCCCCTGCCCTTGGGCTTGGTTCGGTCTGTTACCGGATGGACGGACAGCGAGCTACCCATTGCCCGCCGTCCGCAAGTCCGCGCCTACGGTGGCAGGAAATCGGGATCGGAATTACGGCGGCAGCTGCGGCGTGAGCGCCGTTGCCTGATGCGGTTGGCCTCCTGCTTTGCTGGGATTACTGCTTCGCAGGAGGCGACCACCTGAGAAGTCTACCAGGTTGGATTTATTAAACAAAAATGATGGTGCTGGATCGTAAGACTAAAAATCAACCTAACTTACATGAAATAGCCAATTGCGAAGTTGTCCAGAGTTTATCTACCTGGGATCCACAATCACAAATACTGGGAAATGCGGAGAAGATTCAAGCACCGTAAAAAGATTGACGCTCTTGAAATGTGACGCTGGAGGCGTCTACTGATAATAAAACAGACTGCTCACCGTACTAACGTTTCCATTCTTAAAGAGCTTTGCATTAAAACAAAAACTTTTGTTGATTGTGCAACTGTGAATTTTTAAGATGTTCGGATATATCATAGGCAATGAAAGCTCTTTGGAACGTTTAGTGGTACAGGGAAGAGTAGAGGGCCTACGTTCTCGCGGCCAATCGCCTACCAGATGGACAGACCTCACTAAATCATCTTCGAAGTGTTCCCTCATTAAATGTACACGAAGTTTCATGAATAGAGAGAGATGGAGAAGTCTCTGGACTAAGAAAAGGAAAATATTAGATTTAGAGTAATGTCACTTTATTTTTCATGTTACTCTCTGCAAGCCCTTTCAATTGGTACCTATTTTGTAGGAGTGTATTAAAACTACCTAGTACGATCGATGGGGTTGTGTCGTTTAACTGCGGAGTTCCAATGACCACGGTACAGCTCCATCATCAGACCCTGGTTACCATATAGGATCCAAGTACTGGTCTGGTAATCAAATGAGCCTAAAGTCGATGGGGTTATATCGTTTAATTGCGGAGTTCTTATGGCAACCTTCCAGCTCCATCACCAGACCCTGGTTACCATATAAGATCCAAGTACTCACCAATAAAAATCAAATGAGCCCAAATTCGATGGGATTATGTCGATTTCTTACGAAGTTCTTATGGTAACCTTCCAGCTCCATCATCAGAACCTGGTTACCTGGTTATATAGGATCCAAGCACTCGTCAATACAAATCAAATGAGCCCAATTTCGATAGGGTTGTGTCGTTTAACTACGGAGTTCCTATGACCATGTTCCAGCTCCATCATCAGATCCTGGTTACTATATAGGATCCAAGTACTCGTCATTACAAATCAAATGAGCCTAAAGTCGATGGGGTTATATCGTTTAATTGCGAAGTTCATATGGCAAACTTCCAGCTCCATCATCAGACCCTGGTTACCATATAGGATCCAAGTACTCGTCAATATGAATCAAACGAGCTCAAATTCAATGGGGTTGTATCATTCAACTACGAAGTGCCTATGACCACCTTCCGACTCCATCATCAGACCCTGGCAACCATACATGATCAAAGTACTCGTCAATACTAATCAAGCGAGCTCAAACTCGATGGGGTCGTATCGTTTAATTGCGGAGTTCCTATGACCACCTTACGGCTCCATCATCAGACCCTGGCTACCATATAGGATGAAAGTACTCGTCAATACAAACTAAACGAGCCCAAATTTGATGGGGTTGGTTCGTTTAAGTGCGGAGTTCCTGTGACCACCTTCCGGCTCCATCTTCAGACCTTGGTTACCATATAGGATGAAAGTACTCGTCAATACAAACTAAACGAGCCCAAATTTGATGGGGTTGTGTCGTTTAAGTGTGGAGTTCCTGTGACCACCTTCCAGCTCCATTTTCAGACCTTGGTTACCATACAGGATGAAAGTACTCGTCAATACGAATCAAACGAGCCCAAATTCGATGGAATTGTATCGTTTAACTGCCGAGTTCCTATGATCACCTTCCAGCTCCAGCATCAGATCAGCTCCATGTCATCATAATCTTGCATTGTCACCTGATTTACACATGTATGTAAAATTTCAGCTCAATCGGTTGAAGATATCTGCTTCAAAATTGAGTTGCAAGATTTGAGCCGAACATACATAGTTACATACAGTGCAAGCTAATAGAAAGCTTGTAAAAATATAGATTTTTATTGACTAAATAAGGTACATTTCACTCATGTATTCAAAATCAAAAAAACTCATCCCATGTTTTCTCGAAGTAAGGAGCATGTTCGCAAATTCGTATTATAAGCTCTAAATTATGTCACGTCATATAAGTTGAACCAAAATTTCAATCAACCTTCAATGCGCAGTAACAAATTTTCCGGTCTCAATCGAAGCGGGGGCTGCGCGTAACCGTATTAACGACGGCCATTTTGGTGCAACTTATTTGCCGCGTACTATACCAAGTTTTACAACCATTACTCTTTATCTGTTTATGTATGCACGCTATTAGCCAATAGAGATAGTCGACCTTCGTGAAGGACGGTCTTAACAAAGAAATAAAAGAAAACGATTAATTCCATAGACAACAGAATGGATACGCCGCTAAACTCTCTTTTACACCGTGAAATTTTATTGGTTGTTTAACGACTTGCCATAAGGAGTACTTTCGAAGCATACAGTAAAATTAAAAAAAAAAGTATTTACAACAAAAAGAAAAAACACTATGGATCAAAATAACTTTTAATTTCGAATGTCGGTGTTAAATAAGAAACAAATAATACCGACAAACGGTTTTTTTTATAGTTTTTTTTTTGTTTTTACTATTATAATATTATTATGTTTCGAAAGTAACTGTACTTCTTATGGCAAGTCGTTCTTCCGCGGGAAAACTTCCATTAAAATTTCACGGTGTATATGTATAAAAATAAATAGCTGTTGGTTTGTCACGCTAAAACTCGAGAATAGCTGGACTGGTTTGGCTAATTTTTGTTCTTATAATATTCGTGACACTCCAGGGAAGGTTTGGTAAATGAGAAAATGTAGAAAATTTACGAAAAGAAAAATCGTTTATCGATATCGATATCAATATTTATAGACTATTAGTCGGCACGAAGTTGGCCAGGACAGCTAGTAATAATAATATAAAATTTCGCAACTTTTACACAACACCGTCTAGTTACAAACTAAGCAGAGTAACTTGCGAGAATTTTTGAAAGATTAAACCGCGACCCTGGAACGCAAAAGGCAGCTGATAAAACACAAGTGGATTAAAGTTTCACTAAAAGTCTGGCACTCCCTCTCACTCCACGCAGAGTGGGAGGAGACATCTAATGTATTCCAACAAATAGAAAGGGGGCTAGTCGTGACGGTGAGGTACGTAGCGACATCTATGATGCAACATAGGAACTAAAATTCAAAATACTGCATTATCTTATTAGAGTACGTGATTAGATTGTGTGTGATTGTGTTTGATTGTATTGTTGTTTTTTACTTTTCACGCTTTTGAGTATATTTACCGCACTGACATATGAACCGAAATGCACCTTGTATTACTTATTTGTCGGCACACTTTGACACGCACAATCTTACGATCTAGGCTGGACCACCTTAGCGCTACGACGACGTGCAGACCATCTCAAACCACTGAAGGCTTGCTGGTTAATCTCCTAGCGCATTCACCGAGTATGACACTTCTTGTACGCCTTATATGCGAAATACAAAATCACAACTCCCAGGAGGAAAACTATGACCACTGATATAATAGTTTGAATGTTCATATGCGCTCCGATGTCTCGTAGATTGGCATTGTTTCCAGCACCCGCGTTCTGGGCTAGGAAAACCTCTTCTTTTGTCTGGTATGATTGGCACATTATGAGTTAGATGATAAATTTTGTGGTATTTGTTCGTTCATTATTTTGCACTAAACGCATTGTACTTATAATGTTTGTCGATGCGGGTCACTGTCCAAAACCGATGCGTGTCTTATCCGCTACTGGCAGGGTCGCCATGTAGGGAAGTACGAAATTAAACACTTGACTTGAAGGTCGGAACAATACTGACTGTTTAGTCTTAGAGCTGATGAGTCACTATACAATAACCCAAAATCGAATACTGGGCAGTTGTCCAAAACAGTTGAACTATCCTCCAGTTTCAACGGAGATATGTAGGAATGTAAAGGCATGTAGGTCCGCAATCGCAATGTGGCTTGTTGGAACTTGGCTTCGTATTCAATGTAGAAATTTCTGGGTGATGATTTGACTCTGTTACGCATGGTTAGTATAGCACAGCTTCAGCCTACTAATGTTCCCACTGCTGGGACTCAAACCTTTTCTCTAGGAGAGAGTATGGGCCGTAATCCACCACGCGATCCTAGTGCGGGTTGGTGGATGTCTTCGAATTTTTGGTTCTAGGACATGATGGTTTCCTGTGGTGATGAAATAAATGACATAAAGTAATGCGTCTGGCTGGGTTTGAACCCGTAACTTATAACTCATAAGTCGAAGCCTTTACCACTCGTATGTATGTCGTATGGGTAGTTTGGAAATTGTTGAAGCAGCATCAGCAGCGCCTCCAACAGTGGCCACTGTGACGTCTCTCTGTTCTATGGTTCTCTCTTTGAAATTCAGTACAAACTGTCAAGTTCATTTGTCTTTAACCTTCTAAAAAACAATAGAATGCACTTTATTGCTTTTATTCTTATTAAACTTTTTATTGAACATTTTTAACGAGACATTGACATGCTATAAAAATCGTTTTCTATTAGGGATCTTTTCGTGACTGGTTAAGATGGAACCGTATTTTAGATGGAACATCGGGTACGACTACGTGCTGCGCGGCGACTTCCCCGACGGGGTCAGCGTGGTCTGCTACGCGGACGACACGTTGACCGTTGGCGGGGAGAGTCGTACCGGACGGCGGTCGAATTAGCGACACGCGGGGTTGCGATGGTCGTTGACAGGATCCAGCAGTTGGGACTCGAGGTGGCACTGCACAAGTCCGAGGCCATGTGCTTCCACGGCCCTCGGGGTGCGCCACCACCGCGTTCCCAGCTAACGGTAGGAGGGGTTCACATCAGCGTCGGGTCGACGATGAAGTACCTGGGACTCGTCCTCGACAGCTGGTGGAACTTCAAGGAGCACTTCCGACGTCTGGCTCCCAAACTGAATCGGACTGGGGCTGCTCTCGGGCGGCTCCTGCCCAACCTCAGGGGACCAGACGCCTCCTGCCGGAAGCTCTACGCGGGAATCGTTCGGTCCATGGCCCTCTACGGGGCTCCGGTGTGGGCACCGACGTTGCAACAGCAACCGCGGGCCCAGCTGAATGCGTGCCAGAGGGTCATGGCAATACGCATGGTGCGAGGGTACCGAACGATCTCCCGCGAGGCGGCGACCCTCCTTGCTGGCCAACCGCCGTGGGATCTGGAGGCAACAGTCCTTGCACACATGCACGACAAGCGCATGGAGATGCAACGCCGGGGCGAAATTCCGCTGCCACGACAAGTCGACGCATGGCGGACAGAGCTCCGGCGGGATCTCATGGCGAAATGGCGTCAACGACTATCGCAACCTCGTTCGGGGCGCGCCACAATTGGGGCGATAAGGCCCATCCTTGAGGCGTGGCTGGAAAGACCTCACGGCGTTCTCAACTTCCGCACGACGCAGGTGCTTACCGAACACGGAAAGTTCGCTAAGTACCTGTTCCGGATTCGTGCGGAGGATTCGCCCGGGTGTCGCCACTGTGCGGAACATCCGGAGGACACGGTGGAGCACACTGTAGAGGTGTGCCCCGCCTGGGCGGAGCATCGCCGTGTCCTCGTGGGGGCGATCGGCGGCAGCGATCTCTCTCGCCGGGCCTTGGTTCAGGCCATGGTCCGTAGTGAGGAGGGATGGCAGGCGGTCGCCTCCTTCTGCGAAGCAGTAATGCTAACAAAGGAGGAGGCCGACCGCATCAGGCAGAGGCAACGGGGCGCTCGCCCCAGCCGCCGCCGGGATTCCGATCCCGATTTCCGGCCACCGTAGGCGCGGGCTTGCGGACGGCGTGCAATGGGTAGCACGCTGTCCGATCGTCCGGTAACCGACCGGACCGAGCCCAAGTCGTCGACGGCGCGTTCTGTTCCCGCGCGCCTCAAGGAGCTGTCAGCACACCGAAGAGGCCCAGCCTGCTAACTGCAGGCAGGCAGGGTCGAAGCCTACTGGGGTCATGGGTTAGTTCCGAAAGGAATGCTCGACCCCGGCACGATAGGCTACGAAGGAACGGGGTAGGTTTTTAGTCAGTAAGAGTCTGACACTACTTCCCGCTCCGCCCAAGGGCGGGATTTGTCATTGGATGATTTTACCTACCATAAAAAAAAAAAAAAAAACCGTATTTTAGATTATTCATTTCGCCAAGAAAAATTTGCTGTTGATCTGACAAAAATGGATTTTTCGTATAAATTGGCCTATCATATTACGGAAAGTCTATGCAATTCAAGGTCAGTTAATAATGGTGTTATGTACGGTCAGGGGTCAAAAGTGCAGTTGCACTCTAACAATGCTAAACTGTCTAAAATTTCTTTGTAGTAGAATTCCAGTGTTCTGCAACTAGTTTATTCAATATTTTAGATTCTATGCTATAAACTAAATCGATTGTGATCCATTGACCCTCTTTTAAAAAGAAAATTTTCACACTTTAGTATCGGTAGAGTGCAACTGCACTTTTGAGCCCTGACTGTACCTACTCTAAAATCAGATAAAGTTTTGATCGTATAGATCAGAATAGTTTAACAGTTTAAGACATTATTATGACCGTGATCATCAACTTCCTGCCCTTGTTCCATATTACTTCAGATCAGAAGAATTAAAAAAAAAATTGGGAACCTATAGGATAACTTTGTTGTCCGTTTGTCTGTCTGTTAAGACTCTATAAATAAAAGTCTATCTGGAACGCGTGAAAGTAATAAATAAAATAAAATAAAATCGTTTTATTTCTTGCCGATTACAAAGAAATGTTAACAATACATTAGATTACAATAATAAATAGCGTTTAAAGGATTTGAAAATTAATTCTTAAATTGATTTCATGCATGTAGGTACTTATTTCATTTTTTAAATATATATTCTATTTGTTTGTATTCATTATCATTATTTATATTTATTGATATTCATTATTATTATTTGTAATTATTTATTCATGAATATTTATTTTTAAATATTATATTTATATAATTATTATTAATCAAAGTGATGCAAGAACCCCTCATGTCGCCGCGTGAAGGTATCGAGTTGAAATTAAAACCATGCACTCAAGTCTGCGATCCCTTGAAGCTGTGAAAAAATGAAAATTTTAAGTTAACGAAAAAAATTGGTTTTGTTATCTTGCAGATAATCTTCATTTCTGATTCGCTCACGTAAGGAAACTCCGAATACAACCGACAACCGAGGTATTTAGGAGTTTCGTTCTGTAGTGGACGATTCGTCGCCAAACGTTGCTTAACCTTTTAAATGCATCCATGTGGCTCTTATTTATCTAGCCACGAACAAATTTCGGTTGCGTGTCACAAAATGCGGGTAGTTCAGACATTAATTTGGTTAGTCGCCTTTGTTTACAACCCGTTGGTATTTAAGTAAAATCTACTAACTTTTGCCTGTGGTTTTACTGGCGTCTTTGTGGAAAAGTTATAAAAGAGCGCGTTATAGAAAATTAAAATTATGATTCAGTCTGAGAGTAGGTAGTGAATTTTGTTTTGTTGTGTTGTAATATCACATCACTAGTTAGTAAAACTAATGGTCACAACCCTAGTGAGATATATCGGTCATTGTCGGTATGGGTGTGGCCGCCTAAGCAGTGTCTGATTAATCTTAATATTATGTACATGTTCTAAGTCTAATAAATCTAGTATCCACTATATCAAGTGTTTCAATATAAACATTACATGGTGTCAGAAGTGAAGAATCCAAAAACACGAAGAAAATCGCGAAAAAAATGGACCACTCATCAACAGTCAAAAGCGGTAGCCATTTTGAACAAAGTCTGAACAATGCGATTAAAGCCTTGAAAATCACCTCAGATTCAACAAACAACAATGCGGAAGCATGGAAACGCTGGTGGCAGCAATTTGAGCTGTATTTGTTAGCCACAGGTCTGGACAGGGCAGGTGAAAAACGCAAGATCGCCATTTTACTCCATCTCATTGGTGAGAACGGTTTAAATATATTTAACACTTTTAACCTCAAATTAGAAGAGACCACGATACTGGATGTCAAAGAAAAATTCGACCATTATTTTGAGCCTAGGAGAAACTTGACCATGTGCCGTTATAGTTTCTTCACAAGGAGACAACAGAAATCCGAGTCCATCGAGGGATTCCTGGCAGATCTAGAAAATAAAAGTCAAGAATGCGAATTTGGAACGCTCAGGGAATCACTCATCAGGGATATTTTTATCGCAAATCTAAATCTAGATTTAGCACATGTCCGTCAGAGATTGCTGCAGGAACCTGATCTGACATACCAGAGGATGCGAGAACTAGCAAGGACACTCATCGTTGCTCAGCAGGATGCAGAAAAGATGCTCAATGGTTCTACAAAGGAAAATACGGAAAATGTCATGCATCTACGTCGGAGGAGCCGTAGTCGAGGGGAACGTCGACAGCGAGCTTCACCAGTCGGTCAGCAGGGATCTGGCGCAGGGAAGTCACCCAACAAAGGAAAACAGTCTCCCAACCCTGAAAAGCGCTCGAGGACGTGTAGCCGCTGTGGGCAGTCTCACCGCTACAAGTGCCCAGCGCAAGGAGTCAAATGCAGGTCATGTAAATCTTTTGGTCATTTTGCTAAGTACTGTTTTACAAATAAAAAAGTCAGTCATTTAGAGTCGTTTAATTCAAGTGATAACAGTAGTCAAGATTATTTTGTTGGAATTATAAGTCATAACACAAGTCAATCCAACAGTCATTTAAAGTCACATAAACATGTCAAGTCAATAGGCACACCGTCACACACTATGCACCTACACCGACAATCACAGTCAGGATGGTCATATAATGGCCAGTCACAGTCTAGGAATGATTCCGATGATGAGAATGGTGTCATATCTGAGAGATCTCATGTAGACTCACATTGTCATAAAAAATATTATAAGTCATGTCTCAATGATGAAAGTGGTGAAAATGTAATATCTGAGAGGTCCAAAAATAGCCTCGGTGATGAATGCAATCACCAGTCTGAGAGATTCAGTGTCAAGTCAAAGAAGTCAAATAAATATAGTCAAAGTCAAAGTTCATATCTCAATGATGAACACAGACACATGTCTGAGGAATCACTCACTATCATAACAAAACCATTTCATCAAAAGTCATTTGTTACACTTAGAACAAGTACGTCAATCACATCACCACAAAGTCAACAAGTCAACACAGTAGATACAACACAAAACAAATACTATTCTAATCAGTCATGGAACATAAACATTTTAGTAGGTCATACACAAATTAGTTGTATCATTGATTCAGGAGCTGATCTTAACATAATGTCAAAACAAACTTTTCTTTGTTTAAAACGTCATTCTCAAATGACACTTGTCAAATGTCAGATAAATGTCACTGGATTTGGTGGCAAGTCAATACCCATAATTGGTAAAGTCAATGTCAGATGCAGCTTAACCTTGAATAACAGTACTATTATAGAAAATATAGTATTTATAGTCGCAGATTTAGTTTGTCCAAATGTCCTAGGTCTTCCCACTTGTGAGAAATTAGGTATAATTAAAAGAGTTTTTTCAGTGTCAAAACAAAATTTTTGTCAACAAATTCTTACACAATACAATGATGTATTCCAGGGTCTTGGATGTCTGCCTCCTGTCTGTCACCTGAAACTCAAAACTGATGCAGTGCCATGTGTGGATCCTCCCAGGAGAGTACCATTTGCGTTGCTCGATAAACTTCGCGAAGAGTTGGATCGCATGGAAAGAATGCAGGTGATTGAGAAAGTCACTAAGCCTACAGAATGGGTGAATAGCATAGTAATTACTGTCAAGAGTTCAGGTCAGTTGAGAATTTGTTTAGATCCTAGAAATTTAAATAAGAATATTATAAGGGAAATCTATCCACTTAAGTCAATTGATGAGATAAGATCTCAGTTAGTTGGAGCTGAATGTTTCTCTCATTTAGATGCTTTTTCAGGATTCTGGATGTTAAGATTAGATGAATATAGTTCTGATTTATGTACCTTTCAAACACCCTTTGGTAGATATAAATATTTAAGATTGCCTTTTGGTATAAATGCATCATCAGAAATATTTCAGAGAGTTATGATGAATTTGTTTGGTGATTTAGAAGGAGTCTTAATATTCATCGATGACATTCTTGTCTATGGACCGAATGAGGCCATACATAATGAGAGATTACATAAGGTCATGCAAAGAGCACGTCAAGTCAATTTAAAGTTCAATAAGTCTAAATGTAAATTTCTAGTTTCTGAAGTCTGTTTTTTAGGTTATGTTTTTAGTAAACATGGTGCTAGGGTCGATCAAGAAAAAGTAAAAGCAATTGTCAATATGCCTACACCACAAAATGTCAAAGAATTGCAAAGAATTTTAGGTATGATCAACTATTTAGGTCCCTTTATTAGCAATTTGTCAGAAAAAACTCAAATTTTAAGAAATCTTTTGAAAAAAGATTCAGTCTGGACTTGGGATGAAAATCATAGTAAATGTCTTAAGAGTTTAATAGATGAAATCACAAAGTCACCAGTCTTAGCTCATTATAACCCCAATATTCCATTAGTCTTGTCAGTAGATTCGTCTAAGTCAGCATTGGGAGCAGTCATTTTACAAAACAATAAACCCATTGCTTATAGTTCAAAAACACTAACAGAAACTCAGTCTAGGTATGCTCAAATTGAGAAAGAATTGTTAGCAATACAATTTGGTTGTGAAAAGTTTCACCAGTATGTATATGGTCATAGGGTAACTGTCCATACTGATCATAAACCCTTAGTCTACTTATTTGATAAACCATTACATGATGTACCAGCTAGATTACAGCGAATGATGTTAACTTTACAAAAATATGATTTGAAAGTTATACATGTCCCAGGAAAGCAGATGTATATATCAGATACATTGTCCAGAGCAGCCTTAAAAGATCATTATATACCAGAGAATGAATCTGAAATGTCTTGTCATGTCAATTTAATGTATTCAAATTTAGCTATCACAAAGGAATACAGTACAAAACTGTTGCAACATACAAATAAAGATGAAACTTTGCAATTGTTAAAGAAATATTATTATGAAGGTTGGCCAAAAAATAAAAATAAAGTCAGTCCATTGGCAAAACCATTCTGGAGTACACAAGCTGAAATTCATGTAGTCAAAGATTTGTTGTTTAAAGGTTCAAAATTAATAGTACCTCAGTCTATGTATAAGGAAATGTTGGCTAAAATCCACGAAGGTCACCAAGGTATAAATAAATGTTTAAAAGTAGCAAGAGATTCTTTGTATTGGCCAAGCATGTCAGCAGATATTAAAAATGTGGTAGAACAGTGTCTCATATGTGCAAAATATAAACCGTGTAATCAAAAGGAACCACTACAAAATTTTGAAATAAATAAGTATCCATGGCAACAAGTTGGTATTGATTTAATGTATTTTGATAACCTTACATATTTAATTGTCACAGATTATTATTCTAAATACATAGAAATAGCTTTGTTAAATAAAAACAGTACAGCCAAAAATGTAATTACACATTTAAAGTCTATTTTTGCCCGTCATGGAATACCTTTGTCATTAGTGTCAGATGGTGGACCTCCTTTTCAGTCATTAGAATTTAAAAATTTCCTACATGAATGGGACATAGAACATAATGTAACTAGTCCATATCATTCACAGTCAAATGGACAAGCAGAAAGTTCAGTCAAAATAGTCAAAAATATGTTAAAAAAATGTAGAGAAAATTCGTCTGACCCATATATAGCCTTATTACAATATAGAAATACACCTAAGAATAACTTACCATCTCCAGCACAATTGTTAATGTCTAGGAATTTAAGAGATAACATTCCAATGTCATACAAAAAATTAAAACCAAAGGTTGTAACATTTAAAAATTATAAAGAGTGTGTCAATAAGAACAATGAAAAAAAGTCTAAGTATTATAACAAGAATACTAAGTCATTGTCAATATTATATCCCAATGATCATGTCTACTTCAAAAGAAAACCAAATTATAATTGGGAACAGGCCATTGTCAAACAAAGGTTGACAGGAAATAGGTCATATATCATTGAGGATGTCAATGGAGTTAGGTATAGGAGAAACAGAATTCACCTAAGGCATAAATATTCTCCTATGTTATCCAACTCGTCGCAGGGGAGAGAGGAAGGTGATAGTCAGGAGTCAGCACCTCAAGAATCCTCATCTCAATTCATAGGTCAAAAGTCAACCCGTTATGGTAGAATTGTAAAGCCAACTAGAAGGCTAATTGATGAAATCAATTAAATGTACTAAAGTGTATTTTAGATTAAGTCATATTTAAGCCAAGATGTTTTGTATTGTAAAACTAAATAAGTACTTGTCAGATACTTTGTATTGTCAATTGAATTTAAGTCAAGTCCGTCCACAGCCTATGTTACATTGTTTGTTAAAGGTTAATTTGAACTTAACAAGGGGGATGTTGTAATATCACATCACTAGTTAGTAAAACTAATGGTCACAACCCTAGTGAGATATATCGGTCATTGTCGGTATGGGTGTGGCCGCCTAAGCAGTGTCTGATTAATCTTAATATTATGTACATGTTCTAAGTCTAATAAATCTAGTATCCACTATATCAAGTGTTTCAATATAAACATTACATGTTGTAATTATCATAACAATATGTCACGTGATAGTTAATATGAACTTGTAAATAATACTAATATTTCTCTAATATATGATTTGTTTTAGTAAATTATTTTTTAATTATACAAAGTAGAGTATCCAACTGGGGATAAAGCTGTTTTTGTCTTGGGCGGCTCGATATCCTCACTAAACTCAAGTTTCTATATAACTCTCGCGCGTGTTCGGGAGTTAATTATATAAACCCCTCACTGAGATTCGGGGTTAAATCTTAGCTACCTTCGTTACGTTCGGGATTCAACATGCCGCCCGCGACTTAAAGACACTGTGTTATTCCCTAGTCACATAATTTAATACTAAGATTATTTTAAGGGATCTTCCTTATCTGCCATTGCTACGAGATTATTCAAAAGAGTTACCATAGCCTTGAAACGCTAAGGGCATCAGAAAAAATAGATGTGTAAAGTTAAACACTCTCTCTTGGTACAACCAGAGCAGGAGAAGTTATTTGGTGAAATTTTACCTTGATAAAAATAAAAGAAATATACTACCATAATAAAAAAGTATCATAAATAATCGTAATAATCTTAATCTAATCCAAAAATCCTAGTCTACCAGTATGTTAAATACTTATGGCCGACATCGACAGACAGTTGAATTCTCGTCTATTATATTAGAATTGATCTTTTATTCATTTATCAAATAGACGTTTTTGTGTTCTCCTTAGGGGAGGGTAGTCACGCAATGTGTTGATGTACTATACGTACATTATAGTAATAGATTTGCTCATTCACTTGCGTGCTTCATTTCGAATGCAAAACTATGATGTGAGCTCCAGTTGCAAAGGACTTTCTTGATTCTGATTTACTCATATTCTACTGCTAAATAATGTTTTTATTTGTGTTTTTGTCTGTCCCAGAGAGAATGCAATGCTCTGTGAGTCCAATGTAACAACGCGTTCAGGGCACTGTTACGGCTCCTAAGTTTCTGTAGAGAAACAGTAGGTAATGTTTGCTGAAGCACAACACAGATGGCTTCGCAGCTTTCTGGGACAAAAAGACCGCATCTTACATCAGTAGGCTGCGTGCAATTTGCCACAGTATCTTGAGTGTCATAGCCAATAGACACAATTATCCACTTATGTCTAAATTGGTACAGCGAACTAAGTTCCTGCTAACTATTTGTTATTAGTTTTACTTGTCTATAATAATGTTTTTACTGTCTATGTATCAATATATCTCAGAACCCTGAGGTTCTGGACCTTTCTAACGCGTACAAGGCACCAAAAGCAACTCGCAGAGGCTCTTTAGTAATTTTTAATAGGATGCGATAACAATCGACGATTATCACTGTACGCTCTTTGCGTACAGTGATAATCGTCGCCAGGATAACCCCCGGTTGTGAAAATCTATTGCAACATAATATTGAAAACAAAGATAATAGGACTAAAGTTTTTGGAGTCTTAAGTGGACTAGTTACCACGAACTATGTTGACACTTTGGCCCCCGCCTAAAAAATGTTATTGATAAAAAGTCGGAGGGGTAACTTGCACACTCAGTAAATGGGCCCCCGAAAACGACCGCTAGCACGAAGTGAGTGAGCTAGAAGAAGGTAACATATCCTAAGGAATTTGAGGAGAGTAGAGGTATACTACGGCTATGAAGACAATCCTGGAAGAACTCTCAAATCCCTACCAGTACCTTACTGGTTTATACATTCTTCTCCCGATTAGGTTTGCTCTTGTAATTCTCCACTCAAACCAGCCAAATAAGACAAGAGAGAGGTGGAGCTCTAGTCTGTTCTTTGTCAATGTTCAGTATGTTAAAATAAGCCGAATACGGGCCCGTGGGGTTGCTAATGCCCAAAAGTTCATCATAAACCTAATGTGGTTTTCTTTTTGTTTCGATGACAGAATCAAATTTTGTTGGCAAACTACTTCTTTATTTCCAAGGCTACAGCCATCATCACCATGTAGCTGTTCTGCTGGTATTCGACATTGATTACTTCTTATTTAACTTTCTTTCAAACACAATTGAGGTTATTACCAACGAGTAAGAAATCGTCGGTAATAACCTCTTTAAGTACAAAATAAAATTTGGCGGCTTCCATATACCATGCTGTTACCAGGCAAAAAAATACTAAAAGGCAAACAAAAAATAAATAAATAAATGAAACCATTATTTTTGTTCACATTTCACACTTGTAGAAATAAATCTCACAAAGAACAAACAGACTGGCCGTATTAGATGACATGGAGCAGACTTATTTTTAAACTAATTACTCGCTTTAACTCAAAGTTTTGCGAAATAAAAATTTGGCGCCCAACTGGGACTACAGTTGGATTTAGTGTAGTCCCAGTTGGGCGCCAAACATTGGAGAAATGTGAGCTTATAACTAACGATATTATTATTTAGCATCGAGTTCTAGCAGGCTCATCTCAGCTAAAATTATGAATATAATCAAAATGTTAGATGGTTGATATTAATTGCTAACAGCAGTTTACTTATGTATCACTTACATCAGGATTTATTTTCTATGTCATTTTTCAAAACTTGCTCAAAACTAAGTAGGTCTCCTAAGAGTATACATACCATTCAATAATAATTATTATTTGCTAGCTATCCGTACGTCAAATAACGGCATTGCTTTCACTTTTATCGCGTCTACGCAAAAACATGGATGCATTATGCTGAGAGTTCAGCCGTTTTCCATAGACGTGGTTCATATTTTCCCTACAAAACGTTTATAATTCTTTATTCTTTCTAAACAATGAAGAGTTCCTTATCAGTCTCAATTTATCTGTAGTGTAATATCTTCATCTTCTACCATACTCCTATATTGTTCGTCTTCTCATTAATACCTACTTGATCTTTGTCTAGAATACAGCAGTCCATTCACCGTTGTTTTGCTATTTTTTATGGTTACCAGCCGTCCCTGCCTGTAAGCGAAACATAATCGACTCTTCATCGTAAAATGATTGAATATTGTTCATAAAAAATATCTAAAATAATATACTCGCATAATTAATTAAATTTATCGTCTTTTAACATCATTTGTAATAAGGTTTGCGTCTTTTTATACAAATAATCGAATCAATTATCGGCCCCATGTTGGGCGTCAATAAGGTTTATTGACAGTACTTGTCATTCGACGGTGATGAGAAATTGTTATTTGAGCATTATAATATTAACTTAAGCATTTGATTTATAGATTTTTAGATATGAAAAAATACGGCCTATTAATAATTTACGGGCATATTAAATCATTATGATTTAATGTGTGTAATTTTTGACGATACTGTTGTCGCAGTAGTTGAGCCATTGACTTTTGCGCTGTTTCGTAAGTTCGATTCTCGCACAAGACAAATATTTGTATCTTTTGGTCTGGGTGTGTTATGTATGTGAGTTTACATGTTTGTGAACGCACCCACGATACAGGAGTTATTCGCAGTGAAGGGCAACATTTCGTTAAAAAACGGTAATTTAAAAAACTAAAAAACCCGATTGCCTTTCTGAGTATTCATGAAAAAGCCCTAAAACAAGAAAGTTGTTGTACCCGATTGCACTTAATTATATAATATTTTAAATACAAGATAAATTGTAGCAGTCGGGACCCATTCTAGAAATGGTGGCTTAGTGAATTGAGAGCACATACCTATACTACATTGCAGATAACTGACATTCTAGAATGGGTCCCGACTGCTATAATTTATCTTGTATTTAGAATATAATATAGTTAAGTGCAATCGGGTAAAACGACTTTCTTGTTTTAGGGCTTTTTCATGAATACTCAGAAAAGCAGTCGGGTTTTTTAGTTTTTTAAATTACCATTTTTTATTTTTTAGTTTTTTAGTTTTATTTTTTTACGATTTCACTTTCACAGTAATTACAAATCTAACGACACCTCGCAAACTAAAATCCATCGAGCCGTTCAGGCCACAGAGCGTGCCAAATATTTGAATTTGGCGCCAAAAATCCGACATTTTGTTTTTTTTTTATTTTAATATACCCAGTGTCACTCTCACAGTAAATACGAATCTAACAACACCTCTCAAGCTAAAATCCATCGAGCCGTTCAGGCTGCAGAGCGTGCCAAACAATTATACATACAAACATACATACATAAATACATACATACTCTCGAAAAACATAACCCTCCTTCTGGCGCAGTCGGGTAAAAAAAGGCGTGATGTTGTTGTTTTTTTTTTGTATATGGAAAAATAATATCGGGTCTAAAAAGGTCACATTTAGCAATTTATTTTCTGAATTCCTTTCATACTTACGATCTTTTAGCAATTCTGCTAATATTCGTAAATTTTTACGAATGTGCTGTCATTTAGACCCGTCTGTCAAATATACTATGGTTTTTTATTTTACGAAGTAAAGTGACAGCTATAGCAATGGTTGTTTGACAGTTGGGCATTGTTATTTGACAGTTGGGCATTGTCCACAGCTGTCACTTTACTTCGTCTAATAAAAAATCATAGTATAGATGAATTGCATTGCAGAATCATACCTAATATGAATACTGTTTACGTATAACAATATGAACTGCCAATTCGTAACCATTTTGTGATTTTTAACATGATTCATATTATTATCCGAATACAGATCTGCTAAAGTGGCCTTTTAGCCCCCCTGTTCATTTTAGCCTTGCATCCTTGACCATCACAGTCTATTGCCATCCAAAGTTATTTTCGTAACTCCGACCTTTTTGATCGTTAACATTTCAAGGACGGTAAGCATGGAAACCTTTTTCCCATACCCCGATCAGCTCAGCCTAAAAAAATCGAATATAGCTACAATTTTCGTGTATTATAAATTCATGATATACCTACCTTTTCATACTAAAGCATAGATTACAAAATACTGGATACGGCACGTTCGGTAAAGCTGCATAATAGGATGACGATTCCTGTAATAAGATAATCTTAGAATTTGCATTTGCTTGATTTTCCTTCGTTTTATTTATGATAGCCTTACATTACTAGCTTGTTGTTTAAGTGAATAGTGGTCCAGACTACTATGCTGGAGGTCTAGGATTCGACTGTTACCAAAGACAAATGTTTGTGTGATGAGCTCGATCATTTGTTCTGTGTCTGGGTGTAATTTTGTCTATATTATGTGTGTAATTAGAAATATATAAGTATGTTTATTAGTTGTCTAGCACTCATAACACGTTCTGCTTAGTTTGGGACTAGATGGCGTTATGTGAAAGTTGTAGAATATTATTTTTATATTACAAATCACTCAGTTCACTTGACACTAAATATATTTAAAACCACGTCTCTCTGTAAGGCCCCTAGCCCACGGCGATTTTTTGTAGCAATGCTGTAGCAAGTTCGCATCGATACAGTCACGATGCTGTAGTGCGTTAGTAGCGCGTTGATCTTTTCTATAGCCCGTTGCAAATGTCACTAACGCGCGTTAGTAGCGATGCTGTCGCGCGCATACGAAACGCGCGATAGCCATCGCTACAAAATGACGCCGTGGACAAGGGGCTTAAGAATATTTCTTTAGAGCTGCTAAATCAGCCAATTTCTTGTCCTACTCGAGACTGAAACCACACTTGTGCCGTTCAGTGCTCTTTGCGTTCTAGGACCACGAGTTTCCTTTTCAGGAATTCGCCGTGTTCTAAAAGTTTTTAGTAATATGTATGTCAAGATTGCCTGGAAGAGATCGCAGAATGCGATAAAGCCGCCCATTGTTTGTATTTTAGACTTAAGTTTTTCTTTGTTGTGTTTCTTATAAGTGCCAAAAATAAAGTGTATAATAATACTGACTGGCATGTTGGTCCAGTGGTTAGTGGCCCTGACTGCTATGCCGGAGGTCGTGGGTTCTATTCTCACCCAGGACAAATGTTTGGGTGATGAGTGATCATTTGCTTTGTGTCTGGGTGTAATTTATCTATACTTTATTTGTATTTAGAAATATATATGTCTGTCAGTTGTCTAGTACTCATAACATAAGCTCTGCTTAGCTTGGGACTAGACGGCGTTGTGTGATAGTAGTGGAATATTATTATTATTATTAAATAAATATGTGACCTATAAATTTGGTTAAATGGTTTCATAAGTCAACAGTATTGCGTCTATTTTCTAAAACCAATTTCCCCGATAAGAAACCTACCAAATCGAATAGTTGCCATTAAGGTAGCATTTTCGCACGTAACTGCTTACCAAGCCATATAATTTGCAATATTCCTACATATTGAAGAAATACACATTTGGGACTTGGTCCAGTAAAATTCAAATTTTTCTCCTTCATTGCGGTCTAACAGTTAGAGAGTCCTTGGGCGTTAAATATACAGGGACCATTTGACCCAAAACTTTTGCGTGACCCTCAGATTTTTCCTAAACAAGGTTTTCTGAGGATGCTCGTAAAAAGCTGTATATTTTTTCATTTATGTTATAAACTTTTTAATACAGTAGCTTACTTTCTGTTCTCCGTGCGTGGAATTATAAATGTAAAGCTTATTAGAAGATATAAATATAAATACAAATACGTTTTAATTATTATCCCCTCGCGCGCGAGTGGTATTAATATTATATAATAGCGCGTTTTTTTTTAAGTAAAACTACAAAAAAAAAAACGTTTTCTGGTTTTTTCGGGGTTAGGGTCTATCCGGTACATGAAACACTATCAATTACTAAAGATAAAATTAAAAAATTAAGTACTTTTTTAACTCAAATTAATATGCGCATGTACGAAATTAATTTATTTAAGTAAACATCAGCAGAGCGAGTCAATGACCTATAGGTAGTTGTCGGTCATTGTGTACTAACTAGCTACAGGTCATTGACTCGCTCAGCCATTCGCGTGGTTACCATCTAGAACCTGCTAGGGGCTGGGGCATTGTTCGATAGAGTTATCGTGGCTCTTGAGCGCAAAAAGCGGAAAATATCTAAAACCAAAGTAAAAAAGAGGTTCAGCTTCTATCACCAAACTTAAGTGACAGTAGTCAGGGGACATTGCTCGCAGAAGAGATGGCTGATGGGGACGAAAGCTTCTGGAGTGGCGAACAAGTAGTGGAAGATGCAGCGTTGGAAGGCCTCATAGGAGGGTCACGGGAATCCAATGAATGCGAGACGCACAGGTCGTTATGGCGACTCTTGGGGAGGCCTATATTCAACAGCGAAAGAACTTATTGGTTGTTTTACTACCCTCAAAAATAATAAGGGGACGCATGCTCACGAATGCTTAAAACATAATTATACGTTCGTGTTATGTCGCATGTGTTTTTTTCTGTACGTCTCTTGGGTCTGCCTTTTGTCTGTTCAGTAATTGGAATGAAGGGAAGGGTTTCATTGTAACGAAAATTATAGTGGGTTAAATGAAATTAATGGATTGACCTTGAAATGTCCGTCATGGTGTTGAAAATTAATAGTCTCTTTTCTTTTACCTAAATTTGTTTTTATTATGCTGGAAAGAAGGTTTTGGAGTGGTGACTGTGTACCATAAAGCTGTGTTCTTAACTGGTGAATGCACCGCTCGCGAGCTGCTTGCGAACTGCACGCGTGTTGCTTGCATTCGGTTGCAGCTTAAGTTTGGTGAGCAGCTCTAGTACCACTCCGGCAAGTCTCGAGTGAGGTGCGCGTGCAACACTCGCAGCTCGTGCTCTCGTAGCTTCTTTCGCGTTTGAACTATGAGCCTCAATTGTAAATTTACTTCCAAATATGTCGGACTATACGACTGCCGTTTACTACAGATGGTTAGTTCCAAGATTACTAAAAAGGAAACCCACTTCGGGTTGCCTATTTCGGCTCAAGATAGAATAGTAGCTTGCGCTCGAATGGCGCAGGAGCTTCGTACGAACATGAAATGCAGGCACGCAGTTTGCAAGCGGCTCGCGAGTGGCGCATTCGCCACGTCTGGACACACCTTTAGACGCACTTACAAATGGACCGATGATCTCTGAGGGTCACGGGAATCATAATTATGTCTAAAGCCTCGTTAACTAAAAAGATGAAGATTTTTAAGACACAGTGATGTAAACCTTTTTTTTATATTGGAAACCATCAAATGACATGTTCCGCTCAGGGTGGACTGAGAGAGAATGTCGGACTTACTGACCAAAACGCACCAGTGCAACGCACCAGTGCAAAGTACCTGTGCAACGAACCATCGTTTAGGCCGCTATCCCACTAGCGTTTTACCAGCGTTGGCGCTTGTTCAACGTCTGCGCAGCGCCAACGTTGCGCAAACGTGACGTTAACGTCGTGAATTTCTAGAGGTAAAGCGCCAACGTTGTTAAAGCGCAAGTTTCATGCATACTTCTCAACTCTCGCGACGTTAACGTTGCGTTCAGTGGATGTAACGCTTGCCAATGGGGACTCGCGTCTGCGCAGCGTTGGTGCTGCGCAGACGTTGGATAGACGCTAACGCTCGTAAAACGCCAGTGGGATAGCGGCCTTAGTTGCCCTTTGCCTTATAGAGCCGTGCTAACTCTTTCTAACAACCTCGCTGTTACTGTAATACGTTCTAGATCTATTTCGATAATAATATGCCGTCAATCAAACTGTACTACAGTGTAACTCCTGAACTATGCTCCCGCATATTTGCGGTCAGGTGACCGCAGAGTTGCAATGTGCACTGGGTTCTCGCTGGCGATGTCAGCGGACCACATACTAGACATATTTTGGAATCTAAAATATTTTTCAAGTCGCTAGTTGAACGTTACCGTGCGGTTTGCTAGTTGGTGGCGACGTATATACAACATTATTTTTAGTATAAGCAAAACTAGAATATAGTTTGTTCAGAATCAGTAATTGAATCGATTCCACTAATTTTTACATTATGTTATATTTTTTCCAAAAAATGTTTAAAAAATGTCACAAGTTGGACACCACCGACACTAAGTAAAACAATGGTTATGGCAGGTTATAGCGGGCATTAGGCGCCAGCGCACAGCTGATTGTCAGAGCTAAACAACCCTTCAGTCGCCCAGATGACCCGGTAAAGGGTTACGGTAAAATCTAAAAAAAAAGTGTTGTGTGTTTAATACCTCAGTTAGGTTTGCCAAGAAGGTTGACTTGATATATTTACTGCCAAACACTACAAAACATTAAAATCTATGTACGACTATGTTCATATTCTAATGAGAAACAAATTAACTATTCATACGAATACATTGCTTAAAGGACTTGATATCCAAGCCAAAAAAATGAACATTAAAAAAAAGAAACTGTCAAATTCTATAAATTTTCTGCGCGTCCTTGTTTTTGGCATTAACCATTGAATTTTCGAGTCTGTGAAAACTTTTCTCATTTAAATTAAATTGAACAATTTGTCACAGATATGTGAACTCTAAAACTTTAACCTGTGGCCTAACCTTTACATTACTCACACCTGCCACTTTTCACGGCCTAAAGGACTTATACCAACTCATTTACAACGTCAAACGTAAGAACTATTGGACCCAAAAACCCCAGGACCTAGTGGACCCAAAAGTTTCTGGACGATTGAATCGTATAAAGGTCGATTAATTCCATTTGCTTTGGGACGGTAGTTATAGTTTCTTTGTTATTAATAAAATTGTGTAATGGCGTCGTTTATTTATTTTAATGGCTTATGAACTATTTGGCTGTAGGTTGTTCTGATATCTTTATACTAGTTTGGAGTTATTTAGGTTTATTGAACTATACTAACAATAGTACCATTTGTGCCCGGTTTATGTTCTTTGTTTATCAATAGGATCGCAATGTACAGACAGCACATCAACCTACCTCAATCTGTCCAATCTCTTTAATAGATTTTCAACCTTATTACAATATCGGAAGGTTATTGTTCGATTGGTAAAATTCGACAGATTGGAGTAGATTGACGTGCTGGCATCTGTACATATGTGTTTCATTTCTAATTTGCACCCACATAATGCTCCCACTTCTGGGACTCAGGCTTCCCCTTTACAAGAAGTGAGCGGGTCATAATCTACTACCAGTTTTAGTTAGTAAAAGTCTGACAATGCCTCTCGTTCCAACCTCGAGCGGGAGAAGTCTTTGAATCATTTCCCACCTCAAAAAAAGAAACACGTGAGAACGGAGTATTATGATAATGTGAGTTGTAAAGTTGTCAAAAAATAAAAGGCTCGTTTTGACATTTTCATTTTGACTACCTAGCGGCTCTTCAAATCGCTAAAATAGCTTCTAAGCCGGTTCCTTAATTATTATTTTAGTAGTAGCTACATGACACCGGACAAGCCGCTAGGTAGTCAAAATACAAATGTCAAATCGGGCTTTTTATTTTTTGTCAACTTTAATAATCTGTCTCATTTTTGTTGTTGTCTTGATTTGAAAAACTCCTCTTACACTGCGTGAAGTGAGACTGTGTTTACTTACTAAAAACGACTTGTGTTTCTTTAGTTGCCCTTGCGTTCAAGGGCCACGGAGAAGGAAACCGGCCTGTCCAAGAACTAAAAAATCGAAGACACGTGACATCCACCAACCCGCACTGGGCCCGCGTGGTGGATTATGAGCCATTCCCTCTCCTAGTGAGGAGGTCTGAGGCCCAGCAGTGGGAACATTATAAGGTTGATTATGCTTACTCTTATGCTACGTCATGACAATGCCATGAACCAATATTCAATTTGATTCGGACTACTATTTGAAATGTCAAAATAAATCAGACGACACAATATCAAACTGACCAAGCCCTGACCTTTTCAGATTACATATTGCATATTTATAGTCTTGCTCTATTGGAAATGCATTGCAACAATGCAAATACAATGGATCCGTTCCTGCAGAATGTCTATTTTTGGCTTTGACGTATGTTTTTTGGGCGACTCACATATATTTACACAGATTACACATTACACGTAAACAATGAATATATACAAATCACCAATATTTATTTATATAAGTATAAGTATATGGTTTTTTTTTATGGTAGGTAAAATCATCCAATGACAAATCCCGCCCTTGGGTGGGGCGGGAAATAGTGTCAGAGTCTTACTGACTAAAAACCTACCCTTCCATTCATTGCCTTTGTCCCAGGGCCCGTGGTGACATTTTCACATAACCTTTGGCCCCAGTAGGCTTCTGCCCTGCTGGGCCCCTACAGTTTGCTGACAACTCCTTGAGGCGCGCGGGAACAGTGCGTGCCGTAGACGACTTGAGCTCGGACCGGTCTGTTACCGGACTGACGGACAGCGAGCTACCCATTGCCCACCGTCCGCGATAAGTATATGGTGACTGGTAATTAGTGACCGATACTTAAACACGTGATTATAGGCATAATAACAAACAACTTTTACATGGGACCAAACCTGAAATAGCGAAAAAAATCTACTGGTCAGTACATTTATATTCGCCTAACTGGTCAAAATGTTACTGAAATTGCTGATTTTTTTGGCGGTTTCAGGATTAGTCCCATAATAAAACTGGTTTGTTATCATGACTACAATCACGTGTTTAAGTATCGGACACTAATTACCAGTCACCTTATATTTATATGCATATATTTACAAGCTAAAAACACTACACATATATACTAACACTAAACACCACATACCTACGTTAAACACACAATAACGTGACACATCGGACACGCGCATTGTCGGTTACGCGCCGGCGATATATTTCCATCTACCGCCGCGTTGTTATATTCGTTTCTCGCCAGTCACGATCTACGCTGTCCGCTAGTCATACGTGCGCTCGCACCGATAAAAAGTTGTGAGATACCTACCCGCGGCAACCTACCACTGTGCTAACAAATACTGTCTTCTTATTGTGATTTTTCTGCTTGTGCTAAGCTTTTGCGCCTTCTTATAATTGTGTTGTAGTGTTGTGTGTGGAGAAGAAACGCCTGGTGATACAACGAAGAATTTTTATTTATTCACCACTTACACAGTGAGTATCTACGTCACACACACCACCCAAACAACCAAACAAGGGCGGGATTTGTCATTGGATGATTTTACCTACCATAAAAAAAAAACCCAAACAACCAAATATTATATACACATAAATGCCAAAACGCTTTACTGTTTTTTCGCGGAGGAAACGCCAATTTGTCACAACGGGTTGTTACTGAAAATCAGCATCGTTGATGGCTGGATTTGTCTAGCTTCACGGTATACGCTGAGCAATGGCCCATTCTTACTTGAATGCGACGCACAACTTGTGACTTGACTTGTATTTATGGATTGTCTCTTTTTCTGTGTTTTTGTTATTTGTTGCTTATGTTTGTCTCCGCTGAGGCCGGCGTCGCGGATGTAGTAGACAACCTAGACGACTTGGTTGTCTATGTTCACAAGGTGCAATGTTTTTATGCCCGTTTCACACATGGCCTGACGGGGAAACTGTTTTTTGTAAATATTTGTGCGTCTATTTTAAGCAGAATAAACGTATTTTCTTTCTTTTCTTTTTCTTTCTTTCTTTTCTATAAATACATATAATCATGTCATGCATGTTTCCAGTGTTGACATAACTATTACTGTGAGACGTGATCGCACACAATGGACCTCATCGGAAGGCTTAAAGTCACCCAAAGGACAATGGAAAGGGCTATGATCGGAGTTTCCTTGCTTAATATAAAGAAGTGAAGATATCCGCAGGCAGACCAAGATTACTGACATAGTCCGAAAAACGCAAAACTGAAGCGGTAGTGCTCGCAGAACAGCCCCCTTCGCCTAGTTAAGACCGTTTCGTTTCGATTCTCTTGCGACAAACTGTCTTGATTTGGCCACGCCTCCGATTCCTTTTTTCTGACTACGTGACTGAGCGTTGAGATGACGTCAGAACAAAAGAATTGGAGGCGTGGCCAACTCGAGGCGTTCGACGCAAGACAATCGAAATGAAACAGCTGTAACTTGGCTAAGCCTGCTGGTGGTCGATGGGGAAGAAAGGTGTTAGAGTGGCTATCATGTACTGGAAGACGCAGCTTTGGAAGGCCTCCTTCAAGGTAGACCGATGACCTGGTGAGGGTTACGGGAATCGGGGAGCCGTATAGAACCGGTCGTTATGACGATACTTGCGTGAGGCCTATGTCCAACTGTGGATGTCTTTCAGTTGACATGATAATGATGAAATACATTACGGTTCAGCATGACAATCAGTACCTCTACCATGAGTTTTAAGCAATAGTATTCGTCGCTACTCGATATAGATGGCGTAAATATTTTGTATGGCAAATTTTGCAGCGCCTCTAGCGGTCAATTACAGAACCAAAATTTGCCATACAAAATATTTACGGCGTCGATATCGAGTAGCGACGAATACTATTGCGTAAAACTCATGGTAGAGGTACAGAGTGGAAACACAAAAGAGAGATAGTAGAAAAGACAATCTACATATGATTTACATACGTGTCGCGCTCGAGCGACGCACACATAGACAGCGCTCACGGACACGATATCTTGTACGTGACTAAACCGTGCTAAAGCAGTGCTAGATCACAGAGTACTTTCTATAGCGGCCTCCGAGCGTAGGTAAATAGGGCTGAGTTCCAGCAGTAAATGATAAATGGTAATGGTACCTATTTATTTAGCAAATAAAACACTTTTACACGCCAATCTTTTTCATCAGATTAAACTACATGAGGGCGGTGATTCTTGACAACCCCGAGAAGAAACACCGAAATAAACTCAAAGTCTCTTTTAAAATGAGTTCAATTAATCAGCTCTTTTTAAATCTTTTTCAAAGCAGTGGGGCCAACCTACAGCGTTGCCAAACATCCCGATTTTGGCGGGACGTCCCGATTTTTAAATCAAAATTAAATGCCCCACGCGGGACAGGCTTAGTCCCGCTTTTCGAGGATAACTCGACCGTTCGTGCAACGTGTTGAAGAAGCACGTTTCGGATGGCACAGACAATGTGAACTGACCGCCCGCCAATGGGGTAAATCTGATTTAAAATACTCATCATATTTTTATTAAAATAAATTTTCTATGGCTGTTTTTGGCTTTATACATAATATTGTCACGTAAATCAGACAAAATAAAATATTTAAAAACTTCTGATAATATACATTTTTTTACTATGTCCCGCTTTTGACAAAAGAATCCCGAAAAACTTACAAAATCCGGACTTGGCAAAATAAAAAATCTGGCAACGCTGCCAACCTACCAGGCTGGTGAGTTAAGTTAAGAGCAGCCAATCCGAGGTACATTTTCAAAGAACCGCTCTTACATGATTATGATATTACTAGCTGTGCCCGCAACTTCGTTCGCGTGAACGACGAAACTTATCAATGAGTTTTTTGTGTAAAGTGCTATTTGTGTACAACGTTATCTGTCGAGCATACCGGTATTAATACTTCTGTCCCGGTGCGGGACCTTTGTGGCTAATTACCATAGAAACGGGTGACGTAACCTACGACAAACTTATTATTTGCGGTTGGTACAGTAATCGGGTCTAGGGATCGAACCGCAAAATTAAGTTTGTTTTTCATTGTATATACTTTTCCGGGATAAAAAGTACCCAGTGTGGTGCCCAGGATATTAAAGAATAATTATATCAAGTTTCATCGTAATCGAACCGGTAGTTTTTGGGTGAAGCCTGAACAAACAGACAGACAGACAAAAATTTTTTTTGTAACTTTTTTGGGTTCGGTGTCGGTCTAGTAACACCCCATTTTTTTGATATTTTCAATGTATAGAATTTTTACTTCTACAGATTTATTATAAGTATAGACTACACATACATGTCTTTCTTCAGATATTTTGACTGGCCTGTTGGTCTAGTGGTTAGTGGCCCTGACTGCTATGCCGGAGGTCGTGGGTTCGATTCCCACCCAGGACAAATGTTTGTGTGATGATCACGATCATTTGTTATGTGTCTGGGTGTTATTTATATCTATAACATGTATGTATTTAGAAATATATAAGTAGGTATGTTTATCAGCTGTCTGGTAACCATAACACAAGCTCTGCTTAGCTTGGGACTAGACGGTGTTGTGTGATAGTTGTGGAAATATTATTATTATGTTATTTTGGATACACAGATATCTTGTGGATATCACCTAGCCTTCTATAGAAATCATAACATAAAGTATGAAACTAATCCAGTAAGTCTTATGAAAATCTGCTATTTTACGTGAATTTTGGCCTTTCATAATGTACTCATATATTAAAAATATAAAACAGTACGTCTTTAGAAGCCTGGCACATTTAATAGAGATTCTGAATCATGAACATTTTTCTCAAAAACTTTCTTTCGCGCTGCCTTTTCATCAAAGATCGCAATTGCGTTAAATGAAGTAACAAGCTTTTGAGCTATTTTATTTATTTATTCAGTACAGCAAAATATCCATTAATACTAAATTAAATTAAACCTTTCACTCTGTCTTCTCACAGAACCGTAAACTTTCTAGTAATATCGTCTTCCATTCATCAGCTAACAAATCCAATCCAGGGTTGGTCTCCACGAGCGCGTTGAGCATCGTTAGCATACGCGGTATAGGAGAGGTCGATCGAGCTACAGTGCGACAAAATGGGACATTAAATAATTTATGCTTTCTAGAGCGATTGTAATTATTTGGAACAAATAATTGACACAACTCCGCATGTAAGTCGGATGCGTTAGTGTAACCATTGATAGTTTTATAGGCTGTTGTAATTTGGTCAACAGCCCGTCTTACCTTCAATGAGTTGTAATTTAAGCATCCGAGGATAAACTTCGTAGGATACATGTATGGATAATATCCAAATAGACGCTTGTATAGGTACCTGAGAAAAGCTTTTTGAACTTTCTCCAGCATAAGTGTATAAGTAACCTCATGAGGGTTCCATACACAAGCGCTGGTTGCGCCATGCTCAACGTTGACGTTAGGCGTGTAGAGAAGCCCCTTTGTATGTATCAGCTTTAATGGGTTCCGTCAATCCAGCCGGCATCTCTTTGAGACGCAGTATTATATGCCTAGCTTTACATTTCAACGTGACTGTGATTTGGACACAGGTGACCGGTCAATGGGCTGCATTGCGTCACAGTTTCCAACGTGACTTCGTAATGATCGCTGCATAGAATTCGAATGCAGAGATCCTGAATTGCAGGTTATACAGCGGATGTATTGAAAAGCTTAGCTTGGGATTTCATGTATAAAGTCGGATTTATATAAATAAAATGGAGGTTTTTTGGCGTCATTTTTTTTTTGTGGCTGTTAAGTGGGGCTTGAAGAGATACCGGTTTTTTGATACTGTCAACTTTTTATTTAGCTCCAAGTGGACAATTCTCGTGACCAGATTTAATAATTTGACTCCGATTCCACTAGATGGTAAGCAGTGATGCAATCGTTTATGGTAATTCGCACTAGTTTATTAACAGCCTATTTGCACTAGCCTTGAAGACACCTATAGGTACTCCATTTGTTTAGGTACTTTACTAAATGTGAACAATCTTCACGTCTTTTAACTGAAAATTATCTTAAAAAAAATATATATAATTCGTTATTTACCTAAACCGATGAAAGGATAGTTAACTAAAAATAAATAATCTTTGTATGTCTTTTATATGATTTAAAAAAAAAATTGACATATCAAAATTATTTTCGTTTAGTTCTGTACCTAAATAGATAGTGTATAAATTATAATCGGACGGGAAGACTGCAGCAGGCAATTATGTTCTCAGTTTCCAAGAATACCAAAAAGAAAGTCTACTACGCCACTATCTCCAGCCGTCCAGTAAATAATAATAATCGACGACAGCACGTAGTTGTCCATGAACTCCTCACAGAGATGTCAGCAAACAGTAGGGGCCCAGCAGGGCCGATACCCGCTAGAACTGCAGGGACTTTCGGAAAAGAAAAACCGTTGTCTTAGAACGCAAAGGGCAACTGAAGGACTGGTGGTTTTAGTTACTAAAAGTCTGACTCGTTCTCCCATTCAACCTAGAGAGGGAAAAGCTGTTGGAAAAGTCCCCCCCACCTTAAATAAGAAAACTACTTTCATTATATATTTCTACTAAGTATTTATACTAAACCTATGTACATAAAAACTAAACTAAGAATATATACTAGACCTAACTATGTACAAATATAATACAAACCACCAAATACACTCAGGCGTCGAAGTATTCCTCCACATCGCTGTCATCCGGAAACGTACCCAAAAGACTGTCGATCAAGCGATGTGACATTTCCTTGAAAAAGATACGCGCACTCGGACCCCATGATCCAAGCGTTTCGACCCCAAACGGTTCAAAACTGTAATTACCAATAAGGTTACTGTATTTGCGCCGTTTGAAGGTCTCAGCAGCAGCAGCGGCAGTGCCAGCACATCCTACCGAACTAGGAACATGAGAAGGCGCAAGGGTGTCGACACAGGTTGCGTCCCACACCAGAGCCCTACCCAATTCTTTTTCTTTCATTATTTATCACTGAACCGGCTTTAAGTGGGTAATCGACGTACGAGCCTTTACCGCGGTTTTAAAGAACGTCGGTTTTACTCGCGGCTCGTCGGTGCTGATCGGCTAGCGAGTAAAATAGTTTTGAACGACGAGCCAAGTAAACACGACGAGCCGCGAGCTAGGCTCGTCGTTCGTATTGTAATTATACATCGGCGAGCTTTACCGACGAGCCATAAGTTTTACTCGCGCGTCGATCAGGGCTTTTAGGATAATTTTCTTAAATCCCTTCTATCTATTGCTTCAAATTCTCCGCCATTCAACTACGCATCACACCGCCATCTGACGGAGGAAAAAAGAAGTAATAATTCGAATTCAAACAACGGGCTGGCCGCGTAAACCCGAGCGCGGGTGTAAAAAAAAACTAAAAATATCGTGATATACAGCAGCTAGCAGTCGAGGGTGGTGATCATCTGTCTCCCAGCCTCCTGTGAGTACCTGACTACTTTTTTTTATGGTAGGTAAAATCATCCAATGACAAATCCCGCCCTTGGGCGGAGCGAGAAGTAGTGTCAGACTCTTACTGACTAAAAACCTAACCCGTTCCTTCGTTGCCTATAGTGCCGGGGCTGAGCCTTCCTCTCAGAAAACGGCTCTTGACCCCAGCAGACTTCGACCCTACCTGCCTGCAGCTAGCAGGCTGGGCCTCTACGGTTTGCTGACAGCTCCTTGAGGCGCGCGGGAACAGAACGCGCCGTCGACGTTTGGGCTCGGTCCGGTCGGTTACCGGACGATCTCAATTTCCACTATCCTTAGCCTGTTCTTAGTAAAAAACTTCTGAGAGCGTCCCTCATTGGACGCGACAACTATTCAATCATAAAAAACCTTAGATTTAGTAAAAAAAAGGCGGAAGATAGGTGACTCGCCTCTAGCGCGTAAATCGCTGAAATTGGGCCTATACTATATAGCTAAATTTCACATCGGTCGCGACGATCACACTTAACATTTGTCAGCTAACGCTATTTCGCTCGCATGACAGCGCCGGCTCTTATCTTGTCCTTGTCTATCAGTGGCTTTTTTATGGTAGGTAAAATCACACAATGCCATTTTCCGCCCTTGGGTGGAACGGGAGATAGTGTCAGACTCTTACTGACTAAAAACCTACCCCGATCCTTCATTGCCTTCGTACCTGGTGTATACTTTCATATTTGCCCAAGGCTCCAGAGTAGGCTTCGACCGTGCTGGGACTCTACAGTATTTGCCCAATTAGGCCCCAGAGTATGCTTCGATCCTAGGTTCAGTGGTTTGCGACGATATGTCAGTTTCGAGTCCAGGTTTTCTGATTGTGATGTTAGCGCGTAACATAGCCCTTATAATATATCAATGTGAAAAACTGCCGTAAACTTACACGTATCCTATTCGTGATCTATGCAGAACCCTATAATATTATTTAGGGTTATTTTAGTGAGCCACTCGTAAAAACTTATGCGACGCAACATAATATTGTATTATGTAATCTGTTCAGTCATTTTATAAGCTATAACTTGGAATATAAACTGGGTTTTAAAGACTGTTTGAGATATAAAAATATGGGGTAGTCTTGTGAAGAGATTTACTATGTATATATTGGTTTACTGGTAGTATAATAATATAAAATGCTTTTGTAACTGTTTTATTTTCTGAAGTCTGAAATAGGAAGCCCAGTTTATATGTCGATTCCGGCGGTCGTCACGTTCTGCAAAGCAGTAATGCTAGTGAAGGAGGCAGCCGCATGCGTGACGTGTGAGAATGTCCGTTCCCTCGCCGGCGAGATTCTGACCCCGAATACCAGCCACCGCTGGCGTAGGCTTGTGGACGACGAGTAATAGTTACCTCAATGTTCGGTAACCGTTCCGATCGAGCCTAAATCGTCAACAGCGCGTAGTTTTGTTATGTCAGAGTATGGGTTCCGCACTTAGTCCTATGCGGACAATTGTACGTGGGCAATAGTGGCCATAATGTTTGGCGGGTTTTTTCCACAAACACTGATTAGGCCTCTCAGGTTTTAGGGCGTTAATAAGGGAGTTCAGGGACCCTGGTTCGTGTGCGTGTATCAGTGACATCTGTGCAGTCCAGGACCACATGCGCAATCGTCTCCTCCCCCTCCAAACATGCTCTGCACAGGGGACACCGTGTATATATTCCACACACTCCTAAAATAGATATCAGCAAATCGTAGGGACCCGAGCTGATGCCCGCTATGGCCGCGCATTTTCAAAAACGGAAACCCGTGGTATTAGAACGCAAAGGACGGAAACGCCCTCCCACTCCAACCAGAGCAGGAAGACTCATTGGATGATTTGCCATCTTAAAAAAAAAACCAGTGGGGAGAATTCAGGAAGATAATGATTACAAAAACGTGTTTCTGGGAAAAAATTTATTAACAGAGGGACAACAAATTGATGCTTTTTCGCGTCACCGCAACGCAATTTTCAGCGTATCCTACAGGTATAACCAGTTTCTCGAGATCTTTGAATGTGGATAGACGTTTCTCTGCCATAGATCGTAATAAACTTATGCTTATTTGTTATTAAAAAGACAATACTCTATTTTAAATAAACGACAAAGAAGATACTGTTTATATCCATTTAATAAAGCTATGGTATTCGCGCCGTGATCACACTGCAAAATTCTGCGTTGCGACGGGCGGCATTGCCGATTTCAAAGGCGCGGTGCCGCAACGCGGTTATGTGTTTCGGCCCTATGGGTCCCGTTAATGCTAACTAAGACACGAATCTCCAAAAATATGTGTTATTTCCTACATCCAATCAAGGATGTAACTTTAACCAGTAATTGCCGACCCTTACCTCGTATTTCGTAGCACAGACACATTTAAAAGAATTATTTATTTCCTGTTTCAGGTACATTCCTGTTGTTTGCTGATCGGCAAGTTTCGCGGCTGAGATTAAAAGGTAAAATTTATAAGTATTGACTTGAATGTTTACCAACGCTGCCTTGTCATAAAATTATACTAGAAGACCTCCTATTCATTAGCTTTAGTGAGCACAAGTATCTCAGAATTACACAAAATTCAAAAGAGGTTTTCTTTCAAAGTCTTCTTAGTACTTGTAGCGACATCTATGTCGTCACAAAAGAACTAATCCTGCATCGCGCAAATAAGATTCGCGGCGCAATTGGAACATATAGAACAAACCCGGATTCATCTATCGGCAGTAGCCCACCAGATATAACACCTGTCTGGTTTGAGGATCCTCCCTTTTCAACAGAAGTTTGTGGGACTTTACTCTCTGTTCCAAATACCTCCAAATACTAATGTCTAATTATATCTATATCTAACTGGTTGCCTAGAATGTATATATCCATAACTTTTCCTCTCTCGCACAGATGTCATTTTAATACGTCGTGGTATTAATCTAGATTTAACTTGACACTATAGCATATGACATTCACAAGGGCTTACCACATGTCTGAACGCCAAGACGCAGTCGGTTGAGCTTCATAATTCTCTATTGCCATTGATACATTATTTGGCAACATACGTTACGCGCTAACATCTCAATCAGAAACCCTGGATTCTGGATTCGAATGTAACAAATCTATAATCAGAGTCATCACAGTCGCAAACGTACATTCACTGATAGACAAGGACAGAGATAAGAGCTGGCGCTGTCGTGCGAGCGTAATACCGTTAATCGCCAAATGTGTGTGATCGTCGCGACCGATATGAAATCGTGCCATATGGGCACAATTTCAGCGGTCCACGTGCTAGAGGCAAATCTCTTATTTTCCGCTGTTTTGATTCAATCTAAGGCTAAAAAACAAAAGTAACAAATATAATAACATACATGGTGTGTACTTATGAGTAAATACCATCACCATTTCATCATCACTCATTCATCACACTTCATCATCTTCGTTACTTTTTTTTCCTTTTTTGTTTAGACATTACTTTGAAAACCGTTCAATAAAAAAAAAACAATGATTATTGGTCCTGAAATTCCAAACGAAGTTAAAATAAGAAAAGCAATAAACTAAATACAAATAATTTGTTATCAGTACATTTAACAAAATTACCTCCAAATGCTTTCTTTTTAATCTATTGAGAAGGATCGATTAACCTAAAAGAATTCTTGTAAATACACATGCAGTAGAAAAACAACCTTAAGTGTGAGGGGTAAAGTTGAAATTCAATTGCGTTCTATTTTAGAGTTATCTAAGTTGTAAATTGCACCTAGTTCAACTACAGGTCAAGTTAGGTGTATTTACTAAGTCTGTTACGCAAGTTCTTAGAGAGAACGAATTTTTTTTAGAAAATGTTTTTCTTTTATTTATTTTTTTAGGGAGGGTAGCTTGCTAAATCGAAAGAAAGTAACTTAAGTAATATTTAGTTCATTGTGATGCCTGTGGAGAAAGTTTGTCATTGTAATTGTGACCGAGGCGGAATTCTCTCGAGCCTTAGGTGAGGGTTATTGAGTCGAATGCAGCAGTGACAAACTTGAGTTGACGTTTGTCAATACACTTACAAAAATATTAATAAACGTCCGGACGGATCAATTGTAGCTGGAGCGAGCGCCAGCACTTTTCCGTACTCGTGCGAAAAACAGTAAATTGCGTACCTAAAAGCTGTAGGTCTAAGAGCGGGTTTTATATAAGTATATATATATATATATATTCCACAACTATCACACAACACCATCTAGTCCCAAGCTAAGCAGAGCTTGTGTTATGGGTACCAGACAGCTGATAAACATACTTATATATTTCTAAATACATACATATTATAGATAAACAACACCCAGACCCAGAACAAATGATCGTGTTCATCACACAAACATTTGTCCTAGGTGGGAATCGAGCCCACGACCTCCGGCATAGCAGTCAGGGCCACTAACCACTAGACCAACAGGCCAGTCGATTAAGTATATTGAAAACATAATAACCAAGTAAAAAAGTTTTTCTTTCTTTCTTTCTTTCTTTCTAAAGAACCAATTTTCATAAAATAAATAATGAAACAAAATAAAACAAACATCATGTGTGATAGACACCACAGTTACGCGTAACACGAAAACGGGAGAACAAAGTGAATAAGGAAGATACTAGAAAGCACATTAACATAAGTGTAATATTTGCCAAAATATGACACAAACTAACTTTCTTGGGGTCCAATAGACCCCACTAGACGAGTTAAAGCTAGGCTTTAGATTATAATATAATAATAATATTCCACAACTATCACACAACGCCGTCTACAAGCTAAGCAGAGCTTGTGTTATGAGTACTAGACAACTAATAAACGTACTTACATATTTCTAAATACATACATATTATAGATAAATTACACTCAGACACAGAACAAATGATTGCGCTCATCACACAAACATTTGTCCCGGGTGGGAATCGATCCCACGACCTCCGGTATAGCAGTCAGGGCCATTAACTACTAGACCAACAGGCCAGTCAGAGTTCATTGGCAAATTTATATTTCTTAAAAAAAAACGCGTTGCCCTACATTACGAATTACTTCTCGTGTTTGCGTTCATAGATCGTACAAATAGTTGTTCTGCACGGGAATCGAATCTGGGACACGCACCGCAGCAGTCAAGCTCTCAATCACTGCGCCAACCAAGCCGTTATAAAAAATAAAAATGTTTGTTGAAGGCGGTCAGCTTATCGTCCACAAGTTTAATTTCTCTCGGGAAACCTAATACAATTAAACTGTTTTAAATTTTACTGGACTTTTAAGTCAGCTGGGGAAATAACCTTCAGAATAGCACAATAGATGGTAGATTGAATGTGGCTATTTATTTTGTAGAAAATAATCTTGGACCGACGGAATTGAAAAACCGAAGCAAATAAATAAGTTTTATTTGGTGTCGTAGATAATTAAACTTACTACCCTTTACCCAGTACTCTTGGTACGAGCCTTTTAATGTCATTTGTGGAAAAAAGAAAAAGAAAACGGTAATTTCAAAAACTAAAAAGCCCGACTCCTTTTTTGCTTTTCTACTGGGCCCCTACAGTTTGCTGACAACTCCTTGAGGCGCGCGGTAACAGTGCGCGCCGTAGACGACTTGAGCTCGGACTGGTCTGTTACCGGACGGACGGACAGCGAGCTACCCATTGCCCGCTGTCCGCGAGCCCGCGCCTACGGTGGCCGGAAATCGGGATCGGAATCCCGGCGGCGGCGTATGTGCCGTTGCCTGATGCGGTCGGCCTCCTCCTTTGCTAGCATTACTGCTTTGCAGAAGGAGGGGACCGCCTGCCACTCTTCTTCGCTCCGGAGCATGGCTTGAACCAAGACCCGGCGCGAGAGATCGCCGCCAATAGCCCCCACGAGGACACGGCGATGCTCTTTCCAAGCGGGGCACACTTCGACTGTGTGCTCTACCGTGTCCTCCGGGCGGTCCGCGCAGTGGCGACACCCGGGCGTCGTCTCCGCACGAATCTTGTACAGGTACGTCCCAAACTTGCCGTGTTCGGTTTGTACCTGCGCCAAACGGAAGGTGACGACGCCGTGAGGCAGAAGGCCTGAGGTATAAATTCCCTTACCTGCTAACACTTTAATAACCTTATCGGTAGTTACATGTTTGAGCCGTTTGGGGTTGAAACACTAGGGCCATGGGGTCCGAGCGCTCATCGAGTTGTTCGTGACATCAGCAAACAGCTGGTCGACTCTTCGCGTGACCAGAGGGCTGGGCTTTTCTTCGGTCAACGAATCAGCATTGCCATCCAACGTGGCAATGCTGCCAGCGTTCTGGGCACTTTTCCCATTGATATCGATGTGGATGAATTTTTTGATGCCCTCTTAGTTCTTTTTCTACCCGTTTGTACATATTATTAATTTTTAATTTGTATATATATCTATTAAGTTTTATATAGAACTAGATTTCAATGATAAAATAATAAATATGTTTCATACCAATTTAAAAAAAAAAAATCTAACTCTTTTTATTAATATTACTAAGCTAAGGGAAGTATTTATGGCGGACTTTTCTAGAACTTAGGTACTTACTTCAATTCTGTAAGGTTCTCACAGCAATGCGTTTTAATTATTTAATAAATTATTTATATTTGGTGCTACTCTTGATTTTATCGAAAATACGGCGTGTTCAGTTTTCCTAGCGTAACAATATGTATAATTATGTATTTAGAAATATATAAGTATGTTTATCAGTTGTCTTATACTCATAATGCAAGCTCTGCTTAGTATGAGACTAGATGGCGTTGTGTGAAAATAGTGGAATACTATAATATATTATTATAATTAATTTTATTTAAGTACATGTAGTTAATACGTGTACCTATTGATTCCATTCTTTCTGTAACATCTTGTTTCTTGTAGATACAAGAGAAATTAACTATTTGTTTAAGTTATTAGTCAATTTACTAACTGATCCGCTCCCTTAACTGTTCTATCAACTAAATTCCTGACCCAAATACTTTGTCAAAATTAAACTGCCATGCTAAAATAACCCTTACGGCCTTCGACCCTTATTAGTACCCTATCATTCTAAGACAGGCCTCTCCGCCCCAACCAATTACCCGATTGGTACAAGTATGAAATTATGTTCGTACAAATAGTCTGACTAGCTAAGATATTCAAATGAGTTTCGGTGTGAGACTTAGAGAATAGATTGAGCTTGGGCCGTATTATGAAGCAACTTAAATACCTGTAACAGTCGACAGTGTGAATGGCTAACAATGCTTCAAAGAGTTTCAGGCCCGATTCTCATGAAAAATAAAACTAAATTTAGCTCTTAGAAAAAATATTATTCTAAGCCAGAAATCGATTACGAGATTATTTGAGATTGTCACGGCTTTGGAATGCAAAAGGAAACTGAAAGAATATAGGTGCGTTTTTAGCCAGAAAAAGTCAAGCAAGTTCCGCTCGCTCTAGATGGAGCGAAAGAGAGTGTTAGTTAATGATTTTCTACCAAAACTTATCATGGGACCACTCGTTGTCTTTTTCCTGAATTCTGACTGGGCAACACTACAGCCAAACCAAGTTACGATCGTTTCGTTAAGCGTTAAAGCTTGGAGTTGGCCACGCTCCCAATTTCTTTGTTCTGACCACGTGACTGAACGTTGAGATGACGTCATAACGAAGAAATTGGGGGCATGGCTAACTCCAAGCGTTCACGCTTTTCTGAAACGATCGTAACTTGGCTAGGGGGGCAGGCTTGTAGTTCACGGTGATAATCATGGATAGTATCGTATATGTAGATGACACTTTTGTCACTATGACCAATAAAAAACCGGTATTGCCGAAACTGTCGCTTTGTTTCTTTAGAATTGTCAATTATGTCAGGGTATTGCTCAGTCCATTCTCTACGTCTAAGGATGACACAATATGTCTAGGGACTGACAGCTACAAGGTCAGTATTATAATTATTTTGGGGCAGGTCTACCATTTTATAGAAATTATTCATCATAATTTTCACAGAAATTATTTTTGACATAAGCTGCGGCACCTAATTTAATTTAAATCTTGTAATAATAAAAAAAAAACATCTATACAATGGTTTTATTAAATGGGCCTTTTGTTATACCTTTTATAAAACTACCTACGACAGCAATAAATTATTATTAAATTGAAAAAGGGGCGATCACCTAAAAAGAGTAGAATTTTATAAAAAGAAATATTCCTACAATATTTTATAAGGGTTAACAGCTGCCTCAGAAAATAATATATTACTACGATAAATGTTTTTGTAATACGCTGAGTGGGTAGTTGTATATTTTATTACTAAAGCAACATCAGAAATACCAACGCACTCTTTTTTATCATAATCTTGTAAGTGTTATGCGGCTGAATGTATGACGTATGGGATCTATTTGCAGATGAGATGAGAAGTTGATGTACATATCTTGGGAACAATAATTTTATGGTTCAGCACCTCAAAAGGAAAAAACTGAACCCCTGTAGGACCACTTTGTGATCTCGAGAACATGTGTACGTATCGAGTTTAAATTAAAACTATATGCTTAAATCTGCGGTCCCTTGAAGCTGTGAAAAAATCAACATGTAAGTTAACGAAAAAAAGATACGGCGGCGGGTCAAAAAAGGTAACCCGTACCTTTTTTGACCCGCCGCATACTATTGCATACTATTGCAAAAAACGTATATTTCGACACTTTTAAGGGTATCAACATTCATAGGGTATTTTCCGTTCTACATAGAACCCTGAAATTTGGCATGATGCAAGGTCTTATAGGTCTTATACCACAAATATAGGAATATATCTTAAAACTAAAAAATTCTAGCTACGTACCAAAAAAAAACCTTTACCCGATTCGGAAAAATCTTCGAGACTCGATCCAGGAATTGAAATATTTACAATACATAATTTAGTTTGTATGGAATCCTCAGTGTCGCAAACTCCTTCTCGCACTTGCCCAGTTTTTTTTTGTACGTGTAAGGTACGCGAAATTTTATAATAATCTGTCAAAGATATTCAGGATACCGGGGGCTCTTGTTATAACACAATCTCTAAGAAACTAGAAACAGACCCAAAATATTTTCTTTCACCTTCATTGGCACTTATAAAACAATAAACTTCCTAAGCACGGTTTCGAATTAGTCCTTTCCTACGAAAAAGCACCGATAAGAAACTTCACATTCTTCAAGAATAAAATAGATTTTTACAATATTTAAAGATAATTATGAGAGGACCATATGAACCAGTCAACACAGTAATAGATAAGAACAATAAAAAATTAAACTAATTATTCTGTTAGTCTGCGGAGTCTACAGTGCTTTCTAAATATTTCTTACAATGTCTTCGCTAACTTAATAGCGTATTTAATTTCAATAAATTATTGGCGCCCAGCAAGGCACCTATAAAATGGCATTTTTACTGACTTAACTTGCTGTTATTTATTCAGTTGCCCGTTAAGTAACTAGATAAAGAAGATGTTTCTTCAATAGTGTTTCATAAGACTAATATAATTTTAACTTACATTATTCAAATAGTTATTGGCGCCCAGCAGGGACACTTATAAAATGGTACTTAATTATAGTTTGTCTTTACCATGTGCTTACGTGAATGGGAGACTATTCCTTTTTTGTTTCTCTCACTCTGGATGGAACAAGAGAGCGTGTCTGATTTTTGATGAAAAAATACCCATTTTCCTTCAGTTGCCCTTTAGGTAGGTATCTTGATACAGATTTTTTTTATAATATCACTTTAGCAGTCATAATTCTCATACGACTGATAGCACTTTGACTTAGATTGTTCAAATAGTTATTGGCGCCCAGCTGAGACAACTGCAAGATAGCAGATAATAGTTTGTTACAGCTATATACTACTTAAATAGATCGAAGAACGTTCCTTTTTTTTACATGAGAAATCATTAACTGACTTTTTTCAATAGGGATGAAGTGTGAGGGGGGTCAGACTTTTGCTGACTAAAACCTCCCCATGTTCTCTCAGTTTCCCGTTTAGTTGCCTAGATCTTTAAATATTTTTTCAACAATTTTTTACTAAAACTACTTAATAGCGTTTTGATCTACAAATAGTTATTGGCACCCAGCTGGGACATAAGATACAGACTACAAGATGGCAGATAATTCTAGTCTGTCTCTACTATTTAGGTACTCAAACGAATAGACGAACATTATTATTTTTCTGCTTGGAACTTACCCATGTTTCTCCAATTGCACTTTAGATACTTAGATAGAGAGGTTTTCCAAAATATCTCTCCTCAACAATGTTTGCCTAAGACTCCACTTAGATCTAGATTAAATAGTTATTGGCGCCCAGCAGAGACAACTACAAGATGGCAGATAATTATAGTCTGTCTCTATTATGTACTTAAGTGAATGGGAGAATGTTCTTGAAACTAAGTCCCAAGCTAGTTCGTGAATATTTTGTGGAACAAGATTGTTGAATTCTGAGATGTTTTGTGTGTTATAACAATACTACTACTCAAGATAAGAATGCTTAGCTCAATGCTAGTCCAGCTCCACTACCATTAGGGCGTGCAAATTGATTAGTTTGAACAATACTAATTTTTTTTTTTTAATTGGATATTTTTATAGTATTATATAATAGCATTTATTTCTTTAACAAATTTTGTAAATGTGAGTACAACAAGAACAAACAAGTCCATAACCTTAAACTAAAAATTGCTCCATAATTTTTAGTTTAAGATTATGGACTTGTTTGACATAAATGAGCATGGCAGTTGAGAGTTTGTCATGCTCACTCAAATGTCTCAGTGATGGTGGTGCGTGTATTGGATCATTCGGTTCCCTTCAAAATGGTTGAGCTGAGTGGTGCTGATGTATGCGTCATGTTCGTGAACGGGCGCTGTCAGTTGAGACTGGTCATCTCTTAGCTGCCAGTGGTTTATTTTAATATCTTTATTTAGAATGCCTTTTTTTTCGTCTTTACTTTATTTTATTGACATTGTTCTCACATAATAGCAGCGACAAGAAACATGTAACAGAGATATTTGTTATACATAAAATGATTGAAAAGAGTGTCCATGGAGTTTCTTGCACATTCTTGTCCATAGAGATCTACGCTTTGGAATGTGCAATTAGCATCATTTTTTCTGACAGACCGACTTCTTGACTTTTCAAAAGTGCCTGTAAATGGTTTATTTGAAATAAAATGCTTTGAATCTTTGACTAGCTAGAAACTTTCTCCACGTGAATGTAGATAATTATTCAAGTGTTTAAAATTATATGTGCTATTTTTGACATACGTATACCCGTACGCTAAATTTAATTCAAATCCGTTTACACATTTTTCAGCATAAAGGAATAACAAACACACAGACACATACATACATAGGTACGAAATTCCACCTTCACAATATTAGTGTGATATGATGTTTTTCCATGACTAATGTTTTAAATTATTTTGTAAATTACATTATTCAACATTACAACTTGACTCTTCACGGCAAAATAAAAAAAAAAAACTTAAGAAAACATTAATTTTGTGGGTTAGCTTAGAGCATCCCCTACTCTAATCCCGGCTCTCTAAGTTCCGGCGGGATCTCATGGTGAAATGGTGAGAGCGACTGTCGCAACCCAGTGCGCCACAATCGAGGCGGTTGTGGGGGCGATCGGCGGCGGCGATCTCTCGCGCCGGGCCTTGGAACAGGCCATGCTCTGGAGCGAGGAGGAGTGGCAGGCGGTCGTCTCCTTCTGCGAAGCAGTCATGCTAGCAAGGGAGGAGGCCGACCGCATCAGGCAACGGCGCACACGTCACCGCCGCCGCCGGGATTCCGATCCCGATTTCCAGCCGCCGTAGGCGCGGGCTTGCGGACGGTGGGCAATGGGTAGCTCGCTGTCCGTCCGTCCGGTAACAGACCGGTCTGAGCCCAAGTCGTCTACGGCACGCACTGTTCCCGCGCGCCTCAAGGAGTTGTCAGCAAACTGTGGGGGCCCAGTAGGGCCGAAGCCTACTGGTGCCAAGGGTTTGGTGAAAATTAACCCTGGGGCCCTGGATCGAAGGTAATGAATGAAACAGGGTAGGTTTTTAGTCAGTAAGAGTCTGACACTATTTCCCGCTCCACCCAAGGGCAGGATTTGTCATTGGATGATTTTACCTACCATAAAAAACAAAACTCAAAAACTACAATAAGACAGTACAATCTTGCAGCATTGATTGAAAAAAGAAACGATTTACTGTGACACTCTTTGAGTAATATCGAACTATAAATGAAAAAAAAAACACTATAAACAAACAATTTATTAGGAATCCTTATTGACGCCCAACATCAAACAGTGGTTCTTTATTGAAATATTTTTCTACGTAATAGGTTGTTTATCGATATTTGTAAATAAGGTCTGCTTCTGTACAATAGTCATCTGTATAATGAAACCAAAAAAATCATACCTTATTTTCACATTCCTTCATAATAACAATTGAAATAAGCTTTTCTAATGAGAGTTGGGGTTTTCTTTAGCTAATGAATCGGCTTTGTTTTGATTGGCCTCTTGGTCTAGTAGTTAGTGGCCCTGACTGCTATTTCGGTGGTCGTGGGTTCGATTCCCACCCAGGACAAATGTTTGTGTGATGAGCACGATCATTTGTTCTGAGTCTGGGTTTAATTTATCTATAATATGTATGTATTCAGAAATATATAAGTATGTTTATCAGTTGTCCGGAACCCATAACACAAGCTCTGCTTAGCTTGGGACTAGGTGGCGTTGTGTGATAGTTGTGGAACATTATATTATTATTATATATATTATTATGTTTGCTATACGTGCCAATGCTACCTACGTTTTGAGCACTTTTTTCATTGAAAAAGGATGTGAATTTTTATACAAAATGAATATTTTATAAACACGTTAGTACATGTTATTAATTTTGATTCGATCATACACACTGAAGAAGATTGTCTAGATCAAACGCGTGTGCACATATATTTATTCTCAGATAACATTAATACAGAATAGTTACAAGGAGAACAGAAAGTGAAGTGACAGATGTCACTGACAGTTAATGTTGACATAAGCACTGTCATTGAATGTCAATGTTACATAAATAAATTTTGTCATCGAAATAATTTTTCCTTAAAACTAAGAAAAGTTTTCAATGCACAATTACCTGCAACTTATGCGAGGCCATATATGCCGATAGAGCTGTCCAGGTGGCTAAAGTGGGACAAAATTTGAATCAGATTGACTCGAGAAAAAGAAGAACACATACCTACTCAGTAACCCAGCCTGCTAGCTGCAGGCAGGCAGGGTCGAAGCCTACTGGGGCCAAGGGTTTGCTTCCGAAAGGAAAGCCCGGCCCTGGTATCTAAGGCCACGGGGTGGGTTTTTAGTCAGTAAGAGTCTGACACTATCTCCCGCTCCGCCCAAGGGCGGGAGATGTCATTGGATGATTTTACCCACCACCAAAAAAAAAAAAAAAAATACCTACTCAGTAAGGTCTAATTAAAACCAATTTGTTATAACGAAGTCTACAGTACACATCCCAACCGTGTATATGAATCATCACTTTGGCTGGCAATAAATCAATTATCAAGTTTATTGACAGCATGTTTCCAAAAAGAATATCAAATACATTGCCAGCGAATTTTAACAACTTTTTTTAGCAATCATGTTTTGTTGGAACGGAATGTGTATTGGGATAGCGATAAATACGATATGGGAGTTGATTGACACATTGTTTGGTAGAGTTTTCTAGTACTTCATTTTGTTTTTAATAAAAAATCCGTTTTATGCGCATGCTTTTTTTTGGAAGGTTGTGTTGCTATGTTAAAAAATATAGACATTTCTATCATGTCCCTAGTCTATCGGTCCACCTTGTAGGAGACTTTCCAACACTGCGTCTTCCGGTATGCGGCCGCCTCTCCAAGATCTTTTGACTCCAACGGCCATGTGTTCTACGAGCAATATGCCCTGCCCATTGCCACTTTAGTTTGGCGATTCTTTGTGCTATGTTCGCAACCTTGTTTCTCTTGCGGATATGTTCATTCCTGATTTAATAACGCAAGGAAACTCCGAGCATGGTCCTTTCCATTGCCCTTGAATCTCAAATACACTACGCAACAAAATATCCCCCAAAATGATGCGCAATGCCCAATCTACGTGACTGCAACGTTGACTAGTATCTTGCAATTGGCCCCACCATCATTTTACAACGTATTCACGTGACATGAGATTTTGACAGCATTGTGTATGATCTCGGAGACATTTTGCCCCCTAATGTATTTGATGCTTTATGAATGTGCGTAAATTCAGTCAAAATTGTGTTTGAGACAAGTTTATCAAAAAAATCGAAATATTGAGATTCTGTCAAATAAATAAAGCAATGAAGCCAGACAGAATACAATGGTGAATTTTTATGTTATCTCTTTGTGTAACAAACGAAAGTTAGAAATAAAACTGCCTTTGTTACAGCATGAATGTCATGGCTTTATTGATTGGGTATGTCACAATCACGGCCGTAAGTCTTCTCTTTGAGGAGTGGTTAGGGAAATACTACGGTGTCTTCATATTTTTTCTGATGCGCTGCTTACCAGAGATGAACCGTTCGGGAGGTTCAGGTTTTAGATTCAGGCGGAAAAATGCCTGATGGTCACCATTTTGCACATCGGGCGGAGGACACAGTGGATCTTCCTGGCTTGGGCAGAGTACTATCTTGTGCTCGTAGAATCAATTGACGGCGACGATCTCTTGCTTCCGGACCTAATTTAAGACATGATCCGGAGTGAGACGGAATTGTACACAGTCTTCTTCTTTTGCGAAGCAGCAATGCGAACGAAGGAGATGACCGCAACTGTGATGCTCCAACCGTTACCACAAGAGATGCCCTGGGTGATGTCGGGGCGACTCCAGGTCACCGTAAGCTCAAGCTTATAGACGACAAGTAAAGGGTAGCTTGACCTCTATCTGTCCAGTGAAGACCGACTCTGAGTCGACGGCTAGTAGATTTCTACACGTACCCTAAGACAATCAAATAATGGCAACCCCTGGCATCTTTTTTGAGGCAGAATAATTATCCACATTAAAGCGAGAGTTACAAATATATAAAATAAAACAAAAATAATTTATTTCAGACCGTGGTCCATATTTTGTTAGTAATAATCACACACCTTAAAAAAACTATGTTAGTAAAATACATTATTGCAGAGATCATTAATTTAAGTATCTTTGGCGGACACCTGACACACCGGGTACATGCACATGTACATGCACACAGTGTGCCAAAGTGGCGCAACACGGCTTATCACTAATGACCCTCAGAATGCTGTTGCCACTCCCACGCACTCTGTGCATCATGGACGCTACCCGCTTTCTTATGATGGCATTAAAACCATCAATATGTGCGTCGGCAAACATTCCTGATGCACTGCAGTACCATGGGAGCCCCAACAACATCCTGAAAGCATTGTTATACTGAACGTTGAGGGCGTTGTATGCCCGCTGCGTATACTGGACCCACAGGGTGCTCGTGTACAGGGTTTGACAAAATGCCTTAAAAAGCGTTATTTTTACTTTTGGTGTACAACGTGCAAACCTGCGGGCCAACATATTGCATCGGACAGCCAACGCCCTCCGTTCTCTTTCCATGTCATCATCGTCTTTCAAAGTTTCAGTAACTATGTGCCCCAGGTATTTAAAATTTAGAACCCTCTCAAGGGCCACACCTTTCATCATAACTGGTGGTGAATTTTTAATCTTATTTTATTTTTTTAAAGCGAGAGTTTAAAATATATGGACCTTTATTTATTGTAATGACATAAAATCATCACCATCATTTGAGCCCAAAGACATCCACTGTTGGCCATAAGCCTTTCCCCAATGTCAACACAATGACAGGCCTGTGCGTCTCGCATCCATCGGATTCTCGCAGCCTTTACCAGGTCATCGGTCCAACACGGTACGCGGTCACCACAGAATCTTTCAGCCCCAACAACCATCTGTTCTGCGAGCAATGTGCCCTGCTCATTGCCACTTTAGTTACGACATAGAGTGAAAGTATTAAAAGTTCACCTCTATCAAACCTTTACACACCTAACATTTAAGGCGAAAGACGTCAAGAGCTGGATATAGGCCTCTCACAAGTGTCACCACAATGACAGACCTGTGCGTCTCTCATCCATTGCATTTCCACGACTCTCACTAGATCGGTCACCTTATAGGGGGCCTTCAAACGCTGCGTCTTCCACAAAACTTTTCGGTTCCATCGACTTCCATTCTCCATCTGATCTGCGAGCCCTGCCCCCTGCCATTTATGTTTGGCGATTCTTCGGGCTATGTCGGCAACATTGTTTCTTCTGCGAGTATCTTCATTCAATTGTTTTTTTTACATAACCAAACTCTACAAAAAAGAAAAACATTCTTATAACTAAATCCATCGCTACAGTGTTTATTTATATAACAAAAACTGTATCGGATTATAGAGAGCAGTGTTGGCAGACTTGTAGGTCGCGGGTGCAAACCCAACCAGGCGCATTACTTTGTGTAATTTATTTCATGACCACTGCTCTCAGAACGGTGAAGGAAAACATCGTGAGGAAACCGGCTTGTCCTAGAACCGAAAATTCGAAGACATGTGACACCCACCAACCCGCACTGGGCCCGCATGGTGGATTACGGCCCATTCCCTCTCCTAGACAGGAGGCCTGAGTCGCAGCAGTGAGAACATTAAAAGACTGTTTATGCTATTATACAAAAATACAAAATACAAAATCTTTATTTCTGAAACAAATAGTTTACATTAGTAGGTGATTGGAGCCTCCTTTTAAGCATGTAATGCCTGTATTAGGAAACTCCGCTCTTCCACAGCAATATACAATATTTAATAACCTAGATTTAAAGCATGCTTGTGTGTTTGTAAGTATGTTGGTGTGTTCCTGTGTGATGATGTGTGCTTGTGTGAGTGCATGAATGTGTGTGTGTGTTAGTGTTTGTGTGTAAATATACGTTCGTGTTTTACTTTATTTGTTGCAAAAGTGCCTCAGTGTCTTCGTAATTCAAAGTTTTTAACCAGTTGGTAAGAATTTTTTTACACTCGTGTAGTGGTTTGTTGTGTATATAAATCTTTCTATTTATTTTATTATAAAGTTGACATGACACTTTATTGTACTGAATGGCAGCAAATTTGGTTTTAGTTTGTGGAACCTTTGCTATGAGATCTTTCCGTCTCCTTGTTATTGCACTCGGATCATATGGTAGATTTTTATGTTTCTTTAGGATGGTATATATAATATATAGCTTTCTGACAGATAGTAGTCCACTTTCCTGATAAAGCATTTCAGTAGGGTATCTATTCCTTTTGAAATACATTATTTTTATCATGGCACGTTGTCCTCGTTCAACATGTATAAAATGTGATTTTGCTGCACCACCCCATATGGTTATACAGTAGGCTATTACTGATTGTGCTAGTGAGATATATACTTCATTTAATAAATTTCTATGAGAGCCTGATTTCTTTTTTATATTTTTGGGCGCTATATGTCTTAAAGTTTTAAAAATCCACCCCAACTTCCTAATCCTTCCAGTGACATATTCAACATGAGAGCACCATGATAATCTATGGTCAATAATTACACCTAGATATTTTGTTTTGAGAACTTTACTGATTGTAGGGCAAGTGCAATCATTATTTTCAGTTTTTTCACATGAGTGTACTTTAATGTTGAACAATTCATCTGGTTGTGAACTTTTATAGATGGAGAAGCATATATAGTTGGTTTTCGTGGTATTTAACGTAAGAAGGTTGATATCAAGCCAAGTCGCAATTTTGAACATACCTTTTTCTGTCTTAATTTTAACATCGGACCAACTATGTCCATGGAAGACAACAGCAGTGTCGTCGGCGTAGGAAAATATATCAGCGTTTTCAACTTTCATGTTACAGAGGTCGTTAATGTAGGCTAAAAATAGTGTTGGACCTAGAACACTACCCTGCGGCACGCCGAACGACACATCAGCATCATCACTAATATACTCTCCAATCTTTACCCTCTGTTTCCTATTTGTGAGATAATCTTTAAAAAAATTAAGAGGTATTCCCCTTACTCCAAGTTTTTCTAATTTGTTCACTAAGGTGGGAACGGAAACGGTGTCAAAAGCTTTTTTAGGTCTAGAAATACCGTTAGGCATTTCTCCCCTCTATCTAAATAATCAGTGACTAATGTGGTTAGGGCTCCAACTGCATCCTCGGTGGAAACTCCCTGTCTAAACCCAAATTGCGTTGAGGATATAATTTTAAACTTATTTAGATAGTTTACTAATCTGGAGTTTGTTAATTTTTCTATTACCTTAGACAGGGCTGGCAACACCGAGATAGGTCTATAATTATTGACATCGCTTCCGTTCCCCCCCTTGTGGACTGGAGTAATAACAGATTGTTTCAGGGGAGCCGGGAATACCCCGCTTCTGAAACAGAGGTTAGCCAAATGGGCAATAACAGGTGCAAGGTCTTTATTACAGTATTTTAGGAATTTTGTTGATATACCATCCCAGCCAGGGGCACTATCAGACTTCAAGTTCTTTATGATACCCTCTACTTCCTCAGTGTCGGTATCCAAGAGGACGAATGAATTTAATTGCGTATTAAAATTGTTTTGTTGATGATCAGGATTATTATTATTTCTCGGTTGTATTTGTTGAGCTAATTCTTTTCCGATATTCGCGAAATAGTTGTTAACGTAGTTTACTGAGTCATTCGGAGTATGTTTGATATTTAGTAATTCTGCACTTTGATTTTTTGTGCTGTTGGTATATGTAATTGATTTTATGTTTTTCCATAATAATTTTGTATTGGCAACTGAGTTGGCTAGTAATTCTCTTTCATATTTCCTTTTAATTTTTTTAATAAGGCTGTTACAATAGTTTCTGTACCGGGTGTATGTGATTTTTAAAATGTTAATTATGCTTATGAATCAGATTTACCAGCGACATATTGCTCTGATCTCTCGTTTCATTGTCAACTGTCATCTTCTGAAAGCTAACGGGGCCGGCCTATTATTATTATTATTGTTAGCTACATACAAATGTCACATCACATCTATATAACGTCACTTTCACTTGAAAGCTTGTACTCACACGCGAATGTCACGCCACGTCAAGTAATACGTAATGAGTATTAAGGGTTGTCTGAAATTATAATATTGTTTATATTTATTTATTTATGTAACAGACAATAGAGTATTTTATTGTGTGTGAGAAAAAATCAAAAAGTATATAATTAAGTAACTTTTTTAGGTTAACTATTTAAGGTAATGAACGGTCGGTAAATATTGATTTGGGAGCAGTGGTGGCTGAGTGGTAACGACCCCGACTTACGAGTTGTAGGTCGCGGGTTCATACCCAGCCAGGCGCATTACTTTTTGTAATTTATTTCATCACCACTGCTCTCAAAACGGTGAAGAAGAAAAAAACGTGTTGCGCCGACCCGAAATAAAACGGGATGAGGGCAGAAAGATGCTCTCAAAACGGTGAGAGCCAAAAATTCGAAGACATGTGACATCCACCAACCCACACTGGGCCCGCGTGGTGGATTACGGTCCATTCTCTCTGTTAGAGACGAGGCCTGTGTCCCAGCAGTGGAAACATTAAAAGGCTGATGATTATGATGATGATGAAATGTTCATTTTAGTTCAGTTTTAATAAGCTGTGAATTTATGTCAAAAAGTCATGTAAACCAAAATGTGTCAACGGAAGAACTGACGTTTATTTATTTATTTTAGGTGGAAAATCATTCAATGACTTTTACCGCTTTAGGGTAGAGCGGGGGAGCGTTCCAGACTTTTGCTGACTAAAACCACCCCTTAGGTCCTACATCATAGGAACCTTTTTAGAAGTCGATCCATGGCAGGTATTTTTAGGGAGAGAAATCGTCGGATAACTCTCCCTGCTCTAGGTGAAGCGAGAGGTAATGTCACAATTTTGCTGGCTAAACCACCTCTGTTGCTCCTACCATCCGCATGACGGATGTCCTCACCGGGTATGATAAGTTTGGGAGGTTCCTGCACCTGATGTGTGTCTCCATTGTGTAGACTGACCGGAGGACATAGTGGAGCATACAGTGGACGCATGCCCCGCTTGGATGGAGCATTGTCATGTCTTTGTGGGGGCAGCAGCAGCAGCAGCCCTTATACAGACTAAAGTTAGGAATAGCAGGCGATAACCTCCTTCTGCGAAGCAGTATTGCTAGCGAAGGAGGCACGCGTGTGGTAACGGAATATCTCACGCCTCAGCCGCTGAGACCCCGACCCCGATTCCTAGCCACCGTAAGCATGGGCTAACTGACCAGGAGCAATGGCTAGCTCGCCTTTTGGCCGTTCGGTAATCTTACGGACCGAACTCAAGTCGAGATGTCAGCAAAATCGAAGGGTCCAGCAGAACCGGAGCCTACTGGGGCCATATAGATGATAATGATAGATGTTCATTCCAAAGCTTTGTTTTTCTTCAATGTGAGTGCGGTGCCAGGGGCACCTAAGCGCCTTCAAAACATGAGCCACATGTTAGAGTGCCCTAGTTGCCTATACACCTGCACTATGGAGGATTTAATGAGTGCCACCAATGCTGCAGTTAACGTAGCCACCTACTGGGCCCAAACAATTTAGCGATTTTACCATCGATTCGAAAAGAAGAAGTCAATCAAAGTCTGATTCGCCCACCCGATCCGCCCTAGAGCAGGAGAAAACATTGGTTGATTTATCCCACCTTAAAAAAAATAAACGGGTTACTCCAGCTACCTTTTTTTTCCAAAGACCTTATCAGTAAAATTAATTTAATTAGCAAAAAAGGGTAGCATAATATCATCGGTCAGCGGCTCATGAAAGGTCCTTAATTAGGGGATTAGGGATATTTTGTAATGAGTTCCCTAACTTTGGGGTTAATTTAACGCTACTATCAAATAATTTCGGGTGAAAGTTGAAAGGTAAAACGGGAAAAGTTTAGTTAACAAGATCGTTATTTAGTTAACTAGTTATTTTGGTTCATCATTGAAGACCTATTTTGTTTTGTATTTAGATGGGAATTTAGAGTAGTCATGCGAGAAATGGAGGTGGTGGAAAGCCCAAGGAATTGGAGATTTACATGCTCGAGCCGCCCCAGCAGTAGACCCCTCAAGAGATTCACGATTTCCAGCCAATGTAGGCGTGGGCTTGCGGATGACGAGAAATAGGTAACTAAGCTTGCCGTCCGGCCGTCCGGTAATCGTCCGGACCGAGCCCCAGCTGTCGACGGTGCATAATGTCCCACGTGACGTTGCCTCAAAGAGATGTCTGGAAAACTGGAAGGGACTCAGCAGGGCCGAAACCTACTGGGGCCAAAGGTCTGCTCCTGACAGGAAGGCTCGGCCCTGGTATGAAAGGCAACGAAACGGTAAAAATCTGACACTATCTTCTGCTCCACCCAAGGGCGAGAGATGTCATTGAATGATTTTCCCCACCAAAAAAAATATATAAGTTGGAGTGTTGCGAATTACACCGTACTAATTAGGTCACAAACATGGCCAAAATTACTTACACTTACTCGAAAACCCGTTCCTATCCCGCTTTTAGGGACGCATTGGACTGTTTTTCGCACTAGAGCGGAAAAAAGCGCTTGCTCGCCCCGCCACAATTTTATTGTAATAAAATCGTTTATCGCACCGGGCTTGGCGCACGTCGACCTTTACGAGGCGCGGGTCAAACCCCACGAGCCGTAAGTGTATTGAAAAACGTTGTTTGAAAAAAAATTGACACTGCAGACCTTGGCTCCATAACACACTCGCCTACGGCTCGTGCAAATTCCGTCTCGGTCGCAATGACAAACTTTCTGCACTTGTATCAAAATGTATCATTATAAAGTTCCGACATCTTTCATGTCATAATAATAAATTAATTTTAAGCTTGACCCCTACATTGAGTGGAGGTGTCACCCTTGTCATTCTAGGGTCAAGTTTTGAATGACTACAATACAAGATCATTAATTTTAATTCAAAGTGAGACGTGGCAGCCCTAAGTGCTAAGCCCCTAGAGTGACTAGAACAATGCGTGACCTTATTAATATTATAAGTAATTAATAATAATTCACGTTATGTGTTGTAAGCACTATTATTTTAATTTATTTATCATATGAGCAGTGAATTAATGTTTTTTTTGTGATGTTACATTGAGTTAGGTAACAAGTGAGGTAGTGCAGAATATTTGTATGACTGAAAAAACAATGAAATACTGTTTTATTTATTTATTTATTTATTTATACTTTATTGTACACCAAGATTACAATATAAAAAGGAAACCTTATAAAAAAAAGAAAACATACAATCGGCGGCCTTATCGCACTTGGCGATTTCTTCCAGGCAACCTAGTATAGATAGAAATTGCCAGGACACAAAATGGGGTTGCACTCGGTGCAAATATAAAAGCAGACAAAACTATATAGGTACTTAATACTAAAATAGATACATATATACATACATACAAAAATATACAGGCAAGAGAATAAGTGATACGTCGAAAGCAAGGTCATAGTGTCAAGTAATGCTCCTTCACAAGCCTTTTGAACACAGGTAGTGTTTGCGCACGCTTTATTGACACAGGCAATGCATTCCAAAGACGAGCGGCCTGGACAGTGAATGCCTTATCCAGGAAGGTACTTGAATGCATTGGCATTTTAAGCTTTAAATTATCTGATGATCTAAGAGTCTTCATGTGTTTTCTTTGTTATAGGTACTTTAATGAAAATACTGCTTTAAATAGTAACGAATTTGTTTAGATTTCTGTCAATTTAAATAAAACCAAATAAAAATCGTTTAATTCAGATAGACCAATTATAGGCTCTTTTGAATAGTCGAAATGTCAGTCAGTCAAAAAAAAAAGTAAATTTAAACTGCACGTTTCGAAGCGTAGATTTCTATGGAGAAAAACGTGCAAGAAACTCCATTGACACTATTTTTATTCATATTATGAGTCACATTTTTGGTTACATATTTTGTATCGCTTCTATTATGTGAGCACAATGTAGATAACGTAGAGACCCAGCCTGCTAGCTGCAGGCAGGCAGGGTCGAAGCCTACTGGGGCCAAGGGTTTGCTTCCGAAAGGAAAGCCCGGCCCTGGTATCTAAGGCCGCGAAGGAACGGCGTGGGTTTTTAGTCAGTAAGAGTCTGACACTATCTCCCGCTCCGCCCAAGGGCGGGAGATGTTATTGGATGATTTTATCCACCACCAAAAAAAAATGAGCACAATGTAGATAAGTAATAAAAAAAAATAAAAAAAAAACTAATAATAAAAATAGAAATTGAATTGAGCCACTGGCAGCTAAGAGTTGACCAGTCACAACTGGCGGCGCCCATTCACGAGCATGACATTAAAAGAATTTTTGCTGATCTGTATAAAGACTAAGATACACTAGGGGACCCCTGACAAGATGCGTAACCATTGATATACTCGTATATGTACTACGCATATAAGTCGATGTGCGCAACACTGTCAAATTGTCCAACAACACGTTTTGTGTCACGTAAATACAGCGTAAAATGGAACAAGTAGGCCCCTAAAAAACTAGTGCGTGTCACCATCAGTTGGGATCGCAGTCAAGCACTAGTTAATATAAATTAAAAAAAAAGAGTGAGAGACGAGTCAGGATTATTGTTAGCAATGAAGTTGAGGCTTCTTGAGCATAGACGTCTAGTTGCCAGCCTGTCGGTTTTCTACCGGTTGCATTTCGAGGAGTGTGGGTCGGAATTGCATACCCTAATTCCACCAGCCTGTTCCATCATCGGACTACCAGGCTTACGGTTATGCGTCATCGGTATATAGTTTTTTTTTTTTTTTGGGTAGGTAAAATCATCCAATGACAAATCCCGCCCTTGAGTGGGACGGGAAATAGTGTCAGACTTTTACTGACTAAAAACCTACCTTTCCATTCCTTGCCTTTATCCCGGGGTCCGTGGTGACAGTTTCACATAACCTTTGGCCCCAGTAGGCTTCGGCCCTGCTGGACCCCTACAGTTTGCTGACAACTTCTTGAGGCGCGCGGGAACGGTGCGCGCCGTAGACGACCTGAGCTCGGACCGGTCTGTTACCGGACGGACGGACAGCGAGCTACCCATTGCCCACCGTCCGCGAGCCCGCGCCTACGGTGGCCGGGATCGGGAATCGGGATCGGAAACCCGGCGGCGGCGGCGGCGTGTGCGCCTTTGCCTAATGCGGTCGGCCTCCTCCTTTGCTAGCATTACTGCTTCGCAAAAGGAGGCGACCGCCTGCCACTCCTCCTCGCTCCGGAGCATGGCTTGAACCAAGCCGCGGCGCGAGAGATCGCCGCCGATCGCCCCCACGAGGACACGGCGATGCTCTTCCCAAGCGGGGCACACCTCGACTGTGTGCTCCACCACCGTGTCCACCGGGCGGATCGGTATATAGTGGATATCCCGCCTATACATACAAAACGTTCCGGGAACACATTCATTGTGCGTTTGGGGGTATTTGGGACAGAGAGTAAAGTCCCACTTACCTCCGTTGAAAAGGGAGGATCCTCCGACCAGACAGGTGTTATCTATATCTGGTGGGCTACTGCCCGATTGATGATTTCGGGTTTGTTCTATATGTTCCAATCGCGCCGCGAATCTTACTTGCGCGATGCAGGATTAGTTCATTTGTGACGACATAGATGTCGCTACATGCGTACAGCTAGAGAGTGGAATTCCCTGCTGGAGTCTGTGCTTCCTGATGGCTACAACTTGGTAATCTTTAGTTTCCCAGGGTGAATAGGTTACTTCTGGGTAAGTGCACTTCATGGTGAGTGCGTCTTATCTGATGGAAAGAGACGATGGTCTCTTTCCATCAGATGAGATAGCGGCCAAGCACTAACCTATCAACAATAAAAAAGAAGTTTTGGATACTAGGCAACGTTGCAGAATGAGTGTTGCTCGTCATATTGAGGTCATTGTGTCCTCTAAATATCTGAGGCTTAATAGCAAGAAAACTTATCTACTGTTTTGTTAATTTTCGACTTTGTTGCTATACCATAAGGTCGAAAATTAGCTTTTAAATAGTAACATCGATACGAAAGGATCCTGAAAACGAACACGATTTGTGAACTGAGGTCATCTATTCAAAAAAGGGTTCTTATACAATATCGATAAGCTTCACAAACCAATCAATCATACTTTAAGACGATTTCAGTAGAAATTCTTTACCATCTATTTTCAATAATTCACAGCTTCGCGAGAGAATTGTTAAATCCATTAAAAGCACATCAATCAATTTATTGAAGTTTTTTTTCCACAACTATCACACAACACCGTCTAGTCCCAAGCTAAGCAGAGCTTGTGTTATGAGTACTAGACAACTGATAAACATACTTAAATATTTCTAAATACATACATATTATCGATAAATTACACCCACACCCAGAGGTTTAGTCAGTAAAAGTCTGACAGTATCTCTTGTTCCACCCAAGGGCGGGAGATGTCATTGGATGATTTTCCCACCTACAAGGAAAAAAAAAAAACACTTGTCTGGTAGGAGAATCCTTCCTTTCAATGGAGTTTTCCAGAATTTCACACTCTGTTGTTTTGTACGCTTTAGTATCCCACCTATACACAAACAACGTTTTAAGAACACATTCATTGTGTGTACAGCTAAGGAGTGGAATTCCCTGCCGGAGTCTATATTTTCTGATAGCTATAACCTGGGGATCTGTAAGTCAAGAGTGAATTGGTTACTTCTAGTCAAGCGTGCTCCATTGTCGACCACATCGTCGCTTTCCATCAGTTGAGGTAGTGGTCAAGCGCGAAGCTATCAACAATAAAAAAAATACCTCTGAATTAAAGATTAGACCAACTTTGATGTACACTCAACTTACTAATTTATTTATTTACCTCATCGGAAGTTATATGTTTGAGCCGTTTGAGGTTGAAACGCTAGGGCCATTGGGTTCGAGCGCTCATCGAGTCGTACGGGATATCAGCAAACGGTTGGTTGACTCTTCGCGTGACCAGAGGGCTGAGATTTTCTTTGGTCAACGAATCCGCATTGCCATCCAACGTGGCAATGCTGCCAGCGTTCTGGGCACTTTTCCCATTGACATCGATGCGGATGAATTTTTTGATGCCCTATTAGCTCTTTTTCTACCCATTTGTCCATTATATTATTTTTGGTTTGTATATGGGGTGACTGGTAATTAGTGAACGATACTTAAATACGTGATTATGGTCATGACAACAAACAACTTTTACTATGGGACCAAACCCGAAATCCCATAAATATCAGCCAAGTTCAATACATTTTGACTAGTTACCGAACATAAATGTACTGACCAGCAGATATACGAGTAGTTTTTCGCGATTTCAGTTTTAGTCCCATAGTAAAAGTCGTTTGTTATCATGACTACAATCACGTGTTTAAGTATCGTTCACTAATTACCAGTCACCCTATATATACATGTTAAGTTGTAATATTTGTTAGATTAGATGTATATATAGTTATTTATAATGAACCCAATTGGGTTATAGAATCTTGATCCTAAAATAAATTAACTTAGTAATTTCGAGTATTTTGATAAAGTGATGTCTAATGAACAGTTCTTAGAATCTCAACGTACAAAATCCTATGAATTCACAACAGCCGGTGCACTAAACTGCACTATGTGAGCTTCACACAATGTTATCTGGAAGCAAAATATTAATTTATCACGTTTCCGACAAAATTCTGCGCGCGCCATGTTTTCGTAAAATTTTGAACAAGAAAATATTCCGGCGACGAAATTTAACCCATGTTTATCCAGCGAAATTTATCCTGGTAAGCGGTGACAGGTTACTACAGAAGGTTAGTTGCCTGATAGGGCCTTGCTAGTTTCCTACACCTGTATCCTTCACTTGCCTTGTTGATTTCCTTTCCAGAAATTTTCAACGGTCCTAGGTAGGGGGCATTGGCCCTGCTGGGCCCTTACGGTTTGTTGATAACTCTTTGAGGCGTGTGTGAAATACTACGCGCTGTCGACAACTCGGTCTCGGTCCAGACGGTTACTAGACGGCTGGACAGTGAGCTGCTCATTGCTCATCATCCACAAACCCACGTCTACGGTGCTTGGAAATCGGCTTCGGAGTCGTTGCGACTGGGCCGTAAGGACGTCACAGCATCACACGTCGGGGTCACCAATTGTTGAGTTCCTTGGTGGTGGTGTTTTGGTCGACGTGTATCCTGGGTACAGTGTAGCCTTGTGTAGGGAGTATGATTAAAACGGACTGCAGAAAGTAACATATTTATTGGTTCAGTTCACATTAGGTTCACAACTATTGCTCTGACATGGCACGTATGTAATTTAACGTGTGTCTCGATCTGCAGACATGTTTGTACCATCATTATGCGTAAGGGACTGGCGCTCGTGCACGCCACGGTGCCTGTAGGCGATTACACATTTTGTCGCGTCAGCATGTGTGGCGTGAGCCCCTACATTGTTTTCCAGAAAGAGGTGACGGCTTGCCATTCCTCCTCGCTCCGGACCAGGCCTTGTTGCTAAAGGTTGTTACGCCCAATACCCCTACGTGGACACGCCAGTGCTTCCTCCAAACTGAGCACACCTCAACCGTATGCTCCACCATGTCCTCCTGGAAGTCTACACAGGGTCGACCTTCTGTAGATACAATTCTGACGAAGCATCCGTAACATTAATTACTCGCGAGTATTCTTCATAAGCATCTGTGGAACTCAAGAGACACGAATTAAATTTAATACCTACTTTGCAATTTAATTTTGTACGTAAGAGAAATGTGACGTCTTTTACGTCTGTCAACGAGGTTCATGTCGGCTTTGGGTTCTTATTCACGGTTTTGGCAAAGAGGCAAAGTGAATTAATATTCTAACTTCATCATTCCTCCTGCCCTTGTCCTATTTTATTTGGGGTCGGCGCAACACGTTTTTTTTTTCTTCCATTCTGTCCTGGCACCCGTCACCCTATCACCTAATCCTCTTTCTTTCATATCACTTCTGTCTCTGTTGGGAATCAAACTCAACAACCATTGGCGACGTGGTCTGCACGCGCAGGCGGTATGCACATACGTCATCGGCAGCGGGGGAGTGGAGACGCGGGCGCGGACACAGTTGGTCCGGCGCACCGCAGGCACTCGCCAGCACTCGCTTCCACGGACAGCTGCGCGACGGACGACCTCTCGATTACCTTTATTTATTGTTTGTCCGGAATCGTTGTATTTGAATATTGGAGTAACGGCAATATACCAACGATTATTGAAATACAGTCCACTCATTTCCAACTCATTCTTTACAGTCTCCCTCTCCATTCATTCACATGTATACTCATAGCTCTTTTATTAACATGTGTCTCATTCCTCCTCTAATATTCTAATAAGTTAGAACTTATTTTCGCATCTATGTATAACATAGGTGTTATACATAGATGCGAAAATAAGTCTACCTTGTCATGTCTAATCAGAAGGAAGGTAACGGCCAAACCCGATTTCAATAATAATATTAACTTAAATAATATTAACTCAGGCACAAGTGTACCGAATTCGCCTCGGTATCTGCTAACTTGACCTTACTTTTACGCAATAAGGTTTGATTTAGCTGGCATGAGGTATGCTATATTAGGTACACGGGTGCCTGAGAGGTTAATTCGAAACTTGCCATATTTTGTTAGTAACAATTTAAAATTAGAACTACTACCAGTTTCGCCTAGGCCAATCCAGTCCTCCCTAAACGGAGCCCCGCTCCACAGGGCTCCTATTTCTTTCCGCTGCACTCACGCCTTAGCTTTCTAATCCCTCAACTGCAACGACCTTAAAGCCACTAGACGTGTAATAACAGGCGACGCATGTCTGTCAACACATCTGACTAATAGATCTGATGTGTGTAGTGATGTACCAATTCTTATGACCGCCTGTGTTATCGATAAAGCTGAATACCTATTTACTATTTATACGATCATTTTATACTTACTACATTAAAATTGAAATTTTATTGTTAATCAGTTATTGATTTTAGGTTCTCGAAAGATTCTGATTTTAAAAATAAATGGATAATTGCAAACAAGCGAGAAAAATGGTTCCTTGGATACTATTTTTTACCGTTATAATAATTATACCGTTATAATATTATAATGTTACGTTTTTATAGAAAGAGAGGATTTTTGCAGCATTTTTTGTTTTTTTTAACTTGACGTTATCACTCAAAATTTATTAATAACATAAAGTATGAACATTTTATGTTAAAATAATATCAAGAACTAGGAAGGTTAAAAATACAATTAATAATTGTACTAAATATTATAAAAAAATATCGATACTTTCGTGATTTATTTAAATCTACCCCATCCCTAGAGTGTCGTAATGACCTTGGTCGGACCAAACAGAACGCAGTACCCGCTTTCCGCACCTCAGCTAGCTAACAGAATTTTTTCGATGCGTTGGAGCAAGCATGCGGCGTCTACGGGCTATATAGTCGATGCTCAACTGTAACTCGAACTTATTGAGTCTGCGTAAAAAAATGGCGCGTGTGTAAGTCGACTCATTGAGTTCGATGGGAGTTAGGTCGTATTTAATACGTGTTTTCTCAGTCTAGAGTATGGAAAAATGAGTAATATTTTCCAATTAATCAGCCTTTACTTATAATGTTCCTACTGTCAAGACTCAGACTTCCTATCTAGTAGAAGAAAGCGGCCGTAAAAATCGCGCGGGTGTATTGCGTATTGGATGTCACATAATTATGTCTTCGATTTTTTTTTTGGTCCTAGGACATACCGGTTTCCTTATTTTCCTTTCTCCATTTTGAGAGTTGTGCAGATTAAATAAATAATAATAATTGAATAATATTTAGATACAAGTGGAAAAAGTTCGTCATTGCAACCGCAGCGGAATCCGCAAAAGTCGTAGGCGAGGGTGTTATGAAGCCGAGAGTCAAACGACGTTTTTCAATACACTTACGAAGATATAAATAAACGAGGGTCGCTTAGCCTGATACGATAAATGTAATAAATTAAGTGATGAGGACGGGTTCGCAAACTTTTCCGCACTAGTGCGAAAAATAGCAAATTGTGTGCCTAAAAGCGGTAGCGATAAGAGTAGGTTTTGTAGTAAGTGAGAGAAAATAACAGTGAATGGTTTGATTGAGTATTCGGCAGCTTATTGATAAGTCGGTTACACAATCTCATATAAGCCATTTTGATTGGCTGACCCATTTTCGTCAACGAATCGCGGTTGACATGAGATTTCGCGATTGGACAGAATGAAACCCTCGACCTGAAATGACGTGGTTTTCAGGTCGTTTTGGCGTTTAATGATTGGTCAGGGCGTACAATTAGACGGCTAATTTAACCAGATGGTTGTGATATATGACGTATAATCCATTAAATTATGATCGTTTTAATCCCGTGGAGGGTCGATCCGGTACATGAAACGCTATCGATTTGTAAAGATAAAATCAAAAATAAATATCCTCGCCGAACGGTCAGACGGTACTTCACGCCGGATCAGCTGCTCAAACTTAATCAAGCGCAAGTGCGATCGTATATGGAGTACTGCTCTCATCTTTGGGACGGATCTGCCCGATACCAGCTTGATGCGCTTGAGACTATTGAGAGGCGAGCCAAGAGGATCATTGGCAATGATGCACTCGTCAAGTCGAGGCTTCAAAGTCTTGAGCATCGACGCCGGGTTGCTAGCCTGTTGGTTTTCAACAGGTTACATTTCGGGGAGTGTGCGTCGGAATTGCATAGCCTAATTCCGCCTAGCCCGTTCCATCATCGGACTACCAGACGTACGGCGTTGCGCCACCGGTACATGGTGGACATCCCACCTATACGCACAAAGCGTTTTGGGAACACTTTTATTATGCGTACAGCTAAGGAGTGGAATTCCCTGCCGAAGTCTGTGTTTCCTGATGGCTACAACCCGGGAGTCTTTAAGTCAAGAGTGAATAGGTTTCTTCTAGGTAAGCGCGATCCATCGTCGACCGTATCGTCGCTTTCCATCAGGTGAGATAGCGGTCAAGCGCGAACCTATCAATAATAAAAAAAAAAATCCTGAAAACATTGCATTGGTCCAAAAAAATCTGAAACTCGTTAGTAACACAGGAAGTCTATAACCGAAATCAGGACAAATGTTGTTGTGCAAAAAATTACTCACCACAAAAATTACATTACACAAAGAAAGCAACTGGAAAAGTTTTAAATATTTTCTACGCGGTGTATTACATTCCCTCGTATATTCCGTTTTGTTACCAATACTTTATACATTAACAAAAATCTATAATTTGTTTAAGTTCACAAGGTAAGTGAACTTGATCTTGACCTTCAATACAGTCCAAAATAAATCTTCCCTAATAATGCCTTTTCTTTATTGAGTCGACCTTCTATAAGTCCTAATACAATATGCTAATACTTTCCGCAGAATATCGGTCCAATCCCGCCATTCTTTTATCACTTAAATCTACACCGGGAATTACCTTCTCAGGAAAAACGGTGGGCTATTGGAAAACCTTTTTTTTCGTACCCTATAATGGTAAAATTAAAATTTATTAGAGATTTAGTGGTATACAGGTAAGCTGGGTAAACTAGGGACTTATTTATAAAGAGTTTCTACCTTTGTTTTGTCATGAAAATATATTGTATAAGTCTGATGTCTATAGAGACCGTATCTACAATTATACTCCTAAAGTACCTTTGCCTAAGTGTTACCATTGTGCGGACCGCCTGGAAGGCCCTGAGGAGCATACACTGGAGGTGTGTCCCGCATGGGAGTACCGTCTTGTCCTGGTGGCGTGGCCGCATGGTCCAAAGTGAGAAGGAATGGCAGACTGCCGCCTCCTTCGAAGCAGTAATACTAGCGAAAGAGGCGGCCGCACGCGCGATAGAATGGACATCTTCACACCTTAGCCATCGGGATCGAGACTAAGACGTCCAGCATCGTAGGCGTGGGCTTGCAGACGACGAGCAAAGGGCAGCTCGCTTTCTAGCCGTCTAGTAACCGTCCAGACAGAGCCCGAGTCGTCGACGGCGCATAGTGTTCGACGCATGCTTCAAAGAGATGGTCCTACTGGGACCAAACCTGTGGTCCAGGAACGCAAGGCATCAACATAAATCAAAAATAACTACGTATAATGATGACTCATGTCAAGTTGTCGGTGCATATACAAATGATTGTTTTGTTTCGCCATTGAAAGTATTAAACTAATGCGCTTCACCATCAACGATTGAATCACTACTTACCGTCAGATGCGACCGCAGTCAAGCACTGGTTTATATCATTTAAAAAGTAAGCTGATTTATTTGTTTTAACAGTTGAATTGGCATGTCCTGTGTTTAACTGGTCAAACTTTGTGTTGTCATAAGATTAAATTTATCGAATTTCTTCTGGGTTTCGATACAAAAGACATCAATTTATTTCGATAGGTTAAGAGGGAGATTGTTATTGTAATCTCCTTTGTGGCGGAGAAAAGGTTGATTTCGTAGTGTTTGTGGGATAATAGGCTGTCGATCAAATAGGTTGACCTTCCGTTGGGCAGTTAACCTTTCAATTGGTCAATCTTTCCACTTATCAAGTTCTGATTGGTGAAGATCTTGAAAATGGTCACAGTGCGGTAGTCGGCGGTTTATTTTATTTTTCATTACTTATCTACATTGTGCTCACATAATAGAACAAGAAATATGTAACCAAAATTATGTAAGTCATAATTTGATTTAAAAGACTGACCATGGAGTTTCTTGCACGTTCTTCTCCAAAGAGATCTACGCTTTGGAATGTGCAATACAGCTTCACTTTCTTTTTTTGACTGACCAACATTTTGACAAGTAAACGTTTTTGATTTGATTTGATTTTAATTCACAAATAGCTAGTGCGTACAGACAGACGCACAACAAAGTGATCCTATAAGGGTTCCGTTTTCTTTTTGAGGCGCGGAACCCTAAAATTGAGTCCAAGTGCAACCAGTTAGATTGCATCAGACTCCATTAAGAACAAAATAATGCACCCACTTACATTAACAGCTTTCCAATACACGGAGATATAATGCACTCAGCCTTGAAACTCCAGTTGCTTTTAAGTAATTCCGAATAGAAAAACCCATCATCATCATCATCAGCCTTTTAATGTTCTCGCTGCTGGGACACAGGCCTCCTCTCTAAGAGAAGGAATGGGCCGTAATTCACCTGGGCCCAGTGCGGCTTGGTGAATTTTACACAAAAATTACATGGCTATGGCATTAGAGGAAACATCCTTAGGCTTTTAGAATCTTACTGAAATTACTAGAATATGTCCTACAACCAAATTAGAAATCACATATACCTCTAAACCAAGGTACATAAAATACGGCGTGCCTCAAGGTAGCGTTTTAGGACCACCGCTTTTCTTGATTTACATAAATGACCTCCCAAAATTCATAGGGCAAAAAATGGTATTCTTTGCAGACGATAGCACTGCTATTATAGAATGTAATAATCCAAACAATTATCAAAATGACATTAACAATTCTTTAAATAAAATAATAAATTGGCTTAATAATAATAATCTTATAATTAATTTAAGTAAAACGAATGTAATGCACTTTCATCAACGACTTGAGAAACCATTAATTAATGTTGCATATGATAATTATGAGATAGAAGAAGTTAATACTGCGAAGTTCTTGAGTATAACTATAGATGAAAAACTGACTTGGAAACCTCATTTGGAGGTAATCTGCAAGCGATTGAGTAAATCAGCATATTTGTAAAGCTGTGGAGTGGAATCCCCTGCCGGACTCTGTTTCCCGATAGCTATTACCTAGCCAGGGCTCGTTTATTGACCGCATCGTCGCTTTCCATCAGGTGAGATAGTGGTCAAGTTCGAGCCTATCAACAATGATAAAAAAAAAACAAAAGCTTTCGTCGATATTGTCATTTTAGAGTTTAACATAAGATTGGACTCAAAAAAACAGTGCCATCTATTTTTGAATCTTGGTCACTATTTGGTCAAAGCTTTATACCATTGGCAATCTCCAGGTCTTCATTCTTCCCGGTAAGAGAAGTATATCATAATCTGCCTTTTTTTCGGTTTTTTTTTATGTTAAGTAAAATCATCCAATGACAAATCCCGCCCTTGGGCGGAGCGGGAAGTAGTAAAAACCGTTCCTTCGTTGCCTATCGTGCCGAGGCCGGGTATTCCTTTCGGAAGCTGACCCATGACCCCAGCAGGCTTCGACCCTGCCTGCCTGCAGGGGAATTCCGTGATGGAAACAATAATGGTGACACCCGGGTGTTTCGTCCGCTCGAATCCGGTGCAGGAACCTCTCGAATTTACCATGTCCAGTTAAGACCCACGTCATGCGGAAGGTGAGGACGCCGTGACTTCTTTCCAGCCATTCCTCAAAGAGGGGTCTTACCGCCATGATTATGGCGTTTTTAAGTGCATCATGCCCTGGTGTATGACTTTTAGCAGATGAATTAAATGGCATGGAATTCTTAAGAGTACAACTACAATAATTAAGGATGTGTTTCATTGTATTTTTCCTTTTCAAGCCTTCTAATGACATCACACATTTGGTCATTCAGGGGCGTAGATAGGCGTGGGCGACGTGGACCTTTAACCGCGGCCTCGTATTCAAAGGGGCCTCGCACAAGCGAGAACTCTTTAAGAACAAGTGTTTTTTTCTAAATTGATAGGATCACGCTTGGCCACTTTTTCACCTGATGGGAAGCGACGATGTGGTCGAACACAGTTGCGATAGTCGCTGTCTTACTTTCATGAAATAAAATGCCTCGCTGATGCACCTTCGCCCACATCTAAATTAGTCTACGCTACGCCTCTGGTCTCATCCCAACAAACGTCTTCGTTAACGAGCATCCAACTGCGACAGTTAATTAACAGCATCATTATAAGATACTTTAAAACTTTTCCTTGACAAAAGTCTTAAGTGGCCTGTATTATAGGCCCTTTGCTTTTGACATGGGACTTACGCCACTGGAATAGAGTTGAAATTGAATGAGAGGGTAGCGTTTTTTTTATTCTTTTTTGTAATACTTTTAAGTAGGTCCGTATTCAGTGTAATTAACTCGAAATGGTGTCTGGAAGTATTAGTTTTTTTTAAGCAACATTTGTTTGTTACTTTCACTCTAACGCTCTTTTTACCCGACTGCGCCAGAAGGAGGGTTATGTTTTTCGAGAGTATGTATGTATGTATGTTTGTATGTATGTATGTATGTATAAATGTTTGGCACGCTCTGCAGCCTGAACGGCTCGATGGATTTTAGCTTGAGAGGTGTCGTTAGATTTGTATTTACTGTGAGAGTGACACTGGGTATATCAAAATTAAAAAAAAAAAACAAAATGGCGGATTTTTGGCGCCAAATTCAAATATTTGGCACGCTCTGTGGCCTGAACGGCTCGATGGATTTTAGTTTGCGAGGTGTCGTTAGATTTGTAATTACTGTGAAAGTGATATCGTAAAAAAATAAAAGTAAAAAATAAAAGATAGTAATTTAAAAAAATTAAAAAACCCGACTGCTTTTCTGAGTATTCATGAAAAAGCCCTAAAACAAGAAAGTCGTTGTAGCAGTCGGGACCCATTCTAGAAAGTCAGCCGTCTAGTCAGTAGATCTATGATGTAATGGGTCCCGACTGCTACAACGACTTTCTTGTTTTAGGGCTTTTTCATGAATACTCATAAAAGCAGTCGGGTTTTTTAGTTTTTTAAATTACTATCTTTTTTTTATTGATATAAACCAGTGCTTGACTGCGAACCCACTTGATAGTAAGTAGTGATGCAATTGTTGATGATGTGTAAAGAAAGGATTTTCCAAAATTTATCCGGTTCCAAAATCTACTCAGTTGTGGAAAATTCCCGAGCAGTGGTGGCCAAGTAGTAACATCCCTGACCTACGAGTTGTAGGTCGCTGATTCAAACCCAGCCAGGCGCATTACTTTGTGTAATTTATCACCACTGCTCTCAAAACAGTGATGGAAAACATCGTGAGGAAATCAGCATGTCCTAGAACCAAAAATTCGAAGACATGTGACATTCACCAACCCTCACTGGGCCCGCGTGGTGGATTACGGCCCATTCCCTATCTCTTAGAGAGGAGGCATGTGTCCTAGCAGTAAGAACGTTAAAAAGGCTAGTTATGCTTACGCTTTTGCTTACCCCTCAGAGGATAGAATGGAGGGTCAAAGTTTGTATATGCCAAACCAAGTTACCTATAGGTTTTCACTCCATTGAAAATTTTCTCCAACATATTTTGGCATTTACTCCGTATTTCATCCGCCATTTGACAACACATGCGAACGTGCTCCGGATGACATTCATTCGTCAATCAAATTGTCAGCGGCCTATTCGTTGATAAATTGCTTCTGCGTTACTTGTTCACTGTATTTTATTTTTTGCTATTGTACTTTTTTTTTCTGTAATATAATACCGAAAAGAAGAATACGATTATTCCGCAAATCTTCAAGTCATTGCTTCATAATCGTGTTTGAAAAATGTATGTGCTCCAACAAAAAATAGCATAAAAATTTTAGTGTGATGTCACGCCTATTTTTTTTAACTGTTGATAGGTTCACGCTTGACCACTATCTCACCTGATAGAAAGTGACGATGTGGTCGATTATGAAGCACTCTTTCCTAGAAGTTACCTATTCACTCTTGACTTAAAAGATCCTTACTACTCCTACGGACTCAGGCAAAGAATTTCATTCCTTAGTTGTACACAATGACTGTGATGTTTGACTGATCTCATGATGGAGCCAGAAGGTGGAAGGTAGGCACAGGAACTTTATAATAAAACAGTGTATCAGTGTTTGGGCTAATTGGAATTGTCATGAAATATAGTTATTCTGCCTCCCCTAGCCAAATTACAATCGTTTCGTTTAGCGTGAACGGTTGGAGTTGGCCACGCCCCCAATTCCTTTGTTCTGAAGTCATCTCAACGGTCACTCACGTGGTCAGAATGAAGGAATTGGGGGCATGGCCAACACCAAGCGTTCACGTTAAACGAAACGATTGTAACTTGGCTAGGGGGGCTGACTATAGTAAATTAGTGTATGACAACTAAAAAGTGTGAAATTAAAAAAAAAAAAATTACCGTTAGTGAAGTACTAAAAAAAAAAATACCGGGCAAGTGCGAGTCGGACTCGTACACTGAGGGTTCCGTACAAAATTTCAATTCACGAATCGAGTCTCGAAAATTTTTCCGATTTTTTTGACATTTTCAAGGGACCGTAGATTTAATTTCAATTTGATAAGTACTTCTACGCGTTCCCGAGGTAAAGAGTCTTATAGACAGACAGACAAATGGACAACAAAGTGATCCTACAAGAGACCCGTTTTTTTTTCTTTTTGAGGCTCGGAACCCTAAAAAACAAACAATACGAAGACCTACTCGTTCATAGATCCCTGAGATGAAGTTTGTAAGCCTATAAGCATAACTTCAGTCGATAATGTATGTGTCGGGATTATTTATTATATTTTAGTCTAAAAGCTTCGGCGGTTCAGCCTAACTGAATTGAAAGCTTGTAGCCTAGTCTAGTCGTGATTGGATTTTCTCTGTGCTAGTGCTTTTAGTAACAATTGAAGGGTACCATTCGGAATAAACCACTTTAATTTTAGTATATGTGAAACCTGAAACACGTGTCTAATATGTTTATGTAAAGAATCTATATACATACAAAATTTCAAAACTGTGTCATGAAAAATCACAAAGTTATAAGCTTGCTATGTTACCTAGTGTCCTGGTGACTTAGGGGTTATTTTACCCGTACGCTTTTTTTATGGTATCTACTAAAATCATCCAATGACATCCCCAGCCTTTGGGTGAAACGGGAGTTAGTGTCAGACTCTTACTGACTAAAAACCTGCCCTTTTCCTTCATTGCCTTGGTTCCAGGGCCCTGGCATGCATTTTCTTACCTCCCCAGAATAGACTTCGACTCTGCTGGGCCCCTACAGTTTGCTGACAACTCCTTGAGGTACGCGCCGTCGACGACTTGGGCTCGGTCCGGACGGTTTCCGGATGGTTGAACAGCTAGCTCATTGCTCGCCGCCCACAAGCCCGCGCCTACGGTGGCAAGTTTCTGAGGTTAAATTCCAATATACTCACTCTGGGTGTAGATGTGGGAAAGCAGTGGTGGCCGAGTGGTGGGCAGCCCCGACTTACAAGTTTTAGGTCGCAGGGTCAAACCCAGCCAGGCGCATTACTTTGTGTAATTTATTTTATCACCACTCTCAAAACGGTGAAAGAAAATATCGCGTAGAAACCGGCATGTCCTAGAACCAAAAATTTGACACATGTGACATCCACCAACCCGCACTGCTTCCGCTTGGTGGATTATGGTCCATTCCCTTTCCTAGAGAGAAGGCCTGAGTCCCAGCCGTGGAAGCATTGTAAGGCTGATGCTATGCTATGCTACTCTGGGTGTAGCAGTAGGAATGGTTTTTTATGGTAGGTAATATCATCTAATGACAAATCCCGCCCTTGGGCGGAGCGGAAAATAGTGTCAGACTCTACTGACTAAAAACCTACCCCATTCCTTCGTTGCCTATCATAGCAGTCTGACCCTTCCTGGGTCAGACTTTTACTATTTAAAATATCCGCCTCTTTGGTGACTTTTTCAAACAATACTGCAGATTTTTTGTTTTAGAACTTACAAATCTTATCAGTACACGTTTCTATCGAAAATCAATACTCTTAAAATACTTCTAAACTAGAATAGAAAGCAATTTAAAAGAATTAGGGGCTAGGGTAGACCGATTTATTTCTGTAAGAACGTTACAGAAATAAATAGGTTTGGAGTAAGTAGAATTTTCGCCTGTCCTACTTATTGTTAACTCTATAGTCTATATACAATAAAGAATATTGAATATTGAATTTTCCTACCTATAGGATTTTTTTATGGTAGGTAAAATTATACATCGTCATTGAGAGCAGCGGTGGCCGAGTGGTAACCCATTCTAGAAATGGAGGCTTAGTGAATTGAGAGCACATACCTACTCGTATATTATGGGTCCCGACTGCTACAATTTATATTATTTATTTATACTTTCTTGTTTTAGGGCTTTTTCATGAATACCCAGAAAAGCAGCCGGGTTTTTTAGTTTTTTAAATTACCGTTTTTATTTTATATTTTTTTAGTTTTATTTTATTACGATATCGCTTTCACAGTAATTACGAATCTAACGACACCTCGCAAACTAAAATTCATCGAGCCGTTCAGGCCGCAGAGCGTGCCAAACATTTGAATTTGGTGCCAAAAATCCGCCATTTTGTTTTTTTATTATTTTGTTATACCCAGTGTTACTCTCACAGTAATTACGAATCTAACGACACCTCTCAAGCTAAAATCCATCGAGCCGTTCAGGCTGCAGAGCATGCCAAACAATTATACATACATACATACTCTCAAAAAACATAACCCTCCTTCTGGCGCAGTCGGGTAAAAATAAAAACACTTTTACACGTCAATTCAGAATAGAAGATACGTTTCGCTAGCCTCTGGTTATATGTATGTACTATATTACTAATATTTCGGTCTGAATTACAGGAACTTACGCAATAAACGAAAATACAAAAAAGAAATAGCTTTAGAGAATTAAAGATCTTGGAAAGTTCCCAGTAGATTCGATGTAACCATAAAATAAATTTCCAACATATAGCCAACATGAAGACTTCCCATTATGTACAAAATGGATACCAAATAACGATAAATCGGTATTTACAGTCATGAATTCCGATTTCGCTGTCGTATATTTCATTTAAATATTTAATTTGTAATCGTACAAATAAATTGGAACGTATCCCATTACTCATGGGATGCATTCATATTTTGGGTCGAAAATCGAATTACTAATTGGACATTTTAATTGGACACGTCGCATCGACGTTTTGAATTGAATTATCTGGGAACCAATCTGATGTTTGTATAAAACTGTTTTATTGAGTTTGTTTTTGTTCATAAAGCATTAGTAAAATAAAAAATCGGGTAAATGTGAGTCAAAATCTCGAACTTAGGGTTGTTTTAATATCATGCGGATTTCATCACGCATGTAATATAATAATAATATTCCACAACTATCACACAAAACCGTCTAGTCCCAAGCTAAACAGGGCTTGTGTTATGGGTACCAGACAAGTGATAAACATACTTATATATTTCTAAATACATACATATTATAGATAAATAACACCCAGACACAACAAATGATCGTGCTCATTACACAAACATTTGTCCTGGGTTGAAATCGAACCCACGACCTCCGGCATAGCAGTCAGGGCCATTAACCACTAGACTAAAAGGCCTGTCGGAAAAAAATGTGGATTTTCTTCGCATGCAGAAAAATTCAAAGAACAAAGGAACTGCGTCCCGCGTGCGTATTGCACGCATTACAATACATAATTGTATAAAAAGGACATTCGCGGAAGTTACGCATGCGGAGCAAATCCGCACGTGTGATGAAATCTGCTCAGCAAACTGTACCCAGCATGGTCGAAACCTACTCTGGGGCTCTGGATAGGTATGAAAATGCATACCGCTCCGCTCAAGGGCGGAGAATGTCATTGGATGATTTTGGATGACTGGCCTGTTGGTCTAGTAGTTAGTGGCCCTGACTGCTATGTCGGAGGTCGTGGGTTCGATTCCCACCCAGGACAAATGTTTGTGTGATGAGCACGATCATTTGCTCTGTGTCTGGGTGTAATTTATCTACTCGTATATTAAGTTTGTATTTAGAAATATATAAGTATGTTTATCAGTTGTCTAGTACCCATAACACAAGCTCTGATTAGCTTGGGACTAGACGACGTTGTGTGATAGTTGTGGAATATTATAATTATTATTATTATTATTTTACCTACCATAAAAAAAAAGATATTAAAATACCCTTAGGGTTTCGCACAAACTTACATTTATCAATAACTCAATTCTTGAATCGAGTGTCGAAGATTTTTCCGAATCGAAAAAAAAGGATTTTTATGGATAGACAGACAGACGGACAACAAAGAGATCCTCTAAGTATTCTGTGATTGCTTTTGAAGTACTGACCCTTAAAAATTAGGCGAGTTAGACTCGCGTAGTGAGAGTTTCCAACAAACGTACCTCTGTAAATAGTTCAATTCCTGAATCGCGAGTCTAAAAGATTTCTCCTAACTGAAAAAGTCGACAGTTTTCAGATTTTTTTTACATTTATTCTAAATTAATCTTAACAGAAAATTATAATTGGGGCTATGCGGAACAGAGAGTAAAGTACCACATACCTCTGTTGAAAAGGGAGGATCCTCCGACCAGACAGGTGTTATATCTGGTGGGCTACTGCCCGATAGATGATTTTGGGTATTTTTTTTTATTTGTTTATCATATAAACAAAGAATACAGGATTAACTATATTAAATAGCAACTAAAAACCACGAAGGTTTAAACTTGTGCTATCATAAATCTATCCCAACATCGAAATAGTACGTTATTATAATAATTCGTAAAATGATTAGGTCTTTATAAACTTAATTAAATGGTTGAGCTGAGTGGGGCTGAGGCACGCGTCATGCTCGTGAACGGGCGCCGTCAGTAGGGACTGGTCATCTCTTAGCTGCCAGTAGCTCAATTCAATTTCTATTTTTTAATTAGTTCATTTTATTTTTTTATTACTTATCTGCATTGTGCTCAAATAATAGAAGCGACAAGAAAAATGTAACCAAGATTTATGTAACTCATAAAATGATTTTAAAAGAGTGTCCATGGAGTTTCTTGCACGTTCTTCTCCAAAGAGATCTACGCTTTGGATCGTGCAATTTAGCTTCACTTTTTTTTGGACTGACTGACAATTTGACAATTCAAAATTGCCTGTAATTGGTCTATTTGAAATAATCTATTCTGATTCTGATTCGGAAACAATCATTCCTATAAAATACTTAGGTGACGACATAGATGTCGCTACATCACTCTGGATATGTGATATCATAAAGAAAGAGACCTCGTAACTTACCTGATCCAAAGCCGAAACTCAAGGAAAAACAAAGCAGTTACACTATAATGACGAAAAGAATATACGAAGGTTTAGCAATGAAATATTATATAGCTGACAAAATATCGAGCAAGGACAGGCATTGAAATAAATTAGACTTGTTTGTGACAACGTGAACTCAAGGTGACACCGAGTAGATTTTGTACAGAGAGCTTGAATTGGTGTAAAGTTTTCGGAGTGTTATATAAGTGAATAACACTCGTATAGTTGTTATGGAAATATTATTTATAGAATAGTGAATAGCAAGGTGTTATTCTGAATATATAATTTAGGTTTCTTCAAGGCTAGAGTGAATAAGATATTCATAAACTAGTGCGTTTCACCATCAACGATTCTATCACTGCTTATCATAAGGTGGGATCGCAGTTAAGCACTAGTTTAGTATAGTATCAGCTTTATAATGTTCCCACTGCTGCGACTCTGGCATCCTCTCTAGGAGAGGGAATGGGCCGTAATCGGTGGATTACGGCCCATTCCCTCGCGGCCCCAGTGTGGGTTGGTGGATGTCACATGTCTTCAAATGTTTGATTCAAGGTCCATTTCCCTCACGATGTTTTCCTTCACCGTCCGTTGGATGTCCGTTCCTTCACGCGTGCGATCGTCTTCCTCGCTAACAATACTGCTTTGCTGAAGGGATTGACTGCTGCCCACTCCCATTCGCTCCGGGTCGTGGCCTGAACCTGGGCCCGCGAACTGTGAAGTAAACGACATTTTGATGTCACCCACATTTTTCAATGGTTTGATTTGCCTGATATTGTTCGTGTTGCGTCCTCAATCGAAATTCATTTAATTGATGCATTCATTTTTACGAATCTCATGGGGCTATTTTTATTACTTTTTCCTGGCCATAAGGAGATATTAGTTAGAAAGTGTGTTTATATTTATTACTAACAATAGTGTTTAAGTCTAATGTATACTAACCGTTGGACCACGATGTCCGAAAAATAAACATTTGAATTTGAATTTTGAAAAATTAGCTACTCGTATGTAACATCGACTAAAACTATTTATATATTTATAAATTACATAAAAAACGACCAGTCTATTACTATACAAACTTAAAAATTAAACCCTTATCTAACTAAAAGGAATCTAAAATATGGCGTCGAAAAACGTCTCCGCATAGTTTCAAAAGACTGGCGGCATTGCCACGCCTTTAGTCAATACTTATTCTTTACCCTTAGTAAACATTAGCCCTTGGGTCAAGCGAAATGTCAATAAGGCATTTAGAGAGGTCTTTATACAATTGTCAAGCACTCAAATCCCACGTTCCGAGAGTTTCAACCCTAAACGGATCGATAAATAAAACTGTAAGCAAGTTGATTGTAAACTAGTTAAGTGTGTCGCCGCTTGAGGTTCTCTGCTGCCACAGCAGTACAGCACGACGAGTAAAAAAATATACATATAAAAAAACGGTAATTTAAAAAACTAAAAAATTCGACTGCTTTTTTGAGTAGAAAAAGCCCTAAACAAGAAAGTTGTTGTACCCGATTGCACTTAACTATATAATATTTTAAATACAAGATAAGTTGTAGCAATCGGGACCCATTCTCGAAATGGAGGCTTAGTGAATTGAGAGCACATACCTATATTACATTGCAGATTACTCCAATCTACTGACTAGACGGCTGACTTACTAGAATGGGTCCCGACTGCTACAATTTATCTATGTATATAGCCTATGTTACTCGGGACGATGCAAGGATTCTAAGGATACCTCATACGTGTAAATCGGTTCAGTCATTTAGAAGTTACGGTGGAATAAAGAAACTCACATACATACATACATACATGAACCCTGAAAACATAACACTCCTTTTTTGGGGCAGTCGTGTAAAAATAAGATACGGCTGTTTATCTAGCAAAAACGCGTATTTCGACACTCTCAAGTAAATCAAAATTCATAGGGTACTTTCCGTTGACCTAGAACCCTGAAATTGCAAATCATGAAGCAAGGTGTCGTAGCATAAATATAGGAAAAGTCACAAAAAAAAACTTTTTTACAATTCGGAAAATCTTTGTAACTCAATTCGGGAATTGAACTGGTTTTCTTTCATAGGTAACTTTGTTCGAAACTTTGCCCTGTTTTTGTTTAGTTTATAATATATTTTACTATTCAAACAATATCTGAAGCTCTGACCACAACAAAATTATTTAAATAATTAAAAGTATATGTGAGACTTCTGACAGACTAAATAAAATACTAACAGAAAAAAATAAATTAAAAAAAAACACCACCACCACCCACGCACTACCACTATGAAATTACTACTCCACACCACCACAACACACCAACGCCACTACCACCACCACTACTACCACCACCACTCCACTACGGATTGTAAAAGGACTCTAATTTAAAAAAAAACCCTGTTATATCACGATTAAGAAGACTTTACACCCTCATACAAATCGGGTTTAGACATAAATCTCAACTAATTACAGCGGCTTCAGTGGACTTGTGTCCTAATCCTTGGCTTAACGCCAAGAACGGAAGGCGTTTGTCACTTCAGGTAATAGTAGTTGAGACAAGAGGCTCATTTACTTGTCCAGAAGGTGCGTTTCCAGTGATTTATGGTTTCCAGAGACCAGTAATTCACCTGGACGTATTGGTTTATTCATCCGTTCAATCATTTTGTACCAAGGTAACAACAGAATTGTTGGTATTTTGGAAATGAAACTAATCTTTTCTTTATGTGGTTGATGGTGAAAATAATGGCTTGAAAATACTAAATGTTTGCCGGAATATATGTATAATTTTAAGAATAGACCTTTGGGTGCAGTAAGAAAAAGTATCAAAATTTTACTAACTAAAATCCACCCTAATTCTTTCGGTTAACATTTGCATTACGTACAGGAGCCCTAGTCTACTATTTTCATAATATCGTAATTCCAACACGATCCCATTAAGTAAGTAAGTAATTGTTCCGGAGCGAGGAGGAGTGGCAGGCGGTTGCCTCCTTCTGCGAAGCAGAAATGCTAGCAAAGGTGGAGGCCGACAACATTACGCAACGGCGCACACGCCGCAGCCGCCACCGGGATTCCGATCCCAATTTTCGGCCACCGTAGGCGCGGGCTCGCGGTCGGCGAGCAATGGGTAGCTCGCTGTCCGACCGTCCCGAGCCCAAGTCGTCGACAGCGTGTACTGTTCCCGCGCGTCTCAAGGAGTTGTCAAAAACTGTAGGGGCCCAGCAGGGTCGAAGCCCAGGGTGAAAGTGCACACCCGGGCCCTGGAACCAAGGCAACGCAGGAGTGGGGTGGGTTTTTAGTCAGTAAAAGTTTAACACTATCTCCTGCCCTACCTAAGGACGGGATTTGTCATTGGATGATTTTTACCTACTGAAAAAAAAAACATTTTGCTAAAAGTTCGTAAACTATTCACTCATAATGGCCGATTATTTTTCAGTCAGTGGTCTCGTAATGGAATTGTGGTACGAGCTGTCTTGTAACGAATTAAAAGCAATAATTGCACAATAACGTTCTAATGGTTGGTCACTAATCAAAGGAACTGTCAAAATTTTAGCAGATTACCGCATACGTCAGATATTCATCCACCATTGACCCATACCAACCACCACCATTGTACGAGTACCTATATATTTAAGTTCCTGTGAATTGTTACAACATATTTTGGTGTACAATAAAGTTTATTCTATTCATTTGCCATTATATATGAAATTACCAATCTATGCCATTTTTTTTAATGGAGTGTCAGTGATTGATTATTGGAAAGTCATAATGACGCCTTTAAATTAGTAGATTACCAAACTTGTCAAAATTAACAATTATGAAATCAATGATAGACTATTCTGACACTATTATAACAGATTTGAGGCCCAGGACTGCGGTGACTCTTCGAAAAATCCCAACGCGGACACTGTAATGTGGCCTTACTATCTTTATTCATCGTAAAGCACAAATATCTCTTTTGTCGTCACCAAGAAGTATGTTAACTACCAAGAATTGTTTCTTAATAGTTTTAACTAGAAGTCATTAGTTCTAGATATAATTAGGTTACTTTTAGGCCAGCGTGCTGTCATCAACTATACACCGTAAAATTTTAGTCGTTTTAATCCCGCTGAGGGTTGATTCGGTACATGAAACACTATCGATTTGTAAAGAGAAAATTAAAAAAAAAAGTACTCTTTTCTTCAACCTTTTGAATACCGTAATTAGAGACCCAATAGAAAGACAATAGGTACCCCGGTGTCCATTTGGGGCTTCTCAGTTTACACTCGAATTAATTTACGCATGTACGAAATTAATTTCTTCAGGTAGACGTCAGCTGAGCGAGGCCAATGAACTGTAGGTAGTTAGTACGCAACGACCGACGACTCTCTACAAGGTCTTTGACTCGTTTACTTAAGGAAATTAATTTCGTACATGCGTATATTAAATCGAGTTTTAGAAAACAAAGAACTTTATTTTTTAAATTTTATCTTTAAAAATCGATAGTGTTTCATGTACCAAATCGACCCTCCTCGGAATTAAAACGGTCAAAATTTAACGGTGTATACCTACGCATCTTCACTGTTCAAATCCATTCAAATCTTGTCTGTAAAAATTGTTTTTTTTTTAGCAATAAAATCCACTACTGTTACACAATACTACGTATAACTTCTATGTTCCTTAGCTATATATAAAAGGAGAAACTGACTGACTGACATATCAATGCACAGCTAAAATTTTGCACAAGATTTCGAGCAATGGACCCGCCATAATCCCCATAACGGATGTTAAAATTTTGTTTGGAGAGACTTACTTTCCACGGGCGCGGCCGCTGGAATAAGCTAGTTATGTATATTCTGGATAAAAATTAGAGTATTATGCTTATATATCATCTGAAATTAGGTACCAATGTGATCAAAACGCAAATCTGTCCAAAAAATGTACCTCACGCAAAACAGTCGGTTACAATTTGTTAAATAGAACATATCGGTATATCTTCTCTTACATAGTTAATAATACAAGAGCCAAGTTCTCCCAGATTGCGTCTCTAAGAATTGAGAGAGTGTGTTAAATTCTTTATTACCTTGGCTTAGTGCCAGCAATGGCTGTTCGTATATTGTCACTTGAGGTAATATTCTACAGACTTCGTATAGTGTGTCAATGTCTTTTGTTTAGTGAATTGTACGTATTATTGTTTTGTCTGGCTGTGTTTTTAATGGGTCAATGTGTTGTTTGTAACTGGCGTCTATTAAAAAAGTAAATATGTAACTAAGTAATTCAAGAGTGAATAGGTTACTTCTAGGCAAGCGTGCTCCATCGTTGGCCACATCATCGCTTACTATCAGGTCAAATAGTCGTCAAACGCGAGACTATAAAAAATAAAAACAAGGACAGTAATTTGTGTTTACCTTTTGCTTAGTCCTCTGGAAAATACTAGTCTCATTAATCAGGAAAGAACTAGTCTTTCCTGATTATTTTTTTACAATAGTTGCCTATTTTAATTGCCTCAACGATGCTCATAAAAAAGAGTTTCTTTCATCTCATCAGATAAAGCTCATGAAACTCATAAATTATCCTGTGTTAAGACACTTCACGTAACCATCCATATCCATATAACTAACAGAGACATACCTCACTAATTGATGATGACCATGATCAATTTAAAATTGATGATAATCAATGAGGGAGGTATGTCTCTGTTGGTTATCTGAATGAGGCGGAGTATCCAACAGACACATACATATGTGCCACCCTAATTGATGATGATCATGATCAATTTAAAATTGATAATGAAAATGATCAATTTAAAATTGATGATAAATAATCAACAAGGGAGGTATGTCTTTGAAGATATCGGGGGAATAGTTCAACGGTATGTCTATACCTCCCTAATTGATGATCATAATCAATTTAAAATTGATGATGATCAATGAGAGAGGTATGTCCCTGATCTGAATGGGATAGAGTGTCTCAACACATCATATCACATTTACCTAACAAGTCTCATGGGCTGTTTTTACCGTTTATTTATTTATTAAAACTTCATGCAACACAAAGGTACAAAGGCGGACTTAATGCCTGAGACATTCTCTACCAGTCAACTAAGGGTAGTCGTATGTATGGTCATGATGTCCGTAAAGAAAATTTTTTATTTGACAATGGGGTGACAACATTTGCGTAAATGAAGAAACTATATTGGAATTGATTTTTTTACGCCCAAAAATATATCCACCACATGTGGAGGTGTAAATTCTAAAATTAGTAAATCCAAATTTCATAATTATTTCATTTTGTTAGCCAACCATTCCCTCTCCTAGAGAGGAGGCCTGAGTCCCAACAGTCGGAACATTAAAAGGCTAATGCTATTCCAACAAATGGCAATAAATATATTATTATTTAACCGTTGAACTATGATGTTCGAAAAATAAAGATTTGAATTTGAATATTATAGCTGCGTAATGAATGTAAATCAACACAGCTTCGCCCACTTTTAGATTAATTATTCATCTGAGAGGTAATCAAAATATCATCCACGTATGCACGCACAAAAGTTTGCTTCAATTTAACCCTTTTGACGTAGTTTCACACCTACACAGCTGATTGTAATAATAAATTAAATGGTTGAAAATGATAATAAGAAAATAATTAATTCTAGCAACGATAAATTTTTGGATTTACTCTTGTTTTGTTGAAATTTGATTGTACGCGTGTTCTAGGTCTAAAATTCGTTTAAAGTATACACTACTGTTAATACGCTAAATAACTTCTGCAATTACTGTACCTATTTTCTTGGTATTATAATATTGTAAATAATTATTCTGGTACCACTAAAAAAAACACTTAGACTAAACCCGATAAAGTCTCCAATCATCTTTTTCAATAATACCTCCTCAATTATAAATTAACTTTCAAAACTTCGCTTAAATTGAATATAGTCTGGAAAGGCTTTGTTTTTTTTAGGTGTGAAAATCATCCAATGACGTCTCCCGCTCCTATGTGGAGTGAGAGGGTATGACAGACTTTACTTACTAAAACCCAGGACTGTTTCTTCGTTACCTTTCTGAGTTCCTGACCTGACTGAGTTCTCCTTTCAGAAGCAAACCCTTGGCCCCAGTAGGCTTCGACCCTGTTAGGCCCTTAAGTTTTGCTGACATCTCCTTGAGGCGCGCGTAGACTATTACCGGACAGCAAACCCGCGCCTACGGTGGCCGGAAATCGGGATCAGGATCCCGGTAGCTGGGGCGTGAGAGCCGCTCCCTCGCGCTTACACGTGTGGCTTCCTCCATTGCTTCTCGTAGCATTACTGCTTAAAAAAAGGAGGCGACTGCATACCACTCCCCCACGCTTCGGACCACGCCCTGTAACAAGGCCTGGCGCGAGAGATCGTTGTAGTGCTCTGCAGGCGCAACTCTACTGTGTGCTCCACCGTGTCCTCCGGGCAGGTCTGAAAAAGCTCATGATACTAGACTGGTTGAAAGGAAAACACTCTCAACCAACAGCTCTCGAACAAGATGGCCAGACGCAGTAAAGAAGGTTGTTGGAGGTAACATATAGCAAACTGTTCATGCCCCAGAAGATTGCAAAACTTGCAGAAGCGTCGTATGTGCTCGCATTCTTCAAAAATAAAGCAATGACAAAGAGGGAAAAAAATATTTCATTCGGATAATGTAGTTAAACACAAAATTTTATTACTCGAATTCGTTGAAAAACCAACGGTAAATATAAAGTCATGCAAATAATCCAGATAAAAAGAGAGAATAAATTTAAAACACAGCAGTTGGGAATTTGAATCAAATATTTCAAAGATATACTAGGATTATACAAAGCGTTGCTGATAAATCTGAAGGTTTCTTATCTGTGTGGTTTTAAAGTTACAAAAGTTATTCTCAGTGGAATTAAGGATTGTTGACTTTTGTTTGTTTGCGTCAAAATGTTTTCCATGACAACGATTGTTGCCCAGAAAATAATGCTTGTATTCTCCAAAGACCTAAGTCTAAATAGAGATTTACGTACCTATTAAGACATCTAAATCTTTCTAGTTATGTTTAAATCAAGATAAGTAATAGGGGCAAGGTTTTTGTCACTGAATAGTCATCCTTATAATGTTCCCACTACTCGACCTCATCTCTAGGAAAAAATAGGCCATAAATCTCCTCGCGGGCCCTGTGTGGGTTGGTGGATGCCACATGTCTTCGATTTTTTAGTTCTAGAACATGCCGGTTTCCTCACGATATTTTTCGTCACTGTTTTGGGAGCAGTGGTTATGAAATAAATTACACAAAGTAATAAATTTGGTTGGGTTTGAACCTGCGACCTACAACTCGTAATTCGAGGCCAATACCACTGGGCTACCATTGCTTCACTACTCACTGACTAGACAGAAATTAACACCCATATTTACATACAAGTAAAATTAATTAAAGTCAAAGTAAATCAAGTTAAACTAATTGAGAGCAGAGGTGGCCAAGTGGTAGTGGCCCCGACTTACGAGTTATAGGTCGCGGGTTCAAACCCAGCCAGGCGCATTACTTTGTGTAATTTATTTCTTCACCACTGCTCTCAAAACGGTGAAGGAAAACAACGTGAGGAAACCGGCATGCCCTAGAACCAAAAATGCGAAGACATGTGACATTCACCAACTCGCACTGGGCCCGCGTTGTGGATTACGGCCCATTCTCTCTCATTGAGAGAAGGCCTGTGTCCCAGTAGTGGGAACATTTAAAAGGCTGATGATGATGATGATGATAAAACTAATTACTTGAGTAACAATTTGTATTCAATAGTTAAGAAAATATAATTATGATATAATTAAGATGACCTAAGAACCTCAAGTAATGACTTAATCAGAAATTACTTGGCAACAAGTAATTACTTCTTTATAATACGGGTGTTAAACTTAAGACTAAATAATTTTACTAGTAGCAAGCAGCCCACTGTAACGCTAAGCTCGATTTGGCATTGACTGCCAGATCGAGCTTACCCCAGATCTCATAATCGGCAGTAGCATTTCGATTAAGAGTTTGCAAAGTACTTCGTCTAATTGAAATCTCTGAGTTGACATTAAAATAAGAACAACATACTAAGTAAATCTAAATACCCTCCATTTAACTAACAATATAGAAGACTTCCAAAAGAAATAAAACACGAAGTTGGTTCAAAAGAGCTAATGAATCAAAATGTTTCTTTGTACAATATAAATGCTATTGTGAAGTTATTGCTTCAAAGTTAAATTGTTTCATTCAAAATCAAGGCTAAATTGACTTTGATATTGAATACAAAGACTTGAATCCAGTTTTCTGCTTTTACTCTTCATCTCTCAATAGCTATATCATTTGCTTGACTTGAATCTACAGTGCCAAGATCGATAAGTGCAATTAAAAGTGTAAAAAAGGCAAAGTGTGAGTCGGATTCCCTCTCGTTCCAACCAAGGTGGAAGAAGTTATTTGAAGACCCTCAAAAATAGTACCCGTTGCGTTATGGATGTACCTATCTAGGTTAAATTTGTTATTGTTATTTTTTCCTTTCTGTCTGTCTTCTTTTAAGTTGCATCTGCCATGTTATGTTACTGCACCACCCTAAGGTCGACTGGTAGATAATACCTAAGGCCGCCTTTGTACAGTGTTTAATTAGTGCATAAAGTTTTAAATAAATAAATAAATTTAAGTTTCTTCAAGGCTACAGCGATTAGGCTCTTATAGACTAAGCACTTCACCATCAACGATTGCATCACTGCTTACCATCAGGTGGGATTCCTGGCCTATTATAATGTGTGTGTCTAGAAGGTTAGAGAGAATGGGGTCTTAATAAACTAGTGCGCCTCACTATCAACGATTGCATCGGTTCTTACCGCATATAATTAAAAAAACATCCCATGAAAGTTTTTTGTAGCAAATTTTATGCTTTAGTGCAAAGAAAGCCTTACGTACAATCCTTTACAAAATACGTTGTAACAGCAAGCATAAAAGGTAATGACTTGTAAAAGGAAGTTCTCATTAATGTAACAGCCCATTACAATACAATATGTAAATTAAGTCTTCATGGTGAAAGTAATGGCTGCCGTTATTGTTATATTGGGGTGTCTTCCCCGAATATTATTTTGTTAGGGTCGACCTGCTTTCGGAATGTTTATCAATGTCGAGTAACCCTTTTCCGAATGTTTTATGTTTTAATTAAGTTTAAACTAATATTTTGTTACGGCACATTTCATTTGTTAGGCGTTTTATAGTGTCTATTTCGACGGTCCCTACGTATATAAAGACATGTCGAAAATGGCATTTTTTTTTATTGGATCATTGGCTTTAGATTATCTATGCGCACATACTGACATGCGATTTTTTTTTAAATTTTGTTTATTTACCTTGTTTTACAAATCGTATAAGAGAACAAGTATTATAAATACAACGAATAAGTGTCGTAGATGCGGACATGTGTACATATCTTTTTGTACGGTGTTTTAAAATGCGCGCCGCTCCGTGCGAACGCGGTCTTGTCAGACATGTCCGCTTATACTATGATTTAGTAATTGCGACAATTTTTTTTCACAAATAACAATGATAAATGGTAGGCTTCTTTCAAATATGATTTCCTAAATAATTGTTAAAAAGAAAACAACTTCTTATTGTTATCAAAGTAAATGAAGTTATGTCCTACATGTTTGTTTTTACGCGTAACTCTTAATATTTTTATGGACTTGTTATTATTTACGGTTAGTTACTATCAAACATTAAATATTTTTTTACTTAGAATAAACATTTTTTTAGAGAAGAGATTTGTGTTCCTCGGTGTAAATAATAATAATAATATTCCACAACTATCACACAACGCTGTCTAGTCTCAAGCTAAGCAGAGCTTGTGTTATAAGTATTAGACAACTGATATACATACTTATATATTTCTAAATACATACATATTATAGATAAATTACACCACCCAATTAAATGATTATAGTTTGATTTTTTTTAGACTCACGTCGTGTTGATAACGAAAATAGTAAATTTTAATGGATCTTAAGGAAGTTTAAATCAATATTATCGCAAATTAATTTGAATTATATAATTGACACCTATTTGTGAAAGTCAAACACCACGACAAATACCTGAAAATGATAATGAAGAATCTTTGATTACAACACCAATGCCAAGTCCATGCAGGACCTTTGGGGACACCGTAAGTGAATTTATATATTTAAGTGAGAGTAGCGCTATTCTTTAAGATCAAGCCCGTTAGGTTCCAGCGAAATTGCCACGTTGGATGGCAATGGTGATTCATTGACCGAAGTAAAGCCCAGACCAGTTTTCTGATACCGCGCACAACTCGATGAGCGCTCGGACCCCATGGCCCTAGTGTTTCAACCCTAAACGGCTTAAACATATAACTTCCTATATATTATAATTACGCCTTTTGAGGTTTTCTGCACTTGCAGCAGCCGCCGAGCGCAGCCCGCCGTACTCAGAAGATGAGATGGCGTAAGGGTGTTGACACATGTTGCATCCCACACGGGCGGGCCAGGCGGTCAACTGCTTGAGCGCATTGACACCGATATGGAGCTCCGCTAGGTGCAGGTAGTCGCATTCCGTACCAACCTGCAGAACGGCTCATCCCACTGTTTCTGGGAAGATGGATTCTCGGGCAACGCCTTATCCGATCAAGCCATTTTCCAGGCGTTCATGGCATCGGCTAAGCACGGCAACTCACAGCTAACCAGTGATGGAGACAAAATTCTATTGGTCAACTGTTAAGTACTGTGGACCGAAGACAGGAACGCCAGTAGGCTTACACTAGGAATTTTGCGGATACCGCCCACCAAAACGAATGGGTGGCTTGTAGCCATGGTCGATCGTCCAGGGTCACATTCAATATGGAAATTAGAGTATACCAAATGGTCTGACCAATTTTGTCCAAGAGATGTAGCTACTTTCATAAAGGGGAAGAGCGGAGAAAATACATGTAATTTGGTGTAAAACAACAATACCGTCTGAGGGTGAAAGCCGAATGTAGGTTAATTTTGGAAAGTCTTACCGAAATGTTGTTAAAACGTTCAATTTTGTCGTCAGCGAATAGAGAAAAAATGTCTTCCATAATTGAAGAACCTAGGAAGTGCAGTACTGTGATTTTTTATGTTTAGTTCCTACTTCAGTGTGACTATACCTAGTTACCTATTATTTAGATGCTAAGAAGATTTTTTTTTAATAATAAATAATGTTGAATTTATAAACCTTGTTTAATTAATAAAACACAAGCCTGATCATTTTATTTAAAGACATGTCTTTGTTTACATTACAAGAACTATAGTCCTACCCCGAGAGACTATAACCACGTATAAAGTGATATGTCTTCATTGAAGTACTTTTTATATCCATGGGTGACGATTTCAGGATGTTTAACGTATTGATTTAAAAACAGTAACATAATCCTACATTTTCATAAAACATTTTATTTAAAATCTATAACAGACACTGTTTTTTTGTTTCCTGCGTATAAAAAGGCATCATAGACATGACTGACACACTTCTATTTTATTATCGGCGTAGAAACGGTCATCTATCAGTTTTTCCAAGAAAACATAAAAAAATTAAATATGTGTAAATAGCATTATAAAGCTCGTAAAACTGTTAAAATATTGTAGAAAGAAAATATTTATTATTGGTCATAGAATTATTTCTAGGGCGTGTTGAACACAAATTTCGCTCTCCTGTAAACCTCGGTTTTTGACTTGTCCTTTTGTACGTAGGGACCGTCGATTTGTGTAGCGAAATTTAGTAGAGTCCAACTTTTTTTTTTAATTAGGGAATTCATCTAATGAGTTTTCCCGCTCTAGGGCAGAGTGGGAGTGCGGAGATTTTACTGACTAAAACCACACTTATGTTCCGTAGCCGTTGCGTTCTAGGACCACGGGGTTCTCTTTCAGAATTCGACACATGGCCATAGTAGGCTACGGCCCTGCTGGGTTTGCTCCTTGAGGGGCCCGTGGAACAATACGCGCTGTCTACGACTCGGGTTACCAGACATCCGGACGTCGAGTTACCCATTGCTTGTCGTCTGCAAGCCCAAGTCTATGGTAGCTGAGGCGTGAGGATGTCTATTCCCTCACGCATGCGGTCCCCTATTTATACTTCACTATTACTACTTCCTATTTATTATTACGGTTTCGCTGATAGAGGTGACCGCCTGCCATTCCTCTTCTCTCCAGACCATAGCCTGTGCCAGGGTCCGGCGTGAGATTTCACAATCACCAATTGCCCCCACGAGGACATGGTGGTGAGGCCCAAGCGGGGCACTACTCCATCGTATGCTCCACCGTTTCTTTGCACGAATCAGGTGCAGGAACTTCCTGAACTTACCATTTTCAGTGAGGGCCTGTGTCTTGCGGAAGGTGAGGACGCCGTGACGTCTATCCAGCCACTCCTCAAAGAGGGGTCTTCCCGCCATGATTATGGCGTACCTGTACGACCTAAAGTATCGAGACTACTTCTCAAGCCAGTACTTCAACCCAAAGTGCCAGTAACTCATCGACTAAAAACCAGAAGGGTTAAACATTGACGCCAGCATCCAGTTAATGGTTCCGCTCGTAAACATTTAATGTGATAATTAAGAGACATTGTTAAGGCTCTTTCAACATTAACCTCATAGAAATTAATAGCGTGCTCAATGGAAAAATTCAGAATGGGTAGAATGAAAGTGTTCAAATTGATGGGTGACGAAAAATGATTTGTGTTGTGGTAGTAGCGTCGACGAAATCAATAACATAATGCTGGGTAATCTTCTTGGAGATAGCGTCAACTTCAATTCCATTGATAGAACCGAGTGGCCTTCTAAAAACTATATAGTAACGGGTATACAATTATTTTACCACCATGTAATGGAATCAGACTCCAATAACGGTGCCACAGATTTTTCTGGTCCAGTATTAAGGCAGAAGGTGCTGATACCTTGTATCCCTGTGATACCAAAGGATATGCTTTTTAATTTTTAAATAACCCGGAAAATTTTCGGTGAAGGTATTTGTCGTAACAATTAATGTATTTTGACTTGACAAATATTTCCAACTTCTACGCGAATGAAGTCGCAGACAAGAGCTATTAATTAATTATAATAAAACAAATCAATCAAAAAACTTAATAGAAACATTTTCGACTTCTACGCGGTCGTCGAAGTCGCGGACAAGAGATAATCTTTATATATAAAAGGAAAAACTGACTGATTGACAGATCAATGCACAGCCGAAACAACTGGGACTTGGATCGTGAAATTTTGCACAAGGTTTCCTTTTGTGCCAAATAAATGTGTTTTTCTTTCTTTTCTTTCTTTCTTTCTTTCTTTCTTTATGACTTAGGCGAGCACTGAAAGAGCATTTTCCATAATTCACTCCCTGTGGGGAAGAAACTGGTATATACTTTGATTTTTTATTAGATGAAGTAAAGAGACAGCTATAACAATGGTTGTTTGACAGTTGGGCATTGTTATTTGACAGTTGGGCATTGTCCACTGCTGTCACTTTACTTCGTCTAATTAAAAATCATAGTATAAAATTTGTTTGGTGAAACCTACTTTGATACGGGCGAAGGCGCTGGCAGATGTTAATTTCGAAATTCGAACGCTTACATAACTGTTTATAATCAAATGAGATCGTATTCAAACTTGACAGACTCCTGTACCGCTACCATGAGTTTTAAGCAATAGTATTCGTCGCTACTCGATATCGACGCCGTAAATATTTTGTATGGCAAATTTTGCAGCGCCTCTAGCGGTCACTTGCAGAACCAAAATTTGCCATACAAAATATTTACGGTGTCGATATCGAGTAGCGACGAATACTATTGCTTAAAAATCATGGTAGAGGTACTGTATCCTGTACCTACTTTCTGTGCAAATAAAGATTCTATTCTATTTAAGAACTAATTTATATAATTAAAAAAAAAGTTTATTTAAAAACTAAATCACAATAGTTTTGTACTAACAAACAGTCGATACTGTCGAGGCCACTCCTGAACGTAAATTTCCTCTAATACTCGTATGCAAACGTGTATTGGAAACCGCTTTGCCGCTTTATTTATTCAAAAAATCATGTATAAATGGAACTGGTAAATATTTAACAGTCCATAGTGAGTTAAGTGTGTCATTGAAAATAAAAGTGTAAGTAAATAAGGTATTTTTTTTCAATAAAACATTTTATAATATGCTTTATGGCAGAATAATTATGTTTTTATTCAATTGATGACTTTCCGAATTTCAAAACTAAATGATAGATTTAAATAGTTTAGGATCTTTATAATTTACTTTTTTTCAAATGATAGTTTTTTTTTTTACTTTAGGTTTTAAATAAAATTTGTTATTTTTTAACTTTCATACAACGCCATCTAGTTCCAAAACAAATCGAGCTTAAGGTATGAATACTAGACAACTGATAAACATACTTAAATATTTCTAAATACATACATATTTTTGAAAAAATACACCCAGACCCAGAACAAATGATCATGCTCATCACAAAAACGTTTGTTCTGGGTGGGAATTGCACCCACGACCAGTCACTGACCAGTAGATCAACTTAAGCTTCTAGAACCAAAGCGGGATGTCACGTACACGACATTAATCAATTCAGAGTCTAGCCTTTATCATCTGACCTATGGCCATACAATACAGGTTGTATAGCTTCATCCCTCATTCTTGACTGCACGTCTGACATTCTAACACGTCGCAGTAAGGCCCTAAGCTAACCGTACAGCACTAACTTGCGGTGCCAACAGTACACTGATACCTATCGAAGCGGTCACGACACCCTCACAACGTATGCACGAACATATTAATTGGCTTTGTGAATAATTTAACAGGTACTACACTTGTGTGATAGGTATCGTGTAGACTAGTTATTCTAGTTTTAAAATATAGGAGTAAAAACCGATTTGGTTGTGGTATTCAGTATTTCAGTTCACCTAACTTAAGTGAGCGCACACGACACTGATCTCTATCTCTCTCTTTACTGGCCCTGGATAAGCTGTTCCATACATTTGACAGCCAATTTTTTGTCCCTATTTGAAGCGCCACCCGCGAGCGTCCAGAGAACTAATTTTGACGTATAATGCAAATGGCTGCAGAGAAATGTACAGTACTTTGAAGTATACGTGCGACATGAATAGTTTTACAACCGTAGCCATTCGCTACAGTCATTACGGCTAACGGCACCAAAATAATAATAATAATAATGGAATAATAATATTTCCACAACTATCACACAACACCGTCTAGTCCCAAGCTAAGCAGAACTTGTGTTATGGGTACCAGACAGCTGATAAACATACTTATATATTTCTAAATACATACATATTATAGATAAATAACACCCAGACACAGGACAAATGATCGTGCTCATCACACAAACATTTGTCCTGGGTAGGAATCGAACCCACGACCTCCGGCATAGCAGTCAGGGCCACTAACCACTAAACCAACAGGCCAGTCAAAATCAAAATCAAAAATGGCGAATAACAAACACGGAAAAAAGCACTTTGACAGCCACCAGTCCAGTGTATTAGTAAATAGACGTCAGTGGCACACAATAGTTTTGGAAGCGAATTCATTTGTTTTTAGACTAAGATCCCAGAGCTGACTGACATGACTTATCACATGGATGAAACCTTAGGTTCTGAGTAGCTTCTCGAGTGTTTTGAATACCTGTGTGCTTGTGGAGCTCCCCTTTGAGGCCCCTGGGTAGGTACCAGGTGTGAAAAGGAACTAAAACTTACCTGGCTTGACTGGCCTGTTGGTCTAGTTGTTAGTAGCCCTGACTGCTATGCCGGAGGTCGTGGGTTCGATTCCCATACAGGATAAATGTTTGTGTGATGAGCACGATCATTTGTTCTGTGTCTGGGTGTAATTTATATATAATAGTATATATTTAGAAATATATAAATGTTTATCAGTTGTCTAGTACCCATAACACACGCTCTGCTTAGCTTGGGACTAGACGACATTGTGTAAGTGTGTGTGAAAAAAAAAAACTTACATTTTTATGGCTGATTTTTATATAATGTTTTGTAGAATATTAATTCTAAGGTAGTATCTTAAGTGTTAGATAGTTTTCATAAACCAATACTTCTGTCAGACCCTTTAAAACTCCACAAAAAACCATTAAACTTTACTTATTTTTGCATGTCCGCTTTAAAACGCATGCGAACATATGTTTAGCGAATGTTTTGTCACTACAATTTGTCTGAATACTGAAATATAACTTTCTTATAGTTAGCTTAATAACAAAAAAAATATTTTCGTTGTTAACTTGTTTTGAGTGTTATTATTTGTTGAAAATATTGTACAAACATAAGCCAAATATTGTAACCCGTCATCTTGTTTTTCTATTTGAAATTAAACCCGTATGAATGGCGATTATCTGAAATCTAGAACAGGCATTTTCCCAATGAAAAACATATCATTCTTCGTGTCAACATTTAGAATTATCATATAAATTGGAACCGATCCTGGTTTTCGATTTTCGCTTTGTGTGTTTAGGAACGAAATTTGTGTTATGTTCGACCCATTGTCTTTTATTCTTTTGTTTTTTTTTTAGGCTTTCATACCCAAAAGGTAAAAACGGGACCTTATGGCTAACAGTCCGCTGTCTGTCTGTCTGTCACCAGGCTGTATCTCATTAACATTGTTACCGTTAAAGCTAGACAGTTTAAATTTTCGTAGATGATGTATTTCATTTGCCGTTCTAACAACAAATTGCCTGCTGCGATCTTCCCGTCCGATTATAATTTGGGTGTCTTCAAGGCTAGAGGGAATGGCTATTAATAAACTAGTGCGCTTCATCAACAACGATTGCATCATTGCTTAACATCAGGTAGAATCACAGTCAAGCACTAGTTTATATCAATTAAATAGGTATTAAGGTGGGGCTCCCATACAACACACGTGACTTTTTTTGCTGTTTTTTTGCTACTGACGGCACAGAACCCTTCATGCGCGTGTCCAACTCGCACTTGGCCAGTTCTTGTGGGTTCCATATCTAAGTTGACAAAAACCCTTATAAAATCACTTTTTTTTCCGTCTACCCGTCTGTCAAGACCCTTTTTCTCAAGAACAAGTGGGGTATTGGACTGCTATTGATACCAAATTCTCAAGTTTGAATCGTGAAAGAAAAGCAAAGCGTGCGAAGATCCGTCGGCTGTACTTCAATAATACTTATTTTATTAATATTTGTATGCAACTCTCTGTGTCACACAGAGACACTTATACAAATTTTGTAACAACTAAATTTTACCTGTTTGCACAAATAAACTTTTTTTTGTATTTGTATTTGTGAAAAAATCAAACATCATATTCAATGGCATTTAAAGATAAAGTCGTTTATGATCCATTAAGTTTTTAGTTTTACACTTTTCTTGTTGATCAAATTAGTAGACGAAATTTGGCTTGAAGCAAGCTCTTATGGCACTAGTAAAGATAAAATTCTAAAAATAATGTAGTTAAAATTATGTCAAAAGAAAATTACTTTTCTAGCGATTCGAAAAAAAACTTAAAGATGGATTCAAGAACTGAACTATTGACATAAGTAAATTTGTACTGAACCCTCGGTGCGTGAGTCCGACTCGTATTTAAGCGGTTTTTTATCTTTGTTGTTTATATACATACTTGAACAGGTTAGGTCGTGATTGAGGGTGAGAATTTAACCTTATATGGAGAAGGTTGCAAGGTTGGAAGGTTGGTTGGTTGGTTGTTGGTTGTATTGTATTGTTGTATTGTTGAACAAGAGGGTACTTCCAAATGCTGCCTGAAATGAGGGTCAAAAATTTAGGTAATTTTGCATTCATTACATACTCGTCACGTCAGTTACATCGGTTATATACCTTACGTTGGTTAAATTGATTACGTCAGGTATCGGTTACGTCTCAGTAATATGATTGTGTAGGTGCTCTCACATTATTGAAGCCCCGTTCCTCAGAAAGCCTCTAAAGCCGTTGGTCCTGTTTATTATTTGTACATCTTTGACACTCATTACAGGTAATCAAATGCCATTAAATCTGACGATCAGTCTGTCTAAGGAGTATCGTGTTGCTTAATAAATGAGATGTGTTGCGAAGCTGGCAGGTTATTTCTACCAAAGCGGAGAGGAAAAGTGTAGCGGAGAAGAGACGTGAGCTTTGTGTAGCAGAGATGTGAGCTGTAAGAGAAGAGGCGGGGAGAAGGCAGTAGGGTGCGGGGTGTACGAGTGCGTGCACCGCCCGGCCGCCTAATTAAACACTTCTCCGCTCTGCCGCACCACTTACACGCACGCCGCACAAAATTCTATAGAAACATGAGACATCTCCTCTCCTCTCCGCTTGATCCATTTTCACCAAAGCTAAGCGGAGAAGAGATGTGGAAATAACGAAATCGGATTGGTTTATTAAAAATATCTCCTCTCGTCTCCTCTCCTCTCCGCTTTGGTGGATACCAGGCCTCATAAAAGTCTGATAAGAAGTGACTATAATGTAAAGCAAAGGTATTTAGCCGCATCCAGTTAGGCTGAAAGTTGACCCCAAGGTATTTGAGAAAAAGCTACGGAAATTATAGATGAAAAACTAGCTTCTACTAGCAACTTTGCCCATGTGATAATAGAGAACAAAAGACCTACACCGGGTGTATATTCTGTTAGTATAACAGAATATACACCCGGTGTAGATCTTTTGTGCTTAATTTAATAATTCAAACAATATATTCTATATTTGTTAATTATTTATCAATTATTATATTTCCAATATCATAACTAATTTAATTCAGTTTGTATCCAATATTAATTTAATTTACAAAATCATAATTTATATGTATTGTCAAATTGTATACACCGGTTGTTGTTGTTGTTGTGTACACCTCAAGTCAACTAAGTTAAGTCAACTATAACCATAACACAAAACTATTGATTTCAGTCTCACTAATAGTTCGTTATACAGGGTCGAATAAATGTTTGCTGTAGCTCGAAATTACACCGCTAATGCTTCAACAAACATGTCCTCCATATACAGGGTGTAATGAACTCGTAAATTTTAAAATGAAAACTATAAATTTGAATTCTGAATTCTGAACGTTTGGATTTTATCGGACATCTGTAAATATGCATGCATGTGAGCTTAGCCGTTTAATAAAATAAATTATGATTGTTATTTTATGAAGTTTGTTTGCTTTCGTAGACATGCAAGTTTTATAAAGGTTTATTGTATTCTTGTATTTTGAATTCATCATTCATTTAGTGACTATTCTTGTTAGAATACAAGTTGCAGTTAAATTTGAACTTTGTCGGGTATGACATAGAGTTAGTTGTTCCATAATTATTTTGTCAATTATCTCGAATCTTTTATTCAAATCGTATAGTTTATGATCTAAATGCAGCGATTGCAGAGTTGTGATTTTTTCCATGAACTTTTACACCTTTTTTAAAATACTACTCTCATGTAAGATCATCTTCTTCAATTTATGTTTGACTTTTAAATTTTTAGCGATTCTTATTCTTACAATAATTAAGGAATACTGTAACCTTATTGGTAATTATAGTTTTGAGCCGTCTGGGGTTGAAACGCTTGGGTCATGGGGTCCGAGTGCGCGTCTTCTATTTAAAGAAATTTTACGCCGTCTGATCGACACTTCGCGTGACCAGAGGGCTAAGAATTAGCATTGCCATTCAACGTGGTAATGCTGCCAGTCTTCTGGGTACATTTCCGGATGACAGCGATGAGGAGGAGTACTTCGACGCCTGAGTGTATTGTGTTTTTGTATTATAAGTACATAGGTAGGTTTTAGTATAAATTGATTAGTTAATATTTAAGGTTTTGAGTAAATAGTTATTTATGTGTTTAATTCAAACTAAGGAATTAAATGCTAGTCGTGGGATGAAGCTGGTTAGAATAAACCGATCAAATTGTTATAGTGTTTTGTAATGTGGGAAATCATCCGATGTCTTGTCCCACTCCACCCAGAGAGTGTCAGATTTTACTGACTAAAACCACACGTGTGTCCTTCAGTTGCCTTTTGCGTTCTAAGACCACGGGTTTACTTATGGTATTGTTGCCATGGCATCGCCCAAATAATCAGTTCATTTTAAAAATAAATCATTGTAACCACTGCCTTACCAAAAGTTGTATTAAAATAAACATAGCATAGCATAGCGTAGCATCATAATGTTCCCACTGCTGGGACTCAGGCCTCCTCTCTAAGAGAGAGAATAGGCCGTAGTCCACCACGCGGGCCCAGTGCAGGTTGGTGGATGTAAAATTTTTGGTTCTACGCCGGTTTCTTCACGATGTTTTTCTTCACCGTTTTGAGAACAGTGGTGATGAAATTACACATAGTATTACGCCTGGCTAGGTTTGAACCCGCGATCTACAACTCGTAAGTCAGGGCCGTTACCACTCGGCCTCCGCTGTTTTTTAACAAACATGCTGTATAACAAAATATTCTGGATATTAAACCACCCCGTTTTATCTGTGGGGCAGGGAATCCGATAGCTTGTGTTTACATTCAAGCTGTTATGAGTTGAACATTGATTATCGTTTCCAACGAGTGCTTGTATGTGCTGTGGCTTTAGTGATATTTACTTGGATTGTTTTATGCGTATTCGAAGGCTATTTTCAGTGGAATAATGCGTAGTAATTATAGGAAGTATTATCCCAATATACACCCTTTAATTTTGATCGTTTTAATCCCGTGTACATGACACGATTCGGTACATGAAACACTATCGATTTGTAAAGATATAATTAGAAAATAAAGTTTTTTTTTTAAACTCTATTAAATTTACGCATGTGCGAAATAACCTTTTGAATACCGTAATTAGAGACACAATAGAAAGACAATAGGTGTGCGGACACCGGTGTCCTCTTGGGAATTAATGAATTTCTTTATCAACTGTTCACATCTTGTAAACAATTAATCTATCTATACCCCGTTAAATTTTGATCGTTTTAATCCCGCGGAGGGTGGATTTGGCAGGTAAATTAAATACTATCAATTTGTAAAGAAAAAATCAAAAAGTAAAAGTACTTTTTTTAAAAACTCGAATTAATATACGCATGTACGAAATTAATTTCTTTAAGTAAACGTTAGCTGGATGAGTTCAATGACCTGTAGGTAGTTAGTACGCAACGATCGACAACTACCTACAAGGTCATTGAGTCGATAACTTAACGAAATTAATTTCCTACATGCGTTTATTAATTCGAGTTTTAGAAAAAAAGTACTTTATTTTTTAATTTTATCTTTACAAATCGATAGTGTTTCATGTACCGGATTTACCCTCCACGGGATTAAAATGATCAAAATTTTAGGGTGTATAAAGTTTGACAAACATTAGAAAACATTTATATTTTTATACAATAAAGAACTCAGTATATATAATACGTTTTTCTTCTGATTAGGGTGTACAAAAATACAATATATGATACGATATTGAGTTCAACACTGCATACCGCGACTGTCGTGGGGAAATGGTTCGATTCACAACTTCTAAAGTATGGAGGCCAGCGGCTTCGGTGTGTGGTGTCTTATGACCAACAGAGGACATCTTTCGGCTGAAGTGATGATGATGATGATGATGATGATGATGGTCACGAGGGTGAAGCCACTAGAAGCTAGTAAAGAATATAAGTAAGTATAAGTAAAGACTTAGGCGCTTTACACATGTAGCAACTATTGCAGCAACCGGCAACTGGCAACTAGCTGTTTACTTAACACGTTCAGACCGGCACCTCAGGAGTAGTAGATACTTGGTATCCAACGGGGCAAATTTTCATATGGCCACATCACCGCCCCATGAACCAAAAATCTTGCCGAGCGGGGTGCGCCACCGGTGGGCACGGACATGATTAGACAGGAATTATGTTTTCTCTCTCTTTCTAATAAGTAAGTAATCGTAAAGGTATTAGAAATTGAAAGTATAGTGTGACGTGGCCACCGGTGGTACACCCCGCCGTATCAGCAAATACTCCGTGCTCCACCGGTGGTTCATGCCGATCTGAACGTGTTATATTTCAATTGGACTACGCACACACTGCAACTCGAGTTTCAAATTCCAGTGTTCGTCAACAGTTTTCAATTGCTGTAATCGATGACTAAGTTCCTAATTGCCGCAACTAGCAACTGTTAAATATTATACCGGTTTTTAAAGTTGCTTGTTTTCTCAACCGTCAATCGTAACGCATCGGGTAATTTCTCTGTCTCCCTCCCTCTCCTCGTGCCCGGCAATGCCAATGTCGCTATGAAATCGCTCACCGATTAACATAAATTGCGGCAACCGATATAACATTTAGTTATATCAACTGTCAACTTCATTTAGGAAACTTTTTAAAAGATAGTTGCCTCAAGACGTACGGCGTTGCGCCACCGGTACATGGTGGAGATTCCTCCCATACGTACAAAGCGTTTTGGGAACACATTCATTATACGTACAGCTAAGGAGTGGAATTCCCTGCCTGAGTCTGTGTTTCCGGATAGCTATAACCTAGGGGTCTTTAAGTCAAGAGTGAATAGGTTATTTCTAGGCAAGCGTGCTTCATCGTCGGCCACATCTTCGCTTTCCATCAGGTGAAATAGTGGTCAAACGCGAGCCTATCAACAATAAAAAAATAAAAAAATAAGTTGCTCCATGTGCAAAGCTCCTTACACAACACAAAGAATTATTTAAGTAACTAAAATACACGTACCTTGCAAGTGCTGACACTTGCAAGGTACGTGTATTTTAGTTACTTAAATAATTCAAGACACTTATGTCTTGTAAGTATTCCGTCTAAGACGACACATCTGCAATATATTTAACTTAACTGAACTCTGCTTGCAAGTTACCCCTTTGTGAGTTTAACTTTGTGACTACTTTATTAGAGGAACTGACAAAGTTTTAGGTTACAACTCACTTCGCAATTACTTTAAAGTTTGCGCTGAATGTGTCCGTACGCAATAAATTATACTAGAACTAACACTTTGCTAACGACTCCGTGCGCGAGCATGTTTTCATAATAACTAAACACCCCTTAAGGGGCCGTTCAAGTATTACGTAAGCAGATTTTAATTTATTTATTTAAACTTCATGTACAATAGTGGTACATAGGCGGACTTAATGCAACAAGGCATTCTCTACCAGTCAACCTTTGGGTTAAGAAAGACAACACTGTGGTAGGTGTGCACAATAAATAAATAACACATAATTTTAAATAGAATGTTTAAGTTATAATAATAAAATACGTATATATGTTAATATTATAAACTAATAAATACTATGCTAAATATTCAAATCATAACTATGAGAACCTAAAATATGACAATTAGGACGAAAACAGAATTAAAGTTGAGAGGACTTCAAGTAGTGGTTCCGAATTTTGCGCTTGAAGGAAAATTTACTTACAGTCAAGAGGAAGCCCATTCCAGAGTTTTATGGTAGAAACGGTGTAAGAACTAGCCATAAAACCAGTACGGTGAGAAGGAATATGGAGAATTATGTTTTTTGCAAATATTTCTGACGAGGGGGCGGAGGGATCTAACCCTCCCCACATGCTTACGTAAACATTGCTCAGTGAAATGTGTCTGTCTACTTATTGTTATGTGATTTTGGAACACCGAGATTGTTCACTTAAAAAAAAAAACTGCAGACGTAATCACCATCCGGACCCCCCAATCCCCATGTAATCAAAAATAAGCAAAACAAAGACCTCCCTACTCTCCTGTAGTGCATACGTAATACTTGAATGGCCCTTAAGCTGTATTTTGAGGGTAGTTTGACTGGCCTGTGTGTCTAGTAGTTAGTGGCCCTGACTGCTGAGCCGCAGGTCGTGGGTTCCATTCCCACTCAGGACAAAATGTTTGTGTGATGAGCATGATCATTTGTTCTGTGTTTAGGTGTAATTTATCTATGAATGAATGTATTTAGAAATATATAAGTATGTTTATCAGTTGTTTAGTACTAATAACACAAGCTCTGTTTAGCTTGGGACTAGACGGCGTTTTATTACTAAAAACCATTGATATTATTATAAGGGAAGATAAATTACGCGCTAACATCGCAATAAGAAAACCTAGATTCGAAACTCATATATATATGATCAGTGTTACCGCAGTCGCAAACCAACAGTCACTGATAGACAAGGGCAGAGATTAGAGCCAGCGCTGTCGTGCAAGCGAAATCGCAGTGAATTCATTGGTTTTAAACTAATATCCCAGAAGTTTCTGGCATAACTTATTTTCACATGGATAAAACCTTAGGTTTTTAGTAGCGTCTCATGTGTTTTGACTACCTGTGTGCTTGTGGAACTCTCCATTGGGGGCCCTGGGCAGTTATCAGGTGAGAAAGGGAACTAAAAATATACAAATGCGGTTAAGGCGATTCTAATGGGTCCAAACTCGATAGGTATACTATGTTAATAAGCAATCCAGGGTTCTTACCTTCGACCTCCATCATCAGACCACCTCAATGGCAGCAGATTGTACACAAGTATTTCAAACATTAGGTCAGACATATGTTTAAAATAAAGTAAATACCCATGAAGTGTTTAAAAACCATACCGCAGTTAACAAACCAGCTGATGACCTTGAACACCTACACAGATCTTCATAAATTTTCCGTCGGGGCTTAAAAATACATTTACAACTTTTCAGCCTCACGGAAAGAAGCGAATATCCGGATATTCGCCAATCCAATTCATAATTATAGACAAAAGAATCTCATTAGAGAAACGAAAGATATTCTTTTATCTATAGTACGTTATCTTATAGATAATAATCCAATCTGTGCTATAATAATGTTCATAATGACGGTCATAGGAAACGTGATATTGACACGGAAATATGGTGTAAGGGTGAGGATATATCGAGGGTATTTCGCAAGTAAAAACCATTTGCGATATTTGTACTGAGTCAGTGAGATAAGGCCGCCCATTGTATATGTGTTTTTTAGTTTCTTATTTTTGTACGTATAATGATGTACAATAAAGAATACAATAAATAAATAAATAAAATGATCGCAGAATTACTTAATTTTATGGAGTTTACTTTGTTTGATCTGTCATTTAACAATGATAACTGTCACATTTAGGTGCCATTTTGATTTTTAGAAACTTAATCTAACTGTATTTAGGTCTTTCTAGTTCTAATATAAATTGGAGATTTTTAGCCCTACAGTTCTTGCCCGTTTTGTTTTCTTCATTACAATATGTACTCTTGCTATTTCATTTTAGTTTAAACATTGGCATTATAGTTGATATTGACTCTACTTACAATTAATAAAGAATAGTATAAAATCTGTAAAATATTTTCAACACTAGCACTTACTGCTATATCGTAAATACATTTTTTATTCATTTTTACAAGATTCAACTAAACCTTGAACAACTATCTGCAGATCAACTAAATATTAATTTTAATTGTTCTATAACGCATCGTTTGAGTCAACCGTGCTGTCAATACTGATGATAAATTATCAATGGCCCTATAATTGAATAGATACCTATAGAGTTAGAATAACTATAGATAACTGAATTGCGTGAATAAAACATCAATGATTTTCGTAACATAAGTAGGTATTATAAAAAAAAAAATCTTTCAATCGGCAAGATAGAAATAGGCCCGTCTATTTAAAGTCCGATGGACGAAGACAGTTTAATTTTAATATCCTGCTGTGCCCTAACAGGATTTCCAATGATGAAGAACTTACAAATATTGTGAAATTTCAAATAAATTTATTATGAATATGACAGCGTTAATGTGGCTATAGCTTTATACCTGACCCACTTTCTCTTATCAGGAAAAAAGTTTTGCGAATTTAATGCGATAATTTATATTATGGGCCTTTTTCTTCATAATTTAACAAGACTATACTCATCATCATCATCATCAGCCTTTTAATGTTCCTAGTGCTGGGACACAGGCCTCCCCTCACTAGGAGAGGGACTGGGCTTTAATCCACCGCGCGGGCCCAGTGCAGGTTGGTGGATGTCACATGTCTTCGAATTTTTGGTTCTAAGACATGCCAGTTTCCTCACGATGTTTTCCTTTACCGTTTTTACCGTTACCGTTAGAGCAAAACCACATACGTGTCTTTCAATTCCCTTCTGCGTTCTAGGACTACAGGCTTTTTATCAGAAATTCTCCGTGGATTAATGGGCGTCGACTCTACTGAGCCCTTATGGTTTTGTTGACATTTTTTTTGGCACGCGTGGAACATTACGTGACGTCGACGACTCGGACTTGACCCTGACGACCGGACGGTAAGCTACCGATTGCTCGTCGTCTTCAACTTTAATTTCGGAACTTGGTGTTTCTGGTATGGTGTTCGAAGAAATTTGACAAAAAAAGATTTGCAAAATTTTTTCAAGTGACGGAGTTCTAAGGTACTCGTAACAAACTACTGCATTGAGAACCTGCTCTTTATTTGAAGTCGGTAGAAAAGGACGGATACTTCATTTTTTAAAACAAAATTTTAAAAAGAAAACAACCACGGCACAAGCAAATAAAAATTCAAAACGGATTCCGCCATTTTTTCTTCATATCTCTTGCCAAATCTTTTCCATTTGATTACGCTGACTTCAATTAAGATTAGGCATATCTGCGGTTCTAATCTACTCAAATTGCTCTAAAGAAGGAACTGGGGACCGACAGTGACAAGAAACGTTGAATTCATTTAATTTTTTATGCACACAAAAGTACAAAACAGAAATTTATAGAAATAATTAGAAGGTAAAAATGGCTAAAGAAAAAAAAACATTATCACGAGTTAATAATAATAATATATTTCACACACACTCGTTTAAACCGCTTACATGGAAGGACTCTGTCAAGACAAATCTAATGAGCCTAAACTCGATAGGTTTACTAGCTTAGCTCGATAGGTTTATTAGCTGGATTTGCCTAGCTTCACGGTATACGCTGAGCAATGGCCCATTCTTGCTTGAATGCGACGCACAACTTGTATTTATAGATTGTTAATGTCTCTTTTTCTTTATTTTTGTTATTAGTTTGTTGGTTATGTTTGTCTCTGCTGAGGCCAGTGACAGCTGGCGTCGCGGATGTAGTAGACAACCTAGACGACTTGGTTGTCTATGGTCACAAGGTGGAATTTTATGCTCGTTTCACACATGGCCTGACAGGAAAACTGTTTTTTTTTTTTGTAAATAATTTGTGCGTCTGTTTTGAGCAGAATAAACATATTTTCTTTCTTTCTTTCTTTCTTTCTTTACTATGTTAATAAGCAGTCCAGGGTTCTTACCTTCAAGCTCCATCATCAGGCCAGCTCAATGGCACGAGATTGTATACGAGTATTTCAAATATTAAGTCACACATATGTTTAAAATAAAGTAAATACCCATTAAGTGTTTAAAACCCCTACCGCAGTTAACAAACAAGCTGGTGACCTTGAACACCTGGACAGATCTTCATAAATTGTAGCTAAAACCATCTCGATTAAGCCACCTTTCAAAAAAAAAACCGCATCAAAATCGGTCCATTCGTTTGGGCGCTACGATGCCACGGACAGACACACAGACAGACAGGTCAAACTTATAACACCCCTCTTTTCCGTCGGGGGTTAATAAAATAGTCCTTTTATTAAATAAAAAAATCAACCCATACCCTAATTATAACTTTTATTTTGTTTTTAATCTATTATACTCATTTTATTTAATATGTTTACTTACATTTTCACATTCACAGTAGCAAAAAAACTCTATACATAAAGATTACAAAAAATGCTTGAACCAGTACTTTCCTGACGAAAGCTTTTAATTATTACCGTATAGTCATTATTCGTATATACATTGTCGTTCACACTAATCTATTTGTGCCAGTCCACAGTAACACGACGGCTCTTTGAATATACCGGGTAAACATGGAGGCACGGCGCAATGTGACATTATAGCGAAGGCAGGGTGACAAGACACGACAATGCAGCTCCTAGTGTTGTGCGGGTTACTCGTACATAGATTTACACGTATCTTTCTTCTGTATATACAACATTATTTTTAGTATAATATATATTTTAGTATAATAAATAAGTTTAATACCAAAAAACACTTGTTACACGGGTAGACATAGAACTGCTCTGTTAAGGAAAAGTGTTTTTTGGTATGGTACCAGCTATTTTTAACCACATTCCTAATTCTATAAAAGAGGAACCAGTAAAAATTTTCAACAAAAAAAACTAACTGCTCTTCTATTAAAATAAATGCTACTACTCCGTATCGGATTTTCTAGCAGACAAATTTTAATTGTGTATCAAATTTAATTGTGGTGTAATGTTTAAGGAACTTGCATAAATGTTTGCATGCCAAAATGGTAGAATGTAGGATATATTAATATTATTTTTATCACCTTATTGTAATTACCTGCATTCTGAGCAAATAAATTTCTATTCTATTCTACTCTATTCATACCTTCAGGATACTGTTGGTAATTTCCGTATGCGACGAATTAGTCAATAATACGAATAGTAATTAATAATAGTAATTGGTAACAGTAATTCATACCACTTCAATCACAGATATAGATATATCTAGATAAGAAAGCAACTACTTCGCTTGCCTAGCTTACGTACAAAAATCGTAAGTGGTCACTTTCGCGCTCAGTCTGCATCGGAGTACAGCGCTAGTAGACGGTAGTTAAAAATATAAAAATGGTTAATTGTGCTGTTGGTGTGGGGGTGGAGCGAGGGGGACGCCGTACGCGGCGGCGTCTTCACTAAATAGTGCTTGTGACGTCATAATAGGTAGTCAAAAAATTCACGCTTGGTTTTCATACAGATCGTCATGCTTGCGTTATCTATGTCTATCTATATCTGTGACTTCAACTCTTCACACTCACTCCAACACACCCACACACGCGACACACTACTCCTACGCTTAGATGGTACTAGCGTTTTTTCTTTTTCTGTTTGTTTCTGATGCATAGATGTTTGGATAATAAATTGTAAATCCCTAATTGGCTGTAACATTAGTTTATCATTAAGTCAAATTTGTAAGAGAGCTGTATGTTTTGTGAATAAATAATTAATTGAAACCTGAATATAGTATGTTCAGAATTAGTGACTGAATCGATTTCAATCATTTTTGCACCGTGTTAAATTTTATCCCAAAATTTGGAAACAAGTTGGACACCACCGACACTAAGTACAACTCAGATCACTGCAGGGTCATAGCAGGCATTAAGAACCAACACAAAAATAAGGGTATCCTTGTCTTCTTAATAATCTATTTTTATTTTTTTCATTCACCAGCCATGCTTTCTCACCATCCTTGGTTTACTGGTAGAGGTGCCTAAGGCATTAAGTCTACTTTAGTACCTTTGCGTTGCATGATGTTTTAATACATAAATCCCTCTCCTTGCGTCGTATTCCTCAATGCTGCGGGTTGTGACCTTCCTGCTTCATTACTTTCACTCGCACAAAATTTCTCCATCTGTTTCTGTCTCCGGCGTTGTGAAGGGCATTGTATACCGAAGAGTCAAGAGCGGTGTGGATCTAGTCGGACTAACGTAGTGGGCTCCGTCCACGAGGCTTTTTCCCATCCACTTTACCCGTCACGATAAGCCTTTCGAGGTTGCCACCGTCCTTCCTTGCATTGTGACCGAAGTATTGTAGAATCTTGAATACATAAATAAATGCTTTAAAATAATACCATATCTATACTTTCTCTTGTATTCCTACTCTTGGTAACCTCACGCACATTGACAAGTCACGTTGCCTTCACCAATAATTCAGGAAGGCACGTCACTACCAAACGTGGATATCTCGCAATTGGTCAGGCTTTCAAAGGGATTGGTAGATTATGAAGATGGGTATGTTACTGTAAAAACCTTAACAGTAACTATGGTAAATCGTAATATTTACTGGTAAAACTTAAGATTTATCAACTAATTATTTTTAGCATATACCACCATTCATTCGTCAATTTAACTAGATTGGAACCGGTCTATTTAGATAAAACTAACGAAAAAAAATGGCGTGTAATGGAGTTTTTAAAAACCTATTTGCAAAATAAATATCATTTACCATTCATTAAGTAAATCTTAAGATTTACCTCAAATACACGAAAAATGTCAATGAACAGATATTACCAGAGTGGTTTTTTAGGATCTAGTACTTCAAAGAATCACTTTGTTTTCCGCCAGCCTGTCTGCCTGTCTGTCAAAACCATTCAGGTCTGCGGAACCTTGAAGCTGTGAAGAAATCAAATGGAAAAAAGATGCGGCCGTTTATGCCAAAAAAAAAACCACATATTTTGACACTCTCAAGGGAATCAAAATTCATAGGGCACTTTCCGTTGAAGCAAGATCTCATATCATAAATACACCGTAAAATTTTGATTGTTTTATCCCATGGAGTGTCGATTCGGTACATGAAATACTATCGATTAGTAAAGAGAAAAAAAAACGGTAATTTAAAAAGCTAAACAACCCTAATCTGCTTTTCTGAGTATTCATGAAAAAGCCCTAAAACAAGAAAGTCGTTGTACCTGATTACACTTAATTATATAATATTTTAAATACAAGATAAATTGTAGCAGTCGGCACCAATTTAAATACCATTATCAGTCGAAGCATGTATAGTCATAATAGTCTTGTTTCCCCACATTATCGATCACTTCGTTTGCATAATCTTTATTAGCTGGAATGAATGCAGCGCGCTGTAAATGGGTCAAAGGACAGTCAATGACATCTAGATATTCATTTAACTAGACCATTTTATTTTAATTAAAAATACCACTAAGGTTCATAAAAGTGAGAAGAGCCAAGCACGAGCGAAGTACGAGCCGAGTTCAAATTATTAATTACTTAAGGCTAGGTTCTACACATTTTGAACTTTTTTAAACCTCTGGAATTTCAAAAATATAGGGTGACTGGGAATTAGTGACCGATACTAAAACACGTGATTGTAGTCATGATAATAAACAACTTTTATATGGGACTAAACCAGCAAGTTTAATACATTTTGACCCTTATAGGATCAGTTTGATGTCCGTCTGTCTGTCTGACTGTCAAGAACCTCGAAAAGGCATGGAATTATCAAGTTGAAATTAATATCATGTACTCAGATATGCGGTCCCTTGAAGCTGTGATAAAACGGAAACAAAAGATACGGCCATTAATGTCCGTTATTTTGACACTCTCAAGGGAATCAAAATTCATAGGGTGTGCTAATAAGTACGCCAATTGAAGTTATGATATCATTATGTCTTAATTATCTATGGAAAAGTAGATAATAAAGCAAAATAACTTCAAAAACAATATAAAAATATTTCTTAGTAACATTAAAGTGGTCTCCGAGGCTGCAGTGCAAGCAGAAATTGTATTGTAATCTAATATATTGTCATCAACGGACGCCTTTAACTCTCAAAGGGATTGCGAGTGATAGGGCTTTGTGTTATTAGAGCTACTCTGTAAATTTTACAGCTCATCTCAGTCAAGTAAGCGCACACAATTCTGTAAAGATCACAGCTCACCTCACTCAAGTGAGTGCACACAATTTTATAAAGTTCACAGCTCACCTCATTTAAGTGAGTACAGACAATCCTCTGAAGTTTATAGCTAACCCCACTTAAGTGAGCGCACACAATTCTGTAAAGTTCACAGCTCACGTCGCTCAAGTGGTCGTATGCATTCTTTAAAGTTCACAGCTCACCTCATTCAAATGAGAGCACACAATTCTGTAAAGTTCACAGCTCACCTCACTCAAGTGAGCGCACACAAGTCTGTAAAGTTCGCAGCTCACCTCACTCAAGTGAGCGCACACAAGTCTGTAAAGTTCACAGCCCACCTCACTCTCAAGTGAGCGCACATAACTCTATAAAGTTCGAAATAGAATGAAATAAAACGTTCTTTTGTTTTCATTATTTATTGATACAATTTTAAATACGATCGTCATAAATACATTTTAGATTAAGTTACTATAAATTGTCAAATGACACTAACATTTTTTTTTTTCTTTGCAGGTAAATAAAGCACACCCAGGAAAAATATTGATTGATTAGAAAATATTTACCGGTAAGTCTACCTTTTTTTCTTCGTCAATATAAATTCCATTTTGATATCAGCTTCAATATACATAAATTATTTTACTAGCGGCCCGCCCCAGCTTTGCACGGGTGCAATGGTGATATTAAATATATTATAATATATGTATTATATAAACCTTTCTGTTGAATCACTCTATCTATTAAAGAAAATCGCATCAAAATCCGTTGCGTAGTTTTAAAGATCTAAGCATACATAGGGACAGACAGTGGGAAGCGACTTTGTTTTATACTATGTAGTGATAGCTGAAGGCGTGGACAAAGTTGCATTCTGTCAGTAAAAACTATTGTCAAAAATTATTGTCAAACATTATTGTTGAAAACTATTATCAAAAACTATACAGGTATCGAATATTAGTGTCGAAATATCACATGATTAATACCAAGCATTTTGGACTTTCAAAAATCATTATAGCTAGTAGAATAAAGCTCAAATGAAAAACAAATTCAAAAACAAACCATTATTTTTATTTACAAGAACAACGCCATTATGAGTGAGCATTACGACAAAATGGTCGTACATTATTAAAATGACCGTCATGTCTCATGGATAATAATATATTATTAATAATTCTTATTTCAGAAGTAATCAATTTTATTTTGAGCATTACTCAGTATTGCTTTAAATGAGAATCGATTTTGGATGATTGATTGTGTGATGTAGGAGAGAGTACAAAAGAAATATGAGAATCTTTTTCATTGTAGGAATGCAACGGTTTAAATTAGAGATGACATTATTAGTTTCCGCATTTTTTAATTTTTTTACCAGAATTTCCTAAAAGTAGGTAGGAATCTACCTACAATAAATAAATAAATGATGTTGGGCAGTGAAAAATATGGATGAAGAAAGATTGCATGTAGCGGAGATGAGAAAGTTGAGATGGATGTGTGGTGTGACAAGAATGGATAACGATTCATAGATAGATAAATGAGTATATTAGAGGAAGTTTGAAAGTGGCACCAGTGACTGAAAAGTTGAAAGGAAATCATGTCTTGATATGGTCATGTGAAGAGGAGAGATGAAACGCATGTTACTAAAAGAGTTCTGAGTTTACACGTAGATGGATGGAGAGGGAGGCCAAAGAAAAGATGGATGGATTGTGTGAGGAGTGATATGAAAGAAAAAGGAGTTAGTGATAGTGTGACGGGTGACAGGATAAAATGGAAGAAAAACGACGTGATGCGCCGACTCCAAGTAATAAATGGGACAAGAGTAGGAAGAAGAAGTGATAGGAATATATAAATAATAATAAAATACACTGTGATGTTCGAAGGAGATCGCGTGAGGTGCTTTCTTATTAGTTAGCGGACTGGCTTGATAGATATTTTGAAGGATGTTGGCAGTTCTAGAATAGGTTTGAAAATTTGATAGGATAAAATAGTTTGTTGTTCCGGCAGTCTGCTGGTGATTGTTGAAGTGTAATGAAGTGTATACACCGTTAAATTTTGGTCGTTTAAATCCCGTGGAGGGTCGATTCGGTACATGAAACACTATCGATTTATAAAATTAAATTAAAAAATAAAGTACTTTTTTTTTCTAAAATGCGAATTAATATACGTATGTACGAAATTAATTTCATTAAGTAAACGAGTCAATGACCTTCTAGGTAGTTGTCGGTCGTTAGGTACTAACTACCTACAGTTAATTGACCTCGCTCAGCTGACGTTTACTTGAAGAAATTAATTTCGTAAATGCGTAAATTAATTCTAGTTTAAAATAAAGTACTTTATTTTTCGTTTTTATCTTAACAAATAGTGTTTCATGTACCGAATCGACCCTCCGCGGGATTAAAACGACAAATATTTAACGGTGTAGACTTCTCCTCGTCTTAATTTGTTTTTTATTCCTACTACGATCCCGGGACCAAGGCCTGCCAGAGCGGCGTCTCGACAATACTGACCTTTAAACCCAAAAATCTTTGGAATAGTACCCATAGACCTTGAATTTGGCGGTCATTTTCATAAGAATGAACAACCAACGTATAGCTGTCTCCCTCACTCCTGAGTAATTAATCAGATCGATAGGTTCTTCATCTCTTTTTCGCTTAAAATCAAAATTGGGATAGACGGTGCTGAGCCAATAGTTCGTGACCAGAATTTGTATCTGGGGATAATGCAGAGTTGTCTAATGTAGATAAATTACTGCAGAAGGCAAAGAGAGCGTATTTGAAGAGAAAAACGTAATAATACTGTAAAGAGGGTAATTCAAATAGTTGAACACAGCTTTTTGGCAATATAAACGGCTGGCGAAATTATTTTTTTCTAAGTTTACATCAGTTGCTCGAGTGCAATGACATGTAGGTAGTTAGTATGCAACGACCGACAACGTCAACAAAGTCAGTGGACTCGCTCAGCTGTTGTTTACTTAAATAAATTAATTTCGTACTTGCATATATTAATTTGAGTTATAGAAAAAAAGTAGTTTATTTTTAAAATTTTATCTTTACAAATCGATAGTGTTTCATATACCGGATCGACCGTCCACGGTATTAAAACGATCAAAATTTTGCTGTGTGATGAGCAGTTGTAACTTAGTGGTATAAACTCCGGCTTACAAGTTATTCTCGTAGGTTAGAAATATAAGGCGATAAAATAAATCAAAATTAATTAAAGTGAAAACTTTGTGTAATTTATTGCATGATAACTGCTCTCAAAATGATGAAGAAAAACATCGTGAGGAAATCGGCATGTCTTAGAACCAAAACCTGGAAGATATGTCACATTCATCCACCTGCACTGGCAAAGGCTTGAGTTCCAGCAGTAAGAACGTTAAAGCTTATATATTTTGTTGTATAAATTAGCTGTATCGGTAATCTATTGCTTGGAATAGTAAATATTAAGCATGAGTTTGTAGATTCAATTTCGAGGTAGAGAAAAGTTGTATTAAGTGATGTATAAGTATATTATAGAGGGCCAAAGTTCACTTAAAAAAGCAGATTTTCAGAGGCCATTACTGGATTAGTTTTACACAAATTTATGTTTTGATTTCTATAGAAGCCTAGATAATATGTACAAGATATCTATGTATCCAAAATATCTGAAGAAAGACTTTTAATAACATTATTATCACGTAAGTGTGATTGTATGAAATGTAACTCGGGTTGGTCGCGCCTTCTTTCTTCGTTTTATCGTGGTTTCCCTTAAGCAATAAGAATTAGGTGGCTTACTTAGCAAGTTGATGAAGTTAGCACAAGATAAAGAATTTGTGTTGTCGATAGAGTAAGTAGTCTTCTTTGTTCGTGGTACAGGCAGAATTACAAGTGGCTTTAACGCTGTGCTGAAGCCTTTGGTCTCGGTTGTCATTTGTAAATAATAATAATATTCTACAACTTTCAACTTATTCCGCGCACTGGAAAACGCAGTTTTGGAAGGCCAATGACTATGGGGCCTAAGTCTGCTATTTTTGTAAATTCGACATTCCAACACAATCCCATTGTCATTTTGGTAAAAGTTCTTAATCTGCTAAATCATAATGGTCGATCATTAGTCAGTTATTAGTCTCGTAAGCGAATGGTGGTAGAATGACTTTGTCGTATTCAGACAAATCTAATGGTAAGTCACTAATCAAAGGACTTGACAAAAGTTTAGCAGATTACCCAACATGTCAGAAATTCATGTTTGTTGTCATTTTGTACGAGATTACCATTCCATAGTGTGTCAGTGATTGACTGTTGGAAAGTCATAGTGACGCCATTTAGTAGATTACCAAACTTGTCAAAATCAACCATGATGAAATCAATGATAGACGATTCTGACACTATTGTAATCGCAGAAATGCGGTGGATGCAAGTATATTAATATTTGCCGAATTCCTTTTAATTAATTTATTTAAAAATAATAATTTTTAAAATTTTACGCACAGGACCGTTCGTTGTGGCGACACTTGGGGAGGCCTATGTACAATAGTGGACGTCCTTCGGCTGAAATGGCGATGATGATGATAACTTTTACGCAATGCTATCTAGTCGCAATTTAAGTCATACATATAGATGAATTATACCCAGACACAGAACACAATATAATCATGCTCACCACACAAATTTTCGTCTTGGGAGGGAATCGAACTCACTAGCTCTGGCATAGCAGTCAGGGCTACTAACCACTAGACCAACAGGCTCGTCAAAGATCTTTGATCTTTGTTCTTTACAGATAGGCTGGCAGAACATTCGCTGTTAGACATAAGTCTATCGTAGTAACTCTTACCTGATTCGCGCAGTGAAGGCATTTAACAATTTAGTCAAAGAACATATTTAACTCAATTGATTTCTTTACAAGCAGCTTGGCATCCATAAATACTGTTATGTCTAAAAGTAATATTTTGTAATTGCATTAGGTGCATAATTGTCTTTTATATTATTTTCCTTCCAAACTTTGTCTACTGATCTCAATTATTGCTGTCACTGTTTGTACAATTTCCCTAAAAGAATGAGGAGCCTGCAAGGCAGCTATGATATAAATCAAACGCCAAGCTCAGAACGAGTGGTTTTATTTACAATATACAGGCAACGTCATGAAGCCGCGGAAAATCTTAACACCGCGATTCAGCGAACGGTACAACACCATCTATCGAGATGATGCGAACTAAAGTGCATAAAACAAAATAAATGACAGTTCGACTTTCGAATCTTGACATACCGTCCACCATGGACAGAGTGTCCATAAAATGACAAAATATGTACAAAATAAAACAGTTGATCTGCCCACCAAGACAACAATATAGCTACTACCAAAAACAATAAAATTATAAAAACTTAAATCAACACTTCACTTGTGTGTGGCAGGTAGCCTTTGAATACAACGCAAAAATATCAAACCTTAAATCTAGGTGGTAACGGGTAAAATAATGAGCTTGGACACTGGTCTCTTTATGATACAATCTTTACATTTTAAAGAAACAACGCGCGTAAAATTGTCCACACCAATATGCTTGTCAGTTATTATACCATATAACCATCTTGCCGGTGGCAGATCATCCTCTTTAACCAACACAATATCTCCTACATCAGGTTCCGGAGTTATTTGTGACCATTTATAACGGTGCTGTAATTGTGTAAGATATTCATGCGACCATCGACGCCAAAAGTCTTGCACAAGCCGTTGAGTAAAATGCCATCTTTTGAGAGTACTCATGTTCACATTTTCATAATTAGCATCCGGCACCAGCACTAAAGGCTCACCCACAAGAAAATGTCCTGGGGTAAGTGGGTATGGATCTTCTGGATTGGAGCTAACTTGTGTTATCGGCCGTGAGTTAAGACATGCTTCTATCTGGCACAAAAGGGTCGTCATCTCCTCGAACGTGAGTGTGCTATTGCCGATCACGCGTTTTAGGTGATGTTTTGTGGACTTCACTCCCGCTTCCCAAAGCCCACCAAAGTTTGGAGAACGGGGAGGAATGAAGTGCCAGGTGGTACCGTTTGTTGCAAGCCAATCAGCTATGTCACTTGCTACTACCGAACCTTCTCGTGGTAATGCATTTTTGAGCTCTCTATTCGCACTAACAAAGTTAGTGCCATTATCACTTCACAAATCTGCACAATGCCCTCTGCGAGCAACAAAGCGCTTGAATGCTGCGAGAAATGCATCTGAGGTCAGATCACTCACCACCTCAAGATGAATTGCACGAGTGGCCATGCAGATGAATAAACCGATGTAACCTTTAGTGGAGCGATAACCACGTCCTCTTGTGGTTCTGACGGCGATAGGGCCGGCGTAATCAACACCACTTTGATAAAAAGGCCGGCAAGCAGTGACACGGGCTGATGGTAACTGGCCCATCAATTGTTGGTTTGTTTGAGCCGCATAACGAACGCAAACGACACAATTACGAACATGTTGCTTTACGAGACTCTTTGCGTTCAAAATCCAATACCGAGTTCTTATGTAAGTCAACATTAACTGAGGGCCCCCATGAATAGTACATTTATGGGCATCAGCAACTATCAACTTTGCTAGATGTGACTTATGCGGAAGCAAGATAGGATGTTTCATTCCTTGTACTACGTTAGTTTGCTGCAATCGACCACCAACTCTAAGGATGTCTTTGTCATCGAGAAATGGATTAAGCGAGGTAAGTTTACTGTGTTTATTTACCTTACCTAATCTTTGTAAACTCTCTATTTCCTTCAGAAAACCTTCCCTTTGACATAACCGGATACAAGTAAGTAATGACTCATTCAATTCCTTAGACGTCAGCCAACGTGTAGTGATAGATCTAATGTCAGATCTAATTGTTTTTAGAAACCTTCTACAAAATTAAATACCCTAACTAACTTACTTTAACTCAAAAACCATGTAAATACTCGTAAATAAATGTCTTGAGTTGCTGTGTCATAAGACCTTATTTTTTCTTTCTTCTAAACTTCCCCTTACTATAATGGACTGTATTTTCTTGTAGCCTTTTGGGGCCATTTTTCCAATTTTGAATTTCAGACATATCCCATCCCACATAATGTTTAGTCCGAAATTCAAGATTCTTAAGTAACCGTTTCTCGTGTAGATAAAACTGTTTTCGAGCAATTTCGAAAGAGTTGCCAATCTTACACTCTGGATTATAAAACTTGAGAGGTAATCTCACTACGTAGTGATAAATCTTTTGTAATAGTTTCTGTAAAGAAGTCCTCGCAGGCTTGCTCTTCCTCTGAGATAAGCCTTTTTTCAGAAGAAGATTCCTCTAACTCACAAAACTTCTTACACAGATCTTTAGTCACTATCGTAGTGTGCATGTTCACGATTTTATCTTGCGGAGAACCTTGGTTACTTTGTGAGTTTATACAGCCAGACAGGATCCATCCGAGTTTGGTATTCTGAGCTATGGGAAAACCAGGTAGACCCTTGATAACACCATCCATTAAGATCTGGCTATATACCTCTGCGCCTAGCAAAATATCAATTTTGTTTGGAGTATTAAATGAAGGATCAGCTAATTTTAGATCCGACATTTGAGGTGACAACGCTGTCAAAACAATCTTCCTTGTAGGAAGAAGTGATTTTATGTTCTCAAGAACATGAGCCTTTACAACAACTATAAAGTTGGGATCATGACATGACTGAAGCCTTACGGTTACAAACCATTTAGAGTGCAATGTTGCGCTCTGGTCACTGCCAAGTCCTGAAATAAAGCTCTTGCTTGCTATCTTCCTCAAACCAAGAATCTGTACCGAGGACTCGGTAATAAACGATGCTTGAGATCCTTGGTCTAAGAGTGATCTTAAAACAAAAGTATCTGTTCTCGCTTCTACCTTGACCAAGGCAGTGGCCAATAACACTTGGCTGTTCACGTTGGAGAAACAAGATACTATGTTGTTTGGTGACTCGCTCTGTGAAGTTGATGGTACAGATTGATCCGTACCATCATCCTCTTGATCACGTGTGACGTGATTGCCTTTAGGGACTGCAATCGGATGAAGAAGAGAGTGGTGTCTCTTCCTACAAATACGACAATTGGTTGAAAGACGACATGAATATACCGAATGATTTGGACCGAGACAGTTAAAACACAACTTATTGGTTTGGACAAACTCACGACGTGCATCAACATTTTCTTTAGAAAACTTCTTGCAATTTATAAGTTTATGGCTTTCAGCACAAAATACGCACGTTGCATTTGAAGTGATATGCATAACCTTAGTCGTGCGAGTACTATTATTTGACTTATAACTGACTTTATTATCTAAAAATTCAAGAGACCTGAATCGTTGCTCTAGGAATTCCTGCAAATCACTAATTTTAGGTAATTCGTTATTAAATTTACAGATTTGAACTTCCCACAATTTCCTAGAATCAGTATCAAGTTTTAAACTAACAATATAAATTACAATAATATCCCATGAAGAAATATCAATATTTAAATTTTTAAGGGCGTTTAAACATTCATTTGTTGTATCAAGTAATTCTTTAATGGCACTGGATGATTCAGAAGTTATGTTCTTTTGATTCATGAAACGTTTTAAAATACAATTAGCAAGGTGTAATTTATTATTATAGCGATGTTCCAATTGATCCCAACAGACTTTGTAATTATTGGCCGTGACAGGAATATGGCGTAAAAGCTGTTCGGCCTCATCCGTTAAGTAGCCTTTGAGATAGTAAAGTCGTTGAACATCGTCCAATGCTTTGTTGCTATGTATTAACGACATGAATAAATCGCGAAAACTTGTCCATTCGGTGTATTTACCACTAAAACTAGGAATGGAAATTTTAGGTAATGTAACACTAAAGGATTGACCGATGTTTGACTCAATAACCTTAGAACTAGACAATGCAACAGTACTAGAATCTAACTTAAATTGAAGTAAGCAATCCTTTAACTCTGTTTTATAATCCGTGTATAGTTCTTCAGTTACGCCGTATGCATCAGCTGTGCAATAGACAGACTTAACCAATTCCTTGGGCTCAAATTCCGAAACGATGACTCTATGTGTATCGCGATACGAAGTCCAGTAATTTTCCAATGTCTCGAATCGAGTTTCCAAATAAGATTGAGTTAGTCTTTCCTTAGGAGATTTTTTAAAATTAACTCTGGCTTTTTGAATCTTAGTTTTCGTATCTTCTTGAATCGCAAAATACGTTTCCATCGTTACTAGTTTTTCAAATGAATGTTGTTTAAATTATCTCAATTATTAGTTTAATTTTTTAATTAACTTGAATATCTCAAAAAAATTACAAGTCAATGAACGTTCTCATGAAAATTTTCTAAGTGTTTGGCACTTCTGTAGGAAAACCGGCGTGGATTCCCCGTCTGTTGACTTTTTGCGAAACTATTCTAAGTCCAAACAACTTCTAAATTTTTCTAAGTCTATTTCTTCTTGTATTGAAGGTTCTAATTTGCTTGAATTTTCTCTAACTCAATATTGCAAAGAGTACTCACAGTTTTTCCACTTTATACTTCACTGAAATAGGGTCTAAAATCGCTCCTTCCGATACCTTTTCCTGTATTGGATATGTCGCTGCGTGGTTCAACTTCAATCAACCGATTTATCGTCCGACTCGTAAGGACCATGTACAATTTCCCTGTTATTTTCAACAATACTCCCTTATTATATGTGAAGGCTTGTAAATGGCTTATCGCTATCTACCTTATCATTATATTTTGTAACTAGCTGTGCCCGCAACTTCGTTCGCGTGAACGACGAAACTTATCAATGAGTTTTTTGTGTAAAGTGCTATTTGTGTAGAACGTTATCTATCGAGCATACTTACCGATATTAATACTTCTGTCTCAGCACGGGCCTTTTGTGGCTAATTACAATAAAAATGGGTGACGTAACCTGCGACAAACTTATTATTTGCGGTCGGTACAGTAATCGGGCTTAAGGATCGAACCGCAAAATTAAGTTTGTTTTTTATTGTATATACTTTTCCGGGATAAAAAGTACCCAGTGTGGTGCTCAGGATATTAAAGAATAATTATACCAAGTTTCATCGTAATCGAACCGGTAGTTTTTGCGTGATGCCTGAACAAACAGACAGACAGACAAAATTTTTTTCACAATCACAGTTTTTGAGTTCGGTGTCGGTCTAGTAACACCCCCTGCCATTTATTTTTCTGATATTTTCAATGTACAGAATTTTTACTTCTACAGATTTGTTATAAGTATAGATATTACTCGTAGCTGTAAGCAACCCGAACAAAATAAAATAAGCCTCAATATCTGGTCCATGATTCGCTCTGCTATCAGCTCCATTACCTACTCCACTATCCGCTTCACTAATCGCTCCATTATCCGCTCCGCTACCCGCTACCAACGTAACCTAACACGCTATGAACACACCCACCATTACGGCCTAACAATCAGATTTCTTCCGCTCAAAAGGGTCCTGCATCATTGTGTGGAATGATTGATGAGCACATTGTGAAGATAGGCAGCAGATCTTCAAACTGATGGAGAGGATTTACTTGGTGATGAATGCGGGTCGAAGTTTAGGAGCATGGGGCGTAAGTGTAATTTGTAATATTAGTCTGTCTTTGAATGACTCAAATCTGCGTGGTTCTTTCTTCAAAAGACTATCTTATACACAAGTCTGCATGGTTCTCATACGATTTGACCATTACATGTTTGCATTATGGACTTTTAAAAGAGACTTTGACCCCTGAGTTTGTTTCGGTGTTTCTTCTCAGGATAGTCAGCTAAGAAACACCGCCCTCATCTAGTTTAAAATTACGAAAAAATTGACGCGTAAAAGTGTTTTTAAAAAACCTATTTGCAAAATGAATTTTATTTATGAATGATAGTCTGAATTTCAGATACGGCGGCCAACACTTTTTTTTTAGAATTAGTTCTTGCACGCGACTTTGCAGTGTTAAGAACGTCCAACCTGAGTGTCCTAGTACCAAAAATCTCCTAGAGAGGAGGCCTGAGTTTCAGCAATGTTCCTAACATTATAAGGCTGATGCTATGCTAAAATTTCACTAACACAATCCTCAAGGCCATTGTACCAACTTCAGATTAAAGAAACACTCATAAGTATCATTTAGGGACCCGCTAACCCCTTGAACAGCCCGTTGTTATGTTAATGTAAGGAAGGAAAACTTCAAATGTCACCCAAGTGTGCGTAATTCTAACATACCTACATAACCTTGCGGTGGATTCACCTGGGTGTCGCCACTGTGCGGATCACCCCGAGTGTGCCCGGCCTGAGCGGAGTATCGCCGTGTCCTCGTGGGGGCGATCAGCGGCAGCGATCTATCTCGCCGGGCCTTGGTTCAGGCAATGGTCCGGAGTGAGGAGGGATGGCAGGCGGTCGCCTCCTTCTGCGAAGCAGTAAAGCAAAGGAGGAGGCCGACCGCATCAGGCAGAGGCAACGGGGCGCTCGCCCCAGCCGCCGCCGGGATTCCGATCCCGATTTCCGGCCACCGTAGGCGCGGGCTTGCGGACGGCGTGCAATGGGTAGCACGCTGTCCGATCGTCCGGTAACCGACCGGACCGAGCCCAAGTCGTCGACGGCGCGTTCTGTTTCCGAGCGCCTCAAGGAGCGGTCAGCACACCGAAGAGGCCCAGCCTGCTAACTGCAGGCAGGCAGGGTCGAAGCTTACTGGGGTAATGGGTTAACTTCCGAAAGGAATACCCGGCCCCGGCACGATAGGCTACGAAGGAACGGGTTAGGTTTTTAGTCAGTAAGAGTCTGACACTACTTCCCGCTCCGCCCAAGGGTGGGATTTGTCATTGGATGATTTTACCTACCATAAAAAAAAACCTTGGAATGTAAGGAATAGGTACCCATTCGCCTATCGTCAACGTCGAGCATGGTTTAAAAGCTTGTTGCTTTATCTAAAGTAATCCAACGCGATGTTTGATGAAAAGGCAACGTAAAAAAGAGAGATAATGCCTGAAAACTCTATTCCGTGATTTACTAGAATATTTCACTAAACTTTTTCCAGGAAACCCTTAAAAGTTTTTGAGGAAATTGTGGTTATTTAGAATCTCAATTAAATGTGTATGGCTCCTGGACAGCACAGAGATCACTGCACACGGCCCTTGGGATCCCCGAACTCCTTTATTAAAGCCCTGAAAAACCTGAGTTCTAATCAGTTTTTGGAACGAGGTGGGCTAGTTGGAATAAGCACACCAAAGATTATGGCCGCCATGGCATTATGACATACAATGGTCAGCATAGGACTAAGTGCGGAAACTATACTCAGAAGAAAGATAAATGTGCAAGGCTTCTATAGAAGTACTTTTTTATATTTTTAATATATAAGCGTACTTTATGGAGGGCCAAAGTTCACGTAAAAGAGCAGATTTTCAGAGGTCTGGATTTATTACTACGGTATTTAAGGTACTGGATTAGTTTTACAATTTTTTTTTATTTCTATAGAAGCCTAGAAAATATCCACAAGATATCTGTGTACCCAAAATATTTGAAGAAAAATGTGTAATAACATAATAAACATAATCATATCAAGATTAAAATTTAGTTTTATTTTTCAAAAGTTAAATTTATTACAATTTATCTATGCCTCTAGAGTTTCAAACCATAAACGCATAGATACACCAATATGCAAGCGAATTCATAGAGGAGCTTAGCCAGGCTTAGCTTTCAAAAGCACGTTCTAATACCACTCCAAACTCTATCACAAGGAAATCGCACATATTAATACCGACCAACTGTGCTGTAGTTTGTCACAAGATTAATGGACAGCTAACTAATCATGTAGAATGAAGATATCCGCAGTAGAACCAAGGTTGCCGACATAGCACGAAGAATTGCCAAAAAGGCCTCCAACAAGGTGGACCGATGACCTTGTAAAGGTAGCGGGAATCCGATAGATGCGAGACGCACAGGACCGTTCATTGTGGCGACATTTGAGGGAGGCCAACAGTGGATATCTTTGGGCTGAAATGATGATGATGATGAAAAAATCATGTACATTTACTTAAAGAAACGATAAAAAAAAATATGTAATGCCATCTGGGAGCTTTGGTCTCGGTGGAAAGGCGTGCCAAGAGACTAAATGGTGATCCTAATTTGATTAACACCAATCGATAGAGCTTGCAGCACGGGCGCAGGCTAGCCAGTCTTTTGGTATTTCATCGGATGCATTTTTTAGGGACAACCCGACGTACGACGGGTGTCCATCTAGTGGCGTAGCTAGGCGATCACGGACCTGAGGCAAAAACAATCCAGGGGGCCCCTAAACTGTTTATGCTTTATCAATATACTTTATATACATATTTTAAAAATGCCACGCTACTTTTTTTTTTTAATCAATAAGCAGTTTGCTAATCGGGTTTCAGAGGCCTCCTGAGCCTGAGAGCCTCAGCACCCCTGAGTTTGTTTCACCTAGCCCCTTAGTAGCTACGCCACTGTGTCTACCTTTACGTTGTTTATACCTGTAGAGAATCATAGGGTCTGGACTTAGGGTTTCGCCTCATCATTTATACCGCATATATCGAAACTATTTGCCTGCAGTGGTCTTCCCGTCCGATTATATTTTTATTATATAATTTAGGCGTCTTCAAGGCTAGAGTGAATAGGCTCTTAATAAACTAGTGCGCATCGCCATCAACGATTGCATCACTGCTTTCCATAAGGTGGGATGGCAATCAAGCTCTAGTTTATAAATTTAAAAAACTGGGTAAGTGAGAGTCGGACTCGCACACTGAGGGTTTTGTTCCAAATAACTTATTGTAAGCAATTCAATTCCCGAATCGAAACTCTAAGATCTTTTCGAATAGATATAACCGCTAATTTTCAGTTTTTAGATTTATTTCTATACTTGTGCTATGAGAATTTGCTTCATGCCAAATTTCAGGATTCTAGGTCAAATGGAAATACCCTATTAATTTTGATTCCTTTGAGGGGTCGAAATATATATAATATATATTTTTATATAAACGGCCGTATCTTTTTTTTCCATTAACTCAGAAATTTGATTTTTTCACAGCTTCAAGGGACCGCAAACCTGATTATATGATTTGAATTTCAACTCAATACCTCCACGCGTTCTCAAGCTAAAGGGTCTTGACAGACAGACGAACAACAAACTGATCTGTTTTTTTTCCTTTTGAGATACGGTACCCTAAAAATATATTTAGAAGCCGGAAATTAACAATGCCTGCTTTAAAATAAACATCACACTTACAGAAATCTCTGTTCACACTCCAAAACAAAGTTACTTGACTGAAGTACCAAACATAAGTCGACTTGTATTCGCAAAGTGCTATTGAGCTCCCGATTTGAATATAAAGCTGTGTTCAGATGGGTGGGTTTTATATTTTGTAATTGCTTTTCATGTCATTACGTGTTTTTTACACTGCGTATTGAATAAAAAAGCTTTGAAAGTTATTGAAAGGGAATATTTTTTTTTGTTATAATTTTAGTTGAATGGTTGTTGCCTAAATGTCGTGTTTTTTATTATTATTGATAGACTTGCGTTTGACCAATATTTCACCTGACAGTAAGCGATAATACACGGCTACATTTTATTGTTAAAGTTGTCGGTCGTTGCCTACAGGTCATTGGACTCGCTCAGCTGATGTTTACTTAAAGAAATTAATTTCGTACATGTGTATATTAATTCGAGTTTTAGAAAAAGGGAACTTTATTTTTATGTACCGGACCGACCCTCCACGGGATTAAAACGATCAATATTTAACCGTGCATGGCTGGCGATAAATCACGCTTATTTAGAAGCAACCTATTTACCCTAGACTTAAAGTCTCCAGGTTTTAGCTATCGGGAAATACAGACTCCGGCAAGGAATTCAACTCCTTAGCTGTACGCACAATGAATGTGTTCCCAAACGCTTTGTAAAATAAAACGCACTCTCCGAAATGTAAGCGATAGAAAACCGACAGGCCAGCAACTTGGCGTTGATGCTCAAGACTTTGAAGTTTTGACTCGACAAGTGCATCATTACCGATGATTTTCATGGCTCGTGTCAAAAAAACCATTGCCTCACGAATTACTCCAGTATCGTGGGTGCATTTACAAACATGGAAACTCATATAACAAGACACCCAGACTTGAAACACTTATGTCATACAAAATATATATTCCCTGCGGGAATCGAACTATACGCAGCGTAGCAGTCAATCACACAACCTTTGCGCCAACCGTGTCGTTAAAATTGTTACATATGTACCGTCTTGACATTTACATAACATTTGCATGTCAAAGGGGCAGCCAGGCCTCCTGTTAATTAATGTTAATAAACTTACTTATTGTCGGGAATATACTGATTAATTGTGGAAGGCGCCATTTTATATATATGCGAAACCCGAAACACATGTCTAGTATTTTTATGTAAAGAATCTATGTACAGAATTTCATAACTGTATCATGAAAAACTCACAAGCTTGTTTTGTTGGTTGTTCACACAAACCCATGGTCACTGGGTTCTCCGGGTGACTGAGGGGTTGTTTTGCTCCCGCACACCGCCGGCCCCTGATACCCGTAATAACTGACCGTGACCTGTGTTGTACTTAAGTCTGATCTGTCCAACGTGTGTGTTCTTTAAATATTTTTGGGAAAAAAATATAACATGGTGTAAAAATTATTGGAATCGATTCAGTTACTGATTCTGAACAAACTATATTCAGGTTTCGCATATACTAAAAATAATGTTATATGGCTGTCACGGATTTTGTGATATATAGAGTGGGAAATACAAGGGTTAACTTCGTTGGGCATTTTAAAGTTGTGTAATACTAGATGATAAAAATAACAGATCGCGTTCGAAACACTATACTGCGCTCCAAAACGCAGATTCTACTTCCATTTTGACCATGATTCTCACTAGTTAAAATTGTATAATGTAACTGTTTGTTGCTCCTTTTTTATAAAATAAAAGAAAAAGAAATGATAACACTAGCTGCTACCAACGGCTTCAGCCGCGTGATAGTTGAAAATTATTCCAAGGGAACGTACTCGTGGAGTAATAAGTATATTGAGTGCTACAGGGTATGGTCTCAAAGGGATATCAGCCAGTAAAAGTCTGACACTGTCTCCCGCTCCACCCAAGGGCGGGAGATGTCATTGCATGATTTTCACCATCAAAAAAAACATCATATACTCAAAAACTTCTACCGTTACATATTTTTTTTTTTTATTGATATAAACTAGTGCAGCAGCAGGCAAACTGTTCCAGTCTCTCGATGTACGCGGTATAAACGAGGAGACAAAACGCTTAGTCCACATCGTAGAAGTTTCAACAACATAAGGGTAGGGATATTCGCCGTACGCCGGGTTGTCCGATGGCGGAATTATGTCATGTAATTCCCGCGCACACTCTCCAAAATGCATCCTGTAAAACACCGAAAGGCTGGCTTCTCTACGCCTGTGCTCAAGGCTTTGTAGATTGGACTTAACCAAGTCTGGATCACCAATTAGCCTCTTCGCACGCCTTTCCACCGGGTTCAAAGCTGCTAGGTGGCATTTTGCAGCACCAGCCCATATGTGACTGCAGTACTCCACACACGATCGGACCTGTGCTTTGTACAACATTAGAAGCTGTCCCGGTGTGAAATACCTTCGAACCTTTGCAAGCACACCAAGCTTATAACTATGATAGTGTGTTTTCTACAGAAACAAAATAACATTTATTTGTAATCGTGTAACTAGGTTTTAATGTGTTCGTGATATTTACTGTCCTTATAAAAGAAAGCAAAAAAATGTATTTTTTTATCCCCTTTCTACGTACCCGCTATACATTAGACGTCAATTTCTCGAAACACGTTATCAATGAGAAATAATAAAAATTACTTTTTATATTCTTTTCAAGTTACTTACTAATGCCATATATTTTTCAAACAAACAATTGAAAGAAATAATGTTTAATCTGCTGAAAAAGTATTAAGCACTTTCTTAAACATTCTGATACCATTTTACACTTAAACCAATAAATAATTAAGCTCTTATTTACTCCGCCAAAATCACTAACTTTTAAAATTTAACGCAAATAAAATAGCTAAAAGCTTGCTAACAAACTAAATAGAAAGCATTGTAAACTGAAATACAGAAGGTTTGTTTTGTAATCAATAAGCGTTTTTCCACAATTTTATTCAGACGAACACAATTTTATTCCTGCACTCTGACATACACAACTTCATTCCTGCGTTCTGACCTCATCAACTTCACTACTGCACTCTGACACATATAACTTCACTCGTCTGCTTTGACACACACAACCTCACTCCTGTACTCTGACACATACAACTTCTGTGCTCTAACACACACAACTTACTGCAGCACTCTGACACACGCAACTTCACTTCTGCAATTTGACGCCCATATTTTCATTCCTGCTGTTACCACCTTTATATCTGACGTACGCATATTATGTTATTGTATTATTTATTATGTTAATCATAATTATGTGTGTGTCTATGACTAATATATTTTAATAGTATATAAGCTTAGTTATTTATCTAACCAGAGAGTACTTTAGAACACGCAGTCGTATCATTACACCTGCACTTTGCACTTTGACACACACACAGCTTCACTCCTGCGTTTTGACACACACACATACACACACACAACTTCACTTTTCTACTCTGACACACATAACTTCACTACTGCGCTCTGACACACGTGAATCCGCAATGACGAAATTATCAATTACCAAGAAAGCGTTCAGGCGGTATCTCTCTTTTTTCGCGTTACCTATTTATCAAACATTACGTTGGCTAACAAACTTTTAAATCATGCTCAGATTGACGATAGACGAGTCGGGTCATCATCATCATCATCATTTCAGCCAAAAGACGTCCACTGTTGGACATAGGCCTCCCCCAAGCGTCGCCACAACGGCCGGTCCTGTGCGTCTCGCATCCATCGGACTCCAGCGACCCTGACCAGGTCATCGGTCCACCTTGTGGGAGGCCTTCCAACGCTGCGTCTTCCGGGGGTCTTACGCATCGGGTAGGGCCTGTAATTCCAAATTCTCAACTCAGAAAATGCGTGCCTCAAATCCTAATGGACCTTCTGTCGTAGTTTTATGGTTCCAGTAACTTCGTTAACCATCATTTTGACGTTCGCCCTAGCTAATCGAGTTCCGTGTTTGGTTTTTGCCGTTGCTTTCGAGTGGGGTGATCTGTTATGTAGGTTATATATCCTTGTGTGCGTTTAGAAGTATTGTGTGTGTGTGTTATGTGTGTCTATACAATTATCGGGATTTTTGGTGTAGAGATATTATTGTGTGTTGTGAAGTGGACGCAAGGAATAAAGGAAGAATGGATATTATTGATGGTTGGTTTTGGTCGGTTAGAATAAGCTTGATGAAATATTATATGTCACTGGCCATCGGACAATCCAGTGTACAGCGAATATCCACCCTTATGTTAATGAAACTTTTACGGTCCAGACTAACCGTTTTGCCTCGTCGTATATACCGCGTATATCGAAGGACTGGAACAGTTTGCCTGCTACAATCTTCCCATCCGATTATAATATAGGTGCCTTCAAGGCTGGCGGTTCAATCCTCATCTATATGTGAGTATATATAGGGATTATAGGTAATAACGAAAAGGTTTGCTTATACACCGTTACATTTTGGTCGTTTTAATCCTGTGGAGAGTGGATTCGGGACATGACATACTATCGATTTGTAAAGAGAAAATTAAAAAATAGTATCGTAACAGGGCTATTTTTTTTCCTATTACTTGTCTGCATCAACTGTTGTTTTTTTTTTTTTAATTTCGGTCGACGGTTAATTAATACACGCATGTACGAAATTATTTTTTTTAAGTAAACGAGTCAATGACCTCGCAGGTAGTTATCGGTCGTTGCGTACTAACTACCTACAGTTCATTAAACTAACCCAGCTGACGTTAAAGGCAAAGAAATTATTTCGTACATACGTAAATTAATTACAGTTAAAAAAAGTACTTTATATTTCAATTTTCCCTCCACGGGATTAAAACGACCAAAATTTAACGGTATATATCTAGCCTGTACTGTCCCTGGGATAAAGGCTTCCCTCAATTCCTTGGAGTGTTCTCGGCTTTGAGCCAAAGGAAGGCATCTAAGTTGTTCCGCTATCTCCTTCTTGCTCTGCCGCGACCCCGTCGATCGATTTTAGCACCACCTTTGTGTTTTCCTGGTCCACTGCTTGAACAACATGCGGCAGACATGTCCAGCCCAGTACCACTCAAGCTGTACAGCTTTCTAGTAAATAGATTAAAAAGAAAAACTAAATCACAAAATTCCCACATTCACTGTTCGTCTAATAAAACTCGCCCCTCATTAGTTCCCCTGAGCTCGATAGATGGCGTTGTGCCGTCAGACGCCGCTCGCTGAATGGCGCTATGGTTTCGTTACACCGTACTAGCTAAACCAAGAGGCGTTTAATTGAAATTACGTATTTGAAGCAGCAGCAACAAAAATTTTTGAAAAATCAGTCGTTGAGTTTTTTAATGGCTGATTTTATTAACTTTTAATACAGTAGATGGCAAACAAGTTGAACCATTGGATATGGTTACGGGCAGCCCCCCACTTCGATTGAGGTTTTTTTTATGGTAGTTAAAATCATCCAATGACAAATCCCGCCCTTGGGCGGAGCGGGAAGTAGTGTCAGACTCTTACTGACTAAAAACCTACGCCGTTCCTTCGTTGCCTATCGTGCCGGGGCCGGGTATTCTACTGGGGCCAAAGGTTATGTGAAAATGTCAACAAGGGCCCTGGGACAAAGGCAATGAATGGAACAGGGTAGGTTTTTAGTCAGTAAGAGTCTGACACTATTTCCCGCCCCACCCAAGGGCGGAATTTGTCATTGGATGATTTTACCTACGATAAAAAAACCCTTATGTTAATGAAACTTTTACGGTCCAGAATAACCGATTTGCCTTGTCGTTTATACCGCGTACATCCAGGGACTGGAACAGTTTGCCTGCTGCGGTCTTCCCGTCCGATTATAATTTAGGTGTCTTCAACCAGCGGTTCAATCCTCATCTATATGTGAGATATAAAGATCATAGGTAATAACGAAAAGGTTTGCTTATACACCGTTAAATTATGGTCGTTTTAATTCCGTGGAGGGTCGATTCGGGACATGAAATACTATCGATTTGTAAAGAGATAATTAAAAAATAGTATCGTCTCAGGGCTATTTTTTTTCCTATTACTTGTGTGCATAAATTGTTTTTTTTTTTTTTTTAAGTTTGGTCGACTGTTAATTAATATGTGCGCATGTACGAAATTATTTTTTTTGAGTAAACGTGTGAACGTGTGAACAAATGACCTTGCAGGTAGTTATCGGTCGTTGCGTACTAACTCCCTACAGTTCATTGAACCAACCCAGCTGACATTAAAGGCAAAGAAATTAATTTCGTACATACGTAAATTAATTACAGTAAAAAAAAGTATTTTACTTTTCAATTTTACCTTCACTAATCGATAGTGTTTCTAGTAACGAATCGACCCTCCACGGGATTAAAACGACCAAAATTTAACGGTGTATATCTAGCCTGTACTGTCCCTGGGATAAAGGCTCTCTCTCAATTCCTTGCAGTGTTCTCGGCTTTGAGCCAAAGGAAAGCATCTAAGTCGTCCCGCCATCTCCTTCTTGGTCTGCCGCGAACCCGTCGAGCGATTTCAGCACCACTTTTGTGTTTTCCTGGTCCACTGCTCGAACAACATGTGACAGACATGTCTAGCCCAGTACCACTCAAGCTGTCACGCTTTCTAATAAATAAATTATAAAGAAAAACTAAATCACAAAATTCCAAATTCACTGTTCGTCTAATAAAACTCGCCCCTCATTAGTTCCCCTGAGCTCGATAGATGGCGTTGTGCCGTCAGACGCCGCTCGCTGAATGGCGCTATGGTTTCGTTACACCGTACTAGCTAAACCAAGAGGCGTTTAATTGAAATTACGTATTTGAAGCAGCAGCAACAAAAATTTTTGAAAAATCAGTCGTTGAGTTTTTTAATGGCTGATTTTATTAACTTTTAATACAGTAGATGGCAAACAAGTTGAACCATTGGATATGGTTACGGGCAGCCCCCCACTTCGATTGAGGTTTTATTTTATGGTAGTTAAAATCATCCAATGATAAATCCCGCCCTTGGGCGGAGCGGGAAGTAGTGTCAGACTCTTACTGACTAAAAACCTACGCCGTTCCTTCGTTGCCTATCGTGCCGGGGCCGGGTATTCCTTTCGGAAGTTGCAGCTATGATGCACTTCAATTAAATATGATCATTACTTGCAGAAATAAATGTTTTAATACTCTCTACAAACTCACGAATGTTAGCGGATAATTAACGATGTGGGTATAAAATAAACTTTGAGCTGATGCACTGGGCAGCAGATGGCAGTTACTGATTCAGTATTATTTTGTAGAAATGATGTGACACATTCTTAAGTCTACCCTTACATAGTTTATTTTTTTAAATTCCCTCATTTTGAAAATCGATTTTTGAGCATTACGTTGTACGGACGGGTCCCAGTGTGCGGCGTGAAATGGGTAGCACGCTGTCCAATCGTCCGGTAACCGACCGGACCGAGCCCAAGTCGTTGACGGCGCGTACTGTTTCCACGCGCCTCACGGAGCTGCCAGCAAACCGTAGAGGCCCAGCGTACTAGCTGCAGGCAGGCAGGGTCGAAGCCTGCTGGGGTCATGGGTCAGTTTCTAAAAGGAAGGCCCGGCCCGGCACGATAGGCAACGAAGGAACGGGGTAGGTTTTTAGTCAGTAAGAGTCTGACACTACTTCCCACTCCGCCCAAGGGCGGGATTTGTCATTGGATGATTTTACCTACCATAAAAAAAAAACACCAAAAAGCCCTACTTTAAATAACTAACTACGACACACCCGTAACTGCCTGCCCTCTCATGACGTCATCAGTCAGTGTCCACTGCTAGCTGAGACGAGGGTTGACAGCACAGGCAGGGGTGACCAACCCTTGTTACAGATACGGTTTGTGAGTTAAAAATAAACTCGGCCTTAAATAATTTAATGTTGCGGAAAAGATTCTTGGTTATGATAAAAAACAGCGGAAAATAGTTGACTCGCTTCTAATGCGTGGATGGCTGAAATTGTGACAATTGGCACGATTTCACATCGGTCGCGACGATCACGCATTTGGCGGCTAACGCTATTTCGCTTACACGACGGTGCCAGCTCTTATCTCTGTCCTTGTCTATCAGTGACTACAGGTAGTGTAAGTGTGTTAGTTTCGAGTTCAGGTTTTCTGAATGCACGTAACGTATTTTTCCTTTTAATATATCAATGATAAAAAAGAATTTAAATTACCTTCATGATATTATTATTATCATATTTGCGAACAATTGAAAATATCTGTCGAAAATATAACCAACCAGTCTTTATTTCCTTGGAAGGTGGTAGGCCTTCAATTCAATTCATTATTGCTATATTATCACATCTTTCTTTATTCTTTATTGTACACAAAAACATTCAATATAATAATACTCCGTAAAATTTTGGTCGTTTTAATCCCGCGGAGGGTCGATTCGGTACATGAAACCCTATCGATTTGTAAAGATAAAAATGAAAAATAAAGTACTTTTTTTTAAAACTCGAATTAATTTACGCATTCACGAAATTAATTTCTTTAAATAATCAGCTGATCGAGGCCAATGAACTGTAGGTAGTTATTACGCAACGACCGACAACTCCCTACAAGGTCATTGACTCGTTTACTTAAAGAAATTAATTTCGTACATGCGTCTATTAATTCGAGTTTTAGAAAAAAAAATTCTTTATATTTTAATTTTATCTTTATAAATCGATAGTGTTTCATGTACCGAATCGACCCTCCACGAGATTAAAATGAACAAAATTTGACGGTGTATAATACACAGTAGTTTTACAATTTATGTACAAAGGCGAGCTTAACTCAACAATGAGTTTTCTGCCAGCAAACCTTTGAGTCACAGAGAGAGTTGACAATCATGAGAGTGACATCTTTAGTGTGTGATGCCTACCTGTGTTGACACTCTTGTGCCATCCCATCTTTCTAGCTCATTATGGGCTTAGGAGTTCACCCTGCGGATTTGTTCACGTCTCTTCGAAGTAAGACACTATGCGCCTTCCACAACGCGGGCTTTCGTATGCCCGGACGGCCAGAGGGCGAGCTATCCATTGCTCGTCATCCGCAAAGCCCGCATCTATGGAAGCCGAGAATCGGTGCGCGACTCCTGACACTATTATATTAGCTTGAATTTACATTTCATGTGTTTATAAAATACGGTTCGTAGCATTGTCTTTTGCTACGCTACGTGCTACGCCGTAGCACATATGTACGTGTAGTGTATTGCTGCGCCATAGCACGTACGTATTGTAGTGCTACGCCGTAGCACATACGTACAATGTATTGCTACGCCGTAGCACAAACGATTAGTGTTTTGCTACGCCGTAGCACGTACGTGTGGAATGTAGAGCTACGCGCTGAATCATAAAAAAAAAACAAAACAAAGTAGTGATATATTAGTGTACGTCTGATTTAAATTCATCGAAATATACTGCACTCAACTTCCAACCTCTTCTGCAAGTCTTTTTACGAATACTTGAGGTTGATTTTTCTCGGATACGTATTATAGATGATGTTTATGTGTCATATAAGCATTTGATTTTTTTTTAATTATTAATAGTGTCGCGCTTGATAGGAATTGAACTGTTTTCATAAGTAAGTTTGTACGGAACCCACAGTGCATGAATCTGACTCACACTTGTCCGGTTTTTCTCCTTAGAAGAGAATATGGGCCGTGATCCACCAAGCGGGGTCAAAAGGTCACGTGTCTTCGAATTTTTGGTTCTAGGACATGTCGGTTTCCTCACGATATTTTGAAAGTAATGGTGATGATATAAATTACATATAAATATACCTGTCTAGGTTTAAACCCACGACCTACAACCCACTCAGCCACTGCTCTGGACCAACCAAAACATTACTGAAAAATATCCTCATTTTTGGCACCCTAAACCTATCAAAATATTCAACATTAATACTTTATTTAAATAACACGTTTAGGAAACTGCAATTACCTTTCTTTCCGCTCATAAATATCAAACGGCTTCGATGGAGCGTTTAACGCAATTTATGGAAATGATAGCCAGTTTCCAGTGCCATGGAACCATAGATAACAAAAAGAATGGATACGGCAGACTACACTTGCCCTCGATCCGATCGTCCATTAACCGTCCAGACCGAACCCAAGTCGGGCTTGCGGACGGCGGGCAATGGGTAGCTCGCTGTCCGTCCGTCCGGTAGCAGACCGGACCGAGCCTAAGTCGTCTACGGCGCTTACTGTTCCCGCGCGCCTTAAGGAGTTTTCAGCAAACTGTAGGGGCCCCGGAGCCCTGGATTAAAGGCAATGAATGGAGCAGGGTAGGTTTTTAGTCATTAAGAGTCTGACACTATCTCCCGCCCCACCCAAGGGCGGGATTTGTCATGTAATGACCTACCATAAAAAAAATGTACTGTTTCACGCGCGCCTCAGGCCCAGCAGGGTCAAAGCCTACTGTGGCTAAGGTTCTGCTTCCAAAAGGAAGGCTCAGCCCTGGTAGGCACGGGGTGGATTTTTTTAGTCAATAAAAGTCTGACACTATTTCCCACTCCGTCCAAGGGCGGGAGATGTCATTGGATGATTTCCAACATCAAGAAGAAAAAAAGCCTCTATGTCACCTGATGGTAAGCGATGATGTGGCCTACGATGGAGCTCGCTTGCCTGTTAGAAGTAATCTCCTATTCACTCTTGACTTAAAGACCTTTCGGTTGTATAGGCTAGAGTATAAAGGCTCTTAATTATTCAACTAGTTCTACTTCACCTTCAACGAAAGTATCACTGCTTACCGTTAAGCGGGAGCGCAGTCAAGCACTAGTTTATATCTCTTCTTCTTCCTTCCCTGGTCCCATTATTTGGGGTCGGGTCTCCTCACTTTCCTGCGCCAAGTGGCTCTATCTTGGGTTGCCAATTTTGGCAACTGGGCTTTCTTGAGGTCCCTCTCTATATTTGACCACCAGGTCAATGGCTGGCGGCATCGATATATATGTACCACGCACTAGATTAGGCATGCCGTACAATCACTTTGCTTGACTTACGTGTACTGTATGCCGAACACCTTGACTTGATGACATTAGTGCAGTTTTGCAGTATTTAAGCGCTGTAACCTTAAAAGTTTTGTTAGACGTCATAATGACAATTTAGCGCTGCAGCGAACTTTTGTTTTAACGTTTCAGTATTGTGACAAATAGTTTCTATGAACGAGCTTGTCTATCACTTAGAATGTAAGTCGATGGCTGGCGGCCTCTACCTCTTTTTTGTTCTGGTAAGCGTAAGGCGATTTGAACTATGTGGTCCTCACTGCGTCTTTGGACGTGTCCATACCAACAAAGGTGATTTTCGGTCATCTTTTCGGAGATTGGTGCACTAGCTTATATAATTAAAAAAAAAAACTTTAGGTTGAACTCCAGTTCATCCTCCTTATTTCATTGTTCTCAGATTTCAGCCCACTCATAACGACTGTGCTATCATTGTGCTCTAACCTCCCACGCTGAGTGCATGTCCAATGATTATTGTAACAGTAGTACCATTAGAAGCATGTGTGGACTTGTGAGCGCATGCTTTTTACGGTATATGCAAGCTAAATATGAATAGAATTCAATTTATGCTCGCCCATAATCTTTATTAATGTTACTCAAAGAAAAAACAGCGCGTTGTGTTTCAAAAAATCGTTTTTTTTTAATATTTCGCATAGTGGCATTTAAAAAAACATGGCCATAATATTATGAGTCTTTTATTTTTATGGTAGATAAAATCACCCAATGACAAATCCCGCCCGTGGGTGGGGCGGGAAATAGTGTCAAACTCTTACTGACTAAAAACCTACCCCGTTCCTTCGTTGCCTATCATATCGGGGCTGTGCCTTCCTCTCAGAAAACGGCCCTTGATCCCAGCAGGCCCCGACCCTGCCTGCCTGCAGATAGCAGGCTGGACTCCTATTTGCTGACAGCTCCTTGAAGCGTGCGGGAACAGTACGCGCCGTCGACGACATGGGCTCGGTCCGGTCGGTTACCGGACGATCGGACAGCGTGCTACCCATTGCACGCCCCGGAAATCGTTATCGGAATCCAGGCGGCTGCGGTGGCGTGTGCGCCGTTGCCTGATGCGGTCGGCCTCCTCCTTTGCTAGCATTACTGCTTCGCAGAAGGAGGCGACCGCCTGCTACTCCTCCTCGCTCCGGAGCATGGCTTGAACCAAGCTCCGGCGCGAGAGATCGCCGCCGCCGATCGCGCCCACAAGGACACGGCGATGCTCTTCCCATCGTCACAATTATAACTAGCGACTCACCCTAGCTTTGCACGGGTGCAATGGTGATATTAAGTATATTATGCACGTAAACCTTCCTCTTGAGTCACTCTATTATTAAAAAAAGCCGCATCAAAATCTGTGGCGTAGTTTTAAAAATCTAAACATACATAAACGGGAAGCGAATTTTTTTTAAGTGATATGTTTTTTTTCAATTTAGTTTTAAATATTTTATATTTTCACACTTCTTTAATTCTTCCAGTCAATTATTAAACATGAACAAATCATGTCATATAATTTTCTTAACTCACTGAATTTTTCTGATATTATTTGTATATGATGCGGATTTGGTGTTTCCCTCTCCTGGAGAGGAGGCCTGCGTCTCAGCAGTAGATAACATATTATAAAGCCTACATAATGTAAGAAGATTGGTGATGACGTGATTTAGAGAAGCCCTATGGACATAAACATACACTAAACTAGTGCGGACGGCGGGCAATAGTTAGCTCGCTGTCCGTCAGTTTTCATCCACAGCCACCGTGGTTCTCAGCTTCTGTAAAATGCGGATATATATGTAAAAAATTAAAGCGCATTAAACGACGCGTTTTATACCCGCGTTGTGTTGTTCGCGGCTCCCGTTGCACCGGCGGGCCGTCTTGCAACCGCATGTCTTGCGATAATCACCCGCCAGGTTTGCGGGTGAAAATCACAACCGCGACGGCTGCAACACCGCACGAAACTGCGGTCTCATGAGTTTAGAAATAAAGCAGCGATTTCCTCTACCGCGACGGGTGTGATGGAAAACCGTTTTGTGAGTTCTTAGCCTTATTATGTCGGTTTTGGCGGTGTCATCTGTCCTCAGGCACCCACTTTATTTTTAATGATATAAACTAGTGCTTAACTGCGATCCCACCTGATGTTAAGCAGTGATGCAATCGTTGATGGTGATGTGAACAAGTTTATTAAGAGCTTAATTACTCAAGCCTTTAGGACACCTAAATTATAATCGAAATCTTTGTGGACAAAAGGTGACTTCATCTGAAAGGTGGTTGATTTGTTGTATTTGTATTTTCACAATATCATTCTTTACTTGTATGTCTGTATCTATAAGTATATATATTTATTATTGTTCTTTTGTCCTTTCTGTCTGTTTTCTTTTAAGTGGCACCTTTCATGTTATGTTTCTCCACCAGCCTAAGGTCGACTGGTAGAAAATGCCTAAGGCATTAAGTCCGCCTTTGTACAATGTGTAATTAGTGCATAAAGTTTTGAATAAATAAATAAAAGATGACTTCAAATCTAAAATTAATTAGAGAATTATAGTTTCCTTGTTTTCTTCGTCTACCAAACACGGCCTGGAATGTAACATCGGTATCTACTCTATGTTCTAGTTCTAGACTATTTATAAACGTGCAATAAATTAAAAACTTTCACAATGTAATAGCACGAAGTTATAATGTTACTGTAATTGTTCTTGCATTATTGTTAGTGACCATATACGCTTGATATGCAAGATCAAATAGCATAGCATAGCATAATCAACATTATAATGTTCATATTGCGGGGACTCAGACCTTCTCTCTAAAAGAAGGGTGTAATCTAGCATGCGCGGCCAATGTGGGTTGATGGATGTCACATGTGTTCGAATTTTTGGTTCCAGGACATGCCGGTTTACTCACGATGTTTTCTTTCACCGTTTAGTATTGGCGATGAAATAAATAACATAAAGTAATACGCCTGGCTGGGTTTGAACCCGCGATCCGCCATCTTCTTTTTAAACTGCCACGACTCCATCGAGCGATTTTATCATATAATATTGTTCTGCAGATCAGATTGCCATTAACGTGAGTGCGAACCTAGGTTCTCGCCTTAAGTCGAAAAACTTGATGTGTTCACACCTCATTTGGCTAAGTGTTATCTCCAATTTAGTCAAATGAAGCGCGAACAAAAAATATACCGTACACAAAAGAAATTCCAACACGATGTTCTTAAAATTCAATACCAGGCGGGATACAAGGCGTATTGTGCCCGTCAAAATTTATGAACCTGCCCTCCTCCTCCTTTATAATAAAGCAGGACAATGCTGACATCCCTCAGAGTTTGACTTTGTAAAGGAGGATGTCTTTTCTCCCTGTCCCGTATAATTTATTCTAACTTAGTTCGTTAGACATGTAAAACATTTTGCCTCAATGCTTTGGGTGTTGAAAGAAAGATGTTTTGCATTTTTGTTAAGTTGAAATACAACGTGTAAATTTAAGCTAGAACTACATTAAATCGACATACACGTATAACACGCCTGATTTGTACGTAGAACGACGTCGCGTGGCGTAGATCAAGTGTAGCTCTACAAGTCTAGTTTCCATATAAAATGTATGGAGACCAACGAGCCCAGATCGCTGTGTATGGCACACGTATACGCAGTGTAGTTCTAGCATATGTATTTTTACACATACATGTGCCTGGCACGACTCTTGCTTTTCATTCCAAGTTTGTTAGATCGTGAAATCATCAGCGCCTTAGTCTGCTATTACAATAGTGTCAGAATCGTCTATCATTGGTTTCATAATTGTTGATTTTGCCAAGTTTGGTAATCTACTAATACAATGGCGTCATTATGACTTTCCAATAGTCAATCACTGACACACAATTGAAAGAAATGGTAATCTCGTACATAATTACAAATGAATTTCTGACGTATGGGATAATTTGCTAAAATTTTGCCAGTTTCTTTTATTAGTGATTTAACATTAGAGATTGTCTGAATACGACAAAGTCATTCTACCACCAATCGTTTATGAGACCAATAACCGACCAATGATCGACCATTATAATTTAACAGATTAAGAACTTTTAGCAAAATGACAATGGGATAGCAGACTTGTGCCCCTAATCTTGTGTTTATAGAGCTATTGTAATTATTATTTTTTAAAACGAACTAATTTTTTACGTGTACAGATAAGGACTGGAATTCCCTACGGGAGTCTGTGTTTCCTGATAGCTACAATCTAGGAGTTTTTAAGTTAAGATTCGAGTGAATATTTTATTTATAGGCAAGCGTTTATCGTTAACCACATCATCGCTTACCTTTAGGAGAGATACAGGTCAAACATGCCCCTATTTGTTATAAAAAAAAGCTGCAGCCAGCAACTAACGGAGCATTGTTCATTGATAGCTAAGTGTTGTCTACTGCTGTCAGGGTAGTCCAGCTGATTAAAAATCAGAATATAGGTACTGTTTAGGAAGTCAATGTATTAATGACAGCGATGCATTGTTCATTGCCAGTTGGGCATCGTTCATTGACAGCTGGGTATTATCCCACTGCTGTCAGGGTAATCCAGCTGATTAAATAGAATATAGGTACTGTTTAGGAAGACACTCTTTAACAATAACTGCCTCATTACCTGACTGCGCCAGAAATAGGGCTATGTTTTTCGAGTGTATGTATATTTCTTTGGCACGCCCTAAAGTCTAAACGGCTTGTTGTATTTTAGCTACAGATGTGCGTTAAGATATTCTTAATTGTGATACAGGCAAACTATTAAAAAATAGGCGACAAAAGAACCTCAACAATATTTTTCAGACTGGTTTGAAGTGTAGACGGTCCTTAAGCACATAAAATCTTGAGCGCGCTTAACACTGCACTCCTGATACACTCCATAAAACACTTGAGCACAATTTGAACTTGGTGCAAATAGCTTAAGTATAATTTCGTCACCTTACCTTCTTTTACTTCGTTACATATAGAAATTTTAATAAAATACTGCAACTCTGTAAAGTTCACAGCTCACCTGCTTCAAGTGATCGCATACCATTTTGTAAAGTTCACAGCTCACCACACTCAAGTGAGCAAACACGCTTTAAAAGCAACCTTGTTTGTTTTTAAAGTAAATCATCGCGGATAAACACACACACACGAAACACGTTCGAATTTCAAGTGATGTAAACGACTGCAGAAGAGGCCCCTTGTATTAGCAGGGTGCAGGGTGGAGGGACCTTTAAACCATACCGATTCTCGACGATGACCCTATACCAAAACTGTCAAGTTCTAACAGTGAGACAATTATACCTACTGAACATTCTCATACAACAACATCGCAATACTCCCTACAATGACCATGCTACAGGCAGACGCACAGCTCGCAATGTTTGTCCATATATCAAATGCAACACTGCATCAGCAAGGCGGCAGCACCTATATTTAGCAACAAAACTCTACGACAAAGTCAATACATATATAACAATAAATCAACTTACATATAACTACACTTCACTTCACTTCTTCTTACTTATATATATGTATTATGTATTTATTTTTAGTATAAGGTATTTATAGCTTATATATATAAGTATTTATTGCTTTATTTTAAGATTTCACTAACTCTTCTCACTTCTACACACTATTGCCTTCGTTTCTTCTCATCCCTCCTTTCGCAGGTCTGCTGGAAGAAATTTCTTTTAGAAATAAGCAGTACCTTTGTACATTTTTTTATTCATAATAATTTTGTCCTTTTCATTTATATGTGTGTACATAAATTCCAAAATAAATAAATAAATAACAACTTCAAACACAGAATAAAAATATGGCTCCAAACATTCAACTATTCGCAGACTGAGCAGCTCCTACAGAAAAATCATCAACCTCTTACTTACTTAAACACACACAAAGACCAACAGCTGTACGATCTCAAGGTTTTATTTTTATCTTTATTATGTTAATATTTTTTTTTTTATGTTAATTTTAGCGACACTTTTTGGACGAGTTAGGACAGTTAGAAAACGTATCTCTGACTACATGCTAAAAAGCGTTAATATTTATTTTCAAGCATATCTTTCTTCTGTTTGTAAATAATATTTTTGAGGAAGAGTCACTTGGACCTTAGATCCCACTTCCAACATCTTTATTTGTGTTTTTTATCACTGATCACTTTGACAGCCAACCGTAGTAATCACAGACTATAACCTGTACCTGCGCCCGCGCGTTCCATTGTTTGTCTGTGCTAGTGACAAATGTTATCGGAGCATCGGGCGACGGCGTATGTTTGGCACTTCTTAATTTTTTACTTCTTTACTCCTATATTATTATTATATAGAATCCTTATATTTTTAGTATATTTTATTTTATTCTTTTATCGATATATATATATTACATGTCTTTGTTCCGTGAGTGTGTCCGTGGCATCACCAGGCCCTATCAGAATACCAGTGCTGCGTTATTTTACCTTTTTTTAGGTAATATCGCAGCATATGCTGAGATAAAGGCCTTTTTGAACTCGCACAGGTCTTTTATTTTCAATCTTTTTTTGTGTTCTTTTTTTTTATGTTGTAAAACCTATTAACAGTTTTTGTATTGTTGTTGTATTTATATTTTTTATCTTGTGCGAGTCTCAAATAAATGTTTTTCTTTCTTTTTCTTTCTTTATATTTAAGAAAAAATGAAAAATGATGAATGAAAAAATTAATGAAAAATGATGAATGAATGATGATGTTGATGAATGAATGTTTTTCTTTCTTTCTTTTTTTTTTTTTTGTTGAAACTTCCACGGTCCGGACTAAGCGTTTTGCCTCGTCGTTTATACCGCGTACATCGAGGGACTGGAACAATTTGCCTGCTGCGGTTTTCCCGGCCAATTATAATTTAGGCGTCTTCAAGGCTAGAGTGAATAGGCTCTTAATAAACTAGTGCGCTTTACAATCGACGATTGCATCACTGCTTACCATCAGGTAGGATTGCAGTCAAGTGCTAGTTTATACAATATAAAAAAAAAAAGCGACACCAATGGGAGAAGACACTGACTTCTGTAATACAGGTTTCTATCTAGCTCAGAAGTCAGGGCTTCAAATTATAGTGTATATTATTTATAAGTGTCAATAAACTATTTGATTTGAATTCCCAGCCATAGGCTCGGGCTTGTGTCGGTGAATAATGCGTAGCTCGCTGACTGGTAAGGACGGCGCGTTGTTTTCAACGCACGCCTGAAATATCTAGCTGGCACCTGCCAGTTGCCAAATTGGTGGAACTGATGCCTAATAAGGTTGGGGATTATTCGATATAGTCACCGTGGTTCTGGAAAACTTCCGCCCGACGCAGGTGCTTACCGAACACGGAAAGTTCGCTAAGTACCTGTTCCGGATTCGTGCGGAGGATTCGCCCGGGTGTCGCCACTGTGCGGAACACCCGGAGGGCACGGTGGAGCATACTGTAGAAGTGTGCCCCGCCTGGGCGGAGCATCGCCGTGTCCTCGTAGGGACCTGTTTTATACTTAGTGTCGATGGTGTCCAATTTGTGATTGTTATTTAAATATTTTTGGGAAAAAAATATATCATGGTGTTAAAAGTATTGAAATCGATTTTGTTAAAAAAGCCGTGTTGTAAAAACTGATTTAATTTTTTACGTATATATTTGCAACAATGCAAAAGCTGCGGGCCCGCTACCGTGGCGGCAACGGGAGAAAACTGCTTCGTATGCTACCTTAGTATGCTATTGAGCTTTTTCATATAAAATGCATGCGATATTCAATACCCCGGAAGGCAATAATGTATAAATTATATTGCCTTTACAAGGAAACTTGCCACTTTGCTGGTTCAATAAATGTTAATTAGGTACCGGCAAAGTTTGAGCACCGATACTGGCGACTTTATATAGTTTGGAAACCTCTGATAGTGTTACTCAATAAGTTTAAAAGTACTCTGAGATAGAATCTATGGGTTGAAAGTATTATTGATTTATTTATTTAATCTTCATGTACAGTAGTGGTATATAGGCGGACTTAATGCAACAAGGCATTTTCTACCAGTCAACCTTTTGGTTAAGAAAGACAACACTGTAGTAGGTGTGCACAATAAATAAATAACACATAATTTTAAATAGAATGTAAAAGTTATAATAATAAAATACGTATATACAGTATGTATACGACATATGGGCAATAAATGAAATCACATGCTTTTTTTAGCGTTTACTAACGATATGCAAAAAATGAAAGAAATCAGTCCAATAATTTAGACAAAAAATTGAGTTTTAATTGGAAGTAAATATTGTGAAATTATAATAAAAACGCCGCCCCGCACAGCGCCGCGCCCGGCCGTCTCGTCTGCATTAAAGCTGTTGCCATTCTGTACTCAAGGTAAGTAGGTATTGTACCTACGTATTCTAAACAGAGTGTTTGACTTTTACTGAATTTATTTGATATTTATTTTGTTAGGAAATTTAAGTTTGTTAATTTTTTAATTTTTTATTAAATAATCAATTTAGTTATGCTTCTGTGGACGAGTATTGCTCGTGATTTCATTTATTGTCCATATGTCGAATACATACTGTATGTTAATATTATAAACTAATCAATACTATGATAAATATCAAATCATTATAATTGAGAGAACCTAAAATATGACAATTAGGACGAATACAGAACTAAAGTTGAGAGGACTTCTTGTAGTAGTTCCGAATTTTGCGCTTTTTCTTTTCTTTTTAGGATTCCGTACTTCAAAAAGAAAATACGGAAAAAAAACCCTCATAGAATCAATTTGTTGTCCATCTGTCAAGACCTTTTGTCTCGGGGACTCGTGGAGGTATCGAGTTGAAATTAAAACCGCGTGAAAAAATTAAACTTCTAAAAAAGGAAAAATACGACGCTCTCTAGGGAATCAAAATTCATAAGGTAAAATTCTAGGTCTCGTTGACCTAGAATCCTGAAATCTGGCATGAAACAAGGACTTATTGCTAGTCCTTGTTTCATGCTTAACTGAAGGAAAAATCTGAAAACTGTTACGTTACAAAAAAAAAACTTATTTGCAATTCGAAAATAAAAGAAATAAAACTCAATTCGGGAATGGAACTGTTTTCGATCATAAGTAAGTTTGTACAGTGCGCCAGTCCGATTCGCACTTGCCCAGTTTTTTTTTAATTATTACAAAAAGCAGGGGAAGAAAGGAATTCGTGTGACGTTCTCTAAACACGAGGGCCGTTGTAAGGAAATTAGCTATTTTATCCAAATTCTTTAGTAAAATGTGGTGTAAGTGACAAAAGTCATGATTAATATCTATATACATCTACTGTTGGAATGTTATTGTTTGGATTGGGTTCTCAATGAGATTGTTCTGAAATGACGTTCACCACATGGCAGCACTGAGGCGTCAAAATACTTAGAGCTAGCGCGCACTAGTGACTTTTGTCCCCGTGACTTTTGACAAAAATTCACCGTGCTTATGAACCCAACATGTAGTGCGTGCACTTGAAAATATGACTGTTGGGTAAAAATGAGTAAAAAAATATGATAAAAACTGTGTTGTCACCCTGACAAAATTCACCAGTGCCCGCTAGCTCTTATGTCCAGTTACCTGTCAAAACACCTATTAATGACATTAGTTAGACATCAACGTAAACAACCATTGGCTGTCATTTGTGACAGACTTTATCTTAAGATTAGAAATGACTCTCGTCTTTTATCACTGGATGGCATTCGTTTTAGTATTTTTATGATTTGTTTTTTTTATTTAAGTTAAAAATCGCAGTATACATGACGTTTTATGCTAAAAACCACAAAAACCTTTAGTGGGATATTTAAGGGAGTTTGAAATAAGTAATAATATAAAAAGATTACTTATAGAATAGTTAAATATTTGTATGATCTACAGATAGGTTTCGGGTCTCGATATCGTATGTATGTGAGTGTACATTTTTGTAATTTCTAGTGTGGGGCAACGTTTCATTTAAAAACAAAAAATAGGCTCGTAATAAACAAGTGCGATTCATTATCATCGATTAAATCACTGCTTACCATCAGGTAGGATCACAGTTAAGCACTAGTTTATAGCATTTAAAAAAACTACAAAAACCTGTGCCAAAGTCTGTAAATTAATAAATCGTTACAGGATCATCTCTTATTTCAAGTATTATTTGAAGGATTTAATTTTATTAGCACCCACTCTCCTATCACTTGTACCACGCCTCTCACTTTGAGCTCGCCCTCATAAGATCCACAAATTGCCACATCATCAATCTCTTCCATTGTCTTATTGTAAGCGAGTTAAGGAGATTTCTCTTTATATTTCTCTTGATTTTTCTTTTATTTCTGTCAGCCCTTTTTATTTAGGTTCAATGATTATTGAGAATAAAATTGATTTGATTGAGAGAAAGGGGTTCTTTTGTATTGAATCTACAAAGCTTGTAATATAATTTAGCTTGTATTTGATTTTTTATTACAACCTTTCATTTGACTGATATGAAAAGTTCGCTAAATTTCATTTTGTAAGCAAAAGTTGGATCACGAATCCAACCGTTCAATGATGTATCGGAAGAATTAAGGAAGTGAGTCAATATTAATATAGTATAGCATATTCAGCCTTTTAATGTTCCCACTGCTGGGACACAGGCCTCCTCTCTAAGAGAGAGAAAGGGCCGTAATCCACCACGCGGGCCCAGTGCGGGTTGGTGAATGTCACATGTCTTCGAATTTTTAGTTCTAGGACATGCCGGCTTCCTCACGATGTTTTCGTTCACCGTTTTGAGAGCAGTGGTGATGAAATAAATTACAGAAAGTAATGCGCCTGGCTGGGTTTGATCCCGCGACCTATAACTCGTAAGTCGGGGCCGTTACCACTCGGCCACCACTGCTCTACCAGTGTACCAGTGTGTCAATATTAATATAGTATAGCATATTCAGTCTTTTAATGTTCCCACTGCCAGGACTCAGGCCTCCTCTTTTAAGAAAGGGAATGGGGCGTAATCCACCACGCGGAGCCAGTGTAGGTTGGTGAATGTCACCTGTGTTCGGATTTTTGGTACTAGGACATACCGGTTTCCTCACGCGATTTTTCTTCACCGTTTAGAAAACAGTGGTGATCGTTAGCCATTTCAGATTACAGTTTCTTACTGTCCAACTTTGTGACAATCCTGAGTTAGCATATAACACCAAAAATAAGTTCATTATTTGTCTCTAACTTTTCTGGTCTTGTTGAAATTTAAACAAAGACGCTAAAGATAAGGTGCAAACGAAATAAACAAAGACAAAATAATTTTGAATTTGCACCCTTTTGGTTGGCAAGCTTGAAATTTCACAAATATTTGTAAAATTATTTTACCCACTGAGGTTTGGGGAACATTTCAAAATTTTAGGAGATAAACCGTAAAATTAAGTTGGTCTTATTTAAAATTTGTAAAAGCTTTTAGTCTGATCATTATCATCATCAGATTAGTTCGATAATACCATTTTGAACACGAAGTCTAATATGAGCGTGAAGTTTTGTTGGCCTTTACATTTTTTTTTTAATTTTTAAAATTTAAAATAATAGTACATTATGATATAAGTGTGTAATGTAGGGAGTTACCGTCGAGGCGGTATTAAGACCCGAACCTTGGCGAGGGTCTTAAGAGAGCCAAGAACGGTAACCATTCATTATTTATTTATTAAACTTCTTGCACAAGTAAAACTAAGTGCATAAGATTTGCGTTACCTAATGTTAAAAGTAATAAATCCGACATAGTATTGAACAAGGAGAAACTTGAATTCGTCGAGAACACGGTTTTCCTGGGGATCACGCTTGACTCGAGGCTACAATGGGGTCCACATTTAGCATCTCTGGCAAGTCGGCTTAGTTCAGCAGCATATGCTGTTAGAAAAATCCGTCAATTTACAGATGTCGATACCGCGAGACTAGTCTATTTTAGTTACTTCCATAGCATAATGTCTTACGGTATTTTACTATGGGGACGGGCTGCAGATATTGAGTCTATTTTTATTCTGCAGAAAAGAGCTATCAGAGCCATATATAATCTTCGCAGGCGCGATTCTCTTAGGGAACTGTTTAAGGAAATAAACATCATGACGGTCCCTTGTCAATACATTCATGAAAACATTATGTATGTTCGGAAAAATATTCATCTTTTTACTAAGATAAGTGACAGGCACAATTTTAATACTAGGAATAGGAACCAATTAGATCAACCTCGATTCAGATTGGCTAAAGTACATAGTTCTTTTATGGGTTACTGTGTAAAGTTTTATAATAAAATCCCACTTGGAATTCAAAATCTAAATGAGTCGAAATTTAAAACATGTATTAAACGCACGCTATGTAGACAAGCATATTATAAATTGGAAGATTACATCGTTGATAAAAATGCTTGGCTAAATGCCGGTCCTGCTCCACAGCCACAGCCACATTTGCCTACAAATTAGTTTGGAAGAAATGCGGGGGCCCCTTTTTGTATTGTTGTTTTCGAAATGTTTTTTTTTTTTATATTTATACTATTTTTCATTATTTTATTGATTTATTGTAATGGAGCTTGTGATCAATTACTTATTACTTTTTGTAATTGGAAACAATAAGATTGTATAATGTAGAAGCACTTTTTTTTTTTATTTGTGAATGTGAAGTACCATGGAGCATTTTTATTTTAATAGGTTACAACTTGTTTGACATTAAAAGCATGGCAGTTGAGAGTTTGTCATGCTCACTAAAATGTCTCGCTGATGGTGGCACGTGTTATTGGGTCATTCGGTTCCCTTCAAAATGGTTGAGCTGAGTGGGGCTGAGGCACGCGTCATGCTCGTGAACGGGCGCCGTCAGTAGGGACTGGTCATCTCTTAGCTGCCAGTAGCTCAATTCAATTTCTATTTTTTTAATTAGTTCATTTTATTTTTTTATTACTTATCTGCATTGTGCTCACATAATAGAAGCGACAAGAAAAATGTAACCAAGATTTATGTAACTCATAATATGATTTTAAAAGAGTGTCCATGGAGTTTCTTGCACGTTCTTCTCCATAGAGATCTACGCTTTGGAACGTGCAATTTAGCTTCACTTTTTTTGGACTGACCGACATTTTGACAATTCAAAAGTGCCTGTAATTGGTCTATTTGAAATAAACTATTCTGATTCTGATTCTGAAAAAAAACTGTACAAAGGCGGACTTAATGCCATAGGCATTTTCTACCAGTCGACCTTAGGGTGGTGCAGAAACATAATATAGTAGGTGCAACTTAATGTTAAACAAAACAAACAGAAAACTAATACAGTAATAAATACATACATACATACATAAATACATATAAATAACGAAAATTACTCTGAGAAACAAATCCAATTAATCAACGATGTGATGATTCTACCAACTTCTTGCGAATGTGTTAAAAAAAAAGGTTATAGCTACTTGTGACTTTTATTGCACTATACTTAGGTATATAATGGCACCTGATACCAAACTGTGACATTTTGATTACCATTACGCACTAGTGCTGTAATGTAGCTATAACCTTTTTGTTCAACCTCTTAGTTCGCAAAACAAATTTTGAAAACGAAAAAATAAAAATTGTTTGTGGTCTATGGTCGTCATTTAAAGACGCGCGCGGTTTTGGGCCTGATTTTTTCGAGTGAAATTCATGGTCTGTATTAATAAAATAAAATCAAATACTACATTTTAAAATGTTACATCCATATTTTATTGTCATTACGAATGACATTAACGTAAAAACTTTTCACACAAGAAAACAAACGAGGACTAGGCAATATGATCAAAAGAACATACATAAATATCCATAGCCTAGCGCGTGCCTATGAAAACAGATTTAATTTTTTACCGCCATGTTGAAAAAAATTACTAGTTTTACCGTTGTAATATTAGTTAAGTTAATTATTTTTCTTCACAAGTGTATTGAAAAACGTCGTATGATACACGTGAGTAATGAATGTTACCGTTCTTGGCTCTCTTAAGACCCTCGCCAAGGCTCGGGTCTTAATACCGCCTCGACGGTAACCTCCAACATTACACACTTGTATCATAATGTACTATTCAATGAAGACAAAAGTCTGACACGCCCTTTCGCTCCGCCCTAGAACAGGAACTGTCATTGAATGACTTTCCACCTAAAAAAATGCATAAGTTCTCTAATATTTCCCTGATTCTCTTTTCTTATACTAAAATTTCTGTTCATGCCCCATTTATACTTTACATTTATACTTTGACCGACCTGTTGGTCTAGTGGTTAATAGCCCTGACTGCTATGCCGGAGTTTGTGGGTTCGATTCCCACCCAGAACAAATGTTTGTGTGATGAGCACGATCATTTGTTCTGTGTCTGGGCGTAATTTATCTATAATATGTATGTATTTAGAAATATATAAGTAGGTTTATCAGTTGTCTAGTATTCATAACACAAGCTCTGCTTAGCTTGAGACTAGATGACGTTGTGTGATAGTTGTGGAATATATTATATTATATGAACATATTATTAAGCAGCTCCTTGGTTTCATATTGTGCACGTTTCACACTTCTATCCACATTACTCAACATCCTATTACCATCACATAGAAAATCTTCACTCTTTTATTTTGAAACTTACATTTTCAGCGTGAATTTGTCTCAGCAATAAATCTGGAACATCCTCCAGACAAGCGTGCAAGACAACGCAACTACAGAACATCGTAAACAAATTGTGTATAGACACTTGGGAATATAAATCTGATCCCTTTTGTTATCCCTAGGGTGGCAAAAAATCGTGCACTGCGCGGGACCGTCCCAAAATAAGTATTTATTTATTTATCTTTAATTCAGGGAGATTATCCATAAAATCGTTAGTATTACTTAACTTATGTTAATATAATCGACCACAAACTTACTTAAATCGAATCTTCTTAATAGTTGTAGTATATACTACGAAATTTATTAAAATAGTCCCGCAAATCGTCTAATGCGTCTCGAAGATTTTTTGTGGATATAGATCTATTAGTTTCCCATCGTCTTGCTTGCATAAACCAGTGTTCCACATCAAAAGTATGAACAATGAGATGAGAAAGTACTGTAGTGTTAATACTAGTAGTGTTTTTGCTAGTGTTACTTCAACAAAACATCGTCAGCAAATAAACCACGCTCTGAACCAAAACCCAGAACTAGTCAAAAAATGCCACTCTTGCAAAAAATATAAATTAAATTAATAAATATAAATGCTGATACAGTATCAGTAGTAGTGTTGTTTGATTCTAATTTAAGTGCTCCACCAACACATTGAAAATGCATCCCCAGTCTTCTTGTGGATAGGGATGGGTGTCCCGCATTGACTTAATAGAAAGATGGCCGCCTTAGTTATCCCACTGTAAACAGATTTGCTGCAAAGAGGATACGGTTCACAAAGCTAGGAAACCAGTAGTTTTATTGTGGGTTTATTTGGAAGCAGTCAAGTGAGCGAATACAATTCTAAACTAGGTTCATCGAGACACCGTTTGAATTTCAAATTGTAGTGGACGAGAGATGCGCACTTGAAAGCAGAAACACCCAACTTATCCACACTTTGTCATCCCATCGAAACATTTGTACAACAACTGGCCGGTTAGTCTAGTAGTTGTGACCCTGACTGCTATGCCGGAGGTTGTGGGCTCGATTCTCACCCAGGACAAATGTTTCTGTGATGAGCACGATCATTTGCTCTGTGTCTGGGTGTAATTTCTCTATAGCTAGCGACTCGCCCCTGCTTCGCACGATTGCAATGGTGATATTACATATATTGTGCATGTATTATACATTTAGACCTTCCCCTTAAATCAGTCTATCTACTCGTATTAAAAGAAACTACGTCAAAGTCCGTTGCGTGGTCTAAATATACATAAGGACAGACAGCGGGAAGCAACTTTGTTTTATACAATGTAGTGATGTCACAAAAAAAAAATGCGATTCGAAAAAATCTTTGAGACTCCATTTGAAAATTGAACTTATTACTCGTACAAAGGCATGTTTGTACGTAACTAACTTAAAAAAAAAAACTGGGCCAAAGCGAGTCGGACTTGTTCAGTTTTTTATATGACCACACTTTCAAAAATAATACTTAAATCAGTAGAGACCAAAAACGAAGAGAGTATGTTTCTCAGAAGATATAGAGGTACGCTGAAAGGGTTTAATCTGTAGCGACATCTATGTCTTCACACATGAACTAATCTTGCATCGCGCACGTAAGATTCGCGGCGCGATTGGAACATATACAACAAACCCGAAATCATCTATCGGGCAGTAGCCCACCAAGTATAACACCTGTCTGGTCGGAGGATCCCCAAAAATCAATCGCGACCCGTGAAAGCATCAAACTCACTTAGCTTTTCTATGAATTCCTGATTTATCGAACACTTTAAGAAGGCACTTCTCCACTCACCTACTGTCAACGTAATCATATTCCGTTTTTTTTTGCTTTTAGACGGAACCCCAAAAATAAAAATAAAACATGATCTACCCACGTGCCAAATGAGTTTTATTTAAATCTGTTCAAACGTGAAGAGATAACAAAAACATACACAAAAAAACTTGTAATTTCGTCCAATGACAGACATCATCCGAGGACCATCAAAAAATATCCTAGAAGTTTTGTTTTCACCAATATTCTTCGCAATATAATATTTTATTCACCAAGATTCTTGAAATATTCAGCTTATTTCTACGTCGTAATAAATGAGGTGTCTTTTACAACGTTGGACAGCGTCATAAGGAACGTGAGGTCACAACAAATCCAAGATGGCTGCAGAGAAATGTGTTTTTCTCATAGATCAAAGAGATACCTCGGTAGCCACTGCTAGAAATGTCTGTGTCACGGAATATTATAAGAGTTCTACCATGAGCCTATAACGCAATCCATTTTCCTGCTTAAGAGCGGGCAACCCGAAGTATATTTTCATACAATCGGTCTTATGTGATCTTCTTCAGATATTTTGGATACACAGATATCTTGTGGATATTTTCTAGGCTTTTATAAAAATCTAAACGTAAATTTGTGTAAAACTAATCCAGTAAGAACTCCGAAAATAACACGGCAATATTATTTACACCTCAACTATCACAAATTCATTAGTCATTTATTTTATTAGCATCTCATAGTGTAATTGGTGATAGTTTTAATTATTATTTTTTCCTGTTTTGTTTTCGTTTCTTTATATAGCTTTTCTTTACAATGTGAATGTGAGAACACTGTAGACTTCGAATTCCTATTATTATGATTTTTTATTTTTATTATGATTATTTTTTTTCCTATTATTATGATTTTGATTATTTTATTTTATTATTATGATTTTTTTATCTCAGGACCCTGAGGTCCTGGACCTTTGGGAGGCGTACGAGGAGCCGAAACCAACTCGCAGAGGCCCTTTAGGTACTTTTAATGGAACGTGATGCCAACCGACGATTGTCCCTGTACGCGCAATGCTAGTGCATCCAAGGACAACCCCCGGTTGGTGAAAACTATTGTGACATATGGAAAATAAAGACAATAGGGCTATGGTTTTTGAAGTCTTAAGTGGACTGGTTACTATGATTATTTTTATTGTGCTCTTTGGCACAATATTGACTGGTCTACACTGTCCTTAGATAATTATTTATACTGTGATTTGGAAATATTGTACAACAAACCATATTTTTTAAAAGAGTAATCATGGAGTTTCTTGCCGGTTCTTCTCCATTGGAAACGACCAATTTGGAACCGTGCACTAGCCTCTGACGTTTTATAAGTGCCCATGTAGGCCTATAAGAAATAAAAACATTTTGACTTTGACTTTGAGATAGGTAAAATCATCAGATGACAAATCCCGCCCTTGGGTGGGGTGGGAGATAGTCTCAGACTAAAAAAAGGAAAATTTAAAGGGATGGACCTATATAGGGTGTATAATTCCCATTTTTTTACTCGAACAACTGACATTTTAATGTTATGGTAAGTACCTTCTCATTAGAAGGTAATTACCATAGTAAGTACCTTCTCATTAGAATTTGTAGGTCATAGTTTTACCCAGCCAAACGCATTACTTGGTGTAATTTTCATGTACGGTCTGGAGTCAAAAGTGCAGTTGCACTCTACTAATGTATAACATTTCTTTGTAAAAGAAGGCCACTGGGCCACAACTGGTTTATTTAATTCTTTAGGTTCTATGGTACAAACGAACTAAGTGATGATCCATTGATCCTGTTCTATAAAAAAATCTAGATTCTTTATTATCGGTAGAATGCAACTGCACTTTTGAGCCCTGACTGTACACGGCTCCCAAAATTGTGAAGAAAAACATCATAGAGAAAACAATATTTTTTTTTTTAATCAAATCAAATCTTTTGACATGTGATATCCAATATGGATGCGAGACGCACAATACCGGTCATAATGGCGACACTTGGGTGCCCTTTCTAGTAAGTTTCAAGCTCTGTGATTTTACAGAAGTGAAATATATTAAGTAGGTCTTGTCCGTGACTTTGCCTATTACTTCTACCCTTCGTAGTGAAGGGGATAGTTTCAAAATAACCTTTCTTGAGGAGCTCTTTACTCATGGAATTTTGGTACGTAAGTTAAGTTCAACTGTAATACGATCTTCATAGCACGTGAGATAGAGGTTGGGTTGTTCAAAAAAATTTCAGCGACCTTGGATTTAAAATGGTTACTGAAGTAACACAAGTTTGGGGGTGCGGAAGGCCAGGCACTCGCGTCTCAAGGTCAAAGCCCATTGGGGCTATGGGTTCACTTCTGGAAGGAAAACCCGGCCCTGGTATGAAAAACCTAGAAGGAAAAGGAATGGGTTTTTAGTCAATAAAAGTCTGACACTATCTTCCGCGCCGCCCAAGGGCGGGAGTTGTTATTAGATGATTTTCCCACAATAAAAACAATGTATCAGTAGCGCAACGCCGTAGATACGTCTAGTGGTCTGATAATGGAACATAATTAAATTTAAATAAACATTGAGATCAAACTCAAGAAGATTTTTGAATGATAGCAGCAAGATAAAGACAAAACCAATATCAAAGCCTAACCTTTTATAAATATGCTAAAATAAAAACATATACCAGTGATTCATTTTTATACCGTTACACTAACAATTATAACAGAGAATTTACAGACATAGATTTTTTAACATTTCTCTGAAACAAAAGCTAAAAATTCGATATTGAGTTTGTATTTTGTTCACTTAGTTTAAAACGTATTTATTTATTTAAACTTCATGTACAGTAGTGGTACATTGGCGGACTTAATGCAACAAGGCATTCTCTACCAGTCAACCATAGGGTTAAAAAAGAAAGCACTGTGGTAGGTTTGCACAATAAATAAACAACAAATATTTGATTCAATATTTGACAAATGTAAAATAAATTAAATTAAGTTCCTTATAATAATAAAATACGTATATATGCGATATATATGTAAGGAAACAAAATATAACTTAAGAATTATATTTTTTTTGTAAGTATTATGAATGTTTGATGCCCAAAAAAATAATAAAAATATTATAATTATGTAATTTCAACTCAAAAGCAAAAAAAAGCGACATATTATAAAATGCAAACAGGCAGATTTCCAACACTCAAAAAAATCCTGAAACGACCTTAAAACAATCGCCTTCAAAAATAATCACGACTCAGCCGAAAAATGATCACTCGAAAGAAAATATGCTAAAATTATACTCCTCGACTACTCGACGTCTCATGAATGATGAGAGGGTCCGCCAAGAGGCTATGGAGGATCAAAAGAGGGTTGTAATGGCTTCTTTATGATATTACACGTCCGTAGATGTGAGAAATTAGGTTTGAGGCGACTTGGTGTATGAATATTAGAGTTGTGTGTGTATGGTTGGTTTTTTTTAAGAGTAAAAATCATCCCATGGCTTTTTTCACTCTGAGCGGAGCCAGAGGGAGTGTCAGTCTTTTATTTATTAAGTTATTACTATAGTTTGTTAAGTTCACAGCTCACATCACTCAAGTGAGCGCTTACAATTCTGTAAATTTCATAGTTTACCTTACTCAAGTGAGTGCACAAAATTCTGTAAAGTTCACAGCTCACCTCACTCAAGTGGGGTCCACAAATTTGTTAAGTTCACAGCTCACCTCACCCAAGTGAGCGCACACAATTCCGTAAAGTTCACAGCTCACCTCACTCAAGTGAGCGCACTCAATTCCGTAAAGTTCACAGCTCACCTCACTCAAGTGAGCTCACACGATTCAAAAGTGAACTCATTTCTTTTTTAAGTAAATCCTCGTGAATTCACAACGAGACATCATTCGAATTTTGAAGTGATGTTATAGTAAACTAAGAACCTGCCCCAGCTTCGTACGGGTGCAATGTTGATATAATATGCATGTATTATACATACAAACCTTTCGCTTGAATCACTCGATCTATTAAAAACCGCATCAAAATCTGTTGCGTAGTTTTAAAGATCTAAGCATACATAGGGACAGACAGCGTGAAGCGACTATGTTTTATACTACATATGTAATGATAGAAATTCCAAATATGAACACAGAAATAAGTATTGTGGCGCTTCGTTCAATGAATTCTTTTACAAAGAGTTGCCAGAAATAGAATTTTTAATAGAGCTAAGCCTTTTCTTTTGAATAAATGAAACCTCTTTAGACAAGGGTTATGACAATGATCTTTAATTAACAATGGTTGCGCCAATTTGCTATGTTCCGCGATTTTGTTTTTGTAATTTATTTTTTTGGCCTAGCAATCCTATCCCTTCCGTTTTCCTTCACCCGCACGACCTCTAGAAATGATTTGACATTGACGTGTGTGCATCGATTGTGAATGTGACCGCACCGCTAACACGCCCGCTCGAAATTACAAGAAAATTGACTACTTCGTGATCCAACCATTCAAAACTCAACAACAGTGCAGTGTAGTGCAAAACAGGACCTGGCAGTGATTTAAATGTGCGAAGTCGAAAATCGCCGGCCGGTGCCACGTGGAACCTTCGAAGTCAAAAGGTCAGTGTTCCTTCCTAGTTTCCGTCCCATCCAGGCACAGTATCTGCATATTGTTAACAAACCTTAGATCGCTTTTCAAACATACAGTCCATTAAAACATCAAGCAAATTCGCGCAACCATTACTTTTGGTCCTACGAGCAGGATCGTGAATCATTTTCTTGTAATTTCGCAATATAGTATTTGTTCCATAGGGAATAAACGCAACGCGCCTGTTTACCTAGATATAATAGTAGAAAACCCGCATCTAGGCATTTAGGCAACTATACGTTATTTCGCTCGTATAGTTAAAGAGTCATTGATAATTACGGTACCTACGCCGTCAACCGCACCGCATAATTATAGTTAGCTACGTAAATATCAGCGTAGATATAAATCGATCGCATTCTTTTTCTTGACAAAATTCATTCGACCATCCTACAAATTGCATGTAGGTAGACGCATTTCAAAAATACCCGTTCATTGTTGAGTGAATATTTGTAGGAAACGGATAAACCATAGATTATATAGACAGGTTATTCCGTTCGTTCGCCGTTCGCTTTGTTGTTTACAATACTACCATATTGTTATCTGATAATTATCGCTTACTTAATAATTCGTTAAGTGTTTGTTTGAGTGTATAGTGTGAATATATCAAGACAAGATGTCTCTTAAGGGAACCAAGGTTAGTACTGATTTAAAGGTTCAGTTAAAGCTTTTATACGCTGAAAGGGACTCACAGTTTTCACGTGTTCAATCAATTTGTGATAAATCTTTGCAAACCTCGGATCTGGCGATTAGAGATGCTTTCTTGTGTTCGTTGGAAACTTTAGATAGTTTGCGCGCGGATTTTAAATCTACAATTAAGGATATAAACATTTTAGAGTTGGAGTTAAATCCTGATTACTGTGTGAGTTATCAGGCATTGTCGTCCTTTGATGACTTGTATTGTCGTATCAAACGTATTGCTAGGAGTTTAGAGACTCCCCCCCCCGCGAGTGGTTTATCCAACCCTCCTCGCGAACGCCCACGATTGCCGCCAATTCAAATACCTGAATTTGATGGTGACATTCGAAATTGGAATTTATTTATAGATAGTTTCGAAAATATAATACATAGGAACACATCGCTGACAGATCACGAGAGATTGCATTATCTCGTAGAAAAATTGACCGGTAAGGCAAAGGCTGTCTGTGCTGGAATTACGTTTAGCGCTGAAAATTACACTTTAGTTTTGGACACTTTAAAAACAAAATACGAAGATAAGCGATTAGTAGCCACCGCATATTTAGATCAATTATTCGATTTGAAAAGTTTTTCCGTTTGTAACGATCATAATTTAGAGAAGTTTTTAAATATTTTCGCATCATCTGTTCGTGCAGTAAAGAACCTAAAGGTCAATGACCTCTGTGACTTTTTGTTTTTGTATATCGGTTTAAAGAAATTAGATCCTGAAACTGTTCGTCTGTTTGAAACGACTCAGCGCGGTAAAGAAATACCTAAGTTCGAAGATTTAGAATCTTTTATTCGCGACCATATTAAGGTATTGCAGCGCACGTCGGCACGTCATGAAGTCACGAATAGGACAGGTTCCGATCGCCGTATAGACGCGTCATCGAAGTCAGTCAAGACTGCACATACGCTAGTTAATACCGCCTCAACACCTGACTGTTCTCTGTGTAAGGGTAGCCATACACAGCTGTACAAGTGTTCGGGATTTCAGAGATTATCGCCTAGTGATCGTTACAAGTTTGTCCGCACTAATAATTTGTGTTTTAATTGTCTAAGTGACAAGCATCTGGTTACGTCATGTAACAGTGGTGTTAGCTGTCGTAAATGTCTAGCTAGACATCATACCTTCTTACATTTTGAGAGTAGTAAGCTGCCATCGCAGCAGCAGCCTGCGCAGACGCGCGACGCTTGTGACGCGCGGCCTGCTGCAAGTGCAAACGACGTAACATTGTGTTCGCTTTCCGCCGTTGGTACTCAAATCACTACCGTTTTACTTGCGACCGCGCAAGTTGTCATTGTAGATGCCTTTGGCAAACCGCACACCGTTCGAGCGCTACTAGATGGCGCTTCCCAGAGTAATTTTATTACTCGGGATTGTTGTCAACGCCTTGGTTTTAGTTTTAATAATTGGTCATCCCGCTCAGAAGTGAAAGGTTTTGGAGGTTTAAAGGCAACCATTCACGGTTCCATTAAAATAATATTTAGTTCACGTTTTAATCGTAATATTTCGTTTGAAATGGATTCGCTAGTCGCAGATAAGATTACGGAACGGTTGCCCACGGTACCGGTTGACACGTCCATGCTGACGGAGTTTAAGAACTTGCAGTTAGCCGACGGAAATTACGCTTTCCCTGGAGATATCGATCTATTGATCGGTGCTTCGATTCTCCCGCATCTCCAGTTGTCACGTAAAATTCAAGGTCTTCCGATGTACCCCGCTCCGCACGCACTGGAAACAGTTCTCGGGTTTGTTATAGTTGGTTCCGCACCCGCTTGTTTAAATAGTTACTCGACTGTGTCGCACTGTTGCACCGTCGAGCCGCCGCTTGAGTCTACCATCCGCAAGTTCTGGGAGATTGAAGAGGTCAATGTCCCGCCTATTCTCAGCCCTGAGGATCAGGTCACTGAGGAGATTTATACCCGCACGACTACTCGTGATAAAGATGGTCGTTATGTTGTCGCGCTCCCTTTCAAGGGTGATATTTTTTCGCTCGGTGGCTCCCGTGCCTCCGCAGAAAAACGCTTTCTATGCTTGGAACGTAAGATTCAAGCTGAATTGTCTCCGGAAAATATATTCCATGTCGCTGGAACAGAAAACCCAGCTGATTGTCTCTCACGTGGTTTGCTTCCTGCGCAAATTTTAAATCATCCGCTTTGGTTTTGTGGCCCTCCCTGGCTTCATACCACTCCTAACGAGTGGCCAAGTGTTCCGTTTAACCCCGCTACTGTTTCAGAGCCACCCGAGGAGAAGAAACATACGCTTGTAGTATCAGTTCCGCGTGAAGAGTCAGTTGTTTTGTTGTTGTCTAATCGAGTCTCGTCTTGGTCGAGACTATTACGCTGTGTAGTTTACGTCCTAAGATTTTTGAGATTATTACCATCGCGTGGTTCTATAATCGCAGCTGATTTGGATAGAGCTGAATCAGTTGTACTTCGAGAGTTGCAGAAATTTTATTTTTCAATAGAATTTCGTAGTTTAGAATCACAAAAACCTTGTAGTCGCGCACTTCAACATTTGAAACCATTTTTGCAAGACGGACTCATTCGTGTCGGTGGCCGTCTGCGAAATGCTAAGTTAGAGTTTGAACAAATGCATCCAGTAGTTCTACCACGCAAGGATCACGTTTTGGATTTGTTGGTGGATTATCACCATAAGGTGAATTGTCACGCTGGTCCCGATTTATTAATGTCCATTCTTCGACAGAAGTACTGGATACTTTCCGCTCGCAATTTGATACGCGCTAGAGTGCACAGATGTGTGCCCTGCTTTAAGCTCCGCCCGCGTTTCAACGCGCCGGAAATGGCCGACCATCGTTCTTGTCGTGTTGTACAGACGGTGAAACCTTTCATACATACTGGGACGGACTATGCTGGACCGTTTAAAGTCACTATTGCCCGTGGTCGTGGTATACGTTCCACAAAGGCATACATTTGCCTATTCGTTTGTATGACAACTCGTGCGGTTCACATAGAGTTAACCAGTGATTTGAGTACGCAGGGTTTTATGTCTGCATTTAAACGATTTTTATCTCGCCGTGGTCCCGTTAAGCGCTTATACTCTGACAACGGCACAAATTATGTTGGAACGCGACGCAATATTTCGGAATTACATACATTCTTACGCTCCAAGTACTACCAAAGTGAATTCGCCCATGTCTTAGCTGAGAATCGCATTGATTGGTGTTTTAATACGCCAGCAGCTAGTCATTTTGGTGGCAATTGGGAGGCGAATATTAAAAGCCTTAAGTCGCACCTGTTTCGGGTCATAGGCGAACAGATTCTCTCGTACGAGGAGTTGAGCACTGTACTCGCTCAGGTAGAGGCGTTGATGAATACGCGTCCGTTGTGTCGGACTTTGTCTAGTGATCCATCGGAGCCACTAGCGTTGACGCCGGCTCACTTCTTGACGACGACTCCTCTTAAATATTTGCCCGCTTTAGATGTCGAGACTGACAAACTGCAGCTCCACCCGCGTCACGCTCTGCTAGATAGCTTAGTTCAGTCCTTTTGGAAGCGATGGAGGACAGATTATCTGCATACGCTGCAGTCGCGTCAAAAGTGGAACACTCCTTCAGATCCAGTCACAGTCGGTACTGTGGTGATACTGAAGACTGAGAGTGCGCCTCCTCTGCACTGGCCTCTTGGTGTAGTGGAAGAAGTTTTTCCGGGTTCGAACGGAATAACGCGAGTCGTAAAGGTTAAAACCGCAACTGGATCGTACCTGCGTCCGGTTATTCGCCTCTGCCCTCTGCCTAATCAGTAGTAGTGGCATAGTTAGTTATAAGTTGTTTCGCTACCTAGTATTGATAGTTTAGATTAGTAATAGGGTTTAGTTTCGCTTTTGTTTTTTCTCTTTTCTTTGAAGGTAACCCTTCAAACCCGGGGGGAATGGTTGCGCCAATTTGCTATGTTCCGCGATTTTGTTTTTGTAATTTATTTTTTTGGCCTAGCAATCCTATCCCTTCCGTTTTCCTTCACCCGCACGACCTCTAGAAATGATTTGACATTGACGTGTGTGCATCGATTGTGAATGTGACCGCACCGCTAACACGCCCGCTCGAAATTACAAGAAAATTGACTACTTCGTGATCCAACCATTCAAAACTCAACAACAGTGCAGTGTAGTGCAAAACAGGACCTGGCAGTGATTTAAATGTGCGAAGTCGAAAATCGCCGGCCGGTGCCACGTGGAACCTTCGAAGTCAAAAGGTCAGTGTTCCTTCCTAGTTTCCGTCCCATCCAGGCACAGTATCTGCATATTGTTAACAAACCTTAGATCGCTTTTCAAACATACAGTCCATTAAAACATCAAGCAAATTCGCGCAACCAAACAATTATGGCTTTTCTGGATAACCAAGACCGGTTATGTTAGGTCGTATTTTCCTTGACAGTTGTGAAATATGTTGAAATGATTTGAAAAGATAAATGTTTGCAGTTTTCATTGATAGAAGCTGAAAAGATTCAATTATACTTAGGAAACCTGAGAATGTTTGTTTTTATTTTATTGTTTACTCGCGCTTGACCACTAAATCACCTGATGGAAAAAGACAATGTGGATTATTCATTTTTGACATATCTATAACTTTGTTTAGGTGGGAAAATCATCTAATGACATCTGCCGCCCTTGGGTGGAGCGGAAGGATGATGAAAACCCACTCCTGTTCCTTCTTTGCCCTTCATATCAGGAACGAGTCTTCCTTTCAGAAGCAGCTGACTCAAGGCCCTAGTGGACTTCGACCCTGCTAGGTCCCTACGGTTTGTTGACTCCTTGAGGCGCGCGTGGAATAATACGCGCCGCCGACGACTTAGGCTAGATACGTTGACGACTTAGGTCCGTTGTCTCACACGTGCGGCCGTCTCCTTTGCTGGATGGATCTGCCAAATACCAGCTTGATACACTAGAGTTGATTGAGAAGCGAGCCAAGAGGGTCATCGGCAAAGATGCAGATGTCAAGTTAAAACTCCAAAGTCTTGTCGGTTTTCTATCGTTTACATTACGGGAGGTAACTGAGACGATTAAATTGAAAGAAAGAATCAAATCTTTGTCTTACTAACAGAAGTAATTTAGTGCTAAATTGTTGTTGTCTAGACCTTAGCATGAGTTCCAGCTATGGAGGTTTGTCACTTATCCAGGTCTCACTTAAGGGGATTACATCGCCCAAATCCAAAAAAAAACACCTAAGTTGATTGAAGTTTATAGATTATTCCTTATGTACGATTACTATATAAAAAATGAAGGGGATACTTAAGGACATTACTAATAAATTGTAATGATTACGTTTCTTTAAAAAATTCCTTAACTCTAGAAAAACAATCTGGTAAATAAGCCTTTTTTGAACATTAATTCCATATTTTCTCGAAAACGGCTCTATATTTAGACATTGAATTTATACCAAAATATATGTTACGATAAATTGAATAACTTGTATTGATTTTTTTCTAATTTCATTGAATATCGATAAGTAATCAAGAAAAAATCGAATCAGTACTAACACCCCGCGTGCAGCACCCCCTGCAATGCCTGAGTAGAGGTCAATTCTTCTCTACTATTTAGAGGTAAATTCTTCAAGGTCATTGAGCAATGTAATACCCTTAACTGAGATTCACTGTGTTATTAATATATTTGACGGTTCGTTCAGTATGGTTCGAGCTCTGATCATCTACCAGGTGGGCCTACGTGGGTATCGTGCAATGAATGAAAACGGCTAAAAACTAAATCAGTTTACTTTTCAATACATTTCGGTAGAGTGCACTGTTATTAGGTAGGCACAAACAACAAAACGGACAGTTTCAGAACGTCTTGACTCTGCGACGGCCTGGCTGAGAGTGTCCGCTGTACTAGGCGGATTCTTCCTCCCCAAGCTCGTAGCCAAAGCGGAAATGGCTGACTCTGTCTAGGCCCGCCACCGCTATATCTTCTAGTTGCCACTAGATGGCGTGCCTTGATTTGTTGTCAACAAATCAACGCCGGATCCGACATAATAATATCATTTTATATTATTCATATAAAAATATACATAACGAGTGTATAATGGGTGGCCCTATCGCATCGCCTAGGGCTTATTAATAACGGCTATATAACACGTATCTAAGATTTTACAGCATGAAGGAACAAGTAAAAATAGAATTCATTCACTTGTAATTATTTCCTTGGCGATTCCAGGTCAAGCTGCTATAAAAAGTTATAGTTTCCTTGCGCTTAATTACAGTAATTGGAAAAAACTGCAACTTTTATGTAGGCATGACGCACAGAGCAAGGAATCGCTGGCCAGCAGTGACCATTACTAATAACAGGAAAACAAATGTTAGATTATAATGAATAGGCTCTTAATAAAAGAGTGTTTTTATTTCAAACTTTTTAGTTGTAATATCTACCCTTCAGCCAAACTTAAATATATACCTTCCGCCATCATTCGGTTAAATCATCAAATCATCATAACAATTCTAATAATACTAAACACGGCTAGGAGACACGGATTTATTACAGAATTCCGGTTTTTATTCGGATTCATCATCAGATCAGTTCTATGTATCATCTCCCCTGCTTCCTTCAGACAGTCACCGATTACATGTATAAACAATGCAATTTTACTTGTTACGACAGTTCTGCTATGATTTTTTGAAGAGTCCGACCTATATCTTCGAAGTTCATCATCAGATCAAAACCAATTCGGAAGTATAATCTTTCAATTAAAATAAAAAAATTCGAAATCGGTCTGCAATTGACCGAGATATCGGTGAATATACACAAAAAAAAAATATACAGCTGAACATAGAACCTCCTCCTTTTCGAAGTCGGTTAATAAACAAGTGTGCCTCACTAGCTTGCATCACTGCTTACTATTAAGTGGGATTGTAGTCAAACACTAGTTTATATAAATTAAAAAAAAAACCGGTTAAGTGTGAGTCGGACTCGCACACTGAGAGTTTTGTAATGTGTCATAAATATGACATGCAACTTAATCTCTTTGACGTTTTTTTAAACTCTTTTTATTTAATTAGTAATGATATGTATGTGCCCATTAACATCGATGTTATGAATGATATAAAAGCTTACATTATAAAATTGTAGCTCATTAGAGCCACCCAACGGTATTGATAACACGGCGTCCACCCGTGGACCACCTGTCGACAACGAGTGGACGCCGTGCGACGAGGCGGTGTGCGGTGGGTACCGGGTGGCTTTAATAAACCACAGCTTATTAAAGCCACCCGGTATTCTCCGCGCACCGCCTCGCATTGTAAAGGCCATAACCTTTACAATCCATGGCCCCAGTAGGCTTCGGCCCTGCTAGGCTCCTACGGTTTTGCTTACATCTCTTTGAGTTTCTCATCAACTCGATCTCGGCTGGACGGTTGCCGGGCGGCTGGACATCGAGCTACCTATTGCTCGTCGTCCAGAAGACCACGTCTACGGCGACTGGAAATCGGGGCCAGAGTCCCAACGACTGGGGTGATGCCTGCTTGTTTTGTGGAATTCGAAAAAATTATCGTGAGGAACGCAAAGGATCCGCCCCTCTCCCTTTCGCTTCTACCAGAGCGTGAGCTGTCATTTCGTGATTTCTCACTGAAAAAAGAAAAATTCCAGAGCTCTGTGTAATAAGTCTATGCAACACACAGTCCATTAAAGAAAATAAAACAAAAAACTGCAGTCTTTCATGTTAGAACGGCCATATCACGATCTATTGCACTTTTTACCCTATCAAAGGGAAAAAAAAAATGGTTGAAAAGTTGAACCGTTCACGTGAAAGGCAGCTATATCGGGGCAATATGTAAATCCAGTCGATTTGTCGCGCTGCCTGTATTTTCAGTCACCGTGAGGTGAATTTTAAGTTGATATTAGGGTCTCAATGTTTTATTTGATTTGGTGTCAAAGTTGTATTTTAGCTGACAGACGCCCAGTGCTGGAGATAAGCATCTCTCCGGTTCTGTGTGTCTTGCATTCATTGGATTCTCATGACTCTCACTATAGATCATTGGTCCAACTTTTGGGAGGCCATTCAACGCTGCATTTTTCGATACGTGATCGCCATTTCAAAATCCCTAGCGACCATCTGTGGTGTGAGTAATGTGCCCTGCTCTGCACTTAAGTTTGGCGATTTTTGGGGCTATATCGTATCGTGTAACCTTGATTCTTCTGCGCATATCTTCAATTCTGATTCGATCACACAAGGAAACTCCGAGAATAGCCCAGTCTATTGCCCTCTAGGTGATTTTGGTTTTGAACCTTCTGATGAAGCCCATGGAGAGTTTTTTTTTTGTTTTATGTTAGTTAAAATCATCAAATGACAAATCCCGCTCTTGGAAGGAGCTGGAAATAGTGTCATACTCTTACTGACTAAAAACCTATCCTGTTCCTTCCCTGCCTTGGTTCCAGGGCCCTGGTATGCATTTTCATACCTCCCCAGAGCCCCAGACTAGGCCTTGACCCTACTGGGCCCCTACAGTTTGCTGACAACTCTTTGAGGCGCGCGGGAACAGTGCGCGCCGTAAACGGCTTGGGCTCGGTCCGGTCTGTTACCGGACAACCGGACAGCGAGCTACTCTTTTCTAATAATATGGGGGACTGCATGCAGAGTACTAAGAATCTGAACACTGCTGCTGTCATCAGCAACTCAGTTAGTCTTCCTATTTCCGCTAGCAAACCTCAACAGTCGTATGTTTTAGCCTATTCTACTATACCAGAGCCTAGCCAACGTAAAAATGCAACTAAACCTCATACAGCACCACAAACAAAAATGTTTACTTCAGACACGACTACCGTGGGTACATGTGATATGACGACAATGAACCAGTGCGAAAAAAAGGCAAACATGAACGCAGTTAGTTCTAAAAGTACACTCTCTTTGAATGCATGTGTTGTGAGTTCGCAAGACCAACGTGACAATTGCAGCCAAGATGCTTCAGTATCGGATGGTGAATGGATCGAGGTTAAGAAGAAAAAGCCGCAAAGAGTATCATCTAGTAATAACATTATAAGAGGCACTGCCACTCCTGGACACTTGCAACTAGAGGCATCTGAACGGTCTCGATATCTGCATCTCTATTATGTAAAGATCGGTACTACAGAAGAACAGGTACGTAATCATCTAAAATCAATTTGCGATAGCGATGGATGTACGGTAGAGAGCCTAAAAGCGCGAGGAAACTACGCTTCGTTTAAGTTGGGCGTACCGTATAGGTTGGCTGAAAGTGCGGTGAACCCGGAATTCTGGCCAGAAGATGTATGCATTAAGCCTTGGCGACAGAACTTTCGGAGAAAAACATTTCAGGAACAGAAAACCGTCTAAGAAAATAGTTATAGTGTATCAGAATGTAAGAGGTCTTCGCACTAAGACTACAATCTTTTACAACAACGTAGCTCTATCTTGTAGTGATATAATAGCAGTAACGGAAACATTTCTTAATAGTTCGGTATATGATGCTGAACTTTTCCCACCTGGCTATGTGGTGTTACGCAAGGATCGACCTGGTGACGTCGGATGGGGAGGGGTACTTCTGGCGGTTAAGGATAGCTACACAGTCAAGAGAATTACAGATATAGATGGCTTGACTGATGACAAAGAGTTGCTATTTGCACTTATATCGTGGAAAAATATAGTATTTTTAATCTGTGTAGCGTATTTACCTCCTAGTTATAGTAGTAAACAATATCTAGATGTTATAGATTGTATAGAAAATGCTATTTGTAAATATTCAGAATATCGATTCTTATTGGTTGGTGATTTCAATCTAAAGTCATGTAATAACAGTGTTGTAACACAGTTCGATTATTTTACAGACTACTGTAAACTGCAACAGTATAACAATATCAGCAATAAATATGGCGGCATTTTGGATCTGGTCTTGGCAACTTTTGACAGTAACAGTGTAGGCGTGACATCGGATATAGACCCTCTAGTACCCATGGATGCATACCATCCGCCCCTGGAAATAATATTAACTCTATCCAGATGTGAATTAGTTAAGAACCCATCGTCTGTAGCACATAACCATTCTGATTGGAATTTTGGTAAAGCAGGTTTGCAGGGGTTATACGTTGATATTAGTAAAATAGATTGGTCTGACCTTTTGCAACAGCTGGATGTTGATAGAGCTGTCGACACATTGTACAAAAAAATATACAGCGTCATAAATGATAATGTCCCTAAAAAAAAGTCGCGTAGCTTAGAGCCCAAGTATGTATATCCTATATGGTATACTACTGAAATTAAGCATTACATTAAACTGAAGTATTTTAACTTAAAAAAATATAAACAATATGGACTAGAATTCAATAGAGAACTATTTAGATACTACAGGACTAAAATTAAAATTCTTTCTGATACAGCTTTCAAAACTTATATTTACAACGTGGAACAAAATATAAATCGTGACCCCTCAACATTTTGGAAATATGTAAAAGAAAAAAGAAAAAGCAGACAACTAAATAACGAATTTTTATTTGAAAACAGGACAGTAGCAGGGCAAGAGGCCGTCAATGCGTTTGCAAAGTACTTTAGTTCCGTTTTTCATAGCGAACCCCCGCAGTTAGATCCTGAGGCGGCTGAACGCGCTGCAACTGATAGAGGCTGTATGCCGATAATTAGTGTTGACCATATTAATGGCTTGGAGTTGCGCCAAGCAGTCCGCCGGCTTAAAGCTTTTTCTGCTAATGGGCCAGACGCTATACCAGCTTTTATGCTGAAGGACTGTCTGTCAGTATTGGAGGTGCCTCTCCTATATATATATAATCTGTCGCTCCAGCAAAATATTTATCCCGCTCATTGGAAGGTATCCAGGGTCACACCGGTTCCGAAGACTGGATCATCAATGGACGTAACAAATTTTAGGCCCATTGCAGTTTTGTCCGTCTTCGGGAAGGTATTCGAATCAATTATAAATAATTGCATCTCCAAGCAAATAAGCAATCGCTTGGATAATAGTCAGCATGGGTTCCGGCCTGCTCGTTCTACTTTAACCAACCACATACACTTTGCTGATTATTTGAAGACTAAAATCACAGCGGGCTGTCAAGTTGATGCAGTTTATTTCGATTTTAAAAAGGCGTTTGATTTGGTCGACAACGACACTCTTTTGATGAAGTTTGCTTCTCTTGGATTTAGTCCACAACTTCTTAAGTTTCTAGCTGATTACCTTAGAGATCGGAAACAATTTGTCAGACTAAATGGCTATCAATCACCAGAATATTTTACTCGATCGGGTGTGAGTCAGGGCAGTACAATGGGGCCTCCACAATTTTTAATTATGGTAAATGATCTGCCTAAGGTTCTATCTAGAGCACAATGTCTTATGTTTGCGGATGATTTGAAACTGTTTTTGTCCATTAATAAAGCTGAAGATTGCCTCGATCTTCAACGAGATATTGATGCCGTTGTTGATTGGAGTAGGAGAAATAAGCTGCCGCTAAATGTGTCTAAGTGTAAAACCATAACATTCTCTAGGTCTCGTACTCCAGTATCCACAACTTACAGACTGGCCGATGAAGAGCTTGAGCGCGTTACAACAATACGGGACCTTGGACTTACCTTGGATAGTGGTTTCAACTTTCACGACCATATAAAGAATGTCTGCAAAGATGCAAACAAAGCGTTGGGGTTTATAATTAGGACTTCCTCCCAATTTCATGACGCCAGAGTGGTAAAGTTACTGTATAACGCATACGTGCGCAGTAAACTGGAGTACAATGCAATCGTGTGGGATCCTCAAGAAAAACTGTATATACTTATGGTTGAGAAAATACAAAGGAAATTTTGCCGTTATGTGTATAGACGCACCTACGGATATTATCCTTTTCTGTATCCCTCATTGTTTGTATCGGGAATGGTCGGCCTAGACACTTTGCAGCTTCGGCGTAAATTAATGCATATTATGCATTATTATTTGTTATTAAATAACAAAATTGACAATTCGTCGGTGCGAGAGCATGTTTACTTATATGTTCCACAGCAATACATACGTGGCACTGGACGTCGGCGTCATCAGCTCCTAGCATGCCCCCCGACATGGCACATTCGTCAGACCAGTACCAGCCCAACAGCAAGGGCGATTGCTCTCATTAATGAGTATCTTGAACACAGTCCGAATGCCGACATATTTGTTGATACTATATATGTGCTGAAGAAAGATGTGTTGACCTTTCTTAACAAAATGTCATACTAAAGAAGTTTTTTTTTTCTATGTATGACATTGATATAATCTGAAGTGCTATTTTTGTATAACTATTTGACAATTTTATTTTATGTGTTTTTTCTATTTTATTCTGTATGACGATTTTATTCTTTATGACAATTTTATAGTTTTATTTTATATGACAATTTAATTCTATGTGACAAATTTATTTTATATGACATTTTATTTGGTATGATTCGTTTTACATTTTTATTTCTGTTTGGCTAATTAGTTCTTATCAATTGTAATTAATTCCAATTTTACTTTTGTATACTAGTTATAAGCGTTTTGGTCCTAGTACTGTTAGCTTGTAATGTATTTCTAAATAAATAGTAAATAGTACTCATTGCCCGCCGTCCGCAAGCTCGCGCGTACGGTGGTTGAGAGGTAATGTTGGGAGGTAAAAAGAGGGAAAAAATGATGATTATAGCAACGCAGCACTTACTATCTAACTTGAATTAGATATCAACAGTACTCCCGAGATGGTAGCGAGTTCCACGCACGCTTTTTTTACATGGCCTTCTTTTGACTGACCTATCGGTCTAATGGTTAGTGTCCCTGACTGCTATGCCGGAGGTTGTGACTGAATAATTTGTTCTGTGTCTGGTTGTCATTTATCTATGATATCCAGAGAGGACTCTGGGAGAGGGAATGGGCCGTAATCCACCACACGGGCCCAGTGCGGTTTGGTGAATATAATATGTCATCGAATTTTTGGTTCTAAGACGGATTACTCACGATGTTTTCTTTCACCGTTTTAGAGCAGTGGTGATGAAATAAATTACACAAAGTAATGCGCCTGGCTGGATTTGAACCAGCGACCTACAACTCGTAAGTCTGGGCGTTACCACTCGGCCACCACTGCTACTGTAATATGTATGTATTCAGAAACATACATAAGTATCTTGATCAGTTGTCTAATACTCATTATATATGCTCTGCTTAACTTGAGACTAGACTGCGTTGTGTGATAGTTTTGGAATCACTACATAGTATAAAACAAAGTCACTTCCCACTGTCTGTGCCTATATATGTTTAGATCTTTAAAACTACGCTACTAACTAGATAGAGTGATTCAAGAGACAGGTTTATATGTTTATTACATGCAAAATATGTTTATAAAGTATTCCGTTTATTCATTCAATATACGCATAAATAAAAATATAAAAGATAGTAGCGCCCACTGGTATCGGGAACAGGGTCCAAGCTACCGACGGTCAGAGCTCCAGAGAAAGCATATATTCCTCCTGACTGTATATATTATTATTATTATATTGGCCGGCCAATACAAGTTCGGGACAGCAAAAATCACATTGCACCCGCATCCTCCGACACAAGTGTAAGAGAGAACACCGGGTTGGTAATAGTCAGTAAGATACTAAAAAACCCGTTCACCCAGAAGAGGGTAGAGGGAACATCCATGAGGATTTGAACCTAAAAAAAAGATATGACTACTTTTTACTAAATTTCTGTCACAGTACATACCTAAGAATATGTTTGTTATTTTAATTTTAAGTTTATATAGTCGAACATTCTTTTTTGAATTCGGTTAAAAATGAGGTTGTGAAATAAGTAATAATAATAAAGTACCTATACATAAAAAAAAATACTCAATACACATGTCGTTTTATACCACAAAATCAAAGAAAAGGATCAAAACTATAAGCTTGACTATACTTAGATACCGCGCAACTCTATAGCACACAGACGCGCTTGCGTCTGTGTGCGTGATTTTGGCGCTGTAATACCTAATCTTGACTTGCTGAGCGGGAAGTTACCGCTCTTAATGGATTTGGCTGAAATTTAGCACACAGCTCGACGTTTGTTTTGGAATAGTCCATAGAATACTTTTATTCCAGGAATATTTTCGATTACCGGAAGACGCAGTGTTGGAAGGCTTCCTACAGGGTGAACCGATTACCTGGCAAGGTCTGCGGGAATCTGATGGTTGCGAAATGCACAGACCAGTTCATTGTGGCGATATTTGCATTGCATTGTACTGCATCAGCCTTATAATGTTCCCACTGCTTGGACTCGGTCTCCTCTCTAGGAGAGGGATACTTGGGGCGATACTTGGGGGAGGCCTATGTCCAACCGTGGACGTCTTTCGGCTGAAATGATGATGTGATGATGATATTTTTCAGTTTGGGTCATTTTCACGAGGGCGAAGCCGATCGCTGAAAGTACCTAACTTTTAACGTACGGTCAGGGGTCAAAAGTGCAGTTGCACTCTAACAATGCTAAACTGTCTAAGATTTATTTGTAGTAGAATTCCAGTGTTCTACAACTAGGTTATTCAATATTTTAGATTCTATGCTACAAACTAAATCGTTCATGATCCATTGACTCTATTTTAAAAAGAAAATTTACATACTTTAGTATCGATAGAATGCAACTGCACTTTTGAGCCCTGACTGTACATAATCCATTTTCAATAACTAAGAAATCCTGTTTCAAATAACAATATTATTTTCTCTTTCCTCACGTTTTTAATTTAAAATCTAGTAACATGACGGAATTGTACCAGGTATAGAAAATACTGCAAACGTAGCACCCATGTCTTGCATTTAAATGACTTTCTAAACGTTCTTGTTCAAGAAAATGCTACAGAATCCCTTCATTTCAGTATTGGTACAAGATTTATGTATTGGCATGACTTATACGAGGTTTAGTCGTGTCTTAAAGAAGGTATAATAAGAACTCATGAAGCGGTTCTCATCCGCGGCCGCCGCGGTTGCGGTCCCGCAGCTTCTGTAGAATGTATATATTTATGTAAAAAAAAAGCTAATTCCAAGACGCGTTTTACATCTGTGGTGAGCGCGGTTGTTCGCGGCGCTCGTTGCACCAGCTGGCCGTCTTGCAAACGCATGTCTTGCGATAATCACCTGCCAGATTTGTGAGCGAAAATCACTACTGCGATGGCTACATAACCACACAAAACTGCGATCTCGTGAGTTTAGAAATAAAGCAACGGTTTCGTCTACGGCAGCAGGTGTGGTTGAAACCCGCTTCGACCTGGTATGACCAAGTAGGTAACCAAGCATGCTGGTGCATGCCTACTTGGTCATACTAGACCAGAAACCCACCCGGTCAAAGAAAACCACCAGGTCAGGATACCCATATAGCCGTGGGTGCTGGCTGTATGGCTCGCTGCTCGAAAGCTTGAGGAAGTGATGATGACGTCACGAAGTACTTGCTGCACGAAGGCTGCGCTGACGTTCTTTGTCAAGAGTCACCAGTTTGGAGGATGTGGAACAGAGAGTAAAGTCCCACATACCTCCGTTGAAAAGGGAGGATCCTCCGACCAGACGGGTGTTATGTCTGGTGGGCTATTGCCCGATAGATGATTTCGGGTTGGTTCTATATGTTCCAATCGCACGGAGAATCTTACTTGCGCGATGCAGCATTAGTTTTTATGTGACGACATAGATGTCGCTACAAGTTCTTAGCCTAAGTGTTCCATTGCCAGGATATTTGGGAGTGGGATTGATTCAAAACAAATTAAATCAAGGTTTTTTTACTTCACATAGGCCTACATGGATACTTACAAAAAGTCAGAAGTATGAGCACGGTTCCCAATGGTCGTTTCCTATGAAATGAACCGTCAAGAAACTCCATGGTATATTATATAGATTATTAAAAGATAAACTTTTAATAATCTATATAATATAAAATCGAAATACCATTCACTGATTAACTATGAAATCTCAGAAGTTATAATACCTACAAACTTAAAATTTGGTAGAAGGTTCCGTATAGAGTGTAGATATCAGCTAAAAACGGATTTTACGAAACTCAATCCCAAAGAGGGTAAAACGGGGTTTTGGAAGTTTGTATGGAGAAACCGACTATCACGCGGACGAAGCCGCTCGTGATTAATAAGTATGGGAGGACCGTAACCTTACCTAACCTTCTTGGCAAACTTTGCTAATATATTCAAAGTCAAAGTCAAAGTCAAAATGTTTTTATTTCATATAGGCCTACATGGGCACTTATAAAACGTCGGAAGCTAGTGCACAGTTCCAAATTGGTCGTTTCCTATGGAGAAGAACCGGTAAGAAACTCCATGGTTACTCTTTTAAAAAAAAAATGGTTTGTTGTACAATTTTTCCAAATTACAGCATTAATAATTATGTAAGGACAGTGTAGTCCAGTCAATATTGTGCCCAAAAGCACAATAAATATAATCATAATAATAAAAAGAAAGTGACTCGTAATAGGCAAGGAAAGTGAAACGTGTATTCAACACTACAATAAATTCCTCAGCTCCATTTTACTGAGATTACACCCGTTTCTATGATTTTACATATTGTACAGTTGCGCAGATAAGTAAAATATTAAACTACACCAATTTTTACATTACAATATCTAGTTCTTTTGTTATATTCATGTATCATCTAGCTAATAATTTCCAATTTACATCTCGCATGGTTTATATTATCTACACTTTATATATTTGTACGCCTCTAGGCATAACATAGCGACCTATGAACTATAATTTAAGATATGTATACTACAACCTATGCTAAACAAATAATAAAATTGATTATTGATTATTATTGATTATTTATTACCAGGAATGAATTTGCGAATTATTAAAACTGCCTCTCAACTTCACTCGAGGAAATCCTGCTAAAAACTCAAAAGCCTCGATAACTTCATAATGCGGAGATTAAAAGTAAAAATTGAGTGTTCTAATCGATTCCTCAAGGAAATATAAGTTCACTCACTCGTTCAAAAGCGAATGAGTTTTGAAAATCATCTGAATGGATTCGGTCATGTTTGAAATTAGAATCTCTCGTTTTTGTTCATTCCGATAACCTTGAAAAAACGTTAAACGTTCTATTTTCAAATTTGATTACTGGCTGAAGTATGTATGATAAGCTTTTGGTTGAGTTATAACCAGAGGTCGGTGTAGGTAGATTGATTTAAGGTCGTTGACGTCAAACGTAGAGGATAATATGGATATGCCTCCAAAATACCGGAACTTCATATTTATTGTGATATTTGTTCCGGAATTTTGAAATTAGCACGAATTTGTGTTTAATCTGTCCTAGCTCAGAGGACACCGGTGTCCTCTCACATCCACGCCACTATAGGCCTTAATTCCGATGTTTAGAGTCTACTTTTGTATGAACAAGTTGGGTAGTTGTGGATCGACGTGTTAAGGTGAAAAACATATCAATAATATCAATCTGCGCTACCAGTGTTATTTCAAGGTATTAAAATACCTTGGAATAGTTACACCGTATTTTGTCCCTTACTGTTGAATTAGAAATGACGCTTGACAGTATGACGCTTTATTTTATTTTAGTCCATAATTCCAATCCCGGAACTTTTTTCGATACTTCCCGCACATTATGGATAAAATGGCATGTCCATATTATAATATCTTGTCGCAAGTATTTAAAATCAATCTACCTACTCCGACCTCTGGTTATAACAGTTGCATCGTCAATAAGTCCACATGACTTTTCGCCATTTTTGTTTGTACCACGTTAGATTTTCTCAAGAAGCAGTGTGAACTTAATAAGCTAAATTTAATAAGTACATAATTATATCATTTTGAATGTCTAATAATCTCAGTTTATGCACCATACATCTCTTAATAAAAAATTGTACGCCTCGATATGCGGCTGAACATTTTAGAGCTTATATCAATATCATTATTATCTTGCATGAGATGTATCATGTCCACCATGTCTAAACAAATAAATTTTTATTTACTTACTTACTTAAAGATATGAATTTACCAGTCTGACATGCTTGTTGTCACAGCACCACGTATTCTGTCCTGTCACCCGTCACGCTATCTCTAACTCCCTTTTCTTTTAAGCCACTCCTCACGCAATCCATTCATCTTTCTTTGGCCTCCCTCTCCCTGTTTATCTACTACATCAGAATCTAATAATCATAACTCTTGAACAATACTTTTAATTTTATTTATAGACTACTATATATATACAATTTTTTAATCACTCTATTTTTTTTTAAGAACAAACGTTTTTTTAACTATTTACTGTACAAGTTTAGTGCTGTGCTCGCCTGTAAGAGACAAAACTGCAATATTTTTTCTTCATTTGCACATTTTTTTTTCTAATGTCAATCTAGTAAATGAGTCGTTGGTGTGTCAATAAATAAAGTTAAACTACAAAGTTACAGTCAAACAAATAAATAAACTTGTAAAAAATGTTTTTTTCAAATGGACTGTGAAAAGGTGATGAAATATAGCTTTGTTCATCAATACGCAATAGGCATCATGGATTGTTCCCTATGCAGAGTATGCTTGGAGGGAGCGGAGACAATCGCGCATGTGTTGGACTGCATAGGGGTCACTGATACACGCAGACGGACCTTAGGGTCTCCGAACTCCCTTATTGACGCCCTGAAAAACCTGAGAGGCCTAATCAGTTTTTGAAGAGAGGTGGGCTGGTTGGAATAAGTCCACCAAAGATTATAGCCGCCATGGCCCACGTACAATGGTCCTCTTAGGAATAAACTTTTTTCTTTTTTACTCAAAAGCCAACAGAAATGTTTAAAGTTATTGCAATCATTATACATTTGAATCGGAAGAAAGAAATACAGTACTGAATAACTTTTCCGATGTAAAATTTTTAATAAAAAACTTCCTACAAAAGTTTTTCAATCAAATTCTTTTATTCAGTTTTATTTCGTTAATGGACATGACATTGTGAAGAAAAGAAGAATTAATTATTTAGACTTTTTTAATATTTTTTTTACTGTTTTTTTTTTTAAACGTACTTATAGGGCTTGCGTTTGAAATATTCCTTTTTCGGCACCAATTTTTTCCGTACCAAAAGTTTCGGCACACAAGCTATTCCTCTTTCCGCACCAATAAGTATGTTAGCTTGGTGCCGAATCTGGAAACAACATACCTAACATACCTATTGACGCCGAAAGAGCAATACCTTGGGAGCCGAGACTTTTGGTGCCGAAAAAATCGGTGCCGAAACAGTAATACTCCTTGCGTTTGACCAATATCTCACCTGATGATAAGCAATGATGTAGTCTACAATGGAGCACGCTTGCTTAAAAGTAACCTATTCACTCTTGACTCATAGACCCCTAGGTTGATGCTATCAGGAAACACATACTATCAAGTTATTTGACTGGCGTTTGACCACTATCTCACCTGATGATTATGTAAAAATGAACCCCGGGGCCCTGGGACAAAGACAATGAAAGGAGCAGGGTAGATTTTTAGTCAGTAAGAGTCTGAAACTATCTCCTGCCCCACCCAATGACAGGATTTGTCATTTGATGATTTTATATACCATAAAAAAAAACCTGATGATAAGCAATGATGTAGTCTACGATGGAGCACGCTTGCCTAGAAGTAACATATTCACTCTTTACAGAAAAAAAGTTTCGTTCATACCGCGTACATCGAAGGACTGAAATAATTTGCTTGCTGCCGCCTTCCCTTCCCATTAAAATTTGGGTGTCTTCAAGGCTAGAGTGAATAAAAAACGATTGCATCACTGCTTACCATCAGGTGGGATTGCAGTCAAGCACTAGTTTCTAACAAATAAAAAAAATGTGCCCATGTTTCAACTCGGAGCATAGTCTTTTTATGTAATATATCTTCTAAACAACAGTGGTGTAGACAGTGTGATATTTTTGTAGAGGAGGCTTATACAAGCCAGACCACATGTCTATATATGTCCTAAAGCCTTCAGACATCCCTTTAAAAGGTCACTTACACATGAGCGAGTCTTTTGACGTCGGACTGTATTTAGATTAGGGATGTTCTGCAGTTAGATAACCGTATTGTATTGGTTTTTGTGTGTGTGTCCAAAACTTTACGACTAAGGACCGAACCTGCGTTAAGCAGTCGTTCGCACGGTCCCATACAAAAGTGGTTGTGACCCGTCGCGCGGGCACCCGTTGCGTCGAGCCGGGCCTCACGCACGTTTTGCTACGTAATAATACATTAAGTTCTCCATCGACACGACTACATGCACACCGTTAAAATTTAATTAGCGACACTGCACAGGTAATGATCTGGTTTCCGTGACAGGGACCATCGCACACGATACACGCGCTTTGTCACTCGACGGGGGCCTGTCGCGGACGCCTGCTTAACGCAGGGTCAGCCCTAGAGCGCGTATCTTGCGTACGGGTGGGACAAATTTGTCGTTTAAACCACCACAGCTCCTCAAAGGAAGCCAGCAGTGCCTTGGTCTTACTGTACTTTAATTCACGGAGGCATTTTGATGTCCTGGGTCTCCAAAGTACTTTGTCTTGTATCCAGTGACCTTTGAGCAGCTTAAAAGCAGATTAGCTGCAGTCTCGTCTCTCTTCATGCTGGCTCTGGGGGTGGACTGTCTGTAACTCCTATGACAAAGAGGTGCTTATTAAAGGTCCCGTGGCCAGTTGTAATGGCTGTGACTTTGCGCAACTGAAGTTTAGATAAATTATCGGATATATCCGAAGTAAAGTAATATTCGTAACGTACGATCAACCTTTAATGCGCAGTAACCATCGGCAGTAACAGATTTTCAGGTATTAATCGAAGTTACAGCAGGGGGATGCGAGTAACCATAGCAACGACGGCCATTTTTTGTTTAGTAACTTATTTGCCGCGTACTATACGTATCCTTTGTTGGCGCCCTAAAATCATTTTTAGACCAACCTAAAAAAAAGAAGGATTCTATTCGGTTCTCAATTCGGTACCAATTTTTTTACCATTATTTATTACCGTCACTAAAGGATCTAACATTATTTTGGAAGAAAGGTCAATCAATCCTCTTCACGTGATGAGAGCTGGGCTTTTTTTGGCCCATAAAACAGCACTGCCATTTGATTCAATGTTGGCAAGATTGCCAGCGTTCTAGGCACTTTTTCAGGGGCGTGGATGAATTGTTTGATGCCCAATAAATTTCTTTTTATCTGCATTTGTACATGTCTACTATATTTTTCAGTTTTATTTATTTTATATATATTATTTATTTATCCATGTAAGCACATTAACGATTTATTTTTTATTTGAGGTCTCACTGATGGTCCTTCGCCCACTTTTAAACAACTCCACGCTATGCCTCTGCATAAAATTCCCGCACTCACTGCGGGTCTAAAAAGGTCACATTTAGCAATTTATTTCCTGAATTCCTGTCATACTTACGATCTTTTAGCAATTCTGCTAATATTCGTAAAATTTCACGAATGTGCTGTCATTTAGACCCGTCTGTCAAAAAAACTGTCAAATAGATGATTTGCATTGCAGAATCATACCTAATATGAATATTGTTTACGTATAACAATATGAACTGCCAATTCGTAACCATTTTGCGATTTTTGACACGATTCATATTATTATCCGAATGCAGATCTGCTAAAGTGGCCTCTTTAGCCCTCTTCGTCTTACCAAAATCGCCCCTCATCATTTCCACTGAGCTCGATAGATGGCGTTGTGCCGTCAGACGTCGCTCGCTGAATGGCGCTATGGTTTCGTTACACCCCGCACTAGTTAAACCACATTTTGTTGAAAGATTTTGTACATAAAATCATTTCATATAATAAATCACAAATTTTTGACAAATCAGTCTTGGTTATTGTAAAAGGCTGATTTTATTATCTTTTAATTCTGATCGATGGGGCCGAAAGGTTCTAAAGTGCTAACCGCACATTGGAAGACGCTGGTTTGGAAGGTCTCTCGTATGGTGGACCGATGACCTAGTGAGGCCGAGGGTCACGACAATCCAATGGATGTCAAACGCACGGGATCGATCGTTGTGGTGGCCCCTGGGGGAGGCCTATGACCAGCGGTAGACATCTTTAGACTATAATGATGATGATGATGGACATTTGAGGTCAAAACTGGTAGTAGATGAAAAGGTGCTACTGCTAGTGACATATTTTTGGTGGTATGATTTATAAATACCATTTTCAATAAATTTGCTTTTAAAGTGGCTCTTATTGCACTACACTTAGGTATATAATGGCACCTGTTACCAAACTGTGACATATCAATTACCACTACGCACTAGTGCTGCAATGTAGTTATAACCTTTTTGTTCAAACTCTTTGTTTGCGAAACAAATTTTGAATACGAAAAAATTAAATATGTTGTAGTCTATGGCCACCATTTTAAGATGCGCGCGGTTTTTGGCGTGATTTTTTCAAGTGAAGTGCTTGAGCAGTATTAATTAAAAAAAAAAAAAAACAAAAACGTTTTAAAATGTTACATCCATATTCTACATATTACAAGAGAACAAACGACGACTAGGCAATATGATCAAAATACCATATATCCATAGCCTAGCGCGTGCCTATGAAAACAGATTTAATTTTTTACCGCCATGTTGAAAAAAATTACTAGTTTTACCGTTGTAATATCAGTTAGCTGAATTATTTTTCTTCACGAGTGTATTGAAAAACGTCGTATGATACACGTGAGTAATGAATGGTTACCGTTCTTGGCTCTCTTAAGACCCTCGCCAAGGCTCGGGTCTTAATACCGCCTCGACGGTAACCTCCTACATTACACACTTATATCATAATGCACTATTGTACATTGTTATGTGCATGAAGTCTGTATAAATAAATAAATATGTCAAGTAATGGTTATTAGCGAACAGGCATACCTTCTTAAACATCGATTATTTTATTATCCACTCTTCCCATTTTTATGATAAATCGTTTGCAGTTGAAACAGTGAGGCTGTGGAATGCCTTGCCTGTGTTGGTAAGACAAGCACAAACTTTTTTTTTTTTAGTTAGCCTATACTTTCCCACTGCTGGGCAAAGGCCTCCCCCAAATCCTTCCAGGTATTTTTCTCTCGGGCCACCTCGAACCAGCCCTTGTGGTACGCGACCTCGGCGGCGTCGTCCATCTTCAGGTACCCATCTTGTGAAGACTCTTGCCCAACGTTCAGTGTGCACAAGCACAAACTATAACAACTTTAAAAAAATAAATAAATGCATGTTATGTTAACTTACAAAGTATCATATCTACACTAGCGAAAAAACTGTATAAAAAAGTTTTTTTTTTAAATACACCAAAAAAAAAAAAAAAAAAAAAAAAAAAAAAAAAAAAAAAAAAAAAAAAAACCCTATAGCCTGTCCTTTCTCAAGCTTTTAATGTCTCGTACAAAGATAGACTAATCTTTGTACCAAATTTCATCAAAATCAATTCAACAGTTCGAGCGCCGATTGTACAAACATTTGTAAAACTTGAATGACCTTAAAAATCGTTAATTGTCGTAATGTACACATGGGTGTACGAAAATCATTATTTTCGTTTTTCCTGAAAAAAAAAAAAACAGTAAAAGCTATTTTTAAGTCTTTTTTTTATGTTTTATTTTAAAAAGCATCTGGTTACCTAATAATAGTTGTGACCTCGACGAAATTCGCCATATTTATTTATTAAAACTTCATGCAACACAAAGGTACAAAGGCGGACTTAATGCCTTAGGCATTCTCTACCAGTCAACCAAGAGTAGTGAAGAGAAAACATGGCAGGTGCATAAAAAAAAAATAAGCAAAAAAAGGTACAAATGTGTATGAATAAAATAAACATAAGTACTTATATATATTGCATATGCATATTGTCCTATTTTCGGCGATGTAGATGGAGGTGTAGACTGTGGTCTCCAGTGTAGCATGGATTTGGTCTGACCAACGTATCACACTCCTGCCCTTGAGTCTTTTTCCATCTACTTTTCCTATCAGCAGCAACTTTTCCAGGTTAATACCTCTGTTTCTGGCAATGTGGCCAAAGAAATCAAAGATTATTCTTGAGTTCTTCTACAATAGAATTGTTTGGTTCAATGCTCTGCTCCGTATAATAATATATAGTATATAAATTATGTAGTACCTATGGGAAATACCTATTAATTTGTTCATTAATTTAGACTATTGTTTGTAACAACATTATATTTTACTCTAAAAGTAGATCGGTAATAATAAATCAATTCTACAATAACTTATTCGTGCAATACAGCAATTTGTATTCTGAATTCTTGCGAGTGAACCAGCTAGCGCCATCTATCCGACTTCATTGGAAGCTCCAGCAAGAACAGTCGCGCTGTATGATCAGCCATCTTTTATTTACCTCTATGAAAACCATAGGGTAGTAAGGGTAGATAGGTAATTTGTTATCAACCAAAAAAAAACAACACTGTCTTGTCTTGTTTTTTTTTACATTTTATTGTCTACATTTCTTTTGATTTCTCCTGTGGCATGTCTGGAAGGAAAATTCTTATTGACACAAAAAATACTTTTTTATCTACTAATATTGATAATACATGTTTTTTTATTTTTTGGAGCAAAACTACCCCTTGGTTGCCCGGATGACTCAGTGACCACGTATTTATGCAGACAACCACTAACCAGATAGCATAACAAGCTTATAACTTTGTGATTTTTTGTGATATAGTTATGAAATTTTGTACTTAGATTCTTAACATCAAAATACTAGACATGTGTTTCAGGTTTCGCATATACTAAAACTAATGTTGTATATTTGTAGGCTAGCCAGAGGCAGCCTCGCCGGGTGACTGGGAACATCACTGAACACTGCACACTGACTAAGCACCTCTACCCAATAGGTATCACAGACAGTCCCCTTTTTATTGTTGATAGGTTCGCGCTTGTCCGCTATCTCACCTGATGGAAAGTGACGATACGGTCGACGATGGAGCGCGCCTACCTAGAAGTAACCTATTCACTCTTGACTTAAAGATTCCCGGGTTGTAGACATCAGGAAACACAGACTCCGGCAGGGAATTCCATTCCTTAGGTGTACGTACAATGAATGTGTTCCCAAAACGCTTCGTACGTGTATGTGGGATGTCCACCATATACCGGTTTTTTTTTTTACGGTAGGTAAAATCATCCAATGACAAATCCCGCCCTTGGGCGGAGCGAGAAATAGTGTCAGACTCTTACTGACTAAAAACCTACCCTGTTCCTTCCCTGCCTTGGTTCCAGGACCCTGGTATGCATTTTCATACCTTCCCAGAGCCCCAGACTAGGCCTCGACCCTACTGGGCCCCTACGGTTTGCTGACAACTCCTTGAGGCGCACGGGAACAGTGCGCGCCGTAAACGACTTGGGCTCGGTCCGGTCTGTTATCGGACAAACGGACAGCGAACTACCCATTGCCCGCCGTCCGCAAGCCCGCGCCTACGGTGGCCGGAAATTTGGATCGGAATTACGGCGGCGGCTGCGGCGTGAGCGCCGTTGCCTGATACGGTCAGCCTCCTCCTTTGCTAGCATTACTGCTTCGCAGAAGGAGGCGACCGCCTGCTACTCCTCCTCGCTCCGGAGCATGGCTTGAACCAAGCCCCGGCGCGAGAGATCGCCGCCGATTGCCCCCACGAGGACACGGCGATGCTCTTCCCAAGCGGGGCACACCTCTACCGTGTGCTCCACCGTGTCCACCGGGCGTTCCGCACAGTGACGACACCCGGGCGTCACCTCCGCACGGATCTTGTACAGGTACGGCCCGAACTTGCCATGTTCGGTTAGTACCTGCGCCATGCGTAAGGTTACGATGCCGTGAGGCCTCTCCAGCCACGCCTCAAAGAGGGGCCTTACCGCCTCAATCGTGGCGTGCCCAGCACAGGGTTGCGACAGTCGTTCTCGCCATTTCACCATCAGATCTCGCCGGAACTCTGTCCGCCAAGCCGCGACTTGTCGCGGCAGCGGGGATTCGCCCCGGCGTTGCATCTCCACGCGCAGATCGTGCATGCGTGCAAGGACTGTTGCCTCCAGATCCCATGGTGGCAGGCCAGCAAGGAGGCTCGCCGCTTCGCGGGATACCGTGCGGTATCCCCGAATCATCCGTATGGCCATGACCCTCTGGCAGGCGTTCAGCAGGGCCGCCGGTCGTCTTCGCAACGTCGGCGCCCACACCGGCGCCCCGTAAAGGGCCATGGACCGAACGATGCCAGCGTAGAGCCTCCGGCAGGAGGCGTCTGGACCCCCCAGGTTCAGAGATGCAGAGCATGCTTGGAGGGGGAGGAGACAATTGCGCATGTGCTGGACTGCACAGATGTCACTGATACACGCACATGAACCTTAGGATCCCCTAACTCCCTAACCTGAGAGCCTTTATCAGTTTTTGGAAAGAGGTGGGCTGGTTCGAATACCTTTTTAGTTAATATTTGAGCTGAAATTTGAATATTTGGGCTGCCATGGTCCACGCACAATAGTCTGCATAGGACTAAGTGTGGAAATTAAAAGTCTGACACTATTTCCCGCTCCGCCCAATAATGATTTTACCTACCATAAAAAAGTGCTGAAACTATACCTACCCAAATGGATGATTTTACCTACCATAAAAAAAAACCTACTCAAATTGAATACTGAATCTATATATCTAAAAATACCACTCACTGATTAATCACGAAATCTCAGAACCTATTTCTTTTTTTATGGTGGGAAAATCATCCAATGACATATCCCGCCCTTGGGCGGAGCGGGAGATAGTGTTAGACTTTTACTGACTGAAAACCCACTCCTGTTCCTGCTTTGCCTGCGTTCCAGGGCCCCGGGGTACACTTTCACATACCCATGGCCCCAGTAGGTATTTCAGAACCTATAAGGGCTTGTTTACGGAGACGCGGCGCGTTGGGCGGTCGTCGTAAATTGCCATATGTTTGTCTTCGCGCGTGCGATGACGCGGCTGCTGCAATGTACGACGAACGCCAAACGCGCCACGCAACGCGCCGCGTCTTTGTAAATACAGCTTTACACCTACAAACAGGTTCCTTATAGAGTGTAGAAATCCACTAAGAACGAATTTTACGAAACTCAACCCCTAAAGGGGTAAAACGGGGTTGGAAGTTTGTATGAAGAAATTGACTTTCACGTGAGCGATGCCGTTGGTAAAATCTAGTATATCTATAAGCCTAAACTCCATTATCCATTCCCTGTATAACCCTGATAGGGCTTCGTAAATCACTGAGGATACCTAGTTTATTATCTGTGAATCGATTGGTATTATTTTAGGAGTAGGTCGTTATCTATCTTTGTCGGTGTAGAGCGTTTGAACGGGGGAGTTCACTTGCTTTGTTACTGGCTAGTCGGAGTCGATGTGACTCGCGTAAGTGTAGACAATCAGGACAGTTAAAATAATATGAACTAATAGAACAATAGAATCGAAAAACTTTTATTCGAGACAGACACAGCACAACGGTTACAAACACAAAGTAAATAATAAGTAACAAATGTACAGAGTACGCTGAGCTTGTCCGCACCGAAAGGGTGACCACCTCAGCATTTGCTGGGCGTCAGACACCCAGCGCTGGTTTTCAGTTGGTGCCCCGCAGTGACGCAATAATAAATAAAAAATATTTGCTAAAATACCATACTGATTATTTGGTTTAGTAACCAAGCCCTACATAGTAAATTGGTCTTATATTTCTGAATTAAACAATGATTTCGTGAACTTGTCAATATCTACTGGTACCTGTAAAACCTTGGTATCAAAGTAGGATATGAAACATTTTAACTGCATAGATTTATGTCTTATTTAGAAACTCCAGATTCTATACTTTAGGCTTTACCATATTATTACGCTTACGGTTACGGTATTTGGTTATTTTTTTATTCGTATAAAAAGCCTTATAAACAAACAGTGGTTAAAAAGTAAATAATTGACTGTTTATATCAGTAAAAACGCTAAGCTACATACTTTTAGATTCTATTTTTAAATACATTAGTGAAATTCGTGATAGCATAACGATGGACAGAACAGAATAAAAAAAAAACTAGTTGCCCCGACTCTAAATAATACAGGACAAGAACAGAAAGATGATGATGTTTTTTTTTTAAATTATGCCGGGAAGAAGTGGATAGATTGTGTGAGGAGTGATATGAAAGAAAAGGAAGTTAGTGATAGTGTGACGGCTGACAGGATAGAGTGGAAGAAAAAAACGTGTTCCGCCGACCTCAAGTAATATGGGACAAGGGCAGGAAGAAGAAGAAGAATGTCGGGAAGAAGTGAAGCTAAATTAATGACAAAAATAACAGATTTTTTAAATTAATGACAAAAATCTGTTATTTTTGTCATCAGCTTCACTTCTTTTATTTTTGGACTGACCGACATTTTGACAATTCAAAAGTGCCTGTAATTGGTCTAATACATTAAATACATATAAACGCTTCTTATCTTCTCTAATTTTTTTTTCTGTGTCTAAACTCGGTACTTGTTGCTTTTGAAATATTCGAAATCAAAATTCAAATAAACTAAATATTATGAAAAACTTAACTGACTATACTAAGTATACCTACTGAAGATAAAAAATCGTAACTCTAAACTATAGCGTCAAAATTACATTCGTAAAATATTTTTTGGGCACTGCGATGTTGTATGGCCTTCATTAATCTCTGATCGAGGTAATAACTTCTGTTGCAATAAATTAATAAATATGTTAAATCCAATCAACAATAACATCGAACTCTAATAAATGTACAGCGGCACAAATATGATTCTTATTTCAAGCATTCAAAAAGTCAAGCAAGTTGCTGTAACTACTGGCGCGAGTAGACTGGCTCGTTCAAACACATTTGGGTCGATGACGGCTCCGCAGCACCGCATCGCAATCCGCATAGGATGGGGCCACGAGAGAAGGGTGTGATAACTTTTATGAGCGGTAGCGTTTACGAAACAGTTTTAGCGACATCTATGGCACCATATGAGAACTAAATATTCAAAAGGCTGCATCGTAAAATTAGAGCTGTCCACGGAACATAATCAGCAGGCTGAAATCATCTACCGAGTTGTCGTCCAGATTACATAAAATATTCAGCTGGTTGGAGGATCGTCTCTATTCAACGGAGGTATGTTTAGAGGTATGCATGATACCTTTATACAATTTTTGTTTCAAGATGATTTTGATACAATTCCAAAATTTTTTTTATTTTTTGCAACTTTATTTTAATCCGCTATTTTAAATAGCGGTATTTGATTTTTTAGAGAATCAAGATCGCTGATTTAGCTCGAAGAATTGACAAACTTAAGTGGCAATAGGCAGGGCACATTGATCAAACAAATGCTCGAAAGGTTTCGGAGTGGCAATCGTGCATCGGAAGACCAACATGGTGGTCCGATGACCTGGTGAGGGTCGCGAAAATACGATAGATGCAAAATGCACAGAATCGTTCCTTGTGGTGACACTTGAATAAGACCTAAGTCTAGCAATTGACTACTTTCGGCTGAAATGATGATTTGGCTCATAGTTGTCGCTATAAAGTCATATAACGTCTTCTCAGAAAAAAACAAAAGACGGAGAAACGCTAACGTTCTACAACGTACAATAAACGCTAATTTTATAGCCATCTATATAAACCTTTTCTGTTTTTGCCCCGGCAATTTACCGTGAACCGTCCCACCCGGGTTCGACACTGGCTTGACTTGAAAGGGTTTTTGCGTTCCATTTCTGAAAAAATTGCCGTTGCCTCTTGTCAGCCCTTTCTGTGATTTAGAAGGCTACCGTCCAAATCAAAAAAAATATATTTTCTAGCTAAAGAAAAATCGTAAACTATTGCCTATTTCTCATCCTGTGTTCTCCATACGATGGAGGTGTGCCCCGTTTGGGTGGAGCACCGCCGTGTCCTCTTGAGAAGCGGCAGTGACCTCCTGCGCCGGGCTTTGGTACAAGCCATGGTCCGGAGTGAATAGGAATGGCAGGCGATCGTCTTCTCTTATGAAGCAGTAATGCTAGCGAAGGAGGCGGCCGTATATGTGAGAGAACGGCTGTCCTAAAATCCCAGCCTCTGGGACCCCGACCAAGATTTCAAGCCACCATAGGTTTAGCCTTGAGGACGACGAGCTATGTGTAATTCACCGTCCGACTGTCTGGTAACCGTCCGGACCGAGTCCAAGTAATCCAAGCACACCTCAAAGAAAAACCTTACCTTGCCAGCAAAACCGTTGGGGCATAGCAGGGCCGAAGCCTACTCCCCAGTAGGCTAAGAAAGAAAAGGAGGGTAGGGGGCTTCCAAAAAGGAAACTACGGGTCCTAGAATAGAAGGCAAAAACCGGTCCATGGCTCCAGTACGCTTCGACCCTGCTGGGTCCCTACGGTCAGCTAACATCTCCTTGAGGCACGCTTAAAACCATACACGCCGCCGAGGATTTGGGCCCGGTCGCGACTGTTACCGTAAAGTCAGACGGCAAACTACCCATTGCTCACCGTCCGCGAAGGAACATAGATGTGGTTTTAGTTATTAAAAGTCTGACACTCTCTTTCGCTCCTTATTTAATGATTTTCCACCTCAAGAAAGGCAATTGTCACTAATTTTGCTGAACTGGAGCCGTTTGGCTTAACCTTGGGGCGCATATTTTTTATATGTTGTCATTAGTTTTCATGTCGTAGGACAGATGTCGCTAGTGGATATCACATCGGCTTTGTTGCGGATTCAGACGACTTATTTATATTTTCCTTTCGTTCACGTCTTTCTTTCGGCACTTTTCACTCGAAATGAAACATTTAAATATAAAATGAAAGAAAAATGCCGAATGTGATGTGTGTGTGATTAGTGAATTGATCCAATAATGTTGTATTGTTGGTTTGGTTTTAAACTATCATCATTATCATCATCATTTCAGCCAAAAGACGTTCATTGTTGGGCATAAACCTCCCTCATCAGATTATCGTTCTACTTTATTATAATAATATAATATATTATATAATATTTCCACAACTATCACACAACACTGTCTAGTCCCAAGCTAAGCAGAGCTTGTGTTATGGGTACCAGACAGCTGATAAACATACTTATATATTTCTAAATACACACATATTATAGATAAATAACACCCAGGCACAGAACAAATGATCGTGCTCATCACACAAACATTTGTCCTGGGTGGGAATCGAACCCACGGCCTCCGGCATAGCATTCGGGGCCACTAACCACTAGACTAACAGGCCAGAACTTGTGCAAGGCCTTCCGACCCTGCGTCTTCTAGTACCTGTCGCCACTCAGAAACCTTTCGGCTCCATCGAGTGTTCAGCGAGCAATGAGCCCTACCTAAAGGCTTATTTAGACGGTACGAGTTTCTCGCCTCGAACGTACGATTCGTAAGAACATAGAAAAAGTTTCTTCGTCTAAACACATATCTAGATGGTTCGACGTCTCGAACATACGATTCTCGCCAGAGTGGACAAGCAAGAGGTATGACAAAGCAACAAAAAATGTCATACGAGATCGTGTATAGACAAGTCGAGATTCTCGTAAGCAAGAGTCTTCTTCGATATCCGTGGTCTTCTTATTATAATTTTGCCATCTAAACAGACGCAGGCATTATCGCCTAGCGATTATTGCTTACGAGTCTCGTATGACATAATCGTAGGCGAGAATTTATTTCTTACCTGTATGTAAACACTTTGATACGATAATATTATGGCGATTATTGCTTACGATTATTGCGTACGATTTTCTCGAACAAAATGTTCGAGAAACTCGTACCGTCTAAATTACGCTTAAGTTTGGAGATTCTTCGTGCTATGAAAAAATAAAATTTGATATATTATAAATTCATAGTGAGTGAATTTTCCTACACAAGGCTCGCGATATAAAGCATCATCAATATCATCATCAGCCTTTTTAATGTTCCCACTGCTGGGACTCAGGCCTCCTCTCTAGGAGAGGGAATGGGCCGTAATCCACCACGCGGGCCCAGTGCGGCTTGGTGAATGTCACATGTCTTCGAATTTTTGGTTCTAGGATATGCCGGTTTCCTCACGATGTTTTCCTTCACCGTTTTGAGAGCAGTGGTGATGAAATAAATTACACAAAGTAATGCGCCTGGCTGGGTTTGAACCCGCGACCTACAACTCGTAAGTCGGGACCGTTACCACTCGGCCACCACTGCTCTCTCTTCGTGTTATAAAAAGATAAAATATGGTATATTATAAATTCATAGTGAGTGAATTTCCTTACACAAGGCTCATGAGTTAAAGCACTCATGAATAATTAACGGCTATTTAAGCTACTACACAGCTTGGCTAGCCACCAAAAGTACTCCTTTCATCCTTTGTAATTTTATGATGTATAGTGTGAAAGTGTATATTTTCACACTATACATCATAATTATATATATGTATAGTGTGAAAATATACACTTATACATATATACCAGTCACCCTATACACATATCAATATATAGGGTGACTGGTAATTAGTGAACGATACTTAAACACGTGATTGTAGTCCTGATAATAAACAACCAAAGGGACCAAATCTGAAATCGCGAAAAAAAACTGCCAAGTTCAGTACATTTTGACCAGTTAGGCGAACATAAATGTACTGACGAGCAGATCTTTTATTCCGATTTCAGATTTGGTCCCATAGTAAAAGTTAGTAGGTATTATATTTTGAACTACATTAAAAAAAGAAAAACAGTTCTTAATCTTTGTAATAACTTTTAGGTTTTTAACATTGACACTAGTAGTACAGTAGGACAGCCCAGCAGTGGGACAGTAAAGGCTAAAAAAAAAAAAAACTAGTAGTACACATAAGTATGAACTAAATAATTTATATAATTAAAAGCCTCATACATTCAGAAGATGGATAATTCAAATTAATTCATTTAAGTATAAACAGTTGGTATATAAGTTGATTATCATAAATTCAGTATCAGACTTAACTGTAATTAAGCACAATAAAAATATATTGTACTTGCCGGATCCGGCGTTGATTTGTTGACAACAAAACAAGGCACGCCATCTAGTGGCGACTAGAAGAAATAGAGGTGGCGCGCCTAGACAGAGTCAGCCGTTTCCGCTTTGGCTACGAGCTTGGAGAGGGAGAATCCGCCGAGTACAGCGGACACTCTCAGCCAGGCCGTCGCAGAGTCAAGACGTTCTGAAACTGTCCGTTTTGTTGTTTGTACCTATCTAATAACAGTGCACTGTACCGAAATGTATTGAGAAGTAAACTGATTCAGTTCCTAAGCGTTTTTATTCATTGCACGATACCCACGTAGGCCCACCTGGTAGATGATCAGAGCTCGAACCATCCTGAACGAGCCGTCATACTTTTATTACAAAGTATACCCTAAAAACAACCCTTTTTAACTTCTGTCTAATGCTGTCGCAAATAGATTATAGATAATGTCCATAAAATATCTGTGTATCCAAAATATCTGAAGAAAGATATGGATTTAAATTTAAATAATCACGCGAGAGCGGTTGTATGAAAGTGAATTTGGGTTAACCGCTCAAAATACGCTTTTTAAGATATTCGCAGGCGAAATCGCTAAGAAAACCTAGTAAAGTAACTAGGTCAAACCCAGTTCTGGCCTAGAATTCAAAACTACTAAGTACTTTACTAATCACCAACGGTATAATGAAAATGGACTCAAACTAAGTATTTCAGGGATTAATTTCAAACTTTCGCAATAAGTGATAAACCCTTTTTATCTAGAAATTCAACTTAAGGCGCTAAGTACTCATACTTTTGTAGATTTTTGAAACCATTGTTTTAAGGTTCCGTACCTCAAAAGGAAAAGACGGAACCCTTGTAGGATAGGAGGGATGGCAGGCGGTCGCCTCCTGCGAAGCAGAAATGCTTGCCAAGTAGGAGGCCGACCGCATCAGGCAAAGGCAACGGGGTGCTCGCCTCAGCCGCTGCCGGGATTCCGATCCCGATTTCCGGCCACCGTAGGCACGGTTCTTGCGGACGGCGAGCTATGGGTAGCTCGCTGTCCTACCGTCCGGTAACCATCCGGACCAAGCCCAGGTCGCCGACGGCGCGCACTATTCCCGCGCGCCTCAAGGAGTTGTCAGTAAACCGTAGAGACTCAGCCTGCTAGCTGCAGGCAGACAGGGTCGAAGCCTATTGGGGCCAAGGGTCTGCTTCTGAAAGGAAGGCTCGGCCCTGGTATCTAAGGCGACGAAGGGACGGGGTAGGTTTTTAGTCAGTAAGAGTCTGACACTATTTCGCGCTCCGCTCAAGGGCGGGAGATGTCATTGGATGATTTTAACCATTACCAAAAAAAAAAAACCCTTATGGATCACTTTGTTGTCCGTCGGTCTGTCAAGTTTTTCGTCACTCTCAAAAGCAGGCAGGGTCGAAGCCTGCTGGGGTCAAGGGTCGTTTTTTGAGAGGAAGGCTCAGCCCCGGCATGATAGGCAACGAAGGAACGGGGTAAGTTTTTAGTCAGTAAGAATCTGACACTTTCCCGCTCCGCCCAAGGGCGGGATTTGTCATTGGATAATTTTACCTACCATAAAAAAAACTCTCAAGGGAAACAAATTTCAAAGATTTTTTTTTTCCCGTTAACTTAGCAGTTAGTCTTTTTCACAGCTTCAAGGGACCGCAGAGGCGTAGAATTGAGCACATAGTTTTAATATCAACTCGATACCTCTACGCGTTCTCGAAATAAAGGGTCTTGACAGACAAATAAATAGACAGACGGAAAACAAAATGATCCTTTAAGTGCTCGATTACGGAGACGGCGCGACGGCCGGTCTGTCGTACATTGCCACATGTTTGTGTTTGCGCGAGCGATGACGCAGCCCGCTGCTGCAATGTACGACGAAACGCCCTACGCGCCGCGCAACGCGCCGCTTCTCCGTAAACAAAAATCAAAAATCAAAAAATCAAAATCATTTTATTCACATTTAAACAGAGTTATTACAATAGATGTTTCTCATGTTACATTTACATCCTTAAATTCTATTTAGCATGTGTTCTGTCACATGGCATGTGAACTTTGTTTTTTTAATTAATTGTATTTAATTTATTTTATTTAATAATAATTAGCCATAAAATCATTAAAATTCTGCGTGTCCAATATCAATAATACCTGGTAAAATACATTCCAATAAAAATCAAATAATTTTTAACATAAAACCGTATCACATTTCACTCAATATATATTTATATACAAATATTATTCCTTCCATAACATGGCCTAAGGGTTCCGTTGTTTCCTTTTGAGGTACGGAATCCTAAAAATGACGAATTGCGTATTCATAACAGAGCTTTTAGACTAAGTTTGAAATAAATTCGAGCACAAACAAAATATTTTTTTTACATGCAAATTTTGGCCATCCTTTTTCAGTCCCTTTAGAATTCAATTTCGAAAAGTCTTTACTTATTTCTCGTGAACGTCACAACAGAATCCTGTGAAAAAAATGTTATTCGGAATTTTTGGTCAAAGGATTTTTAAGCAAAGAGTGAATGAATCAGTCAGAAGATTTTTTTTCATATTTGTACAGATTTATAATTACATGACATGGCTTCGAAACGTGGTAGCTCACAATAGATCTCATCAGAAAATTCATCCACAGGGCAATGGAAAGGACTATGCTCGGAGTTTCCTTGCATGATCGAATCAGGAATGAAGATATCTGCAGGAGATCCAAGGTACCGACATAGCGTGAAGATTTGTCAAATCTTTATGGTAATGGGCGGGGCACATTGCTCACAGAACAGATGGCCGTTGGAGTCGAAAGGTTCTGAAGTAGCGGCCACGTACCGAAAGACGCAGTGTTGGAAGGCTTCTTACAGCGTAGACCATGTCCTGGTAAGGATTGTGGGAATCCGATGGATGCGAGACGCACAGGGCTGTTCATTGTGGCGACACTTGGGGACCCATAGATGTCGCTACTATTACAAAACTTGAACCTACCTTTTTTGTGGTAGGTAAAATCATCCAATGACATCTCCCGCCCTTGGATGGAGCGAGAGATAGTGTCAGACTCTTACTGACTAAAAATCCACTCCATTCCTTCGTTGCCTTAGATACACGCCTTCCTTTCAGAAGCAGACCCTTGGCCCCAGTAGGCTTCGACCCTGCCTGCCTGCAGCTAGTAGGCTGGGTCTCTACGGTTCGCTGTGGTTTGCTTGTGGCGCGCGGGATCAGTGCGCACCGTCGACGACCTGGGCTTGGTCCGGATGGTTACCGGACGGTCGGACAGCGAGCTACCCGTTGGCTGGAAATCAGGATCGGAATCGGAATCCCCGCGGCGGCTGGGGCGTGAGGGCCGTTGCCTCTCGCGTGCGGTCTCCTCCTTTGCTAACATTACTGCTTCGCAGAAGGAGGCGACCGCCTGCCATCCCTCCTCGCTTCGGACCATGACCCGTACCAGGGCCTGGCGCGAGAGATCGCCGCTGCCAAAATTGGATCTACCTCATGAAATACGTGTATTTGCTCGTCCCGTTACCCAGCGCATTAAGCACAATTTAGCTCGTTTTTGGCTGAAACCCAGCGGTAAATTAAGGGAATTACATTTCCTTCTTTCACTTGAGTATCCGGTCTGACTCGGTGGTACGGTTAATATTGCCAATTTTGTATTTTTGGGACATGTGGTCTTATGTTCACACACGATACGGATAGGTTTTATTCAGACTAGCCGGCAACTCCGAAGAGTGGCCAACCCGAGGTATATTTTCATACAACCGCTCTTACGTGATTATGATGTTATTATAACACATCTTTCTTCAGATATTTTCGATACACAGATATATTGTGGGTATTATCTAGGCTTCTAGAGATTCTTAAGGCTATGTCGGTGACCTTGGTTTTTTATTTTTTTTGATGGTAGGTAAACTCATCCAATGACAAATCCCGCTATTGGGCGGCCCGGGAAATAGTGTCAGACTCTTACTGACTAAAAACCTACTCCGTTCCTTCGTTGCCTATCGTGCCTAAACTGACCCATGACCCAAGCAGGCTTCGACCCTGCCTGCCTGCAGCTAGCAGGCTGGGCCTCTACGGTTTGCTGACAGCTCCTTGAGGCGCGCGGGAACAGTACGCGCCGTCAACGACTTGGGCTCGGTCCGGTCGACAACCGGACGATCGGACAGCGTGCTACCTATTGCACGCCGTCCGTAAACCCGCGAAAAATTTAAAACTTTTGAGGGTTAAAAAAAACACGCATTTCCTGGAACAAGTTTTGTTAAACATTAAACTCGATCACGGAACTACCGAATGCCAACGGAATTTTCAGGAGTTATCTCTCTTTTTTCGCGTTATCTCTCCATCAGCTCCAACAAACCCGGCCAGGCGCATTACTTTGTAATTTAATTCAACACCACTGCTCTCAAAACGGTGAAGGAAAACATCGTGAGGAAACCGGCATGTCCTAGGACCAAAAATTCGAAGACATGTGACATTCACCAACCCGCACTGGGCCCGCGTGGTGAATTACGGCCCATTCCCTCTCTTACAGAGGAGGCCTGTGACCCAGCAGTGGGAATATTAAAAGGCTGATGATGATGATGATGATGACCTCTCCAACAAACGTCGCGTTAGCGCGCATTACTTTAAATTAAGCAACAAGCTTTTAAACCATGTTCGACGTTGACGAAAGAAGAGTGCGGAAGGACCACCTTAAGAGTTATATCAGTGCTTTTTCTTAACCGACTTCAAATAAAGAAGGAGGTGGTCATTTCGATTATTATGTTAGTTTTGTCCTGTAAGAACACTTTCATTATGCGTACAGCTAAGGAGTGGAATTCCCTGCCGGAGTCTGTGTTTCCTGATGGCTACAACCCGGGAATCTTTAAGTCAAGAGTGAATAGGTTTCTTCTAGGTAAGCGCGCTCCATCGTCGACCGTATCGTCGCTTTCCATCAGGTGAGATAGAGGTCAAGCGCAAACCTATCAATAATAATAAAAAAAAGTTTAAGAATAAATAAATTGGATTTTTTATGAAGTGGGAAATCATCTAATGACTTTTCCTGCTCTAGAGTGGAGTGGGATGGCGTGTCATACTTTTACTTACCATTACCACACCTACCTTTCTATTCTATTCTATATTTCTTCTTTGCCCTTGCGTTCCAAGACCACGGGCTTCTTTCTCAGAAGTTAACCCATAGCACCAGTAGGCTTAGACCATAATGGGCCCGTACAGTTTTCCTGATATCTCTATGAGGCACGTGTGGAACACTCCGCTCTGCCAAAGTTTCTGGCTCAGTTCGGCTAGTTACTGGACGGTGAATCATCAATTGTTCGTCTTCCACAAGCCCACACCCTACGGTAACTGGAAGTCGGAGTCAGGGTCTCGGTGGCTAGGGTGTGATGATGTTCATTCGCAAAAGGAGGCGGCCGCTGCCCTTTTCCCTTCGCTTCGCACCATAGCCTGAACCAGGACCCCGTGCAAGAGGTCATCGCTGCAGATCGTCCCTACGGTTTTCAGTAATAGGAAATGCAATTAAGGAAAAAGGTTTGTGCGTATAATTTGAAACCTTGCAAAGTCGGATCGAGTCACTAATTACACGTTATATACGAGTATACATGGAGATTCTGATTCTGAAGTCGGTGTTGTATAACGAAGAGACCAAACTATTACAGAAACATCGACTTCCGAAATTAAGTTATTTTGTACTTTTTTGTATTTGTTTTTTAAATAACGAAGAGACCAAACTATTGTAGAAACATCGACTTCAGAAATTAAACTTATTTTGAACTTTTTTGTTTTTTTTTTTTTACATTGAAATCGATTGTATTTTGTTTTACTTCACACTTTAAGAGCTGATTTCATCATTCAATATAAAAACTTAGTTCAAGTAAACTGAGCTCAGCGTAATCTAGTTTAAAGAACCGTGTCGTAAACTTGGGCGACAACAAAAGTATTGAAACTAAGTTTATCGTAAACTAGGTTCAATTCATCGCGGTGAAACGCAAAATGAAGCTATAATCTCGATTAGGCGCTTAAACTGCGTTTTGTTTTATATAATCGCGATTAGTTTATTGGTGAATTTGGTCCTTAGTTGTAGTACCCCTCAGTTAAACTTGGATTATTACTTGCGCAGTGTCGCTAGTTCAACGACAACGGTGTGCATGTAGTCGCGTCGATGGAGAACTTTAATGCATTATTACGTAGAAAAACGAGAGTGACGGGTATCCGCACTGCGAGCCCGAATGGAGCACTTTTGCGCAGTCTTAGCAGTTATGGAGCGTTGGCCCTCAATGCACTGCAAATCACGCCATTACTTAATTTTCTAATTGAAGTGCATTATTTCAGTTACATTTTGTATTCTAAAACATCGAAACCCACACTTTCTATAGCATTTCAGCCATTTTTTTCTGCAATTGCATTTTAGACCTAAATTTTATGCATGCTGTATTTTATTAGCATAACTGTGGTTTGGCTCGTTTCCAGGAATTCCGCTTGAAGCGCTATACAACTTTATATTTGCGGTCCAGTTGAACTTTATTTGTATTGTAATAAGGATTTAAATAGTTTGTAGGTTGTATGGTTTATTTTTGTGGTCAAGCCATATAACTTGCTATGTTTTTAAGTAGGCATTGGGTTTAAATATCTGGTAATGATGTTAATTTAAACGGCTTATGAGTCCAACATAATAACGCATACCTACATGCCTTTTTTGAGGAATGAGGAAATTCGCAGGAGAACCAAGGCCACCGACATAGCCTTAAGAATCGCCAAACTAAAGTGGCAGTGAGCAGGGCACATTGCTCGAAGCACGGATGGTCGATGGAGTCGAAAGGTTCTAGAATGGCGACCACGTATCGGAAAACTCAGCTTTAGAAGGCCTCCTACAAGGTGGACCGATGACCTGGTGAGAGAAACGGAAATGCGGTGGATGCGAGACGCACAGAGACCATTCACTGTGGTGACACTTGGGGGAGACCTATGTCCAACAGTGGATGTCCTTCGGTTTAAATGATGCTGATGATGATGACAGGCGTTTTATTTGAGGCACGTGTAGTTAACTTTTAAGCTATCGTAAGGTTGTCGCTTCCCTAATGAGGCGGGTGTAAGTAGAGTTGCAGTTAGATAAAAATATCGATTGAATATCGATATTTGTATCAAGAAATTGAATCAACCCATATCAATAATATCGACATTTGCAACGCTATATTATCGATACTATTTTTCTAAAACTTTTTAAGAATTGGCAAAGACGCTAACCCATCTCTTCTTCCACAGATCACAATGAAGACTCGCACTGTAGTGCTGGTTACAATCTTGAGTTGTGGCGCGGCAGCCATCTTGTTTGCCGTAGCCGCTTACCTGTACATACGGCGCAGGAGGAAAAAGAGGGAAGATGAAGAAGACGGCACTAGTTGTGCTATCAGGTGAGTGTAGTTCTAGTTTTTACATGTTATGCCTAGTTTGCACGTTGGCCCAGCCTCGGCCAATCGCCATAATGTAGACATTGTATAAACGGGGAACCCCTGTTTGCACTAGGGCGATTGGCCGAGGCTGGGCCCACATGTAAACTAGGCATTATATGACTGGTAATATCTATACAGCGCTACTCTACAGCAGTCTATGGTTATGCTTAAGACATCTTTGCATGAAAATCGGCGGGATCTCTCAAAGTTCGGAATTTCTTGGAACTGTATTTCCCAGTACTAAGGTTGCCATCCGTCCGGGATTCTCCCTATTTGTCCTAATTTAAAGGACGCATGGGGAGCCTCCGGGCGGGGTTTTATTATTGGTCGGGGTATAATTTTTTTAAGCCATGCTGCCTCAGGGCATCAGTGTTTTACTTCAAGAATTCAACAAATTAAGATTTCTTTGAACTGTAATTCTTGTAACTCGTGATAGTGAAAGATGCTATTTATATTCTGCGCTATAAAAAAATTAATAGAATGTTGGTTTGTCAACATATTGATCATGAGCGTGCGGTCCTAAGTTCCATTAAGTGCTATTGGATTTTTCCATTATCAATTACTCTGTAGCTGCTTTTTTTATGGTAGGTAAAATCATCAAATGACAAATCCCGCCCTTGGGTGGGGCGGGACATAGTGTCAGACTCTTACTGACTAAAAACCTACCCAGTTCCATTAATTGCCTTCGATCCAGGGCCCCGGGGTTCATTTTCACCTAAATCTTGGCCCCAGTAGGCTTCGGCCTTACTGGGCCCCTACAGTTTGCTGACAACTCCTTGAGGCGCGCGGGAACGGTGCACGCTGTAAATGACTTGGGCTCGGACCGGTCTGTTACCGGACGGACGGACAGCAAGCTACCCATTGCCCGCCGCTCCGCAAGCCCGCGCCTACGGTGGTGTGATAACCCCGTGCTTCGGAAAGTACGTTAAGCCAATAATTTTGCGCCTGATCTCCCTCTGGTCGTGTCGGATTGCCGTCCCAGCGGATAATGAGAGTAAAGGAACAGCGAGTGCACCTATGTTTACGCACCCACTTGTGCACTATAATATCTCCTGCGTATTTAGCTAATCTCTGTTGAGATTGGCAACCGTGATCGAAATTCTGTCAGGAGGATTATCTAGGTATATAAATAAAAGAAGAAACTGACTGACTGACTAACGCACAGCCAAAACGATTTGGACTAGGAGTATGACGAAGGATTTTTTTGGAAATTCAACCTTTAAGGGGACGAAAAGGGAGAAATTTGTTTGTATGCAAAACCTCATTCCGTGTACCGGTACACTTGAAACTTAGCACAAATTTTAATCAACATGAATAATAGCCTAGTCTTTCGTCTTTAGTCATCATTATTTTTTTCAAAACTCAAAACACGATTTGGGGTGTTCAAATCAGAATCAGAATTTTATTTGTAAAACATAGGTATTTACATAAAGTTCTTAAATTAATTAATGGGCGCTATGTTTCGCCGTGATGGCGTACAAATATTGAACAACACAAAATCATTAAAGACTAAATAAAAATAAACTTTCACAAAGAAAAAAAAACAAAATGAAACTCTATAAGAGAAAAAGGAGAACTGTGTTACACTTAGTTAAATGTGTGTTTATGAAAAGTTTCTCGCTAACAAAATCGCTGGCAAAGTGCTAGTCAATGATATTATATTGCATAGAAATAACCGATTTCATCCAATAATGAAACGTAAACATTCAATAGACCTTTCTTTTATTATCTTGCATATTTAACAGCTCGGCAAACGACTTGGCATCGCATACCTTGGCAACTAAATGCAATAGTTTCCAATAATGTAGACTGGTATTAAATATTTTGAATACTGGTGCGAATAAATCGGTTAGGACTTTCGTTGCTCTTGAGCTGTTCAAATTAATTTGGATACCGTCCTAAATATATAAATGATATTTATTTTGCAAGTAGCTTTTAAAAACACTTTTATACGTCATTTTTTTTTCCGTCAGTTTAAACTAGATGAGGCCGGTGTTTCCTAGCTGACTACCCTGAGAAGAAACACCGAAACAAACTCAGGGGTCAAAGTCTCTTTTAAAGTCATTACAATAAATATGTATTTGTCAAATCACATGAGGACCATGCAGATTTGAGTGGACCTGTCCAGTCAGTGCAAGCATTTGTGCAGTCAGTGCAGTATTCGCAAAGCTCAACTTAGGATACTAAGGACCTCAACGACTTGACGAACAATACCAAGGAAAGGACATTTGAGTAGGCCGCAGAAAATACTCAAATTGCCAGACATACGTTAAAAATTACTGAAAAGAAAAGAGAGAAGAAAGAGAAGAGAAAAAAATCATAATAAAAACCTAATCCACATTGTCCTCACGTTCACAATATTAAAAGAAAAAATATTGTTTACAAAATGTAATACTTAAGCAAAGTAAGTATTTATGTCAAACATTAGTCAAAAATAAAAAAAAAAACATCATGTCTAAAAAAAAACTAGCTTCTGTTATTAGCTTATATTTTTTATTTATTAAAACTTTATATACTAGTAAGAAACACTGTGGCACGTTATTATTTGTTGGTTTCTTTGTGTTTTATATTTTCTGTACAATCGCTGTAACTACTTATAACCATGAAAGCTTGTTTTTTTTTTTGTTCTTGGTTCTTTTCTAATTTTTTTATTAAAGATTAGAAACGAATCCAATAAATTAACGCTGTGATGGTTCTACCATTTTCTTCCATTTCACGTGCCTTCGTATTAAAAGCAAACTGATTTAAAGCAGTACTGCCCCCCAGCCAAGTTACAATTCGTTTAGCGCGAACGCTTGGAGTTGGCCACGCCCCTAATTCCTTTGTTCTAACGTCATCTCAACGCTCACGCACGTGGTCAGAAGAAAGGAATTGGAGGCGTGGCCAACTCCAAGCGTTCACGCTTAGCGAAATGATCGTACCTTGGCTAGGAGGGATGTTCAGCGGGAGCCCATTCCAAAGAGAGATCGCTTGGACAAAGAAGGAGGACTACATTAAATCCAGTGCGATGTGCGGGATATCGTAGTATCGTTTATTGGTAGGCCGGAGATTTTTACAATGACCAGGGCAAAGAGATTGAATTTGAGAAGTTATGGAGAAGAAGGTAACGCGAACTGCCTTTTTGCATGAAACTAGAAAAGGAACATACCTAATCCTAACACAAAAATTCTTTGTCCTTTTCCAGGATATGGTCTACCAGTACGCCAAATTTCATTCAAATCTGTTCAGTCGTTTGATGTAGAAGTGACAAACGTATACAGACAAGCTTACGTACAAACATTCGTTTTTATAATATAAAGTGTGAATTGATTGCGTTTACCTTGTTTGGTAAAATAGTAAAGCAGCTAGCAAAACATAACATAGCATAATCAGCCTTATAATGTTCGCACTGATGCAGAGCCGGTTTAGCAACGTAGCAATAGTAGCAAATGCTACGGGCCCCGCGCTTCTGGGGGCCCCCGTCCGACGTACAAAAATAGGTCAGGTTACTTCTTGTATCATACGATAATTAATCAATTCTGGAATATTCTTAAAATAAAACACATTCATTGTGCGTACAGCTGAGGAGTGGAATTCCCTGCCGGAGTCTGTGTTTTCAGATGGCTAAAACCCGGGAATCTTTAAGTCAAGAGTCCGGCACTGCACTGATGGGAATCAGGCCTCCTCTTTAGGAGAAGGAATGGGTCGTAATCCACCACGCAGGTCCTGTATGGGTTGGCAAATGTTACATGGTTTTCGAAATTCTAGTTCTAAGACTGTGTGTGTCTTAGAACCAAAAATCTCTTTACGATGACTATTTAGAGGTAAGGAGAACAGAGAGTAAAGTCCCACATACCTCCGTTGAAAAGGGAGGATCCTCCGACCAGACGGGTGTTGTGTCTGGCTGGTGGGTTATTTCCCGTTAGATGATTTCGGGCGGTTCTATATATTCAAATCGCGTGGAGAACTTTACTTGCGCGATGCAGGATTAGTTCTTATGCGACGCCATAGATGTCGCTACAACTGCTTTCACTATTTTGAATGCAGTGGTGATAGACTTAATAATACGAAGTAAAACGCAGGCTGGGTTTGAACCCGCGAGCGTTGTACGGAAATGTATCTTAGGTTGGCCGGTTTTAAACAATTATGTTTCAAACTCATACAGGAAATATTTTCCTTCCAATACCTCTTGCCTCCTAGTAGATACATTCAGAAAATATTTTTAAAAGGAAATTCCATGCTTTCTATAGACCGCACAAAATCTTTCATACGGCTATCAAATATGGCGTCCAGCCAGCAACATATTTCAAAACGACACGGCCCGTTCGTGCAGTTTTTGAAAATATTAAAAAGATTTAGAAGAATATATTTCCTAGGAAAGGCCCAGTAAGCTGGGCTTCGGTTCAAGTTATGATACTACGCAAACGAGATTGTGAAGTGATATTCGTATCTTATGGTGAATTGGCAAGTTCGTGTGAAAATATCATTCCGACGAAATGCGTCCGCTTCGTTTTACTCGTTGCCATTCCGCTCCCCATACCATGAAATGCAACAATTTCATGATATGGTCGGTCACATCATGAAGTGATCAATTTTACGATATGGCCACGACATATATACCGTTAAATTTTGGTCGTTTTAATCCCGACGAGGGTCGATTAGGTACATGAAACACTATATTTAGTGATTATTTTATGTATATTCTCCCTATTGGACCATTGTGTGCATGGCACAAGTTTTCACTGACAGATCCAGTCAGAATGACGGACCGTCAATTTCGAAATGTATGTATATTGGTAAACGACAAAGAGATACAATAGAGCGGACATCAGAAGAAATGTCTTAGAAAAACTGTCATCCTATGTCAGCTAGCTTTCAATAGTAAACATGCGAATTAAATTTGTAATTTATAATATTTTTACGCTGATTTCTAGAACTATTAGCGAAAATTATTGAATTCTAATTAATTAAAGAGTAAATACGCCTATCGCCTATCTATCTATCTGCAGTTAGTTCCAGTCGTCCACACTAGACTGAGCGACTTACTACTCCTAGGTAACAACTATCGGATCACGGTTTTGTTCGCTATGTCCTGTCTATTTGTAGTCTACATTTGATGTCTTTGGTAAGCGATGACTTTCAGTGATACCTTTGATCTGCAAATAGTCTTTACAATGCTGTATCTGACAGCCAAAGTATTTCAGCTCTCTGTAGCAAAACAGTTTCTAAGCTCCAAGAAATCATTGAACAATAATTTTCAAGGGGCATCCAAGTTTCGTAACCACAAAGTCGAAAACAGACGCAAATGGACGTCAAAAACTGTTAAGAAGTCATTAATCAGCTTTTTTACACAAAGGTCACAGTCCATTAGAGCCAACCGGTCGCGGCGTCCACCCGTGGACTCCTTGGAGTGGACACCGTGCGACGAGGCGGCGCTGGATGGGTGCCGGGTGGCTTTAATGAGCTGTGACCTTTAGCAACGCTTGTCAAAGCTCGTCTATAGATGGGTTACCATCCATTATGTACAGAGACTCATCCGCGCTTTGGAGAGCATGCAAAGACGTTGGTGCTGGCTGTCAGTTGCAGATTTTTATTTATTTATTTATTTAATCTTCATGCAACACAAAGTACAAAGGCGGACTTAATGCCTAAGGCATTCTCTACCAGTCAACCTAGGGTGGTGAAGAGACACTATGGTAGGTGCATAACAAGGAACATGTTTTTAGAAAACATGAGTACAAAGAATAGATACTTAAAGTTCAAATAAATAACCATGGTTATAATCACGGTTTGGACCAAGGGAGAACGGAAAGGCCAACTCATTCTGCGAAGCAATAATGAGAGTGAAAGAAATCGGTGAGCCTTCGCAACTGCGAATGATCATAACGCAGGACCAAGCCCCAGTAGACCAAACGCACTTCAAAGAGATGTCATTAGTAAAGCCAAAGGGACTCAGTAATGCTATATCTACGGTGGCCAGTAATCACCCTGACACTCCCGACGATCGGAGCATCTCCTGTAACAGCAGACGTGAGGATGTCCAATCCCTCACGGTTATAGCCATCACTAGCATTACTGCTTCACAGAACCGGACGCCACCGCTTGCCTCTCTGTCAGTCAAAGATTTACTGGGAGAAAATTCATTGTTGAGTTAAGCTCTCCTTTGTACAGTCCGGGGTCAAAAGTGTAGTTGCACTATAACAATGCTAAACTGTCTAAAATTTCTTTGTAGTAGAATTCAAGTGTTCTGCAACTACTTTATTCAATATTTTAGATTCTATGCTATAAACTAAATGGGTAATGATCCATTGACCCTCTTTTACAAAGAAATTTTACATACTTTAGAGTCGGTAGAGTGCAACTGCACTTTTGAACCCTGACTGTACATCAATAAGTTTTGGTACCATAAAGAATTATGATTTATTTTTTAGGTGCAGAATCATCCAATGACATCTCCCGCTTTTGGACGGCTTGGGAAAGTGTGTGCTTTAACTGATTAAAACCCACCTGCTCCTTATTTACCTTCGTTCCAGGGCCCCGGGGTTATATTTTGCACAACTCATGGTCCAGTAGGCTTCGACTCTGCTGAGACCCTACGATATGCTGATATCTCCTTGAGGCGCGCGAGCACCGTCGACGACTCGGGCTCAATCCGTTCGGTTACCGAACGGCCAAATGGCGGATTAACCGCGTTTCTTATTGTCTCTCGCTCCGGACCATGGCCTGAAATAGAGCCCGGTGCGAGAGGTCGCAGCCACCAAAATACGACGAACAACGTATTAAGTTGAAATTGAATCGGAAATTGGAAAAAAAAACCGTGTTTACAATCTAAGATTATCACCGCTCTGAATTTGACGGATTACAGTCAGTAGGCTGGCAGTAGGTAGATTGCTCATGAAATCATATCAGTAATATTACTGATATGATTTCATGAGAAATCTATGAACACTGCCGGAAATTATGTCTTCAAAAGATCTCTAGAAAATCTCTAAACATGTTAGTACTAGCTTTTTTCTACGGCTTTTCTTCCGAAGAGTTTGCCAAAGGAACGATACGCTTTTAAAGATGAAAAAGAAAATGTTTTGTTTTCCATTAAAAAAAAACGAATTAAAATAACGTGATAAACTTTTATATAACAAAAAAAAGATAATAGTACAAATCACAATGAAATTAAAATATATATTAACCATTTTAAAAGTTTTACAATAAAATAAATGCTAGAAAAGTATACACGGCTAATTTTGATCGTTTTAAACCCGTGGAGGATCGATCCGGTAGGTACATGAAAGACTATCGATTTGTAAAAATTAAATTAAAAATAAAGTACTTTTTTTCTAAAACTCGAATTAATATAGGTACGTAGGTACGAAATTAGTTTCTTTAAGTAAACATTAACTGATCGAGTGCAATGACCTGTAGGTAGATAGTATGCGACAACTACCTACAGGTCATTGACTCGCTCAGCTGTTGTCATAGTCATAGTTATTGCTTGGTAAGGGATTCTTACAAGTCATAAACACAATGTGTTATTATAGTCAACAATTAATTACAAATAAATTGCATTACATTAAATCACAGTTATTCATGCCTGGTTTTGAACCCGCAACCCGCAATTACATGCATGAGAAGCGGGTGCTTTAACCAGAGTTATCACGATTACGATTTCTTTTTTAATAATCCGAGTTATACACCGTTAAATTCTGATCGTTTTAATCCCACGGAGGATCAATTCGGTACATGAAACACTAACGATTTGTAAAGAGAAAATTAAAAAATAAAGAACTTTTTTTAAACTCGCATTAATTTATGCATGTACGAAATTAACTTCTTTAAGTAAACGTCAGCTGATCGAGGCCAATGAACTGTAGATAGTTAGTACGCAACGACCGACTACTCCCTACAAGGCCATTGACTCGTTTACTTAAAAAAAAAAATTTCGTACATGCGTATATAGGGTGAATGGTAATTAGTGAACGATACTTAAACACGTGATTATAGCCATGATAACAAACAACTTTTACTATGAGACCAAACCTGAAATCGCGAAAAAAGTCAGCCAAGTTCAGTACATTTTGACCAGTTAGGCTAATACAAATGTACTAACCAGCTGTCTATAGACCAGTCACCCTATATAAACTCGAGTTTTAGAAAAAAAATACTTTATTTTTTAATTTTATCTTAATAATTCATTTCGGTACGTTTCATGTACCGAAACGACCCTCCGCGGGATTATAACGACTAAAATTTAACGGTGGATAAAATAAAATGTTTTTTTTTGTTTGTAATTTACTTAATTTAATTAAACCAACTTATTCATAACTTAAATTCCGGCAACAACTTTGTGTTTATTTCATAGAAAACTTATCGTTTGAGTTCAAAAGTCAGGTGGAAGTGAAAGACTGTTCATTTTCAAGTTATGACTTGAGCTACTTATAAACTGCTCATTTGTGTGGGTACTTAGATCTTTGAAGAACAAAGGAACACGAGAATTTTATGAAGTTAAGTAAGTTGTAAAGAATTAATACATACCTCTATCACAAAATAGAGATTGTACAGAAGACTTTGAGTATTAAACCAACACAGAAGACAATCTACATACGTGTCGCGTCCGAGCAACGCACACATAGACAGCGCTCACGCACACGATATCTTGTACGTGACTAAACCGTGCTAAACCAGTGCTAGATCAAAGAGTACTTGTTCTAGCGACCGCCGAGCGTAGGTATAAAAAAGTGAAGTACATACATGAGATTTCTTATCCCGATTTCCGCCCACCGTAGGCGCGGGCTTGCGGACGACGTGCAATGGGTTGCTCGCTGTCCGATCGTCCGGTAACCGACCGGACCGAGCCCAAGTCGTCGACGGCGCGTACTGTTCCCGAGTGCCTCAAGGAGCTGTCAGCAAACCGTAAAGGCCTAGTCTGCTAGCTGCAGGCAAGGTCGAAGCCTACTGGGGTCATGGGTCGGCTTCTGAAAGGAAGGCTCGGCCCCTGTACTATAGGCAACGAAGTATCGGGGTAGGTTTATAATCAGTAAGAGTCTGACACTATTTCCCGCTCCGCCCAAAGGCGGGATTTGTCATTGAATGATTTTACCTACCATAAAAAAGCACATCAATGAGATTAACTTCTGCACCTATCTATTTTGTGCTTCTACTATAACAAATACAATATACCTAATAGATTATTTAGCCTTGAACAGCCACTTAAACTTGGGCTCCACGAGGGTCAGCACAGCCTTGGAACACAAAAGGTACCTGTAGGATTACTGTTAGTCTCACTCCATCTAGATCTAGAGAGGGGAAGTTATCTGATGATGTTCCACCTCAACAAAAAAAAACTGGGCAAGTGCGAGTCGGGCTCGCAAACCAACGGCTCCGTACAAACCAACTTATGTACCTAAATAGTTAAATTTCCGAATCGAGTCTCGATGATTTTTCTGAGTTCTTGTACTTCTGCTATGAGACATTGCACCATACCTAATTTAAGGGTTCTAGGGCAACGGGAAGTACCCTATGAATTTTAATTCCCTTGAGAGTGTCGAAATGTACGTTTTTTGTGACATAATCTTTTTTTGTCCTTAACTTAGAAGTTTGATTTTGTTACAACTTCAAGGGACCGCAGACTTGAGTAAATAGTTTTAATTTCAACTCGATACCTCCACGCGTTCCCAAGATAAAGGGTCCTGACAGACAGACAGACGGATAACAAAGTGATCCTATGAAGTTTTTTTTTTTTCGTTGGGTAAAAATCATCCAATGACATCTCCCGTCTTTGGGCGGAGCGGGAGATAGTGTCAGACTTTTACTGACTAAAAAACCCAACCCGTTTCTTCTTTGCTTTTATACCAGAGCCGGGCCTTTCTTTCAGAAGTAGACCCTTGGCCCTAGTAGGCTTTAATCCTACCTGCTGGCAGGCTGGGCCCCTACGGTTTGCTGACAACTCCTTGAGTTGCGCGGGAACAGTACCCGCCGTCGACGACTTGGCCTTGGTCTGGTCGGTTACCAGACAGTCGGACAACGAGCTACCCATTTCTCGCCGTCCGCAAGCCCACATATTAAAAGGTCCTCCCTAAATAAATCCCTCAAAAGCCTCCCTAAATAAAAATAAAAGACTCAACGCCTGATGAGTTTAAATAAAGCCAGTGACCTTGGTTCTCCTTCAAATCTCCTCAAATTTAATTCAGACAAAGGACCTTCCTTTTTGTTTCGTAGAATAGAAGCCTCACAAAAACCAATGACAATCAGGTTCTTTTACGATGTGTATATATTTTAGATATGTTTTTCTCAACGTATTTACATGGCACAAACACTCTAATAAATCTCCTTGTCAACATCCCAAATGTTTTATGATGTTACTTAGAACTAATATTTGGCAAATAAGAACAATTTTTTTATACTTCTAGTGTGATAAGATGATTGTAGTAAGTAATGAAATATATATTTTTTTAGTTGATTTAAACTAGTCCTTGACTGCGATCCCACCTATGGTAAGTAATGTAGCTCGCTGTCCGTCCGTCCGCTAACAGACCGGTCCGAGCTCAAGTCGTCTATGGTGCGCACTGTTCCCGCGTGCCTCAAAGGGTTGTCAGCAAACTGTAGGGGCCCAGCAGGGCCGAAGCCTACTGGGGCCAAAGGTTATGTGAAAATGTCACCCGGGGCCCTGGGAAGAAGGCAATGAATGGAAGAGTGTAGGATTTAGTCAGTAAGAGTCTGACACTATTTCCCGCCCCACCCAAGGGCGGGAGTTGTCATTGGATGATTTTACCTACCATAACAAAAAACCTATGGTAAGTAGTGATGCAATCGTTAATGGTGAGGCGCACTAGGTTATTAAGAACCTATTCACTCTCACTCACACTTTTAATCGAACGGGAAGACTGTAGCAACAATATTCAAAATTGTGATTATGCAGCGTCTTGTGTGGACAGTTAACGTCAAGTCCTTCGTGTGATAACAGTCGCTGCTTTCAATCGCCATTTATAAAAACAAGTCACCGCAATGAGACAAGAGATCGCGAGAAAATATCAAACCAACATTCACTCCAAACCATCCGCTTCGCTTCACTCGTTGACTCTCTGCACCCACGTTTAATAGAGTATCAATTGTTTTTTTTAATTGATATAAATTATTACATGACTGCGATCCCATCTGAAGATAAGTAGTGATGCAATCGTTGATGGTAAGGCGCACTAGTTTATTAAAAACTTATTCACTCTCACTCACACAATTATATTATAATCGAATGAGAATACTGTAGCAGGCATTATCTAAAAGATTGTGATTATGGGGCGTCCTGCGTGGGCCGTTTATGCAAATTCAAAGTAGCTGCTTTCAGCCGCCATTTATATAAAACATGTCACCGCACCGCAAGAGGTCGTACGAAAATCTCAAAGAAACTAATGAGTCCGCTTCGCTTCACTCGTCGACATTACCGCACCCACGTGCAATAGAGCATCAAATTGTTTGTTCTAGTTGCACTGCTCTTGCTGTTGAACCGTAGTTGTAGGACACAGCGTAAGAGTCGATTTTGCGGATTTATTAAGGTTTTGAAAACTAAAGTAACTTGTAAACTGTCAAGTAAAGAACCGTAATCAAGCAATTTAATCTATAGCCTTTTTCTTGAGGAAAAGAAATCATCAAATAATACGTCTCCCTTTCTCGTGTCTTGCCAGAATAGTCACGAGTCTTTCAATGTCCTGTATACATTTGGGAATAGTTTCATTGACCCACTCTCACTCTATAAATTAGAACTACACTACATAGTATAAAACAAAGTCGCTTCCCGCTGTCTGTTCCTTTGTATGCTTAGACCTTTAAAACTACGCAATGGATTTTGATGCGGCTTTTTAAATAGATAGAGTTATTCAAGAGGAAGGTTTATACGTATAATACGTGCATAATGTATTTAATATCACCATTGTACCCGTGCGAAACTAGGGCGGGTCGCTAGTATATAATATAAATAAGTACATAGTACAGTATATCAACAGTATATATACGGTGGCCAGTAATCACCCTGACACTCCTGACGATCGGAGCATCTCCTGTAACAGCAGGCGTGAGGATGTCCAATCGCTCACGGTTATAGCCATCACTAGCATTACTGCTTCACAGAACCGGACGCCACCGCTTGCCTCTCTGTCAGTCAAAGATTTACTGTGAGAAAATTCATTGTTGAGTTAAGCTCTCCTTTGTACAGTCCGGGGTCAAAAGTGCAGTTGCACTCTAACAATGCTAAACTGTCTAAAATTTCTTTGTAGTAGAATTCCAGTGTTCTGCAACTAGTTTATTCAATATTTTAGATTCTATGCTACAAACTAAATGGGTAATCCATTGATCCTCTTTTACAAAGAAATTTTACATACTTTAGTGTCGGTAGAGTGCAACTGCACTTTTGAGCCCTGACTGTACATTTATCAGTTGTCTAGTACTTATAACACAAGCTCTGCTTAGTTTGCGACTAGATGGCGTTGAGTGAAAGTTGTGGAATATTATTATTATTACTAATTCTTAACTGTGTGTGTTTTCAGGTATATTTTTCAGCAATATTACTTTGAGAATGAGTCAATAAGTACATCAGAATTGATGTGTAATCACAAATCCAACTCATATCTAAACGAGAGTCCATGTGATGAGCAGACAGAAAACTTTTCGTATTTGTTTGCCTAAGCAAGTTGTTCCGACGAAAACATCGTTAGGTTCAATGGTTTATTACTTTTTAGGGTTCCGTCGCTGATTCAAGTGATTTTAGGTAAAATCATCCAATGACAAATCCCGCCCTTGGGTGGAGCGGGAAGTAGTGTCAGACTCTTACTGACTAAAAACCTACCCCGTTCCATTCTTTGCCTTGGTCCCAGGGCCCCGGGTGCCATTTTCACATACCCTTTGACCCCAGTAGGCTTCGGCCCTGTTGAGCCCCTACAGTTTGCTGACAACTCCTTGAGGCGCGCGGGAACAGTGCATGCCGTAAACGACTTGAGCTCGGACCGGTCTGTTACCGGACGGACGGACAGCGAGCTACCCATTGCCCACCGTCCGCGAGCCCGCGTGATTCAAGTGATGGAGAATCGTTGTTTTATTTGGTTTATGATTGTGGTTCAGGTTTTTAATGACTGACTTTTTAAATTTTTTAGTTAGTTCATCATTTCAGCTGACAGTTAGCTAATACTGAACAAAAGCCTCCCCCAAGTGTCGTCACAATGACCTGTCTTGTTTGTTCCAGCTAATCTCTAAAACGGCTGAACTAATTTTTTGAGACTTTCTCAGGTAGATCGCTCATAGATAGTCACTGACTAGTTTACTTAAAGAAATTAATTTCGAATATGCGTATATTAATTCGAGTTTTTGAAAAAAAGTACTTCATTTTTAAATTTTTTCTTTAAAAATCGTTAGTATTTCTTATATACCTAATCGACCCTCCGCGGGATTAAAACGACAAAAATTTGACGGTGTATGTGTAATTGAAATAAATAGTGTTTCCTACTGGTGTTTATTTTTAATGAAATAAAATACATAAATAACTATTTGTATTTCTTCTCAATATACTATCAATAAGCTAAATAATATCACTATAAATATTACACAAAAACATAAATATGTACACTAAAGGCTACTCCTAACTAGAATATAGCGTCAAAAAACTCCTCCATGCATCCGCAATGCTTAATCTCTGACCGAGGTAAAAGCCAGCCCTTGGGTCACGCGAAGTGTCAACTAATCGTTTGGAAAGTTCTTTAAAAAGTGTATGTGCACTCGGACCCCACGGCCCAAGAGTTTCAACCCCAAACGGCTCAAAAATATAACTGCCGACGAGGTTGTTATATTTCCGCCGCTTGAGGTTCTCCGCTGCCGCAGCGGCAGCACCAGCACAGCATGATGATCTAGGAAGATGGGATGGCGCAAGAGTGTCGACACAAGTAGCGTCCCACACTAAAATTCTACCCATCTTCCACGGAAATAAAGACTATTTGTTAGATAAAAAATTTAAGATAACTTAGTACCCACAATACTTCAATAACAAAATAACGCGTGAACTTTATACATCAGCCGACGCGACGGTGTGCGGCGTGACGTGACGTGGACAAAGTCTCGGGGACAAGCTAGTTAGAAATAAACTTTAACAATTTTATTAATGTTAATAGTGTAACGACACGAATATTTATACTGTTACACAAAAAAACGTTAATGTAACTACCGATAAAATTTATACAGGCTGTTGACATAATTCACAATTTCCGCTACAGGCTGTTAATTTTCACGGTAGGTAGGTATTGAAAGAAAAAAGTGTGCCATGTTTTTTTACGATTTTATCGGCATTCATTTACGGTTCTACTTTATGGGGTAAAACCGCCAATGGTAGACATTTCGACACGGTATGATTAAAGAACCGAAAATATTTTAGTAATAAAAATTGGGCTTACTGGAAAAGTAGGTTGCTACTGTTAGGTTTTGATACGTAATCAGATTATTTACTGTGTTTTTAGGGTTTCGAACCTCAAAAGGAGAAAACAGAATCCTTATAAATTCACTATGTTGTCCGTCTGTCTGTCTGTCAAGACCCTTTATCTTGGAAACGCGTGAAGGTATAGAGTGGATATCTATATATATAAAAGAAAGTCGTGTTAGTTACACTATTTATAACTCAAGAACAGCTTAACCGATTTGGCTGAAAAATAGTGGGAAGGTAGCTTAGAACCAGGAGAAGGACATAGGATATTTTTTATACCGTTAAGTAAAAAAAAATCCGTCTCACTTATTGGTATAGGGTAGAGTAGGGTATAGTAGGGTAGAGTAGGGTAGAGTAGGGTAGAGTAGGGTAGAGTAGGGTAGAGTAGGGTAGAGTAGGGTAGAGTAGGGTAGAGTAGGGTAGAGTAGGGTAGAGTAGGGTAGAGTAGGGTAGAGTAGGGTAGAGTAGGGTAGAGTAGGGTAGAGTAAGGTAGAGTAGGGTAGAGTAGGGTAGAGTAGGGTAGAGTAGGGCAGAGTAGGGTAGAGTAGGGTAGAGTAGGGTAGAGTAGGGTAGAGTAGGATAGAGTAGGGTAGAGTAGGGTAGAGTAGGGTAGAGTAGGGCAGAGTAGGGTAGAGTAGGATAGAGTAGGGTAGAGTAGGGTAGAGTAGGGTAGAGTAGGGTAGAGTAGGATAGAGTAGGGTAGAGTAGGGTAGAGTAGGGTAGAGTAGGGTAGAGTAGGGTAAAGTAGGGTAGAGTAGGGTAGAGTAGGGTAGAGTAGGGTAGAGTAGGGTAGAGTAGGGTTTTTTTTTTTATGGTAGGTAAAATCATCCAATGACAAATCCCGCCCTTGGGCGAAGCGGGAAGTAGTGTCAGACTCGTACTGACTAAAAACCTACCCCGTTCCTTCGTAGCCTATCGTGCCGAGGCCGAGCATTCCTTTCGGAACTAACCCATGACCCCAGTAGGCTTCGACCCTGCCTGCCTGCAGTTAGCAGGCTGGGCCTCTTTGGTGTGCTGACAGCTCCTTGAGGCGCGCGGGAACAGAACGCGCCGTCGACGACTTGGGCTCGGTCCGGTCGGTTACCGGACGATCGGACAGCGAGCTACCCATTGCACGCCGTCCGCAAGCCCGCGCCTACGGTGGCCGGAAATCGGGATCGGAATCCCGGCGGCGGCGGGGGCGAGCGCTTCGTTGCCTCTGCCTGATGCGGTCGGCCTCCTCCTTTGCTAGCATTACTGCTTCGCAGAAGGAGGCGACCGCCTGCCATCCCTCCTCACTACGGACCATGGCCTGAACCAAGGCCCGGCGAGAGAGATCGCTGCCGCCGATCGCCCCCACGAGGACACGGCGATGCTCCGCCCAGGCGGGGCACACCTCTACAGTGTGCTCCACCGTGTCCTCCGGATGTTCCGCACAGTGGCGACACCCGGGCGAATCCTCCGCACGAATCCGGAACAGGTACTTAGCGAACTTTCCGTGTTCGGTAAGCACCTGCGTCGTGCGGAAGTTGAGAACGCCGTGAGAGGGTAGAGTAGGGTAGAGTAGAGCAGCGAAGGGTAGGGTTGAGTAGGGTAGAGCAGGGTGGGGTAGGGTTGAGCGGGAGCGAAGCCGCGGGCAAAAGCTAGTTAAAACTATATACTCAAATCTACGGTCCCTTGAAGCTGTGAAAAAATCAAACTTCTAAATTAACGAAAAAAAAAAATGCGGACGTTTATGTCGCAAAAAACGTTTATTTCGACACTCTAGAGGAAACAAAATTCAGAGGGTACTCTCCGTTTATTGGCATAAAACAAGGTCTTAAAGCACAAAAATAGGGAAAAGTCTGAAAACTGTAAAGTTGTTACGTCACCAAAAAAAAAAAAACGTTTTTTCGAAACTCCATCTTCACGCAAAGTTTCTATGGAGAAACCGATCTTCACGCAAGCGAAGCCGCTGGCAGGAGCTTGTATATTTATATCACACAAATAGCTGTAGCAATCTAATTTATAAGTAATTGTGGTAAGTAATAAGCACACAGCTTATTTGACTTCAGAAATTATTTATTCAAGAGCACTTGTCTAATAACACATTTCCTGTACCATTAAAGTCTTTGAATTGACGTCATTCAACCATATAAATTACTACACAAAATTACATTTCTGACACATAAAGTTACACATAAACCAGTATAGTACGCGGAAAATAAGTTGAACCCGTTTCTATGGTTATGCACAGCCCCTCACCTCGATTGAGACCCGAAAATCGGTTACTGCGTATTTAACGTCGACCGCCATGATGGTTCAATTGGTGTGCCTAGGATTGTAAATCAATATCATTATTATTATTGAAGTAGCTTGGATGAATTAAATTCAAAACCATTCTTGGAACTATTTGGCTGCTGCGGTCTTCCCATCCGATTATAATTTGGGTGTCTGCAAGTCTAGAGTGAATAGTTTCTTAATAAACTAGTGCGCCTCAGCATTAACGATTGCTTCACTGCTTACCATCATGGGTCGCAGTCAAGCACTAGTTTATATAGGGTGACTGTTTATTAGTGAACGATACTCAAACGCGTGATTGTAGTCATGATAACAAACAACTTTTACTATGGGACCAAACTTGAAATCGCGAAAAAAAAATCTGCTGGTCCGTACATTTGTGTTCGCCTAACCGGTCAAAATGTACTGAACTTGGCTGATTTTTTTCGCGATTTCATGTTTGGTCCCATAGTAAAAGTTGCTTGTTATCATGACTACAATCATGTGTTTGAGTATCGTTCACTAATTACCAGTCAGCCTATATACAGACAGACGTATTTCGCAGAAGGAGACACTAAGCACGCTTGAGCCAACGGCCCTCATGTCTCAGCTGCCGCAGGGATTCCGAGCCCGATTTCCGGGAACCGTAGGTGCGAGCTTGCGAATGGCAAGCAATGGGTAGGTCACCGTCGGACCGTCCTGTACCCGTCAGGACTGGGCCCAAATCGTCGACAGCGAGTACAATTCCACGTGTGCCTCAAGGAGATTTTAGCAAACCGTAGGGGCCCATCAGGGTCGAAGCCTACTGAAGCCAAGGGTTAAGTAAAAGTGAATCCTGGGGTCCTAGAACGAAGGCAAAGACGGAACAGGAGTGGATTTTAGTCAATAAAAGTCTGACACTATTCCCCGCTCCACCAAAGGGCGGGACATGTCATTGGATGATTTTCCCACCTACAAAAAAATATCATTAGTATACTGGTACAATATTGCTTTATGAAATTACCAATAACATAAGTGTTATTCTCGATAGTATCACACATTTTGAATGATTACTTAAAATACATAATGTATGAGAGGTATCAAGGTTAAGTCGTATAATTATCAAAAGGGAAATACACGGAACAAATATTTAAATGGTATGACAAATTGGCCTAAAATACCCTAATTTTGACTTCGTAGTATTTACCGACGATTTTATGTAAATCAAGAGCTTTCGGGGTTCTGCCAAAATATTACCTTTTAGTTTATCTTTGGTGATCTAGGCTCCTGTTATTAACCTTGATCTAGATTTCTGGGAGCTTTCGAATTGTAGTAAATTGTTTTTTTTACACCACCTGCTCGATAATGCCTTTATACACAGCTAAATTTTAATCGTTTTAATCCCTAGGAGGGTCGATTCGGTACATGAAACACTATCTATTTGTAAAGATAAAATTAAAAAATAAAGTACTTTTTCTATACTCAAATCAATATACGAAATTAATTTCTTTAAATAAACGAGGCAATGATCTTGTAGGGAGTTGTTGGTCTTTGCGTACTAACTACCTACATTTCATTGACCTCGATCAGCTGACGTTTACTTAAAGAAATCACTATCGTACATGCGTAAATTAATTCGAGTTTTAAAAAAAGTACTTTATTTTTCATTTCTGTATTTAAAAATCGGTAGGGTTTCATGTACCGAATCGACCCTCCATGGGTTTAAAACTACCAAAATTTAACGGTGTATAGTTGAAATTTTAACTTGATAACTCCACGCGTTTCCGAGATAAAGGGTCTTAACACACAGACAGACGGACAACAAAGTGATCCTACAAGGGTTCCGTTTTTTCTTTCCGAAGTTTATAACCCTAAAAAAGGCCCGTGATGATTATTACTCTTACTCCAATCAAACGATGGTGTTACTCTTGCAAGTATCGACTCTTGCCTGGACTTGACTTTTATTTCTGTTAATGGGTAAAAATTATCCAATGACATCTCCCACTCTTGGACGGAGCGGGAGATAGTGTCAGATTTTTACTGAATAAAAAACCCATTCCGTTCCTTCTCAGCCCTTTATTCTGGAGCCGGACATTCCTTACAGTCCATAGCCCCAGTAGGTTTCGGCCCTGCTGGACCTCTACGGTTTGCTGACAACTCCTTGGGGTGCGCGGAAACAGTACGCGCCGTCGACGACTTGGGCTCGGTCCGGACGGTTGCCAGAAGGTCGGACGGTGAGCTACCCATTGCTCGCCGTCCGCAAGCCCGCGCCTACGGTGGCCGGACTGGACTTGACTTATGACTTACAGGCCTCTTCAATTAATTACTACTCGATTGATACATAGAATTAGTTCAAAAATCAAATAAATGCCATTGTTGACAAAACTGTGCCATTTAGACAAACCCAATTTTATATATAATGCATACAAATTTCAACCTTAAGCTCATCTGCATAACGTTTATAACTTAATCTAATTATACTTGACACAAATCGAGTCAATTATAGAAGACTGATATGCCAAACGATTTTGAATTTTGATTTTAAATTGTTAAGGTATAAATTCTATTGAACGATTAATGTTCAGAAATATAGTTTTGGTACCTGTCTGTATAAGGCTATAGTCACATTTAGTTTGTTCGTTGAAAGCCCGAAGTTATTTTGAAGTTAGGGAGTTTGGTTTTGTCGGCTTTTCATTGATGTCTGACTGCGGTTTAGTTAAGCTACTAAATGTAGCCTTTGTCGGGTTTAAATTTACTGATGTAAACTATGCGGGTTTGATGATTATCTTTAGAGGTGTTTGTAAGAGTTGATTCCGTAGTAACCATTTGTTCGTTATCGATTTTATCCCGTGGAGGGTCGATCCGGTACATGAAACACTAACCATTTGTAAAGAAAAATAAAAAAATAAAGAACTTTTTTTCTAAAACTCGAATTAATATACGCATGTATGAATTAATTTCTTTAAGAAAACATCATCTGATCGAGTGCAATGACCTGTATGTTAGCACGCAACGACCGACAACTGTCTACAGGTCATTGGACTCGCTCAGCTGTTGTTTACTTAAAAAGTGTCCAGGCCAATTCGCGCTAGAGGATGCCGTGCAGGTCATGCTAAAGGCAACTTAAGAACTTAGATGTAGTCTTAAGTAATAAAAATCTAACACGCTCTCTCGGTCCACCGAAAAGCGGTAGAAGTAATAAGATTCCTTCCAACGTAAAACAAGAAACCAACTCTTATTCTCACAATACATGACCACAATGCTATACCAAGCTGAGCACCACATCTTGTAAAGCCTTTGCAGGAACACTCAAAACTCGGCAGGGAGCGGCGAAAATGAAAATAATTGTTCTCTTCAAACATTTTGTAAGGGGCTCGTGGGAAACTACCCAAGTTATAATGCTACTGGCTGTTCGCTGTTATAATTTCTTTAGTAAAAAGAATAAAAAAAATTTTTATTTATTTTATTTTATTTTAAACTATCACCCAACACCGTCTAGTCTCAAGCTAAGCAGAGCTTGTGTTATGGGTACTAAACAACTGATAAACATACTTATATATTTCTAAATACATATATATTATAGATAAATAACACCCAGACACAGAAAAAATCATCGTGCTCATCATACAAACATTTATCCTGAGTGGGAATCAAACCCACGACCTCCGGCATAGCATTCAGGGCTACCACTAGACCAACAGGTCAGTCAAATATTTATCAAATATATGTCTCAATTCAATTTACAATCTTAGATGAAGCCCTAACCCTACACTAGGATTCCCTGTGTTGTGGGGTCCAGTCTCTTTCAAACCATAACAGAAGATGGGTACAGTATCAAAGACAATAGTATAATTAATCTATTATTATATAGGGTGACTGGTAATTAGTGAACGATACTTAAACACGTGATTGTAGTCATGATAACAAACAATTTTTGCTATGGGACCAAACCTGAAATCACGAAAATAAAATGTGCTTGTCACTACATTTGTGTTTGCCTAACTGGTCAAAATGTACTGAACTTGGTTGATTTTTTTTCGCGATTTCAAGTTCAGTTTCAGTCACCCTATAATACCCAGATACAGATAAAATGATTTCGAACACAAACATTTGTCTTGGGTGGGAAAGGAACCTACGACATCCAGCATACCAGTCGGGACCACTTAACACTACACCAACAGACCGGTCGACAAAGATATACTAAGACGGTCACCCATCCATAAATTGACCTTGGCTCAGTGTTGCTTTACCTCAAGTTCCTCTCGAATATATTCGAAATTCAACACAGGAATACATCTATCACAGTCATACAGCCTTTGACCATTTATCTCAATAAATTTATTGCTATTGGTAATATAGACCTATTGAGCTAGGTTTTGTGTGAGGGTTTGTTGTGAAACTAGACAAAGGATACAGAACTAAGGCTCTGTTTGATAACTGAACCATTGTGCTCTGAAAGTCATGAATTCTGATAGTCTGATCAGTAAGTAAGTTTACTACTAATCTATCGAAAACAAAGAAATAATATACACTTTCTGTTTTTCATCATCATCATCATCATCAGCCTTTTAATGTTCCTACTGCTAGGACTCGGACCTCCTCTCTAGGAGAGGGAATGGGCCGTAATCCACCACGCGGGCCCAGTGCGGATTGGTGGATGTCACACGTCTTCGAATTTTTGGTTCTAGACTGCCGGTTTCCTCACGATGTTTTCCTTCACCGTTTTGAGAGCAGTGGTGATGAATTAAATTACACAAAGTAATGCGCCTGGCTGGGTTTGAACCCGCGACCTACAATTCGTAAGTCGGGGCCGTTACCACTCGGCCACCACTGCTCACCTCTCTCTATTTTTAAGATGGGAAAACGTCCAATGACTTCTTCCGCTCTAGAGCGGAGTGGGAGGAAATATCAGACTTTTACACCATACCTGTTCCTTCCAAGCATACCAGGAGCCCAAGTTCCCCAGGTTTTTAGGCCTCTACGGATTTGCTGGCACCTCTTTAAGGCGCGGATGGAACAATATGCGCTGTCGACGACTCGAGGTTGGTCTGGACGGTTACCGGACAGCTGGACGGCGAGTTATCCATTACTGGACGTCTTCAAGCCCACGCCTATGGTGGTTGGAAATCGGTGTAGTAGTCCAGACGGCTGGAGCATGAGAACGTTTATTCTATTCACTCACGCGTACGGCCGCTTCCTTTGCTAGAATTACTGCTTCGCAGAAGGAGGCGACCGCCTGCCATTCCTCCTCGCTTCGAAACATGGCCTGTACCAGGGGCTAGTGCGAGTGGTCACCGCCAGCGATCGCCCTTACGAGGATACGGCGACGCTCCGTATCTATTATGACTAAAACTTAGCTTTCTAATTGGGGTATATATGGGCGCGTATCCGCTAATGCAGAGCTGGGCGGAATAAAACCGAGAAGTGCAGTAAATTGTCAAGTGGTTCCATTGAAGCGAAGGGGGGCGGCCATCTATCTCCATTTCATCCTCCATCTATCATCATCATCATCATTTCAGCCGAAAGACGTCCACTGTTGGACATAGTGTCGCCACAACAAATGGTCCTGTGCATCTCACATCCATCGCATTCTTACGACTCTCACCAGGCCATCGCACCGATTCCCTTATGGGAGTATTTCTAGCGCTGCGTCTTTCGGCTCTATTGAGCATCTGTTCTTAAATTTTGGAGGGTCGATTAGGTACATGAAACACTATCGATTTGTAAAGAAAAAATTAAAAAATAAAGTATATTTTTTTAAAACTCGAATTAATTTACGCATGTACGAAATTAATTTCTTTAAGTATACGTTAGCTGAGCGAGGCCAATGAACTGTAGGTAGTTAGTACGCAACGACCGACCTATACCTACAAGGTCATTGACTCATTTACTTAAAAAATATTATTTCGTATATGCGTATATTACCTCGACTTTCAGAAAAAAGGTACTTTATTTTTTAATTTTATCTTTACAAATCGATAGTGTTTCATGTACCGAATCGACCCTCCACGGGATTAAAACGACCAAAATTTAACAGTGTATAATGTGCCCTGCCCACTGCCACTTAAGTTTGGCGAATCTTCGGGCTATGCGCCGACTCTGGTTCTCCTACAGATAAGTCTTCATTCCTGATGCGATCACGTAAGGAAACTTAGAGCATAAAACCCTTTCCACTGCCTTTTGAATAACTTTAAGTTTTCTGATGTGGTTCATTGCAAGCTACCAAGTTTGAGACAAAAAAAAATTTTAAAAAATCCTGCTTCGCATTAGTGGAAATGCTCCATGTGTATGCATTATTTCTATTATACAACCTTATTTTTAGCATAATATGCGAAACCTGAAACGCAGGTTTAGTATTTTTATGCAAAGAATCTATGTTTAAAATTTCATAACTGTATCATGAAAAATTACAAAGTTATAAGCTCGTTATGTCACCTGGTTGTCCACACAAACACATGGTCATCAGGCCATCCGAGTGACTGAGGACACCACCACTGAGGAGTGGTTTTGCTCCCGCACCCAGCTGTACCCTGGCGCCTAATGCCCTGCCTATGACCTTCGTGTTGTCCAACTTGTGACAAAATATCATGGTGTAAAAATCATTAGAATAGATTCAGTTACTGATTCTCAACAAACTATATTCAGGTTTCGCACATACTAAAAATAATATTGTATATTGTACCTATATCTCCACTCCTTTTGCATAGTACTCGTATGTTAACGCTCTCTTACATACACTAATAAGAAAACCTCAGGAAATAAAATATAACAAGCAGAACCACAATCGAAACCTAGTCAAGCCTTCAGCTAATTTCGTATGGTACTGCAATTGCTTCACTACATTCAAAACTTACTCTTAACTTAACGAGATAGAACTTATATTTCCTTGAACGAGCACATCCAAACGAATAAGGGTGACTTGTGAATAGTTCACTGTGAAGGAAATTGGGTTGTATGCTTATAACGATAGGGTTTATTTTTATTTGAATAAGTTTTCAGGAGTAGGTTCTGAAATCGGATGGAGTTTCAGTCTACCGGCGTATTTCGGGCATCCAAGTTGTTTCGGTGATATTCGGTAAAAAAATTCGAACTAACGTTATATAGAGTGTTTACGTTTTTCGAAGTTTTGTATACATGGTGGTTTGATTTTGTGAATGAAGTGGATTTTATTTTTGTGTGAAAAAAAAGGGTTTTGTTTAATTTGTGTTTTGTTTGATACACGTGCTTTGTTTACACAGGACTTTTATTTGAGTATCTTAAAGTTGAATTCGTGTTTCAATATTTGGTTTCGAGTCTTTTTTTAATTTTTAAATTTACATTTGAAATAAAAATGGAACACAAATAAAGCTTTGCTTTAATGATATATTAAAAAAAAAATATTATAAAATCGGCCTGTAAAATATATCTCATTGCAGAACTAGCATGTTCATTAATCATTAGGTTTCCTCAAAGAAGTAATAAAAATAAGTTTATTCAAATTATTATTTTTTTACAATGTCGCAACATATTTGCAGGCACATTATTGTAGTACAGAAGAATTAGACATCTGAACTAGACAAAAGCCTGTAATTCGGCTATCAATGCCAATCCCCTCAAATAATGTTAAATTAATATATACAAGCCATCGAGCAGAAATGTAATATTTAAAAAAGAAACAAAAATAATAAAAGAAAAAATAATTACAAAATTATAATTCATTAAATTGATATAATACAACATTCAATTGAAATAAAATCTAAAAATAATTACTTATCATTACAAAATATTTTTTTTTAAATTAAAACAGTAGTGAAATGGGTGTTGTTAAGTTTTGACTTAGGCCCGTATTCCCTTAGTTTTAAAAAATCTTCGTTTGACTCAGTTGCCATGACAACAGAGAAAAACTTGAATGAATGCCAATAAATCATAAACTATATCTGACAATTTGATAGTTCAAGGTGAAGTCTAGATAGATATTTCTTAAATATTTTTTAAACGTTTTTTTTTTTTTTTTATTTGCCTCAAACCCTAGGTCCTGGACCTTTGAAAGATTTTCGAGGGGCTGAAGCCAACTGGCTTACATTGGCTCGCAAAGGTACCTAAAACACTTTTCATAGAACGTGGAATCAACCGACGGTCATCCCTATATTCGCTATGCTAATGCATTACTCTTATTACATTTGTTCATTTTTTATAAATTAATATCAAATACGTTTTCAAAAATCTTTTAAAAAATCACACAATATTATTTTTTCGTTTATTGATTTTGTGTACATAAACATATCTTTAAATATTTTTTTAAAGCTTACATAAAAAAAAAATATTATTATGATAATTATTCCTGGTCCGTGTTATCCCTCTGCTGGGCAAAGGCTTTCCCTCTACTCTTTTGAAAGATCACAATTTCTTGCTTCTTCTCTCTAATTCTTAACAAACACATCCAGGTCGACTCATCATCTCCTTCGTGATCTACCTTGGCCAAGTGTCACTGTTAGGGCATCAATCTGATATTATCAATCAACCAATCTTTTATTTTGAAAAAACATAAGTGAGTTAACAGGTCATCATCAGCCTTTTTAATTTTCCCACTGCTGGGACACAGGCCTCCTCTCTAGGAGAGGGAATGGGCCGTAATCCACCACGCGGGCCCAGTGCGGGTTGGTTAAAAAATAAGCACACTATATATTTTGCTAAAAGAATGGCGTACAAAATTAAAGCTAATAAAATAAATTGGTCACTACAAAAAATATCAATAAAAAAACACAATTGTCGTCCACCAAAATTTAAAAAAAAAAACCAAAATATGTCATGTATTAATTAATAACCAATTATTATGTTATTGAGGTTAAAGCCTACAAAACAATAACACAGACACACAATCTACTTTCATAAATAATCCAGACAAATGATAAGTATATCTCAGATTTTTACGAGCTTGTTGTTTCCCGTGAATCCTGGGCAGGAGGCCAAAGAATATTTTCACTAGGTACTATAAGAACCTAGAGCCTCGTTCAATAGATTCCAATTTACTGTGAGAACTATCAACCGATAGAAAAATCGTATGATTACACAATTCATGTGTCTTCAAGGCAAAGTGAATAAACTCTTAATAAAATTGTGCGTTTCACTATTAACGATTGCATTACTGTTTACCATCAGGTGGGATCACAGTCAAGCACTAGTTTATATCAATAAAAAAAAATACCGATACGTAAATTTTTTGAATTCGTAGCTTAACCAATAGTGCTTAAACACTTTCCGAGGCAGTTTTTTGAATAGGTTACCATCTTAACATAAGAGATTCCCGCTGTCACTATCCAATAGACGATCCCCCCGGTCCCAGCTGTCCTTTGTAGATCATTGAAAGTCAATAAAAATAGTTTGAGAGTCTGGCTTGTTAGTACTCGTAATTAACAATAATATACGAGTATCATACCCCTGCCTTGTTTGAGGTGAGAAATCGTCAAATGACTTCAGCCGTTCTAGGGTGGAGCGAGACGTCTCATACTTTTACTGACTAAAGTTCGTCTGAGTTTCTTCAGTTACAGTCCGCAGCGTTGGTAGGCCTCTCACAAGGTGGGCTGATAACCTGTAAGTTGAGGGTAGTGAGAATCAGATAGATATGAGATGCACAAAGGCTTCAAGGGCGTCGGGATTGCATAGCCTAATTCCGCCTCATCATCATCAATATCATCAGCCTTTTAATGTTCCTACTGCTAGGACACAGGCCTCCTCTCTAGGAGAGGGAATGGGCCGTAATCCACCACACGGACCCAATGCGGGTTGGTAATTCCGATTGGCAATTCCGCCTAGCCAGTTCCATTATCGGACCACCAGGCGTACGGCGATGCTCCACCGGTACATGGTAGACATCCCACCTATACGTACAAAACGTTTTAAGAACACATTCACTGCGCGTACAGCTAAGGAATGAAATTCCTTGCCGGAGTCTGTGTTTCCTGATGGCTACAATCCGGGAATCTTTAATCAAGAATGAATAGGTTACTTCTAGGTAAGTGCGCTCCATCGTCGACCGTATCGTCGCTTTCCATCAGGTGAGATAGCGGTCAAGCGCAAACCTATCAACAATAAAAAAAAATCTATAACATTTTCAATGTCATCCATTTACGTGCCATAACTTTGTCTCAACTTTGTCTAAACGGTCAATCAAATCAAAATGGCTAGCTCTCTTATAAATTGTTGAGTATTGAACGGATCTAGGTAGCGTTTCTTATTTATAGAAACAGCCTCGAATACTTGCATCTTTTGGGATTATTTTTAGCAGTTTTCATTGCATTGAAACCTTCTGTATCTGAAAGTAGATTAGCAAAGAATTATTAGGTATATACCTACTAGTTATTCGATGAGCAGAAACGACCAAGCGGTAATGGCCTACATTAGAGTGGGTTTTAGTCAGTAAAAGTCTGAAAGAGCCTCCCGCTCCGCCCAAGAGAGGAAGAAGTCTTGGATGATATTTATGGTTTCGAGCAGCCCCGTTTCGATTGAGGCCCGAACATCAGTTATAATCCTCGTTACACAAGTTGAAGTTGAACCATCATGGCGGTCGACCTTGAATAGCAAGCGCAGTAACCGGTTTTCTGGTCTCAATCGAAGTGGGGGGCTGCAAGTGACCATATCAAAGGTTCAACTTATTTGCCGCTCACTGTAACGGCCTCAATTTACGAGTTAGGTCGTGGGCTCTCAAAACGATACTGGTTTCGTCACGATGTTTTACATCGTGACGAAACCAGTATGTCATAGGACCAAAAATTCGAAGACATGTGACATCAATCAGGCACTGGGCCCGCGTAATGGATTACGACCCATTCTCTACCCTAGAAAGGCTTTATGTTCCAACAATGAGACTATTATAAGGCTGATTAAAAAAAAAAAACAGTTGTAAGCTTAGATTACGGAAGATTACGGATATGCGGAAGATGGGTGATTCGCTACTAGCACGTAGACCACTGAAATCAGGCCTGTCACTTAATTTCGATTACGCGATTTAGCTCGCACGACAGAGCCAGCTCTTATCTCTGTCCTTGTCTATCAGTGACTGTAGGTTTACGACTGTGATGACACTGATCATAGATGTGTAAGTTTCGAGTCCAGGTTTTCTATTTGAAATGTTACCGCGTAACGAATCTTCCCTTGTTATATATCACGTATATTAAGAGCTAAAAACCAAAATATACATTTTTATTTTCCTGTGTTTCTAGATTATACGGTATAAATTTTGTGTCTGTGAAGTTTCTAAAAAGCATTCAGTGTTCGTGTAACGTTTCAAACTTAATGTAAAGTGACTATTGTGACTTCGAAAAGTGTTTCTCTGGATTTGAAAAGTACTGAACAATTAAGAAGTGAAGTGAAGTCAACATGAGTTTGCGGAGGTAAGACTAGTATATAAATGATAAAGTAACATTGTTTTTTTTCTCTGTGTTTTCAATATTATTGCTACCGGCAATCTATATAATTTGGTATTCTATACAATACCTAGGCAATGTATAGAATACGGTTTTAAAAAAAGCTTTTATTTAAAAAAAAAAACTAACCTAACCGGTCCGTGTTGGAGTGCCCTAAAATTACATCACTTCCCTTCCCTGCTGTCGCTTTTTACACACATTACCGGCTGCGCATTCGGTATTGTATAGAATACCTGAATTTTATTATAAAGATTGCCGATTATATTTTCATTCAACACTTCCAGTTCTGAACATAACGGTGTACGTTATGTTCAGAAAATTATGAACAAATATCCTTTAGTTTTAGCATCATTTACAACTAAAATATTATCACAGAAAGTAGAAAAAAATCTATGTGCCTATTAAGATTTTCGAGGAATGCGGTTGTTACTGTCACTAACCACCATAACTATTTGTATTTCGGGCTCGTGTCCGCAACTCGACGAGTAAAGCGCATATTTTGCGTACGGGTGGGACATATGTGTCATCCGATCCACCACAGCTCCTAAAAGAAGGCCAGCAGCGCCTTGGTTTGGCACCATTTCGCAGAGGTTACGGGTTTCCGAAGTATTTTGCCCTGTATCCAGCGACAACTGGGCAGCTTAAAAGCAGAAGTGCGCTGTCTCGTCCTCCTTCATGCAGGCTCTGCACAGTGGACTATCAGTAACTCCACCATTTTTTTATTTTATTTTTTTTAACGTAGGTAAAATCATCCAATGACAAATCCCGCCCTTGGGTGGGGCGGGAAATAGTGTCAGACTTTTACTGACTAAACACCTACCCTTCCATTCTTTGCCTTTGTCCCGGGGCCCGTGGTGACATTCCCACATAACCTTTGGCCCCAGTAGGCTTCGGCCCTGCTGGACCCCTACAGTATGCTGACAACTCCTTGAGGCGCGCGGGAACAGTGCGCGCCGTAGACGACCTGAGCTCGGACCGGTCTGTTACCGGACGGACGGACGGCGAGCTACTCATTGCCCACAGTCCGCGAGCCCGCGCCTACGGTGGCCGGAAATCGGGATCGGAATCCGCGGCGGCGGCGGCGGCGTGTGCGCCTTTGCCTAGGCTATGGATTCAGTCAGTCACCGACGACATGTATATGTGATTTTTTTTTGTTACGACAGTTCTGCTATGTTTTTTTAAGAGTTCCGTTCAATATCTTCGAAGTTCATCATCACATCAAAACAATATTTCTATCGAACCAACTCGGTACTATAATCTTTCAACCAAAACAAAAATTTTCAAAATCGGTCCACGATTGACCGAGATATTGATGAAAATATTAAAAAAATACATACAGCCGAACATAGAACCTCCTCATTTTCAAAGTCGGTTAATAAAGAAACACATTACAACGAAAACTCCATTTAAAAATGCACACTGCATTAATATAAAGTTTAAATTAAACAGAGAAATAGAACAAAAGCAACTGAAAACTAACTGGCTACTTAAATTAGGTGGAATGAGCAGAAAATGCAGCATCCAAAACATTTGGTTAGATCTAGATAATTATATTGAAGTAGGTAACTGAAGTAGACTGGTAGTGAATTGTTTGCAATTGCTACAGACTAAATTTAATTTAGGTCTTATTCCTATGTTTTTTTTATGGTAGGTAAAATCATCCAATGACAAATCCCGCCCTTGGGCGGAGCGGGAAGTAATGTCAGACTCTTACTGACTAAAAACCTACCCCGTTCCTTCGTAGCCTATCGTGCCGGAGCCGGGCATTCCTTTCAGAAGTTAACCCATGACCCCAGTAGGCTTCGACCCTGCCTGCCTGCAGTTAGCAGGCTGGGTCATTCCTATATGTTATATAATAGCCTCATCGGAAGTTATATGTTTGAGCCGTTTAGGGTTGAGACCCTAGGGCCATGGGGCCTGAAAGCCGATGAGCTTTCGGGCCCCATGGTACTAGCGTCGTTCGGGATATCAGCAAACGGTTGGTTGACTCTTCGTGTGACCAGAGGGCTGGGATTTTCTCCGGTCAACGAATCAACATTGCCATCCAACGTGGCAATGCTGCCAGCGTTCTGGGCACTTTTCCCATTGACATCGATGCGGATGAATTTTTTGTTGCCCTGTAAGCTCTTTTTCTACCTGTTTGTACTTATTATTATTTTTGTTTTGTATTTATACAGGTTAATCTGTCCTAGCTCAGAGGACACCGGTGTCCTCTCACATCCACGCCACTATAGGCCTTAATTCCGATGTTTAAAGTCTACTTTTGTATGAACAAGTTGGGTAGTTGTGGATCGAAGTGTTAAGTTGTAATATTTGTTAGATTAGATGTATACTTACATAGTTATTTATAATCAACCCAATCTGTACTTATAATAAATCTGTAGAAGTAAAAATTCTGTACTTTGAAAATATCAAAAAAATAAATGGCAGGGTGTGTAAATGGCAGGGGGTGTAAAAATAAATGGCAGACCGACACCGAATACAAAACTGTGATTAAAAAAAAATTTGTCTGTCTGTCTGTCTGTTCAGGCATCACGCAAAGTCTACCGGTTCGATTACGATGAAACTTGGTATAATTATTCTTTAATATCCTTGGCACCACACTTGGTACTTTTTATCCCGGAAAAGTATATACAATAAAAAACAAACTTAATTTTGCGGTTCGATCCCTAGACCCGATTACTGTACCAACCGCAAATAATAAGTTTGTCGCAAGTTACGTCACCCGATTCTATTGTATTTAGCCACAAAAGGCCCGCGCCGAGACAGAAGTATTAATACCGGTAAGTATGCTCGATAGATAACGTTCTACACAAATAGCACTTTACACAAAAAACTCATTGATAAGTTTTGTCGTTCACGCGAACGAAGTTGCGGGCACAGCTAGTAGTTAATAATCTGAAAACTGTAATTTTTGTAGTGGTCACAAAAAAAAAACTTTTGCAATCCCGAAAAATCTTCGTAACTCAAATCGGGAATTTACTGTTTTCATAGGTAAGTTTGAGTCCGCCTCGTGCTTGACCAGTTTTTTATAATATTAACTAATAGCTGTCAATGTCACCGCTCGATACCTTCACGCGTTCCCGAAATAATTAAAGATTCTTGACAGACAGACGGACAACAAAGTGATGCTACAAAGGTTCCGGTTTTCATTTTAAGGTACGGAACCCTAAAAAAAATTTCTGAGTGTGTGTATGTTTGGTTATTACTTCTTCACGCTCAAAGGGTTGTACATATTTGTATGAAATTTGGCACATAGGTAGACATTGACCTGGAATAGCTCATAGGTTTCTATTTATCCCTAACTTAAGTTCTCTTGGAGCGATTTTCTACTTCTAAAGCCGTTGACGGCAACTTCACAGTGGAAAGACGTCCACTGTTGGGCACAGGCCTCCCCCAAGTGCCGCCACAATGAACGGTCCAGCAACTGGTATGAAAATTATTGTGGACTTCGAGTGATGGTAATCCAAGGTATCGCAGATTCAATTAACCCAAAGTCTATGAGATTAAAATTTAATACATACCTGTAGTGCTATTCTCTAAGAAAACGTAGCGCTGCCGCAACGACGAACATCCAAATAGCATACATTGGACTATCAACCTAATAGACCTATACATTGGATTGTTAATTCAATGTATCCTATTTGGATGTTCATCGTTGAGGCAGCGCTGCGTTTTCTTAGAGAATAGCACCACTGTTTCCCATCTTCAATCAGGAAGCAGATTATAGACAGTACCTGCAAGTACCGATATAGAGCATTAAAAGATAGATTTTAAATAACGAGTAAATTAGTTACGACAAATCAAATACACGTGTGTGCGCTTTGCACATGGAGATGCAAAGCGACGGCACGTGGGTACAAGCGAGGCGCACTTCACTAGTGAGAACAACACTGAACTCATACGCAAGCCATAACCAAGCTTGACTGGTCTGTTGGGCTTGTGGTTAGTGGCCTTGACTACTACGCCAGAGGACGTGGGTTCGGGTCCCAGGACAAATGATTGTGTGATGAGCACGATCATTTGTTCTGTGTCTGGGTGTAATTTATCTATAATATGTATGTATTTAGAAATATATAAGTATGTTTATCAGATATCTAGTACCCATAACACAAGCTCTGCTTAGCTTGAGACTAGATGGCGTTGTGTGATAGTTGTGGAATATAAAAAAGCTAACATTATGAAAATGAAAATTTGATTTTTCGTTTGTTTGTTTTGTATAAAAGTCTTTATTTTGCGTGTGCTGCGAAATCTATTGATGATAGAACAAAATAACTACGGAGTTGCAGAACTCATTATTTTTAACAAATAGTGTTGCGACACATGTCTCACTATATATTATAGTTATGTCACAACAATAACTATTGTCTTTTAATTTCAAAAACTGAATTTAAGCACGGCTTCAAGAAAAGGCACTTTTTTTGTGCCTTTGTATAAATTAAAAAAAAATGTCTTCAAATTCAAATTACGAACCGTATTATCTATTTCTGAACATTACCTTTGGATATACATTTCTCAGTTTTATTCAGGTCCAAGTCAAGATCCTAACGCTAACTGCTTACCCAAAACTTAATCAAATTGAGGCCATTTAAGAATAGTAGAAAAGACGACAATATTAAATAACACAATGACTTAGTTACACAAACTAAATTATACAAAATCTTAAACTCCAGACCGACTCTCACTTTGTCTTAAAATTGAATAAAAACAATATTGTTTTCCCGCGGTTTCGGAGTAACTAAAAATATTTGTGTTTTCCATTACTTAGTAGGTGAATTATTTATGATGACCTACGGCATTAAGTCCGCCTTCGTACTTTTGGTTGCATGAAGATTAAATAAATAAATAATGACCTTCAATCATAGGGTGGTAGGTATTTGGATAGGTCTAAATTCGAGAAAGAGGTTAATCGTCGAATCCGACTCGACTGGAAGTTTTTTTTTTTTTATGGTAGGTAAAATCATCCAATGACAAATCCCGCCCTTGGGCGGAGCGGGAAGTAGTGTCAGACTCTTACTGACTAAAAACCTACACCGTTCCTTCGTAGCCTATCGTGCCGGGGCCGAGCATTCCTTTCGGAAATAAACCCATGACCCCAGTAGGCTTCAACCCTGCCTGCTTGCAGTTAGCGGGCTGGGCCTCTTCGGTGTGCTGACAGCTCCTTGAGGCGCGCGGGAACAGAACGCGCCGTTGACGACTTGGCCTCGGTCCGGTCGGATACCGGACGATCGGACAGCGTGCTACCTATTGCACGCCGTCCGCAAGCCCGCGCCTATGGAAACTCAGTAATTTGCGCAATAAGATAACTCGACTGGAAGTTATCTTATTGCGAAAATTACTGAGTTTCCATGGCCATCTTACAGTTCTATTATCAGACCCTGGTTACTATCTGTCAAGACGAATTACACAAGCCCAAACTCGATGGGGTTGTGTCGTTTAATTACCGAGTTCTTATGGCCACCTTCCAGTTCCATCATCAGATCAACCCCACGTTATAACAATTTTGCATTGTCATCTGATTTACACATGGATGCAAAATTTCAGCTCAATGGATAACCGGGAATTGGATCAAATTTAATTGACAAGATTTGTTCACAGACAAACATCGGGACAGGTAAATAGAAGCTTGTAAAAATCACCCGACTTCGTTCAAACCCACAAACATCTGCCACTTGGATGTGATCTGCAATAGCTTATGTTGAAATCAATTAATAGACGGCGTACCCAAGTAGGCCGTTGCAAACATAATCTGGCAAAATGGAGGATTATAAACCCCTCCAAGACCCAGTGTGAGTGCAGTTCTCCTAACCAGACGATGGCCTAATTATTAAAGGCCTAAAAATTCCACTGACGAAGCTATCGCCGGGGCTTGGTTCAAGCCATGCTCCGGAGCGAGGAGGAGTGGCATGCGTTCGCCTCCTTCTGCGAAGCAGTAATAGGAGGAGGCCGACCGCATCAGGCAACGCCGCACACGCCGCCGCCGCCGCCGGGATTCCGATCCCGATTTCCGGCCACCGTAGGCGCGGGCTCGCGGACGGCGGGCAATGGGTAGCTCGCTGTCCGTCCGTCCGGTAACAGACCGGTCCGAGCTCAAGTCGTCTACGGCGCGCACTGTTCCCGCGCGCCTCAAGGAGTTGTCAGCAAACTGTAGGGGCCCAGCAGGGCCGAAGCCTACTGGGGCCAAAGGTTATGTGAAAATATCACCAAGGGCCCTGGGACAAAGGCAATGAATAGAACAGGGTAGGTTTTTAGTTAGTAAGAGTCTGACACTATTTCCCGCTCCGCCCAAGGGCGGGATTTGACATTGGATGATTTTACCTACCATAAAAAAAAAACCTAACACAAACAAACATAACAAAAAACCGTGGCTTCCTACTGAGTTCAAAAACTTTGATGGAGAAAAGCCATCGATTCAAGAAGAAAAATCTCTTTTGGCTATCTCAGGATAGTTCCATTCTGGAAACACATACATTACTTTCATTCATTACGTATAACAAAATATTTATTCTACTCGTCCTGTTTGAACCACAGAGCATGAAGCACTGTGTTGGCAGCAATTTTGAAACGCCAGTAAATACTAGAGACTGTACCTCTACCATGAGTTTTAAGCAATAGTATTCGTCGCTACTCGATATCGACGCCGTAAATATTTTGTATGGCAAATTTTGGCTCTGCAAGTGACCGCTAGAGGCGCTGCAAAATTTGCCATACAAAATATTTACGCCATCGATATCGAGTAGCGACGAATACTATTGCTTAAAACTCATGGTAGAGGTACTGATCGAGGATTCGGTTCCGGTTTCGGCCAGTATCGGCCATAAAATAAGGTTTCATCTGAAGTTGTCGGTTTCCGTGAAAAAGTGGCCTAGAAACTAGCGCCTTTGTGCTGATGGTTATATTAGGTAACTAAAAACTGACAGACTTTATGTACTCGTATATGTCGTGGCCAGATCATAGACATTGATTACTTCCTGACATGGCCAAATCCAAATCATTTTAAACGTTACAGTTTGAAGATATTTCAATCTTCGTTTTACCTAATTTCTTTAGACCTTTCATTATCATAGAAATCCTACATCAATGATATGGTCAAACGAGGATTAGCATATCTTCAAATGTTAACGTTCAAAAGATCTGACCAATTTTAGTTGGCCATATGAAGTGATCAATTTCTATGACCTGGCCATGACATACCTACACCGTTAAATTTTGATCGTTTTAATCCCGCGGAGGGTCGATTTGGTACATGAAATACTATCGATTTGTAAAGAGAAAATTGAAAAATAAAGTACTTTTTTTTAAACCCAAATTAGTTTACGCATGTACGAAATTAATTTCTTTAAGTAAACGTCAGCTGAGCGAGGCCAATGTAGGTAAGGTAGGTAGTTAGTACGCAACGACCGACAACTACCTACAAGGTCATTGACTCGTTTACTTAAAGAAATTGATTTCGTATATGCGTATATTAATATGAGTTTTTGAAAAAAAGTACTTTAGTTTTTCTTTACAAATCGACAGTGTTTCATGTACCGAATCGACCCTCCGTGGAATTATAACGACTAAAATTTAATGGTGTATATGTTATAATTTTAATACCTACATTTTGAGGGACTCAATGAGTACCACTACAGCAAACATAGTCATCTATGTGTCCTAAAAATTAAGTTTACCACCTGGTTGCTTCGTAACTCTATGGATATAGAGATATATCACAACGTGTTACAATAATGAAATCAACATAACTGTGAGGGAAATAGTAGTTCTGATATTTCGCAAAGATAACTTTGATGTTTTCTTGTTACAAATGTGGTATGTTAAAGAAAATGAGAGACGCGTGGGTATTGTTATATTTAATTTATTTTGTAGGTGTTGAATTATTAATGTCTCTTTGTGTTGTCGTGAAATGGTTTTATATCATCTTTCTGTATTTTTTGGAGTCGTTAGAACCTTTTTTCTATAGTATATTCTTTCATATCTTCTGATTATTTTATTTTTGTTTAAGGAGAAATGACCCAGTGCGGATTGGTGAATGTCACATGTCTTCGAATTTTCGGTTCTCGGACATGCTAGTTCCCTCACGATGTTTTGAGCAATGCTGATGGAATGAATTACACAAAGTACCTAATGTACCTGGCTATGTTTGAACCCGCGACCTACAACTCGTAAGTGGGACTGTTACCATTCGGCCACCACTGCTCTCTATATTATATCTACTTAATCTACGTAAATACAATGTCTTGCCTATATTAAACCTCATCATCATCATTTCAGCCCAAAGACGTCCACTGTTGGACATAGGCCTCCCAGAAGCGTCGTCACAATGACCGGTCCTGTGCGTTTCGCATCCATCGGACTCCAGCGACCCTGACCAGGTCATCGGTCCACCTTGTCGGAGGCCTTCCAACGATGCGTCTTCCGTTAAGCGGCCGCCACTCCAGATTATTTTGGCCCCAACCGCCATCTGTTCTGCGAGCAATGTGCCCTGCCCATTGCCACTTCAGTTTGATGATTCTTCTTGCTATGTCAACAATCTTGGTTCTCCTGCGGGTATCTTCATTGCTGATTCGATTGCTCAGAGTTGAGGATAACCCTTTCCATTGCCCTTTGGGTAACTTTAAGCCTTCTGATGAGGCCCATGGTAAGCGACTACGTTTTAGAGTCATATATCATCACTGGCAACATGCACTGGTCATAGATTCTGGTCTTGAAACCCTGTGGTATGATGCTCAGTATATAATAATAATAATAAAACAAACAAATTAAGTACATTGACTTGGCTCGCGAGGTTGTCGACATGTGGGAAGTGGATTCGGCGATCATTGTGCCAATACTCATTTCAGCCAATGGCTTCATAGCCAAGAGCGTCGACCAACACCTTACGAGGCTCTCGTTAGACGGCTAGATCAGGGGCTTGATTCAGAAAGCTGTACTTCTGAACACGGCTCGTATCAGGAGGTTCCTTTCTCTGGAGCCCTGACCGCCGGTAGCTTGGACCCTGTTTCCGATACCGGTGGGATACTATCTTTTATAATTTAAATGTTTTTTTTTTATGTGTGTTAAAAATATTTAAACATGTTAAAAATATGTAATATAAGTTTATAAAGGGAATAATAATAATAACGGCTCGTATAGTCAAGAGGTTCCTTTCTCTAGGGCCCTGACCGCCGGTAGCTTGGACCCTGTTCCCGATACAGGTGGGACACTATTTTTTATACTTTTAAACTATGGATTTATATGGAATAAAGATCATAATTATAATTTTATTAATTTCTCGCCACAACATGACAAAATACAGAGTAATAGCAAATACAAATATCAGTCAATATTGTGGGAGACTGGTGCCTTAACTAGGCATCATGGTGGGCCAAATAAACATGTTTTCTTTCTTTCAAAGTCTGTATTTCAGGACACCAGGATCTCTGCCATTTACATTTTCTTATACTTATTTAATCTGTCCTAGCTCAGAGGACACCGGTGTCCTCTCACATCCACGCCACTATAGGCCTTAATTCCGATGTTTAGAGTCTACTTTTGTATGAACAAGTTGGGTAGTTGTGGATCGAAGTGTTAATCTATGTAAATACAACGTCTTGACTATATTAAAACCCCTTCTAGATAGTATAAAAAAGGAACGAAATTCTAAGAAATTCTTACAATATTTTCTGAGCGACAATTTTATCTCAAATGCAGAAAGAATGGATAAACGCTGGCAGCATTAGTTCCATACGAATGCTTTCCTACAGTCAGGATGTTATATATACAAATTTACACATACATTATGTCTACATTTACGTATGTAAGAAGTAGGTCGTGACGAATTTATTTACTTTAAGAAAGAGCATGGATAGGTATGTGTGACTTTTCGAGAAAAAAAATGACAGGTGTTTGAATAGTTTTCCTTTTTTTTATAACCTTATCATACTAATAAAAAGGCGAAAGGGGCCGTTCAAGTATTAAGTAAGCAGATTTTTTTTTAACTCTTCCCCCACATTCTTACGTAAACATTGCTCAATTATAAATATTTATTCATTTTCATGTGATTTTGGAACATCGAGATTGTTCTCTTAAAAAAAAAACTGCTGACGTAATCACTATCCAATCCCACCATCCCCCATCATCAAAACTTAGCAAATCAAAGCCCCCCCAATCCTTAGTGCTCACGTAATACTTGAATGGCTCCAAAGCAGTAAGTACGTTGCTTCTTTCTGAATAGGTTTCCATGAAACTTGGCACACTGGTTAACCATATCTTAGAATCGCATAATGATACTTTTATCTCAGAAAGTTCCCTCTTTCCACTGTACTAAATATAACGCTGGTGGAGCTTAGCTGGTACTTATACAAAATAATCATAACTCACCTACATTCATAGTTCCATGAAAATTCATAACGTTTTGCGTTCCAATTATCAAATATTATATAATATAATCAACAGAAGCAATAGAATGTAGTAAGCTAAACAAAGATGTTACTGGAGCATTATACAGGTATAGCTCAGTTAAATGCGAAGAGCTATTGTGTTTGAGAATTTAGACTTAATAGCATGTGACTTGTGTTCAGTAAGATAGGATAAGATCTCAAAACAGGCACCTAGTAGCTTTGGACTCGGTGGAAAGGCGTGCGAAGAGGCTAATTGGTGATCCTGATTTGATTAAGTCCAATCTTCAAAGCCTTGAGCACAGTCATAGAGTAGCCAGCCTTTCGGTATTTTACAGGTTGTATTTTGGAGAGTGTACGCGGGAACTGCATGACTTGATTTAACCATCTCATTAATACCATCGGGTAACCTGACGTACGGCGAGTATCGACAATAACGTTGTTAAAACCTCTACAGTCCGCTTACATCGAAGGACTGGAACAATTTGCCTGCTGCGGTCTTTAAGGCTAGAGCGAATACGCACTTAAGAAACTAGTGCACCTCACCATCAACGATTGCATCACCGCTTACCATCAGGTGGGATCGCAGTCAACTTTCAATCAATTAAAAAAAGATGGGATCGCAGTCAGTCAGCATTGGTTTAATCTAGTAAATAAAGGACTTCCTGCAGATCTCGTACTGGAAGACGCAGCATTGGGACTCCTCTCATAAGGTGGATCGATGGCCTGGTGAAGTTCGCAGGTATCCAACACGGACCACACCACAAGACCGGTTGTTGTAATGACATTAGGGGGAAGCCTGTGTCCAGTGGTCCATGGAAATACACCCCTATTTTTTAATTAGTGCACAAAAAAATGGGGCTCAATCAGTACCCGTTACTGATCATAGTTGTGTAGTCAAAAGTACAAAAAACGAAATCCCAAATTGTCCACGAAAATTTGTCATTATTGGTAAATTCATAATTGAATCGTCATTCATAACAACTACTACTAGAAAATACTAAGCGCAGTGTTTTTCCATTTTTATTGACATTATTTCATTCATAAACAATAACCTGTACAATGTTTCCAGAAATTGAGTGAGATTTTGGGATATAAACAAACGCTCATAACTTTGCTGTTTACGAATATTATGCATTGAGATTTTACTTAAATAATAACAAGACCTTTTCTAATAAGCCCTTTAAGTATTGGCCATAATTAAAAAATAGTGGTGTATAGTAGAAACAATTTTTTTTTTTTTGTTTAACCATGGAGTTTCTTGCCGGTTCTTCTTCATTGGAAATAACTAATTGGAACCGTGAGTTAGCTTCTGACGTTTTATAAGTGCCCATGTAGGCCTATGTAAAATAAACGATTTTGAGTTGAGTTCAGTAGTAGTGGACGTCTACCGACTGAAATGATGATGGTGATGACCTAGTTACCCCTTCGCCGTTATAGGCCAATCATCATCATCATTTCAGCCAAAGGACGTCCACTGTTAGATATAGGCCTCACCGAAGTGTCGCCACCACGAACGGTCCTGTGCGTCTCGTACTCACTGCATTCCTGGGACTCTCACCAGGTCATCGATCCACCTTGTGGGAGGACTTCCATCACTGCGTTTTCTGGTGCGCGGCCGCCATTCTTTCGGCCCCATCAACCATTCGTTCTTCGAGCAATGTGCCCTGCCCACTGCCATTTTGGTTTGGCAATTCTTTGGGATATGTCGGCGATCTTGGTTCTCCTGCGGATATCCTCATTCCTGATGTGATCACGCAAAGTAACTCCGAGCATAGCACTTTCCAAACAGGCCAATATATTTAATATTAATTATGATAGGACCATTTAAGGAAACCTATGCTTTCATTCCGATACTTCGATTTTCTTGGTCTTCGAGAGTAATTTCATTAAATTAGAATGAATTCCTACGTTCGCTTCCCTACCGAAAGTTTGTGTGGCAATTATCTATCTAATCGTAGTTGAATTGAAATCGAATCGAAATGGACGACATTAGGTACATCAATTATTTCGTAATCGATTTGAATTGTTATCGATCGTTTAGTTGGTCGTATACATAATAAATAAAATTAATGTCTTTTTCTTTTTGTATCAATGGACTTCGATTAGGTTTTCTCTGACCAGTAATTGGCGTTCATGGGAGAAATAGTACATTTTGATACAAGTGGGGAAAGTTTGTCATTGCAACCGAGGCGAAATTCACCCGAACCGTACAGGCGAGGGTGTTATGGAGCCGAGTGCTGCAGTGACAAATCTCCACGTGTATTTTGATACGACGTTTTTCAATACACTTACGAAGAAATACGATTAAAATCCACCCATAATTTATCTTCTATCGGAAAATTACGACGCATTTTTATTCATTTTGTACTGAAGAAAATTTTTCAAAGTTGCCTTACTATTTAGTTTAGATTTGATGGTAGCAGGCAATTGCAAGCTATTTTTTACCTCAATCACATAATCTGGCAGTGTAGCATCTAAAGGATCCTGTTCAAATCTTCTTTTTCACAACTATCACAAACGAACGTGTTAGATAATATGAGGTGCAGGTGTGTTTTTTTCCCGCGCATAACCATTGTAGGTTGAAGAGGAAGCAAAGGTATCAAATCGTATACATCCTTATATTAAAAATATAAAAATTCAAATATTTTTTAATTTAGAACGCAGATAATTGTTAATTTGTTGGTATTAACAAATTATTGCTTAACTAATCATGTCTATTTATTATATTCTGTTCAAAAACATAATTTAACTTTTCATTACATACTCGTATTAAACCTTAAAAATATCCGACTCTGCTTAAAAAAATAATAATAATCACCCTTGACTGTGACGAAATAGGAAAGAAATAAGCCCTTGTTTTGATAAATTCAAAAAAAGCACGCAGGTGATAAACATGCCATAATTATCAAACCTAATCGTAGTGTGATAAGAGGCAGTTTTCGAGTAAGTGTATTGAAAATGTATTTTCTATTAACGTGTCTACCAACGGTGTACGAAGTGATTGACAATATCACTGCCATACATTTGTATGGCAATAATATTGGTAGTGGATCATGTTGGAATGACGATATTATGAAAATAGCAGACTAGGGCCCCAGAGCTGCTTGATTGTTCAAAAGAGTTACCATGGCTTTATAACACAAAGTATATCTAAAGAAATACAGGTAGGTTTGGTCAGTAAAAGTCTGGCACACCCTCTCACTCTGAATTAAGAGCGTGCAAACCAAGGTACATTTTCATACAACCGCTCTTACATGATTATGATGTTATTACACATCTTTCTCCAGTAATTTTGGGTGCACAAGTATCTAGTGAATATTATCTAGGCTTATATAGAAATCAAATCATTTTGTGTAAAAGTACGAGATCTTTGGCCTTCTATAATGTACTCATATATTAAAAATATAAAAAAGTACTTTCTTGCACATTTAATCGGGATTCTATATGATGACAATTTTTCTCAAAAAAAATTTAAGGGTTTTATAAAAACACGTATTTCCTGGAACAAGTTATGTGAAAAATTCGAGTAAATCACGGAATTACTGAAGGCCAACAGAGTTTTCAGACGATATTTCTCTTCTTTCGCGTTGCCACTCCATCAATCATCACGTCGGATTGCTTGGACGATATGCAAGTGGAGAAGCTCCACCTTAAGTAAAGCGTGAGAAGTTATTTAATGTTTTCCTAACCAAGAAAAAGTCCTAACGAAACATCGAACTTACAAAACAAAGACATAAAATATACAGTCATGAGAAATAGTGCGAGTATAATATTTGATGTTGTATACAAATTCTTTTACCATTCAAAAATAAAGACACGACCTATTTTTTCCATTCAAACTAAATACGAACATTTCGTAATCTAAATTCAAAGTTAACCGGTAAATATACGACTATATATATGTCTTTAAACTTCCCTTTCGATTTTCCAAACTAGGGCAAAGCGCCTAATTATAGGCCGAGCCACACTTTATTATTATTTTGTCGATTCATCGAAATTAGAATCTTTAAGTTGAGGGTAGAAATAATTTGAGATACATAATTAAAGTTAGAACGGCAACCCAACCTAACCTTTGGAAGTAACTTAAAGTGTAAATTCGTTGTAAATTATAAACTGTATAGAGGAATAATTAATTTAAAATTAAGGCCGTAAATTACAGGAAAGCTCAACTAAGGGAAATATATTAATTATTTGTCGTAACCTGGCTTAGGTATAGTCAGCTAAATGCTGAGGGGTTTAGGATCGGTTCATGGTAAGGTAAGCAATTTGGCCAGAAAATTAATTAAAATTAGATTACTTTAAGCTGACGTGTGAGTATGGGAGAAGCCTCGGACGCCGAAAGTACAACAATATATTCGTTAGCTTGTGGATGACGAGCAATAGGTAGCTCACCTTACATAACAACCGTCTGGTGCCTTTTGCGTCCTAGTTCCACAAGTAATCTTTTCAGAAGTCACATCGACACATTGGTAAATGTGAAGTTATAACAAACGTACTGGTAGCCAATGCCAGTGGCTTAATTCAATTTCTAGTTTTTGATTAGTTTTTTTTTTCTACATTATGCTCACATAAAGCGACAAGAAATATGTTACCAAGATTAATGTAACACATAATAATATGGTTTTAAAAGAGTGTCCATGGACACGTTCTACGTTCTTCTCCATAGAGATCTACTCTTTGGAACGTGCAATTTAGCTTCACTTTTTTCTGACTGACCGACATTTTGACTATTGAAACATGCCTGTAAATGGTCTATTTTAAATAAATGAGTTTGAGTTTGGGTACATATCAAATAATTGACGAAGGGGCCGAAAGGTCCTGGTGAAGACCGCGTGCTGGAATACACACCGTTTGGAAGGCCTATCACAAGGTGTACCGGACCGACCTAGTGGGGTTACGGGGATCCGATGGATGTGTAATACACGAATGGGTCTACACTTGACAGAGGCCTATGTCCAGGACTTTTTCGGCTGATATTATGATAATGTTCACGATAAGTAATGCACAACAACGGTTTTATTACATCGAGAATTACGCATTACATTAAGCCAATCAGCATTCCTAACATTGACAAATAAAACCCTTGTTTTTGTAGCAGAATGAATTCTATTTGTCAGTTATTCTCTAGAGTAATGAATATTATGGTAGTAGCTAGAAAATATTGCTCATATTTTCTATCTGTATTATTAATTCATCACTCACAAAAAACATATCAAAAACAAATACAAACCCACATAGGATCATCAAAAACCAATAATAATTTCCTGAACGGACAATAACAGGTGCGTTCGCCCTATATTATTTCCCGCACGCAAGGATCAGACGTACCTACCGTGCGCAGTAAATCGACATTTTATTATCTGTGATAGGAACTTATTGTGCCTATATTTATGTGTACTAGTATACTATTCAAATAGAATTTACTCGAAGTATATTTTATGTCGAACCATTCGGAATTATCTTACCAATTTTATTTTACTCACTTTAAAATATAAATTATGGATTAACCGTGCCAGCGTCCTTGATTGCGTGGAGTGGTCGAAAACTAAAATGCAGCGCTTAAATACTTAAGATTTCAGTCAATCAACTAACCACTATAGATAGTTAGAGTAGGGTAATGCAAGATGCCGATTCTGTCACCGCATCCACTTAAAATAAAAAGTTTGAGTTCATCACTCACGTCACTCAAGTGAGCACGAACAATTCTGTAAAGTTCACCGCTCGCCTCACTCAAGTAAGCGCATACAATTCTGTAGTTAACAACTCACCTAACTCAAGTAACTACATACAATAGTTTCGGATATGTGTTGGTATAATATTGGCTTCTTTTATATATATAAAAATTATTACGGATTCACAACAAGAGATTATTAAATAAATAGGTAATTAATTTGGCAGATTTATATATTGTCGTTTTCGTTTTCAAAAATGGAAAATTATCCTAAAAAAAACACACTTCTGAAATAAAAAAAAGTGTCTTATAAGATATAACTTACCTATGTGCCTAATTCATCTAAATTCGCTAACAATAAAGGTTGAAGCACACTCACACTGTACGTATACTCATTTTATTTTTTTTACGTATTTACAAAACACATTAAACCAATAAATAACTAATTTCCAAAAATGAATAACTAGTTTCAAGTGAATTCAAAGATATAACACTTCAAAGCAATCAGTTTAAAAAAACGACAATTTCATGAACCTATGTATTTTAATGTGAAGTGTGACATAGAAAGACGTCACTGCCTTTTTGAGGAGCTTCTGAGAAGATTAAAATTAAAATTAATTTAACTATTTCTACAAAATAGCACGCATAGTCAGTGTAGCGTCGAGAGCGGAGTCGTTGTAGCAAATAACGTTGGCTCCACGAAATAATATTTTCCATTAAATTCATGAAAGAACGTCAGAGAATAAGTGAAACATTATCTCCGTAACCTTTTCCGAGCTACTAGCTCAGGATTAGTTTCCAGTCTAAAGGTGTTTTTATTAACATGCAGAATTCATCACGCATGCGCATGTGTATGTCATTTTATACAATTATTTATTGTACCTAATGCGGGGAATATGCAAGCGGGACGCGTGCGAAGCGGAGCAAAACCGCATGCGTGATGAAATCCACATTATAATAAAGACACATTAAGGGAGAGAACTCACGAAGCCGTTTTTTTCCACGGCCGCCACGGCAGAGGAAACGGCTATTTTATTTAAAAACTCACGAGGCGGCTGATTCACCGCCGCCGCCGCTGCCGCAATGGCTGTGATTTTCGAGCCGCCGGCCGATAGGGTGCGGTCGCCGTCAACCGACCGCAGAGAGTGCGGGCGCAAACCGCTGAGGGAACGGCGGGCGCCCGCGGCGCCGATCAGCGGCAGCCGCGAACAACCGCTCACACTGCAGCCGTAAATTGCGTCGTGAAAACTGATTTAATTGTTTACGTATATATTTGCATTGTACAGAAACTGCAGGCCCGCTACCGTGGCGGCAGCGGTAGAAAACCGCTTCGTGAGTTCTCTCCCTTAGACTCGAAACTAATCTAATATCGTGCAGATTTCATCACGCATGCGGACGTGCTCCGCATGCGTAAATTCCGCAAATGTACTTTTCATACAAGTATTTATTGCATTGCGTCTAATACGCACGCGGGACGCGTTTGTTTGCTTTTTGAAATTTTCTGCAAGCGTGATGAAATCCATTTGATAATAAAAACACCCTAACCAGATACGGCTGAATAACCGTGCTTTACATGGAGCGACTGCCTAATAGAAACTCAAACTCAAACTCAAAAACTCAAAATCGTTTATTTTACATAGGCCTACATGGTCACTTATAAAATGTCAGAAGCTAGCGCACGGTTCCAATTGGTTGTACTCTATGGAGAAGAACCGGCAAGAAACTCCATGGTTACTCTTTTAAAAAAGTGATTGTTTCTACAATATTTTCATACTACAATATTAATATATATGAGAGGACATTGTAGACCAGTTAGCTTTGTACCCAAAAGCACGATAAAAATTGTAATCCTTGAATTTATAGAGTCTACGGTGTTCTCACATTCACATCACCACCTCCACAACTCTGTTACTGGACATCATGATACATCATGGTACTTCTTAATAGTCAGACTTTCTGGCGTCTAACTACCTATAACAACAATGTACATTTACGTTTGGCGATCCTTCAGGTGATCTCGGTAACTTTGGTATTCCTGCAAATATCTTCGTTCCTGCGGGGCTATTGCGTAACTCTGTTGACAGCTCAAGTGAAGTTCACTTGCTAGAATGTACATCATTTATCTGTCAAACAGCTAGTTTCGTGTCGCCTATCTTTAGTGACCAATTGATATGACGTCATTATCCATCATGCCTTTGATATCCACCGTAACACGTTTTGACAGATGTTATTGTATCTATACTTTTAAAATTGTGATTTTGTAAGCTTTAAGCTGAAGATGCGATAAACAACTTAGCTGTAAAATAGTTGATAAAAGCTAGAGCCAGGACCTTATGGTCCTTATGGCACCGTTAATTTTTGTTAGCCACCACTTATCCACCGTAGTTTGTTAGCCACTTGATGTCATACGTAATATCAAAGTTATGAGATTGTTAGTTGACAACAAAGTTTAGTGTACATCAAATGCCAGTTGTCAACTGTTTAAAAAAAAAGTTAGCTAATAGCCCTGCTGATTCGATTACGCAAGGAAACTCCGAGCCCTCTCCATTGCCTTTGGTTTTCAATACATGAATTCGACTGGCCTGTTGGTCTAGTAGTTAGTGGCCCTGACTGCTAAGCCGGAGGTCGTGGATTCGATTCCCACCCAGGACAAATGTTTGTGTGATGAGCACGATCATTGTTCTGTGTCTGGGTGTAATTTATCTATAATATGTATGTATTTAGAAATATATAAGTATGTTTATCAGTTGTCAAGTACCCATAACACAAGCTCTGCTTAGCTTGGGACTAGACGACGTTGGGTGATAGTTGTGGAATATTATATTATTATTATAAATCCCTTACTAAACCCGGAATGTATCCTGTACCTATAAAGTCTATATTGATTTACGTGTTCATAATGCTTGCATAGCGAATTGTAGGCATGCAAGCAACTTTATTTGTTATGAAATAACACGGTAACTTTGTGCTAATTCATTTGTTTTAGACACGCATAGGTAACTGTGCAGGCTAGAAATATTAAAAGTTTACTAGCTTACCTGAAAAACATTAAGCATAAGAAAAATCAGCTTTACAATGTTTCCACTGGTTGGAATCAGACCTTTTCTCTACCACAGGGAATAGTCCGTAATTCACCACGCAGGCCCGGTGCGGATTGGTGAATGTCACATGTCTTCGAATTTTTGGTTTTAGAACATGTCGGTTTCCTCATGATTTGTTTTGCCATTTTGAGAGCAGTGGTGATGAAATAAATTACATAGAGATGTGCCTGGCTGGGCTGGAAGCTGCGACCTACAAATCGTAAGTTGAGGCCGTTACAACTCGGCCAGCACTGCTCTTAGATCGACCTGTACAACTAATAATAGGTATACTTATGAAATTGCCGGTTTTGAAAACGGGTGGTTTTGAAGTAATCTATCTTTGGATTGACTTAGAATTATAAGTTCAAATAAACTTTATATTAAAGGTACATCATTATTTTTTTAAAATTATGTATTTATTAATTTCTTTGTGTATTATATTTTCTGTAATATCGCTGTATTTATAACCATTTTTGTATGAACTCTAAGAAAACGCGCATTGTTTTGTAATATGAGTTCCACCGTGGAAACAATGTGTCTCAAGCGGTATGCAATTGTCCGGCATGTTCTAGAACCAAAAATTCGAAGACATGTGACATACACCAACCCGCACTGGGCCTGCGTTGTGGATTACGGCCCATTCCCTCTCCTAGAGAGGAGGCCTGATTCCCAGCAGTGGGAACATTAAAAGGCTCATGACGATGACGATGACGATACGGTCTTAAAATTGCTTATGATGTATTATTATTTTACCCCCTACAAGGGGACGTAAGACATTAAATACAGCTACTGATTGATTGGCTTAACGATCCGATTCAAATTATAGGACCTTAGTTACGTACGTTTGAACTGGCCCAATGTCAAATTGAGGTCGAATTAATTTCTGATATATAATGTGGCTGACTCAAGGTCTCTTCGTCGTGTGTATTACAAAACAAATGTTTTATACATTGTACCTATATTCTTTATTAGGATTCTGTACCTCAAAAGGAGAAAACGGAACGCTTATAGGATCATTTTGTCGGCCATCTGTCTGTGTTGCATAAGCAATATTTCAAAATAAGATCCACTCAGCAATGCAAATAATAATCATGATAGCTTTATAATATTACATAAATGTTTACTTTCAAGACAGAAACTAGTAACACATTTATAATATTCTCCAACCGATTTACTTTTACTAACAAAATAAAACACTTCAGAAACTGTCGTTACATTTTTATTCCGTGGCCATAGATATTGGGACTAACTTCTGCCATAACTCATAAGTTTTCTCCCTCCTTATACATACTTCTTAGTTCCATGCTTTGTTCAAATAAGAATTTGTATGTTAAGAGGGGTCTTTTCCGCTCGCCTCTCGACAACGTCGAGCATGGTTTAAATGATTTATTTATTTATTTAAACTTCATGTACAGTAGTGGTACATAGGCGGACTTAATGCAACAAGGCAATCAAATAAATAATAATAATGTAATGTAATGTAATGTTTCATCTAATGTAATCCAACGCGATGTTTAATAAAGAAGCAACGCGAAAAAAGAGCGCTTGAAAACATTGTTGACATTCGGTCATTCCGTGATTATAATTAGTCGAATAACCCTCAAGGGAATCCATAGTAGAGATGGACCAGAAAAGTAATGGGTCATAATTATTAAAAAAAAAAAAATTAGTTCTTGGTTTGCCAAATTACTCTTCTATTCATCCTTTTAGCTGTAAGACGCCCACTGTTTGTCATTTGCCTTTCCCAAATGTCGCCAAAAAGGACTGGTTCTATGCATCTCGTATTTATGAGATTCCTGAAAGACATCCGTTCGCTTTGTAAATAAATAAACCATTTTAAAAAACTTAAAAAAATACTCCTCAAATTTTTACTACAAAAACCTTATGAAAGCATTAACGATTATTTAGAAAATATGTAGTAGCAGCCTATTTTAGTTTTATAATATAAGCTACACAGTGTTGATTTGTTTTAAAATTTTATGTAATTGATTTGTTAAAAAATTAAAACATGCAACTAAAATACAAGCATGCACCAACATCGTTTATTTAGAGGTATGCGCAACAGAATGAAAAGTTCCACGAGCCTCCGTAAAAAGAGATGATCCTCAGACCAGACAAATTTTTTGTCAGGTCCGGGCAACCGATGGTAGTTGATTTCGTACTGTTGTATATTTCTAATCGTGCGGAGAACTGTAATAACGCGATGCAGAAATTAGTAGTTTTTAATTCCTTTGGGACTTCATAGATGTCATTACAACCATGTCCAAAATAAAAAAAGTGCTTTATTATAGAATTTTTATCAAATTTTTACTTATATCTTTTTTCTATTATTGTTGATAGGCTCGCGTTTGACCACCATCATTTTTTATTTATTTATATAAACTAGCGCTTGACTGCGATCTCACCTGATGGTAAGCAGTGATGTAATCGTTGATGGTGAGGCGCACTAGTTTATTAAGAGCCTATTCATTCTAGCCTCACTACTACTCACTATTATCTTACTTGGTGATAAGCTATTTTGTCAACGATGGAGCGCGCTTGCCTAGAAGTGCCGTTTTCTGAGGGGAAGGCTCAGCCCCGGCATGATAGGCAACGAAGGAACGGTGTAGGTTTTTAGTCAGTAAGAGTCTGACACTATTTCCCGCTCCCAGGAGCGGGATTTGTCATTGGATGATTTTACCTACCATAAAAAAACCCACTAATAGCAAATCTTATCTATCTTTGATATGTTTAGAGAAATAAATACGCCAAAACATAAGACAGACTAGAGCCAGATTTCAATTGTCTGCGGCTCGTAGTTTGTATTGGTTTTACAGTAAATAAATATCGATTTAATCCAAATTACGGTTAGAATAATATCTACGTTGAGAGCACAGATGTTTCGACAGTACTAAATCCAATTTCTTAGCTCAGCAATGTGGTTTCTATTGTGATAAGAAAATGTTCAGATGTATTTCGACTTTCCAATTATCCCCAGACTATAGAGATAGTGCTAACTTTTAGTTACACAGACTTAATGTTTTGTTTAAGAGCTCTCAACAAAAGTATACAGACCAATCTAACTTTATATTGTGAATATGTATATATAACTTTTCTAGAAGCCCGTGGCAGCCAGACCTACGTTATTTTATAAAATTTGAGAGTTTGTCAGTAGTTAGATGGCCTAAACAGAAGTAGGAACGATGGGCCTAGTATGGTCGTGGTGGCTTGTGCAGGTAATAAAGGTAAGAAGGTGTATAACAGCATTCTAGCATAACAAAGCATAGTATCAGCCTTAGAATGTTCCCACTGCTGGGACTCAGGCCTCTTCTCTAGGAGAGGGAATGGGCCGTAATCCACCACGCGGGTCTAGTGCGGGTTGGTGGATGTCACATGTCTTCGAATTTGTGGTTCTAGGACATTCCGGTTTCCTCACGATGTTTTCCTTCACCGTTTTGAGACTAGGGGTGATGAATTAAATGACACAAAGTAATGCGCCTGGCTGGGTTTGAACCCGAGACTCATAAGTCAGGGCCGTTATCACTTCGGCCACCACTGCACCTTTCCCACAGTGAATTAGATCAATTTCAAAATTTTTACTGTAGTACAGTTTTCTACGGAAGTTACCTAAAAGTCGTAAATATATTTAAAGTATAAAATCATGTGAAACTTGCTAAGCAGCTGGACCGTAAATTTTCCGCTGAAATTGGCGCTTTACGTAGGGTTGACACATTCATTTTAGGACTTAATGCAGCTATAAATTAGGAAAAAATATTTTTTGGGAAGTTTTACGTTACAATGTTGATTATATTATTATTCATCGACTTATTACCGGAGCTCGAAAGAGGAATTAATTTGACCGAAATTCATGTAACTAAGTAACATAGAGTGGATAGTATTTATGTACTAGTTGACCCGGCAAAGTTCGTACCGCCTACTAGCTGGATTTTTTTTTCGTATTTTTTCTATATTTTCTCATTGTTTAAACCTTCCCTGGAGTATCACGAATATTTCAAGATCAAATTTAGTCAAATCGGTCCAACCATTCTTGAGTTTTAGCGAAACTAACGAACAGCTATTCATTTTTATACGTATATTAGACGAAGAAAATTTAATCTTCATACAGCAAAGGCATTGTCCACAACAAATGTATTGTCTGCCGCTGACTGTGAGTATGCTCACTGTGAGCCCCAATGTGAACGTGGACTCAGTCGGCAGTATGCGTTCTCACCAAGCCGACAGTACGCTACAGCGTAGAATGCGTTGCTTGTGTGAACAAGTAGGCATTCTCTCCTAGTTAATCTAGAGTGGTGGAGAGACACATGGTAAGTGCACAAAAAAAGTTTTTTTTTTTTTTAAAGTTCATAAAGGTATATTTTATTTTATTTATTTATATATACTTTATTGTGCACCAAGATAAAAAGATTATACAATTTTGAGACTTAAATAAAAACATACAATGGGCGGCCTTATCGCTATCTGCGATCTCCTCCAGGCAACCTGGGATGGAAAGAGATTGCCTGGACATAAAGTGGGGTTTTATGTCTCTCATCACATCACATTTGTATGTTCTTTTTTTGTCATCATTTTCTTGTTGTTATAGTCTATAGGAGGAGTACAATAAAGTATATAATAAAATAAAAATAAAAAATTTGCGATTCGGGAATCGAAATGTTTACACAGGTAAGTTTGAACGGTACCCCCAGTACACGAGTCGCAGTAAGCAATTCGCCTCCTGCCACCCCTAAAAACTTACACGAACTCAATTTTCTACCTCTGCCCTCCCACTTCCGTACATAAACTGGTCATTACGGATATCCAGCGGTCCAGTCGGCAATTAATGGACTTCCCATCTATGTCGTACGTCCAACTAATCATTACGATAAATTGGTGAGCCTTATTGAAAAGGAATTTATTTATTAAGACCTACCTAAATTTTAGGCTGATGAATGTTGAAAGCCCGCAAAATTCAAAATATTCTTAAGAGGATCCTTGGCCACTCTCAGCATGGTCTAAATTTTTGTTATTTCATCCAACGCAAAGTACCTATTGCGAGAAAATAGAGATAGCGCTTTGTTGGCATTCGGTAATTCCATCATTTGTCCGAATGTTTTACAAAACTTGTTTAAATTAAAAGTTCTAAAAAAAAAGACTGTTCATCATTCTGAATTTAGATTAAATGTGCATCGTTTTATAGATATATTTTGATGTGTACATTGTACATTATGATGGAGCCTAGGTTCACACAAAATAGCAGATTTTCAGAGATCTTTACTGGATTAGTTTTACGCAAAATTACGTTTTGATTTCAATACTAATCTAGATAATATCCACAAAATATCTGTAGTTTTAAAATATCTGGAGAAAGATATCTAATGAAATCATAATCACGTATGAGCCGTTATATGAAAATGTACCTCGAGTTGGCCGATCGATGAACGCCATTGACCACTTAAGTTGCAAAATGGTTGCGTGCCTGAGACGCCAGCGAAAAATTTAATAATTATATCGATAATATCCCATCACTAGCGAAAATGCCTACGATAATATATTTTTACTAGGCTTGGCGTTGGAGGTGTAGTAACGTAAAAAGGCGCTGGCGTTCAAAAGATTAAGAGCTGATTTCATCATTCAATATAAAAACTTAGTTCAACTAAACTGAGCTCAGCGTAATCTAATTAAGGGCCAAATTCACCAATAAACTATATAAGACAAACTATACAAGACAAAACGCAGTTTGAGCGCCTAATCGAGATTATAGCTTCATTTGGGTTTCACCGCTGTGAATTGAACCTAGTTTACGCTAAACTCAGTTTCAATTCTTTTGTTGTCGGCCATGTTTACGACACGGGTCTTTAAACTAGATTACGCTGAGCTCAGTTTAGTTGAACTAAGTTTTTATATTGAATGATGAAATCAGTCCTTAAAGACCCGTGTCGTAAACATGGGCGACAACAAAAGAATTGATACTGAGTTTAGCGTAAACTAAGTTCAATACATCGCGGTGAAACGCAAAATGAAGCTATAATCTCGATTAGTCGCTCAAACTGCGTTTTATTTGAACGAATCGCGATTAGTTTATTGGTGAATTTGGTTCTAAGTGTGTGTAAAGGAAGAATTTAAGAAAGTTCCCAAAAACAACTAGACCATTTTCTAGTATTGATATCTAAGTAAACACCCATCAAAGTTAATTAGACAGTAGACAGACAAAATCACGTGATAAGATTTAAGTTAAGGTTGACCTTTCTCAAAGAAAAAACGAAAATATACTTGACAGTAATCAGTAATTGACTGGCCTGTTAGTCTAGTGGTTAGTGGCCCTGACTGCTATGCCGGAAGGTCGTGAGTTCGATTCCCATCCAGGACAAATGTTTGTGTGATGAGCACGATCATTTGTTCTGTGCCTGGGTGTAATTTATCTATAATTATGTATGTATTTAGAAATATATAAGTATGTTTATCGTTTATCTAGTACCCATAACACAAGCTCTGCTTAGCTTGGGACTAGACGGCGTTGTGTGATAGTTAAAAAAAAAACACAATCGTAACCTGGGTTCGAATCTGATTATTTATTTATTTAAGGATCGCTTGGTTCAGACCATGATCCGCAGCGAGGAGGAGTGGCAGGCGGTCACCTCCTTGTGCGAAGCAGTAATGCTAGTAAAGGTGGAGGCCGACCGCATCAGGCAACGGCGCACACGCCACCGCCGCCGCCGGGATTCCGATCCCGATTCCGGGCTCGCGGACGACGGGCAATGGGTAGCTCGCTGTCCGTCCGTCCGGTAACAGACAGGTCCGAGCTCAAGTCGTTTACGGCGCGCACTGTTCCCGCGCGCCTCAAAGAGTTGTCAGCAAACTGTAGGGGCCCAGCAGGGCCGAAGCCTACTGGGGCCAGAGGTTATGTGAAAATGTCACCCGGGGCCCTGGGACGAGGGCAATGAATGGAACAGGGCAGGTTTTTAATCAGTAAGAGTCTAACACTATTTCCTGCCCCACCCAAGAGCGGGATTAGTCATTTGATGATTTTACCTACCATAAAAAAAAACCAACGAGTGTTACAAAATAAAAACTTAAACATAAAAATTGGTACATGTAACCTAGGCCTATAATTCTTGTGTCGTAATTGCGTTCACAAGGATTTGAACTCTTGTAACTTGTGGTAACTGCTCATAGTGCCAGAACTTATAATATCCGGCCGCAAATTACATGTCAGGCTTTCAAAAGACATTGTCAAACAGATTGTGTAACAATCTCAGTGACAGCGGCAGTGCTTTATATTTTTTTCATACACACTAAGGTTTATTTTTATACAATATTTTATACTGAACACTATAACACTATAAAGAATTTTTTTTTTTAATATAGATAACATAAAAATGTAGTTGAGAAGCCATCACAAAAATGATAAATAAAACACACAGGGATGTTTATTTCACAATGTATCAATAATAATATAAGAAATGGCTTGAATAAGTATGTGTAACTGCGTGTTTCACCTCGACCTTCAAAGTTGTTATGTTCGGAGATATAAATTTTATTGTTCGTAGGGAACGAATTCAGTGGAAATAATAAATAATTCTTCGCCACTCTCTTTAGGCCGTGTTTACGGAGACGCGGCGCGTTGGGCGTTCGTCGTTCATCGCAGCAAGTGGGCCGCGTTATCTCTCGCGCAAACACAAACATATGGCAATGTACGACGGACCGTCGAACGCAGCGCTTAACGCGCAGCGCAACGCGCCACGCAACGTGCCGCGTCTGCGTAAACAAGCCCTTATGCTAAGTATAGTTATAAACCATCGACTCATATTCTAACCATAGACAAGCACGTTCATGGAAACTACTAAATGATAAATGATATATAGGATAATTAGTGAACGATACTTAAACACATGATGAAAAAATCCGCCAAATTCGGTTCATTTAGTTCGCTTAACTGGTCAAAATGTACTGAAATTGACAGATTTTTTTCGCGATTGCAGGTTTGGTCCCATAGCAAAAGTTGTAAGTAAGCAAAAGTTATCATGACTACAATCATGTGTTTAAGTATCGTTCACTAATTACCAGTCACCCTATATATTTTGCAAATAGATTTTTCAAAAATACTTTTACACGTCAATTTTTTGTCAATTTAAACTAGACGAGGTCGGTGTTTCCTAACTGACTACCCTGAGAGGCATTTTTTTAAAAATAATTATGTAGAAAGACGTGCACGTTTTTCGGCGTCCAAAATATGAAGCTAAGCATCATATATTTTCAATTTCCACATCCGTATAAAGACATGCTTTTCATAAACATTAAAAAACTCATCTCAATATTTCTTCCTAAATGGACGGAGCTGATATTTGCAAGAAATTTTCCTCAGAAAATGCATGTGGAGCCTTTACCAAGGCCCGGCGTAACAGTCATCGCTTAGCTGCCAGTGACTTATTTCAATTTCATTTTTTTTATTATCTGTTTGTTCGTTATCTATCCACATTGTGCTCATATAAATTATGATTTAAAAGAGAGTCCATAGAGTTTCTTGCACGTTCTTCTCCATAAAGATCTACGCTTTGGAACGTGCAATTTACCTTATTTTTTTTTTACTGACTGACATTTTGAGAATTATAAAATGCATGTAAATGGTCTATTTGAAATAAACGTTTCTGATTTCTTATTCGTTTTGTGCATGTTCTCAAGGCTGTCTAAAGTACATGTTATTGTGTATGTGCATGTTCAGAATGGTCATACGATATGTGCAGTTAAGGTCCGTTGTCCAAGCTATAAAATGCATAAGGTCAGACAGAATTGGTGCTTACAGTAATAAATGTCAGGTTCCATTGTTTCAGTTACTGTTTCTAGTGCTTAACACTGCAATTATTGTTCTTTGTTAAAATTTTAGCAAAGTATGTTTTTACTAGAACAGAGTTTGAATCGGGACAAATACCAACATTAATATAATATATGGGAAGATTCGTTACGCGCTAACATCACAATCAGAAAACCTGGACTCGAAACTCACATACCTACATAACCTGTAGTCACTGATAGACAAGGAAAGAGATAAGAGCCGACGCTGTTGTGCGAGCGAAATAGCGTTTGCCGCCGAATGTGTGTGATCGTCGTGACTGATGTGAAATTGTGCCAATTGACACCATTTCAGCGGTCCACGCAGTAAAGGCGAGTCACTTATGTGATTTTTTTAATTCAAATGTACTTTTATAAGGTTATTTAGGACACCACTAACACCTCATACCTCGGAAAGCACGTAAAGCCTTTAATGGCGGGTAATGTAATATTATTATATTATGTACTCTTAGAGAGCAGTGGTGGCCGAGTGTTAACGGCCCCGACTTACGAATTGTAGGTCGCGGGTTACTTTATGTAATTTAATTTATCACCACTGCTCTCAAACGCTGAAGGAAAACATCGTGAGGAAACAGTCATGTCCTAGAACCAAAAATTCGAAGACATGTAACATCCACCAATCCGCACTGGGCCCGCGTGGTGGATTACGGCCTATTCCGTCTCCTAGAGAGGAGGCCTGAGTCCCAGCAATAGGAGCATTAAAAAGCTGATGATGATGATGTTCTTTTGCATAAGTAGTAATTTATAGTCAAAATGATTGTTAATTTTATCACATGTTCAAGGGACCACAGACTTAAGTATATGGTTTTAATTTCAACTCTTTATCTCCAAGCGTTCCCAAAATAAAGGGTCTTGACCGACAGACATATAGACACACAACAAAATGATCCTATAAGGGTTTCGATTTTTCCAGAACCCCAAAAAAAAAATTAAAATCCTGCAGCGTGGTATTAGAATTTTCCGCACTGTTAGAACATTATACAATAGCCCAATGTAATATTTTGTATTTTTTTTCCTTTATTTGTATTTCCGCCTTGAGTAAAGCCAGAAATATCAGACTTTTATTAACTAAGAGTGTTTTTAGTATCGTGCGGATTTCATCACGCATGCGGATATGCTCCGCATGCGTAACCTCTGCAAATGTCCTTCTCATACTAGTATTTATGTAACGCGTACAATACGCACGCGGGACGCGTTTTTTTATCTTTTGAAATTTTCTGCGTGATGTAATCCGTATGATATTAATAACACCCTAAAATCAGCTTGCCATCTGATCGTCCAGTAACCGACCGGACCGTTCCCAAGTCGTCGACGGCGCGTACTGTTCCCGCGCGCCTCAAGGAGCTGTCAGCAAACCGTAGAGGCCCAGCCTGCTAGCTGCAGGTAGGCAGGGTCGAAGCCTACTGGGGTCAAGGGCCGCTTTTTGAAAATAAGTTTTAGCCCTAGTATGATAGGCAACAAAGGAATGGGGTCTGTTTTTAGTCAGTAACAGACTGACACTGTTTCCCGCTCCACCCAAGAGCGGGATTTGTCATTGGATGATTTTATCTACCATAAAAAAACACCCTAAAACCTACCTGTGTTCCTTCAATTTCGCTTTGCGTTCCAGGGCCACGGTTTTCTTTCGAATAATGCCACAGCCTATAAATAACTATATTGTGGCCGTAAATGTCATCGAGCCTTCTCGGTCAATTTCGCTGAGAAAATACTACTGTAAAAGTCTCAACTCCACTTTACTAAGGGCCCAAAACTGTGATGAGAGTCACAACCTATCAGCAGGTCTAAAAAGGCCACTTTTGTCATAATATGAATCATATATTTTTTTATACTGCAATATTTACAAGGAATATGATTCTGATATGCAGTGAATTGAGTATGATTCGACTAATTTGTGCAACCATTTTACGAACATTAGAAGAATTGCTTATGATCTGCTAGGAATTCGAAATATGATTTGCTCTAGATGAATTGCTCATGTGACGTTTTTAGGCTAGCTGAAGATCAGATTGGAGCCCTTCAGGTATTTTCTGTTAGGTGTGTTAATTCCTTGTCTTGACTTCCCTGGGTAAAGACTACTTAGCCCAAGTAGAGATTTTTTTCGGTGGGAAAATCATCATCAATCAGGACCTGGCGTGAGAGGTTGCCGCCGCCGATGACACCCACAAGCACACGGCGTTGCTCTTCCCGAGCGGGGCACACTTCTGCCGTGTGTTCCAGGCGGTCCACACATTGGTGACACCCGAACGTCGCTTCCGCACGAATCCGGTGCAGAAATTCCCGAACTGACCGTGTTTAGTAAGAACCTGCGTCATGCAGAAGGTTCCTTACCTTCTCACCGTGAGGTCTTTCCAGTCACTCCTCAAAGAGGAGACCGCCATAATAAGAGATGACCTGGACTTATCGTACATTCTCCCCACCTACAGTTCCTTGCAAAACTGTTAGTCATGATCTTAATCTTTGATATGTTCATCTTGAATTCAACCTAGATAGTGTCGCTAAGGTCTTGTAACAATAAATTTTCAGCAGTCGCTGAACTTGAGCAAATGTTGGGCTGAAGCACGCGTCATGCTCGTGAAGTGGCGCCGTCAGTTGAGACGGGCCATCTCTTAGCTGCCAGTGGCTTATTTCAATTTCTTTTTATTTAATTTTTTTTTTCAATAAGTTCCTATCTACATTGTGCTTACATAATAGAAGCAACAAGAAATATGTAACCAAGATTGTAATATAAGTAACTCCGATTATGATTTATAAAAGTATCCATGGAGTTTCTTGTACGTTCTTCTCCATAGAAATCTACGCTTTGGAACGTGCAATTTGGCTTCACTGTTTTTGACTGACTGACATTTTGACAATTTAAAAAATGTGTCCTGTAAATGGCCAATTTGAGATGAATGTTTTTGAGTTTAAGGAAGAGGAGAAGACAATATTGATGTCACTATGGAAACCTACTTTTGCTAATACAAATAGTACATGTTTGATCGGAGACAAATAGCAATAAACGAACAAGGTTTACATAATTTTTTGAGTGGCCTGTTGGTCTAGAAGTCAGTGCACACAAATTTAGAAAATTTGTAGTCGAACATCGGCTTTGTAATTTTTGCTTCTTATTTATTGTTTTACTCTGAGCGCTCGTAACCACTGTTAATTTCTTAAAATTTAATTGTTTGAAAATTTGATTGACGTAGCATCAATCTTTAACTACTGACCAGTTTTTTTTTTTTTTTTTTTACTGTAGGTAAAATAATCCAATGACAAATCCCGCCCTTGGGCGGAGCGGGAAATAGTGTCAGACACTTACTGACTAATAACCTACCCTGTTCCTTCGCTGCCTTGGTTCCAGGGTCCTGGTATGCATTTTCATACCTTCCCAGAGCCCCAGACTAGGCCTCGACCCTACTGGGCCCCTACGGTTTGCTGACAACTCCTTGAGGCGCACGGGAACAGTGCGCGCCGTAAACGACTTGGGCTCGGTCCGGTCTGTCATAGTTTGTAACAATGTATTGTATTACCGTTTTTTATCGCTAAGCAATAAATAAATAAATTTATCTATAATATGTATGTATTTAGAAATATATAAGTATGTATATCAGTTGTCTAGTACCCATAACACAAGCTCTGCTTAGCTTGGGACTAGACGGTGTTGTGTGTAATAGTTGTGAAATATTATTTTATATTATATAATTGTATATAATTTGTATCCATGCAAACCCCGAACGGGCCACTAGTCTCTCATAATATCAAAGTTAGTCCAGCATTTCTATCTCAAAATTTATCGTAGGATATTACTGCATCTCATCCTGTCACAACAACGCAGCCAGCAATATCTAGACCCGAACATTCGTCACGACTGTCCACGACAAATGGTCTGAAGTGACGTCTGAAATAATTGTCACTATCTCTATAGATAGTTGTTAACACTAGTAGCAGATAGGTATATAAAATTAGAAGGTATTTTTGTTATTGCTTATTTAATAATGATGTATTTTCTGTCAATTATAACATTGCCTTAGACGTGTTACAAAGGTTTTATATACGCGGCTGAATTTTATCGTTTTAATCCCATGGAGGGTCGTGAAACACTATCAATTTGTAAAGATGTAATTAAAAAAATAAAGATTTTTTTTCTAAAACTCGAATTAATATACGAAATTAATTTCTTTAAGTAAACATCAGCTGATCAACATTTCAAAATATTTGTTTGTGACATCTAAAATATTACATGGTATCTTACAAGTAATATTTTAATGTTTTTATCTTGAATAATTTTCGACTGTTACATTGGCCAAACGGTACCAATACAGCTCTTGGCACCATCTTAAGATATTATCTTCATTCAAAACAATACACAGTCCGCTGCGCTAACGGTGCCAATTTCAGACCTAATCAGTAAAACTTATCTTGTTAGACATAAATAACTGAACGTGAATTGAAAAATTTTAATCAAAATAACTATTCTATAAAGTTCACCGCTCACCACACTCAAGTGAGCGCATGGAATTCTGAAAAGTTCACAGCTCACCTCACTCGGGTGAGCGCACATAATTCTGCAAAGTTTACTGCTCACCTCACTCAAGTGAACACACGTAATTTTGTAAAGTTTATAGCTTACCTCACTTATAAGAGAGTGAAATAATGACAGGCGTGTTGGTCTTGTGGTTAGTGACCTTGACTGCTATGCCAGAGATCGTGGGTTCGTTTTCCACCTAAGAAAAATGTTTGTGTGACGACGTCTTGTGCCAGGAAGTAATCTATATTTATGTAAAGTATGTTTATCAGTTGTCTAATACTTATAGCACAAACTCTGGTTGATTCGAGACTAGATGGCGTCCTCTACTGCATCTGACTCAAATGAGCGCACATAAATATTCAAAAAACATAGCTTACTACACCCAACTGAGCGCATACAATTCTGTTAATTAAGTTCACCACACTCAATCGAGCGAACATAATTCTCTAAAGTTCACAGCTCACCACACTCAAGCGAGCGCACGCAAACCTGTAAAGTTCACAGCTCACCTCTCTCAAGTGAGCGCACACAATTCTGTAAAATTCACAACTCACCTCACTCAAGTGAATGCATAGAATTCGAAAGTGAGCTCATTCGTTTTACAAATAAATCTCCGTGAATTCCCAATGAGATACAACTAAAATTTCCAAGTTGTGTAAATTACAATAACGTGAATTACAGTAAACATACAATACCGCTGTTTTGTTTGGAAGTCTAATGAAGTTCGTAAGACTTAGGTGATTAAGCAAAGTCATTACTAGTCATTAGTGAAAACTAATAAGGTTAATAATGGGTAGTTAGCCAAGAATCGTTTAATAACAGATTTGAGATTTTAAACGTATTGGAAAAATAAAACTTTTGATCACCATTCTCGGTCACTGCATGTTGATGATGATAGCAGTTTTTCTAATTGATATTATTTGGGGTTCTGTGACTGAGTTGACAAAAACGGAACCCTGGATAGCCAACAAAGATAATCACTTTATTGTCTTTGTTGGCTATCCGTCTGTCATAGTACATAAGCTGATCGAAGGCAATGACCTGTAGGTAGTTGTCGGTCGTTGCGTATTAACTACCTACAGGTCATTGCACTCGATCAACTGTTTGTGATTAATTTCGTACGTACATGCAGCCTATTGTCGTACTCGGCCAACTGTGGACCGAATTCGTAATTTTTTGTTTTGATTGAAAGATTCCGAATTAGTCCCATAAAAAAATATTTTTGATGTGATGATGAACATCGAAGATATAGAACGAAACTCTTCAAAAAATTATGGCAGAACTGTCGTTTTTATATGTATGTTTATCGATATCTCGGTCAATCATAGACCGATTTTGAAAATTTTTGATTTGGTTGAAAGGTTTTAGTCCCGAGTTAGTCCCATAGAAATATTGTTTTGATTTGATGATAAACTTCGAAGAACGGAACTCTTCAAAATAAAAATATCATAGCAGAACTTTCGTAAAAAGTTAAATAGCTTCGTTTATACATAATTTCTTCGTTTAAAAATTTTATTTTTCGAAACAATCATCAACAATCCTGGAACGCAAAAGGCAATTGAAAGAACACAAGTGGGTTTTAGTCAGTAAAACGTAACATTTCCTCTTGATTCATGAAATTTCGGATACAACCTACTCAAAAAAAAGGTTTACTAAAAAGCTCGTAAAAATGACATTGTCATTTTTCCTTACCAAAAATCTGGTAATTTTTTGTGGAAAAGACAGTAGTTACAAGTTGAAAAACAAATTGGCCCGTACCAAACCCCGGAGGTATTCACAAAGAACATTGCGTTTTAAAATTCAAGCGACTGGGGAGTAGTTGCCTTACTAGAGGAGGATCCGTTTTGAGACGGGTCAGTGTGATAATACCAGATACTTCTTGAAGTTAGTAGGTGTTAGGGCCGAAACACATAACTGTGTTGCGGCACTGTGCTGCTAAAATCGGCAGTGCCGCCCGCCGCTCTTATTCGCGTCGCCGCAACGTAATTTTCAGCGTTTATTGTCGTATCTTACAAGGATAACCAGTCTCTCGAGATTTGTGAGTGTGGATAGACGTTTCTCTGCCACGGATTATAATAAACTTATGCTTATTTGTTAATAATAATATAATATAATGATTGATATATACATTATATATTTACTCGTAAATATTTGATTCAGAAAGCGGTACTCCTGGACACGGCTCGTATTGTTAGGAGGTTCCATTCTCTGGAGTCCTGACCGCCGGTAGCTTGGACCCTGTTCCCGATACCGGTGGGCTACTATCTTTTGTATTTTAAATGTTTTTTTTATTGTTCTTTTTTTATTAACTTAATTGTATTCATTTGTTGACATAAATGTTAAATTCTGTATATAACGTGTAAGAATCCCTTACCAATAAAGTACTATGACTATGACTATGACTAATTGATAAGTTGTTCGTAAATGGAATAAAGAGGAAACATAATATAATATAATTTTCCACCACGCCGTCTAGTCCCAAGCTAAGCAGAGCTTGTGTCAAGACAACTGATAAACATACTTAAGTATATATTTCTAAATACATACATATTATAGATTTTTTTTTTTTTTTTTTTTTTTGTGGTAGGTAAAAATCATCCAATGACGAATCCCGCCCTTGGGTGGGGCGGGAAACAGTGTCAGACTTTTACTGACTAAAAAACCTACCTTTCCATTCCTTGCCTTTATCCTGGGGCCTTTGGTGACAGTCTCACATAACCTTTGGCCCCAGTAGGCTTCGGCCCTGCTGGACCCCTACAGTATGCTGACAACTCCTTGAGGCGCGCGGGAACGGTGCGCGCCGTAGACGACCTGAGCTCGGACCGGTCTGTTACCGGACGGACGGACAGTGAGCTACCCATTGCCCACCGTCCGCGAGCCCGCGCCTACGGTGGCCGGAAATTGGGATCGGAAACCCGGCGGCGGCGGCGGCGTGTCCGCCTTTGCCTAAGGCGGTCGGCCTCCTCCTTTACTAGCATTACTGCTTCGCAGAAGGAGGCGACCGCCTGCCACTCCTCCTCGCTCCGGAGCATGGCTTGAACCAAGCCCCGGCGCGAGAGATCGCCGCCGATCGCCCCCACGAGGACACGGCGCTGCTCTTCCCAAGCGGGGCACACCTCGACTGTGTGCTCCACCGTGTCCACCGGGCGGTCCGCACAGTGGCGACACCCGGGCGTCGTCTCCGCACGAATCTTGTACAGGTACGGACCGAACTTGCCGTGCTCGGTCAGCACCTGCGCCAAACGGAAGGTGACGACGCCGTGGGGCCTTTCCAGCCACGCCTCAAAGAGATACATATTATAGATAAATTACACCCAGACACAAGAATAAGAAGACATTACTGTATTTAAAATAAACGACAAAGAAGATACTGGTTATATCCATTGACTGGCCTGTTGGTCTAGTGGTTAGTGGCCCTGACTGCTATGCCGGAGGACGTGGGTTCGATTCCCACCCAGGACAAATGTTTGTGTGATGAGCACGATCATTTGTTCTGTGTCTGGGTGTTATTTATCTATAATATGTATGTATTTAGAAATATATAAGTATGTTTATCAGCTGTCTGGTACCCATAACACAAGCTCTGCTTAGCTTGGGACTAGACGGTGTTGTGTGATAGTTGTGGAAATATTATATATTATTATTTAATAAAGCTATGGTATTCGCGGCACGGTGCAAACCGCAAAATTCTGCGTTGTGGCGGGCGTCACCGCCGATTTTAGCAGTGCGGCGTCGCAACGCGGTTATGTGTTTCAGCCCTAAGGAGAAATGATAGAGAGAAGATCAGACCTAAAAAGTTATGCCAAATGGGAACTAAATCTCATTATTTTTGTAAACAAAAAACTAACTGGCTAAGTGCGAATCAGATTCACTCAATATGACCAGTTTCGTAGATACTATTAATTTTGTAAAAACCCAGTAAAAACGTTGAAAAAACATTACACCGGGAAGCCTAACCCTCTCGCTCACAAAAAGACGATTACAATGTGCAAGAAAGGGATAGAAATAGGAATTACAACAACCAGCCAAAAAAGTGAATCTATCACGTATAGAAACAGCGTAACCAAGAGTTATAACTGGTTGACATATTTTGATTTTCTGAATACCTATAATTGGCTAGCAGTCATCTCCAAAGGGCTTAGCCAAGTTGATAATTTACAATATCGTTAACGCTAGTGTAAAACTTCTTCTTTTGTAAATGTATGGGAATGACGTCATGAGATGACGATCATTCTCAGTCACGTGGTTAGAACAAAGGAATCGGTGGCATTGTCGACTCGAGGCGATCGACTAAAGAGAATCGAAACGAAACGGTCGTAACTTGACTAGGCTTGCAGGCTTTATTAGATTCTCAAAAATGATTTTTCGGCATACTTTAAAAAGTTTGTTCAGAAATATTTACTGTGTTTTTTATAGTATATACTTAGGCACGCGTATTTTTCTTACTAATTTTTTCAAGTGGTTTGTTTGTTCAAAACCAATTACTTTTCTGTGTTTGTTTTTCAAAGAAATAGACTCCTAGGATAACAAGTTTTTTTGTTATTATAGCTATATTACACAACACCGTCTAGTCTCAAGCTAAGCAGAGCTTGTGTTATGGGTACTAGACAACTGATAAACATACTTATATGTTTCTAAATACATACTTATTATAAATAAATTACACCCAGACACAGAACAAATGATCGTGCTCATTACACAAACATTTGTCCTGGGTGGGAATCGAACCCACGACCTCTGGTATAGCAGTCAGGGCCACTAACCACTAGACTAATAGGCCAGTCAAAAGTAGTGAATTGGTATTATGTATGTGATTTTATAATTGTTAGTGAACGCACTCACTATACAGGAGTAATTCTTAGTATAAGGGATCGTTTAAAAAAATATATCTTAAGGGCCTAGGGTTGCCAACTTATTTACAAGAAATAAAGTATTTTTTATCTGAGATGAATTTAAACAGTATTTTAGAAAAAATATTTTATACTTTATTGTAGGCACTAAAAAATGCAAAAATTAAAGATCTGGCTCTGTTGCTATTCTCACGCTGCTATGTTTTCATTACAGAAAGTTGTTAATTATGAGACAATTTTAGTAATATTTTTTAATTCTTCTAAGATAATAAATGGCTCCATTTCTAGCCAGTAGGAACTCACTTCAAGAAACACACATTTGTTCGCAAGCGTTTTGATGCTGAAAACAGTATTTTGTATACTTTTTATTTTTCAACAGAAAAAAGTATAATTAAGTGAAAAACAGTATCATACTGTTTTTAACAGTACAATTGGTAACCCTAGAGGGCGCTCTAGACTCCTAAAATAAAAAAAATCCTTATGTGCTTTTATTCCCATACCCATATAATCAATTTCATTAAAATCCGTTTACGTTTTTGTGCTTGGAGGAATGACAAACAAACCCTACATACAAACTTTCGCCTATAAAATATTAGAGTAAAGTGTGATACTGACCTCACTCAACAAATCATCCTGTATACTTGCGAGGTACCTACGGTACGCTTCGTAGTAAGAAATTGGCACGCTCACTTCAAAGGTGGCGATTGCCTCGGGACTCAGAACTCAGTCTGTAATATTGAATTCAGTTCATTTAGTAATTTTTTTTGAACTATTAAGCAGACTGGTGGTTTTAAAAATGTGAATCTTTTAAGAATAGAGTAACAGTTTCTATGATTCATTACTTTTAAAGAATTGCAGTCTTGATTATTCTCCATTCCAATAATACATTTGTACTATTATTATTTTCTTTATTAATACATATAAATTATATTTTTAAATATTTTTATAAAAAAAACACATTAAAAAAACATGTCCCACCGGTATCGGGAACAGGGTCGGTCCCCACTATTATTATTATTATTAAAAGGCTCATCATCACTCCGCCACAAAGATTGGTCCTGTGCGTCTCCAATCTATTCAATTCCCGCAAGATATTGTGCCAGTTTGTCAAAATTACTCTACCCAACTCTACCCAACTCTACCCAACTCTACCCAACTCTACCCAACTCTACCCAACTCTACCCAACTCTACCCAACTCTACCCAACTCTACCCAACTCTACCCAACTCTACCAACTCTAACCAACTCTACCCAACTCTACCCAACTCTACCCAACTCTACCCAACTCTACCCAACTCTACCCAACTCTACCCAAATCTACCCAACTCTACCCAAATCTACCCTACTCAACCTTTTTTTTAGTGGTGAAAATCATCCAATGATATCTCCCGCCTTTGGGCGGAGCGGGAGATCGTGTCAGACTATTACTTCGTTGAATTTCATACCAAGACCGAATCTTCCTTTCAGAAACCGATCCGAAATAAAATCTAAACCGATTTTCAGCCATCCTGATGTTGAGAAATTTAAAAACTACTGGATCCATTTTAAAAATTCTTTCACCATTAGAAAGCTACATTTTCACTGAGTAACTTATACTATTTTCTACTTAAAACCGAAAACAATTACATAAACAGACAAGCTACAATAATAACTACACAAAAACAAAACAAACGTAAGTGTGTGTGTATTTAATATTTAATTTAAATAATTTAGGTAGATACAGATCAGTCATGCTATTCTTTAGGAAAACGCAGTGCTGCCTCAACGCCCGAACACCCAAATAGGATACATTGGATTGTCAACCTAATATATCTAAGAATTGGATTGTTAATTCAATGTATCCTATTTGGATGTTCGTCGTTGCCGCAGCGTTGCGTTTTCTTAGAGAATAGCACCACTGTTCATAATTCTATTTGCTTGATTTATAAAACTGGTAATTGTATGTAATGTGTGGTTATTGTATGTGACTAAAATACTATCGCCTAAATAATTGCATGCCATCACTAAATGGCGAAATGTGTCTTTGTACCTACTCTCTCATAATAACATCTTTGTACCCACTTTGTACCTACCAAATTTTACGCAAATAAATGATATTATATACACCGTTAAATTTGATTGTTTTAATCCCGTGGAGGGTCGATTCAGTACATGAAACCCTATCGATTTGTAAAGTTAAACTTTTTATATACTCGAATTAATTTACGCATGTACGAAATTAATTTCTTTAATTAAACGTCAGCTGGGCGAGTTCAATAACCTTTAGGTAGTTAGTATGCGATGACCGACAACTACCTATAAGGTCATTGACTCGTTTACTTAAAGAAATTAATTTCGAACATGCGTATATTAATTCAAGTTTTAGAAAAAAAGTACTTTATTTTTTTATGTTATCTTTACAAATCGATAGAGTTTCATGTACGGTTCTACCCTCCACGGGAATAAAACGATCAAAATTTACCGGTGTATATTTTGATCGATTTTTTTATTATTATCGAGAGACACGCCTTTGTCCACTATCTCACCTGATGGTAAGCGATGACGTGGCCGAATATGGAGCAGGCTTGCCAAGAAGTAGTTTATTATTATACAACTACACATGCTAGCAAGAAATATTTTCACCATCCGAAAAGAAATAAATTACTATCCAACGTAAGTGGTGATAAGGAAAAAACAATACGGAAAAAAATCATTAATAATGAACAAGTACCACCGCCTCGAGGGATCAATTATTCAAGATTCTGCAGTATTTCTTATTCTTCTTCGGTTAAGAAAATAATGGGCTTTTGGATCCTTATTTATAATACTTGGTACCTAATATAATTACGAATGTGAGAACCATTATGAAGATTTGAAAATTACTAAACTTTTGTGATTGATGGGTTTTTTTTTTCGTGGATAAAAATCATCCAATAACATTTCGCCCTTGGGTGGAGCGGGAGAAAGTGTCCGACTCTTACTGACTAAAAAACCCACCCCGTTCCTTCGTTGCCTTTCATACCGGGGCCGGGCCTTCTTTTCAGAAGGGAAATTTGCCAAGTTCAGTACATTTTGACCAGTTAGGCAAACATAAATGTACTGCACTTCGCAAATGTTTTTCACGATTTCCGGTTTGGTCCCATAGTAAAAGTTGTTTGTTATCATAGTATCGTTCACTAATTACCAGTCACCCTAAATATTTATTCCAAAACATGGACCACTCTGTCTCAATTACAGCAGAAAGTTGAAACTGTTCAATTTGCAAATTACATTAACTTCTCCGCTGGGGCGATTGTTATTATACTGGACCAACACGACAGCCGGGTGAAATTTGGGCGAGATATGGTTATTGGTATATATATGGAGGACCTAGACTACTCACGAGCTACGGTTTCTTTTGTAGCTCGCTGTCCGATCTTCCGATAACCGACCGAACCGAGCCCAAGTGGTCAAGTCGTCGACGGCGCGTACTATTCCCGCGTGCCTCAAGGAGCTGTCAGCAAACTGTAGAGGCCCAGCCTGCTAGCTGCAGGCAGGCAGGGTCGAAGCCTGCTGGGGTCATGGGTCGACTTCTGAAAGGAAGGCTCGGCCCTGGCACGATAGGCAACGAAAGAACGGGGTAGGTTTTTAGTCAATAAGAGTCTGACACTATTTCCCGCTCGCCCTAAGGGCGGGATCTGTCATTGGATGATTTTACTTATCATAAAAAAAGGAACTAGACTACTGGGATACCCACTAGGCCCAAATTTATCTATACTTCATCTATTTTGGTACTTAACTAAATGTAAACAATCTTCACAGTCATGTCTTTTATATCTAAAAAATGTCTAAAAATGTTATCCAAAAATGTTTAAAATTAGCTAGGTAATTAACAAAATTTAAATAATCTTTTTATGTCTTCTTTATGATTTTTTTAAATAAAAAGATATATCAAGATTGTTTACCTTTAGTTAACTACCTAAACAGATGGAATATAAGTGTCTGTGGGCGACTCACATATATTTATACAGTTTACACACTACACGTTAACAATACATAATTTATACAAATGACCTACATCTATTTATATATATTTACACATTAATATATAATATAATTATTTCCAAGTTAACAACACACTAAACATAACATACAGATTAATAACGTGACGCATTGGACACGCGCATTGTAGATGATACGCCGGTGACATATTTCCATCTACCGCCACGTTGTTAAATTCGTTTCTTACCAGTTACGATCTACACCGCCCGCTAGACATACGTGCGCTCGCGCCGATATAACTTGTCGACAATCTACCAACGATAACTCGCTTAATGCGTGGTTCATTCTTAGCGCCTTTTGTGTAATTTTGTTGTTGTGTTGTGTGTCAGAACAAAATACACCTGGATACATCGAAGGACATTTATTCATTCACCAACCCAGTAAGTAAACAATAAGCACACATCATCTAAGGAGAGCAGTGGTGGCCGAGTGGTAACGGCCCCGCCTTACGAGTTGTAGATCGTGGGTTCAAACCCAGCCAGGCGCATTACTTTGTGTAATTTATTTCATCACCACTGCTCTCAAAAACGGTGAAGGAAAACCTCATGAGGAAACCAGCATGTTCTAGAACCAAAAATTCGAAGACATGTGACATCCACTAATGCGCACTGGGCCCGCGTGGTGGATTACGGCCCATTCCCTCTCCTAAAGAGGAGGCCTGAGTCCCAGCAGTGGGAACATTATAAGGCTGATGCAATGTAACATCACCTAAACAACTAAACGTGAAATTGACATCACTATACATAGTTTAAAACTTTGCGACGGATTTTGATGCGGTTTTTTTTTTATAGAGTGATGCAAGAGAAATGTTTATATATTTAATTATAAGATCCTGATAAGGAAAAAGAAAGGAAGCAAATAAGAAGACTAGTTTTAGTCACTTTAGTTACGTTAAGTGGTATTTTAACGTATTTACGTATTTAGATACCATGAAAAACAGAAAAAATATAATTAATTTTCCCCTGATAATTCCTTAAATTATTTTTATTGTTCAAGCGTTTATTAGGTACTAGCTTGCATTCTCAACTCCTAAAAATGATTTTTCACCATTACTCAAACTCCAAGTGGACACCGGTGTCCGCACACCTATTGTCTTTCTATTGTGTCTCTAATTACCGTATTCAAAAGGTTAACACTCTCCTTACCAACATTATGGCTTTCAAATAACGTTTTCGAATTCTAAATGAAGACTCTGCATACCGAACTACGTAATTCAAATATATCTCCAGCGCCGAATGTAATACGTCCCATTGCGCCCATCATCGTTAATTGGGCACTGCTCCAATTCAGCCTACACCACTGAGCCCGTTAGTTATGCATACTGATATAGTAAGAGCTGTCATCCAGTTTACTGATATCGGTTTTCCCACTGAGGAATCACGTTTTTATAATAGTAACCTTCTTCCTTATACAGGGTGTATCTGACATCGTACCACAAACGAATACCATGGATCCAGTACATGATTCTGGATGTCCCAGTGGTGGAATTTTTGATCTGTTTTTTTTCTTATTTTTTTTATTTACGTTTTTTTTTTTCATTTAAAAGGGTATAAAATCGTTATTTTAATATTTTTAGCGAAAAAATGAATTATTTACTTCTAAAATTCTTCTAAAATTAAAAATGCTGTCGGGGTTGATTAGAATAACGATTTTATCAACCCCTATAACTTTATTTTACCTACCATAAAAAACCCCTACTTACAACTTTTTAATTAATTAATGTTTATAATTTTTTTTTTTTTTTACTGAAAATATCATCGAGGTTGGTTAGAATAATGATAAATAATCAAATACAAAATAAGTTATATAATAACATTTTTGGTAAAAGCATACTAAATAATCTGATTTTGTATAAAAACCTAACAAAAGTATCGCATATTAGGTGTGGTTGAAATTTAAAGACTAATGAATCACAATAAATGACATTGTCACTCTCAGCTTCAGTTCAGAAGTGAAGTGGCAAACTGTCGATATATTTTATAGAGCTGGTAGACTGTGTAATGTGTAAATTAGGTTTAGGGCAATAAACGAAGCGTGTGCCGACAAATGCGACACCGTTCAACGTAGAATTAATTCACGAGGTTTGGGTTAAGTTTTGAACTTTTTCTGGAATATACTCGTATTATTTTTAATTATATTAAGAGCAGTGGTGGCCGAGTGGTAACGGCCGCGACTTATGAGTTGTAGGTCGCGGGTTCAAACCCAGCCAGGCGTATTACTTTGTGTAATTTATTTCATCACCACTGCTCTCAAAACGGTGAAGGAAAACATCGTGAGGAAACCGGCATGTCCTAGAACTAAAAATTCGAAGACATTTGACATTCACCAACCCGCACTGGGCCCGCGTGGTGGATTACGGCCCATTTCCCTCTCTTAGAGAGGAGGCCTGTGTCCCAGCAGTGGGAACATTAAAAGGCTGATGATGATGATGATGATTTTTAATTAGTACTTTGCTAACGACTTTGTTTGCGAGAAAGTTAAAAAAAAACTGTAACACCGCTTTTGAGGATAGTTTTGAAAAACTAATAATAACGGTCTTTTTTATTCATTTTTGTTTGTATTAAGTTTACAGTATATTAACTCAAGAAATTTAAATTCTCCACGTCAATTTTTTGTCATCTTAAACTAGATGAGGCCGGTGTTTCCTATCTGACTACCCTGAGAAGAAACATTAAAACAAATTCAGGGGTTGTTGTTCAAAATTTTTGTATTTTTTTGTTTCTTTTTCTTTGCTTGGGTTACTATTTGTACCAACTTTCAAGTATGTCGGTACGTGGAATGAGATTTTGCAATTCCATTATCACCCTCTTCCATTGCATTGCATTGCATCAGCCTTATAATGTTCCCACTGCTGGGACTCAGGCCTCCTCTCTAGGAGAGGGAATGGGCGGTAATCCACCACGCGAGCCTAGTGCGGATTGGTGAATGTCACATGTCTTCGAATTTTTGGTTCTAGGACATGCCGGTTTCCTCACAATGTTTTCCTTTACCGTTTTGAGAGCAGAATTACACAAAGTAATATGCCTGGCTGGGTTTGAGTTCCAGTGGCGTAGCTAGTCCCACGGGGGCCCCGTATCAAAATTCCCACTGGGGCCCCAATAAAAAAAATGGTACTTTTTTACAAATGCTTGGCTTACCTTACGAGACGGTTGTAGATAACATGTTGAAAATTTTTGCCTGCGTCGGGGCCCCTGTTGGGCGGGGGCCCCGTATAATTGATACGGCAGATACGGCGGTAGCTACGCCCCTGTTGAGTTCGCACCTATAACTCGTAAGTCGGGGTTATTACCTCTCGGCCACCACTGCTCTAAAACGTCACACTTTTAAAGGATGAATTTCCAAAACACACCTCCTTAGTACTTGCCTACGTCATAAAAAACCTAGTGGCTAGTGCAAAATTTAATGTCCCTAGTTCCAGTGTTTTCAGCTGTACGTTGATATGTCAGTCAGTCAGTTCTCTTTTGGTCTAACCTTAGAATAAATCAAAACAGCGAAAGATAGATGACTCGCCTGTAGCGCGTGGACCGCTAAAATTGTGCCTATGTGGCACGATTTCACATCGGTTTGCAATCACACACATTCGGCGGCTAACACTATTTCACTCGTACGACAGCGTCGGCTCTTATCTCTGTCCTTCTCTAACAGTGACTATAGGTTTGCGACTGTGATGACACTGATCATAGATGTGTGACTTTCAAGTCCAGGTTTTCTAATTGCGATGTTAGCGCATAACGTATCTTATAATATATCAATAATATAGACAAATCAACCCGTCAGTATCTTCCTTAATATGTTTAGAATTCGTCGACAAAATCTGGCAGTATCTCATAACTTGCACCTTACAGTTAATATGGTCGGAGATCAACGAGGCGACATCTGTCGATGACGTCAGTGTGCGAAATTAGATGGTTTTATCTTTAGTAAATTTTCTCTTATCTGTATGGTCTGGTTTTCATACTCAGTCCTTGATGGATCATTCTTCATGGTCTAGTGGTTCATGGCTTTATCTGCCGGAGTGATACCGGAGGTTGTGGGTTCGCTTCATTTCCCGCACAGAACAAATAGTTGTATGACTTTCAGATAGTTATTTCTCGCCTTCTGTATGCCAGATTACATGTTAGTAAACGCTTCCACGATACAAGAAGGAAATAATAAAAACGGTAATTTAAAAAACTAAAAAACCCGACTGCTTTTCTGAGCATTCATGAAAAAGCCCTAAAACAAGAAAATCTGGCAGTCGGGACCCATTCTAGAATTGAGAGCACATACCTATATTACATTGCAGATTACTCCAATCTATTGACTAAACGGCTGACTTTCTAGAATGGGTCCCGACTGCCAGATTTTCTTGTTTTAGGGCTTTTTCATGAATGCTCAGAAAAGCAGTCGGGTTTTTTAGTTTTTTAAATTACCGTTTTTTATTTTTTATTTTTTTAGTTTTATTTTATTACGATATCACTTTCAAAGTAATTACGAATCTAAAGACACCTCTCAAACTAAAATCCATCGAGCCGTTCAGGTCGCAGATCATGCCAAACATTTGAATTTGGCGCTACAAATCCGCCATTTTGTTTTTTTTTTTATTTTGATATACCCAGTGTCACTCTCACAGTAAATACGAATCCTACGACACCTCTCAAGCTAAAATCCATCGAGCCGTTCAGGCTGCAGAGCGTGCCAAACAATTATACATACATACATACATACATACTTACATACATACATACATACATACTCTCGAAAAACATAACCCTCCTTCTGGCGCAGTCGGGTAATAATAATAATAATATAATATATTCCACAACTATCACACACAACGCCTTCTAGTCCCAAGCTAAGCAGAGCATGTTATGCGTACTAGACAACTGATAAATATACTTATATAATTCTGAATACATACATATTATATATAAATTACACCCAGACACAGAACAAATGATTGTGCACATTCCACAAACATTTATCCTGGGTGGGAGTCGAACCCACGACCTCCAGCTTAGCAGTCAGGGCCACTAGCCACTAGACCAATAGGCCAGTCAATGTATAAAAAGCCCGGCCGCTATAATCTTATTACTTGCACCTCACAGCTAATGTAGTCAGCGCTAAGCGACTCAACATCTGTCGACGTCCTTTAGTGTGTATGCGAAAATTGAATTACTTCGTTTTTTAATAGAGTATATAGGCTATTTACCTACACACGTACTATAAGCGTATCTTTTTTTTAGGCAGGAAAATCATCACTGACTAAAAACACACCCCTGTTCCATCGTTGCCTATCATACCGGGGCTTAATCTTTCTATCAGAAGCAGACCCTTGGCCACACTAGGCTTCGACCCTGCTGGGCTCCTAAGGTTTGCTGACATCTCCTTGAGGCGTGCGTGACGAAGAACGGTTACCGGACGGTCGGACATCAGGACAGGGACAGGATCCTGATTTCCAGCCAGCGTGAGGCCCGTTGCCTCACACGAGCGGCTGTCTCCTTTGCTAGCATTACTGCTTCGCAGAAAGAGGCGACTGCCTGCCACTCCTCCTCGCCGATCGTTGCCGATCGTTGGCGGTTCTCTGCTCAAGCGGGGCACACTACCGTGTGCTCTATTGTGTCCTCTGGACGGTCCACACAGTGGTGACACCCGGGCTTCACCTCCGCACGAATCCGGTGCAGGAACCTCCCGAACTGACTATGTACTCTAAACCTGCATCTTTCTGACACTATCCTTTGCCCCACTCAAGGGCGCGGAGGCGCGGATATGTCATTGAATGATTTTCCCGCCTAAAAAAACAAATCATTTAAAACACGAGTATTATAATAAAACTTGAGCAATGCATAAAAAATCGTCCGCCATAATCTCCTAACTTGCACGTCACAGCTAATATAGCCAGACTTAAACGACGCGACATCTGTTGGTGACGTACTTAACTAACAAATAACCTGGCACCGTTTGCTCACTGAAGTACGAGTTTATAACGTAGAATGAATTAGGTGTTGTTTTATCTTTGAATTTTGAATAAAATTTGCATTAAAGTGAAAGCGTCAAGGTAGACATTTCAGTCGAAACACGTCCTCTGTTGAACATAGGCCTTTCCCAAGTGTCGCTGCAACTACCAGTCATAAGCGACTCGCTTCTTTCGGGTTCCCGTGACCCTCACCAGGTCATCAGTCCATCTCCAACCCAGCGTCTTCCATTACGTGAACTTCCATTCGGCCACATCAAACATCTGTTCTACGAGCAATGTGCCCTGCCCGCTGCCACTTAAGTTTGGTGATTCTTCGGGCTATGTCGGTTAATTTGGTTCTCTTGCGGATATCTGAATTTCTAATGCAATTATTCAACCTGATGGTAAACAGTGATGCAATCGTTGATGGTGAGGTGCACTAGTTTATTAAGAGCCTATTCACTCTAGCCTTGAAAACACCTACATTATAATTATACGAGAAGATTGCTATAGTCAAATTGTTCCTGTCATTCGATATACCCGGTATAAACGACGAGGCGCTTAGTCTGGACCGTAGAGTAGTCTGGTATCAACAACGTAAGGGTGGACATAGAAAGTTGATGGCGGAATTAAGTCATGTAATTCCTGCGCACACTCCAAAATGTATCCTGTAAAATGGTGGTAAAATGATACCAAATTAGCATGTGTTATACATTTTTATTTTCAGAATTTTACTCATTAAAATCATCAATAAAACCCTGTCAGTTCGTCTAAATTTACATAGAATGCCATTAAATTAATTGAACTAATCTAATACAGAACTGAATTCAAGGAGAGCTTTGAGTGTGATTAACATTCGCGGAATGGGTGACATTACATGTCACGCAAACGTAAATACTGAACCGGAACCGTGGCACCATAAACAATATACACCGTTAAATTTTGATAGTTTTAATCCCGTAGAAGGTCGATCCAGTACATGAAACACTATCGATTTGTAAAGATAAAGTCGAATAAGAGGCGTCAGTGTCTTGAAAAAGTTTTTTGATACACGTGCAAATTTTTCACTGCAGCCCTCGACTCCATAACACATTCGCCGACGGCTTATGCGAATTCCGCCTCGGTCGTAATGACAAACTTTCTGCACTTGTATCAAAGCGCGCCACATCATCAAGTTCAGGTCGTTCGTGGTACGAGTTCCAACCCACCATATACAGACATTCTTGAAAGAGGTGTTCTGGCCGCAAGGTGTTTTTTTTTTATGGTAGGTTTTTTTTTTTTTTTGTGGTAGGTAAAATCATCCAATGACAAATCCCACCCTTGGGCGGAGCGGGAAGTAGTGTCAGACTCTTACTGACTAAAAACCTACCCTGTTCCTTTGTTGCCTATCATGCCGGGGCTGAGCCTTCCTCTCAGAAAACGGCCCTTAACCCCATCAGGCTTCGACCCTGCCTATCTGCAGCTAGCAGGCTGGGCCTCTTCGGTTTGCTGACAGCTCCTTGAGGCGCGCGGGAACAAAACGCGCCGTCGACGACTTGGGCTCGGTCCGGTCGGTTACCGGACGATCGGACAGCGTGCTACCCATTGCACGCCGTCCGCAAGCCCGCTTCTACGGTGGCCGGAAATCGGGATCGGAACCCCGGCGGCGGCTGGGGCGAGCGCCCCGTTGCCTCTGCCTGATGCAGTCGGCCTCCTCCTTTGCTATCATTACTGCTTCGCAGAAGGAGGCGACCGCCTGCCATCCCTCCTCACTCTGGACCATGGCCTGAACCAACCTGGCCGCAAGGTGTCGTATATCGACGTTTTCGCCACGGTTACACGACACCACGCAGCGCAACAAGACGCCGACTACATTACGTGTATAATTATAATTAAATAAGTTTTTTGATAATGTGTATAGGTCGTATAGGTTTATTCTTATTTAAGATTATTTAGTTAGCGATTATTGTATGAATTTTATCTATGGGATTCCGTTGCTTGAAAATAACATGGTTATTATTATTTACGTGTATGTATAACTCAAAACCCTGAAGTCCTGGACCTTTGGAATGCGTACGAGGAGTCGAAACCAACTCGCAGAGGCCCTTTAGATACTTTTAATGGAACGTGATGCCAACCGACGATTATTCCTGTACGCGCAATGCTAGTTGCATCCAAGGACAAAACCCGGTTGGTGAAAACTATTGTGGCATATGGAAAACAAAGACTAACTGGTCAAAATGTACTGAACTTGACTCTTTTTTTGCGATTTCAGGTTTGGTCCTAGTCACCCTATATATCTCAGAACCCTGAGGTCCTGGGCCTTTGGGAGGCGTACGAGGGGCCGCAGCCAACTTACAGAGGCCCTTTAAACAATTTAATGGAATATTCCGATGATTACAACAATCATTGCACAATAGCTACAATAGTCCTGTTAGTGATGATGGGCCGCGGAGTTCTTTGCTCTGCCATACTACCCTGCGATCGTTAGTGTCAAGCACTACAGGTTTGCGCCAGTTCTTGTTAGCTAGGGAGAGCGGGGTGAATCCCTTGTCCACCGCCACTACATCTCGATGCATACCCATGTCGGCAGCTAGGAAATATTCCCTGAGGCTGCATACCTCACGGTTGTATAGGGTCTTGGCATTTAAAAAAACTCTACACCCACACTGCCGCGGGATTATTATTATCAAAATGTACTATTGCCATCGACACGTTACAAAGGAGAATGATTCAATAACCCAGTCTCACACAGTCGAGTAAAAACGGCCTGTCTATCACTCCACAATTCACTTACTTAAGTTACATATTCCACAGAATTCCATTAGGAGCCTACATGACACTCAGACTTGTATAATCAATATAACCCACACATTGTGCTGGGGAAGGCAATTAAAATGTTCTACCGTACATAGAAACGTGTTGGTATGTCTTGGGATCTTATTAACACGCTAGTTTTCTGTTTTTAGGGTTCCGTAACTCAAAAGGAAAACACGGAACCCTTATGGGATCACTTTGTTGTCTGCCTGCCTGGAGAACACGTGAAGGTATCGAGATGAAATTAAAACCATATATTCAAGTCTGCGGTCCCAAGAAGCTGTGAGCAAATGAAACTTCTAAGTTAAAGGAAGAAAACTCAACGACAGTCTCAAGGGAATCAAAATTCATAGGCAGTGGCGTAGCTAGTCCCACAGGGGCCCCGTATAAAAAGTCAGACAGTTCCGTATAAAAAAAAATGGTCCTTTTTTGCAAATGTTTGGTTTACCTTACGAGACGGTTGTGGATAACATGTTGCGATTTATTTGCCTACTTCGGGGCCCCTGTAGGGTGGGGGCCCCGTATAATTGATACGGCAGATACGGCGGTACCTACGCCCCTGTTCATAGGGTATTTCCCGTTGACCTTGAAATTTTGCTGAAGCAAAGTCTTATAGAACAAATACAATAATACATCTGAAAATTGGTAGCTATGTCACAGTAAAAAAAATACTTTTTTCGATTCCAAAAAATTTTTGAGACTCAATTCGAGAATTGGACTATTTACATAAATTGGTTTGTACGGAACCCTCAGTGTGCGAGTCCGACTCGCGCTTGTCCAGTTTTTTTTTAAGTGGGAAATTCTTTGATGACTTCTCCTGCTCTAGGGCGGAGCGAAAGTCAGTCATCCTTTGCGTCTTAGATTTCTTTTAAAAAAATCGCCGTGATTTTATTAAATCAGCTATCGGTCATTCTCCAATTCGGCGTTCTTTGCCTAATTACCGTAACCTTTTTTATTTTTCACTGATTTGACTTAAACACATTAAATTATGAAAGAAATTAAAGATACGAATTCAATAATTAATGTGGCATGTAACAATTAATAGTGGTTTTCTAGTTATTGAGACTAAAAAATTTTATGAGTACGGTAACACTATGCAACACCGAAAAAATGACCGATATTCCGGATGGTGATTCGTATTATGTATACCTTATAAACGATAGACCACACATTTATATTTAGATATCACATCCCAAAACCGAAATCTCACTTTGCTTACTTTGCGCAACACTTGTTCGAGCGTACATGTTCGATTAGGTAGATCATTAATATGTACAAAGCAATATTACTCTTAAATTTACAAAATGTCGCATTTTTCTGTTAAGTTTCACCTAATTTGTTCAATTTGTGGTCAATTAATTCATAAAAGTGAAAAAAATTGTGCCATTTTCGGTTTAGTTTGAGAGTATTACTAATTTTAAACTAAAATTGAAATTTAAAATCTAGCACTAATTGTGGGTTAATAGTATGTTGTTTAAAATGGTATAAATATTTGACGAGTTGTCCTATAGGTAATATTTAAAAACCAGATACTTTTTGGTGGACTAATGCAGTGCTGTAAACCTAAAAATCATGTTGGCGTCTATAACTGCACAACTACTGTGAAAGGTTTTTCAAAAATTCGAAACTTTCAGTGAAGTATGCTAATATGTCATCAGTGGCAATGAAGATAATTCTCCAGACACCTAAGTTGGTTTGATAAAAAAAAAAATTATAAAAGCACTCTCCAAAGGCGGATCTGAATTTTTGTTTCTCAAACACTAAGTGGGGCAAAAACCAATGACAATTTCTTTGCTCCTGGCATATGAGCACTAATTAAAGATTCCAATTTATTATATAGCCTCCTTAGTACATATATATCGATGATAGCCTCAGTCCCATTGAAAAAATGCATGGTCAGTTTAATTTGTTGACATTACAAAAAAAAAATCCTTGGGAATCACAAGTTACGAGACTTCTATGAAAAACTTAACATGTTTTCAAATGTGTATCATAAGCGAAGATGCAAAATGTCTTTGAAAATCCATTTCTTACACTCCCGTTTAAGTTTCTTTCCGTATACATGGGTGTAATAAGTGATGAACACGGTGAAAAATTTCATCAAAAAATTACAGGGTATAAAAAGCGTTATCAAGGTAGATGGTTGCCAGCCATGCTTGTGGACTACCGTAGGATCCTTCAGAGGGACACTGCCACTAATGACTATAAGAGGAAAGCCAATCGTTCCAAAAAAAAAAGGTTTTTTTCATGTAGAATAACAATTTATGTTCCTACTTCATATAATTTTAAGTAAAATCACTAAATACCTTTCACTACTAAACTTGATGTGATGTAAAAAAAATATTTATATATTTCAATTAGGCCTAGGGTGGGGAATCGTAATTACGTACAGTGAACCCAGTGAATTTGTCTTTTTTCTATTTTGTTGCATAGTGTAATTAGAAAGAAAAATATTTTTAATGTAACGGTAATTAGAAAATATCATCAAGTCTATGTAAAATATGATATAATAAAATGATAATAACACACACTTATAATTTGTACACATATAATTATAATTAAAGCAATAGAATTAAAGATGTCCCTCATAACCATAATAAATAGTACAAAAAAGACACTTTATCATTACTATAATTTATTAAAAATTAGACACTTTCAATAAAACTCAGGTAAAAACAAACTAAATAAAACAAACATTGTTTTAGTTGGTATTTTTTTTAGTTTGTTGAAACGATATTTATAAAAAAAGTTGAGTAGGATGGAACTTAAAAGAATAATATTCTAAATCTTCTTAGATAATAAAGATAGATCTATCTTTCGCTTAAAGCTACTCACAGCTCTTTTAAGATTTGCTTATATTAATATTACTAAGTACATATATACTCGATAAAGAATCATCATAATTATACACTCGACTAGTATGTCATAAATTTCAATTAGTCTTGTTTTATAGTAATTTTCTATTTAAAAATAACAAGCAAACAAAAAACAATATAAAAACAGAATATAAAGATTAATGTTTTAAAAATAGATTCTTCTTATCTTTAATACTATTATTTGGAACGTTTGTCATTGTTTTAAAGGAAAACGTTGGAATCAAGAGACACGGAGCCCAAAAACTGTCTGTGTTAGATCATAATCATTTCAGCCAAAAGACGTCCACTGTTGGACATAGGCCTCCCCCAAGCGTCGCCACAATGGCCAGTCCTGTGCGTCTCGCATCCATCGGACTACAGCGACCCTGACCAGGTCATCGGTCCACCTTGTCGGAGGCCTTCCAATGCTGCGTCTTCCGGTACGCGGCCGCCACTTCAGAACCTTTCGGCCCCAACGGCCATCTGTTCTGCGTGCAATGTGCCCTGCCCATTGCCACTTATGTTTGACAATTCTACGTGCTATGTCGGCAACCCTGGTTCTCTTGCGGATATCTTTATTCCTGATTCGATCACGCAAGGAAACTCCAAGCATAGCCCTTTCCATTGCCCTTTGGGTGACTTTAAGTCTTCTTATGAGGCCCATTGTAAGCAACCACGTTTCAGAGCCATATGTCATCACTGGCAATATGCACTGGTTATATAAATCGCACTATGTTAGATAAATTTACGCTATTTCCCGCCTTTTCGAACCTCTCAAACCTCTCCTGGGCGGAGCATCGCCGTGTCCTCGTGAGGGCGATCGGCGGCAGCGATCTCTCTCGCCGGGCCTTGGTTCAGGCCATGGTCCGGAGTGAGCAGGGATGGCAGGCGGTCGCCTCCTTCTACGAAGCAGTAATGCTAGCAAAGGAGGAGGCCGACCGCATCAGGCAGAGGCAACGGGGCGCTCGCCCCAGCCGACGCCGGGATTCCGACCCCGATTTCCGGCCACCGTAAGCGCGGGCTTGCGAACGGCGTGCAATGGGTAGCACGCTGTCCGATTGTCCGATAACCGACCAGACCGAGCCCAAGTCGTCGACGGCGCGTACTGTTCCCGCGCGCCTCAAGGAGCTGTCAGCAAACCGTAGAGGCCTGTTTGGGTCATGGGTCAGCTTCCGAAAGGAATACCCGGCCCCGGCACGATAGGCAACGAAGGAACGGGGTAGGTTTTTAGTCAGTAAGCGTCTAACACTTCTTCCCGCTCCACCCAAGGGAGTAAAAAGTATTAATTTTACATACAACGGTAATTATAAGCATATGGTAATTAGTATACGGAAATTAGAAAACGACAGATTTTCTTAAAAATGTCAAAAACCGACACAGTATGTAAATACTAGCTTATTACAACGTAAGGAGGCCAAAGTACTGTCTCCATTTACATGATTAACTTGGGTCTAACTTAAAAAATCAAGTGTTAAAATAAGTACAACGGTAATTAGAAAAGTTTTTAACCAAGGCCACGGTAATTATAAACTCACGTGCTTCATTGGCGGTACACTAACGTTAGAGACGAGCAATTGCTGATGGGCTGCGGCACATGCTGAGCAGACGCGACACGCACGGTAGTGATGTGCAAAATATTGTTATTTAGGGGTGTGCACCCGAGAACAGAAAATGTCACGGCAATTATAACTTTCGACTGGACATGCGGTTACTTAGTGATAGTTAATTATAGACTGGTTCTATTGAGTCCACATTTTGATAAACGATACACGTTGCTCAATACCGTTTCAAACGTTGAATGGATCTAAGTAAATGATGTACGTTACAAAAATTACAAGCAATTTTTAACATGAAGTTGGTGTGCGGACACACCACGGTAATTAGAGAACAGAGGTTCTTTGAACATAGGTTCAATTAATTTAGTCTTAACTACTTAAAACAGAAGCCAATGTTTTTGTTTACAGCTAGATACGGATACTATCTAACATATAAAAAAAATTCCATGATTGAATATGATAATATTACGAATTATGCAAGCCCGGACACGTAAAACTTGCTTATCGGAGAATGGCCGTTATCAGTCTATAACAACTGTCGTTTCAGATGAATACTATATTGCTTGATAAAAAAAATCATTTCATTCCATTCCATTTAATTTATTTTCATTCCATTTCACTCTGAATAAATATACTATTATTATTTCTGTTGGAACCCTGTGTTGCGCATTAATTACATAGGGCAACATTGGTGTCATTTAGTTTTAAGGCACAACTCTTTGTTAGCTAGTCTGTGGTCTATTGAGCAAGAAAAATAAAAGTGCAGTTATAATTTATCAGAGTGTATTAAATAATTACCTCAACTAAATCTATATCTAACGAGTTATAACAATTTCATTTTAACTCATTCTATTTCAAGGGCCCTCAGTTGCTCTTTACATTCCAGAACCGCATTAGCTCTTTCGAAAAATCCGTAACCCATATCTAACCATGCCTTAGTCTATATCTGTTACGTATCGCCATCACAAGATAACGAGATTTGCGAGTGACAGATACGGGTTGGATCGCACACTTGAGTAGGAATTAGCTGTAGAGCGTAATAATGATGATAAACGGATCAGGAAAGGCTAATACGGCGCAGCTCTGGGCCTGAAGTGTTGGATAACTAATTCAACATTACTGACTTTATCCACACAGCACTTTTATTTCCCGACTTGCGCTTTCTAAAATTGACAACCGACTACTCTAGTAGCCCGAGCACCCGCTATTAATAAAGTGAGGGCCGGATATATCACCATCTTGGCAGAAACAGTTAACTATTTATTCAGGTCAGTGTATGTATAAAGACAACCAGAAAAACCTTACAAAAATATAAATATCTGAAACATTTGATTTAATGTCACATAAAGTTCAAGAATTATTTAATGCACCACTTTAAATGTAAAATCGTCATTTGACAAAACAAACAGATATTAAAACTAACGCCATCTAGACGACAGTTATTTCTAACTTTAAAATATCAGCTGTCACACACGACAACAAGTGTTCATTTGAAAACCTTATCCAAACAATAAGATTCCAACACAAGTCTGCTATTACAATAGTGTTAGAATCGTCTATCGTTGATTTCATCATGATTAATTTTGACAAGTTTTGTAATCTACTAATATAATGGCGTCACTATGACTTTCCAACAGTCAATCACTGACACACCATTAAAAGAAATGGTGATCTCGTACATAGTGACAAATGAATTTCTGACGTATGGGGTAATATGCAAAAATTTTGTCAGTTCCTTTGATTAGTGACTTACCATTAGATTTGTCTGAATACGAGAAAGTCATTCTACCAACATTCGTTTACGAGACCAATAACCGACCAATGATCGACCATTATGATTTATTAGATTAAGAATTTTACCAAAATGACAATGGGATTGTGTTGGAATGTCGAATTTATAAAAATAGCAGACTTGAGCCCCAGTGATGCACGAAGTTGACGCAATATATTGGTTCTCTAGTTTATTTATTTATTTATTATTTATTTATTTATTTTAGACATACATACAGCTATCATTACAGAGCAACATAAATCAGCATTATAAATCAGTGTGCCTGAGTAAGTGTAACGTTTTGAACGAAATAAAGATAGACATTGTTGGGGTTGTAATGCTCAACAGTGAGAATAATATGTTCTTGTTATGTAATGTAAATGAGTAGACCAACGTTTCTCTTGACGGATTTATTGCTACTTAATAAAATAACATAATTATTCGACTTAATGCTATGTTAAATGCACAGGTAAACAATATGTGCATTCATGAGTATGACGTACAAAGTTCAATGTACAGCGTAGCTCAAACAGAAAGCACAAAAATAAAAGCTGTGTACGAAACCAAAAAACCGGGAAAGTGTAAGTCGGGCTCGCGCACTGAGGGTTCCGTACAAAATTACATACGAAAACAGTTCAATTCCGGAGTATTTATTTATTTATTTATTATATACTTTATTGTACATATATAATAAAAAAAAAAACAAAGGAAAACTATACATAAATACAGCACATACAATGGGCGGCCTTATCGCATTCCGCGATCTCTTACAGGCAACCTGGAATGGAAAGTAATTTTCGGGACATGATATGGGGCCGTAACGTGTTCAGTACCTCTACCATGAGTTTTAAGCAATAGTATTCGTCGCTACTCGATATCGATGCCGTAAATATTTTGTATAGCAAATTTTGCAGCGCCTCTAGCGGTCACTTGCAGAGCCAAAATTTGCCATACAAAATATTTACGGCGTCGATGTCGAGTAGCGACGAATACTATTGCTTAAAACTCATGGTAGAGGTACTGATTGTTTCCTATATTTGTGCTATAAGACCTTGCTTCATACCAAATTTCAGGATTCTAGTTCAACGGGAAGTACCCTATGAATTTTGATTCCTTTGAGAGTGTCGAAATATAAGTTTATTTGCGACATAAACTTTTTTTTCAACTTTTATGAGGGAAAAAGTATGGGAATCCTGTGTTCAAGTTACCTATTATAAATATTGACGCTCTATAGCTGTCATCATGAATACTGTAACGTTCGGTGATCTATGCATAAATGTGTTGACATGGTTTTTCACTCACATCCGCGTATAGCTTCAGGCTGTGATTTGACGCAGTTTCAACTATTACAGCCTCTTCAGTCATGCAAAAACAGAAAATATCGAATATTAAGGGTAATATCTTAATGAAAATTACATCAAAATGCTTGTCAATCAATTATAATGGTGTAGCAAGGTAGTTAACACCAGTATTTATAAACAAGTAAAACTAAATACTTGAGTAAAAGTAAGTACTATTTGTATTCTATAGTTAAGATTTTTTTTAATTTTGAATGAAGATTTCAAACGTCAAGTAATGACTTAATAAGACTTTACTTAGTAACAAGTAAATACTTCTTTATAAATACGGGTGTAAGAGAGCGCCATGTTATGCCAGAGGGTGTACAAAATATACATTTTATTTTTTGTATATGCGAAACGTTAATATGGTTTGTTCAGCATCTGTAGCTACACGAATACTGAAAAATGCTTGCACTGTCAGGACAGGTCCACTCAAATCTGTATAGTTCTTTCTTTAAAAGACCATCTCTGACAAATCTGCATAGTTCTCATGTGATTTGACCGTTACAAATTTACTGTATGGACTTTAAAAGAGACTGTGACTCCTGAGTTAGTTTCGGTGTTTATCCTTAGGGTAGTCAGTTAGGAAAGACCGGCCTCATCTAGTTTAAACTGACGAAAAAAAAGGCAGGCGTTAACGGGCATTAGGCGCCAGCGCACAGCTGCGTGTTGGAATAAAACCAACCACTCAGTCAGCTCGGGCTTGCGGATGGCGAACAATGGGTAGCTCGCTGTCCGACCGTCCGGTAACGAACCGGACCGAGCCCAAGTCGTCAACGGCGCGTACTGTTCCCGCGCGCCTCAACGAGCTGTCAGCAAACCGTAAAGGCCCAGCCTGCTAGAAGCCTTCTGGGGCCAAGTGCCGCTTTCTGAAAAGAAGGTTCGGCCCCGGTACGATAGGCAACCCGGGAACTGGGTAGGTTTTTAGTCAGTAAGAGTCTGAAAGGGCGGGATTAGTCATTGGATAATTTTACCAACCATACAAAAAAACCTCACAGACTTCTTTTTACAAATGAGACACTAAAAGCCACCATTTCATTCAAAAGAAAAAGCCACCATTTCATTCAAAAGAAAAATCCACCTAACGCCATGACCAAGCGAAAACTCTAAAGAACCATTTACAACGCCATAATATTTTACCCCATAGGAAACGGCTATTAGAACGCTTACGAAATACCTTGACAAAGTGGCTCGGCCTTGGTATTTAATGGTAGTTTGAAAACTACTAACTAGGGGCCGTGGATTTACCCGCGTGACATCCGAAAGTTATTCCACATTATCGTATAGTACGCGGCAAATAAACCCACACTCACAGCACATACCCTACTTCTATTGAAGCCCGAAAATCAGTGGTAGTCCTTGTCTCACAAGTTGAACCATTTTGACGGTTTTTTTTTATGGTAGGTAAAATCATCCAATGACAAATCCCGACCTTGGGCGGAGCGAGAAGTAGTGTCAGATTCTTACTGACTAAAAACCTACCCCGTTCCTTCGTAGCCTATCGTGCCGGGGCCGGGTATTCCTTTCGGAAGTTAATCCTTGACCCCAGTAGGCTTCGACCCTGCCTGCCTGCAGTTAGCAGGCTGGGCCTCTTCGGTGTGCTGACAGCTCCTTGATGCGCGCGGGAACAGAACGCGCCGTCGACGATTTGGGCTCGGTCCGGTCGGTTACCGGACGATCGGACAGCGTGCTACCCATTGCACGCCGTCCACCATCTTGACTTTGAATGCATAGTAACCGATTTTTGGGTCTCAATCGAAGTAAGGATCTGCACAAAACTATAGAAAATGGTTTAACTTATTTGCGCACTATACCTATTTCATTTACTAAGCTGATACACAAATCAGTTGGGATAAGCTTCGTGGAGGTGATCGATGGTGGCAACCTCTTACGCCCTGCCTAGGTTCATGCCATGGTCCGGAGCGTGAGGAAATGGGAAGTGGTCTAATAGGTAAGATAGCCCGTCATACAGTCTTGGCGTAGGGAGTCACAAGACAATTTCTGACCACCGTGTGAGCACACGCACGGTAAGTAATATGAAGCTCGCCGACTGATTAGGACTGCCCATTTTGATGGCGTTTTGTGCCCCAATCGCGTTGCCAAGAGTTCTTACGGGGCCCGCTAGGGCTTCAATATACCTACTGCGAAAGTCACCTGTTACCTAAAAAACACGAGTGGGGTTTGGTCACTAAAATTCTGAAACTAGCTGTTGTTGGATGATTGCCCACTCAAAAAAAAAACACCGAAACAAACGTACGGACTTTTACATTCATAATAAATATTGTTAGGAGGTGTTAAAGTAGGGTTGAAGGATCATTAGACTGCCATTCATTTTCTAAAAAACTAATCAAAGGTAAGGTAATCTTCTTGCTTAGATAATTTTGACTTACAAAAACAGTAATCTACAGAAATAGCAATACTAAAATACACAGTGCTCATATGTAGGCGCAGGCATCCGAAACGCGAACAATGGGTAGCTCGCCGTCCGGTAACCGTCCGGACCGGGCCCAGTCGTCGACAGCGTGTAGCGCTCCATGCGCGCCTCAAGGAGATTTCAGCAAACCGTAGGAGCCCAGCAGGGTCGGAGCCTACTGGGGTCATGGGCAATGTGAAAGTGTACCCGGGGCCCTGGAACGAAAACAAAGAAGGAACATGAATGGGTTTTTAGTCAGTAAAAGCCTGACACTATCTCCTGCTCCACCTAAGGGCGCGGAAATTTCATTGGATGATACGAACGAAAAAAAAAACAGTGCTCATGTATATTTTGATACAAATGGAGAAAGTTGGTGCTACCGAATGCTGCAGTGACAAATTTTCCCATGTATCAAACGAAAATTTTCAATACACTTACAAAGAAATGAATAAACGGAAGATGATCGGTGACCCATGGGGGGAGACGGTTGGTGCCCAGCCTGTAATGATAAATACAATAAATTGTGGTATAGAATAGAATAGAATATTTCTTCTTCTTTTCATGTCGATGAATTCAATTTTTGTTTTGTTTCTGACCAATATTTGGCAACCTGTACTGCTGCATCATTGGCCTCGTGAAACGGTACAAATCCTGTAAAGTGCAGGCTGTTGTGCAGGATGGGCAGCACAGCAGGTGACACATGTCTTGTGTAGCTGTGAAGAGCCGTACAAGTTTTATGCCATTTACGACCAGCTCAAAAAACAGTGCAGAGGACGAGTGGTGTGCTCTCTGGAAGCAGAAACACCCAACTCCTCCACACTTCATCACCTTATCAGAATAGAATTTTATTTTGCAAATATGGGTAGTACATAATAGTTCTTAAGATTTTAGGCGCATTTTACCGTTCGGTATGCAAACATTTAAAATTAGTTATAAGATTGTTATTACTTATATTTTTTTTTTATTACTAGATCAATTTATAAATTACTATTATTCAGTGGCACACGTGTGCGCAATATAGTTCTAGCATAATGCCCGAAAGTTTCTTCACACCGAATCGGGACCATCCTGAAACAGTCTTGGATCCCACTACGAAATTATTCAGAAAAACAGTGTAGTCAGAATATAGTAAAAATGTCTACCAAAAGTCATTAAATTAACATCATTCGCCTTATGTCCCAAGGAATTTGACTTTGACAACCAGGTCGAGTAAAATGTGCAAGTTAGGCTCACGTGCCGAGTGTTCTGTACAAACTTATCTGTGTAAATAGTTTGAATCCCGAATCGAGAGTCGAAGATTTAATGTGTCTAATTATTTTTTGATGTATTTACACAACAGTCTTCAGACATTATTTGTTTACTTGTGCTATAAGACCTTGCTTCTTGCCAAATTTCAGGATTCTAGGTCACCTGAAAATATCCTGCAGGTTTTGATTTTCTGCGAGTGTCAAAATATGCTCCTTAGACGGAGTATAAACGGTATATGACCTGACTTTTAGATTATGTTGACATTGAAGTTTGATTTTTTTTCTTTCTTTCTTCTTTTTATACTAAGTATTTTGTATGAACTCCGCTCGGGTCTATGTTGACTTCGCGATCCAGACCCAGCGCAGCTTTATTTTCATATAAAAAAAATCTCACTGTTCAAGATTTTTGTTTTTGCGAGGCGCTTTTAAAAAACTAGCTTTTTTAAAAAATATTAAAACTCCTAACCTCCCAAATAAGAAGCCTAATTTAGTGTATATCTCTTAGACATACTACTATTTTTTACTACTTTTTACTTTACTGTTTTTTTTTTATCTAGCCAACTAATTTATATCATGTTTCGATTTTTGCCCGGCGCTTGGTCATTTAGTCAATTTTGATAAAATAATTTTTCATGGTGTTCTCTTTTATATATATGGATTTCCTGAGGTTTAAAAAAGTTCAAAATGAGTAGAACCTAGCTTTAACAGACGAACAACGAAGTGAGCCTTAGTGTTCGATTACGGAGGCGCGGCGCGTTGCGTGGCGCGTCGGGCGGTCCGTCGTACATTGCCATATGTTTGTGTTTGCGCGAGCGATGACGCGGCCCGCTGCTGCAATGTACGACGAAACGCCTAACGCGCCGCGTCTTCGTAAACACGGCCTAAAAGTTTTCCGTTTTTGGCGGCTGAGGTACCGAACCCTAAAAAGATATCTAAGAAAGTAAAATTTCTCCAGTTATATTTAAGACCCGTGAAAAGGGCAAGTTTAAAATAAAAACGGTAATCCAGGTCCCAGACTGTTACTTAGAATATTAAAATCACAACGTATTCCCAAAAGGTTTCAAAGAGTGCCTTTAAGACTTTGACATTTCGTAAATTATTATTATACAGATTGGAATATGAACTGTACGCAAATCCTGTTATTGAACTAAAGACAAAACCTAATGAGAATCTCATCCTATAACGTCGCCTACTGGGGCCAAGGGTTTGCTTCCGAAAGGAAAGCCCGGGCCTGGTATCTAAGGCCACGAAGGAACGGGGTGGGTTTTTAGTCAGTAAGAGTCTGACACTATCTCCCGCTCCGCCCAAGGGCGGGAGATGTCATTGGACGATTTTACCCACCACCAAAAAAAAAAAAAAACCTATAAAGTCGTGCCCCGCTTGGACGTAGCACCACCGTGTCCACGTGGGGGCGATCGGTGTCAGTGACTAGGAGCCCCGTCTTTTGGTTTAGGCCATGGTCCGGAACGCGGAGGAATGACAGGCAGTCGCCTCCTTCTGCAAAGCCGTAATGCTAGCGAAGGAGGTGGCCAGACGCCTGATGGATCTTCATTACCCCAGCTGCCGAGACATTAATCCCGATTCCCAGCCACCGTAGGCGTAGGCTAGCAGACGACGAGCGATGAATAGCTCGCCGTCCGGTAACCGTCCGAACCAAGCCTGAGTCATCGATGGCGCGTTTTCTTCCACGTGCGCTTTAAAGAGATGTCAGTGAAACTGTAGGGTAGGCCCCTATAGTTTTGCTGGGCCTAAGCTTACTGGAACCTTGGGTTGATTTTCGAAAGGGAGACCTGGGGCTCTGGATCGCAAGGCAAGGTAGGAACATAAGTATGGTTTCGGTCAGTATAAGTCTGACACGTCCTTCCGCTCTGCCCTAGAGCGAAAGAAGTCATTGGATGATTTTCCACCTTAAAAAAAATCAGTCTACCAAAATGTTCACATTATTATGCAAAGCGATCCAAATTATTTTCGAATTACATAGACAGTAGCGATAGTAATAATTATAATTTATAAAAGCCGTTACCTTTGTTCGTACTATGATTTATTTGATTATAAATAATTATACCCAATTATGGAAATATCATTATGGCATTCTAATCCTTTTATACTCATAAATAAAATTATTGTTTACCAATTTTGTTTTCGATGACAAATGTTACTTGTGTGAAACCTATTTTCTAAAATTACTGCGTATAATGAAAAAATACTGTTTTTGTTTCGCAGGCCATTTTATGTTTTAAAGCGCCATCTATCTCACGTAATTGAAATTTATGAACTGGAGATATTCTCGGTGACTTATCTTGTATTAGTTCTAGTGATTTGAGGATAGATGGCAGTGTCTGAAAGATTTAGTTGGAATTTAAGCTTATGGTATTCTTCAAAAAATGACATTTTTTTTTTAAATAATTATTATTATATCATCTTGTAAGCTCAGAACTTGCGCTTTTTTTCAACCTGTTATTTTTCTTTTGTCTCCAGGGCTGACCAGTCTTCTTCCGATGGAGGCAGAGAGAAGAGCACAAGCAGGTTGAACGGTTTCCTCAACCTGAAGACACCTCTGATCAGCACCAAAACTCTCGGGTAAGTTTAGATCCAATATATTTAGGTACCGACATTCGCAGGAAATAGCATCTTCTAGGTACCTAATTCTTTGCTGTTTATATTTATGACTGGAGAGAAGAATAATTGATTTATAATTTAGTATTTTTGGTAATATTGTGAAATAAAATTTAATTTTCGAATTTTCGAGCATATTATTGTCACGTAATCATTGTTACGTGACAATAATATGCTCGGCTTGCTAAAATAATATTTTTTTGGTTCTTATGTTGAACGCCATCTAGACTCACAAAGTAAAACTAACTTGCAGGCTTGATCTAGTTGACGTAATGAATCATAGATGGCGTAGTACTAGCAGGGTTCAAACCACTGTCTAAGAAAAGTATTTTTTGTTGATAGAGAAATTTATTCATTTATTACAAAACAATAGTTACGACTTGTTGTGATCGAATATTCGCCAGGAAATAAAAGTTTAAGATTAGTGTTTACATAGGCACCGCACGTCTGTTTTTCATAATGTCTTTGTACTTTAATCTGTCCTAGCTCAGAGGACACCGGTGTCCTCTCACATCCACGCCACTATAGGCCTTAATTCCGATGTTTAGAGTCTACTTTTGTATGAACAAGTTGGGTAGTTGTGGATCGAAGTGTTAAGGGCGTAAATTGTATTATCATATCGAGTACGTAACCCGGATGTTACGTAACAGAGTAACAGTCTGTTATATATTTGATATGAGTATTAACTACTTCAGTTTCAGAATATATTAGAACAGAATGCATTTATTTGTCTGATTATTGTAGGTAGCAGGTACAAGCTGGTTATTATATGCATTATATAATATTTATTACGATCATAATATTTTGCCGTTTCCCGCGTACAATATGGTGGGAAAATTGTGGATTATCATTGAATTCAGATAGTTTAAATAAAATGAAGCAATTTATATAGTTCAAATATTTAATTTAAGTAAGTTTTTGATTCACAAAATCTACATTCGAGTAATAACATTTCCTTAGAAAGAAAGTCAAATAATTTACATTTTCTCAGGCCGTGAGTTATGAGGCCATTAGGTATCTAGGTGATTTGTTATTTACAGTATCTAATGGATAAGCAATATACATTATTAAAAAATAATTCGATTCTATCTACGCCTAGAAACATAAAGCATAATATAAATATACACACTTGAGTGTGTTTAAATCTTGGAAAGCAAAAATGCGTCTTGGTTTTTTCAATACAGGAACTAAATCTTTAATATAAAATTATTAAAAATATATTTCATCAATGGTATCAAATAGGTAGGTATTATTAAGGGGAGAGACATATGACTATGATTTTAAATCCAACATCACGTTTAAATGGCTAGTCCGTATGTTTTGAAAAACATATATTATGTTAAACTAGACTATTAGCAATATTTGATATAGGTTCTTACAAATATTAAAAAAAAAAATCATAGAACTTACTGTTATTTATCTTCTAAGTTATGTCTAACACAGCCAAAAAGCGAAGATCAGGCAAAAACCATGCGTATTTTGATGAAAATTTCACAAACTAAAAGATAATTTAATTACCAATCTTTTGATATAACTTTTATTCATATTGTATTTAATTAATGTAGGACATACTATTATTCGAAAAATCTTGATGCGCGAGGAGCCACGCTAAAAGCTCTTTTTGTTCGCTCAAGGTCGCTGGCCTTCAGTATCGCCTTAATTAACATTTTGCCTTCTGTTTTTAGCTTTGACGAGACGTTCAGGGGACTTATAAGGTAATTAACGCCCCAGTAGCTAGCCCTAAACACAATCACTTATGTAAAAATTTACCTGAATGAGTCCTGAACTCCCGACCCAAAACCAGACAGCCAATTCTTGCACTCAGGAAACCGTTACCAGGCATAATTTCACCTTCGCGATATAACTAGTCAATTGTATATGTTGTGGCCAGATCTTAAAATTGATCTTCATGATATGGCCAACTAAAATTGGCCAGATTATTTAAACGTTAAACATTTGGTGATATGTCCATCTACAATTGGACATATCATAGAAATATGATAATAAAAGGTATAAAGAAAGTAGGCCAAACGAGGATTTACGAGTATATAATATATACTCTGATATTATCATCAACGGTCTGACCAGTTTTCCTTGGTCTACCAACAATTGTTTACACTTACAACTTAGAACAAAAATATCAGGTCTATAAAATTTTAAACAGTGTAAAAATTATTTAAAGGCATACAAAACCACACGTTAGTGTAAGCTTATAAATACAAATCTAACATGCAAACTTAGAACTATTGAAATGAACTGTATTTACTTATATAATTATTACTATTTAATTCTTTACGATTACCTATCTACAAAAAATCTGATAGACAGTTTACAATTTTAGATTTCTGCCTTATAGAAAGAATCAAAGTGAAAATCAATTTGATGGCTAAGCTGTTCAAAACCCTACAGAATCTAGCGGCTGGAGAGTCAGATCCTAAAACCGTTCTTCTTTGCGGTGGACAAAGCGGAGTAGTCATATCATGAAGGATCAATTTCTAATCTAGCCATGACATATATAATTTGATCCATTGTCACTAGAATGAAAGATGTTAGTGGTATTTGGAACTGGTAAAATCTTGCATACCTCAATTGAAAAGACAGGGTCTTCCGACCAGACGGGTGTTGTATCTGCCTGAAAGTTCATTTTTGGCTGATTTTCTAAACTCGATACCACGTTGCAGGGTTTTGAATTTTAGTTCCTATGTTGCAATATAGATGTCGCTACATTGACTTAAGCGTTTTGTGTTTGAAGTTGATTTTTAAGAGATGATTTTGTTTTGAAAAGGTCCTAAAAAGTATCAGTTGCAATGGAATTTTAACTTTGCCAAAAAATAAAAATGTATCCTGAATCCTAATAAGGACTTTAACATTGAAAGGTATAGGCTTACCAAATCTGAGATTTGAAATCCATAAAAATACGGGAACCGTTCTGAATTTGAATCAAAATTCATGATTCTATCAAAATCACGACCCTTTATTTTGAATATCGAACTACCGTTAAAATATTTAAACCTCACAGCATCAACCAATCACAGCACGTATCCTCTGCTCGCCATGTTGTTTCGATACGTCATCTTTTAATCATTACAATCAAATACGATAAGAAGTTAGAAGACCTCTTTCAAACCCCAAAGGGACAAAATCCATAAAAATGGAATTGCCTACTTATTCCTATTTTATTACATTACCCTTTTTTTATTTGACCAGTTCGATTATAAAACGGATTATATTTGGCTACATTTGTCCGTTAAAATGTCTTTATTTGTAGTTAAAAGGATGATACAAGTGCAGAAAGTTTGTCATTGCGACCGAGGCGGAATTCGCACGAGCCGTAGGCGAGTGTGTTATGGAGCCGAGGGGTGCAGTGACAAATTTGCACGAGTTTCAAACGTTGTTTCTCAATACACTTACGAAGAAATGAATAAACGGGGTTTAACCTGCGCCTCGTGGGGGCGACATGTGCCTAGCCTGGTACGATAAATGTAATAAAATTATGGTGGAGAGAGCATGCGCAGTTTTTTGCACTAGAAAAATAGTTTTATCACCAACTCTATTGAAAAATAGTTTTATCACCAACTCTATGACATCTCTGACACTTCGCGACATCGTTTAATCGGCTGGTGTCTGCAACTCCTTCTGTGAGGCGTGGTGGGACACTATTAAACATAGATCTTGCATCCATCGGATTTCCGCGACCCTCAAGTCCGTGATCCACCTTGGGAGAGGCCTTCCAACACTGTATGGTCGTACGCGGTCACCACTCCAGTATCTTTCTGCCCCCTGAGGATTTGGTGGAGCATAGCACGGTGGAAGTATATCCCGGTTGGATGGAGCACCACCGTTTTGTCATAGAGAAGACTTTTTAGACCCTTATGTAATCACTGGCAACATGCAGTTGTCTAGACTTTCAGCTTTCATCTCCCCCTCTACAACATATAACACTCGCACTTGACCAGTTTGTAACTGATCAATGGCGAGTCGGACTCGTGCACGAAGGGTTTCGATCTTCCCGAACTAATCATGTTCGGTGAGAACCTGCATCATGCGGAAGGCGAGGACTCACTCATCGAAGAAGGGGACTTACCACCATAATCCGCTACCAACATACGCTTAGGTACATATATACTGTCACATATTATTAAGAAGTGCCCGTGTGTCGTTACATACTGTATATAAGTGTACGTTAGGCGTACATATTTCCGTGGAATGTCAGAGGTACGTGCGACATGGAAGTAAGAGTTGGGGCTGCACGGTTCAGTACTTTCGGGTGAGACTATATTGATAAACGGTGGCGGGAATGAGTTGACGTTTTTTTTTATTATTATGAATAAAGACGCATTTGACAACCATCTTACCTGATAGTACGTACCTAAGCGATGATAAGGTAGACGATGGATGACGCTTGATAGATGGAACATTCAGTCTTGACTTAAAGACTCGTAGGGGGGGTCGGAAAGTTAGACTTCGGTAATGGCCGGAATTTCACTCCTAACACTGGGATAAAAAAAAATAACTTAAACAAAAGTGTTTTCAAAAGTATTACAAAAAAACGTTTAGTTTTAGCTAAGAGGTATCAAAACTAAAAATTGGGCAAGTGCGAGTCAGATTCGTGCACTGAGGGATCCGTACAAACTTACCTATGTAAATAGTTCAATTCCCGTCTCGAGATTTTTCTTATTCGCAAGAAAGTTTTTTTCGGACATAACAAAAGATTTATTGTTTTCAGATTATTATTAGATAAGACCTTGCTTTATTCCAAAGGTTTTTTACTTACTTTATATTGAACGGATGGTTTTTTTTCCATATACGATGCTGGATACACTTACTTTTTATACAAAAATAATAAAAAAAAAATCACTACCCAATACCCGCTCCCAAATCCGCCACTCTCAAATCTCTACCTAAACTGAAGGCCAAAAAAAATAAAAAGCAGAATTTATTTGGACCCAAACGTACTCTGTGATTGACAAGCGAGACCGTGAGATGATTCTATTTTCGCTGAGATTTATATTATTGCTAACAGTTTTCCTGTGACTTCGTCTACATGGGTTTCAGATATTCCCTTAAAGAATCCTACACGTCACTGTTGACTTGGTTCAAGATGTTTTTTTATTTGGGAAATCATTCAATGACTTCTTCCGCTCTTGGGCGGAACAGGAGGCAGGAGTGTCAGACTTTTACTGACTAAAACCCTCTGCTGTGTTCTCTCTTGCGTTCATCATCAGTTCAGCCCAAAGACATCCACTGTTAGACATAGGCCTCCCTTTAATGGTCGCCACAATGAACGGCAACCTTTACCAGGTCATTGGTCCACCTTGTAGGAGGCCTTCCAACGCTGCGTCTTCTGGTACGTGGCTAGCACTCCAGAAGCTTTCGGCCCCAATGGCTATCTGTTCTGTGAGCAATGTGCCCTGCCTATTGCCACTTTAGTTTGGCGACTCTTCGTGCTATCTCAGTAACCTTGGTTTTTCTGAGTATATCTTCATTACTGATTCGATCACGCAAGGAAACTCCGGACCTGAATTCGAGGTCCTGGAGTTCAAGGCGTAATATCACTTAAGTTTGGCATATCGCCAAACTTAAGTGGCAATGAGCAGGGCACATTGCTTGCAGAACTGATAGTCCATGGCGAGAAAAGGTTCATGGAAGGTAAGGAAGTGGTGACCGTGCACCAGAAGATGTAAATTTAGGAGGCCTGCCACAAGATGGACCGACTGCCTGGTGAGGGTCGAGGGGATCCGATGGATGCAAGATGCTCAAGGCTGGTCGTTGTGGCGACTCTTAGGGGAGGTCTATTTAAGTAAAACAGTGGACTTTTTTTTTAAATTGATATAAACAAGTGCTTGACTGCAATACCACCTGATGTTAAGCAGTGATGCAATCGTTGATGGTTTATTAAGAGCCTATTCACTATATCCTTGAAGACGCCTAAATTATAATTGGACGGGAAGATCGCAGCAGGCAAACTGTTCCAGTTTCTCGATGCACGCGGTATAATTGACGAGGCAAAACGCTTAATCCGTATCGTAGAAATTTCAGTAACATAAGGGTTTTTTTTTTTTTTTTGGGTAGGTAAAATCATCCAATGACAAATCCCGCCCTTGGGTGGGGCGGGAAATAGTGTCAGACTTTTACTGACTAAAAACCTATCTTTCCATTCCTTGCCTTTATCCTGGGGCCTGTGGTGACAGTCTCACATAACCTTTGGCCCCAGTAGGCTTCGGCCCTGCTGGACCCCTACAGTTTGCTGACAACTCCTTGAGGCGCGCGGGAACGGTGCGCGCCGTAGACGACCTGAGCTCGGACCGGTCTGTTACCGGACGGACGGACAGCGAGCTACCCATTGCCCACCGTCCGCGAGCCCGCGCCTACGGTGGCCGGAAATTGGGATCGGAAACCCGGCGGCGGCGGCGGCGTGTGCGCCTTTGCCTAATGCGGTCGGCCTCCTCCTTTACTAGCATTACTGCTTCGCAAAAGGAGGCGACCGCCTGCCACTCCTCCTCGCTCCGGAGCATGGCTCGAACCAAGCCCCGGCGCGAGAGATCGCCGCCGATCGCCCCCACGAGGACACGGCGATGCTCTTCCCAAGCGGGGCTGTGTGCTCCACCGTGTCCACCGGGCGGTCCGCACAGTAACATAAGGGTGGATATTCGCCGAACGCCAGGTTGTCCGATGGTAGAACTGAGATGGCGGAATCAAGTCATGTAATTCCCGCGCACACTCTCCAAAATGCACCCTGTCAAACACCGAAAGGCTGGCTACTCTACGCCTGTGCTCAAGGGTTTGTAGATTGACGTCTTTTATGATGTGATGATGATGAAGTTATCCTGTAGTGATTACAAACAGACAGACAAAGACTACTGTATTCCCAGTAAGAGTGTAACTGAGTGTACACAGGAAGAATTCTTTCTATTTTTTGCTTTCAGTAACATTTTTGGGACCCCTATTTGCATTTTATGGTTTATTAGATGACGTATTCATATAGGTTTTGTTGATAAATTATATTTCGAGTTATTTGCAGTGTTGTTAAATATATTTACGTATAAAGCTCACATATGGACCAATTGAGGTATAAAACATAAGATACACAACTTGATCCTCTCTAAGAGAGGAAACGGGCCGTAATTCACCACGTGGGCCCAGTGCTAGTTGGTGGATGTCACATGTTCTCGAATTTTTGGTTCTAGGACGTGCCAGATCCCTCGCGATGTTTTCCTTCACCGTTTTGAGAGCAGTGGTGATGAAATGTTACACAAAGTAATGCCTGGGGCCAAAGGTTATGTGAAAATGTTACCCGGGGCCCTGGGACAAAGGCAATGAATGGAGCAGGGTAGGTTTTTAGTCAGTAAGAGTCTGACACTATTTCCCGCCCCACCCAAGGGCGGGATTTGTCATTGAATGATTTTACCTACCATAAAAAAAAGAAAAACACAAAGTAATGCGTTTGGATGGGTTTGAACCCGCGAGCTACAACTCGTAAGTCGTGGCCGTTACCACTCGGCCACCACTGCTCTAGTTGTGTTTTAATTAAAAACAAAATGTAAACAAACCGGCGTACAAAATACCCTTTTATATCGCAAGCAGCCGACTATTTTACTCTTTTGTTCGTATTCTCGTAATTAATCTTCTTAGGCCTCTTCTAATTAACTTGACTGGAACAAGCCCATTCCTTTGTTTTTTTTTTTTTTTATCTCTGTGGAAGTAGGTTAAGTCATAGTTAATAAGTTTATAGTTGATTGGAAATTAAATTAATAATAGATTCTGCCAACGGCTTCGCTCGCGTGAGAGTCGGTTTCTTCATACAAAATTCCAAACCCCGTTTTCTCCCTAAAGGGTTTTTTTATGGTAGGTAAAATCATCCAATGAAAAATCCCGCCCTTGGGTGGAGCGGGAAGTAATGTCAGACTCTTACTGACTAAAAACCTACCCTTCCATTCATTCTGCTACGCGGACGACACGCTGGTCCTGGCGCGGGGACGGTCGTACCAGGCGGCGGTCGAACTAGCGACGCGCGGGGTTGCGACAGTCGTGAAGAGGATCCAGCAGTTGGGACTCGAGGTGGCATTGCACAAGTCCGAGGTCATGTGCTTTCACGGCCCTCGGTACGCGCCACCACCGGGTTCCCAATTAACGGTAGGAGGAGTTCACATCGGCGTCGGGTCGACGATGAAGTACCTGGGACTCGTCCTCGACAGCCGGTGGAACTTCGAGGCGCACTTCCGACGTTTGGCTCCCCAACTTAATCGGACTTCGGCTGCACTCAAGCGGCTCCTGCCGAACCTGGGGGGTCCAGACGCCTCCTGCCGGAGGCTCTACGCTGGCATCGTTCGGTCCATGGCCCTTTACGGGGCGCCTGTGTGGGCGCCGACGCTGCGAAGGCGACCGGCGGCCCTGCTGAACGCCTGCCAGAGGGTCATGGCCATACGGATGATTCGGGGATACCGCACGGTATCCCGCGAAGCGGCGAGCCTCCTTGCTGGCCTGCCACCATGGGATCTGGAGGCAACAGTCCTTGCACGCATGCACGATCTGCGCGTGGAGATGCAACGCCGGGGCGAATCCCCGCTGCCGCGACAAGTTGCGGCTTGGCGGACAGAGTTCCGGCGAGATCTCATGGTGAAATGGCGAGAACGACTGTCGCAACCCTGTGCTGGGCACGCCACGATTGAGGCGGTAAGGCCCCTCTTTGAGGCGTGGCTGGAAAGGCCTCACGGCGTCATAACCTTCCGCATGGCGCAGGTACTAACCGAACATGGCAAGTTCGGGCCGTACCTGTACAAGATCCGTGCGGAGGTGACGCCCGGGTGTCGTCACTGTGCGGAACGCCCGGTGGACACGGTGGAGCACACGGTAGAGGTGTGCCCCGCTTGGGAAGAGCATCGCCGTGTCCTCGTGGGGGCAATCGGAGGCGATCTCTCACGCCGGGGCTTGGTTCAAGCCATGCTCCGGAGCGAGGAGGAGTGGCAGGCGGTCGCCTCCTTCTGCGAAGCAGTAATGCTAGCAAAGGAGGAGGCTGACCGTATCAGGCAACGGCGCTCACGCCGCAGCCGCCGCCGTAACTCCGATCCAAATTTCCGGCCACCGTAGACGCGGGCTTGCGGACGGCGGGCAATGGGTAGCTCGCTGTCCGTTTGTCCGGTAACAGACCGGACCGAGCCCAAGTCGTTTACGGCGCGCACTGTTCCCGTGCGCCTCAAGGAGTTGTCAGCAAACCGTAGGGGCCCAGTAGGGTCGAGGCCTAGTCTGGGGCTCTGGGAAGGTATGAAAATGCATACCAGGGCCCTGGAACCAAGGCAGGGAAGGAACAGGGTAGGTTTTTAGTCAGTAAAAGTCTGACACTATTTCCCGCTCCGCCCAAGGGCGGGATTTGTCATTGGATGATTTTACCTACCGTAAAAAAAAAAAAAAAAACCCTTCCATTCATTGCCTTTGTCCCGGGGTCCGTAGTGACATTTTCACATAACCTTTGGCCCCAGTAGGCTTCGGCCCGTTCACTATCACTTTGTTGGTTGGTTTAATTGTTGAAATACACAGAAAGAATCACAAGTTGAAGTTAAAGGTATATTCAAATGTGAGAAGGTTAACAAGTAAAAATAGTAGCAATTCTTACCCTTGACAAGTGTTTAGTTCCACAGTTATTTTCTGACCTGCCCTGAATTATGTAAAACGTCGTTATTATAGTAATTTTTTTATGCACGACATCGACGTACGTAGGTTGCAGCGTTCGCAAAGTAAATGTACGGGTGATGAGACCATACAGTATCCATGAAGTTTCTTGCGTGTTCTTCTCCATAGAGATCTACCTACGCTTTGGAACGTGAAATTTAGCTTCATTTGTTTTTGGACTGACCGATATTTTAATAATTAAAAGTGCCTGTAATTGGTCTTTCTGATATCTGATTTCCTTGCCTTTAAAGTCATTTGAAGTAATGTTCTCTTCGTGTTCTATTGCACCATCCAGAAGCGAGACAAATGTACATCAACCCGTAATACATACGTGTACTTGGTAGGCTTACCAAGTAAGACTTTTTATCTTTTTTCCTGGGGTTCACATCCCGCAAGGCAATATCTTCCTAAACCGTTTCGTGTAGCAGTTTACGACAGGGGTACATATTGAAGAGCTATAGAATTAGTTACGATGATTGATTTTCGTGAGAATGTGTACGGAATCTCGTCAGTACCTCTACCATGAGTTTTAAGCAATAGTATTCGTCGCTACTCGATATCGACGCCGTAAATATTTTGTATGGCAAATTTTGGTTCTGCAAGTGACCGCTAGAGGCGCTGCAAAATTTGCCATACAAAATATTTACGGCGTCGATATCGAGTAGCGACGAATACTATTGCTTAAAACTCACGGTAGAGGTACAGTTGTCGTCATGGCTTACTTTGGAGAGATTCGAGTGTATTTGTTTGGAAGTAGGCTGGAGATTTTCTGCTCAGTTTTTAAAGTTTCACGAGAATATTTTCGTTTGTGGAAAAAGAGATGCTTGGCGTAAAACATATGTGTGGCCCTAGTGAAAAAGGGTATAAGTCCGATTTTGTCAAAAATGAGTTAGTATACAAAAGCGATAAGAAAAATTTGTCTATCGTTTGGTGAAAACAGGTCTAAGTTATCTCTAAAAATAAAGAAATTACTTTGTGTAAAAGGGGTCTAAATAACACAAAAAAAAAAAAACTGCGAAGGTCGGGTTAAAATACTTTTATTTTATGTGATTTTATCTAAATTGATATGTTGGTGTTTATGGGTACAACAATACTTGGTTCTTATTAAAAATGGTTTAATAAGTAATGATATTACTAGACATTGATCCGTTTTCACCAAAATAAAGGAATAAAATCAACATTTTTATTAGTTGTATCCTAAAAAAAACTTCAAATGCGTATCCCTTTTCACTTGTCTCAAAAAATTCATTTTGTTGTTAGTATAGTTCGCTATCTTAAAACATAATTGACGTGAAAAGGGTTTTTAAAACCTACTTGCAAAATAAATATCATTATTCATTTAACAAAAAAAAAAAAAAGAATAAAGTGTGGTTACTGACGAATATATAGAAAAAGTAATGATGGATATTAACTCCCTCGTATTGCTCGGGAGTTAATTATATAAATCCCTCGCTAACGTTCGGGATTAAAACTTAACCACCTTCGTTTCGTTCGGAATTCAACATGCCTAAAGATACTGCTTTATCCCCTAATCATGTTATCTACAATTTTATCCTAGAAGTACGTTCCCTTTGGATTTTTTTTCTAATTACACACAAGCAAATCCGACTGCAGAAGCTAGTAACATATAAAAGCCATCAGTTAAAAGATTACAAAGTCATAGCATGATCAATAATTCATTGAAAATCTCGCCTTCCCTGAAGTTAATACGACATTGAAGAAGGTTCCGGACCCATGTTAGAATTTCCAAACATTGGATATTGACTGTGAACGTATCTAAATTGCGATCAAATATTTTTGCTACTAAATACGAAATACACTGTCAGCCCAGTTCCATAATCTGGCCAAAGGATATCCTTGACCCATTGCAAATACAGTGTCAGTGTGGATCCCCTTCATAGGATATGCGTCACATCCTCTCCTGCCCAGCGTGCACGACTACATGCACCTTCCATGGCCAACGACAGAGTTTTCCTGGCGGTTAAATATTGGTCGGAACAAATTTTAGTCAGATTGCATGAGAAAACGAAGAATTCCATACATACCTAAACATGAGTAAAATATATTATGCAACTATTGGGCGTAAGATCGTAGAAGTCTGCCGCTAGGACTCTGAATCCGGTTATTAGACGACAAGTAATGCCTAGGCAACTCGCCGTCAGGCTGTCTGGTAGCCATCCGGACCGAGCCCAAGTCATGATGGGCGTGTAGTGTTCCATGCGCCCCTCAAACACACCGTCACAACTCGCAGGCTTAATCCTTGAAGAATAGCTGGTCCGCAAACCCACAGCTATGATGGCCAGAAATCGTTCTGCGACTTCTGGTGTTCAGGACGTCTCCACCTCACTTTTTCGGCCGCCTCTTTTGCTTGCATTCTTCACTTTCTTTCACTTCTTCGCAGAAGTAGGCTGAAAGCAGTGGTGGCCGAGTGGTAATGGTACCGACTTACGAGTTGTAGGTCGCGGGTTCAAACCCAGCCAGGCGCAATACTTTGTGTAATTTATCACCACTGCTGTGAGGAAACCGGCGTGTCTTAGAACCAAAAATTCGAAGTCATATGACATCCATCAACCCGCACTGGGCCTACGTGGTGATTACGGCCCATCCCCTCTCATAGAGAGGGGCCTATGTCACAGCAGTGGAGTAACGTCAAAAGGCTGATGATGACGATGAAGTAGGCTGCACCAGGGTCGGACGTGGGAGATCCTCACTACCACCAGGTCGCCTTCACAAAGACATGGCGGTCTCCGACCAAGAGGGACAGACCTCTACCGTTTGACCTGAAACTTAAACTTTGCACAGAATTTCAAGTTCTCTTCTAACATAGTAACTTTGCTAACTCTTCAAACTTGTTCGAGCTGCAAGCCAACTTTGCATCGCGTACTCAGTGAACTGTTTAAATGCAGTTACGTCAACTGCACAAGAACCGCATCGAAACTGCTATTTTGCTGTTGCTAGCTTTTAATAAATATAATACTGGCATTTGCCAGCGGTTTCATCTGCTTGAAAGTAAAAAGAATATTCTAAGGAAACGTACTCCCAACCAACCAACCAACTCTCATATTATCCTAAGGTAGATAAATGATATTTATTTTGCAAATAGGTTTTTAAAAACACTTTTACACGTATTTTTTTTTTCTTCTTCAATTTTAACTAGATGAGGCCGGTGTTTTCTAGCTGGCTAGCCTGAGAAGAAACACCGAAACCAACTCAGGCGTTAAAGTTTCTTTTAAAGTCCTTAGAGCAAACGTGTATTAGTCAAAACCACAGAGGTCCACCGGCCCTCGCTGAAAACCAGCGCTGTGAGCTTATCGCTTTATGCATGAGGTCACAACTTTATGCTGAGCGTTCGGCCGTTTTGCGCGGATATGACGCACATCTTCCTTTTATTATAATGATTATTTATTTATATACTTTATTGTACACCAAGATAAAAATAAGTATAGTAAAATTTTGAGACTTAAATAAAAACATTCAATGGGCGGCCATATCGCTATCTGCGATCTCTTTCAGGCAACCTAGGATGGAAAGAGATTGCCTGGACATAAAGTGGGGTTGCACTTGGTGCGTAACAAAACAAACAAAACAAATGATTACATTTGTTATTTAGCTTTAAGTTTGCCTTAATTCTCGTAAATAAACTGTTTTTCTTTCTTTCTTTCTAAAACATATGAGAACCATGCAGATTGGAGTCTGAGATGGTCTTTTGAAGAAAGAACCACACAGTCCTGAGTGGACCTGTCCAGTCAGTACAAGCATTTGTCAGTATTCGTATAGCTTTTACTAGGTTTTCTGGTAGATATCGCTATTAGCGATAAGATCGCCATTGTACACATAGATTTAAGTTTAAGTATAGATAGTGTAACTTCTTTGGTGTACAATAAAGTTTTATTCTATTCTATTCTACTTCTGGAATGCAAATATCTGATGTGGTACTTTAGGATATGGTGTGCCCGTGCACCAAGTTCCATTGAAATCGGTTCAACTATTAGAGCGTGAAGAATTTACAATCAAACACACATTCTCACAAACTTTTACCTTTAGTATATTAGTATTATTATTAGTCAAAAAATGCGAGCTAAGAGAAGCCTTAGGTCATCTATTTTTCATTCCAGTACCACCAAAGTAATCCTTTCAACCACAGGCCCATAATCTCATCCAATGAATTTAACATCAAATTCATATAGGTCAAGAGTTGCGTTCCTCCGCCAACAGATGGGACTGTAACGGCTGCATTGCACAAGCGATGTTCTCGTTGAATTATTGAAAGACCCATGACTTTGTAATCTTATACCATTCGATTGAAAGGGATATTTTTGTAGGAAATTTTAAGTGTTTTCCAAGACTTTGTTATACAAATAAGCGTTGTGTAAGATTCTACGATCTAATGTTTTAACTTTACGGATTCTGTCGGGTTTCAAGAAAACAATGGCGATTTTAGAAGGCTCTTGTTTTTGATATTAGAAATAAATCAAAGATTTCAACCACTCTAGGGGTCGAAATTATCCAATGACCTATTCCGCTCAGACTTTTACTGACTTAAATCCACTCCTGTGTTCCTTCTATGCCTTCATTCAAGGATCCCGGAGTTTTCGATCTCACAACTCATGGCGCCAGTAGGCTTCCTAGGGGCCCAGCAGGGTCGAAGCCTAATCGGGAGCTCTGGGGAGGTATGAAAATGCATACCAGGGCCCTGGAACCAAGGCAAAGGAGGAACGGGGTACGGGGTAGGCTTTTAGTCAGAAAGACTCTGAGACTATCTCCCGTTCCGCGCAAGGACGGGGGATGTTATTGGATGATATTACCTACTTTAAAAAAAAACCTGCTTGGCCCCTAAACGGGACAATTTTGCTGACTTCTCCTTGAGGCGCACCGTCAATTACTTGGACTTGGTCCGGACGGTTACCGGACGATGAGCAATAGGTAGCTCGCCTCCACAACCCACTCTAATGTGGAGAGAGAGGATGCTAGACTTCTAGTAATAAAACCATCTCTGTGGCTTCAGCAGCCCTTTAAGTTCTACAGGTTTCCTTTTCAGAAATACTGCAAGTATAGCGAGCATAGGTCCTGCTAGGCCATCCAACACCCAAGGCATCTTCTGTCGCGGTGGCTAAGGTATAAGGATGTACGTTCTCTCTTGGTTATTCCATCATCTTCGCAAGCATTACTATTTAGCAGAAAGAGATGCGCATCCCATTACCATTCGTTCCTGAACCTGGTGCAAGAGGTCACTCCTTAGCTCTATCACTGTTCAGCGCTGAGTCGGTTTTTTTTTCGGATGTCTCTGTTTTCGGTATGAACAGTTGTGTCGTTTACATTGTTTTTGAGTTGTTGTTGAGTCCTTTCCATCTTTTTCATTCTTTCCATCATCAGACCACCAGGCATACGGTGATGCGCTACCAGTACATGGTCAACAGCAGCCGAAGGCCCAGCTGAATGCGTGCCAGAGGGTCATGGCAATACGCATGGTGCGAGGGTACCGAACGATTTCCCGCGAGGCGGCGACCCTCCTTGCTGGCCAACCGCCATGGGATGTGGAGGCAACAGTCCTTGCACACATGCACGACAAGCGCATGGAGATGCAACGCCGGGGCGAAATTCCACTGCCACGACAAGTCGAGGCATGGCGGACAGAGCTCCGGCGGGATCTCATGGCGAAATGGCGTCAGCGACTATCGCAACCTCGTTCGGGGCGCGCCACAATCGAGGCGATAAGGCCCATCCTTGAGGCGTGGCTGGAAAGACCTCACGGCACTCTTAACTTCCGCACGACGCAGGTCCTAACGGAACACGGAAAGTTTGCCAAGTTCCTGTTCCGGATTCGTGCGGAGGATTCGCCCGGGTGTCGCCACTGTGCGGAACACCCGGAGGACACGGTGGAGCATACTGTAGAGGTGTGCCCCGCCTGGGCGGAGCATCGCCGTGTCCTCGTGGGGGCAATCGGCGGCAGCGATCTCTCTCGCCGGGCCTTGGTTCAGGCCATGGTCCGGAGTGAGGAGGGATGGCAGGCGGTCGCCTCCTTCTGCGAAGCAGTAATGCTAGCAAAGGAGGAGGCAGACCGCATCAGGCAAAGGCAACGGGGCGCTCGCCCCAGCCGCCGCCGGGATTCCGATCCCGATTTCCGGCCACCGTAGGCGCGGGCTTGCGGACGGCGTGCAATGGGTAGCACGCTGTCCGATCGTCCGGTAACATACCGGATCGAGCCCAAGTCGTCGACGGCGCGTTCTGTTCCCGCGCGCCTCAAGGAGCTGTCAGCAAACCGTAGAGGCCCAGCCTGCTAGCTGCAGGCAGGCAGGGTCGAAGCCTGCTGGGGTTAAGGGCCGTTTTCTGAGAGGAAGGCTCAGCCCCGGCATGATAGGCATGAAGGAACGGGGTAGGTTTTTAGTCAGTAAGAGTCTGACACTACTTCCCGCTCCACCCAAGGGCGGGACTTGTCATTGGATGATTTTACCTACCATAAAAAAAAAAAAAAAAAAAAAAAACCAGTACATGGTGAACATCCCAACTATGCGCACAAAACGTTTTGGGAACACATTCATTGGGCGTCCAGCTAAGGAATGGAATTTCCAGCTATCCTAATAGCTATAACCTGGGGGTCTTTAAGTGAAGAGTGAATATGTTACTTCTAGGTCTACTCCATCGTCACTTTCCATCAGGTCAGATAGTTGTCAAGTGCGAATCTATAAACAATAAAAAATACGATAAAGATAAATCTCTAAAATTACCTTTTTATATAGGTTTCGTATATAAACTATATTAATTACACGGTTTTCATAATAATTATCTATATAAGTAAAAGAAAGTCGTGTTAGTTACACTATTTATAACTCAAGAACGGCTGAACCGATTTAGCTGTAAATTGGTGGGAAGGTAGCTTGGAACCAGGAGAAGGACATAGGATATTTTTAATAATGAGATGGATATTTAAAAAAAAAACCATCTCATTTATTGGTATAGGGTAGAGTAGGGTAAAGTAGGGTAAAGTAGAGTAGAGTAGGGTAGAATAGGGTAAGCTAGAGCGGGAGCGAAGCCGCGGGCAAAAGCTAGTATGTAATAAAAAGACAACGGATATCGCTCTAAATAACCATTTTCACAAAATGTTTTTGTTCCAAATTTTTTCTGGATTATAGCCGTGTTTTGTTTCAAAAATATTACTATAACCTTTCAAAGGATCCAATTTTTATAAGTGAAATCCGTTAAATCGAGATCATAAATAAATATTACAAAGGGTGCTTCTACAGGTCAGCCATTTTATCAGCTTTTTATTGCCTGTTATATTGAGAGATTATTATTATTATTTATAAGTTTTTTATTGATTAATATCTCACCTGATGGTAAGCAATGATGTGCTCGACGACGGAGCCGGATTGTTTAGATGTAACATATTCACTCTTGTCACTTTATTTTTTATTTTATCTTTACAAATCGATCAAAATTTAACGGTGTATACTTGTTGTCGGGGCGCGTAGCTCGGTGTCGGTGTTTGGTAGAGAAAGAAATGTTTCCGATAATCACTGTTTATTGCTACTGACTTATACAAATGTTATTAATGTTAAACTAAGCTAAAAATATCAATGAAATGTTTAAATGTTATGAATACACCCAGCTATCGCGGTAGACCAAAGTGCACTGAATATGGTTTAAAACATATTCAATTAGGACGGCGTGTTACGCCGATACTGCTGAGTAAGGTGTTCGGTGAATGCACCGAACACTTGTATAGGCTCCATTTTCAAGACGTCATGGTAGGCCCCTATTTTCTTGTGTTTACATTGATTTTAAACACTTAAATCTTTATATTCAAAGTCTATTTACCACTTTACTAACGTACATAACACTAGAAATTCATTTGCGTCTAAAATTTTCCATAATTCATAACCCTCTCCATAATTTTGTTACGAAACTAACAAATTGAATCGTCATGCAAATTCAAATCTTAGAATATTGAATTAAAGTTCAAACTCAGTTGATTAGATTTGTGAATCAGCAAATCTTGTGATGTAGTGCTGTCTGATTGGTTGAGTATTTTGACGAGTCATTGTTATGACAGGATTCTATTAGGAAAAGTGGTACTCCAGACTTACTTGCACGTGTTTCCCAGTTATTGATTATAATCTGTCTGGAGCCCAAGTCTGCTATTTTTATAAATTCGTCATTCCAACTCGATTCCATTGTCATTATCCTAAAAGTTCGAAATCTTCAAAATTCATAATGACCGTTCATTGGTCGGTCAGTGGTCTTTTAGCTGTCAAAGACAAATGTGACATTGCTGCTTACTGTTTATTTAGAGCGGCCGCTGGTTTTCAGTGTTTGGTTTTTGTTATGATATAAGTCAGATTCTATGCTATTTCTTTCAATAAATTGACAGTGGTTGATCATTGGAAAGCCATAATGACGCCATTATATTAGTAAATTACCAAATTTGTCAAAATCAACAATTATGAAATCAATGATAGACCATTCTGACACTATTGTGATATCAGACTTGAGGCCCTGGTCTCAAGAACATTGAGGACCCAGTAGCAATATTCTCGTCTCATGATACTCCTGAGCTTGAATAAAAAAGCGGAACCCTTAGGGGATCACTTTGTTGTTCGTCTGTCTGTCTTTCTGTCTGTCGAGACCTCGGGAACGCGTTGAGGTATTAAGTTGAACCTAAGGATAGATTAGATAAGTCAAGAGTAATTAGGTTACTTCTAGGCAAGCGTACTCCACTGTTGACCATATCATCACTTACCATGAGATGATCAGCCAAGTTCAGTACATTTTGACCAGTTAGGCAAACATAAATGTACTGACCAGCAGATTTTTTTCGCAATTTCATGTTTGGTCCCATAATAAAAGTTGTTTGTTATCATGACTACAATCACGTGTTTCAGTATTGTTCACTAATTACCAGTCACCCTGTATAGGTATACTTTAGCTAACAAAAAACAATAAGAAAAAACTAGGTACATTTCCACCAGCAAACGCAAATAAATCCTGAATCAACTGCTCCCGACAAATTGTAAGTCAACTGAAGAGCTGGGTTATTTTTATGAACTTGTGTGCTCGCAAACTATTGACAGAACCAATGTTTTCGTACGTACCTGCCACAAATGCTTTAGTTCAAGTCCGCTTGATATTTTCTTGGCAGGATTAGATTAAGAGAAACCTTCTCATTCTGATTTTCGTCAGCGTGTGCGTGATTGAAAAGCTTTTTGTTTTATCTAACGCAATGTTTGGTAAATAAGCAAAGCGAACAAAGAGAGATAGCGCCTGAATACTCGGTTGGCATTCGGTAATTTCTATCGCTCACTCGAATATATCATAAAATTTATTCCAGGAAATACGCGTTTTCTTTTTAAGTTTTTGGAAAAAGTTCTCGTCATTCAGTATCTCTATTTAATGCGCAAATTATAAATTTTGTATCCTGGTAGTATGTTGCCTTGGAAACAATTTTGAACTTTACGCGGGCGATATACACCGTTAAATTTTGGTCGTTTTAATCCCACGGAGGATCGATACGGTACATGAAACCCTGTTGATTTGTAAAGATAAAAATGAAAAATAAAGTACTTTTTTTTAAGCTTGAATTAATTTACGCATCTACGAAATTGATTTCTTTGAGTAAACGTCAGCTGGTCGAGGCCAATGAACTGTAGGTAGATTGTACGCAACTACCGACAACTCCCTACAAGGTCATTGACTCGTTTACTTAAATAAATTAATTTCGTACATGCGTATATTAATTCGAGTTTTAGAAAAAAAAAACTTTTTTTTTTAATTTAATCTTTTTAAATCGATAGAGTACTTGAAGTACCGAATCGATCCTCCACGGGATTAATTTGAATTGACACCAGAAAATTTGACACCAGAAAAACTATTGTCAAGAAATGAAAACGGTAGTTATGTCTATGTTACGAGTTCCAGGAAGAATTGTTACGAGGTACTTTATGACTTATAAATAATATAGGTACCTAAAATAAATACCCAATTTGGTACTGTCAAAGGCATACTCGTATGTGATCAAAAATAACTGTTATATACGAGTATTTTCGTACATTTGATCTTTTCCTCTGAGGTGACTTTAGAGCGTTTAAGTAACAGTTTTCTAGTTTCCAGCCGTATTATTTTATTTATACTTATAACAATTTGTAAATGTAATAGCATTTGTCATATGTCAGATGGCGCTAGCTGTCATGTAAACATTGAGCTCCCGTTTAAAATTTTTTTTAAATAGTTATTTGAACAGTATCTACTTTAATACCTCGTAAAGATCAAGAAGATAGTACAATACGTGTGTGAAAGTGTTATCCTAACAATTTATTCTCTGTGAACTATGTAAACAAAACTTATAAATGTGGATAAAATTTTGTGATTAAAACAGTTTTGTGTGTCGGTTTTAACACTTTTACGAACTAAATGTCGCTAAATACTTGGCTAACAAACGTGTGACATACAAAATATAAACAATAACAACGAAAAAAGTGATATAAGAAAAAGTGACTCATAGTGAAAAATATTCAAATCGTTCGAATCATAACAGTTAACTTTAACGATTTTTTCTATTTGGGAGAGCCTACTGTTCAACAATTTCGACCACATACGTAACAGACTCCGTGGCCTATACGTCGTACGGTCTACACCACGAGTAAACTCACGGGCTCTGGTTCGATCCCCGCACACGTCTTCACTTTTTGGGATATTTGAAGTTTCAATTAAAATTTATCAAACCAAACCAATTTATTCTTATCTCTAATCTACAGTGCTTCGCTACGTATTTATCATGCCAAACAACTGACTTACAATTGTTTTCACTAGAAACAGATAATATAACCACGAGAAAACAGCAAAGCAAAATAACCATAAGTACAGAAAATTCTTTTGCATCCTTGTCAGTGGACGATGACAGCGAACATCCATCTATTACGTCTTACGATAAACAAAACACAAGCTGCCCCCAGTTACAACTTAATGATAATGAAAATGAAACGATAGCAAAACTAGGCGCATTAATTAACACCCTGCAAGAGAAATTGGCTTCTGCTGATAGCGAAATTGAAAACTTAATAACGGAGAATAATTCACTTAAAAATATCATTATTAACCATGAGAAAGTTATAAACAGCTTAACACACACAACTTTCACAAAACGCCATCTAGTCCCAAACTAAATAGAGCTTGTGGTATGAGTAGTCGACTACTTATATTTCAAAATACATACATATTATAAATAAATTACACTCAGACACAGAACAAATGATCGTGCTCATCACACAAACATTTGTCCTGGGTGGGAATTGGAACCCTGACCTCCGGCGTTGCAGTCAGGGCCATTAACTACTGTAACAGGCCGGATTATCACTCAGGTGTCTTGAAGACAGCTGCTTAACGTAAAAACTGGATATCTATACTTATAATAAATCTGTAGAAGTAAAAATTCTGTACATTGAAAATATCAAAAAAATAAATGGCAGGGGGTGTTACTAGACCGACACCGAACCCAAAAATGCGATTAAAAAAATTTTTGTCTGTCTGTTTGTTCAGGCATCACGCAAAAACTAACCGTTCGATTACGATGAAACTTGGTATAATTATTCTTTATTATCCTGGACACCACACTGGGTACTTTTTATCCCGGAAAAGTATATACAATAAAAAGCAAAGTTAATTTTGCATTGCGCAAATAATAAGTTTGTCGTAGGTTAAGTCACCCGTTTCTATTGTAATTAGCCACAAAGGGCCCGCGCCGGGACAGAAGTATTAATACCGGTATGCTCGATAGATAACGTTCTACACAAATAGCACTTTACACAAAAAATTCATTGATAAGTTTCGTCGTTCACGCGAACGAAGTTGCGGGCACAGCTAGTTTATAATAAATTTATTCACGATAAAGAGAATATTACGATTGGACAAGGGGCCAGATGACAGAGTTTATTACTCACTCCGGGTTTTTAATTACGAAACGGAGTAACTTTGTAGCTGAAACTAGACGGAATAGTGTTAAAAAAGATGGATGACACAATTATAAAGCTTTTGGTTGTTTTAGTTTTTGTACCGTTGCTCAAAAGGAAAAAATCGGAACCCTTAAAAGAAATTTCACCAAAAACACATTCCCTCTTTCTAAACCTAGCTTCATTCATCTTTACAGACAACTCTAACAAAAATAAATAAAGTAAAACATTCCTACTTCAGCACAAAAGTGTACATGTACAACGTCTATCGCGGAGTGGTCTCGAATTAGTTCTTAATCGGCTTGAAGTAACCTCTCAGTGAACTAAGAGATATATTAGATCTTATTTATATACTTCAAAGGGAATATTTCTGTATTTTGAGTATAGCGACATCTATGAAGCAAGATAGAAACAAAGAAAAATGTGTTTGTTCATAATATACAATTATATAAAACACTTCCTAATTAAAACTGTATTTAAAAGTTCAATTTTTCTTCTTCTTGTTACGTTATATTTTTGAGCCGTTTGGGGTTGAAACTTTTGGACCGTGAGTACTAATATGTTTTTATTTTAAGAACTATCCAAACGCTTAGTTGACACTTCTCATATCCCAAAAGCTGGCTTTAACCTTGGTTACTGATTGGGCACGCCACGATTGAGGCAGTAAGGCCCATCTTTGAGTCGTGGCTGGAAAGGGCTCACGGCGTCGTCACCTTCCGCTTTGCGCAGGTACTTACCGAACACGGCAAGTTCGGGAAGTACCTGTACAAGATTCGTGTGGAGGTGATGCCCGGATGTTGCCACTGTGCGGACCACCCGGAGGACTCGGTGGATCACACGGTAGAGGTGGGTCCCACTTGGGAAGAGCATCGCCGTGTCCTCGTAGGAGCAATCGGTAGCGATGATCTCTCGCGCCGGGCCTTGGTTCAGGCCATGGTTCAGAGCGAGGAGTAGTGGCAGGCGGTCGCCTCCTTCTGCGAAGCAGTAATGCTACCAAAGGAGGAGGCCGGTAAGGCCCCTCTTTGAGGCGTGGCTGGAAAGGCCCCACGGCGTCGTCACCTTCCGTTTGGCGCAGGTGCTGACCGAACACGGCAAATTCGGTCCGTACCTGTACAAGATTCGTGCGGAGACGACGCCCGGGTGTCGCCACTGTGCGGACCGCCCGGTGGACACGGTGGAGCACACAGTCGAGGTGTGCCCCGCTTGGGAAGAGCATCGCCGTGTCCTCGTGGGGGCGATCGGCGGCGATCTCTCGCGCCGGGGCTTGGTTCAAGCCATGCTCCGGAGCGAGGAGGAGTGGCAGGCGGTCGCCTCCTTTTGCGAAGCAGTAATGCTAGTAAAGGAGGAGGCCGACCGCATTAGGCAAAGGCGCACACGCCGCCGCCGCCGCCGGTCGTCTACGGCGCGCACCGTTCCCGCGCGCCTCAAGGAGTTGTCAGCAAACTGTAGGGGTCCAGCAGGGCCGAAGCCTACTGGGGCCAAAGGTTATGTGAGACTGTCACCAAAGGCCCCAGGATAAAGGCAAGGAATGGAAAGGTAGGTTTTTAGTCAGTAAAAGTCTGACACTATTTCCCGCCCCACCCAAGGGCGGGATTTGTCATTGGATGATTTTACCTACGTTAAAAAAAAAAAAAAAAAAACCAAAGGAGGAGGCCAAACGCATCAGGCAATGACGCTCACGCCGCAACCGCCGCTGGAATACCGATTCAAATTTCCGGCCACCGTAGGCGCGGGCTTGCGGACAGCGGGCAATGGGTAGCTCGCTGTCCGTCCGTCCGGTAACAGACCGGACCGAGCTCAAGTCGTTTACGGCACGCACTGGTTCCGCGCGGCTCAAGGAGTCGTCAGCAAACTGTAGGGGCCCAGTAGGATCGAAGCCTAATCTGGGGCTCTAGGAAGGTATGAAGATGCATACCGGGGCCCTGAATCTAAGACAGGAGGAACGGGGTGTGTTCTTAGCCAGTAAGAGTCTGACACTATCTCCCGCTCCGCCCAAGGGCGGGGGATTTCATTGGATTTACTTTAAAAAAAAAAACCTTAGTTACAGATTATTTGGCATTGCCATACAACGTGGTGATGCCGCCAGCCTTTTGGGCACACTTCCAGTCGACAGCGATGCGGAGGAGTTTTTTGACGAGTATTTTAGTCAGAAGTAGTCTTTAGTTTATAATATTTTTATAAAGAAACTAAAATATAAAATTCTGCATTGCGGTATTAGAGTTTAGCGCACGATTAAAACATAAATAATATGACTTTTGACTGGTCTGTTGGTCTAGTGGTCAGTGGCCCTGACCGCTATAGACTAGAGGTCATAGGTTCGATCTCCACCTAAGACAAATGTTTGTGTGATGAACATAATCATTTCTTCTGTGGCTAGGTGCAATTTGTCTGTAAAAGGCTATTTGACGGTATGAAAAATAAGTTCATATTTATTGCCATCTGCATAGGTTTTAAGTTTTAAAAGCTATTTGTACCATTATATCTAAAAAATAATGGACAATTTATAAAAATATAAAATAAAAAGAACATTATTTTACCTAGCGCCATGTTTTTGAAAACGGTCGACCTTATTTCCTTAACCGTAAGATAATAATTCGCATACAGTAGTTCGAAGACTGGTTTGTGAAACGAAGACTAGTTTTGCAATGAAGACTGTTTGGACGCAAGACTGAAAACATATTCCGTTGTAGAACATAAAACAGTCTTTGAAAACCTCTTGCTCTACCCAAGAGAGGAAGAAGTCATTTGATGATTTCCCTCTTCAAAAAAAGGTATACATTATACCAATTTTCATTACAAGAATACCATAAATCGCCATTCTATATTTAAAAAGGCACGTCAAAAGCAGCCATTTTTTCCTTGATGACGTAAGCAGTACGACGCTTGTCAAAACAAGATTATTGATTGGTCCAATCGCTTGCAGATGTATTGGTGAAGTAATTGAAGATTGTAACGAATGAGCTGTCACTTGCAGATTTATTTTATTTACTGCATTATAGAATTATTGAAGTATACGAGTATACATGTAGCAATTCAGCCCTATAAAATTCCTGCTGTTAGGACATGAGCCTCTTCTCTTCTCTCTCACCATGCGGGCCCAGTACGGATTGGTGAATGTAAATGAAGACTCGTGTTTTGTGCTCGATTTCAGGACGGGGTTCAGTTATTCGTGAGCTAGTCCGACTTGCATTTGTTTTTTGTTTTTTTCTTTTACTCAGACACTATAAAGTGGATGATCGATGTACGAGCCAATACCGCGGTTTTATAATAATAATATTTTAATAGTTTATTTTCTCCACAATATTATTCTTAATTGCTAGCCTTATTTCTACGGCAACATATTAGGTGGGAGACTGGTGCCTAAACTATGCTCGAGGCCTGTATTTCGGGTCACCAGGACTGTTCCATTTAAATTTTCCAAAAAAAAAAAAAAAAAAAAAAAAAAAACTCAAAAGCATTTATTTCAAATAAACCATTTACAGGCACTTTTGAAAGGTCAAGGTGTCAGTCTGTCAGAAAAAAAATGATGCTAATTGCACATTCCAAAGCGTAGATCTCTATGGAGAAGAATGTGCAAGAAACTCCATGGACACTCTTTTCAATCATTTTATGTATAACAAATATCTCTGTTACATGTTTCTTGTCACTGCTATTATGTGAGAACAATGTCAATAAAATAAAGTAAAGACAAAAAAAAAGGCATTCTAAATAAAGATATTAAAATAAACCACTGGCAGCTAAGAGATGACCAGTCTCAACTGACAGCGCCCGTTCACGGACATGACGCGCATATCAGCACCACTCAGCTCAACCATTTTGAAGGGAACCGAATGATCCAACACACGCGCCACCATCAGTGAGACATTTGAGTGAGCATGACAAACTCTCAACCACCATGCTCATTTATGTCAAACAAGTCCAATATCCAAAAACCGTAAATTGCTCCATGGTACTCACATTTACAAACTTTGAAAATAAATGCTTCTACATTATACAATAATAATTTAATATTAAATAAAAAGATAAAAAAGTATTTTCCAATCAATTTGTACGCCCTGCTGGTAGTGGAGCTGGACCAGCATTAACCCAAGCATTTTTATCTTGAATATAATCATACAAGCTATAATATGCCCGTGTACATAGTGTGCGTTTAATACAAGATTTAAATTTTGTTTCATTGAGTTCTAATATGTGAGGAGGTATTTTATTGTAACATTCTAAACAGTACCCCATGAAAGAAGACGCTACTTTAGCCAGTCTGAAACCTGGTTGAACTAAAAGGTCCCTATTCCTTGTAACATAATTATGCCTATCGCCTCTTTTACTAAAAAGGTGAAGATTCTTTCTAACGTACATGATGTTTTCATAGATATATTGACAAGGTACCGTCATGATGTTAATATCTTTAAACAGTTCCCTTAGAGAATCGCACCGGCGGAGATTGTATATGGCTCTGATGGCTCTTTTCTGTAATATAAAAATAGAGTGGATGTCTGCAGCCCGTCCCCATAGTAAGATACCGTATGACATGATACTATGAAAATAACTAAAATAGACTAGTCTAGCGGTATCAACATCCGTAAATTGGCGGATTTTTCTAACAGCATATGCAGCTGAGCTAAGCCGTCCTGCAAGAGATGTTAAATGAGGACCCCACTGTAGCCTTGAGTCAAGCGTTATCCCCAGGAAAACCGTTTTATCGACCAAATTATTATGAACTCGTACAAATGGTATGCAATTAGTGATATAAAACGTCGGTTTTACCCGCGGCTCATTGATGCTGATCGACTAGCGAGTACAACAGTTTTGATCGATGAGCCGCGTAGAAAATGAAGCAAACAAGACGAGCCGCGAGCCAGGATCGTCGTTCGTATTGCAATGATACACCGGCGAGCTTTACCGACGAGCCATAAGAATGCGGTTTCATTCGCCCGTCGATCAGGGCCTTTACAAAAAATAGTAGCTGCATCGTTTCTGCTTTGTTTTTTTTTTTTTATGTGTGGACTTGCCTAACTCGAAAGCTCGAATGAGTTTCGAAAGCTGTTATACTTTAATTTTCTGATCAATTCCGCTTCTAGGCTTGCTTATATACTTTCAGTAAGAGGATTTGGTTTCCTATTTTAATCGGATACGAAAAACAGATTTCGGAACTTTGAAAATTCTAGCTAGGTGAACTGTTTTTTGTTAAATATATTTTTATTGTTAAGCAAATTATATAATGGACACGATACGTAATTGAATAAATTAAATGTAATTTTTTTTATAAAAAATATACAACCAACTTCAAAGTAAAAAAAAAACAAAAAGTACAAGTCAGTGTTGTTCTCTATTTAACACCGACTTCCGAAAATAAAGTTATTAAATGAAGAGTTAGTTATTGAATGATTCCAATGATATATCCCACTCTTGGGCAGTTCGGGAGATAGTGTCAGTCTTTTACTGACCAAAACCAGTTTCTTCTTTGCCTTTATATCAGGGCCGAGCCTTCCTTCCAGAAGTAGACCCTTGGCCCTAGTAGGCCTAGACCCTGCCTGGTGGCAGGCTGTGCTCCTAAGGTTTGCTGACAACTTCTTAAGGCGCACGGGAACAGTGTGCGTCGTCGACGACTTGGGCTCGGTCTGGATGGTTACCGGACGGTCGGACAGCGACTATACTCATTGCTTACCTGGATTACCTATTCAGAAATTCTTCGTAGCCCTAGCGAACATAGGCCCTGTTATGCCCCTACGGTTTGCTGTCATCTTTGAGGAGTAAAGCCGGAATAAAAACAAAAGAAAACCTCCTTTTTTTGAAGTAGCTTATAATAATAATAATAAAATCTTTATTTCGAGCAAAACTCATATAATGTTTGTAGCAATAATCTTACACTAAGTGTTAGTAAATAAAATGATATCACGGTACATGTAGGTAAATTATAGCTGTGAACTACCTTTGTATGGACACTCTGTTAGCTGTCATCTTCAGAACCCGGTTGGGGCTAGCAATGACTTGTGATACCAGTGACACCGCACACTTGCGCATTGTAGTATAAAAACAGTCTACATGCGCAGCCGCAAACATCTCAGATGCGCTGCAATACCATGACAGCTCGGCCAGTATATTATTTTATTCTCTTTATTCATTAATATACTTATAAATTATATTTTTAAATATTTCTAAAAACAAACACATTAAAAAAAAAAAACATTTAAAAATATAAAAAATAGTGTCCCACCGGTATCGGGAACAGGGTCCAAGCTACAGGCGGTCAGGGCTCCAAAGAAAGGAACCTCCTAACAATACGAGCCGTTATTTTATTATTATTATTATTTCCACAACTATCACACAACACCGTCTAGTTCCAAGCTAAGCAGAGCTTTATAAGGGTATCAGATAGCTGATAAACGTACTTATATATTTCTAAATACATACATAATATTATAGACAAAATTACACCCAGACACAGAACCAATGATCATGATCATCACACAAACGTTTGTCCTGGGTGGGAATCGAACCCACGACCTCCGGCATAACAGTCAGGGCTACTAACCACTCGACCAACAGGCCAGTTTTAATCGTGCGTCAAATTCTAAAACTGCAATGCAGTATTCTGAAGGCGTTATTGAATTGAACACGAAGGGCTCCCGATGCCTGCGAACGCAAAAAATATACATTAAGAAATAAAAATAAATATATAATGTTTTCTTTTATTAAGGAAAATTCTCTTTAACAAGCTGAGCCAGAATAATATATTTTTTTGAGTTTTCCTACGTGGACTAAGCCTAAATAAGAAATTATATCTAAAACGCTGCTGTAAGGTTTCCATTACGAAGTCCAGTTATCTTTACCTTCCTCTCGAATAATTAATGCGCTCATTCGTAGATTAGGAGATATGGTCGGTTTTGGCTTGGCAGAGGAGGAAATACGTTCAGTGGAGGTTGAAGAGCAATGGCCGGCTCAAAATAGAGGTTGAGTCTTACAAAATATAGTTTTGTTTTGAGGTGGTTAATGTCTCATGATTTCTCCCGCTCTTGGGCGGAGTTTGAGATAGTGTGTTTTTTTTTTATACATATGAAAATAGCCCCATAGCCCCAGTAGGCTTCGACCCTGCTGGACCCCTACGGTTTGCTGACATCTCCTTGAGGCGCACCTGGAACAATACGCGCCGTTGGCGACTTGTACTCAGTCTGGACGATTACCGGGCGGTCTGACGGCTAGCTACTCATTGATCGCCGTCCGTAAGCCTTTGAGGTGGGAAATCATGCTGTGACTTCTTCCAGGTTGGAACAGGAGGTCGTGTCAGACTTTTACGTCTACAACTATAGCTATGTTCTTCAGTTGCTTGCTCAGAAGGATATACTTATGTGTCAACCTAATGTACCTATACATTGGATTGTTAATTCAATGTATCCTATTGACGATGAAAAGAGGCCAGACGGGATGACCATAATGCCCTGGAAGTTGGGTAGTCCTTTGGTGTGGGCTGCAACTTGTGTCGACACCCTTGCGCATCCCATCTTCTGAGTACGGCAGGCTGTGCTGGGGCGGCTGGTGCAGGTGCAGAAAACCTCAAACGGCGTAAATATAATAACCTTATCGGTAGTTACATGTTTGAGCCGTTTGGGGTTGAAACACTAGGGCCATGGGGTCCGAGCGCTCATCGAGTTGTTCGTGACATCAGCAAACAGCTGGTCGACTCTTCGCGTGACCAGAGGGCTGGGCTTTTCTTCGGTCAACGAATCAGCATTGCCATCCAACGTGGCAATGCTGCCAGCGTTCTGGACACTTTTCCCATTGATATCGATGTGGATGAATGTTTTGATGCCCAATAAGTTCTTTTTCTACCCGTTTGTACATATTATTAATTTTTAATTTGTATATATATCTATTAAGTTTTATATAGAACTAGATTTAATTATTACTCAAATAAATGTGTACATATAATGTAAATCTACGAGTATGTATCCTATTTGGATGTTCGTCGTTGCGGCAGCGCTGCGGTTTCTTAGAGAATAGCACCGTTGAATTTACTTAAAGTTGTTTGAATTATTATTCATTCCATATTCTTTTTTTTTTAATCTGTAAAAGCGTACAAACAATTTTAATCTGAAAACAGTATTTTCACTTTAGTATTTGCATAATTTTAATTTTAATATTCATTCAATTTCAATTTTGATGAGATCATGAATATAAAATACTACGGCTGATAATAACGATATTTTATTTTTCTTCACGTTTCTGTTATTTGGTATTCGTGTCAGGGAATTTTCAATAACAGCTCAGTGTCAAGATCTAAGGCTCACTCACGAGCTCTTAAAGTAATCCAGTTGACGACCTAAACTGATTTGTTTAAGAGCTGGAACTATATACAACCTTATTTTTAGTATATGCGAAACCCGAAACATGTATCTAGTATTTTTATGTATAGAAGATATGTGCAGAATTTCATAACTGTATCATGAAAAATCACAAAGTTATATCTTGTGCTTTTACCTGGTTGTTAAAAAGCTATATAGAGTAAACGAGGCTTACATGCCTCAGTCGGTAACGTGACCCACGGGCAAAACTAAGACATGCATTCAAAATGACGTTAACTATACAACGCTCGTTAAACTTGCATGGTATATTTAACATAATTTTCATATAATTATAAACTGCAGAGAGCAGTGGTAGCCGAGTGGTAAAGGCCCCGATTTACGAGTTGTAGGTCGCGCCGTCGCGGGTTCAATACAGTCAAGCGCATTAATCTTTGTAATTTATTTCATCACTTCTGCAGAGTCATGAATTTAGGGGGGGTTACAGTATATTGTATATTTTTTATTCCAAATCTGTGATTTTATTTTGTATCACACTAATATGCATATGTGCTTATCCTATGTTCATTATGAGGTGTACAATAAAGTATATAATAATAATAATACATTGGGCATTGTGCTGTCACTTTACTTCATCTAATAAAAAATCATAGTATAGACGCTTTCCAACACGGTGGACGGACCTCATCAAATCGGTGTCACACTGCAGCGTTAATGAAAACGCCCAAGCCGCCAAACAGAACTGCATGGCGTCATATGCGAGAGAGGCGGAGGAGCAGGACTCGACCGACCCATGACCACGACCACTCTGTCAAGAGTTCAAGACAAAGAAAAAGAAGAATATTACAGAGGAAAAAGTTTAGAAGTATATGTAATGCTTCTTAATGCTTAAACGACGTAACCAATTGGATACAATTTAGCGTACGGGTATATCATGTCTTGGATAGCACTGCGTACATAATAAAGTGTAGCTTCATTTGCTAATATTTAATTAAACCCTTTAAATAGCTTTTTATGATATAAGTTGCTAGCTTGATGGTAAGCAGTGATGCAATCGCTGATGGTAAAGCGTACTAGTTTATTAAGAGCCTATTCACTCTAGCCTTGAAGATATCTAAGTTATAATAACTGCTCAAATAAAAAAAAACAAAGGACGAACACAAAATGGTTAACCTAACAAAGTTTTATCAAATTCAAATTGTTCACCAGAAATATTAGGTTCGTTTATGTTAAATTCAATTATGGCTTTAACATTAATTAAACACAGCATTGTTTTTAACCCAATTCGTGGACAATAAAATTGGTTTTCTGTCAGCCATGTTGATTCCAGGCACGTTCCGTTAGATAGAGCTTGGAAGTTAGATGTCCCACCAAACTTTTTAGGAACAAGTTCATTGGCTGTAAAATTCCTCCTGGTTCTGACCAGATACTGACCGATATTGATTCGAGTTTTAGAAAAAAAAAGTACTTTATTTTTCGGTTTCGGTGTATAATTATGGTGTACAACTCCTGCTCTCTTTCTTGCTTGCACGACTGACATTTTGATACGTCATCGTCATAGGCATAAGTATGTCTAACAGACAACTAATATGTCTTGATTTTCTCATGTTTCTTTTTTGTTTGTTCCTACTTAGACTTGCGTTTCAGGAGCCTGGGTATTCCTTTTAAAAGCAAACCCATGGCCCCAGATGTGGGCTTCGACCCTACTAGGCCCCTATGGGTTTGCTGGTATCTCTGTGAGTCTTAGAATGCAAAAAACAAATGAAAGTATACAGGTGGGCTTTAATCAGTAACAGCCTGTCACTCCCTTTCTCTTTACCTAGAGCGGGAGAAGTCTTTTGATGAAGCCCAGCAGGGTCGAAGCCTACTGAGACCATAGATTTTGTGAAAAAGAACCCAAGGCTCTGGAACAAAGGCAAAGAAGGAATATAGGAGTGGATTTTAGTCAGTAAAAGTCTGACATGCCTTTCTACTTCACCCAAATTTTTGGATGATCTCCTATATAAAAATCATTTCGGGGAGTGTTCGTTGGAATTGCACAATTTAATTCCACCAAGTCCTTTCCATTATCGGACCACTAGACATACGGCGTTGCGCCATCGGTACATGTTTCGTTTTATGGTAGGTAAAATCATCCAATGACAAATCCCGCCCTTGGGCGCAGCGGGAAATAGTGTCAGACTCTTACTGACTAAAAACCTACCCTGTTCCTTTCCTGCCTTGGTTCCAGGGCCCTGGTATGCATTTTCATACCTCCCCAGAGCCCCAGACTAGGCCTCGACCCTACTGGGCCCCTACGGTTTGTAACAACTCCTTGAGGCGCACGGGAACAGTGCACGCCGTAAACGCCTTGGACTCGGTCCGGTCTGTTACCGGACGGACGGACAGCGAGCTACCCATTGCCCGCCGGCCGCAAGCCCGCGCCTACGGTGGCCGGAAATTTGGATCGGAATTACGGCGGCGGCTGCGGCGTGAGCGCCGTGCCTGATGCGGTCGGCCTTCTCCTTTGCTAGCATTACTGCTTCGCAGAAGGAGGCGACCGCCTGCCACTCCTCCTCGCTCCGGAGCATGGCCTGAACCAAGCCCCGGCGCGAGAGATCATTGCTACCGATCGCCCTCACGAGGACACGTACAAAGCGTTTTGGGAACACATTCATTATGCGTACAGCTAAGGAGTGGAGTTCCCTGCCGGAGTCTGTGTTTCTTGATAGCTAAAAGCTAGGGGTCTTTAAGTCAAGAGTGAATAGTTTACTTCTAGGTAAGCGTGCTTCGTGCAGCCGACTGCATCATCGCTTACCATCAGGTGAGATAGTGGTCAAACGCGAGCCTATCAATAATAATAAAAAAACCTGTGAAAAAAATAGTGGCCTTTTTGAGGTGTCTTAATGTTCTTTGGTCTGTGGGTGTTTGTTTAACTAGACAATCTCATGAATGGCCGATTGGCTCTGTCAATTATGCTACTTTTTGTTCGGAAAAAGACTATTTGAATGTTCTGCTATTTTACTAGTGAATATGAATTTTTATTTGGAAACAAAAACATTAAACTGTTTTAGATAAAATTTCGTTAACCTAATGGTGAGTCCAGATCTGGCGAACGCGAAGTTCGTGAGCAGTTCACGCACACCTCGTTTACTCGCGATGTTTTCCTTCACCGTTTTTGAGAGCAGTGGTGATAAAATAAATTGTACAAAGTAATGCGCCTGGCTGGGTTCGAACTCGTGACTTACAACTCGTAAGTCGGGGCCATTACCACTCGGCCACCACTGCTCTCACTCGGCTACTACTGCTCTCACTCGGCCACCACTGCTAAGCAACTAAATTCTCAAGCAAAGCTCTTCTCTAAAAATGTTTTAGCACCTAAATTAATATATTTAAAAACTGGTCAAATGAGAGACAGACTTGTACACAAAGGGCAATACCAATTTCGTACCACAATTAATATTAATTAAAAACGAGCAATAAAACGCTGACAAAATATTTTTTTTTACTTTTTTATTTTATTATTTGTTGCGACAATAGAAACAAACTGTATACTGATTTATTTAAATTGTATAAGTACGAATAAACTATATTTATCTATTATTTTTGTATCCTTTGAAAATTTCAATTCTCTATCTTATACGGTTTTCGAGATACAGACCGCTGACAGACAGACAAATGGACATACATGGTTTTAGATGAGAAATCATCCAATGACTTCTCACGATCTAGGGTGGAGCGGGAGTTATAGAGTCATATTTGCACCCTTAGTTACAGAATCCTAAAAACTGACAATTTGACAAAACGCCTACGATTTTCCCTCGAATATATTTTCTTTCTAAATAAAATTGCCGAGAATCAACACAGACGCCTTACCCACTTAAGTAATCACTCACGCGTCTATCAAACATTATGTTAACATTTGCTAAGTAAATATGAATTTATTTCAGAGTGAAAGATAAATTATTTCTCCTCGTATTCTCTTCATCTGTCATTGTATCTTCTAATATATCCATTTGATTTTATTTCTTGTTTTTTTTTTTTTTATAATCATCATCATGCTAGCAAAGGAGGAGGCCTACTGCATCAGGCAAAGGCAACGGCGCTCATGGCCTAGTATTAGGAAGATAGATTATTCCTGCATCTTCACTCTCGTAGCCTATCACGAAAAATACATTAGGTAATACAAATAGGAAACACAAAACTTTCCTTTAAAGATAATTATGATAAACTTTTTGATGCATGTAAGGTTCTACCTGTACATGAAAGGGTCGAGTACCTGTTGGTTCTAGAACAGTTATAAAACGAACAATACAAAATAAATATAACACTAGAAGCGTTAGGGAACGTAAACTCATGCAACCACAGGTTAAAAATTACTATGGCAAAAGAGGGGACGCCCATACAAAATGGTGATGGAGAAACTCCGCCCATGGGCTCCCCCGCTGACTCAGAGTCTCCGGCCCCAGCTCGTGGAGGGTGTGGTGAGCGCTCTGTTCCCTACGCGAGGGGAGCATACTCCCCCGCCTATGGCTCCGCCACCAGCAGCGGTGTCCGATGCGGACCACGACGGCAACAATGCTCCAGAGGTGACCGAGGTGGAGATGAGAGTGGCGGTGCGAAGGCTGAGTGCCAAGAACACCGCCCCAGGACCCGATGGCTTGCCTGGAAAAGCCTGGGTCCTGGCCATGGAGGAACTCGGGTCTCGACTGAGAGGGCTCTTCAGCGCATGCATGGAGAGGGGCCAGTTCCCGCTTCGCTGGAAGACGGGGAAACTGGTCCTTATCGCGAAGCCGGGGCGCCCCGCGGACTCTCCGTCCGCGTATCGGCCCATTGTGCTGCTCGACGAGGTGGGCAAGCTCTTTGAAAGAGTAATTGCAGACCGCCTCGTCGTGCATCTGGCACGGAAGGGGCCGGATCTTGCGGACGGCCAGTTCGGATTTCGCAGGAGGCGCTCCACTGTGGACGCCATCATGCGCGTGCGAGCCCTCACGACGGGGGATGCGGTGTCCCGGGGCAGGTGTGTCTTGGCGGTGTCTCTGGACATCGCCAACGCCTTCAACTCCCTGCCCTGGAGTTGCATTGGTAGGGCACTCCGGTACCACCGGGTGCCCGACTACCTCTGTCGGGTGATCGAGGCCTACCTGTCGGACAGGTTCATCATCTACCCCGGTCATCAGGGGGAGCTGAAACGGCGAGAGATGTCGTGCGGTGTTCCGCAGGGATCGGTACTAGGGCCGCCCTTGTGGAACATCGGGTACGACTACGTGCTGCGCGCCGACCTCCCCGACGGGGTCAGCGTGGTCTGTTACGCAGACGACACGCTGGTCCTGGCGCGGGGACGGTCGTACCAGGCGGCGGTCGAACTAGCGACGCGCGGGGTTGCGACAGTCGTGGAGAGGATACAGCAGTTGGGACTCGAGGTGGCATTGCACAAGTCCGAGGCCATGTGTTTTCACGGCCCTCGGAGCGCGCCACCTCCGGGCTCCCAACTAACGGTAGGAGGAGTTCACATCGGCGTCGGGTCGACGATGAAGTACCTGGGACTCGTCCTCGACAGCCGGTGGAACTTCAAGGAGCACTTCCGACGTCTGGCTCCCAGGTTGAATGCGACTGGGGCTGCGCTCAAGCGGCTCCTGCCGAACCTAGGGGGTCCGGACGCCTCCTGCCGGAGGCTCTACGCAGGCATCGTTCGGTCCATGGCCCTTTACGGTGCGCCGGTGTGGGCGCCATCGCTACGGAAGCGAGTGGCGGCCCGGCTAACCGCCTGCCAGAGGGTCATGGCCATCCGGATGATCCGCGGATACCGTACGGTGTCCTGCGAAGCGGCGAGCCTCCTTGCTGGCCTACCACCGTGGGATTTGGAGGCAACAGTCCTTGCACACATGCATGACTTACGCGTGGAGATGCAACGTCGGGGCGAAACTCCGCTGCCGCGACAAGTCGCGGCATGGCGGACAGAGCTCCGGCGGGATCTCATGGTGAAATGGCGAGAGCGATTGTCGCAACCTCGTGCTGGGCACGCCACGATCGAGGCGGTAAGGCCCCTCTTTGAGGCGTGGCTGGAAAGGCCCCACGGCGTCGTCACCTTCCGTTTGGCGCAGGTGCTGACCGAGCACGGCAAGTTCGGTCCGTACCTGTACAAGATTCGTGCGGAGACGACGCCCGGGTGTCGCCACTGTGCGGACCGCCCGGTGGACACGGTGGAGCACACAGTCGAGGTGTGCCCCGCTTGGGAAGAGCAGCGCCGTGTCCTCGTGGGGGCGATCGGCGGCGATCTCTCGCGCCGGGGCTTGGTTCAAGCCATGCTCCGGAGCGAGGAGGAGTGGCAGGCGGTCGCCTCCTTCTGCGAAGCAGTAATGCTAGTAAAGGAGGAGGCCGACCGCCTTAGGCAAAGGCGGACACGCCGCCGCCGCCGCCGGGTTTCCGATCCCAATTTCCGGCCACCGTAGGCGCGGGCTCGCGGACGGTGGGCAATGGGTAGCTCGCTGTCCGTCCGTCCGGTAACAGACCGGTCCGAGCTCAGGTCGTCTACGGCGCGCACCGTTCCCGCGCGCCTCAAGGAGTTGTCAGCATACTGTAGGGGTCCAGCAGGGCCGAAGCCTACTGGGGCCAAAGGTTATGTGAGACTGTCACCAAAGGCCCCAGGATAAAGGCAAGGAATGGAAAGGTAGGTTTTTTAGTCAGTAAAAGTCTGACACTGTTTCCCGCCCCACCCAAGGGTGGGATTCGTCATTGGATGATTTTTACCTGCCACAAAAAAAAAAAAAAAAAAAAAAAACTATGGCAAAAGAACCAACAAGTATTTGATCCCTATACTTTTCAATAGTTTTTTTTTTTAATGGTAGGTAAAATCATCCATTGACAAATCCCGCCCTTGGGTGGAGCGGAAAGTAGTGTCAGACTCTTACTGACTAAAAACTTAACCCGTTCCTTCGTTGCCTATAGTGCCGGGGCTGAGCCTTCCTCTCAGAAAACGGCCCCCAGCAGGCTGACCCCAGCAGGCTTCGAACCTGCCTGCCTGCAGTTAGCAGGCTGGGCCTCTTTGGTGTGCTGACAGCTCCTTGAGGCGCGCGGGAACAGAACGCGCCGTCGACGACTTAGGCTCGGTCCGGTCGGTTACCAGACAATCGGACAGCGTGCTACCCATTGCACGCCGTCCGCAAGCCCGCGCCTACGGTGGCCGGAAATCGGGATCGGAATCCCGGCGGTTGGAGCGAGCGCCCCGTTGCCTCTGCCTGATGCGGTCAGCCTCCTCCTCTGCTAGCATTACTGCTTCGCAGAAGGAGGCGACCGCCTGCCATCCCTCCTCACTACGGATGATTATATACTTTTCAATAGTTACGATTGGCTAAGAAAGAATCATAAAATGTGTAAGCGAACACTGAAAACTAAACTCAAAACGGTTCTTCTTAAGGCAGTGGCCGCTAGATGTGAAAATAGCCACTAATTTATTTATTTTTTGTATTTATTGTATACCCACATTGCATTTGAACCAATTTAAATCATAAACAAGCGCAAATCCCGCCAACAAACTGTTACGCAGTTTGGTCGGTTTATGAAATGTACAACATTGTTGGTCCAAATAAACGATTTATTATTATTATTATTAGGTGCCAGGTAGTAGTGTGAACCCTCCATTTTTTTGAGATATATCAAAATGAGGGTACAGAAAAAGTGAAGTAAGATAGATGTCCGGTGTCAACCCGATCTACTTGTAAAGGTAGTTATTTACTGCAAGCTATCACCGTATTGCATGCTATAAATTCTGTGTGTAGTTCTAAAAAGAGGTTTTTTTACGATCATACGTGATAGGTTGTGAAGGGTCATTGGCTAGCAGCCAATTCTGAGATATAAAACATATCTCTATGGCCACAACTAAAAAATTCACTTTGTAAGTAATTGTAAAGATAATTCAAAAAAAAAATTGCCATCATAATCATCATTTAAAAAAATCTGGCGTCTACTACTGCACATAAGCCTCTCCCAAGTGTCGCCACAATAAACGGTCCTGTGCGTCTCACATCCAACGGATTCCCACAATTTGATCGGGGAAAGGCAAAACACTACACAAGTATTAATTAAATCCCAGAGGGATTTTGGTGCGCACGCTGGGGTCCTTCGAGATAGGTCTTCCTCCAGAAGTCTGCGTGTGATGTCTTCCGCGCCGAGCAGTGAAAAAGCAGAACGCCATTTCTCGTTTCCCTCCATTTCTCGATTAAGTTTCTGACCATAGACTATGTTCCGTTGTTCGATTTTGGAATCGTACAACTTGATGAATTATTTATTTTGGTTTTTATTTTAATTTTGTGAATTGTTACTGCACTTTTTTCTAATTTACCTCACAGCATTACTTAATAATAAATATCTTATATTACGCCAATCAATGTATATTTAGGCGCCATCTCTCGGTTTAAAATGAAACAATAAGGTGTTATTTCTTATTGCATCAAAGAGATGTCACTATCAATCCCAATTATTGATTTGCTATGTCACAATGCCCCCTAGTTGGTCCACCTTTTGAGAGGCCTTCCATACTCCTTCTTCCAGTGCAGGGTTGTCACTTAAGAACCTTGCAGCCCCGTCCACTATCTGTTCTGCGAGCAGTGTTCCCTGCTGACTTCCACTTTAGTTTGGCGATTCTTCAGGTTATGTCGGTAACCTGAGTTCTCCTGCAAATATCTTCATTCCTGATACAATGACATAAGGATTATTATTGCTTGACAAAATAACAAAACAAAATCTACAATGAAATATTTTTTTGACCCGACAATTTCAATTTATTTAGTGTGGGTGACAATTTGTTGGATCCCCAGCGGTTGAGGGTTAACAGTGACGAATTACTAACAAACAGAACTATTTGATATTTGTGGGACTTGGGTCTCAAATATTTATGTTAGGCTAAAATAAGCCTCTATTCCAAGACTAGACGAGTCCAGTTTATAATTTTTTTAAATTCATGTAAACCAGTGCTTGACTGTAATCCCATCTGATGGTAAACAGTGAAGCAATCGTTGATGGTGAGGCACACTAGTTTATTAAGAGCCTATTCACTCTAGCCTTGAAGAAACCTAAATTATAATCGGATGGGAAGACCGCAGCAGGAAAACTGTTCCAGTCTTTCGATGTACGCGGTATAATCGACGAGGCAAAATGCTTAGTCCGGACCGTAGAATTTTCAACAACGTAAGGGTTTTTTTTTTTTTTTTTTTTCGGTAGGTAAAATCATCCAATGACAAATCCCGCCCTTGGGTGGAGCGGGAAGTAGTGTCAGACTCTTACTGACTAAAAACCTACCCCGTTCCATTCTTCGCCTTGGTCCCAGGGCCCCGGGTGCCATTTTCACATACCCTTTGACCGAATGTTTGCCGATGGTAGAAAAGAGATAGTGGAATCATGTCATGCAATTCCCGCTCATACTCCCCAAAATGCATCCAGTACAAAACCTTAAGGCTGGCTACTCTACGCCTGTGCTCAAGGCTTTGTAGATTGGACTTAACCAAATTTGCATCACCAATTAGCCTCTTCGTACGCCTTTTTCTTCTTTTGCGCATATTTTTACCTATACTGATATATAAAAATAAGTAAACTGGACTTAAACGGACCCAACAGACGTTGTACTATTCTAAAGTTTGCGTTTTCTGCATAAGCATATTCATCCTTTTAATGTTCCCACTGCTGGGACTCAGGCCTCCTCTCTAGGAGTTTTTTTTTTATGGTAGGTAAAATCATCCAATGACAAATCCCGCCCTTGGGTGGGGCGCGCCGTAGACGACTTGAGCTCGGACCGGTCTGTTACCGGACGGACGGACAGCGAGCTACCCATTGCCCACCGTCCGCGAGCCCGCGCCTACGGTGGCCGGAAATCGGAATCGGAATCCCGGCGGCGGCGGCGGCGTGTGCGCTTTTGTCTTATGCGGTCGGCCTCCTCCTTTGCTAGTATTACTGCTTCGCAAAAGGAGGCGACCGCCTGCCACTCCTCCTCGCTCCGGAGCATGGCTTGAACCAAGCCCCGGCGCGAGAGATCGCCGCCGATCGCCCCCACGAGGACACGGCGATGCTTTTCCCAAGCGGGGCACACCTCGACTGCGTGCTCTACACCACGCAGGCCCAGTGCGGGTTAGTGGCTGTCATATATCTGCGTTTTCTGGTGGGACAATAATTACTTCCAAAACAAGAAATAATGCTTTATGTCCCGCCTCGTTCTGTCTTGCCTCGCTTTTTTGTTCAGTTTTGCCCCTCTTGCCTCACCTTATCCTACCATGTCACGCTTTATCTTGTTTTGTCTCATTTTTATGTCGTTTTCCGTTTCCCGCTGAATAACTTCATTTTGTTGTTTTCCCTTTTGATTTATTCTACAATTAAATTAAACGTGAACTTGACGCCATCAATTTTTAAATACTTTATACACACTAATTTCATCTTAAACAGTCAAGTCCAGATTCGGAGAAGGTAGGTAACAAACACGAAAGCAGAAGACATTTTTAAGTGAAAAAATTGCTAAGAATTATTATAATATAAGTAGTTAAAACTACTTAGATACTAAAATTCACACAAAAAACCATTTCATAAAGCATTTTTTAAAACACCTAAAACATTTTTTTTTATGCTAAACTAGATCTATTTGGTGAACAGAGACAATGTTGTTATTTTTCCTTCTAGATATATTCTTAAAATAGTTTGCAATATTTTTTTTTTACATTCGAAGCCTAATAACTTCCTCTAATACATACTAAAACTATTAAAATTAACACCAATTTCCTCCCCTTCTTCACTAACTAACTCCGAAACCTCTTCCATCAAGGTAATCTGTCGGACCCTAATCGGCTCTGTAACTTAAACGATAATCCCAGTAGACTCGCACAGACCATTTAATAAAATGGATTGAGACACAGTTGTAATGGCCAGAGTTTTTTGTTTAAGATGTTTTAGGAATTTATTTTGATTAACTCATGATTAGAGCTGAGTTGGCAGAGTGGTAACGACCCTGACTTAAGTAGGTCGCAGGTTCAAACCTAGCCAGGCGCATTACTTTGTGTAATTTATATCAGCACCATTACTCTCAAAAAGGTGAAGAAAAACATTGTGAGGAAACCGACATGTCCTAGAACTACGCGTAAGTTGTGCAGCAGGGCCGAAGCCTATTGGGGCCAAAGGTTATGTGAAAATGTCACCCGGGGCCCTGGGACAAAGGCAATGAATGGAACAGGGTAGGTTTTTTGTCAGTAAGAGTCTGACACTATTTTCCGCCCCACCCAAGGGCGGGATTTGTCATTGGATGATTTTACCTACCATAAAAAAAAAATGTCCTAGAACCAAAAATTTGAAGACGTGTGACATCCACCGGATGTTATTATGTTATTATATTATATGTCCACCAGTGGACATATTCCGGCTAAAATGATCTTTCAGATCAGATGTCACGGGTTCTCAACTTCATCCGTTTAAACTGGAAGCTGGCCCCAACATGGTTGAGAAAAGGCTAAGATAGATAAAAATAGTCGGAGAGCGTATTGTTTTGCTTTATATATGCAAATAGGTGCGGTTAGACAAAGAGCTGGGTTCACACGTGACTGCAGAGATATGAATGCAGAACTTAACACTAGAGGGGAGGGTTGGCAGAAAAAGTTATTTAAAATAAAAAATAAAATATTAATTTTTAAATTTAATGCGGCTTGGTACTGAAAAAAAAAACATCTGATTATAATTTAGGTCTCTTCAAGGCTAGAGTGAATAGGCTAAACTAGTGCGCCTCACCATCAACGATTACATAAAATTACAATTGAATACAATCAATGTGTTTCTCGAACATTCATTGCATAAGTATAGGTTGTTCACCATGTACTGGGCCTCAAGTCTGTTATTACAATAGTGTCAAAATGGTCTATCATTGATTTCATAATTGTTGATTTTAACAAGTTTCGTAATCTACTTATACAATTGCGTCATTATGACTTTCCAATGAGTTTACTTTAAAAAAAAATATATATATGCGTAAATTAATTCGAGTTTAAAAAAGTACATTATTTTTTAATTTTTGATCTTTACAAATCGATAGTGTTTCATGTATCAAATCGACCCTCCACGGGATTAAAATGATCAAAATTTAACGGTGTATAGCTCCACCACTTTAACAGTTCAGTTTAGATCATCAAATGGATCACGTTAAGACCTCGTGGTAGAGTTTCAGTACTCCATACAAGATCGGGACGGTGAGCAATGGGTAGCTCACCGTCCGAACTTCTGGTGACCGTCCGAACCGGGTCCAAGTCATAACGGCGTGTATGGTTCCACGCGCGCCTCGAAATGTCAGCAAACCGTAGGGGCCCAACAGGATCGAAGCCTTGGGTTAAGTGAAAGTGAATCCCATGGCCCTGATTTTAGTCAGCTAAAGTCAGACACAACCTCACGCTCCGTCCAAGGGCGGGAGATGTCATTGGATGATTTTTCTACTTAAAAAAAAAATATACGATCGGTACAATAACATTAATACGTTTTATAAAATAAATTATATATTCAACGGACAATGCCCATTCGCTAACAATAGTCGTGAAATAATTTAATTCATCTTTAGCTGGAAAATTAAATAACTTATTCATTATTGTAGCCAGTAAATCCCTGAAGGGTTTCAATTTAATCATGAGCACATATAGAAAATAAAAACGTTTGCATGACTGTTCTCACAATAGAATATGGAAAGGTTTTTTTTTTATGTTAGGTAAAATCATCCAGTGACAAATCCCGCCCTTGGGCGGAGCGGGAAGTAGTGTCAGACTCTTACTGACTAAAAACCTACCCCGTTCCTTCGTAGCCTATCGTGCCGGGGCCGAGCATTCCTTTCGGACCTAACCCATGACCCCAGTAGGCTTCGACCCTGCCTGCCTGCAGTTAGCAGGCTGGGCCTCTTCGGTGTGCTGACAGCTCCTTGAGGCGCGCGGGAACAGAACGCGCCGTCGACGACTTGGGCTCGGTCCGGTCGGTTACCGGACGATCGGACAGCGTGCTACCCATTGCACGCCGTCCGCAAGCCCGCGCCTACGGTGGCTAATATGGAAAGGTCAAAAATGTCAGCAACTAGTAGAGCGAGAGCAATGTAAATAAGCCGCTAGTTCAAACTCAGCCAGGCGCATTACTCTGTGTAATTTATTTCATCACCACTGCTCTCAAAACGGTGAAGGAAAACTTCGACCGGTAAGTTTTAGAACCAAAAGGAAGACATGTGTCATCCACCAATCCGCATTAAGCCCGCGTGGTGGATTACGTTCCATTCTCTCTCCTAGAGATGAGGCCACAGAGTCCCAGCAGTGGGAACATTATAAGGCTGAGTACTGAAACTCACTCAAACTTTATTCAAATATTTTTATTTCACATAGGCCTACATGCGTACTTATAAAACGTCAGAAGCTAGCGCACTGTTCCAATTGGTCGTTTCCTATGGAGAAGAACTAGCAAAAAACTCCATGGTTACTCTTTTAAAAAAGTGTAATAAAAAATATTTCCATATTACCGTATTTGTTCATACTTATAGGACAATGTAGATCAGTCAGCTTTGTACCCAAAAGCACAATAAAAATAAAAAATTGCTCGTATGTGTGTGTTTTTTTGAAGTGGGAAATTATCAAATTACTTCTCCCGCTCTGGAGTGGAGCAGGAAGGCGTGTAAGATATTTACTGACTAAAAACTAACCACAGATTTCCTTTTTAGGAATTTTTCGTGGCCCTAATGGACATCAGTTCTGCTTGTCTCCTACAGTTTTGCTGACATCTCTTACAGGCACGCGTTGAACACTACGAGACCATACAAGTTGCTTCATCATTTTAGCCCAAAGACGTCTACTATTGGACATAGGCCTCCCCCAAATTTCAGCACAATCAACGGTCCATCTTGCATCCATCGGGTTCCGGCAACCTTTACCAGGTCATCGGTCTACCTTGTAGGAGACCTTCACTGTCAACACGCACTGGTCGTTCAACGTTTCCTGGTCCAGTCGTCGTTTAGGAGCTGGTGAGCCGTAATTCTTAAAGTAATCTGCCAAGGTCATTTGTTAACCGTCAAATGATCATTCTCATCCGGAGATTTTTAGCTCCTCAGACCCCCGTTTTGCGCCACGCCCGTCCACGCCAACACAACCGCTGGAGTCACCGGGCACTTGGGAGCTATCTCTTGTTCGCTTGTTATTCATTGGGTTGGGACCATAACCTGCCACGCTGGTCCAGTGCGTATTGTCAGGTTGCCAAAGCCTCGTTCGTTTTGTCAACTGGGTGCATCTCGTGCAGGTGTGGTTATGGATTGGATGTTGATTGGAACTCCGTATACACCACAAGAATAGAATAGAATAAAACTTTATTGTACACCAAAAAGACACGAGTTGCTTGAAGCTGAAAAACAACGGCTTAAAAAGTACCCTAGGAATTTGCACCCATATTTATAAAGAAGTAATTACTTGTTGCTAAGTAATTACTTGAAGTTAAAAATCTTCATTCAAAATTTCAATTTTTCTTAACTCATCATCTTCCTGCCCTTATCCCTTTTTATTTGGGGTCGGCGCAACACGTTTTCTTCCATTCTGTCCTGTCACTGGTCACGCTATCACTAACTCCTTTTTCTTTCATATCACTCCTCACACAATCCATCCATCTCTTCTTTGGCATCCGTCTCCCTCTCCATCCATTCACATGTAAACTCAGAACTCTTTTAGTAACATGCGTTTCATCCCTCCTCTTCACATGATCATACCAAGACAAACGATTTCCTTTCAACTTTTCACTCACTGGCGCCACTTTCAATTTTTACAAATTGTTACATAAGATAGATAGATAGATAGATATATTCTTTATTGTACACCAAAGATAAAATTACAATAGGAACTTAAAATTAATAGGGTGTCACAATGGGCGGTCTTATCGCTAAAAGCGATTTTTTACAGACAACCTACTACTTTCTACTAGTTACTTTTACTCAAATAACTAAATTTACTTATTTATAAATACGAATGTTAGACCTATTAGAAAAAGGTCTACCTTCTGAGCCCAACACACAGGTTTTATATGTTTTTTAAGACACAAATCTAAACTAAATCTGATCTACCATATGAGTATACTGGGTTTAGTGTGAATTATTTGGACATAAAGGCTTTACCGTTTTAACTCAGTTGAACACCCTCTTAACGTCCTATAATAAATATAATAGCTGTCTCCGACGTTATTGACACTTTTATTTATGTCCCACTAGATTTTTCCTGGAATTTCGCTGACTTGGTATATACTGCTGAATCAGCTTAGAGTATTTTTATTATTTATTTATTTATTTAAACTTCATGTACAGTAGTGGTACATAAGCGGACTTAATGCAACAAGGCATTCTCTACCAGTCAACTTTTGGGTTAAAAAAGAAAACACTGTGGTTGTGTGTGGTGGTATATCATGCGGATTTCATCACGTATGTGGAATTGCTCCACGTGCAGAAAATTTCAAAAGACAAAAATGGCGTCCCACGTGCGTGTTGCACGCAATACAATAAATACTTGTATGAAAAAGACATTTGAAGAGGTTCTATATTATCATTTTAGTAGACTACACCGGACAAGACGCTAGGTAGTCAAAATACAAATGTCAAAACGGGTCTTTCATTTCTTGACAACTTTAATCCCATACACTTATGGCTACACGGCCCGAGAAAGGACGCAAAGGGCAAATGAATTAGGATAGGTAGCAGTCATAAGTCTCACTCCGAGATTTTAGTTTAAAATAAAACCTACATTAGGAACTACTATCAAAAACACTTCCGCCTGACCACCGCTAAGTTCATTTTTGCTTGCACTCGAAACAAATGCTTCTTTGAAGCAGGTTTGGTTTGGCGCTACGCCGCAGGATTCAAGCGAAAAATTTTTTAAGTGTTCAGGCAGAAATTACCGCGATGGTACGTTCATTTATCATCATCATCATCATCAGCCTTTTAATGTTCCCACTGTTGTGACTTAGGCCTCCTCTCTAGGAGAGGGAATGGCCCGTAATCCACCACGCGGGCCCAGTGCGGAATGGTGGATGTCACATGTCTTCAAATTTTATGGTTCCTTATAATTTTCCCAGTAGTGGGAAAGTTATAAGGCTGATGCTATGGTACGCTATGCTATATTAGTGTAGATAGATGAGGTTAAATTGTACTAACTAGTATACAAACACAAGTTTATACATCGGTTTCTATAATTGTCTTAGAATGTGGAATATAGTTTGGTGATAGAGCAATGCACTATAGCTAATGCACAATTCCGATTCCGTTGAGAGTTTATTGCGTGCAGTTATATAGTAAATGCGGTACAAGTTTATTGACTAAGATTTCGTATAACTACTTCACTAAGTAAAGATATAGTGTCTCTTCTGCACGCATAGGTAGCGCAGTGGTAACTTGTGGACTTGTGGACATATTCACCGTTAAATTTTGGTCGATTTAATTCCGCGGAGGCTAGATTCGGTACTTGAAACCCTATCGATTTGTGTGTGTGCTTTTTTTAATAAAATAAAATCAATTTCGTACTACGAAATTGATTTCTTTTAGTAAACGTCAGCTGATCGAGGCAATGAACTGTAGGTAGTTAGTACGCAACGACTGACAACTCCCTATAAGGTCATTGACTCGTTTACTTAAAGAAATTAATTTCGTATATGCGTATGTTAATTCGAGTTTTTGAAAAAATGTACTTTATTATTTATTTTATTTTTTTACAAATCGATAGTATTTCATGTACCGAATCGACCCTCCACGGGATTAAAACGACTAAAATTTAACGGTGTAAAGTTATAGGCAAAGTTTCATTGACACGTTCCACAATTGAACAAAAAATTTGTGAACTTACATAAAAAAAAATACACACACAGGCGAAAACATAACCTCCTCTTTTTTAAAGTCGGTTAAAAACTAAAGTAAGAATTCTCATATTACTTTCACACATCCTTCTCTTTTGCCAACCTTACCCGATGACGTCACAGCCGGTGTCTCAGTTTATTCCGGCTGAATATTTCAGGCCGTAATTACAGCCTCTTTTCAGCCATTCACGGTCGTGGCTTGCCCTTAATTCGAGCTCAGGGCTCACAGTGTAAATTATTCAGTAAATCAACTCAGTGTCGCAAGCAGGTAATCTTTGTTAAATTCATTACGAATTAATATGGTTCCATTTTGTGTTTCTTTGATTAAAGTTGAGTGTTCGTAATTTGTGTGTTTATTTTTGCCTTCTAAATTGAATGCAGAATGCTTTTTCTTTTTTTTTTTGAGGAGTGGTCAACCCGAGGTACCATCAGGGGTCAAAAGTGCAATTTCACTGTACCAATGCTAAACTATTGAACATTTCTTTGTAGTTGAATTTCAATGGTCCACGACTAGTTAATTCAATTCGTTAGATTGTATGCTACAAATCAAATCAATTATTAACCACTGTCCCTCTTTTACAATGAAATTTTAGACACTAGCAGTTTAATAGAGTGCAACTGCACTTTTGACCCTTGACTGTACATTTTCATTCACCCGCTCTTACGTGATTGTGATGTTATATCACATCTTTCTTCAGATATTTTGGATACACAAATATCTTGCGGATATTATCTAGACTTCTATAGAAATCAAAACATAAACTTGCGTAAAACTAATCCAGTAAAGACATCTGAAAATCTGCTATTTTACGTGAATTTTGATCCTCCATAATGTTAACATAATATTAAAAATATGAAAAATACCTACTTCTATAGAACCCCTGCACATTTAAACGAAATTCTAAATGATGAAATTTTTTTTCAAATACTTTAAAGAGTTAAAAAAAAGAACACGAAAAATATTCGAGTAAATCACGGAATTACCATATGCCAACAAAATTTTCAGACGTTATCTCTATTTTTTCGCGTTGCCTCTCCTTCAAACATCGCGTTGGATTGCTTTAGATGAAGTAACAAGCTTTTAAAACATGCTCGGCGTTGACGATATGCCAATAGGGAAGGTCCACCATGTTTACTTCTGCTCGATTGGAACGTGAATGCGTGTCAGACTTTTACTGTTTAAAAGCAACCTGTGTTCCTTCAGTTAACCATTGTATTCCAGGGCCTCGATAACTCTTTTGAATAATACCATGAAATACTATATACCTAGGTTTAATTTTATAGCTTTGTACATATGCAAGAGGTTTTTAAAATATAAGATTCAATATTTTGTTTATGTACGGTCAGGGGTCAAAAGTGCAGTTGCACTCTACTAATGCTAAAGTGTATAAAATTTCTTTGTAAAAGAAAGCCACTGGGCCACAACTGGGCAACTGGGCATTAATGGGTGAATATGATTATTTTTCAAATTATCATACTTCTTCGGTTTTCGTGAAAATTAAGGACCCAGGTAATTCTCACGAAAACCTAGGAAAAGAAATTGATAAGAAGAAACTTTTTTTCGGTTTTTTCTCAGCTGAAGCAACAAAGGGTTAGACACAAAAAGAAAAAAAAATTGATCCAAATAATTTCATCTTTGAAGGTACATTCCGAGATAAATTCAAAGACATTAACTCGACTCAATTGCCATAGCATAGCTTCCAACGATCACGAATATTCGTTTCTTCTTTCTAATTTTAAGGAAGATATATATATCTCTTTAGTGGTTGTTTTTGGTCAGTAAAACTCAGACACCCCCTCTCATTCCATCCAAGAGAGGGAGAAGTTAAATTCCTGTGGTTTTACAATTACAAAACCTAGTTATTTCAGACACAATTATTTACATGTTTTCGCTTTTATATCTTATCAAGATGTTACTTAATTACACCCTTTGTAGAAAGTTCATTTAGTTTAATTAGTTCCAAAATTTAGTTTAGGTCTAGAATATTGTATTTCAAGGTAACTTGCCATGACAATTTGCCTGCTGCGGTCTTCTCGTTCGATTGTAATTTGGTGAATTTAAGGCTAGAGTGAATAGGCTCTTAATAACCTAATGTGCCTCACCATCAACGATTGCATCACTTCTTGCAATCAGGTGGGATCGCAGTCAAGCACTAGTTTATATCAATTAAAAAGAAACTACTAAGTACTGTGGTGGCTTAGTTACAACCTTACTTCTAAGAAAACCGCATTTAAAGACATAATAGAAAGACAATAGGTGTGCGGACACCGGTGATCGCTTGGGGCTTAAGTAATTAAAGGAAAACGATATGGACATTTATGTCACAAAAAACATAAACTTCGACACTCTCATGGGAATCAAAATGGGGTAATTTGGATAAAGGTCTCACAGCACAAATATGAGAAAAATCTCAAAACTGTAAATTTGTAGTTACGTCAACAAAAAAAAAAAAAAAAACATCTTAAAGACTCGATTTGGAATTCGAATTATTTTCATAGATATGTTTGTACAGAACCCTTAGTCCGCGAGTCCGATTCACACTTGCCTGTTTTTTTTTTAAAGAAAATCTTACTTGACTTACTGCTTCTGAAGTTACTATAAAACCGTCTTCTACAAACTTCAATTCAGTGTGATTTTCAGTCATTGACTACCTGTCGTTTTTAATTAATCTTAGATTGGAAAAAAACGGCGATGATCTGAAAGTTTTTGGTAAAAATGAAAAGCAAAATTATTTTTATCCCCTTTCCAGATCTGTTTCAGTGATCTAAAAACTGAAAACCCAACACTGACTGACTGAAATAGTCGATTTTATAATTATAGAACCACTTTTAACGATCATTTTCAGTGACAGGAACTTCAAAGGTAACTCAGTCAAAATTTACGTCAATAACTAAAGACCTGTAAGCCACCCGTGTACCAAATATGTTACACCTCATACCAGTCAGCAAACCGTAGAGGCCCAGCCTGCTAGCTGCAGGCAGGCAAAGTCGAAGCCTGCTTGGGTCATGGGTCAGTTTCTTAAAGGAAGGCCCGGCCTCAGCAACGAAGGGACGGGGTAGGTTTTTAGTCAGTAAGAGTCTGACACTATTTCCCGGTGGGATCTGTCATTGGATAATTTTAACTACTATAAAAAATAAAATGAAAAAATACCTCATACCAGGTAACTTAAACCTTATTACATAAAAATAAGATTTAAATTAGCTACCGAGATGTACCAAATTTGATACACTTGTGCCTGAGAGGTGTTTAAAAAATTTGTTTAAAACCCATCAAATTCATCTGTATGTATTTATCAAAGATTTTGTGCCTACAGTTAAATGACAAAGCAGTAGTTAGTGTACTATGTGTAGATATATCACAAAATCACAATAAAAATATCATCCCTCTTAAGAATTCCTCTCAATTTTATCCTTTTATCGGACAACAAGACGCCATTCTAACACAATTTAACGGGTAGAATTCTCCCAATTTTCGGGGGTCGGATCGATTTGGACCCCACGTTACCCTAAAGAGGTCAATTTTTGGGACCCTGAAGGTTCCAATAGATTGCGTGATTGCTCGAATTTATTTCTTGATCGTTCAATGATAATATGATTTTAAATTTGTTTAAGGATTATCGTTTATGTATTTCGTTTTATTTGCAGGAAAATCAAGGTCACTGACAGTGTCCGAAGAATCGCTAAACTTAATCGGCAGTGGGTAGGATGCATTTCAGTCGAAAGACGTCCACTGTTGGACAAAGACCTCCCCCAAGTGCCGCCACAATGAATGGTCCTGTGCGTCTCACATCTATTGGATTCCCGCAACCTTTACCAGGTCATCGGTCTATCTTTGACTAGCCTATTGATCTAGTAGTTAGTGGCCCTGACTGCTATGCCATAAGTCGTAGGTTCGATTCCCACCCAGGACAAATGTTTGTGTGATGAGCACGATCATTTGTTCTGTGTCTAGGTGTAATTTATCTATACGAATGTAGTTAGAAATATATAAGTATGTTTATCAGTTGTCTAGTAATCATAACACAAGTTCTGCTTAGTTTGGGACTAAACAGCGATGTGTGATAGTTGTGGAATATATATCTTACAGGAGGCCTTCCTATGTTGCGTCTTACGGTACGTGGACTCCAGAACTTTCGGTCTCACCTCCGTGATCGAAATTCGGACAGGAGGATTATTATTATTATTTTACGGGATGCATTTAGAGAAAGTGCACGGGAATTTCATGACTTGCTTTAGCCATCTCCTTTCTGCCATTTGACAACCCGACGTACGGCAAGTATTCACGCTTACGTTTTTGAAATCTCTGCGGTCCGGACTAAGCGTTTTGCCACGTCGTTTATACCGTTTACATCGGAGGACTGAAACAATTTGCCTACCTGCGGCCTTCTCGACAGATTATAATTTAAGTGTCTTCAAGGCTAGAATGAATAGGCTCTTAATAAACTAGTGCGCCTTAAAATCAACGATTGCATCACTGCTTACCATGAGGTGGGATCGCAGTTAAGCACTAGTTTGAATCAAAAAAAAAAATTGGAATGATTGCCTCTTATCACACCAGCAAAGCCACTGTCAGCTGCTAGTGATTTTGTATCTCAATTCTTGTCGACTTATAATTCAATATGAAGAATATAATTTTTCATGCTTATCTTGCACAAACTCTGATAATATACTCCGTGAATTATAGGAGAAAGGAAAATGAGTTAAAGGGATCAAATTAAATTCGGGCAATTTATTTTCATGGTTCGTTTTCCTTAGGAAATAAGATAATTTTCCTTACAGTGTAGCCACTGGCTTTGTTATCACACTATGAAGGCAATTTGTTATCACAAAGAAATGTTGATGGAGTTGACTGAGAAAGGTTTCTCAATGAAAGTCTTAGCATGTTGATTTGGCACGGCATATTCATGGCGGTAAGTCTCTTCTTTGAGTAGTGGCTGGAAAGACGTCACGGCGTCCTCACCTTCCACATGATGCAAGTCCTTTCTGGACATGGAAAGTTTGGGAGGTTCTTGCATCTGATTCGTCCAGAAGAAACACCCGGCTGTCACCATTGTGCGGACCGCCCGGAGGATGGAGCATACTGTGGAGGTGTGCCCTGCCAGTCATGCTCTGGAGCAAGGAGGTGGCAGTTGCCTCCTTCTTCGAAGCAGTAATGCTAGCCAAGGAGGTGGCTGCACACGTGAGGGGACGGACATCCTCACGCCTCAGCCGCTTCGACCCCGACCTTGACTATCAGCCGCTGTGTAGGCATGGACTAGTGGCACATGAGTAGAGAGGTACAGAGACAAAGCTTCCTAAGAACATGCAATATTGTTACCTATTTTGGTAGGGTTGTCCCAATAGTTAAAAACAAATGAAATAAAACATTTGTTAATGTTTGTTAAAAGCTTGTAATAACAATAAAAAAGCAAAAACACACCGTGTAATACGCTCTTCTTATTAAAGATAGGTACTTACTTGAAAAAGTAATAATTAAATATTTATTTATCTTTTGTACTCCTTGGGATGATTAAAGTGTGATAATTTTTTATTTATCTAGTATTGTTTATACACACAGTACAATAAACTACCAATATTAATTATAAAATACCATGTTTTTACAATAAAATATTTAAAGTTGTAACTAACAAAACAAACAACGTGTGTCGCGTCAACCCTAGAGATCTTCCACTGACTGTGTCTGCGTCAACCGGTTTTTTCCAGTTTCGCCGCGTACGCAACAAGCGGCCAGTGGTCTCGCACAAGTAGTGCAACCGATTCGCGCGGTTGTATGAAGCTTAGTCTCTGTACCTCTCTACTCATGTGCTAGTGGTCAACGAGCAATCGGTAGCTTGCCGTCCGACTGTCTAATAGCCAGCCAGACCGTGCTCGAGTCGTCGATGGCGCGTAGTGTTCCAAGCGAGCCTCAAATTGATATCAGCAAAATTGTAGGGCCCGGCAGGACTGAAGCCTATTAGACCCATTGGTTGACTTTTAAACCCTTAGTCCTAAAACGTAAAGGGCAACTGAAGGTTTCTGTTCAGCGGGGCTGACCATTAAAATCTACCCAGTTAACCACAAGGAAAGAGTTTAAGATAAATTAAGAAACACTTTATTAAATCGATCATTACTTTTAATGTTTTTAAGAACACATCAAATATCTAGCACTCCACTTATATAAACCAAGAGGGAACTTCAGACTTAACTGAATAAACCCACCTGGGTTCCTTCAGTTACCTTAAGCGTTCTAGGGCTAAAATAACTCTTTCAAATATTTCAAGGTTCATACCTTGTTATGATTACCTATCTACCTAAATTTCATCCCAAAGATCGGGGTCGTTCCCCTACCATCCTGAGACCTAAGTATGATATCCAAGTACCTTCACATAGGTAGCTAAACGACCCTGATAACCCAAAGTACACGTCGATAACACCTTTTCACTTAAAAGGGAGCTAACAGTAAGATAAGAAGTGTGAAAAATATACGGTATTCTTAGAAGGAATAGTATTTTGTTAGACGTTACTGACAGCAATTGTGTCAAGATAAAAATAACGGTCTTCCGACGCCATTTTGGATCGGGAGATGAAAATAGTTGGTGAATATTATGTGGGAAGTGTAAGGAGATTGTGATGTTTTGTGTTGATTTGATCTAAGTGTAATTTTGTTTATTTATTTTCGTAGGACAATCAACAGATATAAGAAAATAGATAATAATTTTATATGAGACACTGAGCTAATTACAGGTTCTCGCGGTTAAAAACAAAAATAAAAACTAGGCAAGTGCAAGTCGGTATAATGTAGAAGCATTTATTTCTTTAACAAATTTTGTAAATGTGAGTACCATGGGGCAATTTATAGTTTAAGGTCATTGACTTGTTTGACGTAAATGAGCATAGCAGTTGAGACTTTGTCATGCTCACTCAAATGTCTCACTGATGGTGGCGCGTGTATTGGATCATTCGGTTCCCTTCGAAATGGTTGAGCTGAGTGGTGCTGATATACGCGTCATGTTCGTGAACGGGCGCTGTCAGTTGAGACTGGTCATCTCTTAGCTGCCAGTGGTTTATTTTTAATATTATAATTAGATTTTTTTTTTCTCTTTTTATCTTGTTTACATTGTTCTCACATAATAGCAGCAACAAAAAACATGTAACCGAGATATTTGTAATACAAAACAAGTTTGAAAAGAGTGTCCATGGAGTTTCTTGCACATTCTTCTCCATAGAGATCTACGCTTTGGAATGTGCAATTAGCATCATTTTTTCTGACAGACCGACTTCTTGACTTTTCAAAAGTGCCTGTAAATGGTTTATTTGAAATAAAATGCTTTGAATCTTTGAATCTTTGAATCTTCGGACTCGTGCACTCGGTCCCGCCCAAACTATTTATGAAAACAGTTCAATTCTTGAATTGAGTTATGAAGATTTTTCCAAAACGCAAAAAATGTTTTTTTTTGTGACGTACGTATCAAAAATTTACAATTTTCAGATTTTTCCCTTTACTTGTGCTATACGAAATTACTTCATGCCAAATTTCAAGATTCTAGGCCAACGGGAAGTACAGGAATACCCTATGAATTTTGATTTCTTTGAGTGTCATTTTTAATTTGGATGTTTGATTTTTTCACAGCTTCAAGGATCTGCAAACTTGTGTATAAAGTTTTAATTTCAACTCGATATCGCCAGGCGTTCCCGAAATAAAAGGGTCTTGACAGACAGACGTACAAAAAAATGATCCTCTATGGGTTTCATTTTTCCTTTTGAGATATGGAATCCTAAAAATAGTAGAAAACTTAGGACTAATAAGTACGATAAAAAAAAACATCTTAAATTAGTTTATCAATAGCAAAAGAAGTAGTTAGTATTTTATATCATTAAAAAAAATCAGATTTTTTTTTTAATTTAATAAATTTTTTATAAAAATTAGTTTTTTCCAAAAACTAATTTTTATTTTTTGGCTGTGTATATATGTATTATTCCAGTCACATATTGTATACACAAGTTTCCTATTAGCACCCCCTTTAGAACTATCGCCTGGATTCCGTCCCGATTTTCGGCCACAGTAGGCGCGGGCTTGCGGACGGCGGGCAATGGGTAGCTCGCTGTCCGTTACGGCACGCACTGTTCCCGCGCAGCTCAAGGAGTTATCAGCAAACTGTAGGGGCCCAGTAGGGCCGAAGCCTACTGGGGCCAAGGCTTAGGTGAAAATGAACCCCGGGGCCCTGGATCGAAGGCTATGAATGGAACAGGATAGGTTTTTAGACAGTAAGGGTCTGACACAATCTCGCGCTCCACCCAAGGGTGGGATTTGTCATTTGATGGTTTTACCTACCATAAAAAAACCCTCTATAGAACTTGAACACAACAAAAGCAACTCAATTGAACAGTCCTTGTTTTTACATAGCACGAACTGAAATGACCGTAATTTGTCATAGTCAACTAGGAAAGCAGGATTCTGAACGAAAATAGATAATAGTGTGTTTTTATTTGTGATTTTAGTTCTCTTATTGTATTATATGTTCATTAAATATAAAACCCTTAAAAATATCTGCCTCTTAAATATTTACTAAGTATTTATACTAAACCTATGTACATAAAAACTAAACTAAGAATATATACTAGACCGAACTATGTACAAATATAATACAAACCACCAAATACACTCAGGCGTCGAAATATTCCTCCACATCGCTGTCATCCGGAAACGTACCCAAAAGATTGGCAGCATTGCCAATTTGAATGGTGTTTTTGAACAAAATATAATAAATTGAAATTATATTTTAGACAATAAGCAGTAGAATCGTCCTATTCGAATACTTACTTTTGTTTATACGCAGAAATAGTCGGCCTATTATTATTTTTAGAATTATATTTCTATACACGGCTATATTTTATTTATTTATTTATTTATTTATTTATTTATTTATTTATTTATTTATTTATTTATTTATTTATTTATTTATTTATTTATTTATTTATTTATTATATGCTTTATTGTACACCATAACATGAACCAAAACAAGGAATTAAAACTAAAACACACATATACAATGGGCGGCCTTATCGCACTCTGCGATCTCTACCAGGCAACCTGGGATGGACAGTAATTGCCTGGACAAGAAATGGGGCTGTCATTGGTGTGACAATAACAGTGATATACATATTTATATTACAATAGATACATAGATATATACATATATTTTATAATAAATACATACATATTGAACAATACATAAAACATGACGACATTTTGATCGTTTTAATCCAGTTGAGGGTCGGTCCGGTACATGAAACACTAGTACACCGTAGGTAATCATTACGCAACGACCGACAACTACCTACAGGTCATTGGACTCGCTCAGCTGTCATTTATTTAAAGAAATTATTTTCGTACATACGTATATTAATTCGAGTTTTAGAAAAAAAGTACTTTATTTTTTAATTTATATCTTTACAAATCGATAGTATTTCATGAACCGGATCGATCCTCCACGGGATTAAAATGATTAAAATTTAGCCTGTATTTCTGTATAGTCACTTGATTGGCTGGTAGCTGGGCAGGGCTGGGTAGTCTTCTGAACCATTTGACGATCAGAGTCCTTACCATGAGCTCTTATTGCGATTCATTTTACGACCTGAATTGAACTGTTAGGTTGGACTGAAGGATTGAATATGGTAAAGATAGCACGTTAGGCGAAAAGGAACATAGGGTTTATCTTTTAGTGGTTAAAATCATCCAATGACATCTCCCACTCTTGGGCGGAGTGGGAGATAGCGTCAGACTCTTACTGATTAAAAACCTACCCCGTTCCTTCTTTGCCTTGGTTCCAGGGCTCTGGTACGCATTTTCGTACCAGCGCCCCAGTTTAGGCTTCGACCCTACTGGGCCTCTACAGTTTGCTGACAACTCCTTGAGGTGTGGGAACAGTACGCGCCGTAAACGACATGGGCTGGGGGTTTTAGTCAGCAAAAGTCAGACATACCCTCTTGCACCCATTCTTTCGCGCTGCTTAGAGCATAAGAAGACATTGGATGATTTCCCATCCAACAACAGAACAACGCCTGACATTTTAACCTGTCATAGTAGGGCCCAAAAGTCGTAGGGGCCCAGCAGGTTAGAATTCTTTTGGGGCCAAGGGTCTGCTTCTGAAAGAAAGATTCGGCCCTGGTATGAAGGGCAACGAAGGAACAGGAGTAGGTTTTTATTTCCTAGAATTCTGACGCACCCTCACGCTCCACCCAAGGGCGGGAGATGTCATTACACGATTTTCCCACCTCAAAAAAGGCCTTAAAGTTTTGGAGCGTTGTATCTAGCTCCTACAGCCCAGGCGCTAAATCTACTGAACGCCCTGATTGCTCAGGAACCTGAATTCGACATATTTTTCCATCGCACTAAAGAAATGACTAATTTTTGTATATTTTTTTTTTAGTTCGTAGATTGTTGGCTTGCTATACGCTTTGGTAAATAAATAAATAAATGTGTGGGAATTTACGTAATGATAAAAGAAAATAAAAAAAAGCTGTCATGACAAGATACTTCAATTGACGAACAACTGCTCCATTCATGACAAAGGAAAAGCTGTGTCATAAAAACATAAAACGAAAAAATAATACTAATTTCATTTCTCGGTATTAATAAGTCTTTTATAAAAATAATCCCTTAGGAAAATGAGACGAAATTAAATGGTTTGTCTCGAAATAGAATTTTCCCCTTTCATTTGTTTATTTTCCCATTTTATTTTTTGCCTTTGATTCTTGAGGGGTTTACGGGTTGACAGTTTGGCCTGTTGGTCTGGTGGTCAGTGGCCCTGACTGCTATGCCCGAGGTCGTGGGTTCGATTCCCACCCAGAACAAATGTTTGTGTGATGAGCATGATCATTTTGTTCTGTATCTGGGTGTAATTTATCTATAATATGTATGTATTTAAAAATATATAAGTATGTTTATCAGTTGTCTAGTACCCATAACATAAGCTCTGCTTAGCTTGGGACTAAACGGAGTTGTGTGATAGTTGAGGAATATTATTATATTATTATTAGTTATGACGATAAACTTATATTTTATTAAATTATTTATTTGCTTGTTAATATATTTTTAATGTATAACGAAGACTTTTTCCCACTTTGCCAGAAGGCAGGTTATGATTTTAAAATAAACAAAGGCACCTAAAAAAATAACAGTAATAGTAACAGTACGTACATAATGAAACATTGTATTTTAATACATTTTTATTAATAAATTTTAAATAAGGTATTGTCTTCTAATAAAGTCTTGGCGCAAAAGGCACGGAAACTTTTTCCTTTTTCACAAGACCGTGGTGTTCCAAAGTTTAATTAGTTATGAAGTGGCATGAAATTTAATATAGACTGCTAATAAATAAATTTAATAATATTTTTAATAATTTTTATTTCAGTTTTTATACTATTAATAGTTACTTAAGTATTTCATAAAAATAGTCTAAGAAAACATCGTGAGGAAACATGTCCTTTAGCCAAAAATATATACAGGTTTTTTTTTATGGTAGGTAAAATCATCCAATGACATCCCTTGGGCGGAGCGGGAAGTAGTGTCAGACTCTTACTGACTAAAAACCTAACCCGTTCCTTCGTAGCCTATCGTGCCGGGGCCGGGTATTCCTTTCGGAAGTTATCCCATGACCCCAGTAGGCTTCGACCCTGCCTGCCTGCAGTTAGCAGGCTGGGCCTCTTCAGTGTACTGACAGCTCCTTGAGGCGCGCGGGAACAGAACGCGCCGTCGACGACTTGATATTTACCTTAGTATTTGGTTTTAATTTCAGTTTGATACCTTCACGCGTTCTTGAGATAAAGGGTATTAACAGACGGACAGACTGACAACAAAGTCTTCCTACAAGGGTTACCGACTAAAGGAACCCTAAAAAAACTGAGCAAGTGCTAGTCGAACTCGCGCACTGAAGGATCCGTACAAACATACCTATGTAAATAGTTCAATTTCCGAATCAGATTTTACCAAATCGAAAAAAGTTTTTGTTTGTAACGTAATTACGAATTTACAGTTTTCAGATTTAATCCTATATGTGTGCTGTATGACTTTGATTCATACCAAACAGTTTTCTAGGTGTTGACCTAGAAACCTGAGATTTGGTATGTCAAAATAACTAATAATTACGCTACTGACTGTAGACCTAATTTCAACTCAATATCTCTACTCGTTTCCAAGATTATTAACAAAAAGGGTATTAACAAACAGACAGAGAGACGGACTACAAAATAATCCTAAGGGTTTGCCATTTGAGCTACGCAACCCTGAAAAGAAAAAAAGATAAAGACATTGACCTCTTAATATCCCGCATTAAACCTCCACAAAATATTTATGTAAGTTCAACCGCCACACCCTCTGCAGTCAACCCCTCTACCATTTTGATGACTAGCCATATTTTTATAACGCTTTAAGCTATTTTTAACCTTTAATACTAAAGAAAACCTTAATTTTGACGGTACAGTGCAGTGGTTGAGCGATCAACTGCTGTGCTGCGTATAACGAGTTCGATTCCTGCATGAAATAGACCTTTGTATTGCCTATTGATAGGTTTTTTGGCCCCGGATGTCTTGTGTATTTAAAACATGTTAGTGAACGAACCTACGACACAGGAAGCTCAGGGTAGTCAAACGCGAAAAGCAACTGAAGGACACAGGTGTGGTTTTAGTCAGTAAAAATCTGACTTGCCCTCTCGCTCAGCCCAGAGCGGGAGAAGTAATTAGGTGATTACCACGCTTGAAAAGTTTTTTTTTTTAATGAAAGCTATTTAGACCTATGCTGACTTACGAGTTGTAGGTTGCGGGTTCAAACCCAGCTAGGCGTATTACTTTGTGTAATTTATTTCATTACCACTGCTCTCAAAACGGTGAAGGAAAACATCGTGAGGAAACCGCGCGACATGTCCTAGAACCAAAAATTCGAAGACATGTGACATCCACCAACCCGCACTGGGCACGCGTGGTGGATTACGGCCCATTTCCTCTCCTAAAAAAGAGGCCTGTGTCCCAGCAGTGGGAATATTAAAAAGGCTGATGATGATACGATCTCTACGGATGAGACAACAAAATTTCTGACCACCAATTTTTCATCACCACACTTTGTGAGATGATCATCATCATCATTTCAGCCAAAAAACGCCCACTGCTAGACATAGGAATCAGAATCAGAATCAGAATAGTTTATTTCAAATAGACCAATTACAGGCACTTTTGAATTGTCAAAATGTCGGTCAGTCCAAAAAAAAAGTGAAGCTAAATAGCACGTTCCAAAGCGTAGATCTCTATGGAGAAGAACGTGCAAGAAACTCCATGGACAGTCTTTTAAAATCATATTATGAGTTACATAAATCTTGGTTACATTTTTCTTGTCGCTTCTATTATGTGAGCACAATGCAGATAAGTAATAAAAAAATAAAATGAACTAATTAAAAAAATAGAAATTGAATTGAGCTACTGGCAGCTAAGAGATGACCAGTCCCTACTGACGGCGCCCGTTCACGAGCATGACGCGTGCCTCAGCCCCACTCAGCTCAACCATTTTGAAGGGAACCGAATGACCCAATAACACGTGCCACCATCAGCGAGACATTTTAGTGAGCATGACAAACTCTCAACTGCCATGCTTTTAATGTCAAACAAGTTGTAACCTATTAAAATAAAAATGCTCCATGGTACTTCACATTCACAAATAAAAAAAAAAGTGCTTCTACATTATACAATCTTATTGTTTCCAATTACAAAAAGTAATAAGTAATTGATCACAAAACCAATAAAATAATGAAAACTAGTGTATATAAAAAAAAAAAAAAAACATTTCGAAAACAACAATACAAAAAGGGGCCCCCGCATTTCCTCCAAACTAATTTGTAGGCAAATGTGGCTGTGGCTGTGGAGCAGGACCGGCATTTAGCCAAGCATTTTTATCAAGGATGTAATCTTCCAATTTATAATATGCTTGTCTACCTAGTGTGCGTTTAATGCATGTTTTAAATTTCGACTCATTTAGATTTTGAATTCCAAGTGGGATTTTATTATAAAACTTTACACAGTAACCCATAAAAGAACTATGTACTTTAGCCAATCTGAATCGAGGTTGATCTAATTGGTTCCTATTCCTAGTATTAAAATTGTGCCTGTCACTTATCTTAGTAAAAAGATGAATATTTTTCCGAACATACATAATGTTTTCATAAATGTATTGACAAGGGACCGTCATGATGTTTATTTCCTTAAACAGTTCCCTAAGAGAATCGCGCCCGCGAAGATTATATATGGCTCTGATAGCTCTTTTCTGCAGAATAAAAATAGACTCAATATCTGCAGCCCGTCCCCATAGTAAAATACCGTAAGACATTATGCTATGGAAGTAACTAAAATAGACTAGTCAGTAACTAAAATAGACTAGTCACTAAAATAGACTAGTCGATCGACTAGGTCTCCCTCAAGTGTCACCATCGGATTCTCATGACCTTCACCAGGCCATCAGTCTACCCTGATTGGAAAGCCTCTGCTTTCCGACACCATTACATTGCCATTTTTAAGGTTGTAATCGATTTTAAGTACCTGATGTTAAGCAGTGATGCAATCGGTGATGGTGAGGCGCACTAGTTTATTAAGAGCATATTCACTATAGCCTTGAAGACACCTTAACTATAATCGGACGGGAAGACCGCTGCAGGCAAATTGTTCCAGTCCTTCGATGTACGCGGTATGAACGACGAGACGAAACGCTTAGTCCGGACCGTTGAGGTTTCAACAACGTAAAGTTGATACTCGCCTTACGAAATAACTGTGATTACATATCTTAAGAAAAATAATGTCTTTATTTTTTATTATACACTATAATAGCTTAAAAGTGGAATAATAGAGTTCATGTTTTATAATAAAGTTCGGAGTTTCCTTGCGTGATCGAAACAGGAATGAAGATATCCACAGGAGAACCAAGGTTGCTGATATAGCCCGAAGAATCGCCAAACTTAAATGGCAATATGCAGGGTACATTGCTCGCAGAACATCTGTTCTGCCGTTGGGGCCGAAAGGTTCTGGAGCGGCGACCGTGTGCCGGAAGACGCGGCATTGACTTGGTAAAAGCTGCGGGAATCCGATGGATGCGAGACGCACAGGACCGTTCACTGTGGCGACATTTGGGGGAGGCTTATTCAACAGTGCACGTCTTTGGGATAAAGTAATGATGATGATGATGAACAGAGTTCATAAACATAGGTGAGCTTAACTCAAATTTGAAGTTTCTTCCATTAAACCCATAGTATTGTTTTAAAATTACAAAATAATACGAATATAATATTAGTACTATGTCAGCGTGCAAGGAAATGGTCTTTAATTAATTTCTTAATTATCCTGTACTGAACTTATTACTAAATGATTTTTAATTTTACGTCCTGTACTTCCACCTTATTAAAACAACAATTCAATTAAAAATCCGTACTAAAAACTCTATAAAAGTACTAAGACACAAGTCTAAACACCATAAAAAGTCTAAGCACCTTTTAGACAATGCAAATTCTACTCCTAAATTATAAAAAACATCAAGCCGAAATTCTCGTAGCACCTCTACGAGATTTCGTAGCTCGGCTACGAGAATACGTAGCATCCCGCTACGCGCATCTACGGACCTTAGTTACACTCAGAGCGTCGCTGCGACAGGGTGTTCCCATTTTCTCTCTCGCTTTCAAAACTCTTCTTGTGAAAAAAAAGTCTTTCTCTATTCATCTTGAAGCAAAAAAAAGAGTTCGTTTGTTCGTTGTTCTGTGAATTTTGTGATAATATTTGTTATTTTTTTTTTTTAAGGAGTTTGTTGTCGTGGCTCCGTTTGTTATGTAATACGTAAGTATATAAGTTTTGTTTATATAAAATTACTTGGATGTTCGTCCTTTGTATGAAATGACGAGCATTTCCAGGTTATTTTTTTGTGTAGCGGAAATGTTAGTCCCAAAAGTACTTTGTTTGATTATACTCGAATTTAGGAGCGAGTCTAAAAATTTTTAGGTGGCAATTCTAAATGAAATTTAGAGGTTTTTAAACCCGTTTCAGGGTTTTTATATTAACGTTATATCATAAATGTTCTTAACTTAAAAGAATAAAAAATACTTGTGTTAATTTGATTAAGTGAATTTCACTGAAACATTTAAGTGAATTAAACTGTTTGAAATAATGATTTTAATTGATGAATATGAAATATTAAAGGTAATAACAATTCCATAAATAATTTGCGAACGTTAATGGTTTGAGCTTTTCACCCCCGAGGGAAGCATCCGTAAAAAAGCTTGCGTACGGACGACGAAATGAAAAAAATAAATTTTTCGAATTCACATCTGTCTTTATTAACTTTTCTTTTTTTGAATTCAGTGAATTCAAAATGAATTTATTATTGCTAATTAGCTTGTATTGGTCTATTGTGGACAAATACTTGTATACAACATATAACATACTAAACCCACATCAGTATGTATCGAAGCCTACTGGGGCCAAGGGCCGGCTTCTGAAAAGAAGGCTCGGCCCCATTATGATAGGCAAAGGAGGAACGGTGGGTTTTTTAGTCAGTAAGAGTCTGACACTATCTCCCGCTTCACCCAAGGGTGCAGGATATCATTGGATGATTTTCACCCACCATAAAAAAGAAAAATCAGTATGTACAGAATAGGCTACTGAAACGATTTTACCTATTTGTAAAATAAGTAATTTTTATCCCAAAATAAAACATCATAAAGTACAGTCAACGAGTGGAAACGTGCTCCATATTCGACTACATCATTGCTTACTATCAGATGAGATGTGGTGAAACGCGAGCCTAAAAATATTAAAAAAAAAAAAAAAAACAAGAATAATCTTAGGATAGGAGACATAGGATCTTGATAAGTCTTGATTTGACGGATTTCTTATGAAACACCTCTTACAGTTTTCAAAATTTCTAAAAATATACCGCACCGAATACAAGAATAAAATAAGAACCTAAATACATAGATGTGCCAACAGTTACACAGCGAGATATTTTGCAAACGTATAGTTAATTATTTAAAACTAGACGGATTCCTCCAGAACTGGTAAGAAGAAGAAAAATCCCGCGAGAAATGGAAAGCGTGGAGGGAGGCCTTTGCCCAGGAGTGGGATAGAACAGGCTAATAAATAAAATAAATAAATATTTATTTTGGAGAAAACAATTGTGCATATCTATCAAAAACATCTAAAGCGACCTTTTCTATTTGGAGGGTTCAATAAATTTCAATATTTTTTTTCATTTTTCTTGTAATTAAGGATAGACTGCAAAAATCTCGCAGTAAACCTGTTGGCACAACTATTTAGCATAGCATTAGCCTTATAATGTTCCCACTGCTGGGACTCAGGCCTCCTCTCTAGAAATTGGAATAGGTCATTACTCACCACGTGGGCCCAGTGCGGGTTGGTGGATGTCACATGTCTTCAAATTTTTCGGTTTAGGACGTGCCGGTTTCCTCACGATTTTTTATTTCACCGTTTTAACATCTATTTAGATTCTTTTTTTTTGTGTAATTCAGTGCGGTGCATTTTTAGAAAATTTTAAAAACTGTAAATGCCTTTTTGGTGTTTCTTAAAGACTCTCCTCTTAAAAAACACAACCTTATTGCAATTTATTAAAATTTCATTCTGTTATGATTGTAACTTGATTTTCTTATTAGGGTGTATAAAGGCGAGCCTTATTCTACATCTTATAAATTGATCACTTCATGATATGGCCAACTAAAACTGGCCAGATCGCTTTAAACGCTTAAGTTTGATGATATGTCAATCCTCGTTTGACCTACTTTCATTATACCCTTTACTATCATAGAAATCCTACATCAATGATATGGCCAAACGAGGATTGACATATCATCAAATGTAAATTTTAAACGATCTGGCCAGTTTAATTTGGCCATATGAAGTGATCAATTGTAAGATCTGGCCACGACATATATAGCTCACTCTCACAATAGCACTGTCTCCTCATTATTTATATAAATTAATACATTTATACAAGTTAACATTATTTAATAGAATAACTGAATGCTTTTTTGTTATTTCTTACAATTGAAGTGTTTAGCTTCTGATGTATAACAAATGAAGAATAGTTATGAAACTTTGAATTTGATTTTCAACAAAACAATGCTTACAGCTATGTATATCTAGTGGGGTAGGATACCTGCCAGAATCTATGTTTCCTTATAAAAAGTAACTTGGGAGCTTTAAAGTAAATAGTGAATGTACTTTTAATAAAAGTACTTTTAAGCAAGTGTTGATTCCATCATCGCTTACCATCAAATGAGACATTAGTCAAACATGAGCCGGTCAATAATGGTAAAAATATTTTATTGATGGATTATAATAACATTGTTCAGGTTGGGGCCCTAGTCTTAACATTATTAACACAGGTTACCAGACTACTTACACCCGTATTTATAAAGGAGTAATTGCTTGTTGCTAAGTAATTTCTTATTAAGTCATTACTTGAGGCCAATAATATTCATACAAATTTTTTTTTCTCTGAACTGTAGTATACACATTGTTATTTAAGTAGTTACTTTTACACAGGTAATTAGTTTTACTTGTTTATAAATACGGGTGCTAACCCTTTGAATACTTAAACTCCAAAAGCCATAGCCTATATATTTTGCAATAGTTTTTCACCAACCGGGGGTTGTCCTTGGGTGTACTAGCATAGCACGTACAGGGATAACCGTCGGTTGCTATCACGATCCATTAAAATTATCTAAAGGGCCTCTGCGAGTTGGCTTTGGCCCCTCGTACGCCTTTCAAAGGTTAAAGACCTCAAGGTTATGAGAAGTAAAAATATATAAAAATAACAAACGACATAATACATATTCTAATTTTAACAACAATTTCACAATAACGTTTTAAAATTTGTAGTAATTATTACGCTGTAGAGTTTATTTGTTTGATAGCACTATTTTTAGAAGTTTTTATGTTTTTTCTTTTTATATGCCCGCAAAAAGTACAGAGGCGGACTTAATGCTTTGTGTTAGATTGATAGATTCGCACAGTCAAGCGTGAACCTGTAAACAACAAAAAAAGATAGTTAATTTAACGAAGGAGTCTAAAGGTAACCAAAAACTCGAGTGGAATCGCAAGGGACAGTTAGTATTTTAGACATTGTTATGTACGCACGACGTACGATGGATATCCACCCGTATCTTGTTAAAACTTGTATGGTCCTAACTAAGCGTTTTGTCTTGTCATTTATACCGCGTATATCGAGGGGCTGGAACATTTTACCTGCTGCGGTTTTACCGTCCGATTATAATTTAGATGTCTTAAAGGCTAGAGTGAATAGGCTCTTAATTAACTAGTGCGCCTCACCATCAACGATTGCATCACTGCTTACCATCAGGTGGAAAACACGAAGATTTAACATAATATATAGTAAATATTAGTACAAAGCATATAGATATAAAAATAATCAGCCTTATAATGTTCCCACTGCTGGGACTCAAGCCTCCTCTCAAGGAGAGAGAGAAAGATGCGCCAATATGCACCACGTTTTTCTTCATCGTTTCAAGAGCTGTGGCGATGAAATAAATTATACAAAGTATTGTGCGTAGTAGATTTTGAACCAGCGCCCTACAACTCATAATTCGGGGCCGTTTCCACTAAGCAACCTTTGTTCCTATTAAAGATAAGTTTAAAGAAAGATACTATTTGAATATCAAAATAAATACTGCTACAGAATAATAATATATGTAATATCGAGCTTCTGTTTCTCAAACGGTAAGACAAACGCTGGAGTTTAAGTAACCCACACTTTACCTCTCATGTTTTATTCGCAAGTAATTAGAGCCAAGCTAATTAACATCTACATATGCTACGGTAAGCACTGCTAAGTGAGTTACAAAGGTACATGACATAATGGCTCTCTGTACTTTTGTTTATCAACACTTCATGCAACACAAAGGTTCAAACGCCAACTACTTACCTGAGTATCTTTTTCTCCTTCTCTGTGTAATCCATCCAAAGGTTGTCTGTAAGAGATCGCTTTTAGCGATAAGACCGCCCATTGTGACACCCTATTAATTTTAAGTTCTTTAAGTAATTTTAATTTTCTAGAGTAGTGGTGGCCGAGTGGTAACGGCCCCGACTTACGAGTTGTAGGTCGCGGGTTCAAACCCAGCCAGGCGCATTACTTTGTGTAATTTATTTCATCACCACTGCTCTCAAAACGGTGAAGGAAAACATCGTGAGGAAACCGGCATGTCCTAGAACCAAAAATTCGAAGATATGTGACATTCGCCAAGCCGCACTGGGCCCACGTGGTGAATTACGGTCCATTCCCTCTCCTCTAGAGGAGCCCTGTGTCCCAGCAGAGGGAACATTAAAAGGTTGATGATGATGATTATGAAGTCATTTTATTTTTGATGTACAATAAAGAATACATCTATCTATCTTAAAGCCTTAAGTGGGCGATCGACGTACGAACCAATACCGCGGTTTAATAAAGAGTCAGTTTTACTCGCGGCTCGTCTGTGCTTATCGACTAGCGAGTAAAACAGTTTTAAACGACGAGCCGAGTAAAAAATGAAGCAAACAAGACGAGCCACGAGGCAGGCTCATTGTTCGTATTGCAATGATACACCGGCGAGCTTTACCGACCAGCCATAAGACCGCGGTTTTACTCGCTCGTTGATCAGGGCGTGCGGTTTTTATCACGCATGTGGATTTGCTCTTCATGCAGAAAATTTCAAAAGGCAAAAAAAATGTCCCGCGTGCGTATTGCACACATTACACTAAACGCTTGTATGTAAAGGACATTTGCGGAGGTTATGCATGCGGAGCAAATCCGCATGCATAAGATCTGCATGATATTAAAAACACCCTATAGAGAATGCCTATTCTCTATAAGTCAACCTAGAGTATTTTTTTAGGTAGTAAATCATCCAATGAGTCCTTTCGCTCTTGGGCGGAACGAGAGGGCGTGTTAGACTTTTATTGACTAAAACTCACTTCTGTTCCATCATTGCTTTCGTTCCAGGGCCCCAGGGATCACTTTCGCATAACTCATGAACTTAGGGTAATGGAGAGACAGTAAGACGGGTGTTTAAAAAGAAAATATTGACTGGTAAACTAGGGTACAAAAGTGTGGTATATATACTAAATTATGTATAATAATTAATTACTAGCTGACTCAGCAAATGTTTTCCAGCCATCTAAATTATCAAAGGATAAAAATTGAGGCTAGGGGTGGAAGGGTAAAAAATAGCTTTCGACCTATTCTCAGAGAGAACAAATATACACAAAAAAAAAACATATAAAACAGTCGAACCGTTTCGGAGCAGTTTGATAACAAACACTTGAGATTTTTATATTTGAGATTAGATAAAAAAAATACAGCCAACATATAACCTGCCCCTTTTCGAAGCCGGTTAAAAAATTAACATTTATATGAATATATGTGTAATACTAATTTAATACAATAATTATTAATAGATATATAATATAGATAGATAAAAAAATTTGATGTTTTAAACTGTTAATTGCTGATATCTCCTAACTTACTTGCCTAACCATAAAATTTTGCATGCTTTGTCATACCTCAGCTAAACATGTTTGTGCCATATAGTATTTAACACCATTTTTATACCATGTTTTATGCAAATAAATATATTATTATTATTATAATACATTATATACATTACACAAAAAAATAAATATATATACTAAAGGCTACTCCTAACCAAAATATAGCGTCAAAAAACTCCTCGCATCGCTGTCGAAAATTAGTTATATCTAGAGAAATACAAATAACAAATTGTATATGCGTTTTTTTATAAATAATTATTTAGTTTGCTATAATGATTTTATAAGTACTTAATTTGAAATAAATATTTAATTATATACATTCATTTTACATTCTTTGACTGGCCTGTTGGTCTGGTGGTTGGTGGCCTTAACTGCTATGCCGTCGCCGGGCATGGGTTTAATTTCCACCCAGGAGAATGTATGATGAGCAAGATCATTTATTCTGTGTCTGGGTAATTTGGATTTTTGGTTTTCGATATCTGTGATATGTATGTATTTAGAAATTTTATAAGTATATTTTATCAGTTGTCTAATACTCATAACACAAGCATTTTATTTTTGGTGTACAATAAAGAATACATCTATCTATCTATCTATTTATCTCTGCTTAGTTTGAGACTAGACGGCGTGGTGTGATAGTTAAAAAAAAACATATTTCTGAAATCAGGAATATGCAAACGACGTTCAGTATCCAAAATGAATATTTAACCTTAAGACTATTGTATCGTAAAGCCTACAAAAAATACACAATACTTATTCAAATCCGAAAAAAGGAAAATCGCTTATAGAAATAATATTATCTTTCCACAAATCGTTGCCAAATAAATGTATCAATATTCTATTATTTCTTACAAATGTGATTGTGTAAGAATCATAAACAAAATCGGCTTATCTTGGCTTGTTTCGGTTATACAATTTTCTTGGTTTTTGATAGCAAATTCTGACTTAACTTCTGCCCCCTTAGCCAACTTACAACCATTTTATTTCTGTTTTCTTGCGTCGAACCCCTCGAGTTGGCCACGCCTCCAATTCCTTTGTTCTGATGTCATCTCAACACTTAGTCACGTGGTTAGAATAAAAGAATCGGAGGCGTGGTGGACTCGAGGCTTACGACGCAAGAGAATTAAAACTAATCGATCTTAACTTAGCTAGGGGACTAATATTATATCCTTTTGTTCTCGTGGGGGATCGGCAGCAGCGACCTCTCACGCAGGACTCTAGTCAAAGCTACAGTCCGGAGTGAAGGGAAATGGACGGCGGTCGACTCCTTCTGCAAAGCAGTACTGATAGCAAAGGAGACGGCTGCATGCGTGAGCAAACGGATAACCTCACGCCCCAGCCACCGACACGCTGACCTCAACAACTAGTCTCAGTAAGCGTAAGCTTATAGACAACGAGCACTGTCCATAGCTAGCCATCCAGCCGTCTGTTGTTATATCTGTGCTATGAGATCTAGCTGTATGCCAAACAGGATTCTGGATCAACGGGAAGTATTCTATGAATTTTGATTTTCTTGAGAGTTCAATATAATATATATCATATTTTTTGCGACAGACAGACAAATAGCCAGACGGACAACAAAGTGATTCAATAAGGGTTCCGATTTATCATTTTGCAATGAACAACACAAAATGTCAGGCTATTGTTATTGGCAGTACACGCATGATGAGTAGAGTGGCGGTTAGCTCTCTACCTCCCATTATTTTCAAGAGTGTAGTCATTCCCATCAGCTCTAGAGTAAAGAATCTCGGTTTACATCTTGATTCGACACTTGGCTGGCAAAGTCAGGTTTCTAACGTTTGTCAAAGAGTCAACGGGATTTTGCGGTATTTGTATCGTCTGAGGAACTTTTTGCCGGCAAAGACGAAGACAATGCTTGTGCAGACTTTAATTTTCCCGATTATCGACTATGGTGATGTGTGCTATTTTGACCTCAACGCAGTCTTGCTGGATAAGCTTGATAGGCTCCTCAACAACTGCATCAGGTTCATATTTAACCTTAGGAAATATGATCATGTATCAAGCTTCAGATCTGAACTCAAATGGTTGCCTATTCGCCAGAGAAGTGGTTTGCGAGCTTTGACAACCCTGTTCTCTTTGCTCAACTCTCCTACCCCTCCTTCGTATCTTATATCTCACTTCCAATATCTCTGTTCTACACACGCTAAGAATCTGCGTTCTTCTAACAATCTCTTACTGCTTTGTCCTTCTCATACTTCTGATTTTGTTCATTCTTCCTTCTATATACACTCCATTCTCCTGTGGAATTCGCTACCTCTCGATATCAGGACGGCCACGAGTTTTCAGATCTATGATGTATTTAGCGGAAGATGCGGAATTACTTTCTACACCAATAGCAGAATCATGTCAAAACTCCTTCACTCTAGTATATATTTATATATATATATATATATGTTTGTGTATTTATAGGTATATATTATATTAAATATTTATGGATGTTTAGTTTTAGCTTTATATATGATTTTGTAATACTTGTTTTCAAAATAGTAGCTATAATGTCTCTTCACCACCCTAGGTTGACTGGTAGAGAATGCCTAAGGCATTTAGTCTGCCTTTGTACGTTTGGTTGCATGAAGATTAAATAATAAATAAATAATAAATAACACAAGACAAACAACACAATATACCTCCACAAGTCCACACGACAAACAAATCTATAGGTCAAACGATCTGTTTATCGAAACTGCTCAAACTCGACCTTGGCGTAAACGATCTCTTTGTTTTGCCCTTCCTGCTAATCTAAATATAAATAGAACAGCTACAGTGGTCGTGATGAATTGAGATAGATGCTTTGCCTCCACTTTTTGGAATGACTCCTTGTATCGTGTTTTTATTTTTAAGGAATTAACCTCTTTCTTCGAGCCATTGTGTAAAAAAAGATTGTTTAGTCGCAGGTTGCTTCGTAGATCTAAATTCCGTTTCTGTAGAAAAGTGAAAATTAATCTAGATTCATCCTTGTAATACCAGCTATTTGTTAGTAAAACTTCTTCTTCGTTTTGAGATTAGCCACAAACAGACAGACAGACAAATTAAAAAAAATGGGTATTTTTGCTACGAGATATCGAATAAGCATTTAGTAAAAAAAATATTTTCATATTACGCTCAGATGGTTTAATTTAATTTGCATGTATGTATGTATCATATTTGTGGAGTATATATTTATAAACACCGTTAAATTTTGGTCGTTTTAATCCCGCGGAGGGTCGATTTGGTACTTGAAACACTATCGATTTGTAAAGATAAAAATGAAAAATAAAGTACTTTTTTTTTAAACTCGAATTAATTTACGCATGTACGATATTGATTTTTTTAAGTAGACGTCAGCTGATCGAGGCCAATGAACTGTAGGTAGTTAGTTCGCAACGACCGAAAACTCTCTACAAGGTCATTGACACGTTTACTTAAATAAATTAATTTCGTTCATGCGTATATTATATTCGAGTTTTAGAAAAAAAGTACTTTATTTTTTAATTTTATCTCTATAAATCGATAGTATTTCATGTACCAAATCGCTCCTCCACGGGGTTTTAAACGACCAAAATTTAACGGTGTATATAGACCAAAATTTTTAGAAAATATATTTTACAAATAAACTTCTGGAGAGCAGTGGTGGCCGAGTGGTAACGGCCCCGACTTACGAGTTGCAGGTCGCGGGGTCAGACCCGGCTTGGCGCATTACATTGTGTAATTTATTTCATTACCACTGCTCTCAAAACGGTGAAGGAAAACATTAAAAACAACAAAAAAAAATTCGAAGACATGTGACATTCACCAACCCACACTGGGCCCGCGTGTCGTCGCTACGTCCCATTCCCTCTCTTAGAGAGGAGGCCTGAGTTCCAGCAGTGGGAACATTAAAAGGCTGATGATGATGATGATGATGATGAACTTCTGCCAGTGGTTTTGCACGTGTAGTAGTAGAAAATTATTCAAAGTAAAAGTACAGAAATAAAGTATTCTATGTATTATTCCAGGACATGATCTACCCGTGTGCCAAATTTCACCCAAATCTGTTCAGCTAAAAACACAAACAAACACAATCAATCTTTTCCCTTTTTAGTGTGATGAAATATAACTAGTTATAAAATATACCAAGGCGTTAAATAAATCACCTAAAAAGTTATGTCTTGAATAAGGAGTTGTGTCATTTTCAAAGCCGTCCTCAGCTACCCTTGTTAGTAAAGGCGGAACATTTTCTTAAGTGGATAGGTATCGGGTTCCACAGTAACCAAACAGGATAGAAAATCAATATTTTACACAACATTTTACTGAAATTCAGAGATTAGACCTGCCCCTCTAGTCAAGTTACAATCGTTTCGTTAAGCGTGAACGCTTGGAGTTGGTCACGCCACCAATTCCTTTGTTCTGACCACGTGACTGAGCGTAGAGATGACGTAGCAAAACAACTCCTTAGTAGCCCGGATGGTTGTGGGTGATGGGTGCGCTCCCCCATCTGAGCGATGGTATTTTATGCCCGCTATGACCTGCCGTGATCTGTATTGTACTTAGTTTCAGTGGTGTCCAACCACGTCCGACCTTTTTTAAATGTATTTGAGAAAAAATATAACATGGTGTAAAAAAAAATTGTAATCAACTCAGTTACTGATACTGAACAAACTATATTCTGGTTTTGCATATACTAAAAATAATGCTGTATAAGGTAGGGTACAAATTGTCCCTTAAAATGATGCGCAACGGTTAATCTGCGCGACGCTGCAACGTTGTCAACGACTTGCCTTCCATTATTTTACGCCGTCTGTTAGGACTGACCTCCTAAAGTTTGCCCCTTCGTCACGAGCCATACATACTATAAATATTATAGCACTATCGGAGGATTTATTTTACCCAAACCTGTCGAAATTTGTAGAAACGGCTCAAATAATTATTGAGAAATGCCCGGACTTATTAAATAATTTATTTTATAATCATAACTAATTTAAGAATGCCTTAATGTATTTTAAATGTTGGTTATAACATTGCCTCAAACGCGTCTGTAAAGATGTTATAATTTATTTAATAAATAAATAAAATATATTTCGTGACGCGGAACATGTCTAAAACGCTAAATGCTGTTAAATTTGTTACGCTAAATTTGTCTGATAGACAAATTTAACAGCATTTAGCGTTTTAGTTGAGTGACATTTTGTCCCTCTCTGAGGTTTTACACTCAAAAATAAAGAAGAATTTTTCACACCTCGTTGACGCCCATGATATAACGTATTATGAAAATAATATCACCCTTGAAGCGACGCGCAATTTAGCTCGCGTTCAAATTGCGTGGAGATAACCTTGGATATTAAATAACATTCATAAATAAAAATGAATGAAGAATTCGTGAAGGATATTTTGGGGGTATTTTCTAGTTAAAATTGCTACTGAAATGACGCAACCAGTAACGCAAAACCACTTTGAGATTCAAGCCTTCGTCGACTTGTTCCGAATCCGTGATTATTCAGTTTAAAAACAAATGAGTTTGTATATTTGAAGTGAGCTGTGAACTGTATAGAATTGTGTGCGCTCACTTACGTGAGGTGAGCTGTGAACTTGGGTGAGCTGTGAAATTTAAAAAATTATGTGCGCTCACTGTAGTTTGGTGAGCTGCGAACTTTACAGAATTGTGAGCGGTCGCTTGCATGAGGTGAGCTGTGAACTTTATAGAATTGTGTGCGTTTACTTGAGTGAGGTGAGCTACAAACTTTACAGAATTGTGTGAGCTCACTTAAAAGAGGTGAGAAGTGAACTTTACTGAATTGTGTGCGCTCACTTGAGCGGTGTGGGCTGTAAACTTTACAGAATTGTGTGCGCTCACTTGAGTGGTGTAAGCTGTGAACTTTACAGAATGGTGTGCACTCACTTGAGTGAGGCGAGCTGTGAACTTTACAGAATTGTGTGCGCCCACTTAAGTGAGATTAGCTGTGAACTTTACAGAATTGTTTGCGCTCACTTGAGTGAGGTGAGCTGTGAGCTTTAGTTACAGAATTTTGTGTGCTTATTCGACCCAATATGGCGAACAATTTTTTGTTTTTAAAAACGTTTCTAACATTATCTTGTTTGCTCATTAATATCAAAGCTTAAAAAATTGGACGATTTACTAAATGTAAATTGTGTCCTTTATATCACAGACTATTATTCAAATAGACGATTTTTTGCTAACATTTCTCCAGCTTTAAAAACAAGCAATCAATCTTAAGACACTATTTGCAAACTATTCAGCTTTACACAAATTCTTTTACATTTCGTTAAACTCAAAAATGTAAATTGTTTGCCACCAAGTGTAATCATGTCTTGAAAATTTTAGTGAGAACCAAATTGCGTGTGACTTATGATTACACTGTAAATAAAGTATGAAGATTACGAGTCAGGATAGAAGCAGAAAGATATGTCTTGTTTTAATAATATGTCTGAAGTATTTACATACAGAGTAACAAGAATAATAAGGTTGTTGTTTCACGAAAAGATTTTAGCATAGCATAGCATCAGCCTTATAATGTTCCTACTGCGGGGACTCAGGCTTTCTCTCTAGGAGAGGGAATGGGCCGTAATTCACCACGCAGGCAGTTGGTGGATGTCACATGTCTTCAAATTTTTGGTTCTAGGACACGGTTTTCTCACAATGTTTTCCTTCACCGTTTTGAGAGCAGTGGTGATGAAATAAATTACACAAAATAATGCTGATATTATTTACATAAAACCAGTAAAGGTACTTATTTATAATTCAGCGCATTAAATTTCTTACTGCTGGAACATAGACCACCTGTCCAGGAGTTGAATAAACCATACTATACCAAGCAGAGCTTGCAAATGAAGATCAATAGGTAGCTCGCTATTCGGCCGTCCGGTAACCATCCGGATCTATCTCGAGTCGTCGACGTCGCGTAGTGTTTTTTATGACGCAACTACAAATTTTCAGTTTTTAGATTTTTTTTCTATACCTGTACTATATGCCTTTGCTTCATGCCAAATTTCAGTGTTCTAGATCAACGGGAAGTACCCTATGAATTTTGTTTCGCTTGATAGTGTCGAAATATATGTTTTTTGCGACATAAATTGCTATATCTTTTTTTGCCGTTAATTTACGAGTTTGATTTTATCACAGTTTCAAGAGACCATAGATCTTAGTATATGGTTTAAATTCGAACTCGATACCTCCACGCATTCCCGAGATAAAGGGCTTTGACAGACAGGCCGACAGACGGACAACAGTTATCATATAATGGTTTAGTGTTTTTCCTTTTGTGGTACCGTACGGAACCCTAAAAAATACTGAAAGGCTCAGCAATGAGAAGAATCAGTCTATCAATACTAGATATACCAGGAACGCATAATACAAAAAGAGCTCTATACTCAACAGTCTATAGAGAAATAGTGATAATCATAGGATTAAACGCCAGGCAACTATTCGCTTTAGCAGAATTTAAATTATGAAAGATATTACCGAACAAGTCAAATTGAAGACAGTTGTGGTAAGTTCTAGCCAGCTTTTGTATCCACAACTCCGTTTTAATAGAACTTAGCAAAAAGCATAGGACCAGTTGCTTCAAGCGATATAGATGTTGGCTTTGGCCCAAAAACATAATCATTTGATATCTTCCTGTTATTTTGTTACTATCTCATCATCATTTATAGTAAGAGAGAAATTCTACAACTCTTTGAGTTTTCAGATTAAAAAGGTATTTAGGCTCAATCTAAAGACAACGGCCAGTCGTGGCGTCTGTGTACCGAAAGACCAAATTTTTTGGGCAATTGGATAGCATGGCTACCATGTACCGTTCACCTTCTGCATGACGTAGGTTTTCACTGAACATGATCAGCTCGGGAAGTTCCTGCAACAGATTCGCGCCCGGGTGTCACTACTGTGTGGACCACTCAGAGGATACGGTTGAGCATACCGATAGAGGTGTACTCCGCTTAGGCAGAGCACCGCCGTGTCCTCGCGGGGGTTGATCAGCCGCAACGATCTCTCGCGCTGAGCCTTGATGTAGGCTATGGTCCTAAGTGAGGAGGAGTGGCAAAAAGCAGTAATGCTAACAAAAGAGGAGGCCGCATGCGTGAGGCAAAGGCCCTCACACCCCAGCCACCGCAAGGATTCCGTTCCCGATTTCTGCCACCGTAGGCACGGGCTTGTGGATAGCGAGCAATAGTTCGCCTTCCGATCGTCCGATAAGTAAGTAAATAAGTGAGTTTTTAGTTCTGTCTATAAATAGTCTGGCACTATCTCCCGCTCCATCCAAAGGTGGGAGATGCAATTGGATGATTTTCCCACCTAAAATAAAAAGATGTTCTACGTATCACACGCGTCACTATGGAGCACGACGCCTCAATGGATGTTGATGATACGTAACTTCATATCATCCATCGTAAGACTGGGAGCGGGTTATAAAATGTTGCGACTTTAGAACACCGGTATCTGTCGCTCGCTTCTGACACTGTTACAAATGTGGCGGTTGCGCGCGACAGCCACGTGAGGCTATAGTTGGTGGCCCGTTTACGCCGAGCCTTAAAATTCAAAATAGAAACTCGACAGCAATTCTTTTACGGCATTGAGTCAATACAATCTTCTGAACAATATTAATGACTGCTTTCCCTTTTGAAGTCAAAGACAATTGTGGAAATTTAGAAATGACGGTCCAATCGGAAAATGTACTTAATATTGAAATTGATTTGAGCGAGATTATTATTAGCCGGTATTGGATTGTTTGGTAAAGGAATGGTGTTTTGTAAAGGATTATATTTATGTTTGTTGAATCAGCAGCCCAGTTCTACTTCTTAACTCTCGACGGAAAAGAGAGGTTTTTTTATGGTAGGTAAAATCATCCAATGACAAATCCCGCCCTTGGGCGGAGTGGGAAGTAGTGTCAGACTCTTACTGACTAAAAACCTACCCCGCTCCTTCGTTGCCTATAGTGCCGGGGCTGAGCCTTCCTCTCAGAAAATGGCCCTTGACTCCAGCAGGCTTCGACCCTGCCTGCCTGCAGTTAGCAGGCTGGGCCTCTACGATTTGCTGACAGCTCCTTGAGGCGCGCGGGAACAGAACGCGCCGTCGACGACTTGGGCTCGGTCCGGTCAGTTACCGGACGATCGGACAGCGTGCTACCCATTGCACGCCGTCCGCAAGCTCGCGCCTACGGTCGGAAAAGAGAGGTGTTATAAGTTTGACCTGTCTGTCTGTGTGTCTGTCCGTGGCATCGTAGCGCCCAAACGAATGGACCGATTTTGATGCAGTTTTTTTGTTTGAAAGCTGGCTTAATCAGATGGTTCTTAGCTAAAATTTATGAAGATCTGTGCAAGTGTTCAAGGTCATCAACTCGTTAACTTCGATAAGGTTTTTAAACACTTAATGGGTGTTTACTTTATTTTAAACATAAATATGTGTGACCTGATATTTGAAATACTCGTGTACAATCTGGTGCCATTGAGCTGGTCTGATGATGGAGCTCGAAGGTAAGAACCCTGGATTGCTTATTAACATAGTAAAACTATCGAGTTTGGGCTCATTTGATTCGCCTTAACTATCTAACTTTTTATAATTACTTTAATATTCATTTAATTTTTTATATATTATTTTGTGTCTTTTTATATAAACTAGTGCTTGGCTGTGATGCCATGCCACCGACGAAGATCGGTGATCGTGAGATCCGAAAATCTTTGACGTGAGGCCACCGATCTTCGGATTTCAATTGAAGAGGGGAGCTGCGTGAAACCATAGGAAACGGTTCAACTTATTTGTCGCGTAATACAAGTACCAGTGAAGATGCTGATTGAAACTAGTAATATTATATGTTTTAACCTGTCTGTATGTATATATACCTATTTTGCGGCGTGTGAACTTTCTCTCACTTTCTCTCGACCTAATTTTTGATATATATAGACTAAATGCAAAAGTTTGATTATTTACATTCTTGGATAAATACCCTACAAATAAAACACTCAATATTTTATTATCTATACCGAACGCCGGCGTCCATTTGGTATTGCGCGAAATCTACTCGCGAAAGCCTGCGTTTGCTTGGGGATATACGCGAGCTCAAAGTATTGGACATTAACCAGTCAAAATTATGTTAACAATTATACATAACACAACCAAAATACATTAAACTACTAGAGCTCCATAACCTGATTACAAATCGCAATTCTAGCGCAAAATTGAGAGCCGACAATTCGCCAATATGCACGCCAGTTTACGCATGAATAATTAAAGCCGTTGACTGCATCTCCTAGCTGTGTATGGCACCCTAGTACTTTGCTGAACTGTGACCTATATTGAGGTTTATTTGCGCGTGATATCTGGCTAAGGTTTGGTAGTTGATACTTCCAAAGAATGATTCGAAATAGGTATCTAACAAGACAGTTTTGATGACAAAAATACATACATTACTGTTGACTTTATAATGTGCGCCCCGTACTTTGGCAAATGACGATCAGTACCTCTACCATGAGTTTTAAGCAATAGTATTCGTCGCTACTCGATATCGACGCCGTAAATATTTTGTATGGCAAATTTTGGTTCTGCAAGTGACCGCTAGAGGCGCTGCAAAATTTGCCTACAAAATATTTACGGCGTCGATATCGAATAGCGACGAATACTATTGCTTAAAACTCATGGTAGAGGTACTGGTATATTATTAGTTCTGGTATATAAGTAGTTTATTAGCTCTCCTAGAGAGGAGGCCTTAGTCCCAGCAGTGGGAACATTAAAAGGCTGATGATGATGATAATTATTAGTTTGATTGTGTCTTTTTTAAGGTAGGAAATCATCTAAGGACTTCTCCTGCTCTAAGACTAAGCAAGAGGGGGAGTTAGACTTATACTAACTATAGGGTGACTGGTAATAATTAGTGAACGATACTTAAACACGTGATTGTAGTTATGATAACAAACAACTTTTACTATGGGACCAAACCTGAAATCGCGAAAAAAATCTGCCGTTTTAGTACATTTTGACCAGGTAGGCGAACATAAATGTACTGAACTTGTTAGACTTTTTTGCGATTTCAGCTTTGGTCCCATAGTAAAAGTTGTTTGTTATCATAACTATAATCACGTGTTTAAGTATCGTTCACTAATTACCAGTCACACTATATAGGTAATTAGGATTCCACGCAAAAATAAAATCCTGAAATTGTGACAAAATTTATTAATCATTTATGAAATGGTATTGTCCTTTTTACGAGTCTAACGCGGAGAAAGTTGCGGGCAATAGCTATTGTAACAATAAAATATGATATTAATTTCATAAAAACAAACATCTACCTTTAACAGTATTTTTCATTTCTTAATTTACTTGATACTCAAAAAGCCTTTTAATATATCTTTTTGAAACATCAATAAATATACCTCTTTTCAAACTCCTTATTTTGATTTCTCTGTATCGATACCTACAAAAAAAATCAAAAGATATAATTATTATGTACCAAATAAATCCGTCTAATGAAAAGTCCCCACCATTTCATATTCCTTATAGAACTTCCCATATTATTGATATCGATGTGAAAAGCTGAGATGAAAATTTAAAATTTTATGAAACATTTTGTCACAAGGTTTTGATATTAAAAGTAACGAAAGAAGTGTCGCGAGTGTCTGCAGTGTCGAGTGTGTCAGCTTGGTGTACGGAAATTGAAAGATTTCTGAGATATGCTAGTTGTTTTGTTGTGTTTTCGTATAGAATAAGGGTATAAGAGTAATCTTTGAGTTTTCAAGAAAGGAGTGAAAGAACACTATCTTTCTATTTCATCGTAGTTGCTTAAATGAATGTAATATTAAGACTATGTATTATTATTCAGTATGTATTATTGCAATATTTATTCTATAATATTTATGATAGAAGGTATATTTTTATATTTGTTTTTTTCATTGACAACTGCCGAAGAAGAGATGGATGGTTTGTGTGAGGAGTGATATGAAAGAAAAGGAAGTTAGTGATAGTGTGACGGCTGACAGGATAGAGTGGAAGAAAAAAACGTGTTGCGCCGACCCCAAGTAATATGGGACAAGGGCAGGAAGAAGAAGAACTGTTTTATTTGTACCTACTCTTCTTATTTTTCCAATTCTCCTTTCGCAGTTATGCTGGAAGAGATTTCTACAGAAATAAGCATCACCTATGTACTTACTTTTTTGTTTCTATATTCTTTTCTTGTATGTGTATGGATTGTTAAATAAATAAAAAAATAAATGAAATCAGAGATTTTTTAAAGCACTCAACCCGAGACACATGGTTAAACAACAGCTGTTATATGATTTTGACACATCTTTTTCTAAAAAAAAATTGTAAACACAGATAGCTTGTGGATAAAATCTAGGTTTAATATTTTAATCCAGCTAAAACCTTTAGTATTTAGGTATTTTGCGTGAAATATGGCCCTTCGTAATGTACTCATAAATTTTAAAATAAATAAAGAAAATATATTTGCTTTCGCAAATTAATTAATGACGAACATTTTGTCCAAAAAATTTAAGGTTTTTATAAAAGACGTATTTCCTGGAACAAGCTTTGTGAAATTTATTTATTTACCGTTTATTTCAGGCTTTAACCCATAGTATCATATAGTATTACCCGTACATAATAGCATAATAAAAAGATTAAAATAAATACATTGGATTATATCAATTAAATTATAATTATTGATAAATTATTGAATAACATTAATAAACTGATAATATTAAGATAGTAAAACTTTAAAATTTACAACGTCTAAGCAGGTACACACCCTGGAACACTTCAGACACAACCTTATTACTACATCGCGTCAGTCGAGACAGGAAAGATGCCTTGAGTCTTCTCAAGAGCTCATGAAAATCAGCAACTCTGTTCTCAGCGAACATAAAAAATATAGAAATATTTGACCGAGTAACAAAATGATTGAATGCCAACAGAACGTTCAGGAGTTAAAAAATAAATAAAAATAAAAATTATTTCATCCACTTAAGTTAGTACAAATATTAGGAACTACCTTTTAATCTGTCCTAGCTCAGAGGACACCGGTGTCCTCTCACATCCACGCCACTATAGGCCTTAATTCCGATGTTTAGAGTCTACTTTTGTATGAACAAGTTGGGTAGTTGTGGATCGAAGTGTTAAGCAATAAAAATATGCTTGTGGTAGATAATTCCGCTCTTCGACTATGGGTACAATGATGGTAGGTACTTGGCTTTTGTAATACATATTTTAGTGATTATTTTTCCGACCCAAATATCGACCAATAGAATTGCACCATTCGACGTCACGTGGTACAACCTACATGGTATTATACTGATAATTTTTTGAAAATTTTTAGGTTGTACCACGTGACGTCGAATGGTGCAATTCTATTGGCCGACATTTGGGACGGAAAAATAATCCCCCGAATACCACACGAGCTTCAAAATTATCTGGCATTTCCCTCAAGGTTCCCTGCAAACAAATAAAGTCGTCAAGTTTTTCAGGAAAAATCACGAGCGCGAAGCGCTCGTGATTTTTTAACCTGAAAAACTTGACTCCTTCATTTGTTTGCAACGAACCTATCGGGAAATATCCGATAATTTTGAAGCTCTTGTGGTATTATAAGTGACAATTTTAAATATAATTAAGGTTATTATCAAAAATAAAATAAAAAGTGAAGTTAGTTTCGCGCATTGGATGTGTGTGGGTGAGAGAAATATGGTGTGTTAGTGTGTGAAATATGATGTTTATGTGTGTGATTGTGTGTTCCTGAATTTATGAAAGTATAATAGGAGTTATATCTCTCTTTTTTGCGTTGCCTCTATATCTAACTTCGCGTTGGATTGCATTGGATGAAACACCAAGCTTTTAAACCATGCTGACGTTGATAGTAGACTGTTCGGGAAGCGCCCTAAAAATATAAAAATAAAGTCTACCTATCACAACATCTTTTTTTTTTTTGTGAAAGGTGGAAAATTATCAAATAATATAATATTCCACAACTATCACACAACGCCGTCTAGTCTCAAGCTTCGCAGACCTTGTATTATGAGTACTAGACAACTGATAAACTTACTTATATATTTCTAAATACATACATATCATAGATAAATTACACCCAGACACAGAACAAATGATCGTGCTCATCACACAAACATTTGTCCTGGGTGGGAATCGAACCCACAACCTCCGGCATAGTAGTCAAGGCCACTAACCACTAGACCAACAGGCTTGTTGTATGGCAGCAAATGGCAACAAACAAATAGGACAACTTCTGTCGGATCAGTTATAAAGCAAAAGAATTTGTTTGAACGAGTTGAACGAGCTTATCACGGAACTGTTGTATTGAATAATTCATTTATCATGTCTATTATAATATCACACTACGACCGACGGGAACGGAGCAGTAACCAAAAAAGCGGATGAATACGCGTATTAATTTATTTTATTACAAAGCGATATACCTAACTTCGTAGCTATAGTGTCGTCACTATGAGAAGTTAATCGACTATTAACATAATCTTACTCAAACCCAAACAAAACCCTCTGGTCCCTCGACCTTCATTCGAGTCTTTGTTGTCCATTGTTCAAGGGATCTATCCTCTAGGCCCTTAGACCTTGGGCAGGGTGCATGAGCGGTAGCATGGCGGAAGCGGGCAACCGCATGAGTGGGCGCGTTTTTGTAGGAACAGTACTACACAGGCTGTAGCGGGCTGTTGAGAGTAGTAATTATATTTATTTACTAGCGTTGCATGGTTATCTACTACCAAACCACGTTTTACCCGTTTAGGGGTAGAGTTTCATAAAATTCATTCTTAGTGAATGTTTACACTCTATAAGGCATCCACCTGCCAAATTTTAAGTATGTAGGTGTTATAGTTTCTGAGATTTCGTGATTAATCAGTAAGTGGTATTTTGCTTTGAGAGCAGTGTTGGCGGAGTGGTAAAGGCCCCGACTTACGAGTTGTATGTCACGGGTTCAAACTCAGCCAAGCACATTACTTTGTGTAATTTATTTCATCACCACTGTTCTCAAAACAGTGTAGGAAAACATCGTGATGAAACCGGCATTTCCTAGAACCAAAAATTCGAAGGAATGTGATATTCGCCTTATTACTCTTTGCGTAATTTATTTCCTCACCACTGCTATTAAAACGGTGAAGGAAAACGTCGTGAGGAAGCCGGCATGTCTTAGAACCAAAAACTCGAAGACATGTGACATCCACCAACCCGCACTGGGCCCGCGTGGTGGATTACTGCCCATTCTCTCTCCTAGAGAGGATTCTCAATCTCAATCTACAGTATCCCTTCATACCTCATCATCACATATTGTCCACAGTTAGACATAGGCCTGCCCCAAGCGTCGCCACAATGAACGGTCCTCTGCATTTCACATCCATCAGATTCCCACAACCCTTAGGAGATGGATTGTAGGAGGCTTTCCAACACTGCATCTTCTGGTACGCGGTCGTCGCTCCAGAACCTTTCGGCTCCTACGTTCATGTGCCCTGCCCATTGCCAGTTTAGTTTGACCCTTTGGTTTTTCCCTTTCTAACTATATTTTAATATGGAAGTATTGTCAATCATTTCATTTCATTTTGCCAACTGCTCAATAAGGAGGTTTAAACCTATGGTACATAAAAATATATTAAATTGAATTTGAAATTCAGATTAAGAGTAATTTCTGTTTTTCTTAGCCTCGACTACTAATCAAAATTTTCTTTTCTCACTGTGACATAAGTTTTTATAAGGCCTAATTAATCACTTAAAATGCAAGTTAGCGCCATTAATTTTTACGTCTGCCACAAAGATTCTGTGATAGACGCACGAAACTCTCAGGAGAATAGAAAACCGATGTAAGTAAGTATTTGTGGATCTGATCACATTGAGGACGCGAAATGAGATGCTTTTTAGTGTAATCAATCTTTTAGTGCCTATGCTATGAATTTGTGAACGTGTCAGTTCTATTGAGTCGCTTGGTGTGACCTACTCTAGGTGGAAAAGGTTCCACCTAGAGCAGGAAAAGTTATTTAATAAAGTAGCCTTCTGGGCCAAAGGTTTGCTTCTGAAAGGAAAACTCGGCTCTGGTGCTCTTCTATCTGTCTTTGTTATTTTCTTTTTTAAGTGTTTGTGTGTACATCAATCAATAAATAAATAAAAATAACGAAAGAATAGGGAGGGGTTCTCAGTCGGTAAAAGTCTGACACTATTTCCCGCTCCGCCCAAGGGGTAATGATTTTCACCACCAAAAAAAATACCCAGCATCGTGCTCATCACTCAAAGGCGCAAAGTAGTCAAGATCACTAAGCACTACACCATGCCAGTCAGCTTTATGAGTTTGAGGTTTTTAAAAGTATCTGAAAAAGTTTTTTTTTTTTAATTATAATGCTTTTACGATGTATGCAGACCTCCACTAGAACGAGCCACCTGCTGCTTTGAACTACCAGGTGAATACAAAATCACTTGTTTGGATACATGCCAGTGAAATTGTAATACAAAAAGAATTTTTAATAGAAACCGTCACTATGAATTTGGCTTACATTTATTCCGCAAACTTGAATTTTGATAAAGTACTTGATAGTTTTTTAACTCTTTATTATTTTAATTCGAATTGTAAAAAATATATTATGTACATTACACAAAAACATTAATATATACACTAAAGGCTACTCCTAACAAAAAAGTGGTGCCGAAAAACTCCTTCGCATCGCTGTCGACTGGAAGTGTGCCCAAAAGGCTGGCGGCATTGCCACGTTGTATGGCAATGCTTAATCATTAATTGAGGTAAAAGCCGTGAAGTGTCAACTAAGCGTTTGGAAAGTTCTTTAGAAAGCGTATGAGCCTTGATAGTTTATTTATTTGTTTATTTAAACTTCATGTGCAGTAGTGGTACATAGGCGGACTTAATGCAACAGGGCATTCTCTACCAGTCAACCTTTGGGTTAAAAAAGACAACACTGTGGTTGGTGTGCACAATAAATAAATAACAGATATTTCGTATAGAATATAGTATGAACTAAGTTACTTATAATAAAATACGTATATATGCTAATATTATAAGCTAATAACTACTATTATAAATAACAAGAGAACTTAAAAAATGACAATTATTATGACGAAGACTGAAACTCAAGTGTAATTGACGATAAAACAAAAATCCACAACCATGTGTAAACTAAGACTTTATAAAAGAAAAACCGTGCATAGGAAGAATTTAGGACAAGCTCTCTCTTTCCATCTTAGGCTAAGATCTCACAAAGCAGTTTTCAATCGCGCTCGCCGCAATAGATTAAACCGCAGCTTTATTTCTAAACGAGGCTGCAGTTTTGTACGGTTACGCAGCCGTCGCGGATGCGATTTTCGTCCGCAAATCTGGCAGGTGATTACCACATGAAATGTGGTTTGAAGACGGTCTACCGGTGCAACGGAAGCCGTGAACAACCACGTACACCGCGGGCGTAAAACGCGTCGTGAAAAATGCTTTAATTTTTACATATATATCTGCATTCTACAGAAGCTGCGGGTCTGTAACAGCAGCAGCCGTGGGTGAAAACCGCGTCGTGAGTTCGAAGCCTTTGTCCAAGAGAAGCTATTACAGTTTTTGTCACCTCAAAAAAAAAGTATGTGAAATACAAAGTCCAATGTATCATCGGACACAATGACCCCTAAGTTGTCGTTGTATAGCTACAACCTAGGGGTCTTTAAGTCAAGAGTGAATTGATTTCTTCAAGGCAAGCGTGCTTCATCGTCAAGAATAACATCATTCCTTTCTCACAGCCCTTTTTATTCAACAAACTGTGTTAATACTATTATATCATCGTAATTAAACTCTGTACAAGACTGAACTCGAAACATAAGACTCATAAAGCGGACAAAGCTATTTAAAAGATCAATTAACTAACAATATTATATCGACAAACTTAAATATATTGTCAATATTAAGAGCATTAGATAGTGACCCAGTTGAGATTGATATCAAAATGAAAGGAATTTTATTTCAGTCATAAAACGATGTGATGGGATGTCATGACGATATTTGCCGATTAATGACTGTCAGAATATTTTATGTGCATTAAAATTTTCATCTTTAAAGTGACATTAAATAAAATGAAGAAATAGGAAATTTTGATTGAAGGGGGGAAAGTTTGTCATTGCCACCGAGGTGGAATTTGCCCGAGCCGCAGGTGAGAGTGTCAAATGTCTATTACAGTAACTAATTTTAGGGTGAAATAAACAAACGGGACTTGCCCGGTGCCCAGCTTGATACTTAAATTGTTAAATATCTACGAATGACAATCGAGAAATAACGGTTTTACCAAGCTCAGAAAAGTACGTGTGATTTGAAGAATTCACATTGACATTTGACCCCTTTTGTTTCAAACCCGAATAGCTTCAAAATAGTTCATTCAACCCGAACACAACAAAGCAATAATCAGATAAAACATAAACTTACCTTCATACATTTTTATGACACCATTATCCAACTTTCGACACCGACAGAAGTCCTTTTAGTAACCTTAACTATGGTCATTTATACCCATGTATATATGAAACACAATAAAACGAAAACAAGCCTGTACCGGGGTCAATTAGACCCGACAACGTTGCGTAACTGCCATTGGGTACGTGGGTGATCGTTGGTCACATGGCATAGATAGTAAATGGAGTGATCACGTCATATGCTTTGTTGTCAGGCGCTTACTGTCTAATGATTTGCCGTAATAAATATTTTTTAGAAGAAAAAGTCTTGAAAATTTTATAAAATATCTTAGTCTCAACAATCCAATCGCAAGTCTAGGTCAATTGTTGACTGAAAGTCAGTCGATTTTTTCCTTATATTTTGGTGGCTAGACAAAATAAATCAAAATGTAAAATTATTTATTCTAATCAAGACTGAAAACCCGCACATTTCAATTACGAAACTCAACAAAAAAAATAATCCTAAAACGCAAAATTTAACAGTGCAATTTTCTGTCAGTTAAAATGAACAAATATTAAATGTATTAACATCGAATAGACAGTAATTGATGCCTCACACGTTGTAAATTGAGTAGTTATCTAAAGCTTTCATCATAATAAATAAGAATTTATCTGAAATGGTTTTTTATTGCTCGTAACCTATAATTATCACCCGCATAATTAAATTCTCTGGAGGAGATTCCCACTTTAAGCAGAATTGAGAACCAACATATATATTTATATTTTGAGTTCGAGGTGTAACAACACCTGGAACTAAAACCTAACATAATGTAGCGTTCTAACATATCACATCATCCACAGTTGTCACAACAGAAGCATTAATCAATTACGCTATCACTCCATTTACTTGTCACTCTGTGGTTTTCAAACATTAACAAGAAATAAGGATAATACAATGGCCGTACACCCGCATATATTTTTATCCAATAGCCAAAGTTAATGTTTAGCCTTCATTAATTGAATAGGAAAGAAAAATATAAGTGCGATTAGTATTCTATGAGTGTGCTTTGAGTTTGGGGAAGTGTGTCTAAAAGTGGACTGGATTTAAGTGTTATTGGCAATGGTATTAGGGTCGTTATGTTTTCGAGTGGCTTAGAAAGAATAGCTGAACGGTCGATGTTCAGAGTAAGAGCGGTTTTGCACTAGGTCCGATTCGAATCCCATGAAAGTATGGTCCGTAGTAGCCGTAGAACTATATATACATTTATATATTGTATTTATATTTATTTATTATTCTATTTATATATTATTATATTTAAATATAAAAGAATAAAATAAACTTTCTTGTACACCAAAATAACAAAAAAAAGGGAAAAAAATGGGTTTTAGAGGTCAGATAGGTCTTTTTTTTTAACGTAGGTAAAATCATCCAATGACAAATCCCGCCCTTGGGTGGGGCGGGAAATAGTGTCAGACTTTTACTGACTAAAAACCTACCTTTCCGTTCCTTGCCTTTGTCCCGGGGCCTGTGGTGACATTCTCACATAACCTTTGGCCCCAGTAGGCTTCGGCCCTGCTGGACCCCTACAGTAGGTCAGATAGGTAGTCCCTCCATGTAAAATACCGGTTTTTCACTGCTACCATTCTAGTCTAAAAGGCAATCGCAACATAGTTAGGATAAAGCTAAGCAAACTAATTTTAAAGTAATAGTATTTTGTCAAAGTAAGGTTATCATATTTTAAACATAATAATATAATTATGTAGTTTATTTTCAATTCTAAAAAAAGAACTGGAAAGCATTTATATTTACGCAGATCACAGCAGAATATCAAAATCAATGTCAAACTATATTTCTATACTAAAACTGCTTTGAATTCAATATTGCTTGTTATAATGAGTCCTTGAAAATATGAACATCAGCTTGTCTAGACTCTAGTACTAAACTACATTATTACAGACTAGCGACCCGTCCCGGATTCGCACGGGTGGACATGATTTTTTTAATATTTAATTTTGTACCTTTCATTTATATTTTTTGTTGTTTCATCTCTATATTTTTTTGTAAGGTTAGATTTTTGCCTTACCACCGACTTACCCAGCGGTAGTTTGCATGAGACTAAAGGGTGCTTTTCGCATGAGGTGTTGACTGGAATAAAAGATATAACTTGTCTCCACAGTATATATATTTAATAATTTGCTACCACAGATAAATGTTTGCTACACTGGTTACAGCCTGTGACAGGAACATATATGGTAAGGTTAGAATAAAGGCCATACTGATTTTGTCATATCTGTCAATTTATGAGGCGAAGGCTTCATCCATTTTGCCTAGTCGAACATTACTATTTAGTGATATCAAATTTAGTAAATAGTAATTAATAACGTTATAATTAATGTATTTAAATATTATACCTTAATAATCGAAACAAAAGAAAAACGAAATTTATCGATTAAATCGTGGCGCCATCTGACGTCAGTTTATGATCAGTGACATTATAAGGAACTAGAGGTCGCTACATATCTCAAACCGTGATTTTAAGTTTTTTAAATGTTACAAACGCAGTATCAGTACCGCACCGGTGGTGCAATGCCTGGCTAGACCCTCGAGAGAGGAGAGGCCTCGACACAGCGCAGCGGCGCCTTTTCTGTGTCTATAACTTTTTAAATTCGTAATATCTAATGAATGGAATAGTCGATTTAAACAATTCAAAAAGTAATCTACCAGAATCGAAACAGTCTTGAAAACAACATGATTTATTTGGATAAGGATTTAAATAGAAGTATAAATAACTATCTAATTTTGGTCGGTATTTCTATCAACTTTTAAAATGTAAAAAGTGGTTATTGTGACATAACGATAATAGTTGGACGTATAGTATCTCAAAATTTTTGTAGTAATTGATATGTTCTTTAATATTGTAGTACATACTTTTGATCTATCATCAATAGTTTCCGCACCGCATGCGACGAAAGATGTTTTATGGAATTTTGTTACACCTTGGGTTACGTTACTAAAGTTTTAGTAAGGATCTCTAATCTTTTCTAGCAATAAATATAGCCTATGTTACTCAAGGTGAATGTAGCTTTCTAATGGTGAAAGAATTTTTTAAATCGGCACAGATTTTTTTAAATTTATTCATTACAAACATACACACACACACACACAAAAAATACAAATCTTTCCACTTTATAATATTAGTGTAGACGACAGAATTTAGTATACAACTTTAGTACACAGTTCTGTAAACTTCACAGCTCACCTCACTCAAGTGACCGCACATAACTCAGTAAAATTCACTGCTAACTTGACTCAAGATTGCGCATACAATTCTGTATAGTTCACAGCTCACCTCACTCAAGTCAGCGTACATAGACAATTTAAGTTCACAGCTAACTCATTTGTGTTTTACAGTAAATCATCGTGGATAGCCGATACCGTTAGAATTTTGAAGTAGTGCTTAGTTAGCGATATTTTAAATTGATCTTAGCAATAATGAAGCTGTTGGCTTATAGCCAATGTCTGTACATTTTGCTTTTAAAACAAACTGGTTTAGTCCTCATTAGTAATTCTTATCACGACTCGGCCTAGGTCTAAAATGTTAAATAAATCATTAAGTAATTGAATTATATTTAATTAAATGTTGTATTAAATTTATTTTATGAGTCCTTACAATTTATTGTGGTTACGTTTTCTGACTTTGCAAAATGATTAGCAATTGGTATTCAAGGGCCGACTTAATATGAATACAATTTAACTAAACCATACCGAAATTATCACAATCAAAACGGTATTAATGATTATTTACATATTTGTTTGATTCAATACTTTTAAATGTTTATTTTTAGAAGAATATGACTTAAATATTAACTAATTAAACATATTCCGCCTTATTTCAAAACGCGATCTAAAACAGTTCCAGGACTGTTACTAGTTTGAATTGGCATTAAATCTAATAATAGTCTCGGAAATACATTTAGATTGCTTTTAATTGGTATTAAATTTGATAATAATCCCGTAAACTACATTTAGATAGCGTTTAATCGGGATTAAACCTAGTAATAGTTCCGGAACTATTTTAGATCGCGTTTTGGAATAAGGCGGATTGTGTATATACATTTCTTATTCTTTGAATATTTCATAAAAGAAACTTCTGTGCAACATTTCTGTATTCAAGGTCTATTGGTCACTAACTCATTAACGCCCAGTTCAAATGCAAAAGATTTGAACTAGGAGCGCGCGCGCCTCAAGGAGCTGTCAGCACACAGAAGAGACCCAGCCTGCTAACTGCAGGCAGGCAGGGTCGAAGCCTACTGGGGTCATGGGTTAATTTCCGAAAGGAATACCAGGCCCCGGCACGATAGGCTACGAAGGAACGGGGTAGGTTTTTAGTCAGTAAGAGTCTGACACTACTTCCCGTGGGAACTTAAAAACTAGGCTTTGATGAGTTATTGAATACGGGTATTTTTAAAATGGTGTGGATTTTATCACGTATATTGTTTGATTGCTCCGCAAACGTAGCCCCAGCAAATGTCCTTTTCATACTTGACAACTATTTATTGTAATGCGAGTAAACACACACAGGATGCGAAGCGGGATATTGGGCTGTAGCCCTGCATGCGTAGCTATTCCGTATGCGTATTAAAGTCCGCACTATTTTAAAAACAATCTAATTCAGGACTGCTTTTTATGCACCGTTAAATCCCGCGGAGGGTCAATTCGGTACATGTATAAACACAAAAAAAAAAAAATGTTTTGTAAAATGTATGTTTTGTAAAGAGAAAATTAAAAAATAAAGTATTTTTTTTAAACTCGAATTAATTTACGCATGTACGAAATTAATTTCTTTAAGTAAACATCAGCTGAGCGAGTCTAATGAACTGTAGGTAGTTAGTACGCAACGACTGACAACTACCTACAAGGTCATTGACTCGTTTACTTAAAGAAATTAATTTCGAACATGTTTAGATTAATTTGAGTTTTTGAAAAAAATGTACTTTATTTTTAATTTTCTCTTTACAAATCGATAGTATTTCATGTACCGAATCGACCCTCCGCGGGATTAAAACGACCAACATTTAACGGTGTATATACAGACATGAGAAAATAAATACACTCAGGCGTCGAAGCACGTACCCCTCTTCATCGTTGTCATCTGGGTACGACATAGGTTGTACCCTTCGCCAAAGGCCTAACCAACCTTTGCGGCTACAGCGTCATCCATCCCTTTAATTTATTTTGTATATACAACCTTATTTTTAGTATATATGTGAAATCTGAAACACGTGTCTAATATTTTATGTAAAAAATCTATGTACTAAATTTCAAAACTGTGTCATGACAAATCATAAAATTATACAAGCTTGTTATGTTACCTGGTTGTCCGCACAAATACATAGTCACCGGGCCATCTGGGTGACTGAGGGGTAGTTTTGCTTTTGCAACCAGCTGTGCGCTAGCGCCCAGTGTCCGCTATAACTTGCCATGACCTGTGTTATACTTAGTGTCGGTGTTGTCTCACTTGTGACCTTTTTTTAAATATTTTTGGTTAAAAAATATAACATGGTGTAAAAACTATTGGAATCGATTCAGTTACTAATTCTGATCAGAATATATTCAGGTTTCGCATATACTAAAAATAATGTTGTATAAGTGTTTTATTATTTTCTTTTGTAATTTTTTCCAGTGAAGCCAAAATTTTACATCATCACTAGCTTTAGCCAGTGTCTTCAGCCGCAGGGTGAAAGTGGGAAATATGTAGCATAGCATAGCAACAGCCTTATAATGTTCCCACTGCTGGGACTCAGGCCTCCTCTCTAGGAGAGGGAATGGGCTCTTAAATGTCACTTGTCTTCGAAACAGTCCTGGAAAATATCCTGGAAAATATGTAGCCTGTGATATAGAAGCATTCTTTTAGTGAATTTTATTTCTAAATTGATTTAGCAGTTTTTGAGTTTGTTCAAGGAGAATAAAAATTAAAAAATCCAAAATTTCTATCTTTATTCTTTATCTATAATATGGATTAGTTTTAATAATTTTTTTGTTCATCACTCATCAATTGAAGGCACGTAATATTTCTTGAAGTGATTTTACTTAACAGAAAATTTACTGCTTAGAAAAATATTTTTGATCATTTAACAACACTAGTCAAAGTGAGACAAACCTTTCAAAAATGTGTATTTGCCATCCACTTTATTTTTAATGGACTGCGCATTTAGTAAAATACTAGCAACCTGCCCCAGCTTTGCACGGGTGCAATGGTGATATTAAATATATTATGCATGTATTATACATATAAAGCTTCCTCTTGAATCACTCTCTCTATTAAACCGCATCAAAATCCGTTGCGTAGTTTTAAAGATCTAAACATACATAGGGACAGGCAGTGGGAAGCGACTTTGTTTTATGCTATGAAGTGATAGTATGTATGGAAGAAAAATACTTACTTATTTTTCTTCCACTGCAAAAATTTCAAACTTACAAGCCTTTTTGTAACAATCAGGGACATAGTTTGATGTGTCATATTTGATTACGGCCCATTGCCTCTTCTAGAGAAGAGACCTGAGTCCCAGCAGAGCCTGAGAAAATTATAAGGTTGATGCTACTCTAGGATATGCTAAGCCAATGGCTGTACCTAGTAGTTCGTAACTCCATGTACGCCTCCCCCCTCAAGCATTATTGTGTATGCTAATTTAATTTTGACCCTAACTTTTGCTGTAAATCAAACTTAATAGGGTTTTAAAATTCACAAACCATACGACGCAAAAAGGGTTAGGTACTATTTTATGTCACAGGAGATATTTTACTCTCATCCTAAGTAAATATTTAATATTTTGACATGATATTGAATTTCTTTTTGTACACTAGAGCTCGTTTACTAACACAAGATATTGTGAACATACGATTTTGTTTATGTTTGCTGAACCTAGTAGAAAAATATTGTTGATGAAAATATAATACCATTGGATTAAAGACTGGAACGAACACAACCGCGTCGCGGCGCTCCGCAACTAAAATCGGTAGTGCCACCCGCTACTTTTTTTCATGTCGCCGCAACACAACGACCTTAAAGTCAATAGACGTGTAATAACAGGCGACGCATGTCTGTCAACACATCTGACTAATAGATCTGATGTGTGTAGTGATGTACCAATTCTTATGACCGCCTTTGATAGAGATAAAGCAAAATACCTATTTACTATTTATACGATCATTTTATACGTACAACAATAAAATTGAAATTTTATTGTTAACTGGTTATTGATTTTAGTTTCCCGAAAAATTTTGATTTTAAAAATAAATGGATAATTGCAAACAAGCGAGAAAAATAGTTCCTTGGGTACTATTTTTTACCGTTATAATAATTGTATATTACGTTTATATAAATAGAGAGGATTTTTTTGAGCTTTTTTGTTTTTTAAATTTTACGTATAAACACAAAATTTATTGATAACATAAACTATGTACTTTTTATGTAAAAATAATATTAAAAACTAGGAAGGTAAAAAAATACAATTAATAATTGTACTAAATATTATAAAAAAATATCGATACTTTCGTTATTTATTTAAATCTATCCCATCCCTAGAGTGTCGTAATGACCTTGGTCGGACCAATCAGAACGCAGTACCCCGCTTCCCGCACCTCAGCTAGTTCACAGAATTTTTTCGGTGCGTTAGAGCAAGCATGCGGCGTCTAGGGGCTATATAGTCGATGCCGCAACGCAACTTTTAGCGTTTACTGTCGTATCCTACAGGGATAACCAGTTTCTCGAGATTTTTGAGTGTGGATAGACGTTTCTCTGCCATGCATCGTAATAAACTTATACTAATTTGTTATTAAGAAGCCATTACTATATTTTAAATAAACTATAAAGAAGATACTGGCTATATTCGTATAATAAAGCTATGGTATTTGAACCGCGGGATTTCGTGGTGTGCACCGCGACGCGAAAAAGGGCAGCGGGCGGCACTGATGATTTTAATGGTGCGGTGCTGCAACGCGGTTATGTCTTTCGGCCCTAACTGCTGCGAATATAATTCAAGTGTCTTCAAGGTTAGAGTGACTAAGCTCTAAATAAACTAGTGCGCCTCACCATCAATGATTGCAACATCAGGTGGGATCACAGTCAAGCACTAGTTATATCAATTAAAAAAAAAAAAATGTCACTGAAATCCAATGGATGTAAGACGCACACGACTGGTCCTTATGGCAACAATTGTGGGAGCCCTATGTCCGACAGTAGACGTCTTTTAGGCTGATATGATGATGATGATTATGATGAAAAAATAAGTTATCAATGAAAATATTTTTTTTTTTATTTTATAGCAAGCTTTTTTAGCGCGGTATATGATTAATACTCAACAAGACCATTCCAAAAAGTTCAAACACGATAGAGTTATCCTATTGCGCTTATTACTGGTTTCTAAGGCTATCTTCCAGTTCCATCGTCAGACCCTGGTTACCATCTAGCACTAAAATACTCGTCAAGACAAATCACACGAGCCCAAACACCATGGGGTTGTGTTGTTTAATTAGTGATTTCCTACAGCCACCTTCCGGTTTCGTCATCAAATCAGCTCCATGTCATAATAATTTTACATTACCATCTGATTTATACATGCATGCAACACTTCAGCTCAATCGGTAACCAGGAACTGGATCAAATTTAATTTGCAAGATTTGATCACTAACAAACATCGGTCAGGTAAAACTAAATAAAAGCTTTTAAAAATTAGATAGGCAACGATTATAGTAAAATTATGAGGAAGATAAAGCGATTGTGCCATCAAGGAAGTAAGTATATTATTTCTAATTTATATGCATATTCTCAATTTTATGAAAGCTCAGTCCATTCTCTATGGTTACATACTAAACATAGTAGGTAAGTCTGTACAATTATAATGCTGCAGGAATGACTTAACACATTTTTGTAAACTCTCACGCCGTTTAAGTTGAAAGTGGATTATCATCACTGGATCCATTATGCTGAAGTAAAGATAGTCAATCATAAAATATCAAATAACGTGAGTTTTCCCCGTTAGGATAAGCAGAAGCAGTATTACGAGTATTATATATTACCGGTTCAAAAACTGCCATAGATAATACTCGTAGTAATAATATTCCACAATTATCACACAACGCCACCTAGTCCCAAACTAAGCAGAGGTTGTGCTAAGAGTACTAGACAACTGATAAACATATTTCTACATCATTAAATTTTGGTCGTTTTAATTCCGTGGAGAATTGGTTCGGTACATGAAACACTATCGATTTGTAAAGAGAAAATAAAAAAAAAAGGATTTTTTTTTCTCGAAATAATTTGCTCATGTACGAGATTAATTTCTTTAAGTAAACGTCAGCTGAGCGAAGTCAATGAACTGTAGGTAGTTAGTAAGCAATGACCGACAACTACCCACAAGGTCATTGACTCGATTACTTTAAGAAATTAATTTCGTACATGCGTACTTTATTTTTTAATTTTATCTTTAAAAATCGACAGTGTTTTATGTACCAAATCGTCCCTCTACGGGATTAAAACGACCAAAATTTAACGGTGTATATTTTTAAATACATAAAAGACGTATACTGTAGATAGATATCACCCAGACACAGAACAAATAATAGTGATAAACAATTAGTGTTGAGGGGAATGTAGAAATCGTACCAACGACCTCCGGCATAGCAATCTGGACCACTAACCACTGGACCAACACGCCAGTTAATAAAGAATGGCCCCACGCAGCCCTAGAGTTTTTTAATGTTTCTAATACTGGGACTCAGGCCTCCTCTCTTGCAGACGGATTGGGCCAAATCCCACCAAGTGAGCTCAGTGCGGATTGGTGGTTTTATGACATGCCGGTTTCCTCAATATGTTTTCCTTCACTGTTTTAAGAGTGCACAATGTAATGCGTCTGGCTGGTTTGATACTGGCGATATATAACTCTGACGCCCGTATTTACACGCCAGGGGGTATTATTATTACTTAATAGCCACCTTTTTAGAAAATCATATAACAAAAATAAAAATAATTAAAAATAAACTTTTCGGGTTTTTTTCAGGAAAAATAAAGATATAGAAACAAAAATTTTCAAAAAAAATAATTTCGTATATTTGTGTGAACAGTAAGATAAATAATTAACGATTTTCAAGGTTATTCAAGTTGTACAAACGTATGTACAATCGGCCCTTGAGGAGTTAAACAAGTAAAATTAAAATCTTAACCTAAAGTAACTACTTAAGTAACAATTTGTATTCTACAGGAAAAGTTTTTAACCAGTGCGCAAATTTTGACATAATAAACTTGAATATATTTTAATAAACACGTATTTTTTATTTTGATATGTTTCAATAGTAAAAAATTAAGTAAACGCTTACGAGACTTGTTTACTCAGAAATTTATTTTATGGACGTCGCTTGCCAGTCCGTCGACTGGTCGCCCGATTCACGCCGCGCGTCGACCGCTCGCCTGACGCGCCAGCTGGTATCAGAAGTACTCACGCGCGCTCGCTCTATGCGACGGTACCTACTAACGCGGTGCGATTATTGACCCCAGTTTAGCGATACAATTTTTTAAGTTTAGACTGTGTAAAGTTATTTGTAAACGTAATTCCAATTTATCCTTCATAATTTCATGGGCTTAGGACCATCAAAATGCAGAAAATAAATCATAATAAATAAGTAAGAAAGTAGGTAATACGTTTTAATCCATTCAAAATAAAACATTTAGGTATGATAGGTATTTAGACATGGTACAATTTAGATTGAAACAATTGCATTTTGGCGTATTTAAAAAATTGTGGTGTGATTTAAAAGGCTCGACGTGGTGCTGGGTCTGGGTCATGGAGTTGTTGTACCGGCTGAAAGTGGTATGGATGGAGTCCGGCTGTATTTAGCAGCGGCGTCGTTCTGCGTCGTAGGTACTGGCTCTTGGATTGCGTTCAAAAAAATCGGCTTCGACTGCCAGTCGAGGTCTGCCAGACCCTTGTGCGTGGCTCGGTGTTCTGAACTGGCCGTGATCAAGCAGCCTTTGGTTAGCTGCTAAAATTGTCCTATCATTAGGGACCGTAGGATTGAGGATCCCTTGGGCTCGCATACGAGGTACGCTCTCCCTTTCGTATCTTCTTCGTGCTGCTCGTAAATTTTCATTGCTTAACAAATACACTCGCACCATTTCATAATACTCGCGGTGAGTAAAATGAGACATTGTCACTACGCTAGTCTAGTACGCGGCACACGCGCAGGGACGGCGAAGGGCGCGAACGTCCGACCTCGGCTTCCGTAAGTGACGTACTGCATGTGCATGCGTTTTGTTTATCAAACGCCGGCGCCGCATGCCCCCGCACCCCCGTCTCGTGCGCTGGGCGTGGTCCAGCGGCCGGCGGCCTTCGCGTTTTCATTCATGCTCATTCATAGTATTACTATTAAATTATATCCATGTCTTGCTTATTTCAAATTGGGACAAAGTGGAAAAATGAGAAAAAAAAAAGTCATAAACTAAAAATGGAAATGTGTTCTATTGCTTACACTGAGCCACCAAAAAAAATTTACGCAGTGGTTAAAAAATTTTCCTGTATAGTTAAGATAAATTTTAATTTTGAATGAAGATTTGAAACGTCAGGTAATGACTTAATAAGGTTTTTCTTAATAACAAGTAATTACTTCTTTACAAATACGGGTGTTAAATCGAGGCCGTTACCACGTGATGTGTCTATGTGACGTTTGTCTGCAAGTAATATAATTCATTTGGGACTAAAAGACTTCTAAATCGTCAAGTTTAAACTGTAATTTTCACGACACTAGTTTCGTGACCTGACGTTAACTCCGCTCACACAAAGTAACACAGTCTCTAGAGGTATCGTCATCCTTTGCGACACATTTTGAATCTGCGTAACATCACATCGACAGTGTCACAGTAACAGTGCGTACAGAAGATCAACTACATACAATTAATGAAAACACTCGTATCGTGACATGAAAATGACATCTCCGTGCTATTGAATCGGGCGAGAGACAGTGTCAGACTTTTACTGACTAAAAACCCCCTCCTGTTCCTTCGTTGCTTTTCAAACCTGGCCAAACCTTCCTTTTAAAAAACTATCCTTAACCCCGGCCCGGTAAGCTTCGACCCTGCTGGCCCCTACGGTTTGCTGACAACTCCTTCAGGCGCACTTAGAACGTTACTCGCTGTTGACGAATTGGGCTCGGACCGGTCGGTTAACAGATGGTCGGACGGCGAGCTAGTCATTGCTTGCCATTTGCAAGCCCGCTCCTACGGTGGCCGGTAATTGAGATCGGAATCCCGGCGGCGGCTGGGGCGTGAGCGATGTTGCCTCACGCGTACGGCCTTTGCTAATGTTATTAGGTACTGCTTCGCAGAAGGAGGCAAGATGATACCTACTTCAATGTACGGGGTGCAAAGAAAATTTATTTGCGTATCAATAACGGTTTTTTTTTATTTGGCTTGACGGAGTCTGCCTTGAGGTAGACCTTCCAAAGCTGCATCTATAGCAGCTTTATGATGAGGCCCATTGTGAGCGATTACTTTTCGAAGATATATTTCATCACTGGCAAGACTCGCTGGTCTTAAGACACTGTGGTATGCTGAACAAGAAGATACCGCACAGCTTCCCAAACGCTGCACAGTCCTGTTGAATTGACAGCAACATGGCGGAAAGGTTATCCTAGTCTTATTTGACTGGCTTGTTGGTCTAGTGGTTAGTGGCTCTGGCTGCTATGCCGGAGGTCGTGGGTTCGATTCCCACCCAGGACAAATGTTTGGGAGATGAGCACAATCTGTGTCTGTGTATAATTTATCTGTAATATGTATGTATTTACAAAAAAAAATTATATTTATCAGTTGTCTAGTACTCTTAACAAAAGCTCTGCTTAGCTTGGCACTAGATGGCGTTGCCCGCACTGGGCCTGCGTAGTGTATTACGGCCTATTCCCTCCCTTAGCGATTAGGCCTGTGTCCCAGCAGTACAAAATACAAAAATACAAATATAAAATACAAAAATGTTTATTTCAGAACCAAATATTTTTTTAACAAAGGTTTGTGATTGGAGCCTCCTGAAGCAGTGGGAACATGATGATGATAATGATGAGAAGGCATTGTGTGATAGTTGTGGAATATAATAATTATTATATTTTATTTGGATCGCATTGTACAAGCGCATTCGCGACCGGTATTTGTATAAGATCAGTTTTCGTCCATTGTATTGAGCTGAACTTCTATACATGTGTCTATTTTATGACATAGCTCTGCGTGTGCTACATACAGACATACATAATAAAGTAGATTCTTAAGTAGGACACAAGTTTGCGACGGTACTAAGTTATTTATGCAATGCGTGTTGTTTTACCTGCAAGATGGAGAACAGTCAGTGCTAAAGCTAGTTTTTATGGTTTTTTTTTTTTTTTTTTTTTTTGTGGTAGGTAAAAATCATCCAATGACGAATCCCGCCCTTGGGTGGGGCGGGAAACAGTGTCAGACTTTTACTGACTAAAAAACCTACCTTTCCATTCCTTGCCTTTATCCTGGGGCCTTTGGTGACAGTCTCACATAACCTTTGGCCCCAGTATAGTTTTTATGGTACAATTTATAGGGGTTACTTTCTAGAGGTTTTAAAAAGTCTGGTCTAGATTGCTAAATAGTAAATCACCATTTTAGTCAAAAGACTTTCTCTATTGGTCATGAAATTCCTCTAACATCGTTACAGTGACTGTTTCTTGGAGTTTAAGTTAAGCTCCATCCACAAAGTGGACGCGGGCTTGCGGACGGCAAACAATGGGTCGCCGTTTGACCGTCCGGTAACAGTCCGGACTGAGCTCCTTTAGGTATAAAAGTCTGACACTATATCCCGCCCCGCCCAAGAGCGCGAAGATGTCATTGGATGATCTTCCCAGGAAAAAAAAATCGTAATCTTTACCTCGTGATCGAATCAAAAATAAAACTATTTACAAGAGAACTAAGGTTACCGAAATTTTCATCAGAAATATTCAAAGAATTTCCCGCTCTAGGGCAAAGCGCGAAGGCGTGTCACGCTTTTACTAACTTAAACCACACCTGCCCTTCAGGTGCCTTTTGCGTTGTTTCAAAATAACCCATCAGTCGCCCGGATGGCCCGGTGACCATGTGTTTGTGTGAACAACCAGGTAATATAACAAGCTTATAACTTTGTGATTTTTCATGATACAGTCATGAATTTTTCTTACATAGATTCTTTTCATAAAAATAAAAAAAGCCTAAGCTAGGTTAGGGTAAGGTAGGTTTTTTAAAAAGCTGTAAGTTAATTTTCCTTTCAGCGTAAAATTCGAAACTACTACTTAAAGTCCTCTCAACCTTAGTTGCAGTCTTCGTCATAATCGTCATATTTTAAGTTTTCTTAATCTTAATAATTTCATATTTATCATAGTACCTACTCGTATTTATTAGTTTATAATATTACCTTATATAAGTATTTTATTATTCTATGGTACTTAATTTATTTCACATTATTTATTTAAAACTTTATACACATAACACTGTACATTATATTTTGAAATATTTTTTATTTATTTATTGTGCAAACCTACCACAGTGTTTTCTTTTTTAACCCAAATGTTGACTGGTAGAGAATGCCTTGTTGCATTAAGTCCGCCTATGTACGACTACTGTACATGAAGTATAAATAAATAAAAATACTAGACACTTGTTTTGGGTCTTGCATATGCTAAAAAATAAGGTTAGATAGTTTACCTGTGTTATTTCATTGATATTACCATTTAGCATGTAGGTATTTATTTTCCTACACACACGGTGTTTACACTACTTTTTCCGTCTCGCCTTTCGCAGGTATACTGAAAGAGATTTCTATTGAAATAAGCATCACCTTTGTACTTATTTTTCTTCTATTGTTATTATTAATCATTACATAGTATAAAACAAATTCGCTTCCCACTTTCTGTCCCTATGTATGCTTAGATCTTTAAAACTAAGCAAACGATTTTGATGTGTTTTTTTTAATAGATAGAGTGATTCAAGAGGAAGGTTAGGTATAATATATTAAATATCACTTTTGAACCCTTGCGAAGTTGGGGCTGGTCGCTAGTTATTTATAAATTAATTATGTTTGTACATGAATAGTTAAATTTTATGGCAAAGTTTTTTTTTACTGTATCCTGCTTAGCACAACAATCTGTCATAGATATTTAGCTATTCGTTTGCTTGAGTTATGGCCCAGTGTTTTTTTTTTTTTCTAAATGTATTTAGGGCTTTCCTTCTCCATCCATCCATATCCAGAACTATTTTGTATCTGGTACAATATCCTCTAAAAATAAAAGTGGTATTCATGACGTAATACGTTCCAATAAATTCCTGTTTCGCTACAACACAGTTCATTAACCTCTTACCGAAATAATTTGGGTCAAGCTTTATTGCGAATTGCAATTATTTGGGCCGATGTTATTTTCACTAAGTGAATTCGTGAAAACAGTACGTTGTGTGGATTCAATATTCGTGTATTTATTGGCTTTGTCACTATTTTGTCGAACTGGTAAATTGAATATATAACCCAAAGGTTGACTGGTAGAGAATGCCTTGTTGCATTAAGTCCGCCTATGTACCACTATTGTACATGAAGATTAAATAAATAAATAAATAAATATATCACGTATCCTTGTGATTGGCCATTTTAATTTGCATCAGACCAATTTTTTGTAGCATTCGGTATTTTTTTTAGGTGGGAAATAATTTAATTAATTCTCCCGCTCTACGGTGGGGAGTGTCTTACTTTTTCTTACTAAAATCAAACTTATGTTAATTCAGATGCCCTTTGCGTTCTATGACGATGAGTTTCCCATTCAGAAGTTGACCAATGGCCCCAGTAGTCTACAGTCCTGCTGGGTCTCTACGGTTTTGCTCACATCTCTATGAGTCGCGTGGAATACTATGGGCCATCGTCGACTTGGACTCATTCCGGACGGTCACCGAACGGCAACCCATTGCTCGCCGTCCACGAACCCACGCCTATCGTGGCAGAAATCGGGGTCAGGATCCCGGTGGCTGGGGCGTGAGGAAGGTTCTCGGCCACCTCCTTCGCTAGCATTGCTGCTTTGCAGACGGAGGCGACTGCTCACCTTTCCTCCTCGTTCCGGACCATGGCAGTACATTGTATGGACTAAATATTCGTGTATTTATAGGCATTTTCACTATTGTGTTGAACTGGTAAATTGAATGTCATCTTACTGATTGACTATTTTGCAGTTGTTCGTGTTTTTATTCGGATTTGGTGTGCGATATTGTTCGAAAAAGTTACTAAGGGTTTGAAACGCATAGGACATCTCAAGGAGTATAATATAAGCGGATTTTATTCAATAAAAATCTGACACTTCAATACCTAACCCTGGCGGGTGTCGGCCTTAACTGGCCCTGTCAATTTTGCTTATCTCTCTGAAATTGTGTAAAACACAACGCCCCAGTTGACCCAGGCTTGGTTTTTAACCGATTTCGAAAAGGAGGAGGTTCTATGTTCGGCTGTATGTATTTTTTTTTAATTTTTGTTCTTTACAAACAAAGTACCAATGGTTCGCCATCTGCACCTGCGCCTACGGTGGCTGGAAATTGTCCTACGACCTATAAGGGTTCCACTTTTTTTTTTTGATTTAAACTAGTGCATGTCTGCGACCCCACCTGATGGTGAGCAGTGATGCAAATCTAGTCTTGAAGACACTTAAATTATAGTCGGGCGGGAAGATCGCAACAGGCAAATTGTTCCAGTCCTTCGATGCACGCGGTATAAATGACGAAGCGAAACGCTTAATTCGGACAGTAGAAGTTTCAACAACGTAGGGGTTTTTTTATGGTAGGTAAAATCATCCAGTGATAAATCCCGCCCTTGGGCGGAGCGGGAAGTAGTGTCAGACTCTTACTGACTAAAAACCTACCCCGTTCCTTCGTAGCCTATCGTGCCGGGGCCGGGCATTCCTTTCGGAAGCTAACCCATGACCCCAGCAGGCTTCAACTCTGCCTGCCTGCAGCTAGCAGACTGGGCCTCGAATACTTGCCGTATTTTTGCCGATTGAGATACAAAACCCTGAAAAGGAATTTAACACGTTTTACAAAACCTTTTTTACTTATATCCACAAACTAGATTCAAGCCTTTCAGTAGAATAACACCCAAATAAAAACATACCACTCTACCCAAATTTAAAAACGAGAAAAAATATCCAATTTCGAAATAATTCGTCGAGTCTCGACCTGACGTCACTTCAATGACGTCACACATCCTGACAGCTACCGCAATAACTTACCAATAAGCACTCGACCCATATACAGAGTGTTCCAAAACAGACCCATGTAGAGAGCGTTTGCTTCGGGCTTGTCGCATCAATTGGGGTCAGCTTTTTATTGCAGAATGCCATTCAATGTTACATCATTGCAGCAGAAAGACCTTATAGGCCTATAGGTTTTCCCGCAGCCTTTACCAGCTCATCGGTCTACCTTGTAAGAGGCCTTACGTCTTCCGTGACGCGGTCGCCCCTTCAGAACCATTCGGATCCAACGGCCATCTGTTCTGCGAGCAATGTGCCCTGTCCATTGCCACTTTAGTTTGGCGATTTTTCGTGCAATGTCGGCCATCTTGGTTCTCCAGCGGATATCTTCATTCCCAATTCGATCACGCAAGGAAACTCCGAGCATAGCCCTTTCCATTGCCCTTTGAATGACTAAGCCTTCTGATGAGGCCCATTGTAATCAACCACTTTCGCCAAAGGCCCTGGAACCAAGGCAAAGAAGGAACGAGGTAGGTTTTTAGTCAGTAAGAATCTGAAACTATCTCCCGCTCCGCCCAAGGGCGGGGGATATCATTGGATGATTTTACCTACCATAAAAAAACACCGCCTGTTCCAAGTTTCATTTAAATCTGTCCTGCCGTTAAGATTGGATGGAGGACGACAGACAGAGATACTTTCGCAATTATATATAATTATATATTTGTATTCCTAAAGCAGTGACCGCCGTAGTTAAAGAAAAAAGAAACAATTTTCATCCCACTGCAATACAGAAATAATGTAGAAGCTTCATGTGAAAAAGTTTTTACGAGAAAATTCTACTTCCATTTTAAAAAATTCTGTCGCTTAACGTTTACTGTTTTTTTTTTTCATGTGACAAGCGTAAAATATCCAGTTACAGCTTTGTCTGCAGGATTTCTATGCCAACCTAACCCTCGGTTTTTTACCCGACTGCGCCAGAAGGAGGGTTATGTTTTTCGAGAGTATGTATGTATGTATGTATGTATGTATGTATGTATGTATGTATGTATGGATGTATGTATGTATGTATAATTGTTTGGCACGCTCTGCAGCCTAAACGGCTCGATGGATTTTAGCTTGAGAGGTGTCGTTAGATTCGTATTTACTGTGAGAGTGACACTGGGTATATCAAAATAAAAAAAAACAACATGGCGGATTTTTGGTGCCAAATTCAAATATTTGGCACGCTCTGTGGCCTGTACGGCTCGATGGATTTTAGTTTGCGAGGTGTCGTTAGATTTGTAATTACTGTGAAGATGATATCGTAAAAAAATAAAACTAAAAAAGTAAAAAATAAAAAATGGTAATTTAAAAAACTAAAAAACCCGACTGCTTTTCTGAGTATTCATGAAAAAGCCCTAAAACAAGAAAGTCGTTGTAGCAGTCGGGACCCATTCTAGAAAGTCAGCCGTCTAGTTAGTAGATCTATGATGTAATGGGTCCCGACTGCTACAACGACTTTCTTGTTTTAGGGCTTTTTCATGAATACTCAGAAAAGCAGTCGGGTTTTTTAGTTTTTTAAATTACCATTTTTTTAAATTGGTATAAACTAGTGACCAGACTAGATCAGATATTGGGAGCAGGGGCGGACAAAGACCAAGAATTAATATAAACTAGTGCTTGACTGCGATCCCACATGATGGTAATCAGTAATGCAATCGTTGATGGTGAGGTGCACTAGTTTATTAAGAGTCTATTCACTCTAGCCTTGAAGACACCTAAGTTATAATCGGACAGGAAAACCGCAACAGGCAAATTGTTCTAGTCTTTCGATGTACGCGGTATAAATGAGGGAAAACGTTTAGTCCGGACCGTAGAAGTTTCAACAACGTAAGATTGGATACTCGCCGTACGTCAGGTTGTGAGATTGTAGAAATGAGATGACGCAATCAAGTCATGTAATACCCGCGCACACTCTCCAAAATGCATCCCGTAAAAGAACAAAAGGCTGGCTACCCTACGCCTGTGCTCAAGACTTATTTTCTGTTTGTTGTAATCAGAAAACAAGTCGTAGGGAAGTTAAGTTACGCGCTAACATTGCAAACAGAAAACCTGGACTCGAAAATCGATATATATTATATTGCTTGTATTACCTATATGTATTTTATTAGTTATGTATTGTATATATGTGATTAATACACCATATACTACCAGAGTATCTTTTTATCCTTCTCTGTGTAATCCATCCAAAGGTTATCTGTAAGAGATCGCTTTTAGCGATAAGACCGCCCATTTTGACACCCTATTAATTATAAGTTCTTTATGTAATTTTATTTTTTGGTGTACAATAAAGAATACATCTCTCTATCTATCTATCTATCTATGATCAGTGTCATCTCCGTCGCGAACGTACATTCACTGATAGACAAGGACAGAGATAAGATCCGGCACTGTAGTGCGAGTTAAATCGCGTTAACCGCCGAATGATTACGATTACGAATGGCATGAGCTCCATCTATCTTGCTTTGTAAAATGGCGATAAAAACAATAAGTGAAATTAGAAATATCACAAGAAATTTTAAGTTTTCATGTACTTGCAAATGAAATGTGATTCAATGTGATTTGTTTTTTTTTATTTGAGCAATTTTTAAAACGCATAAAACACACGAAGGCATTTTGATAAACTTTATCCCACTAAAAGTAAATTTTTGAATCATGAATTAGGACAAACTATCCTGATTTTAGCGGTCCTCGCGCTACTGGCGGTCATCTATATACCACTGTTTTGATTACTTAATATAACTTTAATAGATAAATCCCTGATAATATTGTTTGTTTTATCCTCATAACCCTTCATACAGATGCAGAGATTACAATTTAAAATCGTTCAAACCGGTCCCGTTAATATCAAGTCTGCCAAACCAATTTTGGTTAAACAACGGTTTAGTTAAACGGACAGATTCAACGGTGCGTTTGGGTTGCGGTCAGCTAACCATTTACCAGAGCCATGACTATAGGACACTTAACTACTTGTATTTACTGAGGCCTGTAATTTCCTAGCAGCAGGGAAAATGCCTGTTTCTACACAGAGAATTTGAAAAGAAGTAGTTAAGATGTTGAGAGCAGTGGAGTTTCAAATGATAAATGATATTTATTTAGCAAATAGGTTTTAACAAACACTTTTACACACATTAATATATTATAAGGGAAGATTCATTACGCGCCAACATTACAATCAGAAAACCTGGACTCGAAACTCACACATCTATGATCAGTGTCATCACAGTCGCAAACTTACAGTCACTGATAGAGAAAGACAGAGATAAGAGTCTATTCCGTCTCATTTCGCAAAATGGCGACTAAAACAATAAGTAGAATTAAAAATATCATTAGAAATTATAAGATTTCATGTGTTTTTTTTATTTTTTTATTTGAATAATTTTTACAACACATAAAAGCACAAGAAGGCATTTTGATAACTATTATCCCAATTAAAACATAAAAATATATATAACGGGAAAATCGGGAGACCAGGCTGTTGCATCTGATTGCTGATTCGTGACTTCGTCAGTGAGGTAATCCATATTGGGCGTTGAACGTCAGGAAACTTTGAAATTAATACACTGTAGCGATGACTGTTCACTACTTTAAGTATACAACAATAATTAGCGATTTAGAGCCAATGGGTTTGCGAGTGCTCAAAACATGCATCGGTTCTCAACTACCCTACAAAAAATTTACATCACGTTCGCCCGTCATGACAGACGCAACTCCATTCGGTGTTACCCGCTCTTAATTAAAATTACCAGTATCTCAAAAATCAAATCGACTAATCGTTAAAAATAACGAAATAATGACCAATGATTAAAAAAAGTAACAAAACAAATTACGATTCTCCAAATTAACCGATTTTCATTATTTAATAATGTCACGCGCCGTCATATATTTTTGTATAACACCCTCGTTATGTCATACGCCGATAGCTACTGAGTGAACTAAGGATAATCTATCCTGATTTCAGCGGTGCACGCTCTAAAGGCGAGTCACTTATCTTCTGCTGCTGTTTTGATTATATATCAATATTTTATACGTCAATTTTTTTTCGTCAGTTTAAACTAGATGAGGCCGGTGTTTCCTAGCTACCCTGAGAAGAAACACCGAAACAAACTCAGGGTTGTTTCGGTATTTCAAAGTCTCTTTTAAAGTCCATACAGTAAAATTCTAACAGTCAAATCACATAAGAACCGATAAGCTGAGATGGTCTTTTGAAGAGAGAACCATACAGATTCGAGTGGACCTGTCCAGTCAGTGCAAGCATTTGTCAATATTTGCAAAGCTCAACTCAAGACTACTAAGGAGCTCAACGACTTAACGAACAATACCAATGAAAGGATATTTGTTTAGGCTCCAGAAAATACTCAAATTTAATATTTGAAAATTATTGACAAGAAAAGAGAAAAAAGCAATCTACATATTCCTCACATTCACATGCTTAGGTGCAGGCTTGCTGATTGCAAGCAATAGTTAGTTCGCCTTCCGGCCGTCCGATAAATATTATGAAGATCGGTGACGCGGACTTAATATTAAAAGTTTAAAAATTTGTATCTATATTTGTCTGTTGTATATTTTTATAACTCTTTTACAATCAAATAACCGAACTTATTTGGATGGAATTTGGCCAACAGGTAGACCATATCTTGGAGTAGCACTTGAGATACTTTTTATTCCGAGTATTTTGTTCTGTTGGGTTAATTTTTGCGTTCACACAAGCAAAGCCGACGGCAGGCGCTGAGGGTGTTTCATCGCAAGTAAAGTCGTGCGGATTTCATCACGCATGCGAAGCAAGCATGCAGGACTGCTGCTCAATATCACGCCCTGCATCTGGCGTGCGTATTCCACGCATTACAATAAATACTTTCACGAAAATCACATTTGCAGAGGCTACGCGTGCTGGTCAACCCCGCATGCGTGATAAAATCAGCACATTATAAAAACACCCTAATGTTACATACAAGCTAAATCCTTTGCTAAGTTGGGAAACTGTCTTTATTAGCAATTATGCACTCCAGGTACGGCTAAGTAACTTTTCATACTAAACTTGTTAATTAGGTTGTTGTAAGCAAAGCTGGCGCTGTAGTAAGTACTTACGTACATAAACAGATGGTCCTGTATTATGTAATATGATAACACTAGCACTTCGCCCTCGGTTACATTTACGAAAATATTTTCATGAAACTAAAAATTTTCTTTTTTTTTTAGTAATAATGACAGCTGTCTGTATTTTATTTTTAATTGATATAAACCAGTGCTTGACAGCGATCTCTCCTGATGGTAAGCAGTGATGCAATCGTTGATGGTGAGGCGCACTAGTTTATTAAGAGCCTATTCAATCTAGCCTTCAAGACACCTAAATTATAATCGGATGGGAAGAGCGCAGCTGGCAAACTGGTAAATTTGGATTTTATTATTCATTTGGATTAGAATGTACATACCAAATTTCAAGTTAATAATCCAAAAAATAAGACTCTTGCATACAATCTTAAAACACGGAATCTCAAAAAAAAAAATCTAAAAACCCCTAAATTATTCTGTTGGGGGTAGTTTTCAAAACAAATAATGACATCCTCTATTATTTACTTAGGTTAGTTTTTATGCTAACTTTCAAGTATATTGGCACGCGGAATGAGATTTTGCATACAAACGACATTCCCCCTTTTTACCCCTTTAAAGTATGAATTTCCAAAAACCTCCTATCTTACTGCTGGTCTACGTCATACAAAGAAGCGTTATACTAAACATTTTTATAGTCCAAGTAGGCTGTGCGTTGGTATGTTAGTAAGATTAAGAACTCACGAAACCGCTTTGTCAACCGCGCCCGCCGTGACTACAGTTTTGTGCTGTCACGCAGCCGTTGCGGTTGCAAGACGGCCCGCCAGTGCAGCGAGAGCAAACTACTGTGTACACCACAAGCATAAAACGCCTCGTGTAATGTGCTTTAATTTTTTACATACATATCTATATTCTACAGAAGCTGCGGGCCCGCAACCGCGGCGGCCACGGGTGAAAACCACTGTGCTTCGTGAATTCTTAGCCTTAATTAATTTCTCCTTGCAAGTATTTTCTGGGATCAGCGTATTAAGTATATAATGTATTATTATTTAAGTATAGACAAGAAGCAAAATTGGTTTAAATGAAAAAAAAGATGGCTAAAAAATAGCCACGTAGATTGATCAGTAACAAAGGTTTAAGGTAGGCTTATCACACAAAGCCTTTGGACAATCATTTTAAACACAACAAGACCTTTACGTGACTAGGAAGTTAAAGGCTAAAAAGCCAAATAGATTCTCTAAACATCACTTTGAAATTTGACCCCTGTCTCGTTGTGAATTCTCGATGATTTACTATAAAAACAAATGAATTCGCTTTCGAATTGTGTGCGCTCACTTGAGTAAGATGAGCTATGAACTTTACACAATTGTTGGTGCTCACCTCAGTGAAGTGAGTTGTGAATTTTATAGAATAGTGCGCTCATTTGAGTGAGATGAGCTGTGAACTTTACATAATTGTTGGTGCTCACTTGAGTGAGGTGAGTTGTGAACTTTAAAGAATTGTGTGCGCTTACTTGAGTGAGTTGAGCTGTGAACTTTACATAATTGTCTACGCGCACTTGAGTGAGTTGAGCAGTGAACTTTATAGGATTGTGCCGCTCACTTTAGTGAATTGAGCACCTGTGAACTTTAAAGAATTGTAAGCACTCACTTGGCTGAGGTGAGCTGTGAACATAACACAATTGTGTGCGCTCACCTGAGTGAGAAGAGCTGTGAACTTTACATAATTGTTTGCGCTCACTTGAGTGAGTTGAGCTATAAATTCTACAGAATTGTGTTGAACTAAGTCCTCATCCTCAACTATGCTTACTATCAGGTGGGATAGCAGTCAAGCACTAGTTTATATTATTTGAAAAAAGACTGTATTTTTTCTAATAAATAAGGGGAACATTTCAACGTTGAGTAACCAAAACTGAGAGAAAAATGCTAGAATGAGAAAGAAATAATAAAGAAATAAAATTATTTTTTGCACAAAAAATAGGATCCGTAACTTACCTACCATCATCACATTTCCAATGATCTGGACAAAAATAATGCCCAACAAACGTTTTGACTATTTTTACTTACAACTGTTTGGCGTTTGTCCCCTTTCTACCGATATCAATCGTGAGTCAACGGTCCTATTGTCTGCAGGGGACAGTTCCCCATTGACACGGACGGCTTGATTGATCACGGGTTCAGAGTTAGGTAAACTATTTGTTCGTGTCAGTTTCAGACTACAATCTGTGTCAATAAGTACTTATGTATTACATTTTTCTGACTGGCCTGTTGGTCTAGTGGTTAGTAGCCCTGACTGCTATGCCGGAGGTCGTGAGTTCGATTCCCACCCAGGACAAATATTTGTGATGAGCACGATCATTTGTTTTGTGTCTGGGTGTAATTTATCTATAATATGTATGTATTTAGACATGTATAAGTATGTTTATCAGCTGTCTAGTACTCATAACACAAGCTTTGCTTAGCTTGGAATCAGACGGCGTTATGTGATATCTAGTTGTAGAATATTATATTAAATTATTTTTCTAAATTGTACATATTCTTTTATAATTGTGAACGTGAAGATTATGTGGATTGTTTTCTTAGGCTTTCGTACTTCAAAAGGAAAAAAATGGATCCCTTATAGGATCACTTTGTTGTCCGTCTGTTTGTCTGTCAAGACCCTTTATCTCGGGAACGCGTTAAGATATCGAGTTGAAATTAACACCGTATACTCACGTCTGCAACCCGTTAAAGCTATGAACAAATCACGTTAACGATAAAAAAAGATACGGCTTTAGATGTCGCAAAAAACGTATATTTCGACACTTTCCACACACGTGTATGACTGTTGATTTTGACACAAGCACTGGTATGAATGTTGACACCAAACAAATCAATATTGCCATCTAAATAAATTTTATTTTTGACTAAATATTGTTTTCCACAGTACAACAAATTCCTTTAGCTCAAAAGCTATTTATTCTAAACGTCTAGAATATACATATAATGTAATAATGTCCCTTGTACCACAAACTAATATTGCTGACGTCGATACAAAACCGCGCAGCTCGGTTAGACAAGCTGTCACCTAGTGTTTACAGGCATAACTACTAGTAAACGCACTCTGTTGAACGTTTCTTGGTTAGGTATGGTTTTAAGCCTTGATATTGTAGAACAAATACTATGAATTGCTGTGGAGGAAAGGTCTTTGATGTCAAATAAAGAAATCCAATCTACAAAGCCTTGAGCTCAGGCGTAGACTAGTCAGACTTTTATTATTCTACAGGGTGCATTTTTTCGAGTGTGCGCGGGAACTGCATGACTCGATTCCGCCATCTATTTTCTACCTTCAGACAACCGTACGGCTAATATCACCCTTTACGTTGTTGAAACTTCTTCCAAAAAAAGGTCCAGACTAAGCGTTTTGCCTCGTCGTTTTTGCCGCGTACATCGAAGGACTGGAATAGATTGCCTGCTGTGGTCTTCCCGTCCGATTATAATTTAGGTGTCTTCAAGGCTAGAGTGAATAGGCTCTTAATTAATTAATGCGCCTCACCATCAACGATTACATCACTGCTTGCCATCAAGTGAGGTCAAGCACTAGTTTACATCAATTAAAAAAAAGAAAGATTATTCAAAGTTATTTAAAACTGGAGATGGAAACTGGAGAGCAGTGGTGGCCGAATGGTAATAGCCCCGACTTACGAGTTGTAGGTCGCAGGTTAAAACTCGGCTAGGCGCATTACTTTGTGTAATTTATTTCATCACCACTGCTCTTAAAACGGTGAAGGATAACATCGTGAGGAAACCAGCATATCCTAGAACCAAAAATTTGAAGACATGTGATATCCACCAACCTGCACTGGGCCCGCGTGGTGGTTTACGGCCCATTCCCTCTCTTAGAGAGTAGGCCTGTGTCCCAGCAGTGGGGGAACATTAAAAGACTGATGATGATGATGATTTAAAACTGCGTACTGATACGCACAAAATGATAGGGGAACACTCTGTGTGTGTGTACAGCTAAGGAGTGGAATATTTACAGGAGTCTGTGTTTCCTGATACTTACTATTAGTGTCAGTTAGCCCCATCAATAGAGATGAGAATTTTCCATCACTAGTTATACCCTGGAGGTCTATATGACAATACTGAATAGATTACTTCTAAAGACTTGCTGCTTTTGCCTCGGCAAAAGATTAAGCTGTGTCAATCTATGCTTAATATTTTACCCTTAGGTGGTAATAATTGGCAAGTCTTTGATAATGTAACATTGTGCTTCCTAGACTATTGCACATCAAGCTACATTAGACCATTTCAAGAGCAATTGACGTCACAAAACAATGAAACGTAATAACCGGTTTCCTGTACATTTGATTTTATTATTTGTTTACGTACAGAGTTCTTGTTTTTATTGTCTAGGGTAGGGATAGGTTGGAAAGAGAGTAGGGCGTGTAGTGGAGTGGACAGCGGAAATTGCAGCAAGATCATACAAAAAAATAAACTTTTCTGAAAATTGGAGGGCTAAGCGTTTAGTGGGAAAGTGTTTTGCTTATTTTATTTAAGCATTAAAAACTTGAGAGTCAAGAAAGTAGAAGTATAAAAAGCACAAACGTGATGAAGATGGTCAACACGTTTGCACTTTATAAACTCCTCATTATAATTATCAACGTTCAACCAGCGATCTATTTAAAGCAATATGTTTTATTTTCACATTTATAAAGAAAAGTTTTTCTTAATCTAACTTCATTTTTCACTCACTGAAATACAGACTGTGTCTCGTTGTGACAACGCGATGATTTACTTTAAAAACAAATTACTTCGCTTTCGAATTGTGTACTCTCACTTAAGTAAGGTGAGCTGTGAACTTTACTTGATTTTGTGTGCTTATTTGAGTAACGTGAGCGGTAAATTTTACTGAATTATGTGCGCTCACTTGAGTGAGGTGAGCTATAAACATTGCAAAATTTTATGTACTCAATTGTTGAGGTAAGCTAATCTTTACAGAATTGTGTACGCTCATTTGAGTGAGATGAGCAGTGAATTTTACTGAATTTTTTGCGCTCACTTTAGTTTTTTTTTTTTTTGTGGTAGGTAAAATCATCCAATGACGAATCCCGCCCTTGGGTGGGGCGGGAAACAGTGTCAGACTTTTACTGACTAAAAACCTACCTTTCCATTCCTCGCCTTTGTCCCGGGGCCCGTGGTGACACTCTCGCATAACCTTTGGCCCCAGTAGGCTTCGGCCCTGCTGGACCCCTACAGTTTGCTGACAACTCCTTGAGGCGCGCGGGAACGGTGCGCGCCGTAGACGACCTGAGCTCGGACCGGTCTGTTACCGGACGGACGGACAGCGAGCTACCCATTGCCCACCGTCCGCGAGCCCGCGCCTACGGTGGCCGGAAATTGGGATCGGAAACCCGGCGGCGGCGGCGGCGTGTCCGCCTTTGCCTAAGGCGGTCGGCCTCCTCCTTTACTAGCATTACTGCTTCGCAGAAGGAGGCGACCGCCTGCCACTCCTCCTCGCTCCGGAGCATGGCTTGAACCAAGCCCCGGCGCGAGAGATCGCCGCCGATCGCCCCCACGAGGACACGGCGATGCTCTTCCCAAGCGGGGCACACCTCGACTGTGTGCTCCACCGTGTCCACCGGGCGGTCCGCACAGTGGCGACACCCGGGCGTCGTCTCCGCACGAATCTTGTACAGGTACGGACCGAACTTGCCGTGTTCGGTCAGCACCTGCGCCAAACGGAAGGTGACGACGCCGTGGGGCCTTTCCAGCCACGCCTCAAAGAGGGGCCTTACCGCCTCGATCGTGGCGTGCCCAGCACGAGGTTGCGACAATCGCTCTCGCCATTTCACCATGAGATCCCGCCGGAGCTCTGTCCGCCATGCCGCGACTTGTCGCGGCAGCGGAGTTTCGCCCCGACGTTGCATCTCCACGCGTAAGTCATGCATGTGTGCAAGGACTGTTGCCTCCAAATCCCACGGTGGTAGGCCAGCAAGGAGGCTCGCCGCTTCGCAGGACACCGTACGGTATCCGCGGATCATCCGGATGGCCATGACCCTCTGGCAGGCGGTTAGCCGGGCCGCCACTCGCTTCCGTAGCGATGGCGCCCACACCGGCGCACCGTAAAGGGCCATGGACCGAACGATGCCTGCGTAGAGCCTCCGGCAGGAGGCGTCTGGGCCCCCTAGGTTCGGCAGGAGCCGCTTGAGCGCAGCCCCAGTCGCATTCAACCTGGGAGCCAGACGTCGGAAATGCTCCTTGAAGTTCCACCGGCTGTCGAGGACGAGTCCCAGGTACTTCATCGTCGACCTGACGCCGATGTGAACTCCTCCTACCGTTAATTGGGAGCCCGGAGGTGGCGCGCTCCGAGGGCCGTGAAAACACATGGCCTCGGACTTGTGCAATGCCACCTCGAGTCCCAACTGCTGTATCCTCTCCACGACTGTCGCAACCCCGCGCGTCGCTAGTTCGACCGCCGCCTGGTACGACCGTCCCCGCGCCAGGACCAGCGTGTCGTCTGCGTAACAGACCACGCTGACCCCGTCGGGGAGGTCGGCGCGCAGCACGTAGTCGTACCCGATGTTCCACAAGGGCGGTCCTAGTACCGATCCCTGCGGAACGCCGCACGACATCTCTCGCCGTTTCAACTCCCCCTGATGACCGGGGTAGATGATGAACCTGTCCGACAGGTAGGCCTCGATCACCCGACAGAGGTAGTCGGGCACCCGGTGGTACCGGAGTGCCCTACCAATGCAACTCCAGGGCAGGGAGTTGAAGGCGTTGGCGATAAGATGAGCTGTGAACTTTGCAAAATTGTGTGCGCTCACTTGAATGAGGTTAATTGTGAACTTTATAGAATTTATATTTGCTTACTTTAGTGAGGTGAACTGTGAACTTTGTAGAATTTGGTGCACACACTTGGGTGAGGTAATCTGTGAACTTTTCGAATTTGCTCTCCGCTTTCGCTATTGCTATAGCCTCGCCCTAGAAGTGAAAGATTTGTGAGGTCAGTTACTTTTATTGTAAGAAATGTGTGTCAATGGGCGCTATTGTTTTCTATTATATTCCCGTGTTTAGCCTGAGGGTGGAGTCCTATAACAAAACATCGTTTACTTTTTATTTGTACAGTTGTATTCTTGGCTGAAAATAGTTTGACGTAGATTTCATGTTCCGTTTTCTTGTTGTTGACGTTAAGATTAAATGAATTTTGTTTTGCAAAGTCGTTTTGCGATCGAGGAACAAACAAAAGCTTACAACGTTTTATTTTTTTCTTTTTCATTATGGAAGTTGTTAAACAATCTCATGATTTATTCAACAGCATACCCAAAACAAGCAGTTTTATGCTTTTCAGAATAGCAAATCTAATTAGTCCATTATGTCTCACTGCTGGGTGAATGTCTCCTTCTTCCTTTACATTGTGAGTTTTTCTTTACCTTCTGCTATTGTGAGCCAGTCCCTCCTGTAAGAGTCAAGTTCATATCTTCACCTTCTTCTTGGTCTTCCGCAATCTCATCTTGCTTTCAATGGGACCCAGAAAGTGGCTTTAGTATAGCACAGTTCATCTGAAATGCAGTAGACAAAGAGATTCAAAGAGATACTATAGAGCGGACATGAGGAGAAATGTCTCAGAAAAACTGTCATCCTATGTCAGCTAGCTTTCAATAGAAAACATGCGAATTAAATTTATAATTTACATGTTTTTATGCTATTTTTTTTTTCAAGAACTATTTGCGAAAATTGTTGAATTCTAATTAATTACAGAGTAAATACGAAAAACATTTACGAAAATAAACTGAAGTTAGGTTCAATCGTCCTAACAAATCTCGGATTACGATTTTGTTCGCTATATCCTGTCTATTGGTAGTATATATTTTAATGTCTTTAGCGGTAGACTTCAGAATAGCAAAAGATAAACAAAATACTGTCGGGTGATTTCAATTATGTTCCCAGACTTTAAAAACGTTAGCTACCTACGTGATGATGAGTTTTGATACTTTATGTTATTGCTCTCTATGTTTTTGCTCAATACTAGTTCAGAACTAGCATGGCTATTAAACATGGTAATGCTGCCAGGTTTCTAGGCACGTTTCTGGCATGCCGACATGTCAGCAACGTAGACGCATAGGCGTCGAAATAAGCCTGAGTTTATTGGTTTTTATAGATATGTACATTTATAAACGTTGATACTTAAATTATAAATACTAGTAGTAACTTAATATTTAAGTTAGGAATGAATCCTGTCAGGGCAGAGGGTTTGTTGTGGGAAAAATCACAGATGTAAAATCATCCAATGACAAATCCCACCCTTGGGCGGAGCGGGAAGTAGTGTCAGACTTTTACTGACTAAAAACCTACCCCGTTCCTTCGTAGCCTATCGTGCTGGGGCCGGGTATTCCTTTCGGAAGTTATCACTAGGCTTTGACCCTGCCTGCCTGCAGCTAGCAGGCTGGGCCTCTTCGGTGTGCTGACAGCTCCTTGAGGCGCGTAGGAACAGAACGCGCCGTCGACGACTTGGGCTCGGTCCGGTCGGTTACCGGACGAGAACTTTAGATGTTAAAATTCTGAAACTCTTCGCTCCATCCAGAACGAAAAATAAAATTTTTTTTTTTTAGCTTTTTTGTGTTTTTTAATAGCTCAATGGTGCTATCAAATTGCTCTCACAAATCCACAATCCCACTCTTGCATTTAGGTCTAAAACTATTAGATTATTTTTAAATTGGGCACAGCAAAGGTAAAAGTTAAACACTGTTGACTGACAAAACCTTCAATTTCCTGACAAAAGAACCGAAAGAATAAATAAACGTAAACCTAATTTAGTTACCCTTTTTGACAATAAGACTAACATCTCAGAACTCAAAAGGGATAGAATAATAAATAGACTTAAAGTAAACGTTTCGTCTGAAAAATAGGCCTAAAATAGACGTCAGTTGCCTTGAAGTGTTTTGATAGTTGAGGTCCATCTTGGTTCGACTGTTCGCACTCGATTGTCATTTACTATTCACACTAATACTGTCGTGGGCTTGTCGATGACGAGCAATGGGTAGCTTGCCGTCCGGCAGTTCAGTCACCGTCTGAACCGAGTCCAAGTCGCTGACGGCGCGTAGCGTCAAAAAGTTTTCAGCAAAACCGTAGGAGCCCAGAAGGGTCGAAGCCTATTTTAGCCATAGGTCTTAGAATCCAAAGACGATTATATATTTTTGTGCTATTATTATTTTTTACTTTACATTTTTTTTTTTATCTGAAATATTTTCTATCCTATTTTAATAATAATATAGCCTTAATTTACTGATGAATATAATTAAATTTTATAAATTAAACAACGATAACTATAGTATTGCAGCCTCTTCGTCCACCAGCGCGTCTCTTAACGCATAGGCCTCCCCCAAGCTTCTTTTTTTTTAGGGTTTTGTACTGGTACCTAAAAGGTGAAAAGTAAAAGTGAACTGTCTGACTATGTGTCTCCAGACTGTATCTCATGAACCGTGGTAACTAGACATTTTTTTTTTATAAATGATGAATTTCCGTTACCGCGTTATTAATAAAATTTACTAAAAACAAAAATAAATAAATAATATATTATAGAGTTTAATGTCCTATAGCAAATGGTTTGGAAGTCTTTCTAAGCGAGTCCAACTCGCACTTGACCAGTTTTTTACTATTAGGCTCATGTTTGACTACTATTCTCACCTGATGGAAATCGAAGTTGACATGTATCGATAATGTAATCTATTCTAAACTAGCGATCCGCCCCAGCTTCGCACGGGTGCAATGGTGATATTAAATATATTATGCAGGTATTATACATATAAACCTTCCTCTTGAATCACTCTATCTATTAAAAGTAAACCGCATCAAAATCCGTTGCGTAGGTTTAAAGATCTAAGCATACATAGGGACAAACAGTGGGAAGCGACTTTGTTTTATACCTGTGTAGTGATGACACTAATAAAGAAAATTTTGAACTACTAAACGTTGACCTAATCTCTGATGAAATCTCACTTTGTTGAGAGTCAGTCAAGTTCCATACTTAAGTGGGAGCCTTCGGTCCCTTTTTACCGTTTTAATAATATTTACATTATATACAGCGGTGTTTTCAAATGTAATATGAATGTGAATTGGGTTACCGTGTAATTTAGGCAATTTTTAAAAAAGCCTGTGTAATAAATTTTAATAAGGTGAGGGTGCTTATGCTAAAGTAAACGTTTCGTAGTATGCAAAAATATAATTCAATAATAAAATGAAAATATTCTGTGAGAAATATTACGACTAGATACCAACTGAAAATTCGGTTTCGGTTTAGGCCAGCTTTGGCCAATGAAACTAGTTTTGGAGGAGGTTTCTGTATTTATCAAAAAGTATCCCAATACCCTGCTACGGTTTCAGTCAAAACTTGTGAAGTTTTCCATGCACAAATAGTCTGTTGGAACTATGAAGACTATATCTTTGTCTCGGAGTAAACGTTCTTAGAATTCCCGCACACATTAAGGCTCAGAGAAGAGTCTACCAGTCTTAATATTCATGTATTCTCTCGGTGTCTCGTAAGTCCGCCATGATTTACTTTAAAAATCAAATGATTACGTTCAGAATCGTATACGCTGATTTGAGTGAGGTGAGCTGTGAACTTTACAGAATTGTGTGCGCTCACTTGAGTGAGGTGAGCTGTGAACTTTACAGATTTGTGTGCGCTCACTTGAGTGAGGTGAGCTGTGAACTATACAGAATTGTGTGCACTCACTTGAGTGAGATGAGCTGTGAACTTTACAGAATTGTGTGCGCTCACTTGAGTGAAGTGAGCTGTAGACTTTACAAAACATCGTTTTCGTCATAATCTTTTCCTTCTATCACTTATTCCCGATTAACTTTGACATGCATTACTTTGTTCCGCTCTTGGTGGAACAATATGAAAGGTGTATCAGAGTTTCATTGACCATAACCCACCCGTGAGCTCTTTGCATTTCTGAACCACGGTAACTTTTTCAACCAAGCCCAAATATCCCATGAGTATAGTGCATATAGTTTGGCTGGACTGTTGGTCTAGTTAAAATATAATATGTAAAATAGTAGTGGAAATTGTTTAAAAGAAAGTTTGTGTTGGTGATTTTTCATTACTGCCTGCCTAAATAATGTGTCAGTTGATAATACTAAAAAATCTATTTCGTAAGAAAGTTTATGAAACCTCTGTTTTAATAAATTCACCCTTTCCTGGAAGCTACAAATAGGAATCCATGTCTCTACTTTATAAAGAGATTCCAAGTTATTTTTTATCTATGTTAATAACGCTATGGGGTACGGCATATTGTAACCACAGAGTCAAGAATGGCTAGAGACGGCAATTTTATGACATTCCGTACAAACCAAGCGTGTCATTGCCTGCCATTGTTTACTCATAAAAATTGACGGCTTGTCACAATTTTGACTAGGATTGTGACAACTGAACATAGTGCTTAGTGCAGATTACGCGAATATATTACGGACTACCTTCTGCCAGTGACTTTGCTCACGTTAATTTAGGAAATTCATCCCATGGTAACATATTCCCTAAATTAGAAGCAGGCATCCTGTGTGCTATTCTAGGAAATATTGAATACGAAAAAAAAGTATTACTGTGATTATGAATAAAAACGTATGACACCTTAATATTACTTGCAGAACAGATGGTCAAATTGGGCTTAAAAGTTTAGGTATGGCGACTACGTATCAAAAGATACTGAAACTGTGGGGAAAGTTAATAATAATATTCCACAACTATCACACAACACCATCTAGTCCCAAACTCAGTAGAGCCTGGGCTACGAGTACTAAACAACTGATAAACATACTTATATATTTCTCAATATATTATAATGCATATTATAAATAAATTACACCCAGATGCATAACTAATGATCGTGCTCATCACACAAACATTTGTCTTGGGTAGGGATCGAACCCACGACCTCTAGTATAGCAGTAGACATACATCCCAGTCATGCTGTACTATTTATAAATATTTTAGCAGTAGCCTGTCTAGATACTTACTACTCGCGGTTCTATACTCTATGGTTGTAATGAATTCCGCTTTGCATTCTACCCGCCATGTTCTCAAAAACGAAGCCTTTTGGAATTTATGACGTTTTCAAGGGCCGTAAATTTAGCGGTTGAGAGCCAGCAGAGTTTCGAGTGCGGAAGTTTTAAAGGAGGCTGAAATTAATCATTGTTTGAAAAACAAAATGGTGTTTGTGTGAAGAAGTTTGTGAAAATAAGTGGGTTTTTAATTTACTCGTTAGTTTATTTTTGAAAATTTACTAGAATAACTTCTGATAGGTTACTTTTGAGGAAACATGCTTTATCGAAGACCAAATCATTGCTTACCATTAGGTGGAATAGTGGTCAGTGGCAAAACGGAAGGAGACTACTAGGGCCGATGCCTGCTAGGGCAGCGAGATGGTTTGAAAGAGTAACCGTGAGCAAAAGGCAAATATACTGCATGTGGACCACCCGGAAGACACATGGTAGAGGTGTGCCACGCTTGGGAAGAGCATCGCCGTGTCTTCGTGGGAGCGAGCCGCGGCAGCGATCTTTTGCGCCGTTCCTTGGTACAGGCCATGGTGCAAAGCAACGAGGACTGGCAGACGGCCGCCTACTTCTGCGAAGCAGTAATGCTAGCAAAGGAGAAGGCAACAAGCGTGAGGCAACGGCCCTCACACCCCAGCCGCCGCAGGGATCCCGATTTCGTGTTATTGTTTATCTCTCTCCACTAAACACTTATATTCAACACTCCTAAAAGTAAAATCTATATCACATCCAGTATAGTCTAGATCGCTATTCCAGTGCCAATTCGATCCCCAGAGAGACATAATACAGGCTATTATTCCAAATCATAACAGACTCTAACATAAGCCTAACGTTGCTAGATAATAACTAGGGTCTGAAATACGACTTAATCATAGCGACGTGTTCGCCCGCTGTCTAGTCATTTGATGAGTAGCTCTCGGATATGACAGCACGATGCCGCTGTGGTTTAGAGATTGACTATGAAGCTGCGTGTCATGGTTCTAATTCCCTAAAATGTTAGGTAAATGATAAATGATATTTACCACGTCATTTTTTTCTTCAGTTTAAACTAGATGAGGCCGGTGTTTCCTAGCTGACTACCCTGAGAAGAAACACCGAAACAAACTCAGGGGTCAAAGTATCTTTTAAAAGTCCATACAGCAAACATGTAATAGTCAAATCATATGAGAACCATGTAGACTTGTGTCTGAGATGGTCTTTTGAGGAAAGAACCACACAGATTTGAGTGGATCTTTCCAGTCAATGCAAGCATGTCATTGGTCGTGTGTTCGATTCCCACCTTGGACAAATACTTGTGTGATGAGCACGATCATTTGTACTGTGACTAGGTGTAATTTATCTATAATATGTATGTGTTTAGAAATTTATAAGTATGTTTATCAGTAGTCTAGTACCCTTAACACAAGCTCTGCTTAGTTGGGACTAGACGACGTTGTGTGCTAGTTGTGGAATATTATATTATATTATTATATTATATCGGCAACAGAAATACATCATCTGTGAGTTCAAGAGTCTAGCTATCACGGTTCATGAGATACAGCCTGGTGACAGACAGACAGACAGTGCAGTCTTTGCAATAGGGTCCCGATTTTACCCTTCACGTACGGAATCCTAAAAAAAACATCTCATACCACAGTGAAAAGGCCTATAATAAGATCTAAAAGAAGCAAACATCGCACAAAAGTAATATTACGAAACAATAACTAAGCTTCAAGAAAAAAAAACTAAAACATGGTCACGTGCCGAGAAAAACGTGAGCCTCGTTTGATATACGTGTTCTTTCATATAAAACTAGACAATGGTCTAACTCCGGTTAAGATTGAGCCATATTTCAGAAGACCCTACTTATTACCTACTTACGTAAAACTGGTTGACACAGCCTGTTTCACCACGTTTTTCTGGCAGATTATCACATTTTTTTAGGGTTTCGTGCCTCGAAGAACAAAACGGATACCTTATAGGATCATAGGGACCCTGCAGAAGGGTTGAAGCCTACTGGGGCCAAGGGTCTGCTTCTGCAAAGAAGGCTCGGCCTCAATATAAAAGGCAACGAAGGAATAGGGTGGGTTTTTTAGTCAGTAAGAGTCTGACACTATCTCTCGCTCCGCCCAAGGGCAGGAGGTGTCATTGGATGATTTTCACCCACCATAAAAAAAAACCCATAAAGAATCACATTGTTGTCCGTCCGTCTGTGTCTGTCTATCAAGACTCTTAACCTCGAGAACGTGTAGAGTTATCAAGTTGGAATTAAAACCATATAGGTATAGTTCGCGGCAAATAACTTGCAACCATTTGCTGTGGTTACGCGCCCCCCACTTCTATTGGGACCCGAAAATTAAAATTATCAATGTGCTTTTCAATTAGTTAGGGTGCTTTCAAATTAGCCACAACGTGCTGCGGAACAGTAGCGCGGTTGCAGCGCTGCCGCCGCGCTGCTGTGTTATTCCATGTATCAATAGAAACGACTGCAGCGCTGCTGACGCGCGTTACTTTGCGACTAATTTGAAGACACCTGTACTGCACATTCAAGGACGACCGTTATGATGATTTAGCTTAAAATATAAGTTAAATCATCGACATATTATGGTCACGTATTGTACCTGTAACAACAATCAAAGATCTACGAATGACAACAGGATTTAGATTCAAACTCAATAAAAAGCTAAAAAAAAACCTACGATTCATTCTGAAACCATTCCATTTGATAGCCCAACTTGCTTTCAATAAAATGGCCTGAAATCTCGCTACTTAGTTCAACCATTTCCGTTTCCTGATAAAAATGGTTACATTAAGTCACTTAGGTAAAGAAATTAGGTTATGGGTTTTTTTTCTTTCTTTGGCTTCATATATTTTGTACATTTAAAGTCACTTTTTGAATTTGAATACAGTCGTTTTGTTTTCCATCATAATGCAGATCAAAGACATTCTAATATTTTTGTAGCATTTGGCAGCAAATCTTCCTAATTAGCCTTCTTGGCAGTGGCGTAGCTTTTTTCTGATTTTTTTTTAATTTTTCAAGCTAGTAGTCTCGCACAGAACTCCTCCTTACCTTCCGGATTCTGTGTTTCTTAATAGCTACAACTTAGGGGTCTTTAAGTAAAGAGTTACTCCTAAACAAGCGTGCTGCATCGTCGGCCACATCATCGCTTACCATCAGGTGAGATAGTGGTCAAACGCGAGCCTATATATAATAAAAAAAAAACTAATGTCACAAGTCAGTGAAACAGAGTCGCGATAGGCCGCTAATGTGAAAATGGGCTCATTTATTTTGACATTCTGTACTCGATCTCTCGCGCCGGGGCTTGGTTCAAGCCATGCTCCGGAGCGAGGATGAGCAGCAGGCGGTCGCCTCCTTTTGCGAAGCAGTAATGCTAGCAAAAGAGGAGGTTGACCGCATTAGGCAAAGGCGCACACGCCGCCGCCGCCGCCGGAATTCCGATCCCGATTTCCGGCCACTGACGGTGGGACGGTGGGCAATGGGTAGCTCGCTGTCCGTCCGTCCGGTAACAGACCGGCCCGAGCTGAAGTCGTCTACGGCGCGCACTGTTCCCGCGCGCCTCAAGGAGTTGTCAGCAAACTGTAGGGGCCCAGCAGGGCCGAAGCCTACTGGGGCCAAAGGTTATGTGAAAATGTCACCACGGGCCCTGGGACAAAGGCAATGAATGGAAGGGTAGGTTTTTAGTCAGTAAAAGTCTGATCCTATTTCCCGCCCCATCACCGGCGGGATTTGTCATTGGATGATTTTACCTACCATAAAAAAAGGGTAAGTTAAGTTTTTGTTGCCTTGTATTAGAAGATTCTAACATACTCGTATAGTTATTATTCATTCACCACTAGCCTCTTGTCATAAGAGGATTTAAGGTGAATAATATAAATTACGATTTTCACTGCAGTCCGGGGGCCCTATATCATTGACACGACAGTAGCTACGGCCATGCTTATCGATAGACTTTGCCAAACCTTTCGCCTGCGTGCAAATTATTAAATTTTATCCATTGCAATAATGTGATTAGCATAACTTATACCCGTTTTTTTATTTGTTTATCATTTATACAGATAATACAGTATTATTATCTATGTTAAATAGCAACTAAAAACCACAAATGTTTAAAATTGTGCTATCATGAATCTATCTCAATATCGAAACTACAAAATGAGTTTATTATGTGCTATTTTGATAACAATTTATAAAATATTTAGGTCTATAGGTAAGTAAAAAAAACATTGCCATATAATACTTGAGTAATATTTCTTAAGTTTACAGTTGAAATTTTTATGTGTATTATTTTTTATTTATTTTTTTATTATATTCTTATGACAAGGTTTTTTACGATTGGTTTCGTGGACTCGACATTTATATATTTTTTCTCTTTTTACAAATAACAGGTAAAAGTAATCCCCTTAAGACAAAGCTATTTTTATCTCTATTGTTACTGCGCCAAAGTCTATATTAAGATGACAAAGTAACCACTCAAGTAAATTGGCAATGGGTTGGAATGAGACTGTATAGCTCTGCCTTTTTAAGCCACAAACAATTGGGACTTTTTTAATTTCTTTAGGGAAGAAATCTGGCAGTTTTTGTTGAGGAAAAATGTGATTATAGTATTACGTTATGATCTGTTATTACTATATTCCACCACCGTCACACTGCATCAGGGCCTCAAGTATGCTATTACAATAGTGTCAGAATCGTCTATCATTGATTTCATCATGGTTGATTTTGACAAGTTCGGTAATCTACAAATATAATGGCGTCACTATGACTTTTCAACAGTCAATCACTAACACACTATTGAAAGAAATGGTAATCTCGTACATAATGATAAATTAATTTCTGACTTGTGGGGTAATCTGCTAAAATTTTGTCAGTTCCTTTGATTAGTGATTTACCATTAGATTCGTCTGAATACGACAAAGTCATTCTACCACCATTCGTTTACGAGACCAATAATCGACCAATGATCGACCATTATGATTTAGCAGATTAAGAACTTTTACCAAAATGACAATGGGATGGTGTTGGAATGTCAAATTTACTAAAATAGCAGACTTAGGCCCTTGGTCCCAAGCTAAGCAGAGCTTCTGTTATGAGTACTAGATAACTTATAAACATACTTAAATATTTCTAAATACCTACATATCACTACATAGTATAAAACAAAGTCACTTCTCGCTGTCTGTCCATACATAGGGACAGACAGCGGAAAGCGACTTTGTTTCAGCACGCGTGGTGTTATGGTGATACTTGGTGAAGAGTTAAGGGAGGCAGGGGGGGGCTACGGCCTCCCCCCCCTAGAGGCTTGCTTTATAGCTTCAGAGCCTAGTTTAGGCAGCAGTCTCCCACAATATAATGCCCATTCTATATGTTACCGTAGATATAAGGCTAGCAATTAGGAGTTATATTGTGGAGAAAAAACTTTTATCATTCTCTATAGGTACTTCCAATAGCCCCCCCTTGATCTGGCTGGCGACGCCCTTGTGAAGAGTTATGTCCAACAATGGAATGTTAATGATGTTGATGAGACTCCTTTCATGAACCCTAGACGCAAACAAAATAATTACTTAATTGACAGCTTCTTTCCTTACAAATAAAAGCTTTTAAAGTCACCGCATTTCAACGTCAGTTAGGGTTAACATTCTAAAGTAAACGCTCAGTTTTCTTAAGAAAATGGACTTCAGCACTCACGTCTCTCCATTAACAGTAATGAATTGACTATTACCGTTGAAAAGCAACCGTTTCTCATTACATAAATTGCAAGCAAGCATCGCCTTTTAAAGTTCCCATAGCTGGGACTCAGGCCTTCTCTCTAGAAGAGGGAATGAGCCGTGATCCACCACCCGGGCCCAGTCTACTGGGGCCAAGGGTTAAGTGAAAATGAACAACGTGGCCCTGGATCGAAGGCAATGAATGGAACAGGGTAGGTTTTTAGTAAGAGTCTGACAATATTTCCCACTCAACCCGAGGGTGGGATTTGTCATTGGATGATTTTACCTACCATAAAAAAAAACACACGGGTCCAGTGCGGGTGAATAGATGTCACATGTCTTTGAATTTTTGGTTCTAGGACATGCCGGTTTCCTCACGATGTCTTTCTTCACCGTTTTAAGAACAGTGGTGATGAAATAAATTACACAAAGTAATGCGCTTGGCTGGGTTAAAACCCGAACCTACAACTCGTAAGTCGAGGCCGTTACCATTTGGTTCAGAGTGGTGACGAAACAAATTACATAAAGTAATGCGCATGGCTGGGTTGGAACTCGTGAACTACAACTCGTAAGTCGGGGCCGTTACCACTCGGCCACTACTGCTCTAAATATATTTACGGCCAATAAGAATTTATGACCCAAAATAATTCACACATGTGACCGATTTCCGGCCCGTACTAAAGACTAAGTTTCAAGTAGTCAGCAAAACTAACGTCTCCCGTTCAATTTAAATTAGCGAGTAAGTGTTTTCGGACTAGAACGTCAACTTTGCATCCTAATTTGCAAGTTTATGTGAGAAATTTATACCTGGAACTACATGATTGGGGTGAGGGTAGTTGGATAAAAATTTTGGTAAGAATTAATTTGGGAGTTTTGTAGATATCAGCGTGGTTAGTTCGATATGTTGTGAGGTAAAGCAACGGTCGATGAGGTCAGTTTGTGGATGGGTGACCGTTTTTAATTAATTAATGTCTCTTTTTAGGGCTTTGCACCCATGTGCAAACATGTGCCATGTGCTTAGCTCCATAGCTACTAAGTTGAGGCAACTGTCAACTTTTAAAAAGTTTCCTGTAAAAAATTGTTAGTTGCTATAACGTTTACGGTTGCCGCAAGTTGCACACAGATTACCATACAGGTAATCTGTGAGTTACCGTCACTGCAATCTGCCCAGCCCATTGCCACTTAAGTTTAGCAATTATTGCCGTTGGGGCCGAAAGGTTCTGGAGTGGCGGCCGCGTACCGGAAGACGCAGCGTTGGAAGGCCTCCCACAAGGTGGACCGATGACCTGGTCAGGGTTGCTGGAGTCCGATGGATGCAAGACGCACAGGACCGGCCATTGTGGCGACGCTTGGGGGAGGCCTATGTCCATCAGTGGACGTCTTTTGGCTGAAATGATGATGATGATGATACACCAGTCTCAAAAATATCATAAAAATCATCATACTAAAAAAATACCTCTTGACATTTCCCTTGCAGAGTTGATAAAAAAAATATCAGCACAAAAATATGGTCTGTATGACATTTACGTAGAAAGCGTACAATTACGGAGTATGTGACATCGTTTTAGTAATTACGCCTGGCTTATGTCACTTGAGAAGGGAGCGGTCTTTGTGATAAGCGAGAGCGGGTATGCATGAGAATTTATTGTTGGGTACTTTTTTATTATTATTTTGTATACGCTCGTTTCACTCACTATCTCACCTAATGATAAGCGATGATGTGACCGACGATGAAGCACGCTAGCCTAAAAGTAACTTATTCACTCTTTATTTAAAGACCCTGTTAAGAAACACAGACTCTGGCAGTGAATTCCACTCCTTAGCTGTACGTATAATGAATATTTATTTATTTATTTATTTATTTATAACTTTATGCACTAAAAATACAGTGTGCAAAGGCGGACTTAATGCCTTAGGCATTTTCTACCAGCCGACCTTAGGGTGGTGCAGAGACATAACATGGCAGGTGCAACTTAAAAGAAGACAGACAGAAAGGACAAAAGAACAATAATACATATATACTTAGATACATACATACAAATAAAGAACGATAATGTGAAAAGACGAATACAACAAATCAAGAGTGTGATGATTCTACCAACTTCTTGCGAATGTGATCTCGTGCTTTTACTTTAAAGGACAACCGACTGGTTGCCGTCCTGATATTCAGAGGGAGTGCATTCCAAAGGGAGATCGCCTGGACAAAGAAAGAGGAATGGATAAACCCTGAGCGGTGTGAGGGGCATCGTAGAAGACGATTATTTGTAGATCGCAGATTTTTACTGTGCCCAGAGCAAAGAAATTGAATTTCTGAGCTCAGATATGAAGGAGAATTAGGCTTATCTAACAGAGAAAACAGGGTTGTCAAGGCCCTCAATGCTCTACGCTGGCGAATAGGTAACCATTTTAAAAGAGACCTATGTGTTGAGACATGGTCATACTTACGGAGGTTGAAGACGAATCGAATGCAGTTATTCAGAAGGCGGTCCAGTTTATTGAGGAGATCTGCATTCAGGTCATAGTAGCACACATCAGCATAGTCAATTATAGGAAAGATTAGAGACTGCACAAGCATTGCCTTTATATGAGCTGGAAGAAGATTCTTGAGTCGATAGAGCGACCGTAACGTTCCGGTGACCTTCTGACTGACACTTGCGACCTGCTTCCGCCAATCAAGACAACTGTCGACATGCAATCCAAGATCCTTAACCTCGGAGCCAAACGGAATATGTTCCCAAAACGCTTTGTACGTATGGATAGGATCTCAACCACGTACCGGTGCGGTGGTGCAACGCCGTACCTCTTGTGGTCCGATGATGGATCGAACTAACATGATTCAAAAGAGTGGCCTTTGAATTTCTTGCCCGTTCTTCTCCAAAAAGATTTACACTTTGAAATGTGCATCATTTTTCTAACTGATTTCTTGACAATTCAAATGTAAATGGTTTATGTGAAATAAGTATATTTTTTGATTTTTTGTTTTCACGATTATAAATTCAATAAGGAAACTCAGACTCACTCACAGTTATTAAATCGCTACAGTCTATCACCATAACCTCACCCAAATGTCAAAGGTCTTTATATAATGAGTTCGAATCACTACACGCGACGTATGATGAGTTCGGTCTGTGTATCTCAACCCTCTTCACAAAAGGGGTTAATAGAATTGTCAGCCAGTCTCCTGGAAATATTTGTAATTACTCACCTTTTACGGTACCTACTCATGGTAATGAAGGCTCAAGGAAGTGTTTGAAAGTATTGGTGTGAATAAAGATCTCTAAAAGTGAAGTACTGGAAGACGCAGCACCCTTGGGCGGATCGGGAGATAGTGTCAGACTTTTTCTGACTAAAAATCCACTCCTGTTCCTTTTTTGTCTTCTTTCCAGGGCTCTGGGGAGCACTTTCACATTACCCATGGCCCCAGTAGACTTCGACCCAGCTAGGCCCCTACGGTTTACCGACATCTCATTGAGGCGCGCGTGGATTGTTACGCGCCGTCGACGACTTGTAGTTGTCACTGAATATTTTGTAAGAACTCCGCCTGGGACTGTGTCGACTTCGTGGCCCCAAAAAGTGGTTTTGTTTTTATAAAAAAAAAAAAAAAACAATAACTATTCAATATCTTGGTTTTTGCGAAGCGCCTTTAAATAACAACCTTTTTTTTGTAACTTTCAAATATTTCCGTAACGTAATCTAGTAGATAGACACGTTTAAAATCGAAAATTAGGGTCAAACTCGCGATTTGTCTTTATCGATTAAACTAATTAAAATCAGGTTTTCATTTTTGCCAAGCGCTTGGTCATATAGTCAATTTTGATAAAAACAATTTTCATTGGTGAGGTGTTCTCTTTTAAATTTGTTGATTTCCAGAGGTTTAAATATGTTCAAAATGAATAGAACCTGGCCTTAATAAAGATATGATATTCGCGCCGAGGTGCACAACCAGAGGGCAGCACTGCCGATTTTAGAGGCGCACGCTGCACTCAGTTATGTGTTTCGGCCCTATAGGAGTGTACACTTTTAATTGTCGACGGTAGTTTGTTTAAAATATCTGCGCATAAGTAAACATTGTTTTGCCGAGTTTCGTTCTAGTCTTGGGTAGAACTAAATAAACTTTTGCTGTGTTTGTTGTATCAACCGCACGAACGATAAGTTCTTCTAAATTTTCTGAAAAGGTAACCCTAGGAGCATTATAAAACCAAGGATTTTCTTTTCGCGCGGGTGACGCGTCTCTAGTGTGTGGTCTGCGTAGATCAGTATAGTTTACCCTAAGTTTACTCAGTCGTAATCGTCGAGTGTGTTACAAAAAAAAAAAAAAAAATATTTTAAGTGGGTTAGCGGTTGTAAAAATGTCTTCGTGTACTCTTATGCGTTCCACAAATTATTCAAATTGCATGGAATCGCATTTCACTCGTAAGTACATAAAAACTTGAAATTTCTTATGATATTTCTAATTTCGCTTAATGTTTTGGTCGCTATTTTGCGAAAAGAGATAGATGGAGCTCACATAAATTATAATCGTAAACATTCAGCGACAGCTTCGGCTCTTATCTCTGTCCTTGTCTAACAATAAATGTATGTTTGTGACTGTGATGACACTGATCATAGATATGTGAGTTTCGAGTCCAGGTTTTCTGATTGCGATGTTAGCGCGTAACGTATCTTCCCTCAAGTCGTTTACGGCGCGCACTGTACCCGCGCGCCTCAAGGAGTTGTCAGCAAACTGTAGGGGCTCAGCAGGGCTGAAGCCTACTGGGGCCAAGGGTTATGTGAGAATGTCACCCGGGGCCCTGGGACAAAGGCAATGAATGGAACAGGGTAGGTTTTTAGTCAGTAAAAGTCTGACACTATTTCTCGCCCCACCCAAGGGCGGGATTTGTCATTGGATGATTTTACCTACCATAAAAAACCTAGATATAAAAACTAAACAAATATAATGCCACCATTCATTAAAATTTGTTACAAAGCAAACACCGCAGATTTGTCTCCGTAAATAAACAATAATAATCAAACAAAGTACATCTGGGAAATGTCCAAGAACGAATGAACAACAATATTTTCCTTTGCAGGTCTGTGAAAACATTCTACCAACTGTTACGAAAGCTGAATTTTAAACAAAAAAAAAAATAAACATCGAGATACCGCGTCTGTGATAAAAGAGAGAGAATTCTTAAAAAAAAAAAAAAACAATACACTTTTGTTGACAGTAAAAAAAAAAAAACATTTTTTCGCGTGTTATCTGTTGCGATTATTAAAAAAAAATTACGTTCGATGTTGGGTTCTCAATCTAAAAAGTAAGTGTTGCTAAGACAATAAATTCCAAATTCAAAACAGTGTTCTTTTTTTTAAAGTGGAATAAAATTAAAACTTTAGAGTTTTGTTTTGGAGGTTTAGCTGTTGTTGAAGTGTTGCCAGTGTTTATAATTTAATTTGTGTGTGGTTTTGTGTGACAATAGTGTCGTCACAAGAATCGACAATGACGAAGAACTTTTTGACGGTGACCAACATAGTGAACGAAGGGATCAAGGGGAGCAAGATTTCTAAGCTTGGGTTGTCCAAGTACCTCTCTCAATCTCTGTAAGTACTTAGGATAAGTTTGTTTAAATGTCAAGACAGCGAAATTTGTTTTTTTTAAGCAAAAGTCAATAATGACTTTAAAATCCGATCGATTTCTGTATACACCGTTAAATTTTGGTCGTTTTAATCCCGCAGAGGGTCGATTCGGTATATGAAACACTATCTATTTGTAAAGAGAAAATTAAAAAATGCAGTACTTTTTTAAACTAGAATTAATTTACGCATGTACGAAATCAATTTAATTTTCTTAAAATAAACGTCAGTTGAGCGAGGCCAATGAACTGTAGGTAGTTAGTACGTAACGACCGACAACTATCTACAAGGTCATTGTCTCGTTTACTTAAAGAAATTAATTTCGTACATGCGTATATTAACTCAAGTTTAAGAAAAAAAGTAATTATTTAATTTTATCTTTACAAATCGATAGTGTTTCATGTACCGAATCGACTCTCCGCGGGATTAAAACGACCAAAATTTAACGGTGTATAAATGTAGTTTATGACGGAATTCTGTGCTTTATACACGTGGTGTGCATAAATTGGGTCGTGTCTTTGTATTTTGAGTTTTAAATGTTTTTATGTTCCATATTCAAATGGTGGACACGCCATAATTATGGCGGTAAGTTTCCACTTTGAGGAATGGCTGGAAATATCTCATGCTGTCCTCACCTTCCACATGACCTCACCGAACACGGTGAGCTCAGGAAGTTTCTGTACCGGATTCGTGCAGAAGGAACGCCCAGGTGTCACCACTGCGTTGACCGCCCGAAAGACACGTTGGAACATATCGTAGATGTGTGCCCCACTTGGGTAGAGCACCGCCGTGTCGTTTTTTGCTACGGATGGTACGGAATCCTCTTTTCGCGAGTCCCAGTCGCACCTGGCTGGTTTTTAATCAGACAAGAGGAAAACTTCAAAGCAAGTTATAGAAATCACAAAAAACTAAAACTATTCGCCTTCCTTGCAATAAACTCCAGAATTTACTAACCGAATCAAACTAGCTGTACTGGAAATTGTAGCTCAACGTCAAAAGCATTTTTGTTATAACTCATACGAAGTAAAAAATATCGACATTTCGACATAGTTTGTAGGGTTACCTTATTTGAGTAATTTTTCGGACAATTCCGGTAATATAAGTTTTTCTCCGAAATGCAGGAGATGTTCAAAGTCGTTCGGAAATAAAAAAAAAAACTGCATACACACTTGAAATAAAATTTAGCGCAAAAATTCGAATGTATATTGTATTTGTATTTCGGGGTGACGGCAGCAACTCTCGCGTATTTTGCGTGCGGCGAATATCTTTCATGCTTATTTGATGTAAATTATATGGGCATAATATTCTAAAGAATGATACGGAAAAGAGTAGACTCCTATTAAAAAAGGGGAAATATTATTAACAACTTTTTTAAACAAGACAATATCCATGTATGATGGTCTTCCTGTATTAAGTTACCACTAGTTAAGTTGAGCCATGCATTAGGACACAACGGGTTCATAATAAAAAATGATAATCATGAGGAACCTCCTAGTACATCAATCTCCTAGTAGTCCGACCGTCCGGTAACCGTCCGTACCGAGCCCAAGACGTCGACGGCGCGTATTGTTCCACGCACGCCTCAAGGAGTTGTCAGCAAACCGTACGGGCCCAGCAGGGTCGAAGCCTTCTCGAACCAAGGGTATGCTTCTGAAAGGAAGATTCTTCCCCGGTACAAAAGACAAAGAAGACACTGGAGTGGGTTTTTAAACAGTAAAAGTCTGACACTATCTCCCGCTCTGCCCAAGGGCGCGACGATGTCATTGGATGACTTTCTAACCAATAAAAAAATGTACCAAAACACCCGAAGCCATGGGACATCCACCAAATCGCATTGTATCTGCATGGTGACTTACAGACCACTCTTTTTCATAGATAAGAGTTCTGTATCCCACTATACTAGTCTACTAGACTGAGCTACGATTACGATTGAAAATTATCCGCGTTTTTTATTATTTTTCTGGTTACCCTACAGTTGCAGGAAATAGCGACCCCAATATTTTGCGTGATAAATCTGGTATCGGACAGAGTTTGAAAATATTAACGTTGTTAGTAGTGTATCAAATGTATGGGTTTCCGAATTGAGTTTACTTGATTGAAATGTCTGGTTGTAAAATATTGTAGACTAGCTCCTGCGAGCTTCGACCGCGTAAAAATAAGTTTCTTCATACAAATTTTGGACTTGCGTTTCATTTCTTTAAGGCAGTGGTTCCCAACCTTGTTTTGACCGGGGACCACTTTGGTTACTTTATTTGTTGTTCTTTGATAGTAGGGACCAGAAGTCCAGAAGAAAATTAAGCTGTATCAATAAAATTAAAAAAAAGAATGTTGGTCTAGTAGTTAGTGACCCTGACTGCTATGCCGGAGGTCGTGGGTTCGATTCCCACTCAGGACAAATGTTTGTGTGATGAGCACGATCATTTGTTCTGTGTCTGGGTGTAATTTATCTATAATATGTATGTATTTAGAAATCTATAAGTATGTTTATCAGTTGTTTAGTACTTATGACACAAGCTCTGCTTAGTTTGGGAATAGACGGCGTTGTATGTAATTGTTGTGGAATATATATTATCATAGAAAATACATTTTTTTTTTCATAGAAACGTGAAATCAGTGCGTTTTCAGTTGGATGTTGCTGAGTTTAGATTTTTTTGACATTTCGCGGACCATATTCAGCTTTGGCACCAGTGGTCCGCGGACCATGGGTTGGGAACTACTGCCTTAGGGGATAAATTTCGAAAAATCGTCTATCGTGCTCGCCTACATAGTAAAAGGAAACCTTGTATTAAATTTCACGCTCCGTAAACCGTGTCACGTGCCTTCATATGTCAGTAAGACAGTTTCTCTGACTCTAGACTGACGCTGTAGAAAATAAAAAAAAAAGTATTGGCAAGTGCGAGTTGGACTTGCGCACTGAAGGTTCCGTACAAAGTTACCTATGAAAACAGTTCAATTTCCAAAGGGGGATGCCAGATTTTGTATGGCCACTTTCCCCACCCACCAACAGATTTGAAACAGGTGTCATTCGAAGCGTCTAGTGGAATAGAGTTTTTTTTTTAATTATGATGACACACCTAAAAAGCTTTAGATTTTATAAGACAGCTTTACGCAATGCCCTTTGTCAATTTTTTATATAGGATCATACAGTGCACGCCGAGCCGAATTAAAAAATGTATGACAGTACTATGTTATAAGTATATTTAATTATTCGATTGGATTCGACTGGATTTTATGGGGCTCGGTTGATTTCGATTAGATTCGATTGACATCGATATGTTTCGATTGGATCCGAATGGATTCGAATGGATTCGAATGGATTCGATTGGATTCTATTGGATTCCAATGGATTCGATTGGATTCTATTGGATTTCATTAGATCCGATTGGATTCGATAGGATTTCATTGGATTCGATTGGATTCGGTTGGATTCGACAGGATTAGATTGGATTTGACAGTATTGGACTGGATTCGATAGGATTCGGTTGTCTTCGGCTGGATTCCATGGGATTTGACAGGATTCGGTTAAATTCGGCAGGATTCAGTAGGATTCGGTCAGATTCGATTGGCTTAGATTTGATTTGATTGAATTCGACAAGATTCGATTGGATTCGACACGATTCGGTTAGGTTCGGCTGGATTTGATGGGATTCGATAGGATTCGGTTAGATTCGGCTGGATTCGATGGGATTTGACAAATTCGGTTGGATTCTTTACAGCTTCAAGGGCCCGCTGACGTGAGTATATGGTTTTAATTTCAACTTGATACATTCATGCGTTTCCGAGATAAAGGGTCTTGACAGACAGATAGATGGATAACAAAGTGATACTATGTAATAAGTGTTTCGTGTTTTTCCTTTTGAGATACGAGACCCTTAAAATGATCACGCGGTGTCCTGTGTTTTTAATTATGCAAGTGAGTGACTTGAGAAATATGTGTAATAACTTAATAATAACGTAAAAGTGATTGTATGGAAATATATTTCACGTTGGCCACTTTTAAGAAAATTTAATGACCTTTGCACTTTCACTCAATATGTTTTTAATAGAAACCAGTTATTTTATACTATGATTTTTTATTAGATGAAGTAAAGTGACAGCTATAACAATGGTTGTTTGACAGTTGGGCATTGTCCACTGCTGTCACTTTACTTCATCTAATAAAAAATCATAGTATAAAAAGATGCATCTACCTAACTCCCAAGTAATTTAACAAAAACTTATTCCAAAAGACGCTTTCGCAAATCATTAGATTCCTATCTTTTTAGGGTTCCATGGTCAAATGGCTTTCCCACCATGACCTATATATAACCTTTTTACTTTCACATGGTATTATTTTGGTTGTAAATGATGGTGAAGATGATGTTGCAATCAAATTTTGAAAACCAAAAAGAACTACAATAATTTTAATTAATAATAATTAAAATTATTGTATTTAAATTATTGTATTTTGTTTTATTAATTATTTAAATTATTATTATTTTTTACTTATTTTTTGTTTTTAGAATGTATTCCTCATTTTCTTGTATGTGGAATGAAAACTAAACAATATATTTACTATATTTGTTCAGTTTTAAGTCGGTAATTTTGTGAGATATAATTCGCTGTTAAAGTAAAAAGCACCTCAATAATTTTGTGTACAACAAAATTGATTAGCAATTAAGGCTCGTAATGTAGTGCGTTTCCCACTTATGCGGAAAAATGCGAGACCCAGCTTTCGCTTTGTATCAAGCTGATCGCCGGGCAGCCTTAACTGTTTTTTGGGTTTTCTCGGCCCCAAAATGACCTCTCTTTTGGCTCGGGCGTATAGTCCGCCTCACCTGCAATCTTATTGCGACTACGGAATCCTTTACAGTGCGATGTCTTCTCGCACTTGGCCAGTTTTTACCACCATTTGGAAAAGTTCGTCCTTTGCGTGTGTCCCAATAAATTGCTAGCCATTTTCTTAAATTGGATGCAATTTACGTTCACTATTTTGTTAGATAGTTTTATTACGAAGATAGTTATTTGAAGACTGTAATTTAAGTTTTATGGAGATTATTGTGGTTGAATTGAACCTTGAGTAAAAAACATAACCCTTTAAAGAAAGTATGATAGGCAACGAAAGAACGGGGTAGGTTTTTAGTCAGTAACAGTCTGACACTGTCTCCCGCCCCGCCTAAGGGATTTGTTATTGCATGATTTTACCTACCATAAAAAAAAAACCATTTAAGGATTTTTTTTTTTAATGTTTTGACATAGTTAGGATCAGGGGCACCGACTCCATAGGTGCTCGGAGGCTAGAGCACCCGTGACAAAAAAAAAGTGGGTGCCGAGCACCCCTGAGAATAGGCATCAAAAAACAGATCAGTAATCGCCTTTTAGGGATGGGCGTTTTTTCATTTCCAGACAACACCTTAAACGCAGTGGTTTAGAGCACCGGTTGAAAAAGCCACCATCCAGACCCCTTCATCCCCCATGTCATCAAAAATAACCAAAGGAAAGCCCCTCCCCCCCCCCAAGGGCGTCGCCCGCCGATGATCAGGTGGGGGCTATTTGAAACATAGAGAATAATATTATTTTTTTATAATAATAAAAGTTTTTTTTTCTCCACAGTATAACTCTGCAAGCAAGCTTCTAGGGGGGGGCGGCTGTAGCCCCCCTACCCCCTTGACGAAGCCCTTGCACCCCTCCCGTAGTGCTTGCGTAATACTTGAATGGCCCCTTATCATCAACCTGAGGATGGTTTTGAAAGCTTGGGAAGCTTGTTGGTTCATAACCCAAAGTTATTCGATGATTTCCCACTTTAAAAAAATCCTAATAATGTCAGCCTTAAAAACTAATGTTTTCACGATATCTCTCCAAAAACATGAAACAAAGTGTAGGTAGGTACTAACTGACTTTCAAGATAGCAGTTATCTAGCGACAGAAATAACCACGCCTGGTCGTATTAATTACTTGGCCTAATTGTGTTACCTCTTCATCATGGATAGGGTGAGGCTTAAATTATAAGCGATAGCAATGTTGCATGTAACATAGCGGATTGATAGGAGATGATGTTTATTTGAGATCTTTATACTCCGTTAAATTTTGGTCGTTTTAATCCCGTGGAGGGTCGATTCGGTACATGAAACACTATCGATCTAAAAAGATAAAATTAAAAAATAACGTACTTTTTTTCTAAAAATCGAATTAATATACGCATGTACGAAATTAATTTCTTTAAGTAAACGAGTCAATGACCTTGTAGGTAGTTGTCGATCGTTGCGTACTAACTACCTACAGTTCATTGGCTTTGCTATGCCGTCCACTGATGCTACCATTAGGTCCCTACGTGAACAGGTAATAGGGCACGTGGTGAATACCGACATGGTCTGCGGAGAGACACCGCACAAACACTGAAGATCAGAACCGGCGGAGAACCCCCGTCTGTGGAGATTGTCTGTACTGTACCCAACCTAGAGTCTGTTTAGAGTTTCCAGGTTGGCCATGGCAGCTCGTGTCCAGGAGAGAGGCTCTCCGACGACTCAATGAAATCATCAGGAGGTTTGAACTTCTCCCGCTAGAGGTCGCATCTCTCCGAGGTGGTATTGCTTTGAGATGGGCTCACGTTTGCAATAAAACTTTTACGACTTTCAAGTCTCAAGGGCACCGAGCTATAATTGTGCAGTGTGACGGGACACGGGACAGAGTGGAAGAAAAAAACGTGTTGCACCGACCCCAAGTAATATGTGATAAGGGCAGAAAGAATAAGAAGGTGTCTGTATCAGATATTTATTATATTCTTTATTGTACACCATTAAATCTACAAAAATAAGAAACTAAAACATATACAATGGGCGGCCTTATCGCATTCTGCGATCTCTTCCAGGCAACCTGGAATGGACAGTAATTGTCTGGACAGAAATGGGGCTGTCATTAGTGTGACAATGCCAGTAATATAAGTACATATTTATATTACAATAGATTTGGCATATAAAACATGTTTTTTTTTAACATGTACCTACCCTAATTTGAAGATTAAGTTGCACTTGGGCAATGTTTTTTTAAGCTAATTTAGGGAAAATAATATGGGAATCGATACACTACACTGGTAACGCATCGATAGTGGTATATCTACACAAGCACATACGAGCCCAAGTGACGCAATCAAAACTTTGTCAAGAATTTATCAAAATAAGCAACTTTTAATCGGAAAATAGTCAAGAATTATTTTGAGACAAAAACAAATTTACACACATTGAAAATAAATTGATGATAAAAATAACTTGATGATGATGAATGACTGGCCTGTTGGTCTAGTCTGCCCCCGATAGTAAAAAAGACGCATCTAACATTTTTTCCAGATTTGAGTTATATACATTTCCGGAATCAGAAAAAAAAGGCGCATCTGCCTGTATTTTTAACTCAAATCCGGAAAAAATGTTAGATGCGTCTTTTTTACTATCGGGGGCAGTAGTGGTTAGTGGCCCTGACTGTTATGCCGAAGGTCGTGGGTTCGATTCCCACCCGGGACAAATGATTGTGTGATGAGCATGATCATTGGTTCTGTGTCTGGATGTAATTTATCTATAATATATTGTATGTATTTAGAAATATATAAGTATGTTTATCAGTTGTCTAGTACTCATAACGCAAGCTCTGCTTAGCTTGGGACTAGACGGCGCGGCGTTGTATGATAGTTGTGAAAAAAAAACAATACACACACACACACAATTATGTCACATATTGCATAATAATGGCTAAATGGTTGTACAGCCAATATCTGCCAGGCATTTAAGCATTAACAGATTTGTACTAATATAATACTACATCATTATAAATCTGCCAATCGCTGTTCACTTCTCACTTGTAAGCATTCAAATTTAGAAGGTCCCTCATGGAACCCTTTTATTTTAATAAGTGGGTAGGGCAATGGTTATATTACCTGAGGGCTTATTAGATATGAGCTTTGACATATCACACTTTACACTAAAATTATACTAGTGATTAATTTGTACCATCTGTTCTGCGAGCAATATAATAATATAATAATAATAATATTTCCACAACTATCACACAACACCGTCTAGTCCCAAGCTAAGCAGAGCTTGTGTTATGGGTACCAGACAGCTGATAAACATACTTATATATTTCTAAATTCATACTTAATATAGATAAATAACACCCAGACACAGGATAAATGATTGCGCTCATCACACAAACATTTGTCCTGGGTGGGAATCGAACCCACGACCTCTTGTATAGCAGTCAGGGCCACTAACCACTAGACCAACAGGCCAGTCCAAAATATGCCTTACACCTTAAGTTTCCTTAACCCTGATTCTTTCTTGCGGATATTTTTATTCCTGAAAGGTTCTCTACTGGTGACCAAGTACCAGAAGACGCAGTGTTGGAAAGCTTTCCATAAGGTGGACCAACCACCTGATGAAGGATCCGGGAATGTGATGGATGCGAGACGCAGAGGACCGCTCGTTGTGGCGATACTTGGAAGAGATTTATATCCAGCAATCGACATCTTTAGGCTGAGATTATGATGATGATGATTATATATAGATACATGTATGTGTGTGTGTATGTTACCCCTTAACCCTCAAACGTCTGTCAAGTCCTTTTGTCTCGGGAACGCGTGGAGGTATCAATTTGAAATTAAAATTTTATAGTTAGGCCACGGTCTCTTGTAGCTGTGAAAAAATCAAACTTCAAAAAAAAAAAAAAAAACAACAACAATCTAAAAAATACTGAACTGTCGTAACAAACTTTAAAATATCTAAATCCATTAACAAACACAAGACATAATCATTAAAATATAACCCTCAGTGCGCGAGTCCGACTCTTACTTGCCCAGTTTTTTATTTTCACGTTGGCGAAGCTGCTATCTGAAGATAGTTACTAATATGGAGCTTATTTATCAAGTCTTGTTGCTCCTTTCTTCCAATACTTACACCCGAATTTATAAACAAGTAAAACTAAATACTTGAGTAAAAGTAACTCCTTAAGTAATCATTTGTATTCTATAGTTAAGAAAAATTTTGAATGAATATTTCAAACGTCAAGTAATGATTTAATAAGATTTTACTTAGTAACAAGTAATCACTTCTTTATAAATACGGGTGTTAGTGTGTTGAGTACAGCAATCAATTTTGAATGAACTTAGTCCTATTTGAATCCCCTACCAGGCCCTACCAGGCCCTATCAGAGTACCAGCGCTGTGTTATTTTAGTTTTTTTGTTAAAGTATCACAGCATATGCTGAGATAGACCTTTCTGGCCTCGCACTAGTCTTCTTAATATTGTTTTCTTTTATTTTTTGTGCGAGTTTCAAATAAATGTTTTTTCTTTCTATCTTTCTTTATTTGCAATTTCATATTTTAATGCTCAAAAGCCTCAAGTCTGTGTATCCAAAATATCTAGTGAAAATTGTGTAATAATCACATAAAAACGGTTGTGTGGAAATATATTTATCTCGGCTGGGTGCTCTAATACTTCTGGTTCAATGGCCTCACTGATACATACCTGTCTGTAGGTACACTAAGTTTACTAAACAGCAATGTCAAAAGTTTATTGAAACTTCATCTTAAGAGAATTTCCCTTGCGTGGCGTTAGGTTCACGTGACTGATATTCAGATACTTATAAGCACACATAATTTAATTGAAATTTTCTGAACTCCTGACATCTCGCGCGTATGTTTTTAGTAATTGAAATCACCGTTTTCCAAACCAACTCTTCTTAACTCTATTTGAAATTCTATTACGTAATTATAAAAATTGGAATTTAAATTGCTCCGTGCTAAGAAATGTTACAGATTCATTAATTTTTTTTAGGATTCCGTACCTCAAAAGGGAAAAACAGAACCCTTATAAGATCACTTTGTTGTCCGTCTGTCTGACTGTATGTGTATCTGTCTGTCAAGACCCTTTATCTCGAAAATTCGTGGACGAATCGGTTTAAAATTAATACTATATACTCAGGTCTGGCAGTATTGGCCGAGTGGTAACGGCCCAGACTTACGAATAAGGGTCGCGGGTTCAAGCCCAACCAGGCACATTACTTTGTATAATTTATTTCATCACCATTGTTCTCAAAACGGTGAAAGAAAACCATCGTGAGGAAACCGGCATGTCCTAGGACGAAAAATTCGAAGACATGTGACATCCACCGCATCCGCATTGGGCCCGCGTGGTCGATTACTTGCCCGGTTATTTTTTCACTGTACTGCTAAACTCCAATTAAATTCAGCGACCTGTACAGCTCTATTAAAGGCCTCATATAGATCCTTCACAAAGCTGGTGGTTGTACAAGTCAATGGCGAGGGATCAGTTAGGGCTGACGCCCTGATAGGCGCCAACTAGTGCCTGACTGCAATCCCACCTGATGGTAAGCAGTGATGCAATCGTTGATAGTGAGGCGCACTAGTTTATTAAGAGCCTATTCACTCTAGCCCTGAAGACACCTGAATTATAATCGGGAGGACTGCAGCAGGCAAACTCTGCCAGTCCTTTGATGTACGCGGTATAGGCGACAAGGCAAATTGCTGATTGTTTGAAGTAATTACTATACCCCTCACTAAAAAGCAACTGATCCTGCAGTATTCCTACTATCTGAGTTCAGTCAGTAAAATACTAACACTCGTTTCCACTCCACCCATAGCAGCAGAAGTCATTTGATGATTTCTCATGCAAAAAAGATCAAACAGGCTGACAAGGCTGGCTTATCCTTGCTTGTCATCCACAAGCCCGCGCCTACGGTGGCTGGAAATCACCCTGCGACTTTCAATGCCCAGGTGCCCCTTTTACGACGGCTGAAATGTGACAAGCGTGCTATAAAAACTTAAATCTTTCAAAATGCCTCAGGACTCTCATTCAAAATAACAGCACCTCCTATCCTCACTCTAGATCTTCTTAAAATGTAACTACGAAAAGCAAAAAAAAAAGTAAATTCAAAGACTTATAAACTCAGCTTACACCTGGGCCTAGTTAATTATTATTAACCTTTCTTCCAAAACCTAATATAATTTTCAAGGTATTTTTGTGAAAGTTACAAAACTGTGTGTTTACCACAGAGTAAGGAAAGAAAGAACGAAGAACAAACGAGACTTCTGGGCTTCAGCAGGGCTGAAGCCCAAAACAACTCACACTGACAACTCCTTGAGGCACGCGTGGGGCTGTACGCGTCGTCGACCTCTTGGGCTCGGTCCAGACGGTTACCGGACAGAGGCCCGCGCCAACGAGTATGGTGGCCGGAAATCGGGATTGGAATCCCGGCCGGCGACTAAGGAGTGAGGGCCGTTTTCTCACGCGTGCGGTCTCCTCCTTTGCTAGCATTGTCGTCGCAGAAGGAGGCGACCGCCTGCCACTCCTCCTCGCTTCAGACCATGGCCTGTTCCAAGGCCCGGTGCTAGAGATCGCTGCCGCCGATTGCCCTCACGAGAACATGGCAGTGCTCTTCCCAAGCGGGGCACACCTCAACCATATGCTCCGAAAGACAGTAGTGGTTAGGATCCCGTGCTCCATTTTAAAATAACAAATAATACATAAACAAAAAACCACAAAGTAACCACAATCTAGAACTGAAAAAATACTGTATTTATAGACGAATAAAGCAAAAACAGCATTGATGGAGATAGCGTCAAAAAACGCATATCGCCCCAAGAAAAAATCTTAACAAGTTCAGTGTCCGCTCTATTCTTTTCCTCACTCTGTGACACTTTCACAATTTTGTCTCGCCTACTTATTACTTTAGCAGACGACTCGCGAGGCCTTTGTATGCTAATTCAGCCATTTTGAAGAATAAAAGGAATATTTTTTGTTCTGTTTCGTTTAGCTTGCCTTTTTTCCTCGTGTCGAAGGCTTGACGTCACGTATTTTGGTAATGGCGTTAATATTGTGGTTTTTACACTTGAGAGATCGAGGTTGTGTGCCTTTTTAGTGAAGAAAATAAGTCTTATTTTAAGAGAATTGGCAGTGTGACAGGGTTTACCCCTGCTGGCGAAGTACTCAAGCATTCACGAAAGTATTGTGGAGAATTAGGATTTTGCAGGATAGTGTAGAGAAGAGATAGGATATGGGTATCACGCCGATGCCGAATTGGCAACTTCTTCAATCTGGTCCGAAACTCCGACACATGATCGTATTTGCGGAGGCTAAAAATGAACCAATGTAGGCATGCATACAAGAATCATCAGATGGTGGAGGTAAAGCGTTCCAACAAGTTGTTACCCATGCAATGCAAGACGCTGTTTGGTCTATCACTCATCAAGCATAGAGGCAGATTATTTGCGTCATAATAACCTTTTACCAATAATTTTTGATCACCAACTTGAAGACATAATGCCATCCATCCGTTCAATAATTTGACTACTAGATGAACGGCGTTGCGCCACCATGATAGACATTCCAGTACGCATAGGACATACAAAGCATTTTGCTAACACATTTATTGTGCGTGCAGCTAAGGAGTCGAATTTCCTGCCGGAGTCTGTGTTTCCTGATAGCTACAATCCAGGGGTCTTTAAATCAAGAGAGAATAGGTTACTTCTAGGTAAGTGTGCTCCATCGTCGGCCACATCATCGCTTAGGTACTATCAGATGAGATAGTAGCCAAACGCGACCCTATCTGTTAAGATTCGAAAGTCGAACTGTCATTTATTTTGTTTTATGCACTTTAGTTCGCATCATCTCGATAGATGGTGTTGTACCGTTCGCTGAATCGCGGTGTTAAGATTTTCCGCGGCTTCATAACGTTGCCTGTATATTGTAAATAAAACCACTCGTTCTGAGCTTGGCATTTGATTATATCGTAACTGCCTTGCAGGCTCCTCATACTTTTAGGGAATTTGTACACTATCCATAATAAAAAAAAAAAACAAAGTTATAACCTACGTAGTAATTTGTGTCCAAATTTGATCTTAGTTTATATTTAATATATCATAAAACTTGTTGACTCTGGCAATATGCCAGTCGGTGGCAAATTACTTCGGCCATATTTCACGGTATTTGGCTCGTCTAGTGTTACTAATGGGATCTACTTAGTTTTGATGTTAACGTCCTTAATCGACTACAAAAAAGGAAAAGATTCGCTGTTTCTTGGAGTCTTTTTAGGGTTCCGTATCTCAAAAGGAAAAAACGGAATCCTTATGGGATCTTATTGTCTGTCTGTCTGTCAAAGTATTTTAAGAGAAGGTATCGAGTTGAAATTAAAACCATGTACTCAAGTTTGCAATCCCTTGATGTGGTGAAGAAATTAATCGTATAAGCAAATGAAAAAAAAAAAATCGTCCGATAAGTCGCAAAAAAATATACCTCGATACTCTCAAGAGAATCAAAATTCTTAGGGTATTTGCCGAAATTTTAAATTTAGCATGAAGTAAGGTCTTATAGTACAAGTATAGGAATAAATCTGAAAACTAATTAAGGCAAGGTATTCCGCCTTTGTACATAGTTTTTTACTAGTGCATAAAGATTTAATAAATAAGCTGAAAATTTGTGTTTACGTCACAACAATAAAATATTTTTTCTATTCGGAAAATTCTTCTTACTGAAATAAAAAAATGGAAACTTTTCTGATATTTTCGAGTACTGTTTATAATTGGAATCAAAAGTATCCTATCAAGAGAAGACATTTGGGAATATTTTCAACTTTTACACGAACAAAACCGTTGTAAAAAGCTAGCAAATTACTAAATAAAATACCTTTATATACAAGAGACCGAATCGAAAATTCTCAAGACACTAGTTTGTCTTCTGATAGCTTTTATATTGGAACACGTGGAAGCTGCAGGAACAATCTATTGTGAAGACAAGACTGCTCTCAAACGTCCTCTAGGGAGATGCTCAATTTATTTTCTGACTTCAATACTGGTTGTATGAAACACAAATTGTGTCTCATAATTTTAAAGATAAATAGTTTTAGCACAGCACAAAACGCTTGTGAAGGAATATTACTTGTCCTTGTAATTATGTTTCGTTTCTATCTGTATCAGTTGTAGACGTCACTTGTTTTTTTGCCTATATTTTAGTATGTATGTATTTATGTATCTATCAAGTGTTCAGTGTGTACTTTGTTTTTCACCTATTTTTTAACTTGTTTTGTTACGCACCAAGTGCAAGCCCCACTTTATGTTCAGGCAATCTCTGTCCATCCCAGGTTGCCTGGAAGAAATCGCAGATAGCGATAAGGCCGCCCATTGTATGTTTTTATTTAAGTTTCAAAATTGTATAATCTTTTTATCTTGGTGTACAATAAAGTATATATAAATAAATAAATAATTTAATTTCATCCGAAGGACGTACAGTACAACGCGTTGCAAATAAAAATAGAATAGATTGCCATGTCACGTGATCTTGATTATACCACAAAGTATTAAAGACTTCGGCTGAAAATAAATAAACTACTGTCAAACTGTCAATCAAATATCAAATAAAACATGACAATTTGTCAAGTTTATTTCTCGGATTTTTGGGTCACACTGATAATTATAAAGGAGGCGTTTGCAGTCCCATGATACTGGGCATTATCTATACACCGTTAAATTTTGGTCGTTTTAATCCCGCGGAGGGTCGATTCAGTACATGAAATACCATCGATTTGTAAAGATATAATTAAAAAACAAAGTACTTTTTTTCTAAAAATCAAATTAATACCATACCACCAAAAAGATAAAAAATTAATACTGTTCCTCAAATTAGTACCATTCCTTCGCATATACGAAATTAATTTCTTTAAGTAAACATCAGCTGAGCGAGTTCAATGACTTGTAGGTAATTTTTAGTTGTAGCGCTAGCTGATATTTACTTACAAAAATCAATTTCGTACATATTTTAAATATTTAAAAATAGATTTTTTAAATATTTAAAATATGTACGAAATTGATGACATGGTCTAAAAATTATTGGAATCGATTCAGTTACTGATTCTGAACAAACTATATTCAGGTTTTGCATAATTATACTGAAAATTATGTTGTACATTTGTAGTTGATGTCAACATCCCTAAGAGAACTGTATTTCATTTGTTTTTCGATATTTCCAGACACCCTTAAGCCAAGCCAAACGTAAACTTACGACAACAGGGCACAAACTTAGACACTACGTACACGATACCAAATGGCACTTCTTTCTTTGTACTTTGAAACTTGGAAACAGTTTACGTGATTTATCACACCCTAATATTATAAAAGCAAAAGTTTTTATGTATGTCTACACGATAATAGTATAAAGTGCGTATGTATAGGGTGACTGGTAATTAGTGAAGATACTTAAACGCATGATTGTAGTCATGATAACAAACAACTTTTACTATGGGACCAAATCTGAAATCGCGAAAAAAATCAGCCAAGTTCAGTACATTTTAACCAGTTAGGCGAACACATATGTACGGACCAGCAGATTTTTTTCGCGATTTCAGGTTTGGTCCCATAGTAAAATTTGTTTGTTATCATGACTACAATCACGTGTTTAAGTATCGTTCACTAATTACCAGTCACTCTATATGTTTGTTTTTTTTTTAAATTTATGTAAAGCAGTGATTGACTGCGATTCCACTCACATCGCAATCAAGCCATCCAACTGAATGGATTTGTTTGCAACTTAGCACACGGATAGATCTTGTCCTAGATTATGACAGCATCACAGACTTTGGACGGTGAGCAATGGGTAGCTCGTCGTCCAGTCATCCGACAAGGACTAGCCTCCTTTGCCCAGTTATGATCGTTTCGTTTTGATTCTCTTACGTCGAACGCCTCGAGTCGGTCACGCCTCCGATTCCTTTGTTCTGACAATGTGGCTGAGCGTTGAGATGGCGTCAGTACAAAGGAATTAGGGGCGTGGCCAACTCGAGGCGTTCGACGCAAGAGAATCGAAATAGAACGTTCGTAACTTGGCTAGGCCTGCAGGCTTGAGTCGGAGGCGCATTCCCTGTCACGCACGCCTTAAAGAGAAATCAATAAAATTGACAGAGCCAGTTAAGGCTGATGTCTGCTAGGATGAGGTGGATTGTTCGAAGGAGTTACTATAGCTCTGGTAAAAAAATGGTAACTGAAAGAAAACTATAGAGTTTTAGTCAGTAGAAGCTCAATACTTTTTTAGTGTTTTTCTTTTTTTTCCACTTCAGGAAGGGAAAAAAAAAACCATTGTAAGAAAACCAAAAAAATATTATATTTAATTTTATTTGATATAAATTAGTGTTCCTTTTTTACACTGTAGCAAAGGAAGAGAAACATTGTAAGGAAGCGGGGATGTCTTAGAACCAAAAATTCGAAGACATCCGATCTGGACTGGTCCGCACTAGGTCCGCGTGATGGATTTTCTTTTTCTTATTATTGATAGGCTCGTGTTAGAACGCTATCTTATCCGGTTGGTAAGAGATGATGTGGCCGACGATGGGGCACGCTTGCATAGTAGTTTTTTTTTTTTATGGTGGGTAAAATCATCCAATGACAAATCCCGCCCTTGGGTGGGGCGGGAAATAGTGTTAGACTCTTACTGACTAAAAACCTACCCTTCCATTCATTGCCTTTGTCCCGGGGCCCGTGGTGACATTCTCACATAACCTTTGGCCCCAGTAGGCTTTGGCCCTGCTGGACCCCTACAGTTTGTTGACAACTGCTTGAGGCGCGCGGGAACAGTGCGCGCCGTAGACGACTTGAGCTCGGACCGGTCTGTTACCGGACGGACGGACAGACAGCGAGCTACCCATTGCCCACTATCCCCGAGCCCGCGCCTACGGTGGCCGGAAATCGGGATCGGAATCCCGGCGGCGGCGGCGGCGTGTGCGCATTTGCCTAATGCGGTCGGCCTCCTCCTTTGCTAGCATTACTGCTTCGCAAAAGGAGGCGACCGCCTGCCACTCCTCCTCGCTCCGGAGCATGGCTTGAACCAAGCCCCGGCGCGAGAGATCGCCGCCGATCGCCCCCACGAGGAGACGGCGATGCTCTTCCCAAGCGGGGCACACCTCGACTGTGTGCTCTACCGTGTCCTCCGGGCACGCTTGCATAGTATTAATATATTCACTCTTGACTGTTGTAGCTCTCCGAATCCAGCTGGAAATTCCACTCTGTAGCTGTACGCACAATGAGTGTATTCGCAAAAGGCTTACTTTACTTTTATTTACCAAGTGGATTACGTTTAATTCCCTCTCCTAGAGAGGAGGCCAGATTTCAGCTGAGGGAACAGTATACACCCCTATTTTTTAATTAGTGCACAAAAAAATTGGGCTCAATCAGTTCCCGTTACTGATCATATTTGTGTAGTCAAAAGTACAAAAAACGAAATCCCAAAATTGACCACAAAAATTTGTCATTATTGGTAAATTCATAATTGAATCATCATTCATAACAACTACTACTAGAAAATACTAAGCGCAGGGTTTTTCCAATAACCTGTACAATGTTTCCATAAATTGAGTGAGATTTTGGGATATAAACAAACGCTCATAACTTTGCTGTTTATGAATATTATGCATTGAGACTTTACTTAAATAATAACAAGACCTTTTCTAATAAGCCCTTCAAGTATTTGCCATAATTAAAAAATAGTGGTGTATAGCTGATTATGAATATAAACTAGCTTAATAAACTAGTGCGGTGCATCAGGTGGGATCGCAGTCAATTACTAGTTGAATCAATTAAATATAAGTATATATATATATATATGACGGCTCGTTCAGGATGGTTCGAGTTCTGGTCATCTACCAGATGGGCCTACGTGGGTATCGTGCAATGAATAAAAACGGTTAGGAACTGAATCAGTTTACTTCTCAATACATTTCGGTACAGTGCACTGTTATTAGGTAGGTACAAACAACAAAACGGACAGATTCAGAACGTCTTGACTCTGCGACGGCCTGGCTGAGAGTGTCCGCTGTACTCGGCGGATTCTCCCTCTCCAAGGTCGTAGCCAAAGCGGAAACGGCTGACTCTGTCTAGGCGCGCCACCTCTATTTCTTCTAGTCGCCACTAGATGGCGTGCCTTGTTTTGTTGTCAACAAATCAACGCCGGATCTATATATATACTTAACTAGTTTCTGCCAGCGCCTTCGCTCGTGTGATAGTCGGTTTTGTCCATACAAACTTTCACACCCCGTTTTATCCCCTTAGGGATGGAGTTTCGTTAAATCCGTTCTTAGTGGAAGTTTGAACCCTATAAGGAATCTATCTGCCAAATTTTAAGTTTGCAGGTGATATAGTTTCGGAGATTTCGTGATTAATCAGCTAGTGGTATTTCGCTTTTATTATATATATATTTGCACCCATATCAAGCCAAGGTAGATCTGCTCTAATAAAAGCCGTCTTCTGCAGTAAAACCTGTATATTTTTTTGAATAAACTTAAACCTATAAAAGCTTTTCAGAAAGAAAACAGTACAGTCTAGTTTTGGGTACATAATATAATGTCCCTTTCAAAATAACAACCCGAGCTAAGCACTTTAGGTACCCTTACAAAAGATCTGGCAAGTTTAAAATTCAAAATGATAAAATTTGCATTCATTATGACTAACAACGTTTTTTATTATTGTGTCTGGACAAGGAACATTTTAAAAAAAATACAACCATTTCATCTAGTAAGCCAGAAATGAAGTTTCTTTCATAATAAGGAAAAGAAACTAGTCTTCTCTTGTGAAAAGAGGCTTTATTCTTCTACCTAGCATTTTAATGAAAACATTTATAAAAAACCCATCAAGTGTGAGTCGAACTCGCGCACCGAGGATTCCGTACAAACACAAGTTTTTTTTTTTATGGTAGGTAAAATCATCCAATGACAAGTCCAGCCCTTGGGTGGAGCGGAAAGTAGTGTCAGACTCTTACTGACTAAAAACCTACCCCGTTCCATCGTTGCAACCTACCCCGTTCCATCGTTGCATACAAACACACGGTAAGGCTAGAGTGAGTAGGCTCTTAATAAACTAGTGCGCCTCACCATCAACGCTTGCATCACTGCTTACCATCAGGTGGGATCACAGTCAAGCACTAGTATACACCGTCAAATCTTGGTCGTTTTAATCCCCCGGAGGGTCGATTCGGTACATGAAACACTTTCGATTTGTGAAGATAAAAATGAAAAATGAAGTACCTTTTTTTCAAACTCGAATTAATTCACGCATGTACGAAATTATTTTTTTTAAGTAAACTTCAGCTGAGCAAGGCCAATGAACTGTAGATAGTTAGTACGCAACGACCGACAGCTACCTACAAAGTCATTGACTCGTTTACAACAGACAACAAAGTCATTACGTAAGGGTTTAATTTTTGCTAACTTAGGAAAGGACCCTTAAAAAGTATAAAAGTTCAGCTCCATTTTTTTCAACATTCTTGAGATGTTGATGAAAATGCTTGTCATTTGTCAACACTTTTCGCCATTAAAATGTGCTTTGAAAGAATTTAAAAATGTAATTTATGAGACATCAAGTTTTTTTTTTTATGGTAGGTAAAATAATCAGTAGGCAGTTTGAGATGTCAAGTCGTGTTTGCCTAAAAACCTCGTTTTACAAGCAACGTATTTTGGTTATTAGAAGAAAACCATTTTTTTTTAATCTAAATTAGGGAGCTTGGTCTCTATAATGACTATAAATATATTTGAAATTATAATTTGTTTCTTGTTAGGGTTCCGTAACCCAAAAGGAAAAAACGGAACCCTTAGAGAATCACTTTGTTGTCCATCTATCGTATTCGAGTTAAAATTAAAACTATATATTCAAGTCTGCGGTTCCTTGAAGCTGTGAAAAAATCAAACTTCTAAGTTAGCGAAAAAGAAAGTTTTTTTTTATTATTGATAGGTTCACGCTTGACCGCTATCTCACCTGATGGAAAGCGACGAAACGGTCGACGATGGAGCGCGCTTACCTAGAAGAAAACTATTCACTCTTGACTTAAAGATTCCCGGGAGATTTTCGGGATATTTTCGTTTATGAAGCAAAAAACGTATATTTCGACAATCAAAATTCATAGGATTCTTTTCGTTGACTTAGAACCCTGAAATTTGGCAAAAGCAAGGTAACACAGTTATAGGAATAAATCTGATAACCGTAAATTTATTGTTACGTCAAGAAAAAACACTATTTTTGCGATTCAGAAAAATTTATTTATTTATTATTTTAATTCTATGATAAACTATTTACATTATATAAAATACTAATTAAAACTATATATACACTTAAACCTACTCCTAACTAAAAAATGGCGTCATAAAACTCGTCCGCATCGCTGTCGACTGGAAGTGTGCCCAAAAGGCTGGCGGCGTTGCCACGTTGAATGGCAATGCTTAATCTCTGACCGAGGTAAAAGCCAGCCCTTGGGTCACGCGAAGTGTCAACAATTTATTATTACTTTATTGCACAATAAAAATAAAAATAAATATACATGACAGAGGACTCCATTCCTTCTCAAAGAACACCAGGTAATAACGCATTATTTTACTCAATCTCTTCGCACTACGCACACTAACCTAACACTAATCAGACAAACCACCTCTTTAGATAAAATCAGCAAACAGGTGTATAATAAAAAAAAAGGAATTAAAAAGAATCCGCCAAGAAAACACAACAGCGAACATCTTCAATACAAACTTGCCAAGCTTGGCCGACTTGGCAATTAATGCCTGCCAAGTGGCGGGCAGATTGCCAAGTATTGCCAAGTAGAGAAGTCTCTTTACCGCTTGTAAGTTGTACGTAAGCGTGAAGTTTGCGCTTGTGGGAATTAAACCTATATTTCGGTATTGTGGTGTCTGGAACGGCGATAATGTACGGCATAGAGACTTTTATTTGATACTAGTATTTGTCAGCGGCTTTGTTCGTGAAAAAGTACAAAATATATTATGTTACTCAATACTTAATAAAGTAACATTCTATTGCATAGCATCAGCCTTATAATGTTCCCACTGTTGGGACTCAGGCCTCCTCTCTAGGAGAGGGAATGAGCTGTAATCCATCACGCGGGCCTAGTGAGGGTTGGTGGATGTCACATGTCGTCAAATTTTTGGTTCTAAGACATGCCGGTTTCCTCACGATGTTTTCCTTCACCGTGAAGTCACCGTTCTCAAACGAGAGAATTTTTTAAATAGGTCGAGTAGTTTTGAAGTTAAATCATTACAAATTTAAAACTTTAGAATAGAATAGAAAAACTTTTATTCGAGACAGACATAGTACAACTGTTACAAACACAAACCACAGTACAAAACAAAAGTACAGAATACGCTGAGCGTGCCGACACCGAAAGGGCCACCTCATCAGCATTTGCAGGGTGTCAGACACCCAGCTTCTATATATTATTGTATAATCTGTCTATTTTCTTTGATGGTTTAAAGAAATAATGAATCTTTTTTTCTTTTTCTTCATTTTCTGTTGTGGTAGCCTACAGGTGAATTTTAAGGCATAGCTTTTATATTTATCATTTATCATATAAACTTATTTCGTATAATAAAATAGAAGGCGAAGGCGGGAGCGGAGTTCTGTGTTTTTAACTAGGCAGCTTTATCAGATTAGACTGAATAGGTGTTATATTTTATAATTATCTTTCGAGTTGTGTGTAAAAAAAAAAGAAGGTAAAGAGGTAAAATAGTTCTGAGTTTACACGTAGATGGATGGAGAGGAAAAGGGAGGTCAATAAAGAGATGGATGGATTGTGTGAGGAGTGATATGAAAGAAAAGGGAGTTAGTGACAGTGTGACGGGTAAAAGGACAGAGTGGAAGAAAAAAACGTGTTGCGCCGACCCCAAGCAATATGAGATAAGGGCAGGAAGAAGAAGAGCTTTCGAGTTGTATATCTAACGATTTTACATTCAATGAATGTTATGCTTATAAAAATTAGTTACATTAAAATTATATAAATCGTTTATTATACTAACTGATTGTTTTATAAAATAAAAATATAAATTCAGTTGTTATATCTTTTATTATTAGAGATTTTATAATTATATCATAATATGATTAAATTCAGGTAATATTTTGTATCTATAGATTGCCGATACTAAACGTACCTATAGCATAATGGTTCCAGTTTTAATCTCTCCATTTTAACGAGAAATTGCTTCAAACTTTACCTCTTGCCTCTGGAGACCTAAGGCGTGTTTCAAACTACTAAGTACCTACACCCGACATTCGGGTCTAGGGCTAATTAAAATGACCAGCCTTTACCCTAAAACAATCTTGGGTAATGACTTATTACAAGCATGTGGGTCGGTACTTATAATTCTCTTGACCGTATGCCAACCTCAAGGGAAATTAACCAAGAACTCAGAACGCAGATTATAGTGCACAAGTGCGTAAAAAGTCCGAAGTTCACTGCTGGACTTTCATCGTATGCTCCCCCATGTGCTACTTGCTATCCACACAATGGTGACCCAAGCGTCACCGTTTCTTTCCACTGAATCGTACCTTTCGGAATACTAATTTCCGGGGAGATTTCCTCTGTTGGGAATCCAACCCAAAAGATCCATGACGAGGTGTGCACGCGCAGGCGGCGTGCACATACGTCATCGGCAGCGGGGAAGAAGAGACGCGGGCGAGAACACAGGCGGTCCGGTGCACCACAGATACCCGCTTCCACGGATAGCTGCGCGACATACGACCTCTCGATTTCATTTATTTATCGTTTGTCCGGGACAATTGTAATTTGGAATCTTTGACGAGCGGCAATATACCAACGCTCATTGAAATACAGTCCACTCATTTCCACCCCAACATTTACACCCTCTCGAGGTTGTAGCAATTAAAAAACAGACTTTGGCAGGCACATATACCTCGTGTCACCATAACGATTGCTTCTGTGCGTCTCGCATCCATCGAACTCCTGTGACGGATTGTATCTCTCTTAGTCTGGTCTACATCCTAGGTATGTTATGACAAAGCAAACGCTACCAGCACAGAGCTAGAGTTTATTCGAACTCGCAAACCTCATCATGCCCTGAACGTAAATACATGCATATACACGGATAAATTCCAGCTGAGCGAGTCCAATGACCTGTAGGTAGTTAGTACGCAACAACCGACAACTACCTACAGGTCATTGGACAACTGGTATTTACTTAAAAACATATTTTGTACATGCGTATATTAATTCGAGTTTTAGAAAAAGGTACTTTATTTTTTTTTTATCTTTACATATCGATGGTGTTTTATGTACCGGATTGATCCTCCACGGTATTAAAGCCGTGTATACTCCATCGAGAGACGGTGGTGGAGAAAAAAATATTATTACCAGTATGTATATTATGAAGTGGACTTAATTTTCCGAACCCTAAACAAAGGAAATAAGCTTGAAAAACAAGCGTTTACATTTTCCCTTTTTATAGGATTCCATTTCAATATCGCGTGGCATAACTTAATTGCAAATAACAGGAAACTGGTCAGAAAAACCAGCAAACACACTGAATAAAATACCTCGTGCGTATACACAGTTCTTTCGCACAAAAAATTTCAATTCGCAGCTTCGAGCTTTTAGCATTAAAAGGCCTGCTGAAAACTTTGAAACCTGAACAGTTCACATTTCAAATTGTTAATCAAACATTCCTGAAATACCAGTTTTAACTGCTGCAGCCGTTTGAATTACAAGTCTGTTATTTTGTTACTTTTACTGTAAATTCTCATTTCTTTTGACTTTGCACAGTTTGTTCATAATCATTCAACCTTAAAATGTTACCACTACTGGGACCGTAGGCGCGGGCTGGCGGAAGCGGGCAATGGGTAGCTCGCTGTCTTTCCGTCCGGTAACAGACCGGTCCGAGCTCAAAGCGTCTACGGCGCGCACTGTTCTCGCGTGCCTCAAGGAGTTGTCAGCAAACTATAGGGGCCCAGCAGGGCCGAAGCCTACTGGGGCCAAAGGTTATGTGAAAATGTCACCTGGGGCCCTGGGACAAAGGCAATCATTTAAGAAGATTGAATGGGCCGTTATCCACTACGTACCTAATCCAATGCGGAACGGTAGGTTAATATAACATGTCTTCATATTTTGGTTCTAGAATGTACACTGAATGTAGGTCAAATAGGATTGGGCAGGTCACATCAGTCGCATGCACGGAGACCACACAGTGGGTACCTGCAGGAAGAAAGCGTTGTCGAGTCCGGCCTTGAAAGAGGTGGCGGAATGATCTGGACACGTACCGAGAGGACTGGTTCAAGATGGCACGGGAGAAGAAGGTTTGGAAAGACTTGGGGGAGGCCTTTGCCCAGCCGTGGGACAGTAAGGGCTAATAAAAAAAATGTACCAATTTACTCACAATGTTTTCTTTCACTGTTTGAGAGCTTCTTCTTCATAGTCGTGAACTCTTGACAGAGTGGTCGTGGTCATGGGTCGGTCGAGTCCTGAGCCACCACTTCTCTCGCATATGACGCCATGCAGCTTTGTGTTTGGCTGCTTTGGCGTTTACATTAACGCTGCAGTGTGTCATCGATTTGATGAGGTCCGTCCACCGTGTTGGAGAGCGTCCATGTGATCTCAGAAAGAAATCTCTTATGAAATTAATTTCGTACATGCGTAAAACACTTTGTGTTTTTAATTGTATCTTTACAAATCGATAGTGTTTCATGTACCGAATCGACCCTCCACGGGATTAAAACGATCAAAATTTAACGGAGTATATATATTTATTTATTTATATTGTTGGATCACTAATTCAACATCACTGACTTTATCCACACAGCACTTTTATTTCCTTGACTTGCCCTTTCTAAAATCGACAACCGACTACTCTCGTGGGTGCGAACACCCGCTATTAATAAAAGTGAGGACCGGATCTACCGCCATCTTGGCAAAAACAGTTAACTATTTATTCAAGTCAGTCGAGAATTATTTAATGCACCACTTTAAATGTAAAATCGTCATTTGACAAAACGAATATCAAAACTAACGCCATATAGACGACAGTTATTTTTTTTTTTTTTAATCTAAATTAGGGAGCTTGGTCACTATAATGACTATGACGCTCCATCAAAGCCAGACTTTGAATTTTAACTTATTTAAAATGATTATAATATATTTTATATAAAATTATTGCCTCGTCTGACGTAGGTTTCGATAGAATACTGTTGCAGATACCGATATCTAACAAATTTAAAGTACTAAACAAATTTCTCCTGAGGCTTTCACCCCGCTCACATTCCACCAGAATATGATGTACGTCCTCGATAATTGCGCATTTTTCGCAGTTAGGCGAAGATGTGATGCCCATAAGGAACGTAAACTTCCTCGATGGAATATGACCAGAGCGAAGCCTCATGGCAGTAACAATGTCTTTTCTGTTGAGTGTATAGTTTTCTATCCAAGGTATAGTTAAAGGTTCTGGTTGGATGGTGTTGTACCAGATACCTTTCTCTCTTGATCTTTCATCATGATATTGTTTCCACAATTCATGACAATGTTTTTTAATTAGACAAAAGTTGTCTGTGAAAATTGGATCTACATTTAACGGAATTCCCTCAACAAAGGCTCGCTTTGCAACCGAATCTACCATTTCATTGCCCTGAATCCCGATGTGTGACGGAATCCACTGCAGTATTACTGATTTAAAATTTTGTTGAAGTTCCAGTATCTGGTTAATTATTGTGTACGCTATCGGTGTCCCTCGAAATGACGAGGTACAACGAGCCACATGTTGTAAAGCACTCTTGGAGTCAGTTAGTATTACAAAGTTATTGTGATTTATAGATTGGGCATATGATATAGCTTCACTGATTGCCAATAGTTCAATATACATTATAGACGCATTCGAATCAATACTAAAGCTCATAGATGTATTTTGTTGTGGGTCATAAAAAGCTACACCGGAATTGTTATTTTCTTTAGAACCATCTGTAAATATTTGATAAAAATGTGTGTATTTAGCGCTTAAATGTTGACCACATAAAACATTCAAAATTGGTGGTTGAAATCGTTTTTTTGCCTGATTAACTCCACTTATGTTAAAGTTAATATTTTTAGTTAAATCTATGTAACTGACCCAATAGTGATAATCAAACATCTCCAAATTCTGACTGCAGTGAACTCGTACGTCTTTAAGGTATTCATGGCTTAAAATTAATAAAGGTTTATTTCTCCGTTTCCAAAGAATCAAGTGAGGTAAAAAATCATCCAACAAGTTAACAATCGCACAACTACTTAATAACGACTTACACTTTAAATAAAATTTACCGGCTAAATAATTTCTACGAATAAATAAAGGTTGAAGACTTAATTCACTATTCATGACATGGATGGGTGTAGATTTTATAAAGCTGCCAATAATCCTCATTGCTTGATTTTGGACTTTATCAAGTTTATACAAGTTTGAGTAACAACTGTCTCCATATAAAAAGCTAGCGTAGTCCATGCGACTTCGAATAAGGGATATATATGCAATTCTTAAGTGTTTCGGATGAACCCCCCAGTTAGAGCCGGATAAAACTTTGAGAACATTGAGGAATCTGGCAGTTTTTTCACGGGTTTCATTTATGTGTTTGGCCCATCTTAGAGAACGATCCAGCCAAAGGCCTAAATATTTTACATTTTCTACTACCTGTAAGACTGAATTATTAATATTAAGACTAACCGTTTCATTATTTTTACCTTTTTTAAATATACAAGTTTTTGTTTTTGTTGTTGAAATTTCTAATCCAATATCTGCTAAGAGTTTGACAAGTAAGTTCAGTGACTCCTGTAAGTAATAACTAGATTGACCTACTCTACGTTCAATAGAATAAACAACAAAGTCATCTGCGTATTGTGAAATATGGACATGATCGTTGCTTATTTTTTTACATAAATCTATAGTAGCTACATTAAATAGTAACGGAGAGAGAGGGTCGCCTTGTGCTAAACCTTTTCCCGTATATCTTACTATACTTGTACTTAAATTATTTAAGTCTTTAATATTTAAATGTCTCTCACGAAGAAACTCCCAGAGGTATAAACAAATCTTGTTCCCTACACCCAACCGATCCAAATTAAGCAATAACCGAGTTATATCTATATTATTGTACGCATTATCGACGTCTATGAAACAACCGACCGCGACACAATTGGTACAGAAACCTTTCTGTATCCTAGTGACCAATAGACTTAAATTATCATAACAAGATCTACATTTTCTAAAACCTAACATAGTATCCGCAAATAAACCTTTACTTTCAAAATACCATTCTAATCTCTTTTGAATAATTGAATGAAAGATTTTACATATGCACGAAATAAGTGAAATAGGTCTAAGCGATGACACCATGTTATTGTCTCTTCCAGGCTTAGGAATAGGGATAACACCTATTTCTCGCCATTGTTTTGGTACAAGCCCTTGAGAAAGAAACGAATTGTACAAGTATAATAATATTGTTTTAGCATTATCTGGGAGATATTTAATCATAGAAAATGAAATTTCATCGTTTCCTGGACAGGTATCTTTGGATTTAATACTTTTATTAAGTTCTACTAACGTTATTTGAGATTCTAATTTGGAATTATGGGAATTAAATATTGGTTGACAAACAGGTACATAATCAGGTGTCAGATTATGTAACAGCTGACTAGCTTTATCATTATCAATAAAATGACTGCGAATTTTATAACCTTTTAACCATTTCATTTTTCGCCAAAGGTCATTAATAGAGGTATTCTCATCCAAAGAAGAACAAAGTTCTCGCCAGGAATCATTTTGTGCACATCTTAGAAGTCTTTGAGATTCTTTTACTTTATTTTGCAATAATATAAAATTTGTAGGGGTCGGGTTACGCCTAAATGCAGCCAGAGCCAAACGTCGCAATGCCACCGATTTTGAAAGTTCTGCATTCCAATAAGGTTTTGGATTAAACTTACTACTAGGATTTAAGCATATCTTGATATCAGGAATCAATTTATCAGAGGCCATTTTCAGATGATCCAAAAAATTATTGTAAGTACTTTGGAGGTCGTCGGTAATAGGAAACGTATTAAAAATATTTTGTAAAAAATCTGAATACTTGTTCCAATCAACATTTTTGAAATTTTTCTTTTTAAAATAAGATCGTTTAGAGCTGTAAGAGGTAGAAATTTTGATGACAATATGATCACTATTTAATGTTTCATTTGTGACCCTCCAGTCAAATCTTAATGATATGTCTGACGTCACCATAGTAATGTCGGGTGAAGATTGTCTCAAGTTACCATTAACTAATTGTAACCGCGTTGGGCTACCATCATTTAGGACTACGTAATCGTAGTCAATCACGGAATCCAGAATCTGATTGCCCCTTGCGTCTATTTTATGTGACCAGTTAGTATGATGACCATTAAAATCACCTAAGATCATGGTCTTCCCGCTACCAAGAGAAAATAAATAATCCCAGATATTACGATTTGTGTGAATTTCTGGCGGGCAATAGATGGCAATAATGTTTTGAATTTCATCACAGTTGAACAATTTAACTTTAACTATTTCTAGCCCCGAGTTGTTATTGGCTAAAGGGACCCTCACTGCCTGTATCGACTTATGTGTTACGACCGCTACACCGCCATAAGAAAGGTCCCTATCCTCACGAAAAATATTATAATTACTAATATGTAAAGGTGTATCCTGATCAAGCCATGTTTCACTAATTGCTGCTATATGTACATGTTCTCGGTTTAGTAACTGTTCAAGTAATTTTAATTTAGGTTTAAGACTGCGAGCATTCCATTGTATCAAGATTAAATCAATATTAGTCTTTGTGTGATTAACCATTATCACTCAAAAACATTTTAACTATCATTGGTAAGTCTGGCAAAAGGTTAGAAAAGAGTGAGGTAAACCAATCAATACAAATCTTAATAATGGCTTTGACCTTAACGATTATACTATCCTTCTTTTCTTTAATGAAGTCCTTAATCCTTTGTATAACTTCGCTAAATGACCATGTTTTCCAATGTGCCTGCTCCATATTTTCTGACCGCGACGTCTGACCAGCAGTGCTATCAGCTCCTTTTTCTGAATCTGAAGTCTCCAGATCTACAATTACATTCTTTGCTATTTTATAAGGCACTTTCTTCTTCTTGATACTTTTCTTTTTGTTTTTTGTCTTGTTTAAACCTGCGGGAATATACCTATCGATTGTTTCAATGTAAACTTCTTGCAAAGAAGATATAGAATCTTTCTGAGTTCTTTCGACTGCCGGAGTACTTCTACATTCTAGGATAGGGCTTGGATCACGTAGAACACCTGATGCAGGGAGAGAGGGAGACTCCCAATACTTTGATAAGGCTTGTTGGTACGTGTAATTGTGTTCTGACATCAATTCCCTGATGTGTTTTTCTTTTTTATATATAGGGCATTGTTTTGACATTGCCACATGATTGCCTGAGCAATTAGGGCACTTGAATATAGTTGTATCACAAGTATAATGATAGTTAGAACACTTTGGGCATACTGTTTTATTTGTTGGACACATTTTAGAAATATGCCCAAATCTCCAGCATTTGGAACATTGCGTTACAGGGAACGTATACGGTTCAACTCTTATTTTTAACTCAAAAAGACATACATGTGTAGGTAAGGAAGATCCTTTGAAAGCTATTCTGAAAGTTTCACTTTGAACCCATTCATCTCCATCTTTTTTATTGAGACGTTTAGCAGATACAATTTCCTTCTCACAATTCATAAAATTTACGAGTTCTTCTTCGGATAAGCCCAACTCGATATCTCTAATAATTCCGTACGATAGACCAACCTCCCAGGTTTTTTGTATTCGCCAACCGAGGTCACTAAATACCGGACAACAAAGAAATTTTTCTGCACTATTTTTCTTAGTAAACGTAACCAACAACTTGTATGGATTTATATATTTAATTTTGTCAATGTCCATCATCTCATTTTGTTTTAGTAATTTTGCAAGTGCAAATTGTTTGGGTATCTTTTCTTTAGACGTTACAGTAACTTGTATTGCTGGTTCCACAGACGTATCCTTGCTAAGTTTTACCTTCTTCTTTGAGTATTTACTTACAGTTTGCCAACATTCTTGATTATTCTCAGATCTTGGACGTTTTCCTGCTGATATTATTGAATTCATCTCTACGTTATTCAGTTGTGTTTGGTCATCTAATGTATGAATGTCTAAGTTTGCATCGAAACTCTCATATTGATTTTGATCACTATCCATCAAAAAGCGTGTAAATACACTCGCGACACGATACAGTCCAGCGCGAGCGCATGCCGATAGTTAAACCGGTTTTTGTACAATTTTATAATTATTTTATATTAATATTTGAGATTTAAATACACTGACGTATTGTGACGTTAGATGTCAAGTGTATATTGTTCGACAGTTATTTCTAACTTTAAAATATCAGCTGTCACACACGACAACAAGTGTCATTGTCATTTGAAAACCTTATCCAAACAATAAGATTCCAACAATATATACTTTATTGTACACCAAGATAAAAAGATTATACATTTTTGAGACTTAAATAAAAACATACAATGGGCGGCCTTATCGCTATCTGCGATCTCTTCCAGGCAACCTGGGATGGAAAGAGATTGCCTGGACATAAAGTGGGGTTGCACTTGGTGCGTAACAAAAAAAAATTTAAACAAATAAGTGAAAAAACAAAGTACATACTTAAAACTAGATAGATGCATAAACACATATATTTATTTTTAAACTAAAATACGCCTAAATCAGTTTTCTTCGACAATATCCATCTAAACAAGATCATTTGGTATTCAAAGCAATTCTGGTCAATCTAACTTGTTGATAGCTTGGCTTTCTGCCAACCCTATAAACGTTTGTAGGACGTTGATAGTGGAACATGGTAAGCTTCCGTTGGAATTGGAGCAGGGACCGACTTGAGGAGGTTGAAATTGGGAATGGGAATAAAAGGTTACCAATTCAAACATGTAGGTAAAGTGCCAAGATTTTTTTTTATTTTGTTTTACTTTATATTTTTACATTTTAAGAAAGCTTACAGACTAATAACATTATAACTACACTAATAAATAACTAAATTGCTAATTATAAGCTTCCACAGATAGTGACAAAATTGTTGCTCCCAGTGTTAAGATGAAACAACAGCTCAAACTGTTAATCATTTTAAATAAACATTAACAATATTTATCTACATTTATAAACAGAGGTCGGAGTAGGTAGATTGATTTTATATACTTGCGTCAAGATATTATAATATGGACATGTCATTTTATCCATAATGTGCGGGAAGTACCGGAAAAAGTTCCGGGATTGGAATTATGGACTAAAATAAAATAAAGCGTCATACTGTCAAGCGTCATTCCTAATTCAACAGTAAGGGACAAAATACGGTGTAACTATTCCAAGGTATTTTTGTATAAAATAAAATACTGATTTCTTACACCATTAGCTAACACTGGCAGCGTAGATTGATATTATTAATACGTTTTTCACCTTAAACACAAATTCTTGCTAATTTCAAAATTCCGGAACAAATATCACAATAAATATGAAGGTCCGGTATTTTGGAGGCATATCCACATTATTCTCTACAACCGTAGAGGCCCAGCCTGCTAGCTGCAGGCGGGCAGGGTCGAAGCCTACTTGGGTCATGGATCAGCTTCTGAAAGGAAGGCCCGACCCCGGCACAATGGGCAACGAAAGAACGGGGTAGGTTTTTAGTCAGTAAGAGTCTGACACTATTTACCGCTCGGGCGGGATTTGTCATTGGATGATTTTACTTACCATAAAAATAAAACCGCTGATTTTAAAGATCTGAAACTTGCAGGATATTGTCTTTGTATGACGTAGGCATCTAATATGAAAGGATTTTTCGAAATTCACCCCCTAAGAGGATGAAATGGGGGTCTAAAGTTTGTATGAAGAAATCTACTTTTAAGCGGGCGAAGACGCTGCAGAAGCTAGTCTAGGATACACGGACTTATTACAGAATTCTGGTTATTACCTGCCGTCCGGTTTTATCATCAGATCAGTTGTATGTATCCCTTCCTCTTCTTCCTTCAGTCACTCACCGACTACATGTATAAACAAAACAATTTTACTTGTTACGACAGTTCTGCTATGATTTTTGAAGAGTTCCGTTCTATATCTTCGGATTTCGTTATCAAATCAAAACAAAATTTCTATACAAACAACTCGGGAGTATAATCTTTAAATCAAAACAAAAAATTTCAAAATCGGTTAACAATTGACCGAGATATCGACGAGCAGACATATACAAACGACGGTTCTGGTATGATTTTTTGAAGAGTTTCGTCCTATATCTTCGAAGTTCATCATCAGATCAAGATCGGTTAAAAATAGTGCGCTTCACCATCAACGATTGCATCACTGCTTATCATCAGGTTGGATCGCAGTCAAGCACTAGTTTCATTTAAATTTAACTCCTCCAGGTTAAATTTAAATGAAACTAGCACCTAGCACAAACACGTATAATCGTAATGCATATTTTCTGAGAGCAAGTGGTAGTTTTAACAAAATTTCTTGTCAACCCAGCATTGGCCTTTTTTGCAGCTATGCGAGCACAGTCAGGAAGCGGTTAACAAAATCATTTTTTGTATAAAAAGCACCTACCTGCACTAAATCCATAATAATATATCTTTTACATAATAAATGAACAGCGTAAAACTTTGCTCATTATAAGATTACGATTTTCATTAAACCCAGGTTTGTAATACAATGGCTTACTCCTAGATTAACTTGAGAAATCGCAAAGTCTGAAGACTCAGAATTGTTTCCTACAACGGTCCAATTTAGAGGAACGTTAGATTTTTGGGGTTTCGAAGTCAGCGAAGACAGTTTCTCAAGTCGTATAATGAAATGAGAATTACATTCAGGATCGCTTACTATACCTTTGTAAACCAAACGAAGTGAGAAATAGTTTATCAATACACTTACTCGAAAACCCGCCTTAATCCCACCGGTTTGAGGTACGCATTTGACTGTTTTCCGCACTAGTGCAGAAAAGTGCGCGTGTTCGCCTTCAACACAATTTTATTACATTTGTCGTATCAAGCTGGGTGAGCGTCGACCCCCACGGCAATCATATTTCTTTCTATACTTCTCAAATAACAACACTAACATAATTTAACAAGACACATTTAAACACCATCGTAAATTATTTTCCAACACTTTGATCACATTACCGCGAAACATAATTTATAATTAATCGCAGACAGCTCAAACGTATTATGTATTTTTGGAACAAACTTTCATTAGTACCAGTAAATTTAACTTGAATTACGATCGTGGCCAGCGAAACTTTTTGGTATTAATTAGGCGTTATACGGTTTTAATTACTATCCAAGTCTTAGATTGTAAGCATCGGATTGCAAGTGAAAAAACTTGATGCTTTTGTTGTAGTCAAGTATCGTTTGGATCCTTAATTAAGGTTCCGTACCCGGTGGCAGAAACAGCCTCCTTAGACAAGTTACAACCGTTTCGTTTCAATTCTCTCGCGTCGAACGCCTCGAGTTGGCCACGCCTCCGATTCCTTTGTTTTGATGTCAACACAACGCTCAGTCACGATGTCAGAACAAAGGAATCAGAGGCATGGCCGACTCGAGGCGCTCAACGCAAGAGAATCGAAGGTCGTAACTTGGCTAGGGGGGCAGAACAGAAATGTTCTGGAGTGGTGACCGTGTATCGGAAGACGCAGCATTGGAAGGCCTCCTACAAGGTGAACCGGTGACCTGGTCAGGGTTGTGGTAATCCGACGGATGCAAGACGCACAGTTTTGTTCAAGGGCAGATATAATGACTTTCGATGATTTTAAATTCAATATCACATCTAAACCTTATGCCTGTTTTAGAAAAATATATGTTAAACTAGACTATGATTACCTACCTAACAATTTTAAATACAAATACTTCCATTTTTTTTTTTCATAGAGCTTGATGTAATTCCGGACCAAGCGTTTCGCCTTGTCGTTTATACATCAAAGGACTAGAGCAATTTGCCTGCTGCAGTCTTCTCATTTATAACTTAGTTGTCTTCAAGGCTAGAGTGAGTAGGCTCTTAATAAACTAGTGCGCCTCACCATCAACGATTACATCACTGCTTAACATCAGGTGGGATCGCAGTCAAGCGCTACTTTATTAAAAATAATTAATCCACGACTTATTTTTAAGGATTCATCAGGATATTAAATATGGCAATTTATCAAATCATTTGCCTGGATTCTTCTTTTGTTTAGTTTTAATTAGAAGTAACGTTCACTTGACGAATTAACTTCTGCGATAACTTTTAGTTACCTCAATTACTGAGTTTCTCACAAAGGGAAATTGATAAAGTTTTATGATCATGGTTTGGTGTGAGTCGGCCTGTGTTTTGCCAAGAATTTAAGTTTGATTTCTTGAAATAAATAATCATTTCATGTCAATTAGAAGACAAGGTTTTGACAAAATAGTCAGTCATATATATCGAAATTACGTCGCCTACTAAGAGTTAGTATACATGTAGATGGTTCCGTATCTCACAAGGAAAAAATGGAAGCCTTATAGGATCGTCCGGTAACCGACCGGACCGAGCCCAAGTCGTCGACAGCGCGTTCTGTTCCCGCGCGCCTCAAGGAGCTGTCAGCAAACCGTAGAGGCCCAGCCTGCTAACAGCAGGCAGGCAGGGTCGAACCCTGCTTGGATCATGGGTCAGCTTCCGAAAGTAAGGTCCGGCCCCGGCACGATAGGCAACGAAGGAACGGGATAGGTTTTTAGTCAGTAAGAGTCTGACACTACTTCCCGCTCCGCCTAAGGGCGGGATTTATCATTGGATGATTTTACCCACCATAAAAAAACCCAAGGATCACTTTGTTGTCCGTCAGTCTGTCTGTCACTTCATCTCAAGAACGCGTGAAGGTATCGAGTTGAAATTAAAACTATACATATATTCAAGTCAGCGGTCCCTTGAAGCTGTGAAAAATCAAATTTCTAAGTTAACGGAAAAAAAAGTCGAGAAGGCCGCGTTGCCGTCGCGTGGTACTTTGTAGCTGATTTGTAGGTGCCCTAAATTATTTTCTAGGGGTAGTTTTGTAAAATGAATAATGAAAACTTTTCATTTACTTCAGTTACTATTTATGCTAAGAATATTTGGATCAAGGATTTTTTTAGCATAGAAACGAAGTAAGTTCGTTTCTATGCTTTCTCACCTCCATAAAATAAACTAAATCATTAAAGGAAGTCTTTTGTAAAATCTCATGATACTAATCTCACAATCCAGTTTGGGCTGTGCGTTGATATGTCAGTTTCTCCTTTAACATCTTCTTCTTCTTATACACCGTTAAATTTTGATCCGTGATCGGATTTTCGAGGAGGGTCGATTCGGTACATGAAACACTATCGATTTGTAAAGATAAAATTGAAAAATAAAGTACTTTTTTTTAACTCGAATTAATTTACTCATTTACGAAATTAATTTCTTGAGATAAACTTCAGCTGGGCGATTCCAGTGACCTTACAAGGTCATTGACTCGTTTACTTAAAGAAATTAATTTTGTACATGCGTATATTTATTGGAGTTTTAGATAAAAAGTACTTTATTCTTTTATTTTATTTTTAGAAATCGTTAGTGTTTCATGTACAGAATCGACCCTCTACGGGATTAAAACGATCAAAATTTTACGACGTATATAAAAATGAATAGCTGTTCGTTAGTCTCGCTAAAACTCAAGGTTGGCTGGACCGATTTCGCTAATTTTAGTCTTGAAAAATTTGTGATAATTCAGGGATGAAAAAATTCGAGAAAAAAATCTGTTATCACCATATTTAAAGACAATAAGGCGGTACGAAGTTTACTGGGTCAGCTACTATCTTATATGTATACTCGTATATAAAAACGATTAGCTGTTCATTAGTCTCGCTAAAACTCGAGAACGGCTAGACCTATTTGGCCAATTTTGGTCTTAAAATATTCTTGGAACTCTAAGGAAGGTTTCAACGATGAGAAAATATAGGAAAATTCACGAAAAAATAAATCCGATTATTAGGCATTGCGAAGATTGCCGGATCAGCTAGTAATTATATAAATTCATGTGCAAATAATACGTATGTATGTTGTTTATAATGGGCAATATATTTACACAACGATTTTACCCCTCGAACAAAATAACAATCGTGATATCAATTCTCGTTGCCTCAGCAATAAAATATCAATTTCGTTGAATTTATGACTCCAACGAAAGTAGAAGGAGTGGGTCTTAGAATTATTGTTGTACGAAATTGATTTATATTTTGTTATGTAACTTAAATTTGCTTACAGCAGTGGTTTTTTTTTTTTTGTTAGGTAAAATCATCCAATGACAAATCCCGCCCTTGGGTGGGGCGGGAAATAGTGTCAGACTCTTACTGACTAAAAACCTACCCTTCCATTCATTGCCTTTGTCCCGGGGCCCGTGGTGACATTCTCACATAACCTTTGGCCCCAGTAGGCTTCGGCCCTGCTGGACCCCTACAGTTTGCTGACAACTTATTCGTCCCCGATAGTAGTTTGCAAAGTCGCAGGGCGAATAGAGTCTGTCGGACGGAATCCTCTGGTGTGGTGTTGGTAAACCGACAGTATCACTTTTTTGGCCCAATCTTATAAAATAAAATTAATAAAATACTGAACATCTATCCACTTACCTCACGGGAATGTAGAGTACTCACAGATAAATGGCTCCATACCTTAACCTATGATAAGTTGGAGAACCTAATAAAGAACTAAAATCTAAAAACCAAAAGAAACCTACCTCTAAATTTAAATATATTTTTCCTTGATTCCCTATACCTTCCATAATTATTCACAATCAGACAACACACACATACACACTGTAATAACACCCACACCACACACATTCAGACACCACACACACTTACAAACACACCCTTATCCATACCACATACACATACCACATACCATGATAGAAGAACTGGAATTTTACTAATACTATTTCTTATGCTTTTTTGTTGTCATAATGGTTGTTAAACTTTTAAGATATCATTGTTTGTTGTCTTTTTTTTGTATATAACTTCCATAAATTAAGCTGGAACGCCGAAGTCTATCCTCTAGGAGGTGGGCGCTAATGGCCGCGACACAGTTTTATTTTAAAACTAATGTAGCTGTTAACGAGCAATATATATTGTAAAAATTGTTATGTTCCAATAAATACATTTATTATTATATTATTATTAACTCCTTGAGGCGCGCGGGAACATTGCGCGCCGTAGACGACTTGAGCTCGGACCGGTCTGTTACCGGACGGACGGACAGCGAGCTACCCATTGCCCACCGTCCGTGAGCCGGTCGATTGGTAAAGCTTCGACTTACGAGTATTTTTTTTTCTTAATTTATTTTTGGGTTTTTATCTGACCACATATTATTATGTCAACCCCATCGTACCTTTTAACATTAATAATCTCATCACATAAACCCCTATTTTTTAATTAGTGCACAAAAAAATGGGGCTCAATGAGTACCCGTTACTGATCATATTTGTGTAGTCAAAAGTACAAAAAACGAAATCCCAAAATTGTCCACAAAAATTTGTCATTATTGGTAAATTCATAATTCATCTTAGTTATAATGATAAAGCTATCATTGAAATCACCTTTACCACACATTCAGAAAGAGTCTCAAGTCATTACAACTTGTGCATACATTATATACAGTTTTGGGCTACAGCTTCAACGCACATCTCATTATTTTGGCCTTATTCTATCAAGATCTTAACACATCTCCATCATAATTGTGATTAAAGAGTGATAAGACTTCTAAATTTGACTATTTAGACAATATTGCACGATTCTAGTAATCCAAATGCTTAAGGAATGTCGTATGAGCTTAAGGTTGTCCAGTGACTTACAATCTTCTATTACTGAATCATCATTCATAACAACTACTACTAGAAAATACTAAGCGCAGTGTTTTTCCATTTTTATTGACATTCTTTCATTCATAAACAATAACCTGTACAATGTTTCCATAAATTGAGTGAGATTTTCGGATATAAACAAACGCTCATAACTTTTCTGTTTATGAATATTATGCATTGAGACTTTACAAGCCCTTTAAATATTTGCCATAATTAAAAAATAGTGGTGTATAATTACCTAAACTAAACTAATTAAGATATTATGTACATTATAACTTTACTATAATAAAGATGGAAGTCACTGATGAGGGGCTGTTACTAAATTACACATTTTTTTGGCAACATTTGCAGTTGGTTGAAACAAAATTTACTGGATTGACTTACAAGTCGTAGGTCACCGTTTCAAAGCAGCCAGACGCATTACTTTGTGTAATTTATTTCATCACCACACACATTCATTGCTCCCAAAACGGTGAGGAAAAACATTGTAATCAAACTGGCATGTACTAGACCCGCACTGGGCCTGCGTGGTGGATTGTTTCCCATTCCTTTTTCTAGAGAGAAGGCCTGAGTCCCAGCAGAGGGAACATTAAAAGGCTGATTATGCTTATATACTAACTTAAGGCCCGATTTCTACTCTTTTTGTCCTTTTTTAAACCTACGGAAATCCACAAATATAAAAAAAAACATAAAAATTTATTTTATTAAAATTGACTATATGGCCAAGGGCTTGGCAAAAATGAAAACACAATATAAATTAGTTGGCTCGATAAAACAAAATCGCGAATCTGACCCTAATTTACGATTTCAAACGTATTTATCTACGAGATTACGTTATGGAACTATTTGAAAGTTACAATAAAAAATAAAACTTGTTATTTAAAAGCGCTTCGCAAGAACAAAAATCTTGAATAGTTGTTGTTTTTTTTATATATATATAGAAATAAAACCGCTGTTTTTGGGCCGCTAAGACGACAATATCCCGAGCGAAGTTCATACAAAAAAAAACAGTGACTAGAACCGGCCTTTAAGTGGTAGAGCACATTGCTAACAAAACAAATGGTTAATGGGAACGAAAGGTTCTTAATTGGTGACCACATACTGGAAGACGCAGCGTTGGAAGGCCTCCCACAAGGTGGACCGCTGACCTGGTGACGGTTGTGGGATGGTTGCATGACGCACATGACCGTTCGTTTTGTTAACATTATTAGCCTATAATATTGCCACAGATAGGAGAGGATACCCTGTTCTCTGTGAGAGGGAGTGGACTACATCTAAACCACAACGTGGACCCAGTACGCGTCGGGAACTAACTGCTCCGCTCATCTGCTACCACTAGCAGCTTTGGACTCGGTGGAAAGGCGTGCGAAGAGGCTAATTGGTGATCCAGATTTGGTTAAGTTCAATTTACAAAGCATTGAGCACAGGCGTAGAGTAGCCAACCTTTCGGCTGATTACAGGATGCATTTTGGATTAACCCAATGTACGGCTAGTACCCACCATTACGTTGATGAAATCTCTATAGTCCAGACTAAACGTTTTGCCTCGTCGTTTATACCGCGTACATCGAAGGACTGGAACAATTTGCCTGCAGCGGTCTTCCCATCCGATTATAATTTAGTTGTCTTCAAGGCTAGCGTATATAGGCTCTTAATAATCTAGTGCGCCTTACCATTACCGATTGCATAACTGCATACCATCAGGTGGGATCGCAGTCAAGCACTAGCTTATATTAATTAAAAAAAAAAACTCTGGTGGAGACTGTACGCGCATGTCCATAAGAAACATACACGCACTACACACTGACCAGTCCATTTAACCGATCGTGGAGCGTGATACACGACACGCAGTTACGGACTAAACGTGGTACATCATCCGCGTCCACAAATAGACTGAGCTCCACTTTATGTTTGCCTAAAAACCGGCACCGAGTGGAACGTGAGTGTGTTGCGCGTACCGTTGCACGCTCCAAGAGCGCGAACATAGACACTATGTGGAGCAGTTGCAATAGCGCGTAGCGCAAGAGGTTCGCAAACATAGTGTATACCCGGATTTTTTTACCCGGCTTAAAATATAATATACCAGTGTGCTCACGATGTTTTCGTTCACCGTTTTACCGTGAGTTAACCGTCTACTTGTGTTCTAACCTTTGACCTTCAACACTTAAGATACAGCTGTTACCAGTTTTATAACATATTAGTTTTTGTTGGTGTCATTACCTACTTATACAAGACTAGTTACTGCCACCGGCTACGCCCGCGTGAAACTATTAAATGCGAAAGTTTGTGAGTTTGTGTGTATGTTTATTACTTCTTCACGCTTGAATGGCTGAACTGATTTCAATGAAACTTGGTACACAAGTAGGCCATGTCCTGGAACAGCACTTAGGATACATTTTATTCTAGGAGTATGTGCCTTTGGGTTAATTTTCTGATTTCATGTAGGCAAAACCCGTGACAAAAGCCAGTATTCTGTTTAATAATTCTTGCTTCTCCAAACCACTTTACCAGGCTAGTGATTATGTCATAATTACCTCTCGAGTCCCAATAGCTCTATTAGGGTGCTAATGTTTAGTAGGCAACCTCAATAGTGTAATAATTACATTGTCTTTGGTAGTTCCAACATTCCAATTTATTATGGGTTCTAATCAAACAGAATTCTTTTTAATAGCATTTAATTATTTGTCATTAAAAATCTACATTACCTTCTATATGACTAAGAGCCAAATTCACCAATAAACTAATCGCGATTTGTTCAAACAAAACGCAGTTTGAGCGCCTAATCGAGATTATAGCTTCATTTTGCGTTTCACCGCGATGACTTGAACCTAGTTTACGCTAAACTCAGTTTCAATTCTTTTGTTGTCGCCCATATTTACGACACGGGTCTTTAAACTAGATTACGCTGAGCTCAGTTAAGTTAAACTAAGTTTTTATATTGAATGATGAAATCAGCCCTAAGGGCTAAGGGCTGATTTCATCATTCATCGTTTTGTTTGAACGAATCGCGATTAGTTTATTGGTGAATTTGGCTCTAAGTTAGCCACAATTAACTAAGATCTGAATGATACTATATGAGGTGACTGTTAATATGTGACCGATACTTCAACACGTGATTGTAGTCACAATAACAAACAACTTTTACTATGGGACCTCCTAATGATAAAAAAGGGTCTAAGCTACAATTTTGTCAAGACTTATATTATTCTAATACAAAAAAATGGAACGTACCCAATTTAATAAATTCAAAAGGCGCCACTTATTCAAAATCACAGTTCATAACAAAATTCAAAGTCTTAACAAAAAAGATTCTTCTAACAAAACCCACTTGACGTAATAAGTGGAATATCACAAAAACCTCGACTGACATTCATCACAAAGTTAGGAGAAAGTTATCGTAATAGTCGCTCTGAATCGATCGGATCGGGAACTTCTCGGTGATCGGGATCGTGCGAATTCAGCCCGAATACATCAACGTGTTTTCGGTAGGGTTGGGAAAGAATTATCGATACTTCAAAAACATCGACTTGATTTCGATAAATGATATTTATTTTGCGAATTATAATGATTATGTGTAATAAATAAAGTACTAAAACAAAAAAAATATATTACTAAAACAAAAAAAATATATAAACACTTAACTAATTAAAACTATGTATACCTACACTAAAGACTTAGCTAAATTATGGTGCCTAAAGACTCCTCCGCATCGCTGTCGACTAGAAGTGTGCCCAAAAAGATTCAAAGATTCAAAGTATTTATTTCAAATAAACCATTTACAGGCACTTTTGAAAAGTCAGGAAGTCGGTCTGTCAGAAAAAATGATGCTTATTGCACATTCCAAAGCGTAGATCTCTATGGAGAAGAATGGGCAAGAAACTCAATGGACACTCTTTTTAATCATGTTATATATTTCATCTCTATGGAGAAGAATGGGCAAGAAACTCTATGGCACTGTTTTCAATCATGTTTGATATTTGGGGTTTACTCGCGTCTCGTAGGGGTCGACGCGCGCCCAGCTTGTTATTATAAACAATTTTATTACAATAAAATTGTGGCGGGGCGAGCACGTGTACTTTTCTGCACTAATGCGAAAAACACTCCATTGCGTGCCTAAAAGTGGGGTTTTCGAGTAAGTGTATTGAAAAATTTATTTCTATCCTAGTACGTATATCGATACTTTCAATTCAATATTTTAGTATCTCTACGTATTTGAAGGCTTGACGATTGTCCCGATTTGACCTCAAATAATATTCATGAAGATTTTCAGGCGATTCCTCAAGGAATGAAATAGTTAGACGAATTGTTGACTTTTCTTTGATTTTAGCTTACTTTGGTACTTTAGTTTAGATTGGTTGATGAAGTGTACTAATTTTGCAAGTCTTTGAGAGTGGTTTGAAATGGAATGAGGTCTAGTTTATTATTCTATCTATTATAGTGTGTTAGGTCTCGGCTTTTGTGGTTTGAGTTTTTCTTTTTCGGTGGGTAAATTGGGTGAAGCGGGAGATAGTGTCAGACTTTTACTGACTAAAATATCTAGTAATATACATTGTTAAATTTTGGTCGTTTTAATCCCACGGAGGGTCGATTCGGTAGATGAAATACTATCGATTTGTAAAGAGAAATTTAAAAATAAAGTACTTTTTTTAAACTCGAATAAAGGTCATTGGGCATTTTGTTCGGACATTTGACCCACGGCGTACACAAACGAAATAGGGCAAGGTATAAAGATAAATGTATCTGCAACCCAGTGGTATGGGTCGCATTCTTGTGGGCCATGGGAGAATTGAGAAAAAGAAATATTATTAAGGTATTTTTAAAGTACTTTAGTAATTAACTAACTAAAGACTACTCGACTGATTTCAAAAATACTTATAGCAGTCGAAAGCTTGTCATCCCTAAGTGGCATAAAATATTTTCCCATGGGAAATTCCGACGGGAAAGAAAGTAGAATGTGCTAGTTTTATAAAAAGCAGTTCTTTTAAACTATCTATGGGACAAAAATAAAATCCAGGTCTACTTAAATAATATATTTTATTCTGCTTGATCAAAATCTATTGTTATTTCATCTAAAAAAGCTACAGGTCCTTCTATTACATCTTGATGCCACAAACATACATTACATATGGATTTCGAGTGGCATTAATTATTGCCGCAGTTATTCTAAAGTCGACCATCATATGTCTCACCTTCTTCTTCTTTGTCGGTATCACTCTTGACAGAGTGGTCGTGGTCATCACTTCAGGTGGTGGTGGCAAGCTTCATAACACGCCGCCACTCTTTTCTGGTGGCCGCCTTCCTCGTGCATTAATGCAGTGATGATGAGCCCTTTACTGCCGCTCTTATCTGGTCAGTCCACCTCATAGGCGACCTTCCTCGTGGCTTAGTACCCTCTACCTTTCCCTGGACCATAAGTCGCGTCGTTTGCTGTGTAAGGTCCCATAGCATCTAGTATATACCTCATCGGTACATACTTATAAAAAGGGTTTGACCAAATTCCGAAAATAAGGAGACTGTAAGTTTTTCGTTGAAAAAGGAAATTCGCACTCTTCTGCAGGTAAAATATGTTCCATCACATACGACAGTGGCTGCGGGATCATTTTGGTTATTAACGAAAAAATGGCTTGGGATAGAAAGGTTTCTGGCTACCACATCTTATCTTGTAACATGATTTAAGCCTAAATGCTGTGGCCCGAAATCATTAATTAAGAATTCCCTTGCTATTGCCAATTTCCTTTCTAATGTTCTCTTCGACATATTGAATTTTTTTATCTAAGCGTCATCTAGTTCACCGGTTTATTATTTTAGTTAAGTAAATTACAAGAACTGTGGCGTTCTGATCTATGAAACAGAGAAGGCGTTGGATTTAAAATTACATTAAATTGGTATTTCGTAAGACCGGTCCGAAAGTGTCATATCATTCTTCGACATTTTCATAATCAAATCGTTTTCTTCGTTCGAAACCCCATTTGTACAGATTCACCATGCCAACAACATGAGCACCATTAAAGCTTTCGAGTGAAGGAGTATTAATTAAGTCTACCCAATTATTTCTAATAAAATGAGGATTGCAAACCCGAGCTAATTGCGGTATTTTTATCTATCTGCCAAATGTGCGAGCGGGTGAGATATTTCGTAGAGCTCTACCAACATTAATTGTGCTTGTACCACACGTTTCCACGACGCTAAAAGTAAAAACTTATGTTTTATTAACAAAAGTTAATGTTAAATAACTTTTTTCTCCCATTGGATACATTAAAAAAAATTACATATTTTGAAAAGTGGGATTGAATTCTTCAATTTAAAACTAATTCGTTTTGTGTACGCGAACTTTCATAAAGTGGGTCAGAAATGCCCCATGACCTTTACGCATGTAGGTACGAAATTAATTCCTTTAAGTAAACGTCAGCTGAGCGAGGCCAAAGAACTGTAGGTAGTTAGTACGCAACGACCGACAACTATCTACAAGGTCATTGACTCGTTTACTTACTAATAAATACACACTAAAATGGTGGCCAATTTAAAAAAAAAATTCATCGGTAGGTAGAATGTTATTTTATCACTGACTGATATCAGATACTAGTACTTTTTACTTTCACGCAAGCAATGCCGCGAGCAGAAACTAGTTGATAAAAACCTAAAATATCTCGAACAAAGAAATACCTAACAATTCTAATATCCACACAGTTCCAAAGCATTAAGATAAGTTTTCGTTCAGAAAATATTTTCGGAACTCATTTGAGATTCATGAGTAGTATAACCGAAGTTAGATCTCACGATAAATGGCTTTTGCCATCAAAGTATCGCTATCTTTACTGTGAAGGAAATTGTTAATATTTTATGTTTCAAAACCATTAAATACACTCTGTAAAATTTATAGCTTAACTCACTCAAGTAAGCGTACGTAATTCTATAAAGATCACAGTTCATTTCACTCACGGGCACGCCTTAATTAAGGTGGTAAGACCCCCCTATGACGGGTGACTGGAAATACATCACGGCATCCTCACCTTCCTCATGACGGGAGATTCCTGCACCGGATTCGTGTGGAAGAAACGCCCGGGTGTCACCATGGTAGAGGTGTTGGAAGCGGGGCCGTTTAGCACCGCCGTGTCTTCGTGGGTACGATTGGCGTCAACGAGCTCTCGTGCCGAGCCCTGGTACAGTCCATGGTCTGTACCAGGGCCCGGCGCGAAACGGAGGCGCCCGTTTGCCATTCCTCCTCCACGCAATGGCAGACAGGCGCCTATTTTGCGATGCTTTATACTACCTGCTTATTTTTTCGACCTGAGTTTTAAAGTCGGTAAAGTTACTTACATTGTAGCTTATTAAAGTTCAGTTTGAGTATGATTTTCGTACTAAGTCCTATGCGGATAATTGTGCGTGGGCCAACGCGGCCAAAACCTTTGGTGGACTTATTCCAACCAGCCATCTCTCTCCGAAAACTGATTACTCTCTTAGGTTTTTCAGGGCGTGTGTGAGGGTGTTAGGGGATCCTAAGGTTCGTGTGCGGATATCATTGATACCTGTGCAGTCAAAGAGATCATTTTTTTTTTTTTGTGTGGAGTTGCTTATTCAGTGTGCAATGTTCAGTGATAATCAACCAAGTGCAGGTTTTTGGTGTGGGTCTTGTTGAGATCTCCTTGGCTTGTCTGCATCCTGCTCTGACCACCGGACCATCAGCGCTCTGCTTAATGTGTGTGTTCACGGTGCCAACTATGGAGCTGACAAAAGGGTACAGACACAATGGGTTTGTGACCGAACACCACCGCACCAGAATCCGTCCTAATTATAAACTATAGCTCACTTCAACATCAAAATTTAAAACTTAAATCATTACAGACCCCCAAAGACCCTACGATTTGTAGTCTAGTTTCAAACCAACACAAATTACGTGTATTTTAACATAAAAGTTTCGGTTTAAAAAAATAACCGTCAGAACGACCCAGCAAAACTGTTGACATGACCGCAAACTCAGCTAGTTAGCTGAGCTCGTGTGAAGCAACTTCATTTTATATTAGTTCGAGCCAACTTCGGCTTTGTGCTACAAAAGCATGAGCTTACATCTCTGTGCGTACATACGATTTCATATAAGTTACACAGGTCTAGTATAATTTGGTCTTGTATTGAATGGGCTTGAAGTGAAATGAGAGGGCTATTTATGCTGGCTTAAATAGATTGCACACCACACTAACGTTTCTATCCTAAAAGAGCTTCGCTTCAAACAAAGACTTACATCGATTATGTAAAAGCTAGAACTACATTAGACCGACGGACACGTGTGACACGCCTGATTTTTACGTAGAACGACGTCGCGTGGCGTAGATCAAGTGTAATTATAATTATATTTAGCCTGCACTGTACCACTGCTGGGCAAAGGCCTCCCTCCATTCTTTCCAATTATCACGGTTATATCGCTAAAAGCGATCTCTTACAGACAACCTTTGGATGGATTTCACGGAGAAGGAGAAAAAGATACTCAGGTAGTTTATGGTGTACTATTTACATACATATATACAATACATAACTAATAAAATACATATAATACTAGCAATATAATATATATATTTATATAGATATACATATATATGAAAGCAGAGAAATAACCTGTATGTGTGTACTCTACTACTGTCTTATATTTTCTATGAGTATATTATAAAGAACCAAAATTCACGCAAAACAGCAGATTTTCAGAGATCTTTACTAGAATAGTTTTACACAAATTTAATTTTTGATGCCATACTACGTGGCAATGCCGCCAGCCTTTTGGGCACACTTCCAGTCGACAGCGATGCGGACGAGTTTTATGACGCCATTTTTTAGTTTGGAGTAGGTTTTAGTGCATAATTATATAGTTTTAATTAGTGTTTCATATAATTTATATAATTGTGTTTTTGTGAAATAAATGTCCCATTTTGGATTTCAATAGAAACCTAGGTAATATCCTCAATACATCTGTTTTTCCAAAATAACCAGAGAAATATGTATAATAACGTCATTATCACGTAGGAGCAGTTGGCTGGAAATATATCTCAGGCTGGCTGCTCTCAAGCCGTCAACAAACATAAACAACGACTCAACTATATATTTTACTACCTACCTACGACATAGTCCTACAAATTTATGTGCGCAACAGAGATTGGCGGTACATATTACAAATAAACACACTACCTGCATAGTTAGACGAGATATGACGATAAACAGCCATGTTTGTTAGTCATCAAGCTTTGGTTTAATTAGCAGTGTTGTATGTTATCTGTATGACGCAATACCTATGTTTAATTTGCATACAACGTGGGCTTTTCCCAGCTGATCTCACGATAGGTCGTAGTAGAGCGAATGTTTGTAGTGGACTGTTTATAATAAGGATAGCATAGCATCCGCCTTATAATAGTTTCTACTGCTGGGATTCAAGCCTCCTCTCTTGGAGAGGGAATGGGCTGCCGTTAGCACTCGGCCACCACTGTTTTGCGTTGACATTTTTTAGTCGCTAGTGAAACGTAGATATTTAGGCGCCAGAAAGTCTGAGCATCAGTCTATACTGTAAAGTATATATCTCACTGGCTTTAAGGATACACAAAGACTTTGTGACATCCACCAACCGTGGATTACGGCCGATTCCCTCTCTTAGAGAGGAGGCCTCAGCCCCAACAGTGGGAACATTATAGGACTGATGCTAAATATCTATGACGACTGTCAAAGATGTATGAATGACATATGGTTGCATTTATGTAACACTATGTCATATAACTATCATATACCTTCTTAATACCTACCTATATGTAGCTTTACTTATGTACACATCTCATTAAGCTGTATATACAGCGTGTTTACTCGTCACATGGGGCGAACAGGGAGTGTTGTACAAACATGGGGGCTTGCAGAGACGTAGATATGGAGAAGGCAGAATGTTTTTCTTATTTTATTAGGTAAATGATAAATCTAGTTAGGATATCTCTGGAGAAATTATATCTGTTGCCAACTGATCTATGTGAAGGTGTAATGGGTAGAGGGATTTTTTGAAAGAGTTATTTGTCATGATGGCCCAGAGGTTAAGGCATCCATCTTCCGTGTTTGCAGGTTCGTAGCCTAGGAAGTTCCAATGTGCCTTTTTTTTTTTATTTCATTTATGATCTGTTTTTTTTTCCTTCTCGTTATGTCGTATTCCTCAATGCTGAGGGTCGTGACCTCCCTGCTTCATCGCTTTTGCTCTTATGATGTTCCTTAATCCATTCCTGTCTTTGGCGGTGCAAAGGACCCTTATGTACCTTGGAATCAAGACCGGTGCGAATCTGGTCGGAACAACGTAGTGGACTGCGTCCACGAGACCTTTTTCCATCTATTTTACCAGTGATAATGAGTCTTTCGAGGTTGCCACCGTCTTTCCTTGCAATGTGACCGAAGTATTGCAGAATCTTGTGAAGACACTAGGACGATAACCGCTAGGAGATAATGACTAAATTATTATTGTTTTAATATATTGTAATGTATTTTGACAACAAAATTTTGATGTGTAATATTGTAGTTAAAATTGTAATGGTTTACATGCCCCCATATTGGCAGTGCAGCAATAATATGGAGAACTTTTACTTTATGACGAAATAAAAAAGAAAGTGATGATTATTATTTCTAAGTTTATCTATGACATTACTGTTAACTTGGGCCACAGAAAACACATGAAGCTGTTGGTCCCTGTTGTCAATCGTAAATCTTTGCAGACTTTAAAGGTTTAGATGCCAGAAAGTCTGACTATCAGTCTATCCAAGAAGTATAGTGTTGCTCAGCAACTGGGTTGTGGAGGTCTGATAGGCAATCTCTTCATGAAAAACACAGGTGTTTGCGACAATGTGGACGGCAAAGTCTTTCATTACATATTAATTAACTTACAACAGTTTGTGCCCAGCTTGATAATTTGTTCTGTGTCTGGGTGTAATTTATCTATAATATGTAGGTATTCAGAAATATTTATGTATATTTATTAGTAGTCTAGTAACCATTACAAAAGCTCTGCTTATTTTGGGACTAGACTGCGTTGTGTGATAGTTCTAGAATATTACTATTATTATGATTAAAAATAAACAAAGGCTACTGTTAATTATGTAAGTAAAACAAAAGACTTCTAATTAAAAACGAAACTATAACCCTTGCAACGGTCAAACCCGAGAAAATCGAGCAAACCTTTTGGGGTAATTCAAACCTTATATAGTTTGCAATAGGATTTAAATTTCCCCTAAGGATCACACGAGTCGTATTTCCGTGTTTGTCTAGTATTATCCATGTGTTCATTATCAAAGCAACTCTTCGTGCAAATATTTTGGTTCAGGTTGAGCTTATCATTAGTATAGCATCAACCTCATAATGTTCCCACCGCTGGGACTCAGGCCTTCTCTCTAGGAGAGAGAGAAAAGGCAGTAATCCACCACGCGGGCCCAGTGCGGGTTGGTGGATGTCACATGTCTTCAAATTTTTAGTTCTAGGACATGCCGGTTTCCTAACGATATTTTCCTTCACCGTTTTGAGAGCAGTGGAGCGTTGGAGCCTTACTGGAGTCAAGACAGTTGTATACCTTTAGACAATATTTCACTAACTTTACCGCCCCGATGGAAACAATCCCCTATTGAGGTCAAAAGGATTTATAAGGGTATCTTCGAATAAATGTATTATTACTTTTCTGAGCATACCTTTTGGCGATGTTTCTTTTTTATTAATCGGTTGACGAATTTATCTTTATTTATTGAATATATTTTTGTGAATTGGTAAGCAAGGCTTTTGTGGTCGGTTTTGTGTTTTTTGAGTAATTCAAATTAATCTAGCCTACTTTGTTTTCAGATTTAGATTGGAAGTTTTTTTGGGGAGGAGGCCTGAGTCTCAGCAGTGGGAACATTATAAGGCTGATACTATGCTATGCTATGCGTTGGAGCCTTAACGCAGGGCCAACCTCGCTCGAAGGAGGAAGCTTCAGCTTCAGTCATCTCATTTCCTAAAACACTAAAATCTAAGCGGCGGTAAAAAATCAGCCACGTTCAGTACATTTTGACCAGTTATGCAAACATAAATGTACTAACCTGCATGTTTTTTTTTTTCGCGATTTCAGATTTGGTCCCATAGTAAAAGCACTCACGTGTTTAAGTATCAGTCACTAATTAGCAGTCACCTTATATAGATATAAAAAATAAGTAAATTATAATTGTCTTAATTACTTGAACTAACTGAACAGATGTTAGTAATTAAATAGTTGAGTACTAAATGGATTAATTTAATATTATCTTCAAGCTAAAATTAAGTTAAGTTACAATTAAGTTTAAGCGCTTCACTTAAGGTCTAAAGTTAGATTACTTTTCTACTTCTTAATATGACTGGAGTTTTTTTTTATGGTAGGTAAAATCATCCAATGACAAATCCCGCCCTTGGGCGGAGCGGGAAGTAGTGTCAGACTCTTACTGACTAAAAACCTACCCCGTTCCTTCGTAGCCTATCGTGCCGGGGCCGGGTATTCTTTTCGGAAATTAACCTATGATCCCAGTAGGCTTCGACCCTGCCAGCCTGCAGCTAGCAGGCTGGGCCTCGTCGGTGTGCTGACAGCTCCTTGAGGCGCGCGGGAACAGAACGCGCCGTCGACGACTTGGGCTCGGTCCGGTCGGTTACCGGACGATCGGACAGCGTGCTACCCATTGCAAGCCGTCCGCAAGCCCGCGAATATGACTGGAGTGTTTATTTGATTAACTAGTTTGTGCTAGTGGATTTGCCGGCGTGAAAAAAGAAATTTACCCCAAGGAAAAATACTCTTGGGGTAAAAAGTATCCTATTCACTATTCTAGGACATGTTTCTACCATGTGCCAAATTTTAGCTGCTGAACGGCTTCACCCCGTGAAAATCGGTTTCTCGATAAAAACTTCCAACCCCCGTTTTACCCCCTTAGGGGTGGAGTTTCGTAAAATCCGTTCTAAGCGGATGTCTACACCTTATAAGGAACCTACCTGAAAACAATTCAAGTTTTTAGGTGGTACACTTTCTGAAATTTCGTGATTACCTAATCAGTGAGTGGTATTTCACTTTGATATGTATACATCGTTAAATTTTGGTCGTTTAATCCCGTGGAGGGTCGATTCGGTACATGAAACACTATCGATTTGTAAAAATAAAATTAAAAAATATTTTTTTTTTTTAAACTCGAATTAATTTACGCATGTACGAAATTAATTTCTTTAAGTAAACGAGTCAATGACCTTGTAGATAGTTGTCGGTCGTTGCGTACTAACATCCTACAGTTAATTGATCTGGCTTAGATGACGTTACCTTAAAGAAATTAATTTCGTACATGCGTATATTAATTCGAGTTTTTGAAAAAAAGTACATTTTTTATTTTTTCTTTCCTGGACGCGTAGCTTTATAGACGTGACACAACCGCACGACGCCAACGCTTCGTCGACAGAGTTTCATTTTGTAAACCTCACGCAGGCGTACACCAAGCGTATAATGTAACGTATACGCGTCTATGAAGCTACGCGTCCGTAGTACAAAATAAGCATTACATAAACAACACAACACCAAGTATGACGAAAATTTAAGTAAACTTGATTTTTTTCCTTTAAATCCAATATTTAAGTCTGTATTTCGTCTGTCTGTATAGATTGTTTTTATAGGGTGATAACCGTCTTTTTTATAGACGGGTTCTGGCTGCCATCCAGCAGATTATCGAAGTGATTTGGCAACTAGAAATGTTAAGTTACGGAATCGAGATTAAGGAGTCTGGGTGACGATTTATGAAGCCTCATTTTAAGCATTCTTTGAGAGCACCCTTTTAGATCTGTTTATTGCCAACGTGAGCATAGTTTAAAGGCTTGTTATTTTATCCAACGCAATATCTGATAAAGAGGCAACGCAAAAAAAGAGAACGCCTGAACGCTCGGTTGACATTCGGTAACTTTCTACACTCACTCGAATATTTCACAATATTTGCTCCAAAAAAATAAGTGACCTTTTACCCTTAAACCTTTGATTTAAAAGATTTGGTTAAATATTAAAAATTCATCGTTCAGAATAACAATTAAATATGCAAGGTGAAAGGTAAATAATCTTCTCTAGACTTCTCTCGCTCTAAGGGCCGAAACTGCATTAAGAGGGCGCCTGCCCGCGACGGTTAGCTATCGCGTGATAAAGCGAGTATGTCGTGTGCGACGGTCCCGGACGGATTATTACCTGTGCAGTGTCACTAGTTCAACATTAGCACTGTGCATGTATTCGTGTCTATGGAGATCTTAATGTATTGTTACGTAGCAAATTGTGCACGGGGCCCGGCTCCCCGCGACAAATATAATATAATAATATTCCACAACTATTACACAACGCTGTCTAGTCTCAAACTAGGCAAAGCTTGTGCTATGAGTACTAGACAAGCGGTAAACATACTTATATATTTCTAAATACATACATATTGTAGATAAATTACAACCAGACAGAACAAAATGATCGTGTTCATCACATAAACATTTGAATCGAACCCACGACTGACCACTAACCACAAGACCAACAGGCCAAACCCCGCAACGGAGCACTTTTGTATGAGGCCGCATGAGCGAGCGCTTAGTGCTCGATTAAGGAGACGCGGCGCGTTGGGCGGTCCGTCGTACATTGCCATATGTTTGTATTTGCGCGAGCGATGACGTGGCCCGCTGCTGCAATTTACGACGAACGCCCAACGCGTCGCGTAACGCGCCGCGTCTCCGTAAACACGGCCTTAGTGTAGTTTCTGCCCTAAGGTGGAGAGAGAGGACGTATTAGACTATTACTGACTGAAATCTACCTGTGTCTTTCAGAGTGCCGAGTAAGAGTTTTACGTTAACGTGATCAACACGTGTATGATTATCCGATTGGCCAGCTTCAAGCTCTTAAACCAATCTATCTAAACGCGGTAAACTTTCAAGTAAAAAATCGCGCTCAGCACAAAGTTGCCCTTAGCGTTGCATCCCTTTTCCAACGACTGTGTCAACAAGCTAATCGTAAAACGTGTTCAACAGATTTTATTAAGATTTGGATTGAGTGTTTCTCCGTCTCCATTAAGGTTTTATGTGTATAATTAACACATGTTGTGTAGTTTATTAGCTGAGCTGTAAAACTTATGGCCTATATGTCGTAAAGTATTTCTTGTGAAGCCAAGCGGGCTAAAGTTAATGAAAGGACTGTAAATTAAAGCTAGCCAAATGTAAGTTAAGGTTACGTGCAACCAAACGAACTTCAACTTTTTTATAGGACTGTTCTCAAAGGGTAAAAAAAGTTTGGGTGGCTTAGTCATAGTCATAGTCATTTATTCATTAACAATAAATTGTATCTAAAATTGCAAACATGTTAAATATTACAATAATGCGTTACATTAACTCGTTAAATATTACAACAATAAAAAATACATAAAATTAATATAATGTTGGATTAACCTCAAAGATCATCAACATTATATAGACACTTGTTCAATAGAAATCTTTTGAGTTGTTTTTTAAAAGAGCTAGAGTATATAGCGCTCTTTAAATCTAAAGGCAATTTATTAAATATTAAAACCGATCGATATCTGGGACAGTGCTTTACAATATTTAAATTAGGCTGTATTTTGTAAAGTTTCATATCTTGCCTACGCGTGCCTTCTCTAATCTCTCGTTCTTCTGCAGTCTCATATTCATGTATATATTTGGACATGTTACTTAGAAGCACGAATATATAAATGCTCGGTACTGTAAGTATATCTAGTTTCGTGAAGTGTTCACGGCAACTCTCTCTTTGCGGTATACGAACTATAGTGCGAATTGCTCGTTTTTGTAACACAAAAGCTCGTTTGATGTTATAAGCATAACTATTTCCCCAAAACATTATACTATATCTAATTTTTGATTCTACCAACGCAAAATATGCCATTTTTAATTGTTCAATACTAATTTCTGTTCTTAGAGCTCTTAACGCGTAACATGCGGAACATATTGACGCGTTTATCGCATTTAATTCATTTTTCCAATTAAGCTGTTCGTCTATATGAATTCCTAAAAAAGTAACTTCCTGCGCGAGAACAATTTTGTCATCATTCAAAACAACATCTAAATTGTCTTTATTTCGGGCTGTGGTTCTAAATAATAATACTTTGGTCTTTCCAGTATTGACTAATAAATTGTTCATAGTGAACCACACGTGAAAAGCTTGTAATGCATCATTTACCTTTTGTTTTAATTCCTTATGTCTTTAGCCGCTATTATGGCATTTGTGTCATCTGCAAAAATTATTATATCAATGTCAGGTAAAATAGTATTCATGTAATTAATCAAGTCATTAATAAATAAAATTTGTCCTAATATCGATCCTTGCGGAACACCCGTAGTCATGTTTACTGTCCGTGATTTGTGAATTATTTTGTAGCCATTTTGTATTTTGTCAATTTCTACGTACATTTTTCTATTTTTCAGATATGATGAGAATAGTTTCAAGGCCTTATCTCTAATTCCATAATTCATAATTTTTTTAAGAAGTAAATCGTGGTCAATAGTGTCAAATGCGGAACTCAAGTCAAGAAAAATTCCCGCTACTCTCAATTTATTAGTTATTTTTCCTATTATATCATCAAGTAAAGTATATATGGCATCTTGATATATCGGCTTGAAAGACGTCACGGCGTTTTCACATTCTGCATGATGCAGGTCCGGTGAGAACCCACTGGACATGGCTAGTTCGGGAAGTACTATATTTATTCATTTAATCTTCATGCAACACAAAGTACAACATTACATTACATTATCAGCCTTTTAATGTTCCCACTACTAGAACTCAGGCCTCCTCTCTAGGAGAGGGACTGAGCCGTATGTATCCACTATACAGGCCCAGTGCGGATTGGTGAATGTCACAAGATTTTGATTTTTTTGGTTCTAGGACATGCCGGTTTCCTCACGATGTTTTCCTTCACCGTTTTGAGAGCAGTGGTGATGATATAAATTACACAAGGTTATATGCGCCTGGCTGGGTTTGAACCCGCGACCTACAATTCATAAGTCGGGGCCGTTACCACTCAGCCACCACTGCTCAAAGTACAAAGGCGGACTCAATGCCGCACTACATTCGTATGGAAAAGACGCCTGTGTGTCACCATTGTTTGCACGGTGGAGCATACGGTGAAGGTGTGCTCCAGTTGGGCAGAGCATCGCCTGGTACAGGCCATGATCTGGAGCAAGGACGAATGGCCATCGCCGCCTTCTGCAAAGCAGTAATGCTAGCAAAGGAAGAGGTGGTTACACGGGTGAGGAAACGGACTTCCTCACGCTCCAGCCTCGGATCTCGAACCTGATTTCCAGCCACCGTAGGCGTGGGCTTGCTAACGGCGATCAATGTGTAGCTTGCCGTCCGGTAACCGTCCGGACCGAGCCTGAGTATTCTACAACGCGCCAAGCGCGCCTCAAGGAAATGTAAACAAAACCGTAAGGGCCCAGCAGAGTCGAAGTCTGCTGGGGCCATGGGTTGTGCGAAAAAGAACCGCAGGGTCCTGGAACGAAGGCAAAGAAGTAACATAAGAGTGGGTTTTAGTCAGTAAATGTCTGACACACCGTCTCGCTCCACCCTAGAGCGAGAGAAGTCATTGAATGATTTGCCATTTAAAAAAATCTAAAACATATAGTTTAGAAAAATAAGAAACCCGAACTAATTTTCCTTTCGCTGACATTTATTTCAATTTCATTTTCGCATTCACATTTCATTATATTCCGCTTTTCCTTTCGGTCCGTTCCAATTTTACGTAATGCTCTTTTCGAAATTTTCAATTTTCCTTATTGCTTCTATTTTAGTTTAAATATCTACCTGGCTTCCGTGAAAACAGTTCTTGGTGAGATGTTTTCTTCGGTAGTTTCAAGAAAAAATAAGGCTGTAGATATTATTTTGGAAGCAATTTGATTGCAAACGTATCTAATAATAATCCTTATAAACTAAAGTTTAAAAGTAAAATTCATTTTTGATAGCAAGCTTTAATTTAAATGCGTTAACCCAGTAGATGTACGGCGATGCATCACCGGTACACGGTTTTTTTTTTATCGTAGGTAAAATCATCCAATGACAAATCCCGCCCTTGGGTGGGGCGGGAAATAGTGTCAGATTCTTACTGACTAAAAACCTACCCTTCCATTCATTGCCTTTGTCCCGGGGCCCGTGGTGAAATTCTCACATAACCTTTGGCCTCAGTAGGCTTCGGCCCTGCTAGACCCCTACAGTTTGCTGACAACTCCTTGAGGCGCGCGTAAACGACCTGAGCTCGGACCGGTCTGTTACCGGACGGACGGACAGCCAGCTACCCATTGCCCACCGTCCGCGAGCCCGCGCCTACGGTGGCCGGAAATCGGGATCGGAATCCCGGCGGCGGCGGCGGCGTGTACGCCGTTGCCTGATGCGGTCGGCCTCCTCTTTTGCTAGCATTACTGGTTGACATCCCACCTATACGCACAAAACGTTTTGGGAACACATTCATTGTGCGTACAGCTAAGGAGTGGAATTCCCTGCCGGGGTCTGTTTTTCCTGAGGGCTACTTCAACGAGGGAATCTTTAAGTCTAGAGTGAATAGTTTACTTCTGGGTAAGCGCGCTCCATCGACCGTATCGTCACTTTCCATCAGCATAGCGGTCAAGCGCAACCCTATAAACAATAAAAATAAAGTTTGCAGAAAATTTTGAACTACTATATTTGTACGTCTTTCAAGGCAAAGCATGTTATTTTATTTTTCATTTTTCTAATCGTTTCAATTGATTTTTAACCTACACGAGTTTTCGACAAATAAAATTGATGTTATCTACAACTTCGAGAATATTGGCGGGTTATTTTTTGAATGAAATTTAGTGGCTGTTTTAGGGAGAGAACTTACATAGCGGTTTTTTTAATGCCAGCTGCCAATTTTTTAATGTTGCGGGCCCAAGCTTCTGTAGAATGCAAATATATATTATGTAAAAAATTTAAGCTATTTTCACGACGCGGTTGACGGCTGTGGTGTGCGCGGTTGTTCGCGGCTGCTCTGCGGCCGGTTGACGGTGACCACGCCCTGTTGGCCACCAGGCTTGCGGTTTTCAACCGCAGCCATCGCGGCTGCAACGGCACCGGCGAATTTACCGTTTCGTTTCGTTAGTTTTGAAATAAAATAAGCGTTTCCTATACCGCGGCGCGGCGGCCGCGGGAGAAAACCGCTTCGTGAGTTCAATGCCTTAATTATTCGCAAATTGATTCTTAATGGACATTTTTTTTTTTAAGTATCCTGTTTAGCACAGCAATCTGTAATAGACATTTAGTTATTCCTTTGTTTGAGCTTTGGCTGGGCATTTTTTTCATTGATCACAGGGAGTCGTCCACTCTCACAATTCTTTGAGGTATCGTATTATAAGATTTGGAATGTTATTCCTTCTCTGTCTTGAGTAAATTATACTAGCAGAACCCGTTAGTCTAGTAGCTAGAGTAATTACATGTTTTGTTAATTTTTGTTGGTAGTTTATAATACGCGCAGTGATTTCTTGTTTTAAAGTGTAGCAAGTTGTGCATTTGAAAAAAAAAGAAATGTGTAGAGAATAACATTGATGACCAGACTCCAGTAAACACTTATAGTAATTTATACAGAAACAGATAAAAACTTAAATATTAACTATTTATACTAAACCTATGTACATAAAAACTAAACTAAGAATGTAAACTAGACCAAACTATGTACGGTCAGGGGTCAAAAGTGCAGTTGCACTCTACTAATGCTAAAGTGTATAAAATTTCTTTGTAACAGAGGGCCACTGGGCCACAACTGGTTTATTTAATTCTTTAGGTTCTATGGTAAAAACGAACTGAGTGATGATCCATTAATCCTGTTCTATAAAAAAAATCTAGACACTTTATTATCGGTAGAGTGCAACTGCACTTTTGACCCCTACTGTACATACAACACAAAAACACAAAATACACTCAGGCGTACTCCTCCACGTCTGCTGATTCTTTGGGCAAAGAACGAGCCAGCCCTCTGGTCAGGCAAAGTGTCGATCAAGCGATTTTACGTTTCCTTGAAAAGGATTCGCGCTCTCGGACCCCATGATCCAAGCGTTTCGACCCCAAACGGCTCAAAACTGTAATTACCAATAAGATAACAGTATTTGCGCCGTTTGAGGGTCTTAGCAGCCGCAGCGGCAGCGCTGGCACATCTTGCCGAACTAGGAACATAAGATGGCGCAAGGATGTCGACAAAGGTTACGTCCCACACCAGTCCAGACTTATATAACCATGAAAATATATACCTACTTATATATACATAGGTCTGTTTGCGTAAAAATCATCAATTTAAAACAGGGTCGGGTCGACCGCAGTTTTCTATAAGTAACTGAATAGAAAATGGTAATGTAACCCCCATTGTCAAAAGGGTGAGAATTGCTACTAAAGTTGGGCCAAAAACTACCCTTTTGTGAATATTTTTTGTTGGAAAATATGAGGAAATTTATGGTATAATACTCGCATTTGCTAGCGGATTTGCTTGAGTAAACTTAAGATTCTACATACAAACTTTCATCCCTTTTACGAGTGAATTTAAAAAAAACAAAATTTCTTATTCTTAGTGTACCTATGTACATTATACACCGTGCAATTTTAGTGGTTGATTTCCCGCAGCAGAACAACTTGCCATAAGCAGTACTTTCGAAGCATACAGTAAAAGTAAAAAAACAACAACTTTTTCAAAAAAAAAAAAAAAAATACACTAAAAGGGTCAAAATAACTTTAATTTCGGAAGTCGGTGTTTCTCTGAATTGTTTGTTTCTTATTTAAAGTGGTTTTGATCCTTTTATTACTATTTTCTTTTTAGTGAAGTTGGTTGTTTTTTTTTCGCAAATATTTTTTTTTACTTTTTCTGTATGCTTCAAAAGTATTCCTTATGGCAAGTCGTTCTGCCGCGGGATTATAAGATTCTGCCGGGCATTGTTGATGACGCGCCGGCGATATATTTCCATCTACCGCCGCGTTGTTATACTTGTTTCTCACCAGTCACGATCTACGCTGTCCGCTAGTCATGCGTGCGCTTGCGCCGATAAAAAGTTGTGAGAAAACTACCCGCGGCAACCTATCACTGTGCTTAAAACGACTGTGTTCTTATTGCCGATTTTTCTGCTTGTGCTTAGCTTTTGCGCCTTCTAATAATTGTGTTATAGTGTTGTGTGTAGAGAAGAATACATCTGGTGATACAACGAAGGACTTTTATTTATTCACCACCTACCCAGTGAGTACCTACCACAAACATCAACCAAACTACCAAACTTTGAATCCATAAATATTAATCATACCCAATGTTTTATCAATTTAACGACTACAACAAATTATATGATTTATCATATCATACATCATATAATTTATCGTCGAACTGTTCCCGCGCGCCTCAAGGAGTTGTCAGCAAACTGTAAGGGCCCAGCAGGGCCGAAGCCTACTGGGGCCAAGGGTTAGGCGAAAGTGATATTGGATTTGTCATTGGATGATTTTACCTACCACAAAAAAAAAAATAATTTGTTGTTGACTGTAGGGTTATTTTAAGTGCATTTGAAGACACATCAGCCTATGCCATAACCTTTGAAGCTGCTAAGTTTATTTTTGCTTGCACTTGAAACGAAAATTTCAAAGGGTTCGGTTTGGCGCCAAGCCTCCAGGATTCAAGCGAATTTTTTTTTTCCCGATTTTACGTCTGTGCTATTTCGGTGTATGTTTGTATAAAAAAGTTTGTTTATTTAAATCTAATAATATTTTTTTTCTTGTTACAGGTAAGTTTGGACACAGTTACTTTCCGGTATTATAAGGTAATTTAAGAAAAATACTAATATAAAAAATCATCTTTTGATTTTTTTAATGACCATAATAATATACCTACATATTCCGAAAATATGCATAAAATATATCCCAATCGGTTCATAACATCTGCTTCAAAACCGAGTTGTAAAATTCTTCCAGAACAAATATTTGTAAAAAAAACCGACCAACAGAGACACCTCAGGCCACTATATTACAACCTTCTTTAACCCTGTATATTTTTATTTCGAGTTCTGCCTCCATTTTATTTTATTTTTTTGGGCCAAAAGCTACACATAAACATTTACCTTAATTCCTAAAAAATCTTTCAAAAATCTAAAGGGAAAGAAACGTCATAATATAAAAATATTACTTCAGTTTTCTGTGACCTACTCATAAAGACCTATAAGCAAGACGATTTGGTAAAAGATTTCAGACGAAATTAGGACCTGCAAATAAAGCCTTGGCCTCGCTGAAGTTAAGAGGCTGCCTCAGCGTGGCCTCCAATTATAAAAGCTATGAAAGCAAAATTAAGAGTAACGAAATTGGTAGAAATAACGGAATCAGGAGAAATATCAAGGAATTAATAGGAAATATTATTTCGGACCCATTTTTCGAGTACCATTTGTATGTATTTCTATGTTTATTGCGCAAAAGGGTGAGTGGATTGACCTTTTAATTTTTGGAAGTAATAAATAAATTTGCTGGCGACAGCTGGTCGTGAAATTAACAAATTTTCTAGAACTGGAATTATTAACTGAAACTCGATGGCCAATGAAAAACACTGCGTCTAAAGCTAAGGATTTTAGGCCAGTAATGTTTCCAATTGGTTAATTAAAAAAAAAGCAAATTTGTTTGCTTTCTAGTAGATAGATAGAACAGATAGATATATAGTTAGTACATTTATTCGATGCAACACAGAAAATGAGTAGACCATACATAAAAGCACAAAAATATTATAAAACTAAGCACATAAATTACCAATAATAAAATAAACACTCACAAACATCAATGTTACAAATATATTGAATTATATATAGAGATGTTGCTAAATTTTTAGGACTGTTTTCATTTTTAGAATTGATTAATTACGCACATTTAAATGTAAATACATTTACAAAATTTGAATAGTTCCTTCTAAAATACGAACATGTTTTTCACTTAATTATTTGCAATAATTCTCGTCAACAGCCCTTAATTGTGTGGACTCACTAGACTGAAATTCTAAACCAAATTTTAGAGAACAGCAAAAATATCTTGCCTCCTAAAATATTTGAGAAAATAAGTACTTCATTTAAAATGTTTTCACACAAAATCAGTCAATCGTAAATTAAGCAATTACACCTCACGAATTGCCAATACCAAGAAATTCCTATTAAAGATAAGGTGCCAAAAAGTAACTACCTCCGAAAAAAAATCTTTCCAATGAAACCAAAAAAAACGATTCCTCTTCTAGATAAATATGTAAATACGTACTGAAACCATTCTCTACAATAGAGATTGGAACAAATTGGAACGACTCTACAAATGTCTATTGAAAGTAGAGCTCTTTTTATATGTCTCGTTAAAACTCTCGGTGCCTTTTAAAAGCTTGCTGCTGGCTGTGACCATGATTTGAGTTTAATTTTAATTTAGACTTTTAAAATGTAATTTAGACTTTGAAATTTAATTTAGACTTTCAAAATTTGTTTTAATTTAATTTAGACTTTAAAATGTTTATATTTAATTCAGACTTGCAAATTTTAAAGCAACTTTAAAATGAGGTTTTTTCTGGAACCTCAAAAGCATTCTAAAACATACTTTGATGGTGAATTATAATTTCTAAAATTATGTAATAATGTTCGAACCACTTGGACTGAGTCCCTAAGAGAGGGAATGGGCTGAAATTCACTACTCGGGCCCAGTGCAGGTTGGTGAAGGTCACATTTCTTAGTTAGGTAGGTTTTTGTCACATATTTTCCTTCGCCGTTTTCAGAGCAGTTGTGATAAAATAAGTTATACAAAGTTAAATGTCTGGATTTAAATCCACACATAAAACTCGAAAGTTGGGGCCATCACTAATTATTGCAATATTGTATTTGACAAATCGCTGCTTTAATTTGATAGTGGCACATCACAAAATGTGTCATTATTTTGATAATGTTACCATTCAATACAGATTAATCTATAATATCATGTGAATAAAACTCACATTCCTATGTATATATTTGACGACGTGCCATGACTGAATGACGTTATCTGATTGGTTGAAATCAACCGCAATTTTGTCGGTATATCGACACAATGCCAGTTGCTTTGAATTTTCGCAAGGTGACATACGCATTTTCTTTTGAAAAAAGACATAAAATAAAATAGTTCGTTCTTATTGGTGGAATATTTTTTTAAATAGGGTTTTTTTTTTGTATTGTGACAATATACAAAAAATTTGAGTGTCATAGTTATGTTTCAATTCATTTAGATAACGTGGTATTTGGTGTTGCGACAGTATCAAAACCAATGAGTAGAAAAACTAAATAGCGTATTTCAAAATGGGTTAGTATTCAATTCTTTGTTTTTGGTAAATATTAGAACTAATACAAAATAAGTCTATTTCATTCTTAAAAGTCCTAATTTTTAAGATTTTTCTTTGCAAAATAAGACGCTTTTTTGTGCTATTGTTGAATGATTTTTAAATATATGCCATTGTTCAAAATAACTGCAATTAAATATTCTTTTAATATAACATAAGCAAGGTGTGGAAGCAAGACATTAAACATCGAAAATAATTTCATTAATTAAGATTTAATCTAATTATTTTTACCCTTACAGTGTATTATCGAAAAAACATCAATTCAGAAGATTCATTGCAGATTTCTGTAGCAGATGGTACTAAAAAATATCAAGATAGGAATGGATTATCACCTTTGCTGATTGAAAATAGCATAGAATAGCATAGCATCAGCGTTATAATGTTCTCACAGCTGGGACTCAGGCCTCCTTTTTAGGAGAGGAAATTGGCCGTAACCCATCATGCGGACCCAGTGCGGGTTGGTGGATGTCACATGCCTTCGAATTTTTGGTTCTAGGACATGCCGATTTCCTCATGATGTTTTCCGTTTTGAAAGCAGTGGTGATGAAAAAAAATAACACAAAGTAATACGCCTGGCTGGGTTTGAACTCGCGACGTGGCAAACAGCCATCATGCTATAGATCCAGTCATTAAAAAGGGTGTCAGGAAACAGAAAATACCGAAAATTGACAGTATTGCCACTATTGTCGAAATGTAAAATTAACAGGTATTGTAATGTTATACGTAGAAGCAAAAGACACAGAATATTACTCATATTTTTATAAAAATCAAATAATAATAATATCAAGAAAGTGATACTTAGTTGAAAATACAGGAAAGACAAGAAATAGAAGCGTTTGTAATAAAAATATTTCACTGAAGAAAATTTATAAAACTAAAAAGATGATACGTGAGAAAAAGAAAAAAGGCCTATATACTAAATAAAAAACTTATAATATATATACAAGATTTTATGCCCCATTTTTTGAAAATCTATAAAGGATTTTTCGTAGGATAACGAAGATTTGTACACGGCAAACTAAATTGAACCTTATGCTGTGGTTGCGCGCGACCCCCGCTTCGATTGGGACCCGAAAATCGGTTACTGCACATTCACCTACCATCATGATGGTTCAACTTCTGTGACAGGGATTATAACCGATTTTCGGGTCTAGGTCGGATAGGGGGTTGCGTGTAGCTCTGGCGGATAGTTCAATTTATTCACCCTTTGTTATCCTATGAGCAATCCTTCATAGATTTTCAAAAAATTGGGCGTAAAATATTAAGTACCAGTAGTAGTTTTTTACCATTTGAAAGATTTTGTAACACCTTTTTTACTACTTTAACATTTTTTATGTTTAAAGTTTTTGTAACTTTGTGTTGTTTGAATTGATTTTGGTGTATGGTCATGTGAAGAGAAGGGATGAAACGCATATTACTAAAAGAGTTTTGAGTGTACATGTGGATGGATGGAGAGGGAGAGGGAGGCCAAAGAAGAGATGGATGGATTGTGTGAGGAGTGACAGGACAGAATGGAAGAAAAAACGTATTGCGCTGACCCTAAATAAAACGGGATAAGGGCAGGAAAATGATGATGATGAGTAAAAGAAAATTACTTTTTTAGAAACAGTTAATGCTTTATTTTTGTGAAAGTGGGCTAGTGGAAGTCATAATTATGTGTAAGCTCGTTAATAAATATTTTTAATATCTAACCTCCTAACAAAATTAATTTTGTTAGTAGGTTATTTATTATTTCACTGTTTCTATAATATAAATACTAGCTATATTTGCAATTTTGATAGTAGCGCGTGTTCTGTGAAGGTAAGTTTTACATAATTAGTATTATTTTTGATCTCTATAACGATAAAGACTGATAGAAAGTTAGTTAAACAAAACAAAAAATGTCATTGTATAGTAAAAATACATTGGTTTTGTATTACACCTTCCTTAGAATAGTAATGTAATTGTAAAAGTGACATTATTTGTAAAAATTCACTAACAAAAAAAATGCATCAAAAATAAATAAGCCATTGTACAAAAATTACTTCACTGAACTATTTGTTTTATTAAGAATAGTGTCACTGTTCACGAAAGAATGTTGTCAAATTAAAGGTCGTACTATAATTTATGCCAATGTTAAAAATAATTAAACTAAAAACTGTTTGGCGTATGTCTGAAGCATGTTGTTTTTTTTAAGATTATGTGTTGATTTTGTATTGAAAGGGCTAAATAACTTATTAATAATAAAAATTTGATAGATTTTACGTCGATTTAGGCAATTTTCAAAGAGTTCTCTTTATTAAAATAAAAGATGGAAACAATTTAATTTCTTGTTTTATTTAAACTGCTCTCTTGAAAAAAGTGCACTTTTGAGATCTGTCATTATCAAATTAAAGCAGCGAAATGTATTATTGTTGTATTTGAAAATAAATTGAACGTAAAGGAAAAATGGGTAATTTTTAAAGGTATGTTGAATAGCACACTGTTCTACATACCTTTCCCTTTTTTAAGAAAAAAGAAGGTCCTTCCGAACAGAAGAGTGTTGTGTCTGGTCCGGACTACTGCCCAATGATTGATTTTGGACTGTTATGTATTGTTCTAATCGCTCGGACAACTCTAATGCAGGATTTTGTAGGTTAGTTCTTATATGGCGGCGTAGATGTGGCCAGTACCGTCTAGTTACTGTATAATTACAAATAACGCGACATACAAAATATTTTGGGAACACATTCATTATGCGTACAGTTATGGAGTGGTATTCCCTGTCCGAGTCTGTGTTTCCTGATAGCTACAACCTAGGGGTCTTTAGTCAAGAGTGAATAGGTTACTTCTAGGCTGCTCCATCATCGATCACATCATCGCTTACCCTCAAGAGAGATAGTGGTCAAACGCGAGCCTATCAACAATAAAAAAAATATATTTTATTCTGTTTCAGAATAAACATTTCATTAATTCGTTGTTGAAACTTCCACGGTCCGGACTAAGCGTTTTTCCTCGTCGTTTATACCGCGTACATCGAGGGACTGGAACAATTTGCCTGCTGCGGTTTTTCCGTCTGATTATAATTTAGGCGTCTTCAAAGCTAGAGTGAATAGGCTCTTAATAAATTAGTGCGCTTTACTATCAGCGATTGCATCACTGGTAACCATTAGATAGGATTGTAGTCAAGTACTAGTTTATAAAAATTAAAAAAAAAAGAAAAAAAAAAATCTTAGCCCTAGAACATAAAGCAATCAATTACATTCCCTAAATCTCTTTTATTACGTGAACGCGGCACAATCTCTCCTAATCAAGTCAAGTCATAAAATAACACTAGTGCGCAATTTTTTACACTTAAACCACAGCCTACACTAACAATTTAAGGTTGCCTGCCCATTGAAGCGGAATTAAATATTACGTGGCAATGCTGCTAAGGTTTCGGGGAATTTCGCCCATTGACATCGATGTGGGTGAATTTTTTGATCCCCTATGAGTTTTTTTTTTCTTCTACCCGTTTGTACATAATTATGATGCGACACCGGAAACACGGATCTAGTAGCATCAGCCTTATAATGTTCTCACTGCTGAGACTCAGGCCTCTTCTCTAGAAGAGGGAATGGGCCGTAACCCACCACGCGGGCCCAGTGCGGATTGGTGGATGTAACATGTCTTCGAATTTTAGGTTCTAGAACATGCCGGTTTCCTCACGATATTTTCCTTCACCGTTTTTGAGAGCAGTGGTGATGAAATAAGTTACACAAAGTAATGCACCTGGCTGGGTTTGAACCCGTGACCAATATAAGTTGGGGCTGTTACCACTCGGCCACCTCTGCTGTCACCAATCTAGTATTTTTATGCAAATAATCTATGTACAAAATTTCATAACTATATCATGAACAATCACAAAGTTATAAGCTTGTTGTTTTACCTGGTTGTCCACACAAACACATGGTCACCGAGTCATCCGGGACACTGAGCGGTTGTTTTGCTCCCACAACCAGCTGTGCGCTGACGCCAAATGCCTGCTATAACCTGCCGTGACCAGAAGTCAGAAATCGACGAAGTAGTGCGTCAATATGTAAAATTACATTTGACAAAGTTTTCATTCCACTGCATGTTCACACTGTCAGAGATAAGCTCTTACGTAATTTTCTTTATCACCGAACAAAGTTACTACTAGTAATAAAATCTAATAAACGACTAGATGAGTTCTCCGAACTAGTTACTTATATTTCTTGCGACAGTATTCATAAGGCTTAATGTTCGAGAAAAATCATAACTCTTGTCAAAAGATAACTGTAATAGAAGATCCTGAAATCTATCTTCTTTTATTCTGTGGGAAATCATCTAATTACTTCTCTCGCTCTAGAGTAGAGCGCGAGGGGATGTCAGACTTTTACTGACTAAAACCATATCCACATTCTTTACGTTGCCTTTAGCGTTGGACCATGGGTGTAACTTTTTCAGAATCGATCAGGCCTTAGCAAATTTCAGCCCTGCTGCGCCCCTACGACTTGCTGACATCTCGTAGTCATTGAGGCGCGCGTAAAACACTATTAGCCCTCAACTATTCGGGCTAGATTCCTATAGGTAGAATGGACGGAGAGCTACCCTTTGCTCGTCGTCCGCAAGTCCACATATATAGTCTCTAAGCAGAGCTTGTGCTAAGTACTCATAGCAAATAACTAATAAACGTACATACTTGAATCTTTTTAAATATACATCGTTAAATTTTGATCGTTTTAATCCCGTGGAGGGTCGATTCGGTACATAAAACACTATCGATTTGTAAAAAGAAAATAAAAAAATAAAGTACTTTTTTTAAATGAAATTAATTTTCGCATGTGTGAAATTAATTTCTCTGCCTTTAACGTTAGCTGGGCGAGTTCAATGAACTGTAGGTAGTTAGTACGCAACAATCAACAACTACCTACAAGGTCATTGACTTGTTAACTTAAAGAAATTAATATTGTACATGCGTATATTAATTCGAGTTTTAGAAAAAAAGTACTTTATTTTTTTATTTCACCTTTACAAACCGATAGTGTTTCATGTACCGGATCGACCCTCCACGGGATTAAAACGATCAAAATTTAACGGTGTATATGAACTACACTCACATCCAGAAAAAATATCATATTCATCACACAAACGTTTGTCTTGCGAATCAAACTCATGACCTCCAGCAGTCAGGGCTTCGCTGGCAGGTCAGGGTTTCGCTGGCCTGTAGGTGTAACCAGTACACCTACAGGCCAGCGAAACATTACAATTATTCCTTAAACCAAACCAGCATAATAAAATAATTCAAACGAACTTAATTCCCGTCTCAGATATCCCCCATTACATTTTGTCCTAGATGATAATAAATCAATGTCATCCTACTACTTGCGGTGAAATTAAATTCTTATCCCAACATGGCTCAGAGTAATACAAAAATACTTCGGAATCATATTTATTGTACGTTAAGAGATCTCTTTCGGTAGAATGTTTGTGGTTTTTAGGCAAAATGTTTGAGGTTATTCGGTTTTTTTTCGGGAAGGATAAATTGGGATGATATCTTTCGTATGGTAATCTAGAAAAAAATATAACTTAACTTTTATGGAAATCTCAGCAGACTCTCTGGTCTTTTTTCAGGTTCCGTACCTCAAAAATTTAAAGGAATCCTTATAGTATCACTTTGTTGTCCGTCTGTCTGTCTGTCAAGACGCTTTATCTCAGGAATTCGTGGACGTATCGATTTGAAATTAAAACCATATACTTAGATTTGCGGTCCCTTGAAGCTGTGCAAAAATCAAACTTCTATGTCAACAAAGAAAAAAGAAATGGCCGTTTTTGTCGCAAGAAAGGTATATATTTCAAAACTCTCAATTAATCACAATTTATCAGGTACTTCCCGTTGACTTAGAATTTTGAAATTTGGCATAAAGAAAAGTACAGTTATAACAAATATAAGAATAAATCTGAAAACTGTAAAGTAACGTCACAAAAAAAAATACTTTTTCGATTCGGAACAATCTTCAATGAACAACAAAAGGAATTGAAGTGTTTTCAAAGGTAAGTGTGTATGAAACCCTCAGTGCGCGAGTCCGACTCAAGTACAAGTCCCCGGTTTTTTTTTTTTTAAACCACGTATTTCCTAGAAGAACTTTCAGGAAATATTCCAGTGAATGATTTTTTTCTTTTTTTTATGGTAGGTAAAATCATCAAATGACAAATCCCGCCCTTGGTTGGGGCGGGAGATAGTGTCAGACTCTTACTGACTAAAAACCTACCCTGCTCCTTTCATTGCCTTCGTCCCAGGGCCCCAGGTTTCATTTTCACATAACTTTTGGCCCCAGTAGGCTTCGGCCCTGCTGGGCCCCTACAGTTATTCGAGTGAATGATGGTATTAGCGATTGCCAGCAGAGCAGTTAAGTAATAGTTGTCTTTCTGTTTTCGCATTGCTTTTTTATCAAACATTCCTACGCTGAATTGTGTTGGATGAACCTTGTTGGTTCTTACAAACCGTGTTCAAGTTGACGAAAGATGATTGGAGAAGTGCCCTCTTAATACAATGAAGGAAAACATCTTGAGGAAACGTTCTAGCATCAATTTTTTTTGGCTTTGAGCAGTACGAGGTCAAAATGACCCCGTATTAAAGTTAATACATCACTGCATTGTGACAATAGTATCATTTTAAATTAAAATAAATTGAAGTTATGGCTTCCACACGGGACAGAAAACTATGTTTTCCTTAGCCGCACTGCAAGGAAGATACATACGAGGTGTATTCGACCTCGTTCAGCAACTGTTAAAGACCCAGTTTTATTGAAGCATAAGCACAGCATAATCAGCCTTTTAATTTTCCCACTGCTGGGACACAGGCCTCCGCTCTGAGAGGGAATGGGCCATAATCCACCACGCGGGCCCAGTGTGAGTTGGTGAATGTCAAATGTCTTCGAATATTTTGTTCTAAGACATGCCAGTTGCCCCAATATTTCTTCACCGTTTTGAGAGCAGTGGTAATGAAATAAACTAAGCAAAGCGCCTGGCTGGGTTTGAACCCGCGATCTACAACTCGTAAGTCAGGGCATAAAGGCACGTTACTGCTCTCAAAATCTGCAAAAACATTAACCTTAACATTTTAACTAGAGAATTTAAAGCTCACGTCGCATCATAAATACAGTAGTCGACTACTATCTAAAAGAATAACATTTTCTCTTTAAAAATCTTCACTTAATAGGAAATTTCCTGCCCAATTCTATCAGGCAAGCCATATAAAATACGATGCCAATTTAACGGTAATTTTAAAGAAGCGAGTTCAGAGCTTGACATGTCCTGGCGTACGGGATTCAATATATTGTACACTTTCTAATTTTATAGTAAGGTTTCTGCATGCAATAAAGGAAAACGCGCCATTTATTTATTTATTTATTAAAACTTTATGCAACTTAAAGGTACAAAGGCGGACTTAGGGCCAAATTCACCAAGAAACTAATCGCGATTATATAAAACAAAACGCAGTTTGAGTGCCTAATCGAGATTATAGCTTCATTTTGCATTTCACCGCTATGAATTAAACCTAGTTTACACTAAACTCAGTTTCAATTCTTTTGTTGTTGCCCATGTTACGACACGGTTCTTTAAACTAGATTACCCTGAGCTCAGTTTAGTTGAACTGAGTTTTTATATTGAATGGTGAAATCAGCCCTTAATGCCTTAGGCATTCTCTACCAGTCAACCAAAGGTAGTGAACAGAAAACATGGCAGGCCATTCTGTTGTTGAAAGGTCCAAAGTAGCCTGCAAAATTCAATTAATGGTCGTACAGTACGGCCGACGGATCTTGGCGCGTCTGTAGTTAGGCTCTGCGAATTTTAGGGTTCAAAATAAGCGAGCCAAATAAATGATTTATAAAAATAATAGTTATTAACAGCAATAACAACTGCTATTGGCATTTATTTTTTCAAACAATTTATTTTTTTACGAGTGCACAAGCGCTAAAGTTCGCAGAGCCTAACTTCAGACGCGCCAAGATCCGTCGGCCGTACTGTATGTTTTTTTTATGGTTCCGTACCTCAGTTGGCAAAAACAGAAATCTTATTAAGTCACTTTACAGTCCGTGTGGCTGCCTATTTTTGTTTATTATGGATAGGCTCGCGTTTAACCACATGATGCTAAACGATGATGTGACCGACGATGGAGCACGCTTGCCTAGAAGTAACGAAGTATGCAATCTTGTCTTAAACTTGCGCGCGTAAACGCATAAAAAAAACCTTTTCTGGTTATTTTTCCGAAAAAAACGAAAATTTAAAAACCTAAATTTTCGGCCGAACAAATTTTGTACACCCGTAGGTATACAATACGACGATTAGGTCGCCTTCAAATTACACACGTTTCTATTTATATGAAATAACAAAGCAGTTCGATGGCAGCGCTGCCGTCACGCAGCACGTTGCGGCTAATTTGAATGCATCCTTAAGCGTTTTTCAAGGTTATTTAAGGGCCAAATTCACCAAGAAACTAATCGCGATTATAAAAACTTAGTTCAACTAAACTGAGCTCAGCGTAATCTAGTTTAAAGACCAGTGCCGTAAACATGGGCGACAACAAAAGAATTGAAACTGAGTTTAGCGTAAACTAGGTTCAATTCATCGCGGTGAAACGCAAAATGAAGCTATAATCTCGATTAGGCGCTCAAACTGCGTTTTGTTGTATATAATCGCGATTAGTTTATTGGTGAATTTGGCCCTAAGTTGTACAAACGTAGATGAATGGATGTATTTATGTATAAATGTCTGGATGTGTAGATGTATGGACGTATGGATGTTTGTTACTCTTTCACTCTAAAACAACTAAATGGACTTAGTTGAAATTTGGTATACAGGTAGACCATATATCCTGGAATAACATATAAAATACTTTTTTTTATCCTGGGAATATGTGCTCTTAGTTATACTAGTAAATAGCTTCTGCCAACAGCTTCGCCCACGTGAATTTCGGTTTTTCCATACAAAATTACAACCCCCGTTTTAAAGTTTTCGTAAAGCCTTTCTTGGTGGATGTCTACACTTTATAAGGAACCTACCTACCAAATTTTAAGTTTGTAGGTGTTATAGTTTCTGAGATTTCGTGATTAATCAGTGAGTGGTATTTCGCTTTTATATATATACAGATTTTGGAGTAGTTATGCTCTTTTTGTGATAGTATTACCTAGGCTTCATCGCGTAAGGGGACTGAACTATGTACACAATATTATTAAGGCCACATTTCCTTTTATGTTTTGTTAAGCAATATTAACACTAGGACAATAGCCATTGTAACTGTGTAATTAAACCCAGGTAGCATTAGAGTATTCATTATTTGTTTAATGTTCGTAAAAGCTTTTGTTTTAGAGAGGGAAAGAGACGTCATTCATTTTTCATTAAACCTCAGATACTCTGAGACCAATTTTTATTTATAGTCTAGACCCAAACTAAGCATAGCTTGTGCTATAAGTAGTACTAAACAACTGATACACGTACTTAAATATTTATAAAACATTATTTTTAGTTGACGAAACCTGGATATAGTTTGTTCTGAATCAGTAACTGAATCGATTCTAATCATTTTTAGACCATGACTGTTATATTTGTCCCAAAAATATTTAAAAAAGGTCACAAGTTGGAAACCACCGATACTAAGCAAAACTGAACTGGGCAAAGACCTTTCTCCGTTCCTTCTATTGTTCTCAGCTTTGAGCCACTTCTTGCAAATTCCTAAAGCGGGCTCCAGACTCGCGCGCGAGTTCGCTCGCGATCGGGCCCTTTAGGTCTGCGGAAGCCCGCGAACGGGCGCAAAAGACCTTCACATTCGCGGTTCGCGGCGTTCGCGGGTGTTCGCGGCGCGAATGTGGAGGCCGTTTTAGTTTTCGATTACGTAGACGCGGCACGTTGCGCGGCGCGTCGGGCGGTCCGTCGTACAATGACCATATATTTGTGTTTGCGCGAGCGATGACGCGGCCCGCTGCTGCAATGTACGACGAAACGCCTAACGCGCCGCGCCGCGTCTCTGTAAACACGGCCTTAGGAATACATCTAAAGGCTGATTTCATCATTCAATATAAAAACTTAGTTTAGCTAAACTGAGCTCAACGTAATCTAGTTTAAAGACCCGTGTCGTAAACATGAGAGACAACAAAAGAAATGAAACTGAGTTTAGCGTAAACTAGGTTCAATTCATAGCGATAAAAAGCAAAATGAAGCTATAATCTCGATTAGGCGCTAAAACTGCGTTTTGTATTATATAATCGCGATTAGTTTATTGGTGAATTTGGCCCTAAGTTGTCCTGATATTGATTCATAACACACTATTAGGGTAGGTTTTTGGTCAGTAAAAGTCTGACACTATCTCCCGCTCCGCCCAAGGGCGGGGGATGTCATTGAATGATTTTACCTACAATAAAAAAATCTATTTTCAGAATGAACGTTTATATTACATAGCGACCCGCCCCAGGTTGCATGGGTGCAATTGTGATATTAAGTATATTATGCATGTATAACTATAAAACATAATAAACTTATTAACAAAGCATATAAAACTTCCTCTTAAAATATTCTATCTATTAAAACCGCATCAAAATCAAACATAGGGACAGACAGGGGGAAGCGACTTGGTTTTATACTATATAGTGATATCGTATACTTAATTTTAATTCAACAATAGACATATTGTTCAAATTATTACAAAACAAACGATATAAAGGCCGGTATTGGCTCACATTGTCTGCCACAGGAAAAGGACCCTTTGCGGTTTGGAGGACACATTTAGCTTAAGCCCGAACCATAATTAACCTACTCTCTAAATTCCGGAAAACACATAACACAACCCACAAAAGCTGTACATAAAGAATTTTTGTTTTCATTGTTTACAACTATCACACAACGCCGTCTAGTTTCAAGCTAAGCAGAGCTTGTGTTATGAGTACTAAATTAATAAACATACTTCTATATTTCTAAATACATACATATTATAGAGAAATTACACCCAGACACAGAACAAATGATCGTGCTCATTACACAAACGTGTGTCCTGGGTGGAAATTGAACCCACGACCTCCGGCACAGCAGTCAGGGCCACTAACCACTAGAACAACAGGCCAGTCAGATCCAATTTCTAAACACTATAGTACGGCTCAAAAATTGAACTAAAATGGCCGTCATTGGTCACGCCTATGGTCACGCGCATCTTCCGCTGTGACTACTGGCTGAAATTAGGCCCGTCTCCTAATTGCGGCTAACGCGATTTCGCTCGCACGAAAGCGTCAGCTCTTATCTCTGTCCTTGTCTATCAGTGACTGTAGTTTTGCGATTGTGGTGACACTGATCATAGATGTGTGAGTTTCACGTCCAGGTTTTCTGGTTGCGATGTTAGCGCGTAATGTAATATATTAATGTATAATTTATTAATGGGTGTAAAGTAGGGCGTTTAGAGTGGCTACCCCGAGATACAATTCCATACAACCGCTATTAAGACGTTATTATAGCATAGCATAGCATCAGCCTTATAATGTTCCCACTGTTGGGACTCAGACCTTCTCTCTAGGAGAGGGAATGGGCTGTAATCCTCCACGTAAGCCCATTGCGGGTTGGCGGACGTCATATTTCGTCGAATTTTTGGTTCTAGGACATGCTGGTTTCCTCACGATGTTTTCCTTCACCGTTTTGAGAGCAGTGGTGATGAAATAAATTACACAAAGAACGTTATTATACGTAGGTATTTCTCTAGATATTTTATAGATAATCTTGTGGGTATCATTTTCGTATATTTTTCCCATGGCCCTAGCAGACATCGGGCCTACTGGGACCCTGCGGTTTGCTGACATCTCTTTGAGGTGCGCGAGGCTCGTACCTTACAGGACTAGTGGACGGCAAGATATCCATTGCTCGTCGTCCGCCAGCCCGCGCCTACTGTGGCCGGAGATCGCTCTGCGATTCCTGATGAAGATGATGATGAGCTGTTATTTTGCTGCGTTAAAGAATTTCGCTCCATAAAACCAAGTAAAAGAGCTTCATTTGACAGGTGAGGACGCCATGGCGCCTCTCCTGCTACTCCTTAAACAGGAGACTTACTATCGCAATTGTGGCGTAATTGTAGAAATATAGGTGGGTTTTAGTCAGGCATTTTTAAATTTTATTTTAATTGTTACTAAGTCTAAATATTGTTAAATACAAAATGAGGAAAGGAGTGTGACAACCCAACACAAGTATTATTAATAAATTACTAGGGCTGTTTCATGAACAATTGTAAATGTAACCATTTTATTTATTTATTATTATTTTTAGACATTTCCGCTTACGCTCCTCTCAGGCCACAGCCCTAGTCTGTCTAAAGAGCCGAACAAAATACTTCAAGTTCTTACTCGTCTACAAAAATATCTCAAGGAATGTTTACAAAATAAACTTTGTAAACTTCCCTCTTTGAATGAAAGACGGGTTGGAATAAGTTAAATTGGTAATAAGTTACGAAAAACAGTATTGGATGAATGTAGGTTCTTTTGATTTGGTTTTTTTAAGGAATTGAAGAAAAATAGCGGGTTTTACTTTCTATAAGTGTGATTGAAAGCTGGCAGTCAATGGTGGAGAAGCATGTGACATAAAACCATTCCTATAAATTGAACCCAGAATTTCATAGATGCACCAAAGACCCGAATAGTGTATCTATATCGGCCTTGTGTAAAAATCACTTTTAAAATTCGAACGGTGTCCGCCTTGATGCACATTGTTCTTTAATCATTGTTTCGAAATTCGAACGGCATCCACCATAATGCACATTTTTAATCATTACGTTGAAATTCGAACGTTGTCTCCTTTTATTTTTATCATTTTTCTTTAAACATCACTTCAAAATTCAACGATGTCTGCTTTTGAAATTCGAACGGTATCCGCTTTGATATACTCGTATCTCCATTTTCATATAAGTATCACTTCAAAATGCCAACAATGTCCGCTTTGACGCTCATTTTTCGTTAAACATTGCTCCGAAACTCGAACGGTGCCGGTTTGATGCATGTTTTTCTTTAAATATCACTTCGAAATTCCAATGTTGTTTATTTTAAAGCAAATTTTCCTAAACTAAACTTTGATGAGTTCGCTTCCGAATTACCTAATTTCACCTGAGAGAGATAAGCAGTAGCATAGCATAGCATCAGCTTTATTATGTTCCCACTGCTAGGACTCAAGCCTCCTCTCTAGGAGAGGAAATGGGCCTTAATCCACTACGCGGGCCCAGTGCGGGTTGGTGGATGTCACATGTAATGTAATGTCTTCGAATTTTTGGTTCTAGGACATGCCTGTTTCCTCACGATGTTTTTCTTCACCGTTTTGAGAGCAGTGGTGATGAAATACATTACACAAGGTACTGCGCCTGGCCGGGTTTGAACCGGCGCCTACAACTCGTATGTCGAGGCCGCTACCACTCGGCCATTTTTAAAATTAGTAAATAATATTACATACTAATTTTAAACTATACCGAGGCTACCTCCATCTACTAAACCACTCAAATTTTAAGCCACACAACAATACTAACTTAACTTCAAGTTACAACTGCACTTTAACTATTTAATTAAGTGAACCTGTAACTCAGTTACTGCTGTGGTTTAACCAGGTGGCAGAGAGTTATAAATAACCACAGTTAAGCCCCCACCGGCGAAAACAACAACCGGTTTAAGCGATTAGAATACGGCTTTGGCCAACCATTTGTTGGAATATTAATTTGTTTAAATGTATTTGATGTGGCATAATTAAAATAAATTAAATATGTTAGGGAATAAAATTTTTATATTTGGACAGAGCCGAGAGATTTGGCATTTATTAATGAGCGTAATAATTTTAACACTGGAACAAAAAGAAATCTCATTTTGACACGGGTTTTTGTATTTTTTTTATATGTATATGAACTAGTGCTTGACCTGATAGTAAGCAGTGATGCAATCGTTGATGGTGAGGCGCACTAGTTTATTAAGAGCCTATTCACTCTAGCCTTGGAGACACCTTAATTATAATCGGACGGGAAGACCGCAGCAGGCAAACTGTTCCAGTCCCTCGATGTACGCGGTATAAACGACGAAGCAAAACGCTTAGTCCGGACCGTAGAGGTTTCAACAACGTAGAGAAAAAGAAACGAACGTAGGGAAATTATTGCGTTTGAAGGTTGTATTTTGAGGGTTCTGCGTCCAATTTATGTGAAGTGCCATCCGGCCCTGGTACCAAGGCAAGGAAAGAACGGGGTGGGTTTTTTAGTCTGTAAAAATCTGACACTATCTACCGCTCCACCCAAGGGCGGGAGGTGTCATCGGATGATTTTACCCACCGGAAAAAAAGGGTAAATTTGAAACCCTATTACTAAGACTCTACTATCAGTCTGTCTGTGACCAGGCTGCATCTCATTAACCGTGATAGCTTGATATAGTTGTTTTTTTTTTTTAGATACTATCTGTTACCTCTGGCTTCGCTTGGGTAGGGTTTAAAAATATTACTCTCCTGTTTTAGAGGAATCGTGTATAAAATATTATTCGGTCTGGAGATCTCCACCCGGGTCCCTCGGGTAATGAAAAGTAGCCAAAGTTACTTCTTGTTACCTCGGCTATCAGTAAGTGAAAGTTCAGTGATTACCCAGAAAAATAAACAGATAATTAGAAGTACCTATTGAGATGTATTTCTATAAACATTTAGTAAAAACCTCTGAAAATCTGTACACAAAATGGTGTGATTTCAATAGGATACTATACACCATTAAATTTTGGTCGATTTAATCCCGTGAAGGGTTGATTCGGTACATGAAACACTATCGATTTGTAAAAAGAAAATAAAAAAATAAAGTACTACGTACATGCGTATGTTGATTCGAGTTTAAAAAATTTGTACTTTATATTTTAATTTTATCTTTATAAATCGATAGTGTTTCATGTACCGAATCGATCCTCCACGGGATTAAACAAAATTGAACGGTGTATAAAACCCATAAAATATCTGTGCTTCCAAAATATCTAAAGAAAAATGGGTAATAAGGTCATAATCACGTAAAAGCTGTTGTATGAAAATGTATCTCAGATACACGCTCGCACGCCAGTGTGTATTATTGTTACGTAATTGCCCCCTTTTTAGAAACACACATAAAAAAAAAACTTTTTCCGGTTTTTTTCCGGGAAAAATAAAACCAAAATTTTCAGCCGAATGAATTTCGTACATTATTGTATGTATAGTACGACAATTAACGTTTCTCAAGGTCATTCAAGTTGTACAAACGTATGTACAATTGGCCTTCGAAAAATGCAAAAAAACAATTGATTCGAACTAGAAATAAAAACATCCGTGCTCCATCCACAGACGCTTCACATCAAAGCGCACTTAAAAAAAAATGCTGTAATTTAAATCATCGTTCCACAAATTAATTGGTGTTTTAATTGATTTATCGGTCCTCAGTGAAGCACCTGTCAGCGGCAGGAAAACGTCAAGTGAAATAAATTACCCCACGCTCATGTTATTATAGGTATTAGAGCTATATGGAATCCACTGTGCAGAGCCTGCATGGAGGATTTCTTTCTTTCTTTCTTTCAGCTGCCCCCTGTGGTCGTTGGATACAGGGCTAAATACTTCGACAACCCAGGTAACCTCCGCGAAATGGTTAGTAACACTAAGGCGCTGCTGGCCTTCCTTGAGGAGCCGGGTTTTTTTTTTTTTTTGTTAGGTAAAATCATCCAGTGACAAATCCCGCCCCTGGGTGGGACGGGAAATAATGTCAGACTCTTACTGACTAAAAACCTACCCTGTTCCTTCCCTGCCTTGGTTCCAGGGCCCTGGTATGTATTTTCATACCTTCCCAGAGCCCCAGATTAGGCCTCGACCCTACTGGGCCCCTACGGTTTGCTGACAACTCCTTGAGGCGCACGGGAACAGTGCGCGCCGTAAACGACTTGGGCTCGGTCCGGTCTGTTACCGGACAAACGGACAGCGAGCTACCCATTGCCCGCCGTCCGCGAGGAGCTGGGGTGGATCGAATGACATATTTGTCCCGCCCGTACGCAAAATACGCGCTAAGACGTGGAGTTGCGGACACCAGCCCGAAGTACACATACAATAGAACTATATGGAATCTGTCTATACACCGTTAAATTTTGGTCGTTTTAATCCCATGGAGGGTCGATTTGATACATGAAACACTCGCAATGGGTGACTACTGTCGACGCCCTCTGCCCCAGCTAGGGGACATAGGATCTTAAGTAAGGAAGTAAGTAATTTACCAATCTCTTTTAAGATTGGCCTCCGTGATCGAAATTCAGTCTGGAGTATTATAATATTATTTATACTTACTTCAATTGTTACTCGTACCAACAGCTTTGTAAATTAACAAAATTAAAATTAATAATTATGACCGTTATTTATTCATTAGTTTTCGTAAATTCTAAGCGACGTAATTCAGAAACAAACACAAATTAATTATTATTTGTGCGTCGATTATTATATTAGGTTGGGGGCATAGAAGTGATGATAAGCGTTTTTATTAATATTAACCATCTTCTGAAAGTTTTGCATTTTTTGCATAGCACCAGCCTTATTATGTTCCCACTGCTGGGACTCAGGCCTCCTCTCTAGGAGAGGGAATGGGCCATAATCCAACACGCGGGTCCATTACAGTTTTTTGGATGTCACATGTCTTCGATTTGTTCTAGGACACAGCGGTTTCCTCACGATGTTTTCCTTCACCGTTTTTGAGAGTAGTGGTGATGAAAAAAATTACACAAAGTAATGCGCCTAACTGGGTTTGAACCCGCGACCTATAACTCGTAAGTCGGGGCCGTCGCCACTCGGCCTACACTGCTCTCTGAAAGTTTAATGTATAAAAAAAGAGTATAATAAATAGTTATTAAAGCTGGCCGTTAATTACTGGGCTAACGAGCCTGTCAAAGAGTACTACGCGTTCAAAATAAGAATAGGAAAGCCAATAACCTCAATCTGTCAAATGTTGAGTGAAAAGTACGGTTTGCAAAAAAAATCTTATTTGCATATCAATAAAGGGTTTTTTTTTGCTTTGTATTACGTAGTCTTAGTTAAGTCTAGGTGAAGTAAACACGTTATTGTTTAATATAAATTAGCTAATTATATTGCTTTAAGTCATAATTAGTTAAAAATAAAAACTATCTTCTTCTATTTACCACTAATCAGACTCTTCACACAGTGGCGCTGAGATGAGAAAAATTGAAGAACTGAATTCTGATAAAAAAATTTTCGTTCACGATTCGTAAATAAATTAAATTTTAAAGAAATCTTTTTTGCTCACCGTACCCAATTTCTTCAATTTGACAGTTCGATGTGACGTCACAACATGGCAATCGATCCTATTCTCATTTGGACCGCAATGTAACAGTATTTACCTGTCCTATAAAATCCGCTACCCGCTCTCTCTTCCACTAAACTCACACCCTAATCTTAAACATCACTCGTATAATTTCCTAGGTATTACCAGCTTTATCCCCATAAGCCTATCGTTTGCCTTCGAGTCCCTTGCGTCTTCTATCTCTTTCTAACTCGTGCTGTCTCTTTCTAACTTCAAAGTTTTGAGGTTTGTAGGTCAGGAAAGTAGATATTTGTATGTATGGTAGTTGTGGTGCAATTAATGCAAAATTACCACTTTCTTTTTGAGGTGCAGAACCCTAAAAAACCCATCCCCTAATTTAAAAAAAAAATGTTTTGTCACTTATCAACAAGTCACTGTTATTTTTGAACTGCAAATGTTACATTTTTATGCTCAGAAAGATAAATTTATTAGGATGAACAATAGTATAGCTTTAGCCTTATAATGTTCCCACTGCTGGGACTTAAGCCTCCTCTCTAGGAGAGAGAATAGGCCGTAATCCACCACGCGGGCCCAGTGCGTGTTGGTGGATGTCACATGTCTTCGAATTTATGGTTCTAAGACATGCCGATTTCCTCACGATGTTTTCCTTCACCGTTTGGAGAGTAGTGGTGATGAAATAAACTACACAAAGTAATACGCCTAGCTGGGTTTGATCCCGCGACCTACAACTCGTAATTCGGGGCCGTTACCACCACTGCCTACGTAAAAATATAAAAAGAAATAATGAAGTAACAAAAACCTTCAAATCAAGTCGACAATCAAATAAACTCGTCTAAACAATCATCTTTTATGAGTTTCATCCCAAAGTATAATAAAAAACTTCAAACATCAATTGCCAACATTCGGTTACACTTTCTAATCTTATAACACTCTGAAAACCTATAAAACTTGCCTATCCCTTATACATTTATAATGCAAAAATGTATGGGAACGAGAAAACCATTCCACAGAACCAGTCTCAAAGAAATAAATACCATATTTCTAAATCAATACAGGCCACTTTTGTGTGCCGACGACAACGAACCAGGCCTTCTCAATTTGGTGCGAAATGTAAACCTTAACCCACTACTATTAAGGTATATTTTCAAATGACTTCAAGGTCACGTTCATTCTACAGAACTTTCATTGAGAAGTTATGTAACAATCAACATTCACAGCTTTCAGTCGAATTTAAACCTTAACTTCTTTATGTTAAAGTGTATTTTCCAATGACATTAAGTTTGCTTTCAGTGTTCAAAACTTTCTTCACATGTAATTATGTACTTTAGCATTTTGGTTTTAAGGTATGTTTTCGCATGTTACGTGATTCTCTTTCTGTTTGTATGGTAATCGTGAGAAGTAAGAACATATCGAATGTAGGTGATACTTATCATTCAGAACAGATCACGAGGTTGAATAAGGGATCACCTATGTGGAGTAGTAACCTTGACCTGAATATTGAGAAACTTTTTCCTGGAACATAGAAAAAAGGGTCTTATATTCCTTAAAATAAAACTGATTTTGCAAAAATACAAACATGCACTTTATGAGTTAGCTATTTGATTCTGCGTAGCTCTCATTACTACGCCGTAGTAGGCATTGCTACGACGTAGACGTCTTTGCTACGCCGTAGCTTTCATTACTTCAATAATGAATCATTTATTTACCCAGACATATTGATTCAAAGATTTTGTTAGTAAATAAGACTTACAACTACTTTAGTAAAATGACACTGCAATATATTGATTTTGTGCTGTTCTGTGGTACTTGTCCACGGAAGACCATGCCCTTTGATGTTACGATAAAATTCCAGCATTCTTGTAACCTCTCAAGCCAAAGTTCTCATTACTGGATTGCGTAGTTGTTTCAAAGAGTTACAGATAACGCAAAGGGCAAATGAAGGACACAAATGGGTCAGTAAAGGTCTGATACTCCCTCTCGCGCCACCCAAAGTGGAAAGAGTTAAATATGAATTTCCCACATCAAAATAAATACTATAATTACTAAGCCGTAACATGCCTTGTACTACGGTGTACTACAAAAATGTGATTTGGGTATTTTATGATGCTGTGAATTAACTTAGCATTAGCATTATCAGCCTTTTAATGTTCCCACTGCTGGTAGCCTCCTCTCTCGGTGAATCATGATTATGTTCCCACATGCAAACTACAAAAAGACACGTGAAGACTTCACACAAATCCTAGGTCATAGGAATAGCTCGCCGTCCGACCCCGTCCGGTAATCGTCCGGACCGAGCCCAAGTCGTCGACGGTGCACACTGTTCACGCACGCCTCAAGGAGTTGTCAGCAAACTGTAGGGCCCAGCAGGGCTGAAGCTTACTAGGGCCATAGACTGACTTCTGAAAAACTTTAGTAAGAGTCTGACACTATCTCCCACTCCAAAAAAAGGTCACAGGAATCAAATCCAGGATATTTACAGCACTTATTACTACAAACGTTACACTATATCAGTAATCCAGCAATGGAAGATCTAGTCACTTTTTCTGGCATCTACAAACACTACTCCATCATTCCAACAAATTAGTACTCGGGCTATATGTATGCATGTCTGTATGTTAGCTCAGTCAGCGATACATCACCGTCAGAAGACAGGGCACTGTCCTAAATTAACCTAACTGACCTACATTCAAATATGCACACACACGAGGCATGATTCTGAACAGTATTGTCATTCTCTTAACATCACTGTGATTTCAAACGCCGTGTCGTTGTGAATCAGTGATAATTGAGTTTAAAAACAAATGAGTTCACGTTCAAATTGTGTGCGCTAATTTGAGTGAGGTGAGCTGTGAAATTTACAGAACTGTGTGCATTCACTTAAGTGAGGTGAGCTGTGATCTTTACAGAACTGTGTGCATTCACTTGAGTGAGGTGTACTGTGAATCTCACAAATTTTCTGTGCACTCACTTGAGTGAGGTGAGCTGTGAACTTAACAAAATTTCCGTACACTCACTTGAGTTACGTGAGTTGTGAACTTTACAGAATAGCACTATAGTGTTAACCTTCAAAAATAATAGTCATGGTTTTACACATCGTCAATTTTTATTCATTACATTATATTGATTTGAAATGCAAATATGATTATTGATTATTATTTTCGTACTGGTTTCTAATGTGGTGATAATTTATTCTAAAGTTATTTTAACTAGGATTTTTTAAGTCAAGTGCAGGTGTTTGTTTAATTATTCAATTGCTATTGGACAGTGTGTATTTGGTGTTGTTTTGATCTCAAGTATCTGCGTTAAAAAAAAAAAACTGTGCTGCAGTTTTAATGCATTTTCTTACACGTTCTTCTCCATAGATATCTGCTCTTTGTAACGTACTAATATCTTTTTTTTTTAAACCGATCAACCTTCATAGCCTGTATTTCTTCTCAGTCGTATCCTCTTGATGGAGTGATCGTGATCATGGATCGTCTGATAGGTTATTTCTTGCTTTTGAGAAACTTCTATCCCTCTCTATTTGTGTCACTGCGTGTACATTCAAAATGGAACCCGTGGAAGATGATTTAATGAGGTTTATTCCATCTGGTGCATTGACTACGAGAATGTTGGCCCTGTACTCTTCCTAGTACCACTGAACGTGCCAAAGAGCTTTTGTTGCGTATGTCATGTCTTAATGATTTGGACCTGTGAATAATATGATTAAAATAAAGTTATTTTGAGTCCTTTATATACTCATCATGTATTCTCTTATAGTTAGACATTATTACTTATTATCATATTTTGCACATTTTGGTACAAAGTGCCAGTTGAACTTGAAGTTTTCCCAAGTTAAATTGTTATGTGCCTAAGTTTTAACATTTTGCCTCATCACTTCTCATCAGTTATAACTGTTATACAACATTATTTTTAGTATATGCGAAACCTTAATATAGTTTGTTAAAGAATCAGTAACTAAATTGATTCCGATAATTTTTACACCGTGTTATATTTTGCCCCAAAAATATTAAAAAAAGTTGGACACCACTTGACACTAAGTACAAAACAGGACATAGTGGGCATTAGAAACCATCTTGGCACGGAACCAAAACAACCACTCAGTCACCCGGGTGGCCCTGTAACCACGTATTCATGTCTCCAACCAGGTACCATAACCGGCTTATAACTTTGTGATTTTACATAATACAGTTTCGAAATGTCGTTCATAGATTCTTTACATAAAAATACTAAACAAGTGTTTCAGGTTGTGCATATACTAAAAATAAAGTTGTGTAGATAAAAATTTTAGCACATTTACATTTTTTTTTTATTTGCTTTTTCCTGCGATTTCACTTGAAGAACTTTTTTTTTTGATAGAAATCATTCACTTCTTCCGCCTAAGGTTAATGTGGGAGGGTGTTTTTTTTTATTGATATGCTAGCTTTTGACCGCTATCTTATATATGCTTAGCGATATATGGTCGACGATGGAGCATGCCAAAACATGCTCCATCGTGATCTCCGTCGTCAATTATACTACTTGTAGCCAACTAGAAGTAAGACAATTATCTACTCATTACTTAATGATACCTAGGCTGTCGCTATCAGGAAACACTGACTCCTGTAGAGTGTCAGAATTTTACTGACTAAAGCGTATCAGTGTTTATTTATTTGCTCTTCTCGTTCTAGGGATCCTTCAAGAGGGTTAAACGGGACCCTTATAGGATCACTTTGTTACCCGTATCTTTGTGCCTTTATCTCAGGCACGTGTGAAGGTATCGAGATGAAATTGAATCCATACGCTCAAGTCTACGATCCTTTTAAGCTTGCAAAAATATCAAACATCTAAGTTAAAAAAACGGTAATATAAATAACTAAAAAACCCGACTGCTTTTCTGAGTATACATGAAAAAGCCCTAAAACAACGAAGTCGTTGTACCCGATTGCACTTAACTATATAATATTTTAAATACAAGATAAATTGTAGCAGTCGGGACCCATTCTCGAAATGGAGGCTTAGTGAATTGAGAGCACATACCTATATTACATTGCAGATTACTCCAATCTACTGACTAGACGACTGACTTTCTAGAATGGGTCCCGACTGCTACAATTTATCTTGTATTTAAAATATTATATAGTTATTTGCAATCGGGTACGACTTCCTTGTTTTAGGGCTTTTTCATGTATACTCAGAAAAGCAGTCAGGTTTTTTAGTTTTTTAAATTACCGTTTTTTATTTTTATTTTTTTAGTTTTATTTTATTACGATATCACTCTCACAGTAAATACGAAACTAACGACACCTCTCAAGCTAAAATCCATGGAGCCGTTCAAGCTGCAGAGCGTGCCAAACAATTATACATACATACATACATATATGCATACTCTCGAAAAACATAACCCTCCTTCTGGCGCAGTCGGGTAAAAAAGATACGGCCGTTTATGTCGCATATGTATGTCGACAATCTCAAAGGAATCAAAATTCATAGAGTACTTCCCGTTGACCTAGAATCCTGAAACTTTGTATGAAGCTAGAATAAGTTTAAGGAAAAATTTGAAAACTGTAAACTTGTAGTTACGTCACATAGCAAAAAACCTTTTTGCGATTCAGAAGAATTTTTGAGATTCGATTCGTGAATTGAACTGTTTCTCATAGGTAAGTTTCTACGGTCCCTCATCCCTCAGTGCAATAGTTCGACTCGCACTTGCCCGTTTTTTTTGTTTTATTATTTAGAGACTCTCGCTTGAACTGTATCTCACCTGATGGTAAGTGAACCTGATGATGGCCTGTCTTTAGAGCAACTTCTCTGCAGGAAATTCCACTCCTTAGCTGTGGATCTTTTTGAGCATCTCTCATAATATACAAGACAAATTGTGGGGGCGAGCGGCGGTGATCTCTCGCGCCGGGCCTTGGTACAGGTCATGGTCCGAAGCAAGGAGGGATGGCAGACGGTCACCTCCTTCTGCGAAGCAGTATGCTAGCAAAGGAGGAGTCCGACCGCATCAGGAACGACGCTCACGCTGCAGACGCCGCCATAATTCCGATCCCGATTTCCGGCCACCGTAGTAGGCTCGCAGATGGCGAGCAATGGATAGCTCGCTGTCCATCCGTCCGCTAACAGTCCGGACCGAGACCAAGTCGTCGACGGCGCGCACTGTTCCCGCGCACCTCAAGGAGTTGTCAGCAAACTGTGAGGCCCAACAGGGTCGAAGCCTACTCTGGGGTCTTGGGAAAGTATGAAAATGCATACCAGGGCCCTGGAACCAAGGCAATGAAGGAACGGGGTAGGTTTTTAGTCAATAAGAGTCTGACACTATCTCCCGCTCCGCCCAAGGGCGGGAGATGTCATTGGATGATTTTACATATCTTAAAAAAAAAACCTGATGGTAAGTCATCCTGATGATAGTCTGTCTTTAGAGCAATTTCTCTGCAGGTAATTCCACTCCTTAGCTGTGAATCTTCTTCAGCATCTCCCGTATACAAGACAAATTAGACCTGTTCATAATTTACTTCAAATATGTACCATTCGTGTTTCGCATATTTCCTCAACATCAAGTGATACTAGGCTCCAACTTCTAACACTATTCAGTTCAAGACAGTGCCGACATTAGTCCCGAGCGTCTAAGATCCAATCAATACCAAGTTTCAAATAGTTTGTTAGTCAATAAACTATGAATCGTCCTAATAACTAGGGTTGCAAAGGAATCAAACATCGTACTCCATAAATGCGGAACTTCCGTAAGAAATAACTTTATTTTCAGAAGTTTAAATTTTTGGATTACAGAATATGTTTATTTATTAAAAAAAAATCTAACTATTTGTATTACAGCAAAATAAAACAAGATTTCAAAGAAAATATATTTTTTTCATAGTAAGCTTATATAGCGCGGTATATACTTATATAATTAATACTCATCTAGATCACTGGTCAGGGTCGCTGGAGTCCGATGAATGCGAGACGCACAGAACCGGCCATTGTGGCGACGCTTGGGGGAGGCCTATATCCAACAGTGAACGTCTTTTGGCTAAAATGATGATGATGATGATCTAGACCACTCCAAAAAGTTCAAACACGATGTGGTTATCCTATTGCACTTATAAGCGAGTTTCTATGGCCATCTTCCAGTTCCGTCATCAGACCCTGGTTACCATCTAGCACCTAAATACTTGTCAATACAAATCAAACGACCCAAAATCGAAGGGGTTGTGTCGGTTACGACCGAGTACCTATGGCCACCTTCCAGCTCTATCATCAGATCAGCTCCATGTCATCATAATATTGCATTGTCACGCGATTTACACATTATGCTTCAGCTTTCAGCTCAATCAGTAACTGGGAAGTGGATCAAATTTAATTGGCAAGATTTGATCACAGACAAACAACGGTCTGGTGAAACTAAAAATAAAAGTTTGTAAAAATTGTGTAGTCTTCTGTAATGAATAAAGTTAATTAATTTTGAATGTAAGCTTTCTGTAATCATTTTCCGTTGAAATTAAAAAATAGTCGTGAAAGAATCATTTTTAACAGACTTCAAAAAGAAGAAGGTTCTATGTTCGGCTGTATGTATTTTACAAGCTTTCTATTAGCTTGCACTGTATGTAACTATGAATGTTCGGCTCAAATCTTGCAACTCAATTTTGAAGCAGATATCTTCAACCGATTGAGCTGAAATTTTACATGCATGTGTAAATCGGGTGACAATGCAACAATATGATGACATGGAGCTGATCTGATGATGGAGCTGGAAGGTAGCCATAGGAACTCAGCAATAAAACAATACAACCCCATCGAATTTGGGCTTGCTTGATTAGTACTGACGAGTACTTTAATCCTGTATGATAGCCAGGGTCTGATGATGGAGCCGGAAGGTGGTCACAGGAACTCCGCACTTAAACGACACAACCCCATCGAATTTGGGCCCGTTTAGTTTGTATTGACGAGTACTTTCATCCTATATGGTAGCCAGGGTCTGATGATGAAGCCGGAAGGTGGTCATAGGAACTCCGCAGTTAAACGATACGAACCCATCGAGTTTGAGCTCGTTTGATTAGTATTGATGAATACTTTGATCATGTATGGTAGCCAGGGTCTGATGATGGAGTCGGAAGGTGGTCATAGGAACTCCGCAGTTAAACTATACAACCCCATCGAATTTGGGCTCGTTTGATTCGTATTGACGAGTACTTTGATCCTGTATGATAGCCAGGGTCTGAAGATGGAGTCGGAAGGTGATCATAGGAACTCGGCAGTTAAACGATACAACCCAATCGAATTTGGGCTCGTTTGATTCGTATTGACGAGTACTTTCATCCTATATGGTAACCAAGGTCTGAAAATGGAGCTGGAAGGTGGTCACAGGAACTCCGCACTTAAACGACACAACCCCATCAAATTTGGGCTCGTTTAGTTTGTATTGACGAGTACTTTCATCCTAAATGGTAGCCGGGGTCTGATGATAGAGCCGTAAGGTGGTCATAGGAACTCCGCAGTTAAACGATACGACCCCATCGAGTTTGAGCTCGTTTGATTAGTATTGACGAGTACTTTGATCATGTATGGTAGCCAGGGTCTGATGATCGAGTCGGAAGGTGGTCATAGGAACTCTCCGTAGTTAAACTATACAACCCCATCGAATTTGGACTCGTTAGATTCGTATTGACGAGTACTTGGATCCTATATGGTAACCAGGGTCTGATGATGGAGCTGGAAGTTGGCCATAGGAACTCCGCAATTACCAATAACCCTATCGACTTTAGGCTCATTTGATTTGTAATGACGAGTACTTGGATCCTATATGGTAACCAGGGTTTAATGATGGAGCTGGAACGTGGTCATAGGAACTCCGCAGTTAAACGACACAACCCTATCGAAATTGGGCTCATTTGATTTGTATTGACGAATGCTTGGATCCTATATGGTAACCAGGTTCTGATGATGGAGCTGGAAGGTTACCATAGGAAGTTCGTAAGAAATCGACACAATCCCATCGAGTTTGGGCTCATTTGATTGTTATTGATGAGTACTTGGATCTTATATGGTAACCAAGGTCTGATTATGGAGCTGGAAGGTTGCCATAAGAATTCCGCAATTAAACTATATAACCCTATCGACTTTAGGCTCATTTGATTTGTAATGATGGTACTTGGATCCTATATAGTAACCAGGGTCTGATGATGGAGCTGGAACGTGGTCATTGGAACTCCGCAGTTAAACGACACAACCCCATCGAAATTGGGCGCATTTGATTTGTATTGACTAGTGCTTGGATCCTATATGGTAACCAGATTCTGATGATGGAGCTGGAAGGTTACCATAGGAACTTCGTAAGAAATCGACACAATCCCATCGAGTTTGGGCTCATTTGATTTTTATTGATGAGTACTTGGATCTTATGTGGTAACCAGGGTCTGATGATGGAGCTGGAAGTTTGCCATAAGAACTCCGCAATTAAACGATATAACCCCATCGACGTTAGGCTCATTTGGTTTTTAATGACGAGTATTTGGATCCTATATGGTAACCAGGGTCTGATGATGGAGCTGTATCGTGGTCATTGGAACTCCGCAGTTAACGACACAACCCCATCGATCGTACTAGTTAGTTTTAATACACTCCTACAAAATAGGTACCAATTGTAAGGGCTTGCAGAGAGTAACATGAAAAATAAAGTGACATTACCCTAAATCCAATATTTTCCTTTTTCTCAGTCAAACTCTTGGTGGAGTGGTAGTGTTAATGGATCGTCTGGTAGGTTGGTTGCGGCTTTTGCGAGACTTCTCCATCTCTCTCTATTCATTATATTCGTGTACATTCAATGAGGGAACACTTCGAAGATGATTTAGTGAGGTCTGTCCATCTGGTAGGCGATTGGCCGCAAGAACGTAGGCCCTCTACTCTTCCCTGTACCACTAAACGTTCCAAAGAGCTTTCATTGCCTATGATATATCCAAACATCTTAAAAATTCGCTGTTGCACAATCGGCAAAAGTTTTTGTTTTAATGCAAAGCTCTTTAAGAATGGAAACGTTAGTACGATGAGCAGTCTGTTTTATCCTCAGTAGACGCCTCCAGCGTCACATTTCAAAAGCGTCAATCTTTTTACGGTGCTTGAATCTTCTCCGAAATTCCCAGTATTTCTGATTGTGGATCCCAGGTAGATAAACTCTGGACAACTTCGTCTTACGATCCACCACCATCATTTTTGTTTCATAAATCCAACCTGGTAGACTTTTTAAGAGGTCGCCTCCTTCTTTGAAGCAGTAATCTAGCATTACTGCTTCGCAGAAGCTGCAAAGGAGGATGCCGACCGCATCAGGCAACGGCGCTCACGCCGCAGCCGCAGCCGTAATTCCGATCCCGATTTCCTGCCACCGTAGGCGCGGACTTGCGGACGGCGGGCAATGAGTAGCTCGCTGTCCGTCCGTCCGGTAACAGACCGAACCAAGCCCAAGGGCAGGGGATGTCATTGGATGATTTTACCTACCATAAAAAAAGAAAATAAAAATAAAATCCTGGCAGACTTCTAAAGATAGCAGACTAAGTTTCTTATGCTTTCCTACAATATGGGTAATAAATGAAAGGACTTGCTGAGAATACAAATGTGATTTAAATAAGGTATAACTAAAAAGTAAAAAATAAATTACAAATAAAAAAAACTTTTTTAAAAACAAGCTTTCAATTAAATGGGCTAAAAAGGAGAAAATAAACTTTTCCTTTATAACTTTTACTATCAATTTATAACGGCATTACACAATTTATATGATATAAAAGCTTGTCGCGAGATTAAACTGTGTAAATACACAGCTAAATAACTTCATAAATTAAATAAGTTAAAAAACTTCATCTATTGATTTTAATATTTTCAAAATCTCGCGACAAGCTTTTATATCATATAAATTGTGTAATGCCGTTATAAATTGATAGTAAAAGTTATAAAGGAAAAGTTTATTTTCTCCTTTTTAGCCCATTTAATTGAAAGCTTGTTTTTAAAAAAGTTTTTTTTATTTGTAATTTATTTTTTTTATATATGGTCACCAATTTCTCAGTCAATTGTTGACCGATCTTGTAAATTATTTTTATGATTGTTAGGTTATGTTTTTAAGTTGATCTCATAGAAATATTGTTATGATCTGATGATGAATTTCGAACATATGGAGCTCCTCACAGCAGAACTGTCATAACAAGTAAAATTGCTTTGTTTATACGTGTAGTCGATGACTGACTGAAAGAAGAGGGGAAGGGATATATGGAACTTATCTGATGATGAAGCCGGAAGGTAGGTCTGGGCTTGGCTTATTGGACTTGGCTGGGCTTAGAGGTACTTTTTAGTGATGAAGAGACAACTATTACAAAAACACCGGCTTCAATATTAAAGTTATTTTGCACGTTTTAATGTTTTTTTTTTTTTACGTTGAAGTCGGTTGTATTTTTTTTGTATTTTTTTTTTATAAGTTATTTAGTTTACAAGATATAATATTTTAAAGTGAGCATGCGACCATGCGACCGGCTGGCCTTCTATGCGCGTAATATCATAGTACCTACAATACTCGCTCAACCTAAAACCAAACCAAAGGTACTCTATGCTTGTGTATCATTATTTTCATCATCATAATCGTTCTAGCCGAAAGACGTCCATAGTTGAACATAGGCCTCCCCCATGTGCCGCTATAATGACCGCGGTCCTATGCATCTTGCATCTTCAGGTTGTAGCTATCAGGAAACGCAGACTCCGACTTATTTCCACTCCTTAACTGTACCACACACAATGTGTTCTCAAAACGTTTTCTAGGTATGTGTGGGACTTTCACCATATGTATATCGGTGGCACACCGCCGTACGGCGAGTGGTTAGACGGAATAAAATTGTGCAATATCGATGTTCAATACCCGAAACATAAACAATTGATTATCAATAGGGTATTAGGCTGCCTGTCCACAAAAGCGGAACGACGCTGAGTATCGGAGATACGGAGAAATATTAACCAATAGGAATGCAGTAAATCTCCGCTCCTCTTCAGTGGATAGGAAGTAGAAACTAGTTTAAAAATTCATACAAAACCTGGAAGCGGAGCGGGGAAGCGGAGAGGAGAAATGAGTGCGGGCGGTATAACTATAGGTAAAACAGTCCGCTCTGCGTTATTTTCTCACCCCGTGGCCCCTGCGTTCCGTAGCCTCGCGCCACTCTGATGAACAGACACAGTCCACAACTCCGCTCCGCAGCCTCGCTCACAACAGCCTGCTGTTGTTTGGTTGATATTGTCTCGCTACCTCCGTTTCCTTCAACTGCATTCACTAAACTGGTGTCCATGACATCCCTACCATGAATAGTTGTATAAAGCTATTAATCAAGGATACGCATCAATGGGAGTAACTCTGATTTAATTGGTTCCTCGAGGCATTAGGATGAGATGGGATAGCTAGAAGAACAACAAATGTATGGGTGTCATGATAACTTTTATTCACAAAAATTGCTTATTCAATTATACACCCCTATTTTTTAATTAGTACACAAAAATATGGGGCATATTCAGTACCCGTTACTGATCATATTTGTGTAGTCAAAAGTATAAAAAACTAAATCACAAAATTGTCCACGAAAATTTGTCATTATTGGTAAATTCATAATTTAACCATCATTCATAACAACTACTAATAGAAAATACTAAGCGCAGTGTTTTTCCATTTTTATTGACATTCTTTCATTCATAAACAATAACCTGTACAGTTTTTCCATAAATTGAGTGAGATTTTGGGATATAAACAAACGCTCATAAATTTGCTGTTTATGAATAATATTTATTGAGACTTTACTTAAATAATAACAAGACCTTTTCTAATAAGCTCTTTAAGTATTTGCACTAATTAAAATATAGTGGTGTATAAGACACTTTTGAAAGTTGGGCCCAGATTTCATATAAACCCTGGCAACATTATCTACCCTGGTACATCAAAATAAGTACACTGCAATAACTCTCCTACAAGCACCAGTTATACGCAAAACATTTCCAATATAAAAGAGATACGTCTGAATTTCAATTTCCAGTTCAAAAGAAACTAACTACATTATCCTAACTTGTAAGTAACATAAGTTTAAGTTAACCGTGTGAGCGTGTACGTAAACATTGTTTGAACTCTTTATAAAGGGAAAAGTTTTGTGAGTCTCAACTATGGACAAGCACTGTACAGAAAAATTATAGAAGTGTTATTTCAATTTCTTTTTTTTTTCAACAAGATTATAACCGTAAGTTCGTGATTGGAGCTTTCTTTTAAGCAAACAATGCCTAAATTAGAAGAATCCGCTAAAAAAAAAATTGTCAACCTGTCAACGCCCGGGGTTCTATGTCTATTTAGTTTTATGTTCTTACTCTTTCAATCAATCAATTTTTATTTCAGGAACAATTTACATTGTGTTCGAAATTAAATCATAAATAAATAACAACATTATTTAAAATTATAAAACTAACACATACTACATAATTCAATAAAACATTAATAAAAAAAAGTCAATAAAATTACAAAGTCAATAACATTAAAATAAAAATAATAATAATAATAAAAAAAAAACTTCAATCATTACAAAACAATTACTAATAATATTATTCAGTGTTACATAAATATTTTCAAATTCTTCGCTCAAGTATAAACAGGATAGATATAGTTTTGATTGACATTTGTGTACATTTAAAACGCCTAACCGCGCGTCTACTTTAGAAGTAGATTGACAGTAATCGCCATCTTTAAAAATATCTTTAGAAGTAGACTTGACAGTTGTTGAGCGGGTAAACAGTTCAATTCCCGAATCGAGTCTCGAAGATTTTTCCGAATCGAAAAAAGTTTTTTTTTTGTGACGTAACCATGAATTCACAGTTTTCAGATTTATTCCTATATTTATGCTATGAGACCTTGCTTGATGCCTTTAAGGGTTTTAGGTCAACGGGAAGTATACTATGAATTTTGATTCCTTTGAGAGTATCGAAATAAACGTTTTTTGCGACATTAATGGCCGTAAATTTCTGATTTTTTCTCAGCTTCAAGGGATGGCAGACTTGAATATATTTTTTTAAAATTTTAACACGATATCCCTTCGCGAGATAAAAGGTCTTGACAGATAGACGGACAACAAGGTGCTCCTATAAGCGTTCCGTTTTTTTTCTTTTGAGATACAGAACCCTAACATGTTGCTTGTAGAACAATCTGACAAACAATAGTTCGGTTTTTTATCGATAAGTAATTTTTATACGCTTCTTCGCGTTGTTCTTCTACAAAAGTTTACAAAAATGGAACCTTTGTATTCAATTCATGGCGAAATGGCGTCAACGACTATCGCAACCTCGTTCGGGGCGCGCCACAATTGGGGCGATAAGGCCCATCCTTGGGGCGTGGCTGGAAAGACCTCACGGCGTTCTCAACTTCCGCACGACGCAGGTGCTTACCGAACACGGAAAGTTCGCTAAGTACCTGTTCCGGATTCGTGCGGAGGATTCGCCCGGGTGTCGCCACTGTGCGGAACATCCGGAGGACACGGTGGAGCACACTGTAGAGGTGTGCCCCGCCTGGGCGGAGCATCGCCGTGTCCTCGTGGGGGCGATCGGCGGCAGCGATCTCTCTCGCCGGGCCTTGGTTCAGGCCATGGTCCGTAGTGAGGAGGGATGGCAGGCGGTCGCCTCCTTCTGCGAAGCAGTAATGCTAGCAAAGGAGGAGGCCGACCGCATCAGGCAGAGGCAACGGGGCGCTCGCCCCAGCCGCCGCCGGGATTCCGATCCCGATTTCCGGCCACCGTAGGCGCGGGCTTGCGGACGGCGTGCAATGGGTAGCACGCTGTCCGATCGTCCGGTAACCGACCGGACCGAGCCCAAGTCGTCGACGGCGCGTTCTGTTCCCGCGCGCCTCAAGGAGCTGTCAGCACACCGAAGAGGCCCAGCCTGCTAACTGCAGGCAGGCAGGGTCGAAGCCTACTGGGGTCATGGGTTAGTTCCGAAAGGAGTGCTCGACCCCGGCACTATAGGCTACGAAGGAACGGGGTAGGTTTTTAGTCAGTAAGAGTCTGACACTACTTCCCGCTCCGCCCAAGGGCGGGATTTGTCATTGGATGATTTTACCTACCATAAAAAAAAAAAACCTTTGTATTCAATTGTTTAATGTCTCTACGCCACGGGGTATGCAGACTACGCCATACGAAAATACGCTTTAGGGAAACGCGACGAACTTCACGTGAAATACGAGTTTCATTCCAGCAGCTGCGGTTTTAGGCAGTTGTGAAATTTCAGCTGAGTTAAAATTAGATGGGACGTGTTCTCACATAAGGATTGAAAGAGACATTGTTTGTGGTTATGCAGTTGGAGTAAATTCCGTTTATATCATTCGAGAGTCTGTGGTTTCGTGGCTATTTATCTCTCCAATTGGATGTAGAAGGTAAAAAAACTGGGTGATCATTAGCTCTTCCCAATCACACTTGAAGCCTTGGGTTCAGCTTCCAGTCTAACCGGTTTTTTTTTGGTGGTGGAAAATACTTCCAATAACATCTCCACGCCACTGGGCGAGGCAGAAGATAATCTCAAATTTTTACTGACTAAAAACCACATTCCTGTTTTTTCGTTTACTTTCATACCGGGGCCGAACATCGCTTTCAGAAATCGATCCTTGGCCTCAGAAGCTTCAACCCAGCTGAGCCCCTAAGTTTTGCTGACAACTTCTTGAGGCACGCGCTGTCGACGACTTGGGCCCAGTCCGGACGATTGGACGGCAAGCTACCCATTGCTCACCGTCCGCAAGTCCGTGCTTCCTACTTGTCCTTGCGTTCCAGGACCATTGGGATCTCTTTCGGACTACTGCTTGGAAGAGGTTTATGTCCATACGTGGAATTCTTTTATTTTTTTAATGATGATGTTGATAGAAATCAATATGATGTTTGTACTGCTTTTGTATTGAGAATATCTATGAAACAAGTTGTTAATGAAAATATTTTTTCATGGCAAGCTTTTATAGCGCAGGGTTTTTTTATATATACTTTTTTGAACACTGATTTGATACATAGTATAGTTTGAGCCCTAAACTTAAAATACACCTCTATAATTAATACTCATCAAGACCACTAAAAAAAAATGAAGCACGTTAGGCTTATTTAGCAATAAAAAACTCGTCCAGACGAATCACACGAGCCCAAAACTCGACGGAATTGTGTCCTTTAATTGCCGAGTTCCTATGGTCACGTTCCGGTTCCATCATCAGATCAACTCCATGTCATAATACGTATTTGGCATTGTCATCTGATTTAAACATGCATTCAAAATTTCAGCTCAATCGGTAACCGGGAAGTGGATCAAATTTCAATCATTGGGACAGGTGAAACTAAATAGGAGCTTGTATAAGTCGTATTTGTTTTTATCAGAATATTGAAAAGCCTGCACTAAGTCGGTCAAAATAAGCCTAATATTTATTCAGCTCCTATATTGAAACACAGTCTAGTATTTACGAATTCCTCCAATAATGCACACAGGCTAGCATTCGCCTTTGTCCGAAACTGGGTCGAATTCACTGTCAATAGCGATCGTTTTGTTTGCAAGCATACATGAGTGTATTGTCGTCACGGATATATTGGAGAGGGTGGGTAGAAGTATGGCCAGGTGAATGTTTTGTTTAGACTGTCAAAGTTATGGTGTGGTGGAAAAAGAAAAAGTGAATTGCGGTTTGTATCGCAACAACAGTTAAAAAAAATATGAACGTAATAAAAGTTTGAGAGCTCAACTTGCAAGGTGTAGGTTGCAGGCTCAAAACCAGCCAGGCGCATTACCTTGTGTAATTTATTTCATCACCACTGCTCTCAAAACTGTGAAGGAAAACATCGAGAGACCACCGACACGCACCGGGTCCGCGTGGCGTTACGGCACATGTCCTCTCACTCTGTCTCTAGGAGAGGACATGTGCATAACATCAGCCTTATAATGTTCCCAGCAATGGGAACATTATAAGGCTGATGATATGCTATGCTAATAAAAGTTTAAAGGTATGCAGAACAGAATGTAAAGTTCCTCAAACCGTCGTTGAAAAGAGACGATCCTCCAACCAAACGGATGTTTTGCCGGATCTAGGAAAAAAAAAAGAATAGAATAGAAAAAAAATCTATGAAATAAAAAAGTATGTAGTTAATGTCACTCAATAATAAAGCAGCATTCTATTGGATAAAAAAAACTGGTCAAGTGCAAGTCGGACTCGCACACCGATGGTGCCGTCCAAACTAACTTATGTAAGTAGTTAAATTCTCGAATCGAATCACGAAGATTTTTCTGAATCAAAAACAGTTTTTTTTTTTTTTGTGATGTAACTACTTTACAGTTTTCAGATTTATTCCTTCCTATTCCTGTATTGTGCTATAAGACCTTGATTTATGTCAAAAAATAGGGTTCTAGGTCAACGGGAAGTACTCTATGAATTTTGTTCCCTTGACAGTGTCGAAAAATACGTATTTTTGCAAAATTAACGGTCGTATATTTTTTTTGTCGTTAATTTACAAGTTTGTTTTTCATTACTTCAAGGGATTGCAAACCTAAGTAGTTTTAAATTTCAACTCGCGTTCTCAAGACATGGGGTCTTGACAAACAGACAGACGTACAGTGAACAAAGTGATCCTATAGGGTTCCATTTTATTCTTTTTGAGTTACAAAACTATGAAAACATCGAAGCAAAGGCTCAACTGGCTGCAAAAAAGCTTGGAATCCTCGCAAAGGTCAGACGGTACTTCACGCCGGATCAGCTGCTTAAACTTTATCAAGCGCAAGTGCGATCGTGTATGGAGTACTGCTCTCATCTTTGGGACGGATCTGCCCGATACCAGCTTGATGCGCTTGAGACTATTGAGAGGCGAGCCAAGAGGATCATTGGCAATGATGCACTCGTCGAGTCGAGGCTTCAAAGTCTTGAGCATCGACGCCGAGTTGCTAGCCTGTCGGTTTTCTACCGGTTACATTTCGGGGAGTGTGCGTCGGAATTGCATAGCCTAATTCCGCCTAGCCCGTTCCATCATCGGACTACCAGACGTACGGCGTTGCGCCACCGGTACATGGTGGACATCCCACCTATACGCACAAAGCGTTTTGGGAACACTTTTATTATGCGTACAGCTAAGGAGTGGAATTCCCTGCCGGAGTCTGTGTTTCCTGATGGCTACAACCCGGGAATCTTTAAGTCAAGAGTGAATAGGTTTCTTCTAGGTAAGCGCGATCCATCGTCGACCGTATCGTCACTTTCCATCAGGTGAGATAGCGGTCAAGCGCGAACCTATCAATAATAAAAAAAAAAAAAAAAAAAAAAAACATATTTTAAAATCGGTCCAGCAGTTTTTGGGTTAATAAATGAGAATGCAGTCATTATATTTTTTTATGTTGTCAACACTGTCATTTTTATTTGTACTAAGTTGGTAACATTATTCCTCTTCTCATGTTTTTTCCTGTGCAAAATTTAAAGATTCTATACACCCTTAAATTTTGGTCGTATTAATCCCGTGGAGGGTCGATTCGGTACGTCTAAATCGGAAAATCGGAAACATATCTTTACAAATCGATAGTTGTAAAGATAAAATAAAAAAATAAAGTACTATTTTTCTAAGAGTCGAGGTTACTGACTGGTTTACTTAAAGAAATTAATTTCATACAAGCGTAAATTAATTCGAGTTTAAAAAGAAATACTTTATATTTAATTTTTCTCTTTACATATCGATTAGGTACATCCTAATCGGCCTCCGCGAGATTAAAGTGACCAAAATTTAAAGGTGTATTATACGTTCATTAATATATTCTACAGTTTTATTGATTTACAACCGAAAATATCATCAATATAATTACAAACAAAAACACTAGAATTGAAAAAAAAACATTTTTTTTTAAATAATAATAAGTATTTAGGCATTTGTTCTAATAGATAAAGCATCTCAAAACAATTGCCTCGTTTCCTACATATAAAACAGCAAAACAACCGTAAAGAAGAAATACCGTATCCGTGATCTGAAATTGAAAGACTCCCCCATTGAATCAGATGTTTTCCAACAGGGGTTGTAAAAATCAATGGGGGGTGAAACAAGAAATGGGAAAAAGTACAAAAGGCTTTCAGAAAAACGTATATTTCTTTGTAGTGGTACCGTATTGGCAGGACATGGACACGTGTATTGTGAAAGATTCTTAATACCTTATGTTATTCTGTTAAGTTCACAGCTCATCTTACACTCAAGTGAGCGCACACGATTAGTAAGCAAAATCAATTGCATAAATAAAAATCGGCCAAGTGCGAATCGGACTCGCGCACGAAGGTTTCTGTTACGGGGCAGGTTCTAAATCACTTTTAAAAAAAACTATTTTTGGACCTTGAAGAAGTTTTTATTTAATTAGCGAAAACAATACAAAATTGATGTGTCCGCCACGAAGTTCAAAGTATGACTGCCTCAAAATAACCCATAAAAACGACAAGTGTGAGAAACATTACATGACACCTGTTAGAGGTGTCAGCGTTTATATTTTATATGCTTAGGGCTGTATGACGAATTATAACAGTTCCGTACCGTCCGTAGCTAAAAACGTCAAAAAATCATGTCTGTTGTAGGTGAGCCCCACTAATTTTTTTTTTTCTGTTAAAAACAGATCAGTATTTGTCGTTAGAGCGGCAACAGAAATACATCATCTGTGAAAATTTTAATGATAGACAGACGGGCAGACGGACGGACAGACAGCGAAGTTTTTTTTTTTCCGGTGGGTGCAAACTATCCCATGACATCTCCCGCCCTTGGGCGGAGCAGGAGATAGTGTCATACTTTAACTGACTAAAATACCCACACAGTTCTTTCTTAGCCCTTCGTACCGTGGCCGGACCTTCCTTTCAGAAGCTGGTCCTGGCTGTTAGGACGGTGACAGACCAAAAGTTTCTCGGATTTCTAGCCTTCACAATATTGTCTAACCATATACAACAACACCATGCAATTTCAAACAACCTGTAAGCAACTATGTGTTGTGTATCGTTCTCTTATGAATGTCAAGTGGACGAGGGTCGGAGTGACCCGCACTTGTGACCCGCAATTTGTCAATGTCTGCAGACATGTTGAAGCGACCCGCTGGGAGATTGGACCTGTACGACAATACTTTATTCAACAGAGAACAATTTGTAATTAAGTTATCGGATGTACTATCTAGTCTTTAAGAGAAACAAAGAACTACGTGTTTAAGTATCGTTCACTAATTACCTGTCACCCTATTCACCACTATTTTTTAATTATGGCAAATACTTAAAGGGCTTATTAGAAAAGGTCTTGTTATTATTTAAGTAAAGTCTCAATGCATAATATTCATAAACAACAAAGTTATGAGCGTTTGTTTATATCCCAAAATCTCACTCGATTTATGGAAACATTGTACAGGTTATTGTTTATGAATGAAAGAATGTCAATAAAAATGGAAAAACACTGCGCTTAGTATTTTCTAGTAGTAGTTGTTATGAATGATGATTCAATTATGAATTTACCAATGACAAATTTTCGTGGACAATTTTGGGATTTCGTTTTTTGTACTTTTAACTACACAAATATGATCAGTAACGGGTTTTGTTGTGCACTAATTAAAAAATAGGGGTGTATAGTTTTAATTAGTAAGTGTTTTATGTAATGTATCTAATTGTGTATTTGTTAAATAACTGTCTATCTTTATTAATTCATAAGTTAAAAACATACATTTTTAGTTTTATAATTTGCAAAATAAATATCACATAATATTAATATTCACAATATATGTATACCAATCCTGAAATCGCGAAAATAAAATCTGTTGGTCATTACACACTTAATAGTGTACTGTATTCAGATTTTTTCGTGATTTCAGGTTTGGTCCCATAGTAAAAGTTATTTGTTATCATGACTATAATCACGGGTTTTAGTATCGTTCTCTAATTACCAGTCACCCTATATGCACTAAACGCTACTCCTAACTAATATATGGCGTAATAAAAACTCTTCGCATCGCTGTCAACTGGAAGTGTGCCCAAAAGGCTGGTGGCATTGCTACGTTGAATGGCAATGCTTAATCTCTGACCGAGGTAAAAGCCAGCGAAGTCACGCGAAGTATCAACTAAGCGTTAATAGCACTGGGAGCCTATTTTGCAAAAAGATTTATAAAAAACACTTTTACATGTCAATTTATTCGTTTATGTATAGTTGACTACCATGAAAAAAAACACCAAAGCAAACTCAGGAGTCAAAGTCTCTTTCAAAGTCCATAAAGCAAACATGTAATACTAAAATCATATGAGAACCACGCACATTGGTGTCTGATATAGTCTTTTGATAACCACAAGAAAAATTTAAAACACATTTAAAAAAAATAAAAAATATACAACCGACTTGAATGTAAAAAAGGCACAAAAAAATTGCAAAATAACATTAATTTCGGAAGTTGATGTTGATCAGTACCTCTACCATGAGTTTTAAGCAATAGTATTCGTCGCTACTCGATATCGACGCCGTAAATATTTTGTATGGCAAATTTTGGTTCTGCAAGTGACCGCTAGAGGCGCTGCAAAATTTGCCATACAAAATATTTACGGCGTCGATATCGAGTAGCGACGAATACTATTGCTTAAAACTCATGGTAGAGGTACAGAGCAATATTTTTATGGGTCATATTCGGGAGTATAATATTTCAACTAAACAAACATTTTCAAAATCGCCCCACAATTGACCGGTATATCGGTGAAATACAGCCGAACAAGTAGGTTCTATACCTCCTCCTTTTCGAAGTTGGTTAAAAATAAAATACCATCAGCTCTTACCTGAACAAAGTTATGAAGTTTATGACACAGACACACCCCCGTTGTTTGAGGGTGAGGCCGATTATCATTCCTTACCATTCAGGCAAGGAGGGGACAATACCGCCGAAATGTGGAAGAAATACCGTTCCGTCTAAATAATGATTTAGGAAGTAATGTCACAATATTACACTAATATTGTTAAGGTGAAAGTTTTATATGTACGTGTGTTTGTGTATATTTGTTACTCTTTCACGCTCGAACACAAAGTGAAGGTAGTGAAATTGAGGAGGTGCTGGTAAATAAAGCTGGATCTTAGTATGAAGATAGTAGGAAAAGAAAAATTATAATGTGCAACTAGACAAAACAGCGACTTTGAAATTCGAATTGATTTTCTTTTTTAGGGTTCCACGGAACCCTTACATGATCATTTTGTTGTTCATCTGTCTGTCTGTCAAGACCCTTTAGCACAGGGAAGCGTAGAGGTCATCATCATCATTATCAGCCTTTTAATGTTCCCACTGCTGGGACACAGGCTTCCTCTCTAAAAGAGGGAATGGGCTGTAATTCACCACGCGGGCTCAGTGCAGCTTGGTGAATGTCACATGTCTTCGAATTTTTGGTTCTAGGACATGCCGGTTTCCCCACGATGTTCTCCTTCACCGTTTTGAGAGCAGTGGTGATGAAATAAATTACACAAAGTAATGCGCCTGGCTGAGTTTGAATCCGCGACCTACAACTTGTAATTTGGGGCCTTTACCACTCGGCCACCACTGCTCGTGGTGCGTAGCGTAGAGGTAATGAGTTGAAATTAAAACCATATACTCAAGTCTGCGGTCCCTTGAAGCTGGGAAAAAATCTAACTTCGGAGTTAATGAAAAAAAAAATGATGCCGCCGTTTGTGTCGCAAAAACTTATATTTCGATATTCTCAAAGAAATCAAAGACATAGAGTACTTTCCGTTCACCGAGAATCCTGAAATCGGGCATGAAACAAGATCTCATAGCATAAGTATAGGAAAAAATCTGAAAACTATAAATTTGTAGTTATGTCAGAAAAAAAAATTGCAGTTCTGAAAAATCTTCGTAACTCAATTTGGGAATTGAACTGTTTTTCATAGGTAAGTTTGTACGGAACCCTCTGGCCGTGTTTACGAAGACGCGGAGCGTTGCGCGGCGCGTTGGGCGTTTCGTCGTACATTGCAGCAGCGGGCCGCGTCATCGCTCGCGCAAACACAAACCTAAGGCAATGTACGACGGACCGCCCGACGCGCCGCGCAACGCGCCGCGTTTCCGTAATCGAGCACTCAGAGCGCGAGTCCGATCTGCACTTGACCAGTTTTTTATGTTAGTTTACGAAAACTAAAAAGTATTACATTCAGCAAGTAAAAAAAAATGCATTTAGATAATGGATGTACTAAAACATAAGGCCATGAATGTTTATATGCCCATAGTTTATTGCTAGAATTGAACTTTATTTTATTCCTTATAAACCCCGTGAACTAACAATATCATTAATCTCTATTCCTTTTCGCCTCACCGGAAAAAAACTACCACAGTAAATTCTAATCCCTCACAATAAACCCTTGTGTTTTATGGTCTAACCAACTACGTGGGTGTGGTTTGAGTATCGGATGTTAATTAGATTCGGATGCTTTTGGTTCGATTCTAGAAATCAGCTCGTGATCTTTCGTTTTGTCAAATTTTATCCGCTTAGACTATGAACCTAAACATACACACACGTATATACATAAAATTTTTGTGTTTATAATATTAGTGTGATAAAAAAAATATTATAACAAAAATATTTAAAAAAGGGCACAATTGGACACCACTGAAACTAAATACAACACAGATCACGGCAGGTCATAGCGGACATTAGGAGTCAATATACAGCGGGTTACGGGAGCAAAACAACCCCTCAGTCACCCGGATGGCCCTATGACCATCGTATTTTACGGACAACCAGGTTACTTAGCAAGCTTATAACTTTGTAATTTTTCATGATACAGTTATGAAATTTTGTAGGTAAAAAGATTCTTTATATAAAAATACTAGACCCGTGTTACGGGTTTCGTATATACTAAAATTAAAATTTTGTAACGGATGTTAAAGAATTACTCTTTTTATTCTTATAATTATTATCATTATAGAGTTAATCTGGATTGTCACACGTGTTTTTATCCAACGATGGCAAGCTATGCCGACCTTTGACCATCAACCACACGGTGAGCTAAGAATCTCTGCGATTTTCAGTGGCACACAACAATGGCATTCTTGTGACGCGTTTGGGTTATCCCAGGGGGAACTGAGCCATTTTCCGCAATACCCCTTAAATCTGTCTCAACAGAATACATTACATAATAATAGGTGACAAATAGGGGTGTATTTTACCTTTATCATGATTCATTTTAACAATGGCTTCAGGATGTAGATGGGGCTGCCCCGCTTCTGCAGCGCATCAGGTATGTCTGCAGAGGCACGCGTTGATGGCTTTCACGCCATCGTCAAACAGAAATCTGCCTCTTTGCTCTACCGAGTGCGGGCTAGCTCCAACTCCATCCTGAAGATCATACGGGGAGGTACGATTCTCCTCTGTCGGGTGATGTTGTTCACAGATGCATCGTGAACAACCACCTAGTTTCAAAATAATTAGACTGATAGTATTAAGTTTTACTAACATAGGTTTTAGTGTTCTTTGTTTACTTACCGACAAGGATGTAGCTTATCCGAATTAAAGTTTTTTTTTTAACAGAGTAACCTTACTGAGGGATACCAGGATACCAATGAAACCATGACTTGGCTGTAGGGCGTCACTTTTATCATATTTTCAGTCGAAAGACGTCCACTGTTGGACATAAGTCTTCCCCAAGTGTCGCCACAACGACTGGTCCTCTGCGTCCCGCATTAGGCACAAATTGTGGGGTGGATGGTGTGTGATGGTGATGTATTTTTTTCGGTGGGAAAATCATCAACCCGTTCCTTCATTACCTGTGTTCCAGGGCCCTGGTGTACACTTTCACATTTACCTAAGGCCCGGCTGGTTACCGGACGGTCGGACAGCCAGCTACCCATTGCTCGCCGTCCGCAAGTCCTACGGTGGCTGGAAATCGGGATCGGAATCCCAGCGGCGGCTACGGCGTGAGCGCCGTTACCTCATGCGGACGGCCTTCTCCTTTGCTAGCATTACAGCTTCGCAGAAGGAGGCAAACCCGTTAAGGGTAGGAAATGGGGTCCATAGTTTGTACGAGGAAACGAATTTTCACGTCAGCGAAGCCGCAGGCAGTAGCTAGTCTTTCATAAACAACAGCGAAACTGCTCCATATTAAAACATGATTTTAACGAAAGAAAAACATTCCTTTTCACGAACGTTAAATTCTTCTTTGAAACAGCTCCTAAGTGTGTCTACTTATATAACAGTGTAGGTGTATCTATAGCACTCATTCAGATATTTTTCAGCTTTCACACGGTGACGTAACAACCATTGAGAATAGCGGTTTTCTTATTAATGTTGCCGCATTTAACGCTTTGAAAATACAGTCAGAGGTCAAAACTGCAGTTGCACTCAAACAATACTGAATTGTCTTAAAATCGTCCGATTGTAATTCAGCAAAATTAAAGGGGCCCAATAGGCCTGATGCCTGCTAGAGTTGCCAGATTGTTTGAAAGAGTATCCTTGGCCCCGGAACGTAAAGGCCAACTGAAGGAAAACAGCTAATTGATTTTTCATTACAAAGAAATGTTTATTTCAAACAAACGAATTACAGGCACTTTTGAATTGTTCACGTTCCAAAACACAGATCTTTATGAAGAAGGATGTGCAAGAAGCTCCATGGACACTCTTTTAAAATGCTTTTAAATCCGTACGAGTTACACAAATCTTGGTTACATATTTCTTGTTGCTTCTATTATTTGAACTTAGTGTAGATAAATAATGAAAAAAATGGAATTCCCTGCCGGAGTCGGTGTTTCCTGATGGCTACAAACCGAGAATCTTTAAGTCAAGAGTAAATAGGTTTCTTCTAGGTTATCGCGCTCCATCGTCGCCCGCATCGTCGCTTTCCTTCAGGTGAGATAGCGGTCAAGCGCGAACCCATAAATAATAATAAAAAAACCTATATTTAAAAGTTCAAAACTGAAATAAGCTACTGGCAGCTAAGAGCCAACCATTCTCAACTAATGACACCCATTCACGAGCATAGAATCCGAAATAAATAATTATTTCTGGAAATTACGAAATCAAATCAGTATATTGAAAGTGATTTCGTAATACTAGGACCACATATAAGCCAGCAGTATTGAGATAATCCTGTATCTTCAATTAGTTCTCAGCCCGGTGACGCATGCAGGTGAATAATCCATCAGATATGAGAATCAGCAAATTGACAAATTCAATGTACCTAAAGGTATACCAAGGGATATTGGATTTGGTGTAGACCGTACCAGGAAATACTGGAAAATCGTATTTAGTTATTTCAGGGTTTTGAGAGCCTTTATTGAGAATGACAGATGGGGAAGTAACGGTAGCATGTTAAAGGCCGATTGTAGTCACTGAACATTTTGTATGAACTCCGCCCGGGTCTATGTCGACTTTGCGGCCCCAAAACAGCGGCTTTATTTTTATTAAAAAATAAATATACAAGATTTTTGTGAGCGAGGTGCTTTTTAAAAAACAAGTTTTATTTTTATAACTTTCAAATATTTTCGTGACGTAATCTCGTAGATATACACGTTTGAAATCGTAAATTAGGGTCAGATTCGCGATTTTTTTTATCGAGCCAACTAATTTATATCATGTTTCAATTTTTGCTCGGCGCTTGATTATAGACAATTTCAATAAAATAATTTTTCATGGATTTCTTTTTTGTATTTGTGGGTTTCTAGAGGTTTAAAAAAGTTCAAAATGAGTAGAACCTGGCCTTAGTGCGCTGTTGGGCAAAAAATATTGTATCTTTTTAGGAGAATCCCGTAAACAGGCTGTATCTTATGAACCGTGATAGTTGGATAGCTGAAATTTTCACAGCTTATGTATTTCTGTTGCCGCTATAACAAAAAATAATAGTTAGTTAGTTTAGCCTATTATGTCTCACTGCTGGGCGAAGGCCTCCCTCTCCCTTTTCCACACACGTCTGTCCTCGGCCTTTGTGGGCCAGTCCCTCCGGTAAATGTCCAGCTCATCTCTCCACCTTTGCCTTGGTCTGCCGCAATGTCGCCTTGCGTTTATCGGGACCCAATGAGTGAAAAAATATTAAAAATAGAAAAAATAAATTAGTAAGGCTCCCATAGAACAAACGTTTTTTTTTTTCAGAGTTTTTCTATGAATGGTATGGGACCATTCATACGCAATTCTTACTCTCAGTTGGCCAGTTTTTTATAATTTGTGTCAATAACTTTATCCAAAATCGAAAATAGAAACTTATTTTCAACTCTGTTCAAAATTAAATTAGACACATTTCAAATCTGGTGAAAGGGGAAACTGTCAAAAAACAGAATACGGATGCACACACTAAAAAGTGACGTCACCGCCATTAAGATACGCGTGTGCAAAAGAGAAAGCGAGATATCCCCTCCACGCCCTCACTCTTCTTCATACCAATATTTGAAGTGCTTATTGGTGCTTTATTTTATAACCAATTTTTATGCGGTTTTCAGATTTATTTAAAAATATTTATTTTTATATTATTTGTTGTTTAAAAACGAGGTTTCAATGAAAATCATTTGACCGTAGCAAGCTTTTGTAGCGTGGTATATGCACATATAAAGAAAACTTATCAAGACCATTTTAAAAAGCCCTAACACGGTAAGGTTAGCTTATTACACTTACTAACGAGTTCCTATAGCCATAATCCATCATCACACCCTGGTTATCTAGCACCAAAGTACTTGCCAAGACGCATCAAACAAATCCAAACTCAATGAGGAATGTGTCGTTTGACTACCGAGTTCGTATCCCTCCGATTCCATCGTCAGATCAGCTCTACGTCATAATAATTTTGTATTGTCATCTAATTTACACATGCATGCAAAATTTCGGTTACGGGGGAAGTGGACCAAAGCAAGACTTCATCACAGACAAACATCGGAACAGGTGAAACTAAATAAAAGCTTGTAATAAACACAGGCAAGTGCCTAATTTGTTGAACGAATTGTACTCAAACCTAATCTCCTTTTTTTCGTAAGTAACTCAATTTTCTTGTGTCAATGTATTGGAGCCTACATGACATACTTCCAGTCTAGATAATCTACTTACCTTTTTGTCCTGAAATTGAGCAGATGAGACAATCTTGTTTAGAAAATAGGTAGCTTTTGTAAAGGGATTTAAATTACTTTCCGAGTATAAAATGGGACGTATGTTTTTTTTATTATTATTGTTTGACACGCACCTGAATTCTATCTCACTTGCAGGCCTAGCCAAGATACGTTTCGATTCTTATGCGTCCAACGCCTCGAGTTGGCCACGCCTCCAAAACCTTGGTTCTCACCATGTGACTGAGCGTTGAGATGACGTCACTCGACTCGTCGACTCGAGAAGTTCGACGCAATAGTACACTTCTCTCAGTCGTAAACTCCTGGCGGAATGGTCGTGGTCATGGATCGTCTGATAGGTAGGTTGCACCTTTTGCGAGACTGCTCCATCTCTCTCAACTCACGGCGCTTACGCCGCAGCCGCCACCGTAATTCCGATCCCGATTTCCGGCCACCGTAGGCGCGGGCTTGCGGACGGCGGGCAATGGATAGCTCGCTGTCCGTCCATTCGGTAACAGACTGGTCCGAGCCCAAGTCGTTTACGGCGCGCACTGTTCCCGCGCGCCTCAAGGAGTCGACAGCAAACTGGGCCCAGTAGGGTCAAAGCCTAATCTGGCTTTGGGGAGGTATGAAAATGCATACCAGGGTCCTCGAACCAAGGCAAAGGAGAAACGGAGTAGGTTTTTAGTCAGTAAGAGTCTGAAACTATCTTCCGCTTCGCCCAAGGGCGGGGGATGTCATTGGAAACTCTCTCTATTCATGGCACTTCGTATACATTCAATGAGTGAACACTTCAAAGATGATTTAATGAGGTCTGTCCATCTGGTAGGTGATCGGCCGCGAGAACGCTGGCCAACTGCTCTTCCCTGTACCTGTATCTAAATGTTCCAAAGAGCTTTCATTGCGTATGATATGTCCAAACATCTTAAAGATTCGCTGTTACGCAATCGATGAAAGTCTTTGTTTGATGCGAAGCTCCTTCAGAATTTTATCCTCAATAGACGCGTCCAGCACCAAATAGAAGAACCATAGAGTGGGTTTTAGTTAGTAAAAGTCTGACTCGCCCTTCCGTTCCGCCCTAGTGCGTGAGAAGATTTTGAATGATTTCCCATGTGAACAAAAAAAAAAGCGCACAGTTAATATAATATTTTAAATATTGGCCTGTCATGATAATTCATTAAAAACTGTCTAAAACATTCGTACCAGTTTAAAAAACGTCATACCAGTAAACAGGCCTCCTCTTCACATATTTACACAAAAATTTTATGAAAAAAAACTTTCACAAAAAAGCGAAAACCACATTTTCATAAACCGTCTAAGTAATAATGTATTTAACACAGCGGCCATTACGGGAGGCCGGAACGGCGGAAACATCCGAGGCTTGCCGAAGTTAGCCGAAACAAAATCAATATAGATACAGGCTCGTAACTTGTGGACTTTTGTATGTCAGTTTGATAAGCAAGGAATGGATAGCTACATGGTTGGGAAACCAGATAGGGTTTGAAAAATAACCAGAAAAATATCCAAGTTTCTAGATGAAGACAGCTTTCAGAAGCCAACTGAGCTAGATTCTTTTGAAAAATAAATACATGATAAAACTGGATTGGTATCGTGATGGACCAGTATTTTTTTAAGGTAAAAAATCATCCAATCATTTCTACCGCTCTAGGGAGGAATGGGAGAGGCTGTCGGACTTTTACTGACAAAAATTATAGTTATGTTCCTTTTGTTTGTATTGCATTCCAGTCAGGACCCCAGGTTTCCATTTCGGGCTACTCATGGATGGTCCAGTGGTTATAGCACCCGTCTTTAATGCATGGGGTTGCAGTTTCAAAACCGGGCAAGTACCAATGTGATTTTTTCTTTCAATTCATTATTATTCTTATTCTGTACCGTTAGCCACTATATTTTTTTTTTTAGTTAGCCTATACTTTCCCACTGCTGGGCAAAGGCTTCCCCCCAATTCCTTCCAGGTATTTTTCTCTCGGGCCACCTCGAACCAGCCCTTGCGGTAGGCGTCCAGGTCGTTTCGCCACCTCTTCCCAGGTCGACCTCGGCGGCGTCGTCCATCTTCAGGTACCTATCTTGTGAAGACTCTTGCCCAACGATCAGTGTGCATACGGCTGATGTGACCCGCCCAATTTCACTTTAGCCTGGCAGCCTTTTTTCCCACGTCTATGATGCCCGTCTTTCAGCGCAGCGTGGTGTTCCTCATTCTTTCGGCTCTTTTGGCTCGACCACTATATGCATTGATATATTATAAAGAAAGATACGTTACGCGCTAACATAGCAATCAGAAAACCTGGACTTGACTCTCGCACATCTATGATCAGTTTCATTACAGTCGCAAACCTAAAGGCTGTTTTTATTGGAAATATCGTTTGGATTTCATTAAGCATGCGGACTTGCTCCCTTCAAGCAATTTTGACTCTTAATGCGTTGGTAGCATGACAAATAACGGCTGCAGTAAATATTTGGTATTGTAACCACTTTTTTGCTGTTAACGCCATCCTTATATCAACTGAATAGCAGTCAAAATCGGTTGAACGAACAGTCACAAAGATTGGTTCCAATGTCTAATCTTATTGCGATTGGAGTATCGGTCCTTAAAGTCATTGAGACCTAATTAATGAACTATTCTACAAAAGCTAACACATGCACAATATCACCCTTCCAAGGTCCTAATAATTAATGAGCTCACAAGATGACTACGTAACTTGAACTACAGCGTGTATCAAGTGCCAAAGTTATTATTTGTATAGTGTTCGCTAAAGTTGGATTGATTTATGCTTTTGAAGGAAACAATAATGTTTATTGGTGTCGAAATTAATTCTTAATATTGTTTGGTATAAATAAACAAGTACGCTGATTGTCGGTTTAATAAATTTAAAGTTATTATCGTAGAAACAAATTACACTATTCTGTAAAGTTCACCTCACTCAAGTGAGCGCACACAATTCTATATATACTATGATTTTTTATTAGATGAAGTAAAGTGACAGCTCTAATAATGGTTGTTTGACAGTTGGGCATTGTCCACTGCTGTCACTTTACTTCATCTAATAAAAAATCATAGTATAGTTCACAGCTCACCTCACTCAAGTAAGCGCTCACAGCTTACCTCACAGCTCACCTCACTCAAGTGAGCGCACACAATTCTGTAAAGTTCACAGATCACCTCACTCAAATGGGCACACAGAATTCTGTTTATTTTACAGTTATACCTCATTCATGTTGGTTCACCCGATTCTGTAAAGTTCACAGCTCACCTTGTTCAAGTGAGCACAAATACTTCTGTAAATTTCACAACTCAGCTCACTCAGGTGAGCTTCTGTAAAGTTCACATATCACTCAAATACTGCAAGAAAATTCACGGTATAAAGTAATTATCAAGGAAAGTTGGTAGGAAACCTAAACAGATTATGATTCAGCATCTAAATTTGCGCTTATTTTTTCATCTCGAAACCTATGCGATTATTTTGAACCTACAGTTTATAAAGTTATAGTGTTTGGCTGACATTTTACGTGTTTTCTCTTATGAACTTGTGATGTAACATCCGACAACTGAGAGGCTTAAAGATCACCTAAACAACAAATTAAAATTTATTTTCAAATTTACAATTTTTACAGAAATTAGATTTATTTTAATCCGACAGTGGCAGTTATTTAATTATTCAATCGATTAATTATCAAATTATTCAACCACTCAATCAACAAATTATTCAACCACTCAATCAACAAATTATGCAACCACTCAATCAACAAATTATTCAATTATTAAATATTACTAAACTAACTAGGAACAGCCCGCCGCATTCACATTACTACAGAGTTGGTGGTATTTAAAACCAGATCATCCATTATAATAAAGTAGGATACTCTTTAGAAGTCAGAATTTCGTCTGCCTTTTATCACAAAGTAAAACTTATGAGCAGTTTGAGAGTTGGAAACTGGGTTGTTAGGGTGTGTACACAGTAGCGGAAATGTTCGATATAGTTACCTAGAACGCCAAAGGCAAATGATGAAACCAAATGGTTTTAGTCAGTAAAAGTCTGACATTCTCCTTTCTCATTCAAGTGGGAGAAGCTGTTTGATGATTTCCCACCACAAAAAAGAGTGTGCACATATTTGCAGCGCAACAGAATGAAAAGTAGTTTTTTAACACGTGGACATAAAACATATTGTATTTAAAGAAATATATTCATATTTACAAACCATAATATATTACTATTAATTAGGAGTCTTACATAAGTCAAGAGTGAATCCACTATTTTTAAACGTACTTCGTCATCGCTTACCATCAGGAGAGATAGTGCTCGAACGTGAACGTATCAATAACAAAAAAGGTAACAAGTTTGAAGAGCAATTAATTTAGAGCCATAGGGAAGTTTTGGGTAGTTAGAATAGAATAGAATGGACAACGACTTTTCTGTCTACCTTATGGCCAAACAAGTCATTCGATTATTTCCTTCCTCAAAAAAATGGTAACTGAATTGAGTGGAGCCACTGAATAATAGTAAAAGTAGGTACTGAAGCGAAAGAAGTTTTCTTCAAAGGACTTAAAATATAAGTGTAAGTAGTTATTTAATCGAGCATCGCTAATGTGGACCAACCCTTACACTGAAGCAGCGAAGCAATATTTTTTATGAGACAAAAGACTCGTCTTGTTTAGGAAAAGTGTAAGAGTTGGGCCATGATATGAGCGGATTTTTTTTTTTAAATATTTTTGGATCAATGTTTTGACACAGAACTGGGGTTTTCTACTTTCTACAGGCTTTTCTTGTTATTATGTAATTGTTCCTTAAATTGACAGTTTTAAAGGTATTGAAAATAAAACCAAACTGTAAATATACGATCTCACCTGATTCTAATGAATAAATTAATTAATTTTTTAATGAAATCTATGATGGTGATACGCACTAATTTATTACAGTCTAAGCATTTTGCCTCGTTATTTATACCGCGTACTGAAGGACTGGAACAATTTGCCGTGCCTGATTATAATTTAGGTGCCTTCAAGACTAAAGTGAATAGGCTCTTAATAAACTAGTGCACATCCCCATCAACGATTGCGTCACTGCTTACCATCAGGTGGGATCGCAGTCAACATCTAGTTTATAATAACCAATTTAAAAAAAAATTATGTCGCTTTGGGACAGTTTTATATGTTCAGGCGATCGAAGTCCCCAGCAGAAACTAATTGAGTACAAAATCGACACTTTGACGATGATTGTATAAAATCTGTTTTTCATGCCGAGTCATACTCAGTGATCCATAACACAACACTTCATATCCAACTCTCCCGAGCATCGAACCCATTATTTACTTCTCGAAAATGTTGTGAACAAACAACAGACCTTTTACCCAGTAAATATGTCCATCATTACGTTAAAGTACTGTAATAAATTATCTGGTCCGACACACGGCTTGTCTGCTCAAATCGATCGCATGGTGAGTGATATGTGGGAGCTGTTAAGTCACACATTATCCTATGTGTTGTGAGGATGGATTAAGTACCTAGTTTAAGATCTATATTACCATAATCTATGCACCTTTTGTAACCGTTTATATGCACCATCTTATTAAATATAGAGCAGTATTACTTTGGCATTAGTTGATTTCATTTACCATCAACACCGCACCTTACATAGCGACCCTGCCAAAGCGATCCACACGCGCTACGCGAATTTGAGACGTTAAGTGTGACTTGTACTGTGCCTTAAGAACATTCAATACGTTCATTTTTTGTGAAAATGAGACGATTAGTGATTTATAGTGCCCACGGACTAGACGTCAGCCCAAGTGTTCTAATCATCCACGAAAATGGGCAAGCAGCAGTCTAAGGAAGAGACCGTGATCGTCCAAAACGCGGCTGGCAGTAACCAGGCTACAATAGACGAGCTTCGTTTCCATATGTCCACATCGAACATAATTCTGACCTGCGTCCTGCTTATACTTCTACTCGGCGTATTGAGCTTCATGTATCGGCAGTATAAGTTGATACCTACAATATCTTAGGGTGACGTAAGAAAGTTCACAGCTCACCTCACTCAAGTGAGCGCACACAATTCTTAAAGTTCACTACTCACCTCACTCAAGTGAGCGCACATTTAAGAGAACTCAACTTGATTTTAAAGTAAATCATCACAAGGAGGCCTAGTATTAATTTTAACCGTTTAACTTATACTATAAAAACACACTTTAAAAACCGGCTCAGTACGAGTTGAACTCGCGTATGAAGGATTCGGTACCGTCCGTAGTAAGAAACGGCAAAATACGTTTTTTGTATGGGAGTTTTAGTATTTGTTGTTATAAAAGCAAAGGCAAAACATCATCCGTGAAAATTGAAACTATCAAGCTATCACGGTTCATGATATACAGCCTGGTGGCAGACAGACGGACAATAGTCTAAGAAATAGGGTCCCGTTTGGGTACAGAACCCTAAAAAACACATTTAAAAAATACTGTCCCAAACTCCCAAACTCCCACGTAGAATCAGTAAAATCTCCTTGTCACATCCAGCACTATTCATTACATAATCCTTAGTAAGCAGTGTCTTTAGCTTGGTTGACATTGAGACGCTGATTAATCCTAGATAAAGCTGAGTGCGACTAGTACCACAGAACACTGAAGTACTTCACCGGTTAGACGGCATTGCCAAAATATTCAGCAGCTAATTTATTTGGTAGAACATTGTAACGCTCAACATATCCTGCTGCATCCAGCGCACAGATATTTTAAAGAATTAAAATTAGTTATATTAGAATAATTAAAAATACACCAAGCCGCACTTGGCCCGCGTGGTAGATTACTACCCATTCCCTCTCCTAGAGAGGAGGCCTGTGTCCCAGCAGTGGGAACATTAAAAGGCTGATGATGATGATGATGATGAATTAAAAATGATTGGTAAAAACAATACAATATCAAGGACAAGGAAAATATTACCTACTATCAAATATAATGTCAGAAATGATTAAATACTGTGTCAAGGCATAATAATCACAATAATATTGTAAAAGCAAATGTTTAGTGGTTTAAGAAAGCAGTGGTGACCGAGTGTTGACTGTCACGACTTACGAGTTGTAGGTCGCGGGTTCAAAATCAAGTAGGCGCATTACTTTGTGTAATTTATTTTATCACCACTGCTACTCTCGAAACGATGAAGGAAAACATCGTGAGGAAACCGGCATGTTCTAGAACCAAAACTGCGAAGAGATGTGTTGTGATTTCCATCAACCCGCACTGGGCCTACGAGGTGGATTATTGCCCAATCCCTCTCTCTTAAAGAAGAGGCCTGAACCCCAGCAGTGGGAACATTATAAGGTTTAGGGTGTTTATATGTTTGTAATATTTTCACGCTCGAATGGTTGAGCTGTTTAATGAACTCGAAAATTTGACATAACGGATACTTTCCAGAAATGTTTGGGACTTTTTTCTATGACTGAGCGTTACCTAAAAAAATGGTGTGACAAGATAGTTTAGTAATGGCGTATCTATTCAATTCTGTACTCTATAACTATTACTCTGTGGTACCTTAGTGAAGCTATCACATCGAACTTGGATTATGTGTCGGGATACTAAAGTACTGTTTCTGACAAAGCATTGAAAAATGAATTTCATTTAGACTTTGCATGGCTGCTGTATCGTTAATTTATCGTAGTCACCTTCATTTATAGATCTTCTTCGTTTAATGTCCTTTCAAGTGAAAAGTTCAAGTAACTTGTGACCAAAGTTCAATGTCAAATTAAAACAGTGTCATAAAAAGTCAATATGTTGTGCTAAAAAATTTAGTAAGTGTAATTCAAGCCCACGTAGGCGCGGAGAAGTAGGGTTACCCACGAGCTGATATGCTGGTGGTTTGAAAGTCCACCGCCGTGGCTGAGGCTTTTGGAAATTAGCTGGAACAAAGAGACATATAAAAATTTTGAAAATATATTTTTTATTATACTCCAATAGGTATCGGATATACTTCCATCAGCGTTTAGAAAAAAATAAACAGATATGCTACGAATTTTAAACTGTCTAAGGAGGTACTGACGACCGAAGCTTTATAGTACTCATAGATTTAAAGTGGCAGGCATACTCAGTTATATATTGCATAGTGATTTTAGAACCTCACTGAATGATTGATAATGGCAATTATATTATATATTAGAATATATAATATAAGTGCCATTATCAATGATTCAATTAATACACACATTATTAAATCACTAAAGGCATAAATCACTAGATCAATAGACCAATCAGATGCAGGCGACCATATTGAACTGAAGTGCTATAATTCAGAGAACTGACAATTCAATTATGCCGTTAATTAGTAACAAGTGCGTTAAATGTGGAATAGATGGAATATATTACTTACTAAAATTAAGCATAATAGCCGTAAAAAAGCGAAATACCCCTCACTGATTAATCACGAAATCTCAGAAACTTTGTAACCTACAAACTTAAAATTTGGCAGGTTGGTTCTTTATAAGGTGTAGACATCCACTAAGAACAGATTTTGTGAAACTCCAAATAAAAAACCCCTAAGGGGGTAATTTTTTACACGCGGGCGAAGCCGCTGGCAGAACTTGGTCTTTATATATAAAAGCGAAATACCACTTACTGATTAATCACGAAATCTCAGTAACTATAACACCTAAAAATATAAAATTTTATAGGTTGGTTCCATTATAGAGTGTAGACATCTGCTAAGAACGGATTTACGAAACTCCACCCCTTCCGGCCACCATAGGCGTTGGCTTGCGGATAGCGGGCAATGGATAGCTCGCTGTCCATCCGTCCGGTAATAGACTGGTCCGAGCCCAAGTCGTTTACGGCGCGCACTGTTCCCGCGCGCCTCAAGGAGTTGCCAGCAAACTGTAGCCAGTAGGGTCGAAGCCTAATCTGGGGCTCTGGAGAGATATGAAAATGCATACCAGGGCCCTGGAACCAAGGCAAAGGAGGAACGGGGTAGGTTTTTAGTCAGTAAGAGTTTGGCACTATCTCCAGCTCCGCCTAAGGGCGGGGGATTTCATTGGACGATTATACCTACCATAAAAAAACCCCTTAAGGAGTAAATAATATTTAATTAAAGCTTTGTAAATAAGTGATAGAAACACTATTCATTTGATAATTGTATTACATAAAATTGAATGTGTATGTTTTAGTACTAAACATACGAGTATTATCATTATAACAGTGTTGAAAACACTTTCGTTAGATTTTTATTTTTTGTATCGGTGGGAAAATCATCCAATGACATCTCCGCGCCCATGGACGGGACGGGAAATAGTGTCAAACTTTTACTGACTAAAAACTCGCTCCTGTTGCTTCTTTGCCTTTCACACGGGGCCGAACTTTCCTTTTAGAAAACGATCCTTGGCCCCAGTAGGCTTCGACCCTGCTGGGTCCCATAAAAATAAATTTTGTTTAGTTTTCTTTTTACTATTGTTTAAAGATCCCAATTTATTTGAATACAACAGCGAGTCATCTGTAGTGAGTTACCAAAAAGGCACCATTTCCTATAAAATTATATAAAATATCAGATCATGCCAACTTTCACGAACAGTAACATATGTATGTGCGTGTTTTCCGGCGTTAGATAAACATATTTCACGGTTCTTACCGACAGAGGGCGTCGGCTACAATTCATGACACCGTGATACCTACAAACGTCCGCCTAGTGATTTGTGATGCCAAATATTTCTGTTGTTTCGAGTTTATTTTACCGGTTTATAAGTTCAATAAAAATTTAATCGGGAATTCCAATCGTATCGTGGCTTTTTTTTTTGAGATGGGGAATCATCCAATAACTTTTGCTCTAGGGTGGAGTAGGGGGGCAATAGTCTTTTACTAACAAAAACCACACCTGTGTTCTTTTTTTTGCTTTGCATTCCAGGACCCCGGGTTTTCCTTTTAGAAGCTAACTCAAAGTTCCAGTAGGCTTCGGCCCTGCTGCCCCCCTATAGTTTTTTTTTCATGCTAGGTAAAATCATCAAATGACAAATCCCGCCCTTGGGTGGGGTGTGAGATAGTGTCAAAGTCAAAAAAAGTCAAATCTTTATTGCTGAACACAATACTATAAATCAATCCCCCTATAGTTTGTTGACATCTCTTTCAGGGGTGTGTGGAATACCACGAGACACACGTCGACGAGTCTTACGAGAGGCTCTAGTACAGGCCATCGTTCAGAGTGAGGAGGAATGGCAAGCGTTTGCCTGCTTCTATGAAAACTGTAATGAACTGTCCTCACGCCCCAGCCGCCGAGATCCCCACCCCGATTCTCGATAGTCGGCATGCAATGGTCCGGCCGTCCGGTAACCGACCGGATCGAGCCCGAGTCGTCGACGGCGCTAGACGGCGTAGTGTTCCATGCATGCCTCAAAAAGATGACAGACAAAACAGTAGGTCGAAGTCTACAGGGGCCTTCATCTGTGAGGAAAACCCAAGGTCTTGTAACACAAGGCAAAGAAGGAACATAGGAGTATGTTTTAGTTAGTTAAAGTCTGACATGCTCTTAAACATAAAATAAAAAAAAAAAACATTGGTCGATTACCCAACCCAAAAAAAAAACTACCAAAATGTTCCTGTGTTCTAGCAAATAAATCAATAACATTATAAACATTCAATAAATCGCCGACTATTAATATGAATATTACGTGACTGTGATATACCGTCGCAGGGACCCTGCAGAAAGGTCGAAGCCTACTGGGACCAAGGATCGGTTGCTGAAAAGAAGGCTCGGCCCCAGTATGATAGGCAAAGAAGGAACGAGGTAGGCTTTTGAGTCAGTAAGAGTCTGACATTATCTCCCGCTCCGCCCAAGGGCGGGGGATGTCATTGGATGATTTTCACCCATCATAAAAAAAAAAACTGTGATATACCATTAGTGCAGTTTTCTATACACAACGTTAAATTTTGGTCGTTTTAAACCCGTGGAGGATCGATTTGGTACATGAAACACTATCGATTTATAGAGATAAAATTAAAAAATAAGTACTTTTTTTCTAAAACTCAAATTAATATACGCATGTACGAAATTTATTTCTTTAAGTAAACGAGTCAATGGCAATGTAGGGAGTTGTCGGTCGTTGCGTACTAACTACATACAGTTCATTGACGTAAATCAGCTGACGTTTACTTAAAGAAATCAATTTCGTACATGCGTAAATTAATTCGAGTTTAGAAAAAAAGTACTTTATTTTTATCTTTACAAATCAATAGGGTTTCATGTGCCGGATCGACCCTCCACGGGATTTAAACGATCAAAATTTAGTGGTGTATACGGCCATAACATTTTTTTTTTCAGAATGTTTTTAATCTATAAAAAACGTAGCGCCATATCAACTGTCATACAAATCATTTAACGGACGCATACAGGGCATGAATTGCTACCGCGTACGTGGCTAGGTATCTGTTCGCGGGCTGAAACCTCGTATATTATGTATTTTTCGCTTATAGGCAAAACTGTGAAACAGTCAGAATTTATGAAAGTGTTTTAAGAAATAAATACACTTTTTACAAGCTTTTATTTACTTTCACCTGTTCCGATGTTTGTCTGTGATCAAATTTTGCAAATTAAATTTGATTCACTTCCCGGTTACCGGCTGAAATTTTACTCTAGCTTTAAAGACATCTAAATTGTAATCGGACGGGAAGACTGCAGCAGGCAAGTTGGTCTTTCCGTTGTCCTTTGCATTCTAGAACTGCGGTGATACGTTCAAATAATGCCGTAATACGTAATACTCCACGGTAAGCCTTGTGTCACAGTTCCTGACTTTTGACCGTTCGTGACGACTGACAGAGATCTACAAACAACAGCCGAGAGCAGCGACTTAAGGCCCGGTTCTACTCATTTTGACCTTTTTTAAACCTATGGAAATCCACAAATATAAAAGAGACACCATGAAAATTTATTTTATTAAAATTGACTATATGGCCAAGGGCTTGGCAAAATGAAAACACGATATAAATTAGTTGGCTCGATAAAAAAAAAATCGCGAATCTGACCCTAATTTACGATTTCAAACGTATTTATCTACGAGATTACGTAACGGAACTATACGAAAGTTACAAAAACAATAAAGCTTGTTATTTAAAAGCGCTTCGCAAGAACAAAAATCTTGAATAGTTGTTGTTTTTTTTTTATAAAAATAAAACCGCTGTTTTGGGGCCGCGAAGACGACATAATCCCGAGCGAAGTTCATAGAAAAAAAACAGTGACTAGAACCGGCCCTTAAGAGGGCCCTGCCCCACTCGCTTATGGTCAACGTCGAGTATGGTCTAAAAGCTTGTTGTTTCATCTAAAGTGGGTGATCGACATACGAGTCAATGCCGTGGTTTTAAAGAATGTCGGTTTTACTCGCGGCTCGTCGGTGCTGACGGACTAGCGAGTAAAACAGTTTTGAAAGACGGGCCGTGTAGAAAATGAAGCAAAAACGACGAGCCGCGAGCCAGGGGTCAATAGTAATAGGTCAATTCTCGAATCAAGTTTTAAAAAGATTTTTCCGAAAACAAACTTACAGTTTTCAGATTGTTTCCCTATATTTGTGCTATAAGACCATGCTTCATGTCAAATTTCAGGATTCTAGGTCCACGGAAAGTACCCTATCAGTTTTGATTTCTTTGAGCTGTTGAAATATCCGTTTTTTTTGCGACATAAACGGCTATATCTTGTTTTTCGTTAATTTAGAAGTTTGATATTTTCACAGCTTCAAAGGACCTGCAGACTTAAGTATATATGTAGTTAAATTTCAACTCGATACCTCCACCGGAAATGCGTGAGAAGATAAGAGGTCTTCACAGACAGGCAGATAGACAACAAAGTGACTTCGTTTTTTCCTTTTGAGATACGGAACTCTAAAAATTGCCATCTCTAGTCGATTCCATGCTACGTGCCACGCTACAACCGAAACAAACCGTAAAAAAAAATTTTAACACAAAAGCCTTTTGGCCAATTAGGATAATGTTTTTGTTTTGCGGTAGGAATCTCTTAATTGAAAACGGGGTAACAAAAAAACGACATATTTTGTTTCACAAAAGCAACATTTATATTCGGAAAATATATGATAATTAATGAATTGTCGGAAAAATGAGTTACCATGGAGTATTTTGCTCGTTCATATACGTTGGAATTTGTTCAATTTTATTTTTATTTTTTAATAATGTGTTTACGCTTGACCACTATCTCACCTGCCCCGAACGCTTGGAGTTGGCCACGCTTAAAATTCCTTTATTCTGACCACGTGACTGAGCGTCGAAATGACGTCAGAACAGAACAGAGAGATTAATTGGAGGTGTGGCCAACTCCAAGCGTTCACGCTTAACGAAACGATGGTAACTTGGCTGGGGGGGCTGATGGAAAACTACGAGGCAGTCGAAGATGGAGCGCGCTTACTTAAAAATAACCTATTCAGTCCTGACTTAAAGATCCCCAGGTTGTAGCCATTAGGTAACACAGACTCCGGCAGGGAATTCCACTCGATGAAACAGGCTATGTATAGCAGCATAGCATCAGCCTTATAAAGATCCCACTGCTAGGACTCAGACCTCCTCTCTAGGAGGGCGAGTGGGCCGTAATCCACCACGCGGGCCCGGTGCGGGTTGGTGAATATCACATGTCTTCGAATTTTTGGTTCTAGGACATGCCGGTTTCCTCACGATGTTTTCTTTCACCGTTTTTAAGAGCAGTGGTGATGAAATAAATTACACAAAGTAATGCGCTTGGCTGTATTTGAACCCGCGACCTACAACTCGTAAGTCGGGGCCTTTACCACTCGGCCACCACTGCTCACACATAGAGACGGCTCTAGCTTTCGGAGCGACCGTATGCAACCAATACTTTGACGCCCTCTAGTAGTTTCTAATTTACCTAATCAGAAGAAGGGTTATGTTTTTTCGAGTATTTAGGATTTTAGCTTGAGAGGTGTCGATATATTTGTTTTTTTCAGAAAGTGATTTAACGATTAAAAAAGTAATATTTTGTTGTTATTTCACTGTCATGAGCGGCGCTTGGGGCCCCCTAAGGCTGCCGGGTGCCCGTGTACGCTGCACACCCTGCACTATAGGTTAAGCCGGCCCTGCTCACACAATATGTGATAAATAATAATAATAATCATGTTTCTACGGCTGGAATCTGGTTTCCTCAGTAGGTGATTCGGGCCCATTGTAGTTTGAATGGATGTCACATATCTTCGAAGGTTTTGGGATGCTGTTTTCCAAACGATATTTTACCTTCACCATTTTTACAGCAGTTCAACACTGGCGATGACATAAATTACAACAAGTTTTCAATGAAAATATTTTTTTCATAACAAGCTTTTATAGTGCGGTATATACTTATATAATTAATACTCATCAAGACCACGTCAAAAAGTTTAAACACGATGTGGTTATCTTATTGCCGATTTTCTATGGCCATTTTCTAGTTCCATCATCAGACCCTGGTTACCATCTAGCACCTAAATACTCGTCAATACAAATCAAACGAGCCCAAACTCGAAGGGGTTGTGTTGTTTAAAACCGAGTTCCAATAGCCACCTTCCAGCTCCATCATTAGATCCGCTCCATGTCATCATAATATTGCATTGTCAAGCGATTTACATATGCATACTAAATTTCAGCTCAATCGGTAACCAGGAAGTGGATCAAACTTAATTTTCAAGATTTGATCTCAGATAAACATCGGTCAGGTGAAACTAAATAAAAGCTTGTAAAAAGCGCCTACCTGGGTTTGAATCTATGACAACGTAGCATAAAACAAGTTAAACATTATCAGACTTTTAAGTACTGACTAAAATCATTAACTCTTTCAAACATTCCTGCGACTGATTATATCCATTGGATAAGTTTTTAAAATGGGCAAAGGTAGGAACTATAATCTGATTGCGACTCTCCACAGTCAATATTCATTGCCATTGAAAGCAATATCTAACTTTGCCCAGATGACAGGCAAAGTTACTCAATATTTCATTATTAAAGCCGAACTGTAAACATTATTGTAAATTAGTTCAAATTATCTTTGTGAAACAGGTAATAACGAAAGGAACTAGTGATGTACTTACGTTAATCCCGTTCGGATATATCCGACGCGGGGTTATCCGAGAACCTGAAACGGATTTATGCTTAGCTTATCTGGATTAAGAGATTTTTGTACTGTATGAATGTACAGGGAAAGCACCTAATGTAATTAAAATATGTTAGGTATTGTACGATGTTAGAAAGGAGGTGGTCGGTGTAATTTTAAGTTGGGAATTGCGCAATGCGTCTTTTTGCGGATCAGAATTTTGAAGAATTTTTAATATTGCGTGTATTGATAGACTATTTACTATGCTCAATCATACTACAGAGTAACTTACACATGTATATATCTGCGAGTATATAGGTATATGAAAGTGAAATACCACCCACTGATTAATCATGAAATCTCAGAAACTATAACACCTACAAACATAAAATTTAGAACGTGGTTTCCTTATAGAGGGTTTTTTTATGGTAGGTAAAATCATTCAATGACAAATCCCGCCCTTGGGTGGGGTGGGAAATAGTGTCAGACTCTTACTGACTAAAAACCTACCCTTCCATTCATTGCCTTTCTCCCGGGGCCCGTGGTGACATTCTCACATAACCTTTGGCTCCAGTAGGATTCGGCCCTGCTGGGCCCCTACAGTTTGCTGACAACTTCTTGAGGCGCGCGGGAACAGTGCGCACCGTAAACGACTTGAGCTCGGACCGGTCTGTTACCAGACGGACGGACAGCGAGCTACCCATTGCCCGCCGTCCGCGAGCAAAATTTGTACTTAAAGTATGTTCCTTATAGAGGGTAGAACATACTCGTACTTTAAGTACAAATTTTACGAAACTCCACCCACTAAGGGGGTAAAATGGGTTGGAATTTTTGTATCGAGAAACCGACATTCGCGCGGGTGAAGCCATTGGCAGAAGCTAGTGTTACATAAGTGTGAAAGTAACTCTATCTTTTGGTCTGTTTTCCTTTCACGGTTAAACTACTGAAGCGATTTTGATAAAATTTCATACGGAGCAAGCTTATTATTATTATTATTTGGTAAGACACTAGCAGCTATTAGCTGATGCGTGCGTTTCATATAGTTTAGAGATATTTAGTCTGTCCAATAGATTTTTAAAGCAGTTCAATGTGGTGTTCAGTTCAAGCTTGAACTTCAGAGTCTTACTGTAAGGGCTCAGCAGAGCCGAAGCCTACTGGGGGCAAGGGCTATGTGAAAATGAACCCTGGGGCCCTGGGACAAAGGCAATGAAAGGAGCAGGGTAGGTTTTTAGTCAGTAAGAGTCTGACACTATCTCCCGCTCCACCCAAGAGCAGGATTTGTCATTTGATGATTTTATATACCATCAAAAAAGGGTCTTGAACTTCAGTCTACTTTTTACCAACAATTACGCGGACAAAGCCGCTGACAGGAGCTAGTAGGTGGTAATTAATGTGTAAAAACACATTTATTTCTTCGTTAATAAAAGAGTTCGATGTTTCTTAGTTGACTACACTGAGAAGAAACACCGAAACAAGCTCACAAAGCAAACATAAATACATCAAAGTTCTTTTAAAGTAAACTTTTAAAAAGACTGACCTATTTTCAAAATACAGTAAACATGCTTATTTGCAGTAAACATGTGAGGTGACATAATTATGTGAGGAGAATCATGCAGATTAGTGTCTGGGATGGTATTTTAAGGAAAGAATAATACAGATTTAACTAGACCTGTCCAATCAGGGCAGGCGGTGAGCGGTTCAATTTGGAATTAGTAAAGAGCTCACTACTGACACGTAAAATTATCCAAACTGTAACCGATTGAATAGGATTGAGCCAGATTACATCTCCTGTGTGTCTGGTGAGCTGTGGGCTAAAAGAACCTCTGAAAAGGTCTCATTTTATGGCAGTTTACTTCACGGCAGACCACGATGAAGTTGACACTCCCTAAAGTCTGGCAGTGGACTAACACGTGTGTAATAAAGAGAGAGAAAGACACCTTTCTCTGGCAGTATGACATAAAATACCTATTATAAGAGATTAGAAGTATTTGCATTTGTAAAATTAAGTAATCAGTATAGGTTCTACATATTTATTTTAAATAAAACGTTCCGCTTCTAGCCTGGAACAACTAGCTGCAGGATATAATACAAATATTTATTCTGCGCGAGCAGTAAGTTCTATATTTCGTATTATTGGATCTCACTAACAAGAAATAAGATATTGTGCAAGCTACTAAGTACAATCACGAACCACTAAATAGGATACCCTAACAACCCAGCTCAAAATTCTCATTACACAAACGACACCTCATTTCTCGGATCAATATCCGACATCAACGGATACGATTCCAATCACACACACTTCTTTAAATCTCGGAAATCTCCAACATCCTATTTTGGCTTCGGTATCCGCATTGGAAGTCGATATCCGTGGCTTTCGAAGCCTATATCCGCCGGCACAGCTCATCCCTATTGCTAACAATAACAGATAATCGCGTTAACGAGTGTTGGTTCCTTCTTAAAGGGAGGGAAGGGGGGAGGCCGTTATTTCCTCGGTTCCATTTTATAGTACCGTCTTTTGTTCCGTTTTGACAGATAGATTGTTGTTTGCTTAATTTAGAAATTGTTCGCGCGGATTTTGAGTGTCGGATATTTGAGTTGGTTTTGGATACGAATCGTTTTGTTTACACTGATGCTTCGGGTTTTATCATCAATCTATGTCATTTAAATATACATAAATTATATCATGTTTGAGTATTTCAGGAAGACATAAAAAATAGTCTTCTAAAATATAAGTAAAATCAATATTATTATATTGTTTAAAAAAAAAATAGCTATGGATTTTCGTGCTGCTTCTCCTGCATAGCTGACGACCATGCACGAGATTTTGATGTTTTGCAAGTGTCTATGCCCACATAAACACTTGCACACATAGACGATATGTGAAATAAAATAACTTTGAATTTTATCCTGTGATCAGGACTCCAAAGAAAGGAACCTCCTAACAATACGAACCGTATTCTGAAGCACCGCTTTCTGAATCAGGTCTTTAATTCAGTCAACTGATGATAGCCTTCAAAGATCTTGGTCTCGTAGGAATTGAGCCATTCGCTGACATGAATACCGATAGTATGATTGCTGACAGCCACATCCCACATAACGTCGATTACTTCAAGAGCCAAGTCAAGCTCACGTCTGACTACTGCCTCATCTGCCCCCCTAGCCAAGTTACAATCGTTTCGTTTGGCGTTAAAACTTGGAGTTGGCCACGTTGACAATTCGTTTGTTCGAACAAATGTAGTTTAAACGCTGATAGTAAGCGACGATATGGTCGACGATGGAGCAGCTTGCCTAGAAGTAGTCTATTAATTTGGACATAATCTTAACAATGTAACATTCAAAATAAATGTCACTTTTACTGCTTATCAATTTTTGTTTTTATCCCGTTTAATTATTTGGATGATATTCAGCTTTTTAATCAGTAGTATAAATTCAGAATGTTTCACTATAAATTTATTTGCATTTTCAATACTTATGTACTTAAACCGAATGAAAATTAGTATTTCCTGGTGTTCCATTTTCAATTGAGTTGAAATTAAAACGAATAAAGTTTATTCGTAACATTTATTTTTATGTGGTAAGCGTTTTCAATTTGTGGGTGTACTTTTCAGAGCCATAGATTGTATATTTAAAATTGTACGAGTATATTTTATCACTTGAATTAATATTTGGTTTGAAAATGTTAACAAAGCATTGGAAAGTATGCTGTTCTATATTTCGCTTTTCATTTGCTTAAGTCCTCATTTCTATTTCCTGATAGCTTTATATCTAGGGAAAGAAAATAAGGAAAGTAAACTATTTTATTTTGCACACATATAGGTATACCACACAGTTTAGAAATAACATTAGGAAATTAAAAAAAAGGAGATTTACATTGAGTCTCTTGACTGCACCAAAGTCAAGAGTGAATAGGTTACTTCTAGGCAAGCGTACTCCATTGTAGAACACATCATCGCTTACCATCACAAGAGATAGTGATCGAACTTTAACATGAGCCTATCAATAATATAAAAATTCAGGCATAGGCTACTTTCAGTGTGTTCACCATTTGTTACAAATAACTATAAAATTTAAAATTTAGAAAAACCCCCGACAGTCCTTGTTATCAATATGAAATGTATAGAACTGGTCAAGACGAATTTAATCAGCCCAAACTCGATGGGTTTACTAGTAGGCATTTCAAAGTTCCATCATCCACCTCCCAGTTCTAGCATCAGGCCCTTGGCATCATGAGAAATGTATAGAACTGGTCAAGACGAATAAAATGAGCTCAAACTCGATAGGTTTACTATATTAATAAGCAATCCAGGGAACCTTCGAGCTCCATCATCAGACCAGCTCAATGAGACCAGATTGTACACGAGTATTTCAAATATTAGGTCATACATAAGTTTAAAATAAAGTAAACACCCATTAAAAACCCACCCTGTTCCTTCGTTGCCTTTCATACCAGGGCCGAGCCTTCCTTTCAGTAACAGACCCTTGGTCCCAGTAGGTTTTGACTCCGCTGGGGCCCTACGGTTTACTGACGACTCCTTGAGGCGCGCGGGAACAGTACGCGCTGTCGACGACCTGAGCTTGGTCCGGATGGTTACCGGACGATCAGACAGCAAGCTACCCATTGCTCACTGTTCGCAAGCCCGCACCTACGGTGGCTGGAAATCAGGATTGGAAGTTTTACGTGTCCTCATGTGAAATGCATATCCTACAATCTTCGAGCACACTGTGGATATGTGAAAACACCCAACACAAATAGTAAATGATAACTTTTAGTAGTCGACCTTTGAGATCGTCTCGTTTGTGGTCTAATTCCAACCTCTGTTTGTCTTCAACGTCTTTCACGTCCCGCTGCACACGAGGTCTCTACTCTGGCCGACTTTATGCCTATTTCTCCTAAGACATGGGTCATGGCTTATAACTTGGGCAGTGATGATCAGAGGTCGGAGTAGGTAGATTGATTTTATTTACTTGCGTCAAGATATTATAATATGGACATGCCATTTTATCCATAATGTGCGGGAAGTACCGGAAAAAGTTCCAGGATTGGAATTATGGACTAAAATAAAATAAAGAGTCATACTGTCAAGCGTCATTTCTAATTCAACAGTAAGGGACAAAATACGGTGTAACTATTCCAAGGTATTTTTGTATAAAATAAAATACTGATTTCTTTCACCATTAGCTAACACTGGCAGCGTAGATTGATATTATTAATACGTTTTTCACTTTAAACACAAATTCGTGCTAATTTCAAAATTCCGGAACAAATATCACAATAAATATGAAGTTCCGGTATTTTGGAGGCATGTCCATATTATCCTCTACGTTTGACGTCAACGACCTTAAATCAATCTACCTACTCCGACCTCTGGTGATGATCTAGTAGGTATTAATGCTACCGACTTACGTTATCATAAATTGGGTTTAAGTTTAGTTTAGTTAAGCCCTTCCCCACGCGCCTGACTTCAACGTCGAGCATGGTTTAAAAGCTTACTGTTTCATCCAACGCGATTTTTGGTGAAGAGGCAACGCGAAAAAAGAGAGATAACACCTGAAAACTCTGTTGGTATTCGGTAATTCCGTGATTTGCTCGAATATTTCACAAAATTTGTTCCAGGAAATACATGCTTTTTTAAACCCTTTAAAGTATTTGAAAAAAATTGTCGAATCATTTGGAATCTAGATTAAATGTACAAGGCTTCTGTAGAAGTACTTTTTTATATTTTTAATGTTTGAGTACATTATGGAGGGCCAAAGTTCATGTAAAATATCAGATTTTCAGAGGTATTTATTGGATCGAAAGTCGTCGTTATACCGCGTTCATTGACGGACTGGAACAGTTTGCCTGCTGCGGTCTTCCCGTCCGATTATAATTTAGGTGTTTTCAAAGCTATAGTAAATAGGCTCTTAATAAACTAGTGCGCCTCATCATCAACGATTGCATCACTGCTTACCATCAGGTGGGATCGCAGTCAAGCACTAATTTATATGTATAGGTAGGTGACTGGTAATTGCGGTAAGGCCCCTCTTTGAGGCGTGGCTGGAAAGACCTCACGGCGTCCTAACCTTCCGCATGACCCAGGTTCTCACCGGACACGGTAAGTTCGGGAGGTTCCTGTTCCGGATTCGTGCGGAACCGACGCCCGGGTGCCACCACTGCGTGGACTGCCCGGAGGACACGGTGGAGCACACGGTCGAAGTTTGCCCCGCTTGGGCAGAGCATCGCCGTGTTCTCGTGAGTGCGATCGGCAGCGGCGATCTCTCGCGCCAGGCCCTGGTACGGGCCATGGTCCGAAGCGAGGAGGGATGGCAGGCGGTCGCCTCCTTCTGCGAAGCAGTAATGCTAGCAAAGGAGGAGGCCGCACGCGAGAGGCAACGGCCCACAAGGCCCAGCCGCCGCGGGGATTCCGATTCCGATCCTGATTTCCAGCCAACGTAGGCGCGGGCTTGCGGACGGCGAGCTATGGGTAGCTCGCTGTCCGACCGTCCGGTAAACATCCGGACCAAGCCCAGGTCGTCAACGGCGCGCACTGTTCCCGCGCGCCTCAAGGAGTTGTCAGCAAACCGTAGAGACCCAGCCTGCTAGCTGCAGGCAGGCAGGGTCGAAGCCTACTGGGGCCAAGGGTTTGCTTCCGAAAGGAAAGCCCGGCCCTGGTATCTAAGGCCACGAAGGAACGGGGTGGGTTTTTAGTCAGTAAGAGTCTGACACTATCTCCCGCTCCGCCCAAGGGCGGGAGATGTCATTGGATGATTTTACCCACCACCAAAAAAAAAAAAAAAAAAAAAAAAAAAAGGTGACTGGTAATTAGTGACTGATACTTAAACACGTGATTGTAGTCATGATAACAAACAACTTTTACTATAAGACCAAAACTGAAATCGCGAAAAAAAACTGCTGGTCAGTACATTTGTGTTCGCCTAACTGGTCAAAATGTACTGAACTTTGCTGATTTTTTTTCGCAATTTCAGGTTTGGTCTCATAGTAAAAGTTATTTGTTATCATGACTACAATCACGTGTTTAAGTATCGATCACTAATTACCAGTCACCCTACATAAATAAAAAAAATACACATAACTTTACAGACACAAGACCCATCCATTTTCATACTTGTCAAAACAACTGCAACTGATTGTACCAGGGAAATCTTCCATTTAAATCATGTAAACACGACAGAACATCAGCCAGTTTCATATTTCACACGATGCGTTTGACAGCGGAACTCCACAATCAAATTACTGAGAATACGAGTGCGCAAACTATTGGGTTTCTGGTTACTCGACACGAATGGCTTTACAGTGTTTGGACTGACAATGACTGGCTTGTAGTATATCAGCATACACCGTTAAATTTTGGCCATTTTAATCCCGCGGAGGGTCGATTTGGTACATGAAACCCTGTCGATTTGTAAAGATAAAAATGAAAAATAAAGTACTTTTTTTTAAACTCGAATTAATTTACGATTTACGAAAATAATTTCTTTAAGTAAACGATACCCTCCACGGGATTAAAACGACCAAATTTAACGGTGTATAAATTATCAGTATATTCCATTACTTCTCATAAGTCTGTTACCAATCGGCCATCACTGGTCTTCCCTGTCTTAGAGAGGAGGCCTGTGTCCCAGCAGTGGGAACATTAAAAGGCTGATGATGATGATGATTCCACGACTATCACACAACGCCATCTAGTCCCAAGCTAAGCAGAGCTTGGGTTATGAGTACATACATACATATTTCTAAATACAAACATAATATAGATAAATTACACCCAGACACAGAACAAATGATCGTGTTCATCACACAAACATTTTTTCCTGGGTGGGAATCGAACCCACGACCTCCAGCATAGCAGTCAGGGCTACAAACCACTAGACCAACAGGCCAGTCAATCTCTGAATAAGTGCCTTCTGAAATTCTATTCTATTCTTGGTGGAGCATTGGTGACCCTGCGGTACCCTGTGGACCCTGAGGTGTGTGGTGTGTGTGGAGTTCTATCATGATAGAACCCCACACACCAGTTATAACATGTATTAACTCCATCATTTCCTTCAAATAGCCAACAGATATTTCAGAAGTCATATTCCAAAATCATTAAGCATATTTAATAACTTCTAAGCATCTAATATCCCCAAGAATAGCCTCCTGAGAACAATAATTAAGCTAACGACTCAGCCGGAAGTGACGCCATCTTGCGGCGCGCCGCGTAAACACTCATTTCCGGACCCAACTGACAATAGACTTAATTCTTTGGACTTCTTTTTTTTATTGTTTTTCAAGTTATTTTTGATGGGTTTCTTAATTGGTGCTTGAGGCAATCATTTAATTAGGTTTTAGGATTCATTAAAGTTAGATGGATTTTTTTACTGTGAAGAATATTCTCACATATTTATCAAATACTGTATGAACTTGAAATTATAGAAGTGGCTCTATGCTAAAGAAATTAATTTCGTACATGCGTGAATTAATTCAAGTTAAAAGTACTTTATTTTTTAATTTTATCTTTACAAATCGATAGTTTTTCATGTACCGAATAGACCCTCCGCGGGATTAAAACGACCAAAATTTAACGGTGTATACCTTCACACTACCACTGTTAAAGATAATAACTGTCTTACCTAACTTCGACAAAATAAATAAACGTAGGTCTGATGGAAACTATTACTGTTTTAGGTTATTTTTAAAAACAACTATGCCAATGAAAACGGAAAATATTAGTTATTGTAATATAATATTTACCTTATAAAACCAAAACCACAAAACATTATTCACACAATAATAACCCCTCATCCAATTGTAATAGCAGCCAAAACCGCATACATACAAACTGTATAGCACAGATTAATGCGAACTACAGATGCCTCAAATGGACGGTAACCACAACAGCCGCCTCCGGATCTATAATTACTCTGTGTTGCATTTAGTGTTGTATTGGAATCTTCTCCTTCGTAAATGCGGAACTTCTGCAAGCAATCGCAAGTTTTGGGAGAAATTAACTGTTTTTTCCTATTCATTACTGACCCACCGCTGGACAAAGGCTTTTCCCAATTTCTCCCAGATATTATTCTCCCGCGCCATCTCTAAACTAGTCCACATGGTACGCATCTAGATCTTCTCACCATCTTTTTTTAGGTCTGCCTCGATGGCACTTTAACTAACAGGAAACTTTCGGAAATTTCTTTCTGAAAACTAACTAAACTAAACGTAACTCTAAGACATATTTTTACCGCCATTCGACCGCTGCTAAAATCAATATCATGTAAACAATAGTTTCAAAGAGCCATTTCTTAGTTTTTAATTTTCTTTCTTAAATTTAATATGTAATACTATTAATTAATACTATTTTCAACTCCCTTTCAGGACAGGTTTTCCAAAATTAGGTACGTATTATGTTTATGTTTTTTTACTACTTTGGTGAACCGATTTGAACCTTAGGACTATTATTTATTCAGGGTGTATGTTTACTTGGGATAATTTTCGAACTTCAGGCAGGCTAAGCCACCAGCAAAAACTAGCTAAATATATTATTGTTTTAATTTATATTTATTAACAATAAACTACAATTCATTGACAATAGGATCGTATTTTTCTCTGAAATACCATTTATAATTTATTTAATATCTTCTTCCACCTCCATAGTGTAATAAAACTGCTCACTTCGGTATAAAATAATATATTTATTACTCAAGAAACTCCATGGCCACTCATTTTAAATTATCTTTTTACATCACTTTCTTAACACTTTAATAAATGCCAGATACTAAATGTGCGTCCTGCCTCAACGGCTGCCGAACTCAGACTGCCCGCGCCATCGCGCTACTTCCCCCACTTTTCACAGATAATCACAAATACGTTTCGGTGTTGCCAGCACAGTTAGTCGATTGCAATGAATTATCGAATACAGTATAATCGATTAATATTTTTAAATATAAAAAACAAACTCAATCATCTGATTGCGTATCAATACCTAACAATAGACCACATTCAGAAAGAACAAGATTTGCATCCCGCAACGGCCTTCGTTAAGACGACTACCGTCACGTCCCTTCTCTAGATCTATAATTACTCTGTGTTCCATTTAGATTGGCAGAGTAGAGGCTCGCTTTACTCGCCATTGCAGCTTGCATCTTAGACGATTAGACGATAATCTTGGCGTTTGATGCTGGTTTGAGGGAAGTAGCTTTTAACACGTTTTCGTTGGAATGTACCACCGATAGACCATGGAGTATTTGCTGGGTACACAGCGTGTATCACTGGTTGCCACGTTATACTAGACTAATAGCATAGCATCAGTCTTATTATGTTTCCACTGCTGGGACTCAGGCCTCCTTTCTAGAATAGGGAATCCACCACGCGGGCCCAGTGCATGTCGGTGGATGTCACATGTCTGGACATGCCGGTTTCCTCACGATGTTTTCCTTCACCGTTTTGAGAGCAGCGGTAATGAAATAAATTACATAAAGTAATGCGCCTGGCTGGGTTTGAACCCGCGACCTACAACTCGTATGTCGGGGCCGCTACCATTTGGTCACCACTGCTGTACTGCACAAGACTAATTATGAAACAAAACCACCAAGCCTTCCATCATCGGCCCATGGGTTTTTTTTATGGTAGGTATAATCATCTCCAAACAAACAAATCCCGCCCTTGAGCGGAGCGGGAAATAGTGTCAGACTCGTACTGACTAAAAACCTACCCTGATCCTTCCCTGCGTTGGGTCCAAGGCCCTGGTATGCATTTTCATAACTCCCCAGAGCCCCAGACTAGGCCTCGACCCTACTGGTCCCCTGCAGTTTGCTGACAGCTCCTTGAGGCACACGGGAACAGTGCGCGCCATAAACGACTTGGGCTCGGTTCAGTCTGTTACCGGACAAACGGACAGCGAGCTACCCATTGCCCGCCGTCCGCAAGCCCACGCCTACGATCGGTACATGGTGGACATCCCACTCAGAAACTTTAACACCAATAAACTTAAAATTTGGCAGGTAGGTTTCTTATAGGGTGTAGACATCCGCTAAGAACGGATTTTACGAAACTCTACCTCTGAGAGAGTAAAACGGAGATTTGAATTTGTATGGATAAACAGCCTTTAACGCTCGCAAAGACGTGGCAGAAGCTATTCAAATATTAATAATACTACAAAAACATTAGAAAATGTTACATTCGTATTCTATTGTCATAACGAAAGACATCATCGTAAAAACTTTTCACACAAAAAAACATAAACGTAAGACTAGGCAATATGATAAAAATACTTTAGCCTTGCCCTATGAGGTAAATAAAAAAAAAGCAGACTTAATTTTATAACGCCGTGTTACAAAAAAAAAAAAAGTATTATTTTTACTGATGTAGTAATTTGTTAAATTATTTTTCTTCAATGTATTTAGTAACGTATGTTACACATGAGTAATAAATAATGATTACCATTTTTGGCTCTCTTAAAACCCTCGCTGCCGCTCGGGTCTTAATACCACCTCGACGGTAATCACCTACATAATACACTTCTACCGTAATTTACTATTCCATATCTTAGGAGTAGATGGACTGTTCGTAAGATACGAAAGTGCTAACGCTAAAAATAAACCTCTTTGTTCTTAAAATATGTGTCTACTTTCCAAATGTGACCCGTAGATTTTTTATCACATACCACACCAATAAAACATGCTAAAATAATCCGTATTGCGTGGCCTATAAGGTTGGCGTGAAGTGCAAAATGAAAGTTACAATCCAACTGTATTGTCTTTGTAAATAACAGTTATATAAATTTCGTCTGGAAAGTATATCTTCATAAATTGTTAGTGAATGTCAAAAATAAAATAATTTAACATAAATATCAGTTATTTATCAAATACGGCGAAAATTCTCGGTTATATTTTCATTTTTATAGGTAGTATTTTCTTGGAATTCCAAACTGGTTTGTCAGCAAGGTAATGTCGAAAGAAAAAATGCTTTCAGACCTTCTGAGAACTTGTAAGATCTATGTTTTCAGTTGAATTTACCGATATTGTAAGTTGCTATTCAGACTCGATTCTATTGAAAAGTTTGAGAAGGTGATGTTTATGTCGCAGCCATATTGTATAACACGCCATATTATAAATTGGCGCTGGATTGAAAAATGTCGCTATAACGCAATTTAATTGCCTCACTCCATACAGTTTTTCAATTTTACTCATCTCTGCATCACTATGTAAAGTGTTTGAGTGGTAGCAAATGGAATAACAAGACGAAGTGTTCCTAACAATGAGAATAAGAAAGAAATTAGTTTTTTTTTTAACTAATTATCAAACAATGTATTTATCTAATTTAAATTAAACAATAACGTTTATAATTCACCTAGATTTAACAAAGACTTAGTAGTTCAAATCAAAAACAAACCCTTTATTGATACGCAAATAAGTTTTTTTTTTGCAAACCGTACTTTACACTCAACATTTGACAGATTGAGGTCATTGCCTTTCCTATTCTTATTTATTTGGAACGCATACTACGTTATTGACACTTCTACGTACCTGACTAAGCGTTTCACCTCATAGTTTATACTAGACTATAGTAAGCTCTTAATAAACTAGTGCGCTTCACCATCAACGATAGCATCACTGCTTCCCATCAGGAGGCATCCTGAAACCTAACACGCTATCATTACTAAAATAATCTTCAATTGAAATAAATAAAACACATTCTGCTGAACAAAAAAAACCTTCTTAATATATTTGAAGCATTAAAAAAAGATGGGCAGATTTTATGCTCAGATTCAAGAAAAGAAAAGGACGTCATGTTAATATCCCTAAGTGATACCCTAATGTATCCCTGGAAACACGGAAATAGGCTCAAAAAACCTTGACCTCAAAAGCCTCTCCATTTTCCTCACTCCTGTAATATTTCCTGTAACTTCAGCAAGAATTCTTCCAATATATCTGTAGACAGCATTAATTCTGCCCACGGAGTCAATTTAGTGAGAAACACAACCTTTTGTGACAAACCTGCGTTTGTTATACACTTCATATTGGGAAAGATACATTGTGGAGACGCGGAAAAATCGTAATCGAAAGAATTTGGCAGAATAGCAGATTTTTTTTGCTATAAAAAAAAATGGTTAGTTCAGTTTCACAGTGTAAGATAAGATAAGATGTTTATTTTGCAAATATTACAGTCAAAAAAACGGTGACATAAAGATATAATTAGCATCAGCCATATTTAATCCGAAAGCTTGCAAAAGTACAAACTACACTGGAGATTCTGTAAAAGCGAACAGATTTGATTTTACCAGTGTACTAAATATAGTACACCTCATACCAGCTAATTTAAACCTTATTACGTAAAAAATAAGGTTTAAGTTAGCTTGTAATGAGGTGTGCCGAATGTGGTATACTTGTGCCTGAGAGGATTAAATTACTAATTATTTGAACGTGAATAGGTTACTTCTATTCTCGTAAAGCCCAATCTAAATTTAGGTCGCTTTACATTACGACCCAATGTACTAAAAATAGTTGCATGTAGTTGCGGCTCAGAACTTTTTTGTTGATTTCTTCTTAAGATGCTTTTAGCTAAATTCTTTTAAACAGTATTTCCTATACCCAAATCTAACTAATTCATGCAAAAAATATAAGTATTGCAAGAATATTTTCATGCTAAATATATTTAATATATTGTTTAAACTAAAAATTACGTTTGAACATCATGCCATAATTTTAGGTCACTGGGCTAAATTTATGATATTAAAAAGTATCTTGGGCCGGAATCATCATCATCATCATTTCAGCTGAAGGACGTCCGCTGTTGGACAACGAGTCATTGAATTAAGTTCAGCTCCATTGTGACCCACATCTTCGCCATCAGGTCAGATAGTGGTTAAACGCCAGTCTATCAATAATAAAAAAAAACATGGATTTAAACTGAAGCTTTGCTTTTGAAGTGAAGTTTAAAGAATCGATTAACAGAGGCCTTACCACGATTTCTTAATGCAATTCATTTTACGACCTAAACAAAACAAGTAGAAGCCAGAATTTTTTTTCAAAGTTTCCTTTTATGATGATGAATGTGAATTTTGCAAAATTCTGTCTTAGTTCTCACTATCAAGAGAGCATTATCCAAAATTCATACTCTAACTTACGAGTTTCCGTGTTTTCGACTTACGAGTTGTAGGTCGCGGGTTCAAACCCAGCCAGGCGCATTACTTTGTGTAATTTATTTCATCATCACTGTTCTCAAAACGGTGAAGGAAAACATCGTGAGGAAACCGGCATGTCCTAGAACCAAAAATTCGAAAACATGACACTGACCCGCACTGGGCACGCGTAATGGATTACGGCCCTCTCCTAGAGGAGGCCTGAGTCCCAGCAGTGGGAACTTTATAAGGCTGATGCTATGCTATGCATACTCTAAGAGGGTAAATCAGAAGTCCAAATTTTTATGAAGAAACTTACCTTCACGCAAGCGAAGCCGCTGTCATGTAATATCTGCCTACTCATAAAAATATGACCACACGTAATTTTTAACCACAATTTTCCGACGACCTTTGATTACATAACGTATTTAAAAGTTGAACTCGCTCCCAGCAAAATGTGGTTTCAATTTTAAATATTCATAATTAAAAAATCCCTTTTCCCTCCCACACATTCACCAATTAAGCATTCACACAACACGAGCAACGTTTACAAAAAATAAACAAAAGCCGGACAACTTTTTTTACAAAACGCCCTCTGAGTGCCGTGAAGTGAGCTTAATCGGAAATCATCGCTTTTTACCGGAAGCCGACAATCATCCCCACTTTACCCCCTCTCCTCCCACCACTGGCCGCCCAGTTTCCGGTTCAGATAACTCGTCGCTTTGTGTTCATATTTCTGCGTTGATATAAATATTATGTGTAGCGGGAATTTTTAATACTGACGTATGTATAAGGCCCATCACACACACGGAACACGGAAAGTTCGCTAAGTTCCTGTTCCAGATTCGTGCGAAGGATTCGCCCGGGTGTCGCCACTGTGCGGAACACCCGGAGGACACGGTGGAGCATACTGTAGAGGTGTGCCCCGCCTGGGCGTAGCATCACCGTGTCCTCGTGGGGGCGATTGGTGGCAGCGATCTCTCTCGTCGGGCCTTGGTTCAAGCCATGGTCCGGAGTGAGGAGGGATGGCAGGCGGTCGCCTCCTTCTGCAAAGCAGTAATGCTAGCAAAGGAGGAGGCAGAGGCAACGAGGCGCTCGCCCCCGCCGCCACCGGGATTCCGATCCCGATTTCCGGCCACCGTAGGCGCGGGCTTGCGGACGGCGTGTAATGGGTAGCACGCTGTCTGATCGTCCGATAACCAACCGGACCGAGCCCAAGTCGTCGACAGTGCGTACTATTCCCGCGCGCCTCAAGGAGCTGAGCTGTCACGTGAAGTGAGCTATTTAATAAATTCGGTTATATCCAGTAAAGACCTCGGAAAATCTGTTATTTTATGTGAACTTTAGACCGCCATAATGTACTCTCATATAATAAACATATAAAATATAAAAAAATACTTCTATGGAAGCCTTGCACATTTAATCGAAATTCTGAATGACAAGAATTTTTTCCAAAAACATTTAAGGGTATTAAAAAAAAACACGTATTTCCTGAAACAAATTTTGCAAAATGAAAAAGTTTTGAAAAAGAGTTTTCAGGCTTTATCATTCTTTTTTCGCGTTGCCTCTTCATCAAACATCGCGTTGGATTATGTTAGATGAAGCAAAAAGCTTTTAAACCATGTTGACGATAGACAAGTGAGGGAGGCCCACCTTAACCTCCTGGATTACAGAAAAAAAAACGATATTATTTAAAACTTAGGTTTTCTGATATTTTAGGGGTCAAAAAATGATAAAAAAATATTGTATTTAATCTATAGATCTTACTTATGTCTTATACATACAACAGTGGTTCTGTACACGAGTATTTCACAGACTAACGAAAGAATTTTCAATTCCTTATGTAATATAGGTATGACATTCGCATCCAGGAGGTTAAGCGGGGTACACCTCTACCGTATTTTCCACAGTATGTGAAACCAGAACCTCCCGAACTGGCCATGCCTGGTGTCTTTTACAGAAAGTGAGGAAATTGCGGCGTTACTTCAACCACTCTTCAAAGAGGAGAGTTGCCGCCACGAATGGCAATGACTTTGAAGATGTGATTTGATAAAACTTTTTTTTTTTGCTGTGGGTAAAATCATCCAATGACCTTGGGTGGAGCGGGAGATAGTGTCAGACTCTTACTAACTAAAAACCTACCCCGTTCCTTTGTTGCCTTTGATACCAGAGCCGAGCCTTCCTTTCAGAAGCAGACCCTTGCCCCAGTAGGCTTCGACCCTGCCTGCCTCCAGCTAGCAGGCTGGGCCTCTACGGTTTGCTGACAACTCCTTGAGGTGCGCCGTCGATGACCTAGGCTTGGTCCGGATGGTCTTGGTCCCATAGCTCGCCGTCCACAAGCCCGTGCCTACGTTGGGTTAGTGAAGGCCGTTGCCTCTCGCGTGCGGCCTCCGCCTTTGCTAGCATTACTGCTTCGCAGAAGGAGGCAACCGCCAGCCATCCCTCCTCGCTTCGGACCATGGCCCGTACCAGGGCCCGGCGCAAGAGATCGCCGCTGCCGATCGCCCTCACGAGAACACGGCGATGCTCTGCCCAAGTGGGGTACACTTCGACCGTGTGCTCCATCGTCTCCTCCGGTCGGTCCACATTGATAAACCATTGAGATATTCTCAGTGGCTTGTTTGTGTTCTTGAGAACAGTGATGGCCTAGTGTAAAAATACCCCTAAGTACGAGTTGTAGGTCTTGGGTCCAAATGAAAGTCTTAGCATTACTTTACATAATTAATTCATCATCACTGCTCTCAAAATGTTGCAAGACAACCATCGTGAGGAAACCAGCATGTCCTAGAGTCGAAAAAACGAAGAGATGTGACCCACACTGGGAATGCGTTGTGGATTATGGCCCGTTACCTCTCCTAAAGAGGAGGCCTGAGTCCCAACATTATTAGGCTGATTATATTATGCTATAGTTGTGCAGTTGAGCTGCAAGTTTGTTTCAAAGAGACATCACGATCCTGGAACGCATAGAACTACAAAACTAACACGGATGGGTATTCTTTTTTTACAACTATCACACAATGCCGTCTAGTCCCAAGCTAAGCAGAGTTTGTGTTAGTTTGTACTAGACAACTGATAAACATACATAAATATTTCTAAATACATACATATTATAAATAAATAACACCCAGACACAGAACAAATGATCGTGCTCATCACACAAACATTTGTCCACGACCTCCAGCATAGCAGTCAGGATCACTAACCACTAGACCAACAGGACAGTCTATTATTAATTAATCTGCATAAGTCTGACACTTTTTTTCGTTTTTCATAGGGCAGGAAGTAACATGACGTATTACCACCCCAAAAAATAAATTGATGACTTTGAAGTCAAAGCATAATCTTTCATAATTAATTTGCTCTTTCAGGAAATAAATACTCATCATAAATATTGGTGGTTTGTACTCGAAAAGCTTCAAAGTGAAAAAGGGGCATCAGAAAAAATTAAACTGCCCGTTAAAAATATTTATAAAAAATGTCCACCTCATTTGCGTAGTCAGGTAGACACGATATTTCATCGCTAAATCGAGAGTGTGGGCCATAGAGTAGGGAGCCGTAGAGCCGGCAGACGCCATGACACTTTTTGTTCTAAAGACGAAAGTTTGTAAGTGTGTTTGTTACTTCTTCGGCAGAATGGGTTTAGATGGAATTTGGCATACGGTAGACCATGTCAATATACTTTTTATCCCATGTTCCGTTAGGATAATTTTCTACTTTTACGTGGGTACAGCTGCTAGCAGCAGCTAGTTTAAAATAATATTTGTGGCTAAGCACGTAGATCAATTTAAAAAAGCTCTGGATGATTTTCAAGGTTAAGCAATGCTTGTTGAGATCTGTTTGTGTATCGGTGATAATATATAATAGTAATATAATATTCCATAACTACCACACAACGCCTTCTAGTCCCAAGCTAAGCAGAGCTTGCGTTACAGATACTAGACAACTGATAAACATACTTATATATTTCTAAATACATGCATACATTTTATAGATAAATTAAACCCAGACACAAAACAAATGATCATCCTCATCACACAAACATTTATCCTGGGTGGAAATCAAACCCGCAACCTCCGGTATAACAGTCAAGGCCACTAACCACTATACCAACAGGCCAGTCCAACAGGCCAGTCAAGTGATAGTTGAGAAAAGGCTAAATTATACATTTCATGGATAGGGCTATGCTCAGTTTCCTTTCGTAATCGCATCAGAAATGAAGACGAGCTCGAACAAACAAGGAGAACCAAGGTTACCAACATATCCTGAAAAATCACCAAACTTATGTGGCAGTGGGCAGGGCACATAGCTCGTAGAAAAAGTAGTCGATGGGAACGAAAAGTTCTGGAGTGGCGACTGCGTACCAAAAGACGTACTGTTGGAAGGCCTCCTACAAAATCCACCGATGACTTGGTGAGGGCTACGTGAATACGGTGGTGGTGACACTTAAAGGAGACTTATGTACAGCTGTGGATGTATTTCGGCTGAATTGATGGTAATGACGAAACGGCGATACTTCTTCTTCTTTTCGTATCGATGGTTTTCTTTTCCCTCAGAGTTTTTGGGCCCAGTAGGTTGCCACGTTTACAGCGGCCTCAGTGGCATTTTTGAGGTCCTCCAAAGTGCAGGTGTAGGGACACTTTGGGCACTCCAGTAAGTGAGCCATCGTCTGGTCAGGAGCACCACACTCGCACTGGGTGTTGGAGAGGTCTATAATACCCCACTTCGCCAGGTTGTGTTTGCAGCGGCCCACTTGCGTGCGTAGTCTATTAATCGCCTTCCATATAGACCACTGCAGATCGCGTCCGAGCGGCAGATGTTCTCGGGGCTGAACGAAATCGGGCGGTGGTGGGTGGTGTTCCTCCCACAACTTACATCTCACTGTGGATGGTCGGTCCCGGATGGCCTGTGCACAGCGAAGGAAGCTCTTCCGACTTTTAAGTCTACCCGGAGCAACACCCGGAATTATAAACAAGTAAAACTAAATACTTGAGTAAAAGTAACTACTATTTGTATTCTATAGTTAAGAAAATTTTAATTTTGAATGCAGATGTCAAACGTCAAGTAATGGCTGAATAACATTTTACTTAGTAACAAGTAAATACTTCTTTATAAATACGGGTGTTAGTGACACGTTTTGTTCGAATTAACAGTTCTGACAATGCCGTCTTAAGCAGTGCCCAGTATGTTGTTTCTCTACTCTGTGTTGTGTACTTTACCTTAATTGTTTTGCTCGTTAGTGCCATTTATTTTCGTTCACAGTATTTAGGAAAGTGTGGACGTTTTATTTGTTTGTTTATTTTTCGGATAATGACACTAATAATACACCCTGTTTATTTATAGGTGTTAAAATATTATTTTACTAACCGACCCGGCAGACTTCGTACCGCCTAATGAGGATAACGCCATCTATGGGTATTACCAGAACCACCTTAATTATTTCAAAATGTCATTTTAATAAGAGATGGCGTTGTATTCGATATTTTTATTTAAGTTTTTGTCTTTTCTCATCTTTTAGACCTTCCCTGGACTATCACGCATATTTCAAGACCAAAATTAGCCAAATCGATCCAGCCGTTCTCAAGTTTTAGCGAGACTTAAGAACAGCTTTTCATTTTTATATAAAAAATTATGATTTAAACGCTTGAACTTTAGATCGTGAGAACAAATAAAAAAGGTATTTATATAAAGATATTCAGCGGAACACCGGTTCGATCAAGAAACTTATTTTACAGCTACTACTGAGTAGCATAAACAAACTATTTTCATGTACTCTAAAGTTTATTCTCTTATATTCTATAAAAAGGATGATAAGCCGTATACCTAATCGTCCCACTGCTGGGACTCAGGCCTCCTCTCTAGGACAGGAAATGGACCATAATCCACGCGGGCCCGTGAATGTCACATGTCTTCGGATTTTTAATTCTAGGACATGCCGGATTCCTCACAATATTTTTTTTCACCGTTTTGAGAATATGGGTGTTAAAATAAGTTTCACAAAGTAATCTGCCTGGCTATAAATATATACAACCTTATATTCAGTATATGCGAAACCCGAAATACGGGTCTAGTTTTTTTAAGCAAAGAATCGATGTACAAAATTTCATAACTGTATCATGAAAAATCACAAAGTTATGTTAAATCTTACCTGCTTGTCAACTCAAACACATGGTCACTGGGCCATCCGGGACACTGAGGGGTGCTTTTGCTACCGTATCCAGCAGTGCGCTGGCGCCTAAGACCTGCCGTAACCTGTGTTGTGCTTAGTGTCGGTGATGATCTTTTTTATATATTTTTGTGAAAAAATATAACATAGTGAAAAAAATATTAGAATCGATTCCGTTACTGATTCTGAACAAACTATATTAAGGTTTCGCATATACTAAAAATACATAATTAAGAAAAAGAAACCGTTTTTGATCTCATTTTTGCGCTCAAAATCGATTTCTATTTATCAGGGACAGAACTCACGAAGCAGTTTTCTCCCTCAGCCGCCTCGGTGGAGGACACGGCTATTTTATTTCAAAACCTACGAGGCGGTAGATTCGCCGCCGCCGCCGCCGCGATGGCTGCTGGATTTTCGCCCGTAAGCATGGCGGACGATAAGGCGCGGTCGCCGCCAACAGCGCTAACAGTCGGCGGAGCGTGCGCGGAGCGGCGCCGGTGAGCGGCAGCCACGAACAACCGCGCGTATCACAGCCGTAATCCGCATCGTGAACATTGCTTTAATTTTTTACATACATATTTGCATTCTACAGAAGCTGCGGGCCCGCAACCGGAAAAAAACCGCTTCGTGACTTCTCTCCCTAAGATGTCTGACATAGATTTAGATGACGACAATTGACTCAGACTCTAGCGTTACAATAACTTTTTACTACACCGCGGACACACCAACAAATAAGGACTGTCCTTTTATATTTATAAGAACATAAAGGTCATTCTGACCAGCCGTAGTCTAATAAAAGCTCTTTATTAATCCTAAAACAATTATTATTATGGTACTTTTGCCATTCATAGCACTCGCAATTTGCTTGCTTTATAGCCCACGACACTATAACCTAACCTTAATGATGGCTCAACAAAACATCGTGTTTTTATATTTATTATTTAATAAATGGAAGTATAAAAGGTATAATTTTGAGGTAAATGAGTGTTTTATTATGGTGATAGAAAATAAGGATGCGTAAATGGATTCAAAGGTAATTTAGAGGTATGTGGAACTCAAAAAAACTCAAAAAACTCAAGCTTTTGCCCGCAGCTTCACCCGTGTACATAAAATACAGCCTATAATATACATACTCAGAAATAAAGCAGCTTTCTATCGGTGAAAAAATTCGTCGTCGTTTGTTTTGTCGTAGTCGGGTTTGACACCCGTATTTCTAAAGAAGTATTTACTTGTTATTAAGTAAAATCTTATTAAGTCTTTACTTGACGTTTGAAATCTGCATTCAAAATTCAAATTTTTCTTAACTATAGAATACAAATAGTAGTTACTTTTACTCAAGTATTTAGTTTTACTTGTTTATAAATACGGGTGTTAGTTTTTTTTTTGACTTTATTTATAAATATAATTACATCCTGTCCATATTATGAGGTGCATAAAAAAGTAAAGAAAAAAAATATGAAGTAAATAAATAATTCGTATGAAAGTCAAAAATAATCCCATGGGAAGTTAGAAGTACCATTTGGATAAAAAGTACTTCATTTCCAAATCTATATTTCCTCTGTTTCTTTTTTTTTTAAAGGTGGGAAATCACCTTCTTCCGCTCTAGGTAGGAGCGGGAGGGCGTGTCAGACTTTACTGACTAAAATCACAGCAATATTTCTTCAGTTGCGTCTCAAGACCACGGGTAACCCTTTCAGAAGTCGTACTATGGCCTTAGTAGGCTTTGACGGTTTCCGGACGGCCTGACGGCGAGCTACGGCTCGTTATCCGCAAGCTGATGCCTACAGCAGCTGGTAACTGGGGTCGAGGTCTCGACGGTTGGAGTGTGAACGCGTGCGGTCATCTCCTTCGCCAGCATTACTACTTCGCAGAAGGAGGCGACCGACGTCCATTCCCTATCGCTGTACCAGGGCCTGGCGCGAGTCTTCACCGCCGCTGATCTCCTCCAAATATCTTAAAAAATATATAATAAATTCAGCCTATAATAATAATATAGACAGTACAGAAGTACAGATTGCTGTAATTCCGCATACAATTCATCAATCATCACGCATTACTGACAGCCAATGATACCTTTGGCGTCGCATTAAGAGCTATATAGGATTTTACAAGAGGATTACCATTACCAAATGAGTGGTGTGCTACATTTTAATACATACATACGGAAGGGTGGAATAAATTGAATCTGAAAAGCGAATTTTATAAAAATACGTGCGACGGATTTGCGTGGCATGTAATTTTCTTATGTCACGAGCCTAAATTTTTGGAAACAGGCACAATGACATTTTTTTTTAAATCAAAAACATGAGTCTTGTCTCTGCCTTATTGGTCAATCAGACTGTACTAGCGTGTACTGGGGAAGCCGCGGCCGAACGAGCTATAGAACGCGACAAAATTTGAACTAAAATGCATAACATAGCATAATCAACCTTTTAATTTTCCCACTGCTGGGACTCACACCTCTTCGGACGAAGAGGGAATGGACCATAATCTACCACGCGGGCCCAGTTCGGGTTGGTGGACGTCACATGTCCTCGAATTTCTGGTTCTAGGACATGCCGGTTTACTCACGATGTTTTCCTTCACTGTTTTTCTTGTTGAACTTAAATGACAGCGAATGACAATATCCGCAGGAGAACCAAGGTTGCCGACATAGCACGAAGAATTGCCAAACTAAGGGGCAATGAGCAGGGCACATTGCTCGCAGAACAGATGGCCGTTGGGGCTGAAAGATTCCGGAAGACGCTGCGTTGGCAGGCTTCCTACAAGATAGACCGATGACCTGGTAGGTTGCGGAAATCCGATGGAAGCGAGACGTACAGGACCGTTCCTTGCGGCGACATTTGGGAGAGGTCTATGTCCAACAGTGGACATCTTTGGGCTGAAATGATGATGATGATGAAAATGACCGTCATTGCTACATTTACGCGCAGCCCCCTTTTGTCGGGTCAACAGGTTCAACTAACCGAGTTTTTTTATAATTATTAGAAAATATATATAATATAATACTTTAGTTTAGTTTATATTGTGAACTATTCTAATAAAAATTTGTTTTTATTGTTCCAGGTAAGTTTGAAAACTGCGTAAGATGTTGACATAGTGACACGTAAGTTGAATCATCAAAATAACACTAGCACCCGATTTCTGAAATTGAAATTTAAAGAGTACCTATTTTTTTTACTCTATTTTAGCCTGGAAACTTTTGCATAGTGGGGTTTGAAACACTCTTATTCTCAATTGAGATGCTAAGATTTATATAGTAAATAGAACCAGGGTTGCAAATATAGCACGTAGAATTGCCAAACTTAAGTGGCAATGGGCTGGGCACATTGCACGCAGAACAGATGGCCGTTGGGGCCGAAAGGTTCTAAAGTGGCGGCCGCGTACCGGAAGACGCAGCGTTGGAAGGCCTCCAACAAGGTGGACTGATGACCTGGTCAGGGTCGCTGGAGTCCGATGGATGCGAGACGCACAGGACCGGCCATTGTGGCGACGCTTAGGGGAGGCCTATGTCCAACAGTGGACGTCTTTTGGCTGAAATGATGATGATGATGATGATGATGATATTCATTCGACCTCGAGCGTCTTTAGCGGGTGGACGTGTGTCGGTTGTCCTAGTGACTTCTAATTGTAAATTCAGTGATTGGTGGATCTTGTGTTTTTTGGATTCCTTGTCACTCTTCTGGCACTCAAACCTGTCATTATCGCCCACTGGGCGTTACTAGAGTGAGATACAAATATTTCTGGCACTAACTACTAAAATCATATTTTCGAAAATTGCTGCGGTTGGCTGGGATTTGAACCCGCGTCGTGTGGAGCGATAGTGAAGAGCTACCGAGCGCCGGACCGTCTCGCCACGGCGCAAGTAGCAGCGAGTGTTAAATTTGCGGACCGCTACGAGCGGCTGACGTCATCGGTGTGCCTCTGAGCGGCTACGTGCTACGCGCTACGGACCAGTGGCTACAAACATTCTATCGACTACGAGCTCGGCCTACGAAACGCGTTTATTATGCCAAGGGTTCAACGTTCTCCGCCAAAGTCGCAGCGCGTCAATCTGATTGAAACACAATCAGAACCGGACATTACCTCGCCAGTTAGCGAATATGTCACGAGCAGGAGTAAACGACCTAGAACCGGAAATTCACCATCGAGTGGGGAAGATGATGACCAGAAAAAGCATCAGGACACTAGTCTTTCTGTGAAGATGGAAGTTCAAACCGCCATAATGTCAAAATTAGTGGCTGATATACGCGAGATTAAATTGCAAAATGTAAAGATACAGGAATCGAATGCCGAAATCTGCAAGACAAACACAGAAATTGAGCGCGCTATCTCCTTTATGAATAAAAATTTTGAAGACTTACGAAAAGAAGTTGAGGAACTAAAAAAAGAAAGACAGGAGCAACGCTCCTACATAGAATCTCTAGAAAAAAAGATTGTCGATCTCCAACTAAAATCTCGCTCAGCCGGTATGGAGATCCGTAATATACCGTTGTCAAATAGCGAAAATACAAGTGGTTTTATTCAAACTGTTTGCAGCATCGGCAAGCTGGTCGGAGTTCCTATCGCTGAACCTGAATTAAGAGATATATATCGCCTACCTGCAAAATCCGCCCAGGCTACCACTACGCGCCCAATTATAGCGGAATTTACGTCAGTACAAACCAAGCAAAAATTAATATCTGCAGTTCGGGCATACAATAAAAACATAGGTTCTAAAGATAATAAACTGAATACTGAACAAATTGGTATTTCTGGCAAACGACAACCAGTCTATGTAGCTGAACTATTACCAGCTAGCTCCAAAAAGCTTTTCTACATGGCACGAGAATTCGCTAAGAACAATCATTATACTTTCTACTGGATCAACAATGGGAACATCTTTCTTCGTAAACAAGTCGGTGACAAACAGTTACTTATTAAGTCGGAAAAATGTCTTCAGGAACTTGGTATGAAGATTATATGACTTCCTCTGTTATTCATGCTCTCATATTTTGCTTGTATCTCTGTATTAATTGCTATCTGTTTTCGAGACCTAGTATTAGCCTTAACACACTTTTTAGTAATAATCGTACGCTTACGTTCACTTAACAAAATAATAAATATTTCCTACATTAATAATAAAATATTAATCTCAAACATACTGTACAAAACATTCATATACACATACACACAAACAAACATAACGCTTGACAAAACACACACATTCACATACGTATACACACAACCCAACATAAATTCACTAAGGAGAGGTGTTGATATCTTTCATTTAAAAACAACAATTCTCAGTTTCCCTATGCTCACAATTAGTTATCACTTACAATACAAATGGATACCATACTAAATATTAATGAAGAACTGGATCTTTTTAGGCTGGATAACTCCTTTTCCTGTACTCCACAAGACTGTACAAATTATATTAACGTTTCCGACACTAATATTAAATTATTACATATAAATATACGCAGTGTAAAGAAAAATTTTGATAACCTACAAACTTTGATCTGTTCTACGAAAATAAACTTTGATATTATTGTGTTAACTGAGTGCTGGCTGAGCAAAATAAATAGCCCTCCGATACTAAGTGGTTTTCAGTCTCACTCAACCAAACTTACATCAAACCAAAATGAAGGTGTAATAATTTACACTAAAATGGGATTAAATCTCACTGTTTGGGAACCAAGTATAATAAACGCCAACTCTCTTATATGTCAACTCGAATCTAGGTTTGCTTTTGTAGCAGTTTACCGTTCGCCGTCTAACAACAGTTCAGTGCAAGTGAAAGATTTTCTGTCCAGCTTAAATAATGTCTTGGATGAACTTTCTTCTATCCCAAATATCGCACTTATTGGTGACCTAAATATCGACATTAAATTGGGTAACAAAAGCCCTCATAGTTTTGATTATCTCATCCAGAATGCTTCCCATGGTCTACTACCAACTCACTTAATGCCCACTAGACTTGAAAACTGTCTTGACCATATTTTATTAAAGTCCAAATTACCTTCCACCACATTAATTCTCGAATCATACATGACCGACCATAAACCAATTATACTTACGGTAAAAAACGCGAACCCAACTCGAAAACAAAAATTCGTTATCTCCCGTCCTAATCTAGATGCTATTAAATCTGAATTAGAAAACACAGACTTTTCAGAGATTTACATTATTAATGACTCAAATGAAGCTTTAAATAAATTAGTATCAATAGTAACTACAGTAACAACTAAACACACTACCATAATTACAATACCTAAGAAAAATAGAACTCTAAAACCCTGGATTACACCAGGCTTGTTAAAATGTATTAGGAATAGGGACAGGCTACACTTGAAGTCAAAAAAATCACAAAATAACTTAATATTTAAAGTAACATACCTGCGTTATAGAAACTTCTGCAATAATTTACTTCGCAAACTTAAAATAGCCTTTGAGAAAAGCCAACTGGAAAAATCAAAAAATAATCCTAAAGCTCTTTGGAAAACCGTACAGGAAATCACCAATACTCGTAGAGAGCGCACCAGTTCTGATCAATTGCTAAAACTAGGTAATAGCCCTCATTCTTCCGTGAACGAGGTATGTTCCTTTTTTAGCAATATTGGTAAAAATTTAGCGGCAGGTATATTAAAATCTCACAATCCAATTAATAATCCCTCTGACAATATTCAACCAGGAAATCCCAAGTTTTCACCTCCGGCTAGTTCCCTCGTTTTATTAGACACCGACGAAGGTGAGGTAGAAGCAATCATCTTGCAGCTGCGGAATGATTGCGCTGTAGGTTGGGATGGTATATCTTCTAATTTGCTAAAAACTTGTCGCCACATACTAGTACCACCAATCACTTACATCTGCAATCTTTCTTTGCAATCAGGAACGTTTCCTAACGGATTAAAGAAAGCTATAGTCCATCCAATTTTTAAGAGTGGGAGCAGAACCTGTGTCAACAATTACAGACCAATCTCCATCCTGCCTTCGCTTTCGAAAATTCTAGAAAAGATACTTAACCGACAACTTAGGGGTTTTCTACATAAGCATAACATCATTGCCGAAAACCAGTTTGGCTTTAAGCCTGGGGTTTCGACGGAGGATGCTGTACTGGACCTCACACAATTCGTAGCAGGAAAACTGGATAGTGGGGCTAAGTGCTTGGGTATATTTCTGGATCTGTCGAAAGCTTTTGACACAGTTTCTGTTCCCAAACTTATCTCAAAATTGGAACTACTGGGAATACGTGGAATAGCACTCGATATTTTTAAGGATTACCTCAAAAATCGTACTCAAATAGTTAAAATAGACGCATATCTCAGTAATGAAGAAATCGTGACATACGGTGTACCCCAGGGAAGTATATTAGGTCCCACATTATTCCAAATATATGTCAATGATCTCTGTAGGATGATCCTACCAAACTGCAAGATCTACGCATATGCTGATGATACTGCAATCATCATCTATGGTTCTACTTGGGAAGAAGTTAAGACTAAGGCAGAAATAGCACTAAAAATAATTATGAACTGGCTCCACAAAAATCTCCTTACATTAAATGTGGACAAGTCTTGCTTTATTCCTTTCGCAATCCGACAAAACACTAAGCCACCGCAGAGTTTTGTTGTAACTGCTCACTCTTGCCTCGACTCGTCAACACCGTGTTCCTGTCCTACACTAGTCAGAAGTGACTGTGTAAAGTACCTAGGTATGCTGATAGATGACGGTCTACGATGGGATAAGCAGCTAGAAATGATAGCTAGCAGGACAATGCGTCTTATATATGTTTTTAAATCCCTTAGAGAGTCGGCTGACATGGACACATTAAAAATGGTATACTTTGCACTATGTCAGTCGATTATCGGGTACTGCATTACTGCATGGGGTGGTGCCTTTAAAACAAATTTTCTGAGGGTAGAGCGAGCTCAAAGAGCTGTACTCAAAGTAATGACTAAGAAACCGTACTTGTATCCAACCAAACAACTCTATGATGATTGTAAGGTACTAACTGTTAGACAGCTCTTCATCTTGCAGTCTGTCCTCAGAACTCATAGAGGCATGCCCAGATCCAACCCAAATAAACGCACAAATGTCCCATCAGGAGTAACTCATAAGACTTTTTTTTTTTTTTTTTTTTTTTTTTTTTTTATTTATTTTGTAAGTAGGTTTTTAAAAACACTTTTACACGTCAAAATTTTTTTTTGTCATTTTTATCACTAGATGAGGCCGGTGTTTCCTAGCTGACTACCCTGAGAAGAAACACCGAAACAAACTCAGGGGTCAAAGTCTCTTTTAAAGTCCATACAGTAAATATGTATTGGTCAAATCACATGAGGACCATGCCGATTTGTCTGAAATGGCCTTTTGAAGAAAGAACCATACAGATTTGAGTGGACCTGTCCAGTCAGTGCAAGCATTTGTCAGTATTCGCAAAGCTCAACTCAGGACACTAAGGAGCTCAACGATTTGACGAACAATACCAAGGAAAGGACATTTGGGTAGGCCGCAGAAAATACTCAAATTGCCAGACATAATTATGCTAAAAATTACTGAAAAGAGAGAAGAGAAGAGAAAAAATAATAATAATAAAAACTAATCCACATTGTCCTCACGTTCACAATATTAAAAGAAAAAAAAAATATAGTTTACAAAATGTAATACTTAGCAAAGTATTTATGTCAAACATTATTTAAAACAATATATTTATATATATACATCTAATTGTAAAATTAAAATAATCTACAATGTCAAATTGTAAAAGATGAACATAAATATCAAACGATAAAAAAAAAAAAAATATAATAATAATAAAAATGAAAATAATTTCACAAAAGAAAAAAACAAAAGAATTTTACTACACTTGCCAAACGTCAATATTACGTCCTAGGTACTTATATATATAAGAAAATACACAAAATACTAAACATTCTTGACTTAAACAGACACACGCTGAAACACAAAATCACTCAATGGCTACTACAACAGGACTACCCTACAACGGAGAATCTCCTTGCATTCATCTCATAAAAAAAAGAGCCAAGTACACACACACACACACACCATTACACACTCATACACCATCACACACACACACACACACCATCACACATACGAGTACTCTTACCTATATACTCAACATACTAACTACTTTCGTAATTTTAACTTTTGCTTGTGACACCGACACTGTTTTGCTTGCTGTTTAATGTCATATATAAATTGTACCCATACGGTTGAACCCTATCTCTTAGGATACAGGCTAGACCTAGTTTAAGGGATAGAGTCAATAATATTGTACTAATGTAAATATGATTACTCTACTATGTATACAGTGCAATGAGTTCCTATTTTAAGAAATAAACATTATTATTATTATTATTATTATATAGTAAAAGGTATCTTCAACTAAATAGGGTGATTGGCAATTAGTGAACGATACTTATACACCTGATTTTAATCATGATAACAAACAACTTTTACTGAGATACGAAACCTGAAACCGCGAAAAAAAAATCTGCTTCTCAATACATTTGTGTTAGTCTAACTCTAACAGGTCAAGGTACTGAACTTGGCTGGTTCTAGGACATGCCTGTTTCCTCAGGATGTTTTCTTTCACCGTTTTGAGAGATGAAAAAAAACTTACAAAGTATCGTGCATAGTTTTCGGGTTTGAAATCCCGGGTTCAAACCCAACTACCCTACAACTTGTAAGTCGGGGTCGTTACCACAAATTTTTATTGGACTGCATTGTGTTTTCTTTTTTAACCCAAAGGTTGACTGGTAAAGAATGCCTTGTTGCATTAAATCCGCATATGTACCACTACTGTATATCATCATCATCATCTTCCTGCCCTTATCCCGTTTTATTTGTGGTCGGCGCAACACGTTTTTTCTTCCATTCTGTCCTGTCACTCGTCACGCTATCACTAACTCCCTTTTCTTTCATATTACTCCTCACACAATCCATCCATCTCTTCTTCGGCCTCCCTCTCCCTCTCCATCCATCCACATGCAAACTCATAACTCTTTTAGTAAGATGCGTTTCATCCCTCCTCTTCACACGACCATACCAAGACAAACGATTTCCTTTCAACTTTTCAGTCACCGGCGCCACTTTCAAACTTCGAATAATATACTCATTTCTCACTTTATCCATTCTCGTCACACCACACATCCATCTCAACATTCTCATCTCCGCAACGTGCAATCTTTACCTAAAGTTTAAATAAATAAATAAGACAAAATGTGATCACTCTCCCTAAATATAATTAAATCTTAAACTAAAACAAACTTATACACTCCATTGTCTGAATGTCCGACATTTTGACTACAAAACCATTTTGAAAGCTTTTCATATAAAAGGGCCTTTAGTCTTTGATATAAGTGGAAAATTAATTGTGTAGGTTATTATTATTAAATGTGGATCTTTTATATGTAGCAGGTTGGGTGAAAAGCGAAATAAGTTGATACTTCCTTTTGAATAATGAAAGTATATTGTTTTGTTTGAGTGAGAGATTTTTATAGACGAATGGGAAAGAGACAGTAATGTTGTCTCTCTTTTCCATGTAATCTTATTCTTCTTCTTTTTAGCGTGTCGATAGCATAATTAATTAAATTCTTCGCCTAGCCCAGTATTCAGCCACGGCATTTTTTTTTTGGTGATAGGTAAAATCATCAAATGACAAAGCCCGCCTTTGGGTGGAAATAGTGAGTAGTAGTCAGACTCTTACTGACTAAAACCCTACCCTGTTTCATTCATTGCCTTCGTCCCAGGTTCCCGGGTTTCATTTTCACATAAACTTTGGCCCCAGTAGGCTTCGGCCCTGCTGAGCCCCTACAGTTAGCTGACAACTCCTTGAGGCGCGCGGGAACAGTGAATGTATGTCTTTATGTACCTACCACCTAAGTTCACATTGTGGAATGCAATAAACGTATTGAGTATTGACTTGGGCTCGGACCGGTTTGTTACCGGACGGACACCGGACGGACAGCGAGCTACCGATTGCCCGCCGTCCGCTAGCCCGCGCCTACGGTTGGCCACGACAATGCCGTCCACTGATGCTGTCATTAGGTCTCTACGTGAACAGGTATTTTTATCATGTGAATATGAATACACTGTAGACTCGTAGTCTCACATTCATAGACTGCTATTTTTGTTATGCTATGTCTTCTCATTCCTATTAATATTGTAATATGGAAATATTGTGGAATCAATATTTTTTTAAACAGTATCCATAGAGTTTCTAGCCGGTCCTCCTTTACAGTAAACGTCCAATTGAGACCATTCGCTAGCTTCTGACGTTTTGTAAATGTCCATGTAAATTAAATAAAATTTATATTAAATTAATTTTTAGATTCAAGAAAAATAAGGTAAAAATGATTGAAGGTACTCGTATTTAGAGCAGCATAATTTTTTTATAGGTATAATGTGAAACCGTTTGAAAGTAGTGCTGTGACTGAAAAGTTGAAAGTAAATCAAAGACAATATACCTAATCAAATCTACAGACACATAAAAATCAATCTGGAGAATATATTTTGATAAGGAAACACCTCAAATGGACCTATCCATTTGAGTCGCTTCCTCTCTTGCCTAAAAGATACCAATCAACGCAAGGGTCCTCCCTTCATTTCCTTAATCAATCACCGATGTTTCGCCGATTATCCTCCTTCTATTGCCTTCCACTAAGAGGTTCGTTAATGGTACTTTTAGTGACAAATGCTACAAGATCAGTAGATCTCATTAGAGGTTGCCTTAAGAGTGTTTCGTCCTCTATTTGTACTTGTAACAGTAAACTAATTGTTTTAGTTTGGTAACGAAGTATTTATCTTAATGCTAGCTGACTCAACAAATGTCGTTCTGCAATATAAAGTGAAACAAGTTTTCGATAAAAAAAATATCTGAAATAGAATCAGACTGTCTTTATTGTGTGTATAGGTTTTTTACAGTCAGCATGATTTAGTAATAAATAATCAAGTAATCATATTTTCATAGCAAGCTTTATAGCGCGGTATTATACCTATGTACGTAATTAATACTCATGAAGACCACTCTAAAAAGCTCAGACACGATAGGGTTTTTTTTTATTGAAGGTAAAATCATCCAATGACAAATCCCGCCCTTGGGCGGAGCGGGAAGTAGTGTCGGACTCTTACTGACTAAAAACCTACCCCGTTCCTTCGTTGCTTATCATGCCGTGGCTGAGCCTTCCTCTCAGAAAACGGCCCTTGACCCCAGCAGGCTTCGACCCTGCCTGCATGCAGCTAGCACACTGGGCCTCTACGGTTTGCTGACAGCTCCTTGAGGCGCGCGGGAACAGAACGCGCCGTCGACGACTTGGGCTCGATCCGCTTATTTTATTACGCTTATTACCGAGTTCCTATGGCCATCTTCTTCCCTCCATCATCAGACACTGGTTACCATCTAGCACCAAAGTACTCGTCAAGACGGATCAAATGAATCCAAACTCGATGGGGTTGTGTCGTTTAACTACCGAGTTCTTACCGATTCCATCATCAGATCAGCTCCACGTCATAATAATTTTGTATTGCCAGTTGATTTACACATGCCTGCAAAATTTTAGCTAAACAGGTAACGAGTGGATCAAATTTAATTTGCAAGATTTGATCACAGACAAACAACGGACAGGTGAAACTATACAAAAGCTTGTAAAATAAAAATAAAAAATCATAGGATGGTAATAAATAGCCTACGATTTTCAGGCCTACCAAATACCGCCGCCACCGGGATTCCGATCTCGTTTTCCGGGCACCGTAGGCGCGGGCTTGCGGACGGTGGGCAATAGGTAGCTCGTTGTCCGTCCGTCCAGTAACAGACCGGTCTGAGCCCAAGTCGTTTACGGCGTGCACTGTTCCCGCGCACCACAGTTTGCTGACAACTCCTTGATTGTCAGCAAACTGTAGTGGGACCCAGCTGAGCCGAAGCCTACTGGGGCCAAGGGTTATATCATTCTGGACCCCCAAGTTGTGGAATTTTTCATCGGTTTTCTAACTTAATTTTTTTTTTTTTATTTAAACGGTACCCACGATTTTACATCGTTATTTTAATATTTTTAGTAAAAAAAGGAATTTTATTTCTTCTAAAATTAAAAATGCTGTCGGGGTTGATTATAATAACGATTTTATCAACCCCTATTACTTTTTAATTAATTAATTTTTATTTTATTTTTCTTTTTTACTGAAAATGTGATCGAGAATGATTAGAATAACATCATCATCATCTTTAGCCTTTTAATGTTCCCACTGCTGGGACACAGGCCTCCTCTCTAAGAGAGGGAATGGGCCGTAATCCACCACGCGGGCCCAGTGCCGGTTGGTGGATGTCACGTGTCTTCAAATTTTTGGTTCTAGGACATGCCGGTTTCCTCACGATGTTTTCCTTCACCGTATTGAGAGCAGTGGTGATAAAATAAATTACACAAAGTAATGTACCTGGTTGGGTTTCAACCCGCGACCTACAATTCGTAAGTCGGGGCCGTTAGCACTCGGCCACCACTGCTCCGAATAAAGTTTAACTTGCTAGAATAACGATTTCATACAATTTAAATTAAAACCTCCTCCTTTTTTGAAGTCTGTTAAAAATAGCACAGTTTTTTTTTTTAATTAGGAAAAAGCCGACGCAAAATACACCACTAGGTTATTAAGGGTAACCTTACAGATTCTGTTTTTGCCGACTTAGGTTCGGTACCCTAAAAACGAATTCGTTTCAGATAAATTGCTAATACTTAAAAGTCTACAAACTTCCATTTCCTTAATCACAAATACTTTGGAGATCCTCCTCCATCTACCGCCTGCCGCTGAGAGGATCTCTAATGGTACCTTTAGTGACAAATACTAAAAGATTAGTTGACCCTTAAGTGTTAGTTCCTCTATTTTTACTTGTATTTGTAATCTATTGGTGGTTGTTTGCTTACGATATATTTAACAATAAAACCTAATCGATGTTAGTCCTTTTTTAAAGCAGGTAAAATCATCCAATGATATCCCCCGCCCTTGGGTGGAGCGGGAGATAGTGTCAGTCTCTTACTGACTAAAAACCTACCCCGTTCCTTCTTTGCCTTGATTCCAGGGCCCTGGTATGCATTTTCGTACCTCCCCAGAGCCCCAGATTAGGCTTCGACCCTACTGGGACCCTACAGTTTGCTGACAATTCTTTGAGGCGCGCGGGAATAGTGCGAGCTGTAAACGACTTGGGCTCGGTCCGGTCTGTTACCGGACGGACGGACAGCGAGCTACCCATTGCCCGCCGTCCGCAAGCCCGCGCCTACGGTGGCCGGAAATCGGGATCGGAATTACGGAGGCGGATGCGGTCGGCCTCCTCCTTTGCTACCATTACTGCTTCGCAAAAGGAAGCGACCACTTGCCACTCCTCCTCGCTCCGGACCATGGCCTGTACCAAGGCCCTGAGAGCCAAGGTGAGAGACCCAAGGTAAGAGATCAGATGCTCTTCCCAAGCGGGGCTCACCTCTAACGTGAGCTCCACCTTGTGTCGCACGATCGATGTTAGTCTTGTAAATACACAGGAGAAACTGTAACCAGATGAACGAGACAGATGTTTAAAAGGGTTTTTATTACCTTACAAAGTTTATATATTTTATTTTGATGTTGATTTCCCAAGTTGAGTCGCAAGCTAATGAGTACTAGACAACTGATAAACATACTTATATATTACTAATTACATACGTATATTATAGATAAATTACACCCAGACACAGAACAAATGATCGTGCTCGTTACACAAACATTTCTCCTGGGTGGGAATCAAACCCACAACCTCCGTCTTAGCAGTCAGGGCCACTAACCACTAGACCAAACAGGCCTGTCAATAAAATAAAAATGATAATGAAATAAAGTATTAATTTAAGCAAGAAACAGCACTGAAACTAAACGCACACTTTTCTAATAAACACCTTAAGTACATATATCTCTAATAACATAAACATAACTAACATAAGTAACATTCTTGCTCAAACTTCTCAAAGTAAGTTTACACAAATAGCCTCTTACAAGGCTTACTAAAGTGAACAAACTTATAACTTTACCCGTCTTCACCTATTAGACGAGCCGTTTAATAAAACAGTACCTCTACCATGAGTTTAAGCAATAGTATTCGTCGCTACTCGATATCGACGCCGTAAATATTTTGTATGGCAAATTTTGGTTCTGCAAGTGACCGCTAGAGGCGCTGCAAAATTTGCCATACAAAATATTTACGGCGTCGGTATCGAGTAGCGACGAATACTATTGCTTAAAACTTCTCAAAGTAAGTTTACACAAATAGCCTCTTACAAGGCTTACTAACGTGAACAAACTTATAACTTTACCCGTCTTCGCCTATTAGGCGAGCCGTTTAATAAAACAGTACCTCTACCATGAGTTTAAGCAATAGTATTCGTCGCTACTCGATATCGACGCCGTAAATATTTTGTATGGCAAATTTTGGTTCTGCAAGTGACCGCTAGAGGCGCTGCAAAATTTGCCATACAAAATATTTACGGCGTCGGTATCGAGTAGCGACGAATACTATTGCTTAAAACTCATGGTAGAGGTACAGCTCTATATTACCGGCTTAGTAAAGTAAATGGTGGTAAAGTTGTGGTAAAGTATTTATAAGTTCATATTGCGCCTGTCAAAATTATAAGCAGCAATCTTTTGACAGGAAGGAGAACATTATGTGAAAGGGAAACTCGTGATCCTGGAACAGAAAAGGTAACTAAAGGAACATACGTGTGATTTTAGTCAGTAAACTTCTGATACCACCTCCCTGGGCACGCCACGGTAGAGGCGGTAGGGCCCATCCTTGAAGCGTGGCTGGAAAGGCCTCACGGCGTCGTGACCTTCCGCATGGCGCGGGTACTTACCGAACATGGCAAGTTCGGGACGTACCTGTACAAGATCCGTGCGGAGACAACGCCCGGGTGTCGCCACTCGGCGGATCACCCGGAGGACACGGTGGAGCACACGGTATAGGTGTCCCCGGTTGGGAAGAGCATCGCCGTGTCCTCGTGGGGGCGATGGGTAGCGATGATCTCTTGCCTTGGTTCAGAACATGGTCCGGAGCGAGTAGGAGTGGCAGGCGGTCGCCTCCTTCTGCGAAGCAGTAATGCTAGCAAAGGAGGAGGCCGACCGCATCAGGCAACGGCGTTGCGGACGGCGGGCAATGGGTAGCTCGCTGTCCGTCCATCTGGTAAAAGACCGGACCGAGCCCAAGTCGTTTACGGCACGCACTGTTCCCACGCGCCTCAAGGAGTTGTCAGCAAACTGTAGGGGTCCAGTAGGGTCGAAGCCTAATCTGGGGCTTTGGGGAGGTATGAAATTGCATAAAGGAGGAACGGAGTAGGTTTTTAGTCAGTAAGGAGTCTGACATTATCTGCCGCTCCGCCCAGGCGGGGGATGTTATTGTATGATTTTACCTACTTTAAAAAAAAAACCTCCCGCTCCGCCCTAGAGTAATTGAAATCTTCAGATTTTCTCTCTCTCATCTTCATCATTTTAATCGAAAGACGTCTGCTATTGAACATAGGCCTTCCCCAAGAGTCGCCGCAACCATCAGATTCCCACGACCCCTCACCTGAACATCAGTCCATCTTTTAGGAGGCCTTTTACCATTTTACCTCCTGGTACGCGGTCACCACTCCAGAACCTTTCGGCCCGATTGATCATCTGTTTTCCGTAAAATGCGTTGTCACTTAAAGACGACTTTTGGGCTTGTCAGTAACCTCAGTTATTCTCTTCATTCCTGATTCGATCACACAAGAAAACTCCGAGCATAGCCCTTTCTATTGCCCTTTTAGTCACTTATTTTCTGATAAATCCATTGTAAGCGACCACGTTAATATTATACGCACTGGTCATTTTTTTTTATGGTAGGTAAAATCATCCAATGACAAATCCCGCCCTTGGGTGGGGCGGGAAATAGTGTCAGACTCTTACTGACTAAAAACCTACCCATCCATTCATTGCTTTTGTCCCGGGGCGCGTGGTGACATTCTCACATAAACTTATACTTTAATATTATACGCACTGGTCATAGAGTACACAGTACTGTTTATTGGAAGAGAAAATACCACACAACTTCCCGAACGCTGCCGAATCGGACTCAACGAACAACCTTTATAATATACGCATCTATCAAAATTAATAAGGCCAAATGAACTAGAACGTGAAAAATGTAATCGAAAATTGTCTTCGAAACAAAACTTGTAGATAAATGAATTATTTATGAAAAGAAGTTTCAAACTCAATTAATATATTAAAACTTGATAACAAGATGTCAAAGTTTCAAGAAAGTTGGTTAATGAAAATAATGTAGGAAACTTTCAATATGGGTTGTTTATTGCTACAGTATTACATGCGTCTGGTCTAGATTTTTTTTAAGGAGGGAAATCGTTATATATTATAAAACCACTGGCGACCCGTCCCAGCTTCGCACGGGTGCAATAGTGATATCAAATATATTATGCATGTATTTTACCACAAATTATACATATATTATAAACCTTTCTCTTGAATCACTCTATCTATTAAAAAAACCACATCAAAATCGGTTGCATAGTTTTAAAGATCTAAGCATACATAAGGACAGGCTTTGCGGAAAGTGACTTTGTTTTATATTATTTAGTGAAACCATCCCCAGACAGACAGCTGTCTGTATGATAGTGATAAACCCAAAAAATACTGAAACGATTTTCATGCAGTCTTCAACCCTCACAGAAAACTTTAAATGTGTGTTAGGTTCTGATACATATTTTTTTTTAGAAGGAAATTTAGTTACTTAAAAGTACTTAACGTATTACAGTAAAATAAAATAATTCGACTTTTTAGTCTATTTTTTTGTAACCAACAATTAATTGCAATCGACCAATTTATTTATAGGTAGTAATTAAATAACGAAGAGACAAAACTATGATAGCAATACCGCCTTCTAAAATTAAAGTTATTTTACACTTTTTAGTGTTTTTATTTACATTTAAATCCATTGTATAATTACAATGCTAATATAGTTCTAACCACCCGAATCACAACCGGTGGCAGCCCTAAGTAGTTTTTAAGAGCAAACACATGGATTTTCACTGAAACACACAATCGTTTTTCTCATGTCCTTCGCTATTGGCGTATCCCCTGTGTGACTAAGTCATCACACCCACTAATTCCGCCTTGCACGACGGCACGTGACCACAGTCTCCCCTAGAGATCGGACGTGACACGTAACAAAAGGTGCGTTATTTGTTGGTTGTGACAAAAACAATAGAACGTAACTTTGTGGAAAATGAGAGAAAGTAAGACTCGCACGATAGTATATTTATTTATTTATTTAATCGTAAGAGAACCAATACGTTTCCGGATAACAGCGATCTGGAGGAGTACATCGACGCCTGAGTGTATTTTGTGTTTTTGTATTATATGTACATAGTTCACCATTATCATCATTAGGCTTTTAATGTTCCCATTGCTGGGATACAGGCCTCCTCTCTAGAAGAGGGAAGAGGGAATGGGCTGTAATCAACCACGCGGGCCCAGTGCGGGGTGGTGGGTGTCACATGTCTTCAGATTTTTGGTTCTAAGACATGCTGGTTTCCTCAAAATGTTTTCATTCACCGTTTAACGTTTTATATACATAGGTTTAATATAAATACTTAGTTAATATTTATGTTTTTAATGTGAAAATAAAATTTTAGACTGTCAAATAGATATAACAATAATAACGTTTATTTCTCAGCACAAGCCAAAAAATACAGGCAATCTTATATTTATAACCATTAGCTGACAATTTTCGGTTGTGGATCGCTGGTGCCTGTGGTAGGTAGTAACACCTGTTTGGGGGTATGCGGAACAGAGGGTAAAGTCCCGCGTACCTCCGTTGAAAAGGGAGGATCCTCAGACCAGACAGGTGTCATATCTGGTGGGCTACTGCCCGATAGATGATTTCGGGTTTTTTTTTTTTTTTATGGTAGGTAAAATCATCCAATGACAAATCCCGCCCTTGGGCGGAGCGGGAAGTAGTGTCAGACTCTTACTGACTAAAAACCTACCCCGTTCCTTCGTAGCCTATCGTGCCGGGGTCGAGCATTCCTTTCGGAACTAACCCATGACCCCAGTAGGCTTCGACCCTGCCTGCCTGCAGTTAGCAGGCTGGGCCTCTTCGGTGTGCTGACAGCTCCTTGAGGCGCGCGGGAACAGAACGCGCCGTCGACGACTTGGGCTCGGTCCGGTCGGTTACCGGACGATCGGACAGCGTGCTACCCATTGCACGCCGTCCGCAAGCCCGCGCCTACGGTGGCCGGAAATCGGGATCGGAATCCCGGCGGCGGCTGGGGCGAGCGCCCCGTTGCCTCTGCCTGATGCGGTCGGCCTCCTCCTTTGCTAGCATTACTGCTTCGCAGAAGGAGGCGACCGCCTGCCATCCCTCCTCACTACGGACCATGGCCTGAACCAAGGCCCGGCGAGAGAGATCGCTGCCGCCGATCGCCCCCACGAGGACACGGCGATGCTCCGCCCAGGCGGGGCACACCTCTACAGTGTGCTCCACCGTGTCCTCCGGATGTTCCGCACAGTGGCGACACCCGGGCGAATCCTCCACACGAATCCGGAACAGGTACTTAGCGAACTTTCCGTGTTCGGTAAGCACCTGCGTCGTGCGGAAGTTGAGAACGCCGTGAGGTCTTTCCAGCCACGCCCCAAGGATGGGCCTTATCGCCCCAATTGTGGCGCGCCCCGAACGAGGTTGCGATAGTCGTTGACGCCATTTCGCCATGAGATCCCGCCGGAGCTCTGTCCGCCATGCCTCGACTTGTCGTGGCAGCGGAATTTCGCCCCGGCGTTGCATCTCCATGCGCTTGCCGTGCATGTGTGCAAGGACTGTTGCCTCCAGATCCCACGGCGGTTGGCCAGCAAGGAGGGTCGCCGCCTCGCGGGAGATCGTTCGGTAGCCTCGCACCATGCGTATTGCCATGACCCTCTGGCACGCATTCAGCTGGGTCCTCGGTTGCTGTTGCAACGTCGGTGCCCACACCGAAGCCCCGTAGAGAGCCATGGACCGAACGATTCCCGCGTAGAGCTTCCGGCAGGAGGCGTCTGGTCCCCTGAGGTTGGGCAGGAGCCGCCCGAGAGCAGCCCCAGTCCGATTCAGTTTGGGAGCCAGACGTCGGAAGTGCTCCTTGAAGTTCCACCAGCTGTCGAGGACGAGTCCCAGGTACTTCATCGTCGACCCGACGCTGATGTGAACCCCTCCTACCGTTAGCTGGGAACGCGGTGGTGGCGCACCCCGAGGGCCGTGGAAGCACATGGCCTCGGACTTGTGCAGTGCCACCTCGAGTCCCAACTGCTGGATCCTGTCAACGACCATCGCAACCCCGCGTGTCGCTAATTCGACCGCCGTCCGGTACGACTCTCCCCGCGCTAGGACCAACGTGTCGTCCGCGTAGCAGACCACGCTGACCCCGTCGGGGAAGTCGCCGCGCAGCACCTAGTCGTACCCGATGTTCCACAAGGGTGGTCCTAGTACCGATCCCTGCGGAACACCGCACGACATCTCTCGACGTTTCCACTCTCCCTGGTGACCGGGGTAGATGATATACCTCTCCGATAGGTAGGCCTCGATCACACGACAGAGGTAGTCGGGCACCCGGTGGTACCGGAGTGCCGTTCCAATGCAACTCCAGGGCAGGGAGTTGAAGGCGTTGGCAATGTCCAAGGACACTGCCACGACACACCTGCCCTGGGACACCGCATCCCCCGTCGTGAGGGCTCGCACGCGCATGATGGCGTCCACCGTGGAGCGCATCCTGCGAAAACCGAACTGTCCGTCCGACAGGTCCGGCCCCACCCTTGCAAGGCGCGCGACGAGGCGGTTTGCAATGACTCTTTCAAAGAGCTTGCCCACCTCGTCGAGCAGCACAATGGGCCGGTACGCGGACGGAGAGTCCGCAGGGCGCCCAGGCTTCGCTATGAGATGATTTCGGGTTTGTTCTATATGCTCCAATCGCGCCGCGAATCTTACTTGCGCGATGCAGGATTAGTTCATTTGTGACGACATAGATGTCGCTACACCTGTAATACAGGTCACCAGGTCCCCACCTGTTCCGAGTTACTTAATTACAAGCATACATATTGACACAGTCAGTGAAACAAATTACAAATAATCAGTGAATTTAATAAATCAAAAACTAAAAACAGTAGAAAAAAATAATAATAAAAATATGTGTAGGTCTGTATGTGAGAGAGTTTTAATGTAAATATGTTTGTGTATGATCGTGTTATGGTGTGTGTGTATGTGTGATAGAGAAGATGTTTTGAAATTTGTGTGATTATTAGACTAATATTACGTCTAAGAGAGCTTCTGTGGCAGCGCAAGTTTGGTTTTGGAGCCAGGCTTGTTGAGTGATTTTAAAATTATGTTTGTTTAATGAATGCAAGGAAAGAATTCGGTGTAATTTATTGTAAAGACTAGCTGTCCCGGCAAACTTTGTACCTAATAGTCAGACCGATTTTTTTTTTTGAGAATTTTTACATATTTTGTCACCGTTTAAACCTTCCCTGGAGAATCACTGTTGAGACCTCCGCCTTCAACATCGCAACGCGCCGCGCGCCGCGCGCCGGCGGGAGTGAACGAGAGGAGCGCGGACAGCGGGGGATCAGCTGGCGACGACGGCCGCCCGGCTCGTCGCCCATTCCACACCGCGCATCCAGCGAGTCAGCTGTCACTAGCCCAGACGAACGACCGCGCTCGCGCATCCTAAACTATTTACTTGTTTGTTCCGTAGACGCGACATATTTTCCCATTGTACAATCTAGTACTTCGTACAATACAGATTTTCATTTATACAGTCCGCTAGTTTTAATACCTCTTCGTGAACCAGCCACGCACTCCCCAACAATCACGAATATATTATACGAGTATATTTCAAGACCAATATTAGCCAAATTGGTCCAGCCGATCTCGAGTTTTAGCGAGACTCAGCAACAGCTTTTCATTTTTATACGAGTACATAAGTAGGTATGGACCAAGCAAAACAAAGAATCTATGACTAAAATACGTTTTATGAGGAGTAGCTCAAGCAACTATATGATGATATATACTCGAAGATAACTCATGGTAGGGCCTTTGTTTTATTATTTCTATCGAAACGAGTATTAACTTATTAATTCATTGTTTGCGTCACAAAGGTTTTCCTAACAAATTGACAACACTGAGTGCTTTGAGGAAAGTCTTATTGTTTTTATTGGTTCATTCCATTAATATGTTTACTCAGTGTGTCCTCAGTTGGTTTTGGTTTGTTTTCCTGTTGATGAAATTAGTCTGTAAGTATTTTATTGTCCTTTTGGAAAACAAAATTACATTAAATGCCTATCTATTTATTCACCCCTATTTTTTAATTAGTGCACAAAAAAATGGGGCTCAATCAGTACCCGTTACTGATCATATTTGTGTAGTCAAAAGTACAAAAAACGAAATTCTAAAATTGTCCACGAAAATTTGTCATTATTGGTAAATTCATGATTGAAACATCATTCATAACAATTACTACTAGAAAATACTAAGCGCAGTGTTTTTCCATTTTTATTGACATTCTTTCACCTGTACAATGTTTCCACAAATTGAGTGAGATTTTGGGATATAAACAAACGCTTATAACTTTGCTGTTTATGAATATTATGCATTGAGACTTTACTTAAATAATAACAAGACCTTTTCTAATAAGCCCTTTAAGCATTTGCCATAATTAAAGAATAGTGGTGTATACAGATTTAAATTTTGATCGTTTTAATCCCGCGGAGAGTCGATTCGGTACATGAAATACTATCGATTTGTAAAGATAAATTTAAAATAATAAAGTACTTTTTCATAAAACTCTCATCATCATATTTGAATTTTAGAAAAAAAGTACTTTAATTCCTAATTTTTTCGTTACAAATCTATAGTATTTCATGTATCGAATCGACCCTCCGCGGGATTAAAACGACTAAAATTTAACGGTGTATATTAAAAGGAAAAACGGACTGACTGATATGTATAAGAGAAGAAACTGACTGACTGACATATTTATCAACGCACAGCCAAAACTACTGTGCGGTGATAAATATGTCAGTCAGTCAGCGAGAGTGTGAAATTTAGCACAAGGTTTCTTTTTATGACGTAGGCAAGTACTAAGCGAAGATTTTCCAATATTAGGGGATGAAACGAGGTTCCAAAGTTTGTATGAGAAACCTATTATAACGCGGGCGAAGCCGCTATCAGAAGCTAGTCAACTCTTTAAAAATGGTTCGCTAGTATTATCTATAATATAAAAATGAATCGCTGAATGTGTTGCTAAGCGCAAATCTCGAGAACGGCTGAACCGATTTCGATAATTCTTTTTTTTGTGTTCTTTAATGTTAGGAAAAGGTTCTTAGGTAGAGTAGGGTAGAATAAAGTAGGGTAAAGTAGGGTGGAGAGGGGTAGTGCGGGAGCAAAGGCTCGGGCAAAAGCCAGTAAATAATAAAACGGTACAGATCTGACTGAGCAATAAGACTGGCCAATCGCACACCAAACATCTTTGCTTTAGAAAAAAAAAATCTTTTGACATAAATCTCTAGCTTGCAATAAAGAGAATTCAATATTCCATTCTGCTTTCTCTCAGACGATATCAATTCCATCTTCCGCTAGCAAATCTTAAATCTATAGCAACTTCGAAAGCATGAAACTGGGTGTCTTGTCACAGAATAGATAGATACAGCAGTACAATTCAGTTCAACTAGCGAAAATGCACGCATACATTGTCAGGCTGCGGGAAAATTCGAAAGAGTTACCATGATACTGGAACGCAGAGGACAACTGAAGGCACTTAGATAGGCTCACAGCTGCATGACGAGCTGTCTCAACTTTTACATACTCTAGTTAAATATAGCTTCATAAGGAGACAAATCTGTGCCTGCGAGTCACACTGTTGCGCGAACCCAGTCTCCTGTCTTTCTCACTCTTTTTGCACTGAATAGTCTTTTGGACACGCAACATGACTGTGATATGTCTGGAGATTTGTGAGACGAATGTGTCAATTTGGTATGTCTTTATCGGATATTAAAGATACTTTAAATCCATATGTTAATATATTCTTTAACCAATGTAATTGGCGTGTAGCAGGTTTCATTATAGTAACACAAATAAAAAACAAACCCTTGACTAGTTGTTGGAAGTATGAACGCAGCCCTGCAAGTGAACGCATCCTTTAGTTAAATTAAAATTGTCTATGCTTTGTCTATGCAATCCTATCCTTCCTGTACTTTTTGTCCATTATATTAAAAATATAGAACTGCAAGCTCATCGTAACGCTTTTATTTCTAATCCCTATACAACTCAATAATCTGGTCATTTAATACAAAGTTTTCATTATTAATTACATCATTTTGATGGGTTTTACCCATTAATCAATATAACAGGGATCCGACTGTACTCTATGTGTTTTTGTCTAGATTTTAGACAGAATTAAACTAATCACACAAAGTATTAGGCCAATCAAAATGCAGTACTACTTGTGCTGCTTTTTGATTGGCTGTTTAAAGATTCACTAAATAGTCGACATTGGCTCTACTTGCCATTATTAATAAATTCCAAATAAAAAAATATAATTTCGACTACCATAATTATTAAAGCAATCACTATCTTTTCTCAACAACACAATTTCTTAAAGCTGTTAATATAAAAAATAAATTTAGAATCCTGGCCTTCTGTGTCTTTGTACTCTGTGGACCAGTGAACACAGAGTACAGTCACACACAAAGTCAAAGTAGGTCAACTGTGGTACACTCATTATGCGAGGCGATGCTGCTGTTTTTAATTTTCTACACTAAGATATTTTTATACTAGCTTCGATTTTTTACTTGGCTGTACTTTTAATTTGTAAGTGTATTTTTGCTTTGTAGTGAAATTCTGGGAAATTTTATAGTAGATAATTAAATATTGAATATCGATGTAGATGAATTTTTTGATGCCCAATAAGTTCTTTATCTACCCGTTTGTACATATTATTATTTTTAATTTAAAGATATCTTGTTTTAATTTTGGTGTATATATTAAATAAAAATGTAAATATTGAATAAGAAATTCGCATATTGCTTAACCTCGTAAGGCCCAATAACCTAAATTAATGACAAAACTGGTCACTGTTTAGATTAAGTAAAAAGGGCGGAATCATGGCGACGAATATTATTTTGATATTGGGCAACTAGTACCCACAAAATCGATAGATGGCGTTGGCGTCGAATTAAAAGTCGCTATGGTTTCGTTACCTAGCAAACTATAAAAAAATTTTTATGATAGGTAAAATCATCCAATGAAGATCCCGCCCTTGGGCGGAGCAGGAAATAGTGTCAGTCTTACTGACTAAAAACATACCCGTTCCTTCGTTGCCTATCGTGCCGGGGCCGGGCCTTCCCTTCAGAAACTGACCCATGACCCCAGCAGGCTTCAACCCTGCCTGCCTGCAGCTAGCAGGCTGGGCCTCTTGAAGCCGCGCGGGAACAGTACGCGCCGTCGACGACTTGGGCTCGGTCCGGTCGGTTACCGGACGATCGGACAGCGTCCTACCCATTGCACGCCGTCCGCAAGCCCGCGTCTACGGTGGCGGTAACTATATATAAGTTGGAATATTTTTGTGATGGCAGTTCTATACAAATCCTTGAAAAGAGTAATATTATACATATTCCAAGATAGAAAGAGTGCGTGAAGTTTTATTGGGTGTTCACGCCTGAGGACCCTGAATCCTGTTCAGTCATTCCCAAGATACTTTTTAAAATAATAAAGTTACAGCCCAGTGACCTAAAATTTATAGATATTATATAAAATAATCATAATAGTGATTGGTTGATTTGTTTTTCACAATAACTTTGTTATTTATATGTATGTATTTAAGTAAAGTATGTATTTATTTTTGTATTTTTGTTCTTTTTCTCTTTGTCTATTTATTAGTTGCACCTACCGTGTTGTTTCTGCACCACCCTAAGGTCGACAGGTAGAAAATGCCTAAGGCATTAAGTCCGCCTTTGTACAGTGTTTTGTGCATAAAGTTTTATAAATAAATAAATATATATTTTTGTAATATATTCAAAAATAAATTACAAAATGTAAATCTGCTGGCCTGGATTTGATTACTAACGACGTAAAACATTAATAAACTTAACAAAAATAGTTACACTTACAAAGAATCTTTAGTACAGCCACTAGCCACGACAGTATCTGCGGTTAACAAGTTGACGTAATTAGTCCACTGCTCTGAATAATAATGTTAAACTAGTCGGAAAGTGGACATGTTTAAACAAGTCGGTAACTTAATTATACACTTTTTAAACATCACGCCGGTTTAAGGGCTGAAACACATAACCGCTTTGCGTCGCCACAACGCTAAAATCGGTAGTGCAAACTTCCGCTCTTTTTCGCGTCGCGGTGCACACCGCGAAAATCTGCGTTGTAAATACCATAGCTTTATTAAATGGATATAGCCAGTATCTTCTTTATCATTTATTTAAAATACAGTAATGTCTGCTAAATAACAAATAAGCATATGTTTATTACGATTCATGGCAGAGACGCGTCTATCCACACTCAAAATTCTCGAGAAACTGGTTTTCCCTGTAGGATACGAAAATAAACGTTAAAAGTTGCGTTGCGGTGACGCCAAAAATAGCGGCGGGCGCCACTGCAGATTTTAGTGATTATAGTTTTAGTAGTTTCAGCGCCGCGTCGCTAAATTTGTCAGTGCCGCTCGCCGCTCTTTTTCGCGACGCCACAACGCAACTTTCACCCTTTATTGTTGTATCCTACATGGATCAGACGAAGGTGTCAGACTTCTAAAATAGCACAATGCCATTTGGTCACAAGTTCGAGAAGTTTTTTTTTTCTTGTGTGGTAACCTAATTTTTTTCTAAAATATAATAAATATAATAATATATTCCACAACTATCACACAACGCCGCCTAGTCCCAAGCTAAGCAGAGCTTGTGTTATGGGTACTAGACAACTGATAAACATAATTATATATGTCTAAATACATACATATTATAGATAAATTACACCCAGACACAGAACAAATGATCGTGCTCATCACACAAACATTTGTCCTGGGTGGGAATCGAACCCACGACCAACGGCATAGCAGTCACTCTTTCAGCAAATCCATTATGTTTTGTTTTGCATGTCATGTCATAATTCGGTCTAGCCGTTTTGGAGATTAACCGAAACACACAGACAGACAGACAAAAAATAAAGAGTGACTGATATTAGTGACCAACAGTTAAACACGTGATTGTAGTCATGATAACAAACAACTTTTACTATGGGACCAAACCTGAAATCGCGAAAGAACCGGCGAAGTTCAGTACATTTTGACCAGTTATAGGCGAGCATAAATGTACTGACATATATACATAGCAGATTTTTTTCGCGATTTCAGGTTTGTTCCCATAGTAAAAGTAGTTTGTTATCATGACTACAATCACGTGTTTAAGTATCGTTCACTAATTACTAGTCACCTTATATGTATGTATAAACGTGTAATGCGTAAACTGTTTAAATATATGTGAGTCACCCACACAACCTAAAATCTTCAACAAGAATGTTTATTCACCCAACATAAATAGTTCACCAAAGAAATCTTTGCACATCAGAATCTGTAGTAAACAAATTAACATAATAGTTAGCACGCAGCTCTGAATAATAATGTAAAACTTGTCGTGAACCGACATGTTTGAACTTACCAAAGAAGTTAGTTATGAAATGTCTGTGTTACAGTTTGAGGAAGTTAAAATTATTACGAGTAAATTACGGAAATTAATTAGCATAAAAAATATATTCATTAATAACGTCTGAGGATTAGAAAATTGTCAGGATTTTAACAAATCTAAGAATAGCCCTAATTATCATAAGCATATAACACAATCAGCCTTTTAATGTTCCTACTACTGGGACTCCGGCCTCCTCTCTAGGAGAGGGAATGGGCCGTGATCCACCACGTAGGCCGAGTGCGGATTGGTGAATGTCTTTTTTTTTGTTTCTTGGTCATGCCGGTTTCCTCACGATGTTTTCCTTCGCCGTTTTGAGAGCAGTGGCAATGAAATATAATACACGTATGGAAATCTTACACAAAATGCCCCAAGGTTGTAAGCGTAGTTACCTTGTCGGTAGTTCAAGGACACAAAAAGCGTAATATAATATTAATAGCACTTAATTAAAAAGAAGAAACCTTAAAAAGAATAGAAAATTATATTTCCATTAAGGCCGCGCAAAAATTCGGCGTCCTAATTAAGTATCTGGGGAATGAAATAACTCAGTCATTTAAGAGGGCCCCACACAGCTATCGTCAACGTCAAGTATGGTTTAAAAGCTTGTTGCTTCATCTTAAGTAATCCAACGCGATATTTGATGGAAAGGTAACGCGAAAAAAGAGAGATAACGCGTGAAAACTTTCTTGGCATTCAGTAACTCCGTGAGTGAGAAATAACGTGTTTTCTTCAAACTTTTAATAGTTTCTGAGAAAAATTTTCATCATTTACAATCTCGATCAAATGTGCAAGAGTTCTATAGAAGCACTGTTTTATATATTTTTATATGAGTGCATTATTGAGGGCCAAAATTCACGTAAAATAGCAGATTTTCAAAGGTCTTTACTAAATTATTTTTACACAAAGTTATGTATGTTCTTATTTCTATAGAAGCCTAGATAACTCTGTATTTTTTTTTTTTTGAAATAGTATTTTTATTTGACATAATACATGTTTAAAGAATTAATTTGTATCCAAATGGTAAATAATAATAATCAATTCTTCAGTCCTTTGTAATTAATCTAAATAAAACTATTTTGCATGCCTAATTTAAGGTAGTTAGTAGTGGAATCTTGTAAACATTTTCTGAACACCTTTATTTTGTACCTACTAACTGAGCAAATAAATTATTATTCTCTTTATTCATTAGATTAAACTTATAAATTATATTTTTAAATATTTCTTTAAAAAAAAACATAAAAAAAAACATTTAAAAATATAAAAAATAGTGTCCCACCGGTATCGGGAACAGGGTCCAAGCTACCGGCGGTCAGGGCTCCAGAGAAAGGAACCTCCTAACAATACGAGCCGTGTCCAGGAGTACCGCTTTCTGAATCAAGCCCTTGATCCAGCCGCCTAACGAGAGCCTCCTAAGGTGTTGGTCGAGGCTCTTGGCTATTAAGCCATTACCCGACACGACTATCGGTACAATGATCGCCGAATCCACTTCCCACATGTCGACAACCTCGCGAGCCAAGTCAATATACTTGATTTGTTTATCTTTCTCGACTTTCACGAGGTTCTCGTCATGCGGAACGGATATGTCAACAATCATTGCACGCCTCTCGTTTCGGTCCACCACCACTATATCAGGCTTATTGGCTACAATAGTCCTGTCAGTGATGATGGACCGATCCCAGTACAACGTGATATGACCATTATCAAGAACTGGGTCGGGCTCATACCTGTAGTACGGCACTTCCGATCCCACAAGAGAGTATTTCAAAGCAAGTTGCTGATGGATAATCTTGGCTACAAGGTTGTGCCTATGCAAATACTCGCCGTTAGCCAGACGAGAACAACCGGAGATAATGTGACGAATTGATTCTCCCGGACGGTGACACGCCCGACAGATGTCAACCGTGCCGTCCTTCACAATAAATCTCCGGTAGTTATTCGTCATGATAACTTCGTCCATAATTGCACAGATAAAACCTTCGGTTTCCCCAAAGAGGTCACCGAAACGCAGCCAAGCTACGGACGCCAATTGGTCTACATCGGGCCCGTGAAGGGCCCGGAAAAAGCGTCCGTGAAGTTCCTTGCTCTGCCATACTTCCCTGCGATCGTTAGTGTCAAGCACTACCGGTTTGCGCCAGTTCTCCTTAGCCAAGGAGAGCGGGGTGAGTCCCTTGTCCACTGCCACTACATCTCGATGCATACCCACGTCGGCAGCTAGGAAATACTCCCTGAGACTGCATACCTCGCGGTTGTGGAGGGTCTTGGCATTTAAAAAACCTCGACCGCCACACTTCCGCGGGATATACAGTCTCATCACCGACGATCGTGGGTGATGCATTCGGTATGCAGTCAGCAGTGTTCGAACCCGCCTATCCAGGGCGTCAAGTTCCGTTTGAGTCCATTTGAGTACGCCGAAAGAGTACATCAATACCGGCATGACCCAACCGTTGAAGGCGCGCACCTTGTTTCCGCCTGAAAGAAGGCTATTGAAAACCTTCTTCAGACGTCCAAAGAAGCGCTCCTTCAACGATTGTTTCATGTCAGTGATATTGATGCCTAGGGCTTCCGACATACCCAAATACTTATAAGTTTCAGTTGGAGAGAGGGATCTCAGGCCAATGGAATCCGTGAGTTGAATACCCACGGAATCCACAACCTCCCCTCGCTTTACATGCATGACTGCACATTTGTCCACACCAAACTCCATCCTGATGGCACTACTGAAGGTTTCAGTTACCTTCAGTAGCTCCATCAGTTGCAGATTGTTGGGGGCAAAAAGAAATTATTATTATTATTATTATCCAAAATATCTGGAATTCTGGAGAAAAAATTTAATTACAAGATTAACATCATAATCACGTAAGAGCGGTTGCATGAAAATGTACCTCGGTTTTTTTTTATGGTAGGTAAAATCATCCAATGACAAATCCCGCCCTTGGGTGGAGCGGGAAGTAGTGTCAGACTCTTACTGACTAAAATCCTACCCCGTTCCTTCGTTGCCTATATTGCCGGGGCTGAGCCTTCCTCTCAGAAAACGGCCCTTTGACCTCAACAGGCTTCGACCCTGCCTGCCTGCAGCTAGCAGGCTGGGCCTCTTCGGTGTGCTGACAGCTCCTTGAGGCGCGCGGGAACAGAACGCGCCGTCGACGACTTGGAAAATGTACCTCGGGATGGTCGCTCTTAAATTAGGCTTCTCAAATTCTTTGTAAGTAACATAAAACTGACTGTCTGCCTTTTATTTTAAATAACAATGTTATTATCTATAATGAGTTGTGTTTATTTGGCTTCTAAAGATCTTGTTTCGATTTGCAAAAGAGAAACACTAAGGGAACTAAAAAAGTGGTTATAGCCTGCGCCCGCCGCAGAGATATATGCGGTTACGCATCCGTTGTGGTTGCGATTTTCGACCCCAAGCCTGGCGGCCGATCATCGCTAGACACCGCCCGGTGTCCGTCAACCGACCGATCGTGCGGCCGCAAACCCGGCGGTTAGCAAGCTGGGCGACCGCGGCAAATGCGATTCTAAAAATTGCCCGCTAGTGCAGTGGAGCCGCGAACAACCGCGCACACCGCGGTGCTAAGACGCGTCGTGAATTGTGCTTTAATTTTTTACATATACATATATCTGCATTCTACAGAAGGCACGGGCTCGTAACCGTGGCGGCCGCGGGTGAAAACCGCTTCATGAATTCTCTCTCTAACACCCGTATTTAAACTAATTACTTGAGTAAAAATAACTAGATAACAATTTGTATTCTATAGAAAAATTTGAATTTTGAATGAAGATTTGTTACGTCAAGTAATGACATAATAAGATTTTACTTAGTAACAAGTAATTACTTCTTTATAAATACGGGTGTTAGTATAACTGTAGGTCAATCGTTTAAGGGGGATGCTACATTGGTGAGTAGGTAGCTCACATCGAAGGTAGGTACCTCTCGCGCCGGACCCTGTTACAAGTCATGGTTCGGAGCGAGGAGAAGCGGCAGGCGATCGCCTTCTTTTTCGAAAAATAAATGCTAGCACGCACGTGTGGATGAACGGATTTCATGCCCTAGTCGCCGCGGTCCCAACTCAGATTTCCAGTGGCTTGCGGATGGCGAGCAATAAGTAGCTCGCCGTCGGTCCGTCCGCTAAATCATCCGAGTTCAAGTCCGTGTTCCACCCGCGCCTTGGATAGATGTCAGTATACCGTAGGGGCCCAGTAGGGTCGATACCTGCTAGGGTTATAGGGAAAAATATGAAAGGGATACTCGTGATCCTAGAACGCAAAAGGAAACTGAAGAAACATAGCTATGTTTTTAGCCAATAATAGTCTGACACGCCCTCTCGCTCTGCCTTGGTACGGAAGAAGTCAAAATCAAAATATTTTTATTTTACATAGGCCTACATGGGCACTTATAAAACTTCAGAAGCTAGTGCATGGTTCCAAATTGGTCGTTTCCTATGGAGAAGAACCGGCACGAAACTCCATGGTTACTCTTTTAAAAAGGTTTATATATTACAATATTTCCATATTACAGTATTCATTAATAAATTATGTAAGGACAATGTAGCCGTGGACCCGTGTTTTTCCTTTAGAGGTAACGAATCCTAAAAGGCCTATATCCTTACATTCCCAAATAAAACCAGTTTTTCAATGAAAATATGTTTTTTCATAGCAAGTATACTTATATAATTAATACTTATCAAGACCACTCCAAAAACTTAAAACACGATGAGGTTATCTTATTACCGAGTTTCTATGGCCATCTTCTAGTCCCATCATCAGACCCTGGCTACCATCTACCACCTAAATACTCATCAATACAAATCAAACGAGCCCAAACTCCTTCGAGTTTGGGCCCTCCTCGGTCGTAAACGACACAATCCCTTCGGGTTCCTTCGGGTTGTGTCGTGTACAACCGCGTTCCTATGGCCACCTTCCAGCTCCATCATCAGATCAGCTCCATGTCATCATAATATTGCATTGTCACGCGATTTACACATGCTTTAGCTTTCAGCTCAATCGGTAACCGGGAAGTGGATCAAATTTAATTTGCAAGATTTGATCACAGACAAACATCGGTCAAGTGAAACTTAATAAAACCTATCTAATGAACCTAATTAAATAAGAAAGACAAATAAAAACCGACCTTTAAAACTCACGTGGTCTTGAACTAGTCTATAATTCGGTTACGCTTTCGGTTCCGGAGGCCGGGTACCCGCCATCTTGAATCCGGTCCGTTCCGGTTCAGGCTCATATCCGCTGAGTCGGGATGTGTTATGTAATAATAAATTGGAGAATATATTTCGTTACTTTTTTTGTGTGTACGAAAATTGTGTAAAGATGTATATAGTTTTGTTTTTTATTCAATATGTAGATATACAGATAGGTTTGTATATTGTTTGTGTACTCTTTAATATTGTATTGTATACCATAAAAAGACAGTAGGAGCTTAACGTCGCTCCCTGCGCATCAAGATATTTCGAATAATAATATTATTGTCCTTCATTTATTAAACACAATATGAATAAAAGCCGTATATCAAAAGATTGATAATTAATTATCTTTTAGTTTGTGAAAGTCTCATTAAAATACACTTACTGTTTTTTGCTTCTTCGATCTTCGCTTTTTTGTCTGTGTTCGACATAACTTCGAAAATAAATTACACCAAGTTTTATTTAAAAAAATGTAAATGTTCTTAAATAGAATTATTAGGCAAATAGTCCAGTTTAACATATATTTTCTTCAAAATATACGGACCAGTCGTTTAGACGTGATGTTGAATATAAATTCATCAAAAGTCAGTGATCCATTTTCAAAATTTATAACCTTTATCAATACGTTTTTAATATCAAAAACCGTACGAAAGTAAAACTTCAGTCCTTATCATTTACGAGCCCACCTCACACCACGATACAGGAGATAAGACGAAAGGATTATGTTGATGTGATCCTGTGAAAGCTATCAATAATCGCTTAGGGCTAGCTTGCGATCGCTTTTGGTGGTAGATAGGTAATGTAGCTGATAAAGAGGTTTGAAAGTCAATGTGAGTTTTATTTTTTGCTGGAGGATTTTTTTAAGACATTCATATTTTTATTCTTTATTGTATACCTACGAAATTGTTTAGAAAAGACATTCAAAATAAATGTAATAGGTACCTATAGACTGCACTGGCTAGGAGGAAAGGATAAAAGATAAATCTGGTTGGTTGCCGCTACGCAGTGCTTGTATTATGATTGTAACTTAAGAGTGGCCATCCCGAGGTACATTTTCATATCATCATCATCATCAGCCTTTTTTTTCCCACTGCTGGGACTCAGGCCTCCTCTCTAGGAGAGGGAATGGACCGTAATCTACCACGCGGGTCCAGTGCGGGTTGGTGGATGTCACATTTCGTCGAATTTTTGGTTCTAAAACATGCCGGTTTCCTCACGATGTTTTCCTTCACCGTTTTGAGAGCAGTGGTGATGAAATAAATTACACAAAGTAATGCGCCTGGCTGGGTTTGAACCCGTGACCTACAACTTGTAAGTCAGGGCCGTTGCCACTCGGTCACCACTGCTCACTACATTTTTATATGGTTATATGAAAAACGTATTTCGGAATGACTCATCTCACGTGATTATTGGGTTATTACAAATCTTGTTTCAAAAATTTTTGATACACAGATAACTTGTGGATATTATCTAGGCTTAAAGAGAAATCACAACGTAAATTTATGTAAAACTAATATTTTACCTGAAATAGCGAAAAAAAAATCTGCTTGTCAGTACATTTGTATTCGCCTAACTGGTCAAAATGTATTGAAATTGGCTGATTTTTTTCGCGATTTCAGGTTTGGTCCCAGTCACCCTATATAACATTATTTTTAGTATATCCGAAACCTGAATTTATGGTTTGTTCAGAATCAGTAACTGAATCGATTCCAATTATTTTTAGACCATGTTAAATTTTTTCCCAAAAGTATTTCAAAAAGTCACAAATTGGACACCACCGACACTAAATACAACACAGGCCATTACAGATCATAGCGGGCATCAGAAACCAGCGCACAGCTGGGTGCGAAAGCAAAACAACCTCAGTCACCCGGGTGGCCATGTGACCAATGTAATGTTGTATAAACAAATGAAGATCAAATAGAATACACATATCATTTTCGTAGATTTATATGTATACTCACTTATCCTTATCCGTGTATGTCCACACTTAAAGGGTAGGCGAAAAAGCAACGGTGTCATCCCTTTTTGTGAAAGTTATGTTAAACTAGGCTGAAATTTTGATAAGAGTACTCTTTCCTGGGCGTCATGAATTTTGATATGCGGCTCATAATGTTGTTAAGTTGACAACCCTCGGACTTTTGTGTAAGAGAAGAATACTAAAGAGATGTAGCGTAAAATTGCTAGGATAACCTGCGCAATTTTTCTTAAGGTTTCACCTAACACTATTGAATAAATTTTTCATGAAATGTGATAAAAAAAAGGTAGACAAACTGAGATTTTTATATTTACTATTTTAATGATTACAATTTTGTAAATATGAAATAATGTTTCACAACTATCACACAATGCCATCTAGTCTCAAGCTAAGCAGAGCTTGTGTTATGAGTACTAGACAACTGATAAACATATATTTCACATATATTTCTAAATACATACTTATTCCAAATCCAGAACAAATGATCGTGATCATCACACAAACATTTGTCCTAGGTGGGAATCGATAACACGACCTCTGGCATAGCAGTTAGGGCCACTAACCATTAGACCAACAGGCAAGTCTCTCAAATAAATACGGTTGCAAATTAGACCTGCCACGGCGTCCTCACCTTCCTCATGATTCAAGTCCCCACTGGACTTGATAAGTTTGGTAGGTTCCTGCACTTCATTTCGAGAGCAGTGTTGGCCGAATGGTAACGGTCCCAACTTACGAGCTTATAGGTCACAGGTTCAAACCCAGCCGAGTGCATTACTTTATGTAATTTATTTCATCACCACTGCTTTTAAAACGGTGAAGGAAAACATCGTGATGAAACCGGCAAGTCCTAGAACCAAAAATCGAAGACATGTGACATCCACCAACCCGCACTGGGACCACGTGATAGATTACGACCCATTCCCTCTCCTAAAGAGGAGACCTGAGTCCTAGCAGTGGGAACATTATAAGGCTGATGATATGCTATACTGCACTTCATTCGTGCGAAAAAACACCTGGATCGGCAGACCACCCAGATGTCACGGTGGAGCAAACAGTGGAGATATACTCCGCTCGAGCAGACCATCGCCGTGGCTTAAGCACGACGACAATGAGTAGCTCGCCATCCGCCAGTTTGGTATCCCGGGTCGTCAACGGCTAGGGAAGAGCCCTCCTAAGACTTTATGAGCAACCTAACAAAGAAATAAGTTTCCTTTTCAACTTACTTCGTAATTTAATAGGATACGATCGTCTCTATACTAAGTTAATCTAGATTTAGTAACTTAAGAGCAAGTAACACTATCTTCAGATAATTAAGCTTTGTATTTTGTATTTTCTTGCTAAGCTGAAACTCAGGAATATATTACAAACAGTATCATCTTCTTTAGAATAAAGGTATTGTAGATTATATTGTTTTACTAACAAGATGAGTGCAAAGTATTTGCTTAACGTGATAATAGCGATTCTCGAGGCAATGATGCAGCGGACGAATTCGCCAGAAGGGGATCGAGTATGGCGATAGGGCCTGAGCCCATTGTGCCACTCGCGGGCTTGCGGATGGCAAGCTATGGGTAGCTCGCTGTCCGACCGTCCGGTAACCATCCGGACCAAGCCCAGGCCGTCAACGGCGCGCACTGTTCCCGGGCGCCTCAAGGAGTTGTCAGCAAACTGTAGAGACCTAACCTGCTAACTGCAGGCAGGCAGGGTCGAAGCCTACTGGGGCCAAGGGTTTGCTTCTGAAAGGTTAGCCCGGCCCTGGTATCTAAGGCCACGAAGGAACGGGGTGGATTTTTAGTCAGTAAGAGTCTGGCACTATCTCCCGCTCCGTCCAAGGGCGGGAGATGTCATTGGATGATTTAACCACCACCAAAAAAAAAAAGCCGCAGCGGAGCAGCTAGGTATTACAACGTAATAATAGAAGTGCTGGAATCATTTAAAATTTGAATTTTTAGTACAGCTGGAATCGATAGATGGCGTTGTATCGTTTTCTACATCGCGTTATTAAGATTTTCCGGCCACACTATATAACCCCTATGTACTTGTAGAATCCCTTTTCTTCGAAAATATATGGTTAAGACAGGGTTGCAATCTTTTATTTCCTGTGGGGCTCCCTGGTTCAATCCGAAGCCCTGTGCGGACCCTGGCTGGTCATCAGCAGGTTGTATGTTTGTTTTTTTTGGAGATGGGATCTCATCCAACGACTTCACTAGCTCTAGGGTTGAGTAGGAAGGTCTGTCAGACTTTTACTGACTAAAATCACAACTGTGACCTTCAATTGCCCTTTGTGTTTTAGGATTATTTTCAGAAATACCATAAATAGTCTCTGCGGTTTATTGACATCTTTAAGAGGTACACGTGGATGATTTGGGCTAGGTCTGGACGGTTACCGGACAGCCATAGAATGAAAAAAGCGGAAAATGGAAAAAAATGCGGATGGATTTGTGTTTTGTTTTTTTTTCTTTTTGTTTTTAGGGTTGAAAGGGTTAAAACTTACTAAGATTTCGCTGTCTGTCCGTCTGTCTGTCACCAGGCTGTATCTCAAGAAACGCAATAGCTAGACAGTTGAAATTTTCACAAATTATGTATTCTGTTGCCACTATAACAAATAAAATAAATATTTAAGGGGGCTCCCATGCAACAACCTTTTTTCCCTTTTTTGCTCGATATCAATAATGGTAACAGGTAGGCACTTAATATTCACAAAATACTCAGTTGTGTTTTTACTTTAATAACAAATAAAATAAATATTTAAGGGGGGCTCCCATACCAAATACGTCATTTTTTGCCTATTTTGTTGTTGTTCTGTTGTTTATCTATAAACATAATTGTACGAAACCCTTCATGCGCAAGTCCGACTCGCACTTGGCCGGTTTTTTCCTAATTAATTTATAAAAAACCATAATTATTCTAAAACATGACAAAAATAAAGAAATATTATAATAATACTAATATTTATAATGCCGCAGTTTATCACTCACTGCTCTACTTTTTGTGTTACGCACTTTAAGAATTTCAGTAACGTAATGTCTTCAAAATGTATAAAAATCCCCACAAACAACCGCCTCTTAGAAAAAGGCTTTAAGGGGCTAAGAGTGAAGGCTTTACTCTACTCGATACACTCTTAAGTACCATTTAGTGTCACTTGAGCCAGTCTGGCTTCTTTTCCGACAAACACTTCAACGGAAACTCCCTATAAATGGTTATGGGGTAAATATTACACCCTGTTTATGCTAGAAACAAAAAAAAAACAGCTTTTGATGATTAGGTTTTTTCTAAAATTACAATAAAGGCCTGATCTACGAATGACAACCGGGACTATCGGCTTTACGTGGTTTCTAAGGCATGGAGTCTCAGTAATGTTTTAGATAAAACTTTGATTGTAATATTACAATCAAAGTAGATCAGGGCTTGATACAAGTCATCATTATCATCATCAGCCTTTTTTTAATGTTCCCACTGCTGGGACACAGGCCTCCTCTCTAAGAGCCAAATTCACCAATAAATTAATCGCGATTCGTTCAAACAAAACGCAGTTTGAGCGACTAATCGAGATTATAGCTTCATTTTGCGTTTCACCGCGATGACTTGAACCTAGTTTACGCTAAACTCACTTTCAATTCTTTTGTTGTCGCCCATGTTTACGACACGGGTCTTTAAACTAGATTACGCTGAGCTCAGTTTAGTTGAACTAAGTTTTCATATTGAATGATGAAATCAGCCCTAAGAGAGGCATACAAGTACCAACTATCATTAAAAATATCGTTACTTATCGTTATTTTCATAGCTGGTATTGGTATATTTTAGTAACGGTACTTGTCAACGTAACATTAATCGTTAAAATATATGTAGATACATATTATATGTTATTTTTAATTGAACTAAACCTATGTACACAAAAACTAAACTAAGAATGTAAACTAGACATAAATATGTACAAATATAATACAAAAACACCAAATACACTCAGGCGTCGAAGTACTCCTCCACATCGCTGTCATCCGGAAACGTACCCAGAAGACTGGCAGCATTGCCACGTTGAATGGCAATGCTGATTCTTTGGGCAAAAAATGAGCCAGCCCTCTGGTCACGCAAAGTGTCGATCAAGCGACGTGAAATTTCCTTGAAAAGGATACGCGCACTCGGACCCCATGAACCAAGCGTTTCGACCCCAAACGGCTCAAAACTGTAATTACCAATAAGGTAACAGTATTTGCGCCGTTTGAGGGTCTCAGCAGCCGCAGCGGCAGCGCCGGCACATCCTGCCGAACTAGGAACATGGGATGGCGCAAGGGTGTCGACACAGGTTGCGTCCCACACCAAAGGCCTACCCACCTTCCACGGCACCAACGTCATACCATCTGGTCTCTTTCCATCGTCACGCACCAACCCATTAGGTTCTAATACAGCAGGTACGCCGGCGGTGACAAGAGCTCGACGAATAATGTCATTGATACTAGCGTGCCGTGCTATGCGGCCTGCGCTCCTGCAGCAGAACAGGCCATGGTGTCCGAGGCTACCGACAGCTTCGCTACAGTGACACCGATGTGGAGCAACACAAGGTGCGCCTAAGCGTAAACAAGTTGCGAGCCGAAACGAGGCGTCATCCATCATAGTGCCTAGGGTGGATGACGGAAGTGCCTGAAGCCACAAACCTGACTCCCATTCCCCCACAGCCAGTAGACGCGCACGCTCAGCAGTACTTGAAGACGTGTTTATGAGCTTGTTACTTATAATACTGCAGAGCGGTACATCCCACTGTCTCTGTGAGGACAGGTTGTCGGGCAAATCTGTGTTGGGACAAGCCATTTTCCAAGCGATCAACGCATCGGACAAACACGGTACCTCAACATCAACCAGTGACGAAGATAAAATATTCCTGGTTAATATTTCAGTACTGTGCACCGAGGAGAGGAAAGCTGGTAAACTTATACTTGAAATTTTGCGGACGCCGAGGCCGCCCTTGTAGATAGAAAATAAAAAAATGATAAAAAAAACGAAAGGATATGATTAGGTAGCGATATTTTTTATCGGTAATTTTTAGCGATATTGCAAGTGAGTTGACCATTTGATGCGGCGCGTGCCAGGAACACGCGAGAGCATGTTTCTGGCACGTTTTTACAGGTATTAGTAAGGTAGTATGATATTACATGCAGCACTGTTGAAATATTCATAGAGTAGTAAGCACGCTCAATGATATAGAAGATCAATGTTTGCGTCGATTAAAATAGAAAGAGAGAGAATATGTAACGGAATGTACGCTTACCGGTAAAATTATCGGCATTTTATAGATTAACGCTATAATATTTACAGGTAAAATAAATAAAACCCTTGGACGGGGCGGGAGATAGTGTCAGACATTTACTGACTAAAAACCCCCTCCTGTTCCTTCGTTGCCTTTCATACTGGGGCCGATTTTTCCTTGCAGAAATCGACCCTGGCCATTGCTCACTGTCCGCAAGCCCGCGCCTACAGCATAGCCTTGTTGAAATGATGATTCTAAATAAATATTGGTACAATTTACTGTTATATAAATACACTTCTCATTACTCTTCTTAAACAAAGCATAAACATCTTATTTAAGAACAATAATCTGTAATGGAAAAGACATTTTTAATTCAGAACGTGACTGCTCTCTCTGTAACCTCATTAACATAAAAAGTAAACATATTTCAAGTCATTTCTTGAGGAGAACACTCACAAATTGGATAATCAAATGAGATTTTTTGTTTTCTGTAAGTGAAGTTAAGTAATTTTGTTTTTGAGTAATGGGTATTGTGAGAAAGTAAGCTTATCATAATCAGTTTTATAATGTTCTTACTACCCTACAAATTTACCCGTTGGACCGATGACCTGGTCAGGGTCGCCTCTTACTCTATTTTAGCCTGGAAACTTTTGCATAGTCGGGTTTGAAACACTCGTGTTTTCGATTGAGATGCTAAAATTTATATGGTAAAGAGAACCAGGGTTGCCGACATAGCACGTAGAATTGCCAAACTTAAGTGGTAATGGGCTGGGCACATTGCACGCAGAACAGATGGCCGTTGGAGCCGAAAGGTTCTGGAGTGGTGGCCACGTACCGGAAGACGCAGCGTTGGAAGGCCTCCCACAAGGTGGACCGATGACCTGGTCAGGGTCGCTGGAGTCCGATGGATGCCAGACGCACAGGACCGGCCATTGTAGCGACGCTTGGGGGAGGCTTATGTTCAACATTGGACGTCTTTTGGCTGAAATGATGATAATGATGACCCTGCAAAGAGATTGAAAGTGTATATATTTAATGTCTTTGCTGCCTTGGGACTTAGGCCTTCTCTCTAGGAGAAGGAATAGGCCGTAAAATACCACGCGGCGCGGGCCCAGTGCGGGTTGGTACATATCACATGTCTTCAAATTTTTGGTTCCAGTATACGCCGGGTCCTTACAATATCTTCTTTAACCATTTTTGGAGCAGTTCGTGGTGAAATAAACTAATTTATATTTTACTGCGCTTGCGTGGGTTGCTCGCAGAATAGTGCCCAGGACCCTAGAACACAGGGACAACTAAAGGGCACAGGTGTGTGGGCACTCTTGACTGTTTTTTCCCCCGACATCGTTTTTTATGCAGATGAGGAATCACCTAATGACTTCTCCTTCTCTTAGGCGGAGCGCGAGGGTGTATCAGATTTTTACTGTCTAAAAACCCACTCCTGTTCCTTCTTTGGTTTTCATACTAGGGCCGGATTTTCCTTTCAAAAGCCAATTCATAGCCCCAGTAGGCTTCTACCCTATTAGGGTAGTCAGCTTAGAAACAACGGCCTCATCTAGTTAAAACTGACGAAAAAAAAAATTTTACGTGTAAAAGTATTTTTAAGAACCTATTTGCAAAATAAATATCATTTATTGCCTCTATCGTTAGCTGAGAATTATTTGACGCGCGCGTGGAAAAATACGCGTCATCGACGAATTAGGCTCAGTCCGGACGGTTACCGGACGGTCGGACAGCGAGCTACCCATTGCTCGTACTTGCTTAGCCATGAGAAGCGGCTGCCCTAACCACTTGGCTATCACGCCACACAGTGAGACACTATAAAGTTAAAAGAAGCCATCAGGCCACTCACATTAAGTCAATCAATTAAGTGACCTCACCACTATTCTAATCTGCTACCTCGATCGTTCTAACCTAGCCTAGCCAATTGTGTTTTAGTAATAAATTGCTCAACCCTTTTCTTTACATGACTTTTATAAATAGTTGGGATGACAGGATGACGTGCTCATTTAGCTAGGTTCAGCCTAGTCTGAAGATTAGGTAATTTTATAACATGGGATATAGCTTCTCTAGCTTTGAGTGGAGCGAAATTGGATAAGGATAAGGTGGACCGATAACTCACCCTAAGGCCGTCCGGTAATCAACCGGACCGAGCTGAAGTAGTCAAAAGCGCGTAATATTCCACGCGCTCCTCAAAGTAATCTCAGCAAGGACTGCAGAAGGAATGGGCCGCGGTCCCAGTGCGGATTGGTGTATGTCACGTGTCTTCGAAATTTTGTTTCTAGGACATGCAGGTTTCCTCACGATGTTTTCCTTCACTGTTTTGAAAGTAATAGTGATGAAATAAATTACACAAAGTAATGCACCTGGTTAGAATCCGCGACCTACAACTCGGACGTCGGGGCCGTTACCACTCGACCACCACAGCTCCCACTGATGTTGATATTTTTTTTCAATGAATATAAAGAATAGTAGTAACCAATTAACTCGACTTGAAGAATTTTACAGTCTATAAAAAAGTTTATAGCAAAACGCAAACAACTTTTTTTGAACCACGTTGCAAGATTTTTACTGACCATTCAATTTAACGATGTTTTTCTAGTTTATTTCAGTTATTTCACGATCCGTTTTTGTTACTACTACTGGAATTAAATCTTGTCAAAGAATCCTCTTAAGCTGATTAAAATCAATACTGAATAAGTTGATCTTATGAAACCTTGAAATGAACCTTGAATTTCATCACTACTGCTCTCAAAACGGTGAAGGAAAACATCGTGAGGAAACCGGCATGTCCTAGAACCGAAAATTCGAAAACATGTGACATCCACCAACCCGCACTGGGCCCGCGTGGTGGATTACGGCCTATTCCCCCTCTTAGAGAGGAGGCCTGTGTCCCAGGAGTGGGAACATTAAAAGGCTGATGAAGATGATGATGATGAAACCTTGAGAGTGATTGATGTGGTCTGGAGTCTGGAAGGAAGCTGTGATTTTGTTTCAATCTTAGGCAAAGACCTCACGAAGCGGTTTTCACCCGCAGCCGCCGCGGTTGCGGGCCTGCAGCTTCTGTAGAATGCAGATATATACACCGTTAAATTTTAGTCGTTTTAATCCCGTGGAGGGTCGATTCGATACACGAAACACTATCGATTTGTCGAATTAATTTAAGCATATTCGAAATTAATTTCTTTGAGTAATTTATTTTTTTAATTTTATCTTTACAAATCGATAGTGTTTCATGTACCGGATCGACCCGGGTTAAAACGATCAAAATTTAACGATGTTTGTAAAAAATTAAAGCCATGCCACGACGCGTTTTACGCCCGTGGCATGCGCGGTTGTTCGCGGCTTCTATTGCACCGCCGTTCCATCTTGCAACCGCATGTTTTGAATTACTCGTCAGGTTTGCGGGTAAAAATTGCAACCGCCACGGCAGCTTAACCGCACGCAAGTTCTTAGCCTTAAAATGTCAACAGCCGTATACACCAGCATCAAAATCGCCATCATCTTCATCGTCATTTCGGCCGAAAGACATCCACTGTTGTACATAGGCCTCCCCTAAATGTCTCCATAATAATCGGTCTGCAATGTGCCCTACCCACTGCCACTTAAGTTTGGCGATTCTTCGTGCTATGTCGGACACAAAGCTTCACCTCTATAATATATAAGATAAGGTGTACAATAAAGAAATAAATAAATAAATAAATATATGTGAATAATGTGTGATTATGTTTTATTTATTCTATTTATTTTAAAGAAGGCTTACAGACTAATTACAAAAATGATATAAATATGTAATGTTGTCAAATTGATAATTACAAGCCTTCACACATAGATTAAAAGAAATATCGATAAAAAAAAGAAAGTACACAAAGCCAATGAAATTATAAGGAGAGAAAAATTGCCTATTTAACGAAAAAAAATTCTATACCATTTGTCGACGCAAGGTCGCCACATTGCAGAACAAGTCGATATCAAGATCCCTAGACAGTCTATTAAAGTTATTTACACTCCTTATTGAAAAACATTACTCATAATATATATTATTAATCAATGCGAAAGGTACACTTAATATTGGTCATTGACGTAAACCCAATCTGCCTTATTCCAAAACGCGATCTAAAATAGTTCCGGGACTATTACTAGGTTTAAAACCGATTAAACGCTATCTAAATGTAGTTTTCGGGATTATTACTAAATTGAATACCAATTAAAAGCCCGTGATAAGACCTATCATACTGTATGGATCAGAATGTTGGGCTGTGAAAAATATGGATGAAAAAAGACTGCATGTAGCGGAGAGGAGAATGTTGAGATGGATGTGTGGTGTGACGAAAATGGATAAAGTGAGAAATGAATATATTAGAGGAAGTTTGAAAGTGGCGCCAGTGACTGAAAAGTTGAAAGGAAATCGTTTGTCTTGGTATGGTCATGTGAAGAGGAGGGATGAAACACATGTTACTAAAAGAGTTCTGAGTTTGGATGGAGAGGAAGAGGGAGGCCGAAGAAGAGATGGATGGATTGTGTGAGGAGTGATATGAAAGAAAAGGAAGTTAGTGATAGTGTGACGGCTGACAGAATAGAGTGGAAGAAAAAACGTGTTGCGCCGACCCCAAGTAATATGGGACAAGGGCAGGAAGAAGAAGAAGAATTAAAAGCGATCTAAATGTATTTCCGGGACTATTATTAGGTTTAATGCCAATTAAAACTAGTAATAGTCCCGGAACTATTTTAGATCTCGTTTTGGAATAAGGCGGAATAGGTTTATGGTATTCAAAACCCTTCATAATAAATCTCTATGCAGTTAAAACATAGAGCAAAATACCGTCAGTTTTAAAATAACATCTCTACATAACATAAAAGAACAGAGACTCAAAACGCTTTGTTATAACTTGTTCAGGAAATGTAGAGACTTCAAACTTTTGAAACATGTTTGTAGAGAATCAAGTTTGAAACCGCGGTATCTCTATGAACTTTGCGATTTCTAGATTTTCATCACTGCGCCGTTCGGATTCCACGTAGAATTCAACTTTGTCTGTTTCTAGTTTGATGAAAATTTTCTACGAAACAACCGAAACGATGAAAATCTGTATATATATAGGGTGACTGGTAATTACTGAACGATACTTAAACACGTGACTGTATTCATGATAATAAACAACTTTTACAATGGGACCAAACCTGAAATCGCGAAAAAAAATCTGCCAAGTTACACATTTACGTTCGCCTAACTGGTCAAAATGACTATCCGTCCGGGTATCCTGACCATACCCATATAGCCGTGCGTGCTGGCTCTATGGCTCGCTGCTCGAAAGCTTGAGGAAGTGATGATAACGTCACGAAGTAGTAGCTGCACGAAGGCTGCGCTGAAGTTCTTTGTCGAGGGTCACCAGTTTGGGGGTATGCGAAACAGAGAGTAAAGTCCCGCACGCCTCCTTTGAAAAGGGAGGATCCTCCGACCAGACAGGTGTTATATCTGGTGGGCTACTGCCCGATACATGATTTCGGGTTTGTTCTATATGTTCCAATCGCGCCGCGAATCTTACTTGCGCGATGTAGGATTAGTTCATTTGTGACGACATAGATGTCGCTACAGGTATGTACCGCGCTATAAAAGTTTTTTATAAATATTTTCATTTTGGTTTACCGCAAAATTGTCTATTTTGTCGTTAATCTAAATACACATAATAAATTATAAAACACAAAAATTGTTTCTGCATATTAAGTCCTTTATAGACTTTGAAACTATCCAACTGAAACCAACACTGTGCCCCAAATGGTTTTAGACCATTAAAACAACGCATTAAAAATATTTTATTGCCTAATAGTACATCGCTATATTCACGTATCCGTTAGTCCTAATAGGTTTTACAGCACAAAAACCCAGTGCTACCAAAAGCCATTAAAGGTGAAAGTTAACAGCCAAAGCAATATTTTACATGGAGCATAGGCAGTTGCCTATCAGACCTTTTCAAACCAGTAACTATGGACAACACGATATTCTTTGGATAGACTGATGGTCAGACTTTCTGGCGTCTGGCTACCTGTAACGACTGTCAAAGATCTACGAATGATAACCGGGATCAACGGCTTTATGTGCTTTCCGAGGCATGAGGTTTTTTTATGGTAGGTAAATTCATCCAAGGGTGGGATACCCTTGGGCAGGGCGTGAGATAGTAAGTATTTTTTTAGAAAGCGGCCCTTGGCCCCAGCAGGCTTCGGCCCTGTCTATTTATTAATTGACGTCTTAACTTAGGAGTAACGTGCACAAAATTGGCACGAGTCGTGTGCAGCGGCACACGCAGGTCTTTGCTGCGCGGCGACTTCCCCGACGGGGTCAGCGTGGTCTGCTACGCGGACGACACGTTGGTCCTAGCGCGGGGAGAGTCGTACCGGACGGCGGTCGAACTAGCGACACGCGGGGTTGCGATAGTCGTTGAAAGGATCCAGCAGTTGGGACTCGAGGTGGCACTGCACAAGTCCGAGGCCATGTGCTTTCACGGCCCTCGGGGTGCGCCACCACCGGGATCCCAGCTAACGGTAGGAGGGGTTCACATCAGCGTCGGGTCGACGATGAAGTACCTGGGACTCGTCCTCGACAGCTGGTGGAACTTCAAGGAGCACTTCCGACGTCTGGCTCCCAAACTGAATCGGACTGGGGCTGCTCTCGGGCGGCTCCTGCCCAACCTCAGGGGACCAGACGCCTCCTGCCGGAAGCTCTACGCGGGAATCGTTCGGTCCATGGCCCTCTACGGGGCTCCGGTGTGGGCACCGACGTTGCAACAGCAACCGAGGGCCCAGCTGAATGCGTGCCAGAGGGTCATGGCAATACGCATGGTGCGAGGGTACCGAACGATCTCCCGCGAGGCGGCGACCCTCCTTGCTGGCCAACCGCCATGGGATCTGGAGGCAACAGTCCTTGCACACATGCACGATAAGCGCATGGAGATGCAACGCCGGGGCGAAATTCCGCTGCCGCGACAAGTCGAGGCATGGCGGACAGAGCTCCGGCGGGATCTCATGGCGAAATGGCGTCAGCGACTATCGCAACCACGTTCGGGGCGCGCCACAATTGGGGCGATAAGGCCCATCCTTGAGGCGTGGCTGGAAAGACCTCACGGCGCTCTCAACTTCCGCACGACGCAGGTGCTTACCGAACACGGAAAGTTCGCTAAGTACCTGTTCCGGATTCGTGCGGAGGATTCGCCCGGGTGTCGCCACTGTGCGGAACACCCGGAGGACACGGTGGAGCATACAGTAGAGGTGTGCCCCGCCTGGGCGGAGCATCGCCGTGTCCTCGTGGGGGCGATCGGCGGCAGCGATCTCTCTCGCCGGGCCTTGGTTCAGGCCATGGTCCGTAGTGAGGAGGGATGGCAGGCGGTCGCCTCCTTCTGCGAAGCAGTAATGCTAGCAAAGGAGGAGGCCGACCGCATCAGGCAGAGGCAACGGGGCGCTCGCCCCAGCCGCCGCCGGGATTCCGATCCCGATTTCCGGCCACCGTAGGCGCGGGCTTGCGGACGGCGTGCAATGGGTAGCACGCTGTCCGACCGTCCGGTAACCGACCGGACCGAGCCCAAGTCGTCGACGGCGCGTTCTGTTCCCGCGCGCCTCAAGGAGCTGTCAGCACACCGAAGAGACCCAGCCTGCTAACTGCAGGCAGGCAGGGTCGAAGCCTGCTGGGGTCAAGGGCCGTTTTCTGAGAGGAAGGCTCAGCCCCGGCACTATAGGCAACGAAGGAACGGGGTAGGTTTTTAGTCAGTAAGAGTCTGACACTACTTCCCGCTCCACCCAAGGGCGGGATTTGTCATTGGATGATTTTACCTACCATAAAAAAAAAAAAAAAAAAAAACACGCAGGTCTTTGAAAAGTGGGCATCAGACCAGGAACGCAACGATCACAAAGCTAAACCAACAACAGCTTTAATTAATCATGTCGTTAATGGTGTTCTGACATGCCTGCTCTATGCTCGGAGTTTTTCGGGCAAAGCTGGATATGCAAGTCACATGAAGGCACATAACAGCGCAGTATATCTGGCTCACAGTCACCATGAGGAGCTAAAGGAATGCGGTCGTTATGACCGAAACCGGCTAGATGGCATCACATACTGATTCATTCGGGAATGAATCTCTGGTTTGCGTTCAAACTTGGTATTTGTGTGCCTTTCTGTTAGTGCCAAATAAAAGTAGTGTCTTTCTTTTTCACCTTTGCTTGGCAAAAATTAAGATGACTTTCATATTACATGGGCATGTAGTGGGAAGGAATAAAGAAACGATTGTGTGGATAGTTCTGAGTATGAATGAATTTAATGTCCTTTCTTTGTTATTGTTCTTCAAGTCGTTGAGCTACAGGAATACTGACAAATACTTGCACTGACAGGATAGGTCCACTCGGAACTGTGTAGTTCTTTCTTCAAAAGACCATCTCAGACTCCAATCTGCATGGTTCTCATATGATTTGTGTATAGACTTTAAAAGAGACTGACCCCTGAGTTTGCTTCGGTGTTACTTCTCAGGGTAGTCAGCTAGGAAACACCGGCCTCTTCTAGTTTAAACTTACGAAAAAAAAATGTCGTGTAAAAGTGTTTTTAAAAACCTATTTGCAAAAATAAATATCATTTATCACTGTGGTAAACACCAGTGTCTCAAGACGAAATTCTATAACCCGTGCGGGTTGGGCACATGGCTCTGAGACCTAGTAGCTCATAAAGAGCCTCATCAGAAGGCTCAAAATCAATCAAAGGGCAATGGAAAGGGCTATGCATGGAGTTTCCTTGCGCCATCGCATCAGATATAAATATATATGCGCAGGAGAACCAATGTTACCGACGAAGCCTGAAGAATTGTCAAACTACTTAAGTTTGGCGATTCTTCAGGCTTCATAGTGTTGTAGTTAGTGGACAGGACACATTGCTCGAAGAACAGATGGTAGTACCGCAAGGTTTTTTTTTTAAAGTAGGTAAAATCATCCAATGACATCCCCCGCCCTTGGGCGGAGCGGGAGATAGTGTCAGACTCTTACTGACTAAAAACCTACCCTGTTCCTCCTTTGCCTTGGTTCCAGGGCCCTGGTATGCATTTTCATATCTCCCCAGAGCCCCAGATTAGGCTTTATAGATGACCTGGTGAGAGTCTGCGGGAATGCGGTGGATGTGAGACTTACAGGACCGGTTATTATGGTGACATCAGCTGATAGACGTAGCTGAAATAATGATGATGACAGTCCTCTATGAAGAGCAAGCTTTCATGGTTCAAGAGGAACTGATATGTGGTCGACTGTACCTATAATACTTTGTAAGTTATTTTTTATGGCCGACTTTTTACGATTTATAGACGGATATAAAATTTATTGATAGCCATTGGTTTTGATAACTGTTGCAGTAATTGCCTTATTTTTATAGAGGTCTACAAGAGTTATTTTGGTTCAGTGGATTTAATGTCTTCAAACAGGATTCTCCTGCTTTTACATCTTTTTTTAAGTCAAAAGTGTTGGAATCTTATTGTTTGGATAAGGTTTTCAAATGACAATGACACTTGTTGTCGTGTGTGACAGCTAATATTTTAAAGTTAGAAATAACTGTCGTCTAGATGGCGTTAGTTTTGATATTTGTTTTGTCAAATGTCGATTTTACATTTAATGTGGCGCATTAAATAATTCTTGAACTTTATGTGACATTAAATCAAATGTTTCAGATATTTATATTTTTGTAAGGATTTTTCTGGTTGTTTTTATACATACACTGACTTGAATAAATAGTTAACTGTTTCTGCCAAGATGGCGGTAGATCCGGTCCTCACTTTTATTAATAGCGGGTGTTCGAACCCACGAGAGTAGTCGGTTGTCGATTTTAGAAAGAGCAAGTCAAGGAAATAAAAGTGCTGTGTGGATAAAGTCAGTGATGTTGAATTAGTGATTCAACAATTCAGAAGTGGGATATTAATAGTTGGTCGGTTATACCAGCCAATTATATCCAGGCCCACATACGTAAGTTTGGTTGTTCTGATTTGACGCTGTCATAGGGTAAGAAAACTAATTTTATTTTCTACCTGTTTTTTTTTTTTCTCCTTTTTGTAATGTTCCTGTATTTAAAAGATAACTGTCTTTGTTGTAACGGATTGTGTTGGTTCAGTACCTTTCACTGTATTGTAGTATTAAATATTGTGCTAGTAGCATTTGTGAACGCAAATAGGTTTGTTTATCTTTAAACTGACACAATTGTTTGGTACATATTCAAAGAAAAACTGAGTTTGATTATAATTTCCTCATCATTGAAGAGATTCACTGATCCAGTAAGGTCAATATCGATTTTTTTAAGAAACCAATGGGTACCTATTAATATTTTTCTGATAAGTTTTTATTTCGAGCTATGGGTTTACAAGTTACCCTCATTGTATTTTAATTGAAATGAATATAAATGTAGTGGTTTTTGTTTTAAACCAACGGCTATTACCCTTATTTTTACTGGTATTTTATTGATATAAATTTAACATGGACGGCAATATCGTTGGTGGATTTATTTTAATCATTTGAATACCGTAATTAGACAGAATAGAAAGACAATAGGTGTGCGAACGCCGGCGTTCTTTTGGGGCTTGAGTAATAAACAAATGATCTTGTATCAGACTAATCATAACTTTAATCTGAGACAAGTAGGTACAACTTTGAAATATGTTGCTGATGTGTTGTGTTGCTTACCTACAATAATTATATGAATGTACGGGTTCATCATATTGTTTTCAACTATTTGGTTCTATTTGAAAACAGTTAGTGGTCTGGTTAAATTTGAATTTTTACGGCCACTAAGTAGTCATTGTTAGTGATTACATTAGTATTAAAAGGCTTGATAATCCAACCTTAAATCCGATTGAACTATAAAGTCGTTTTCCAAACAAGGCCGAGACTAACAGCTAGCACTTTTTATAACATTTGTTGTGTGCAATTATTGTTCTAAAAGCAGTAGCAATGGGTGCAGCGTGATGCGTGAGGCAAGCGCAGCGTGGTGCGCCAGACGAGCGCAGTGTAGTGCACCAAGAGACCGCAGCGTGGTGCGTGAAGCAAGTGCTGCGTATTATGTAAGGTGAGCGCACTGTGGTGCGCCAAGCCGCGGCCGCAGCGTGGTGCGCCAAGCGGCCGCAGCGTGGTGCACCAACTGGCCGCGGCGTGGTGCGCCAAGCGGCCGCGGCGTGGTGTGCCAAGCAACCGCAGCATGGTGCGCGAAAATAACGCTGCGTGATGCGTAAGGCGAGCGCAGCGTCGTACACCATGCGAGCGCAGCGTGGTACGCCATGCGAGCGCAGCGTGGTACACCAATGGAGCGCAGCGTGGTACGCCATGCGAGCGCAGTGTGGTACGCCATGCGAGCGCAGTTTGGTGCGCCATGCGAGCGCAGCGTGGTGCGCCATGCGAGCGCAGCGTGGTACGCCATGCGAGCGTAGCGTGGTACGCCAGGCGAGCGTATTGTGGTGCGCATGGCGAGCGCAGCGCGGTGCGCATGGCGGGCGCAGTGTGGTACGCCATGCGAATGCATTGTGGTGTGCATGCAGTGCGCATGGTGGGCACCGCGCAGTGCATAAGGCAGGCGCCGCGCAGTGTGCAAAGCAGGCGTCGCGCAGTGCGCGGAGCAGGCGTCGCGCAGTGCGCAAAGCGGGCGTCGCGCGGTGCGCGGAGCAGGCGTCGCGCGGTGCGCGGAGCAGGCGTCGCGCGGTGCGCGGAGCAGGCGTCGCGCGGTGCGCAAAGCAGGCGTCGCGCGGTGCGCAAAGCTGGCGTCGCGCGGTGCGCAAAGCAGGCGTCGCGCGGTGCGCAAAGTAGGCGTCGCGCAGTGCGCAAAGTAGGCGTCGCGCAGTGCGTAAAGTAGGCGTCGCGCAGTGCCTTAGGCAGACGCCGCGCAAGACAAGGTGAGCGCAGTCGAGTGGGAATGTAATCAATGCACAAGGGGTGCAATGCGTAGTTGTTTGATTGCACAATATGTGCAAGGCATAGTTGTTTGATTGCACAATATGTGCAAGGCATAGTTGTTTGATTGCACAATATGTGCAAGGCATAGTTGTTTGATTGCACAATATGTGCAAGGCATAGTTGTTTGATTGCACAATATGTGCAAGGCATAGTTGTTTGATTGCACAATATGTGCAAGGCATAGTTGTTTGATTGCACAATATGTGCAAGGCATAGTTGTTTGATTGCACAATATGTGCAAGGCATAGTTGTTTGATTGCACAATATGTGCAAGGCATAGTTGTTTGATTGCACAATATGTGCAAGGCATAGTTGTTTGATTGCACAATATGTGCAAGGCATAGTTGTTTGATTGCACAATATGTGCAAGGCATAGTTGTTTGATTGCACAATATGTGCAAGGCATAGTTGTTTGATTGCACAATATGTGCAAGGCATAGTTGTTTGATTGCACAATATGTGCAAGGCATAGTTGTTTGATTGCACAATATGTGCAAGGCATAGTTGTTTGATTGCACAATATGTGCAAGGCATAGTTGTTTGATTGCACAATATGTGCAAGGCATAGTTGTTTGATTGCACAATATGTGCAAGGCATAGTTGTTTGATTGCACAATATGTGCAAGGCATAGTTGTTTGATTGCACAATATGTGCAAAGCATAGTTGTTTGATTGCACAATATGTGCAAGGTATAGTTGTTTGATTGCACAGTATGTGCAAAGCATAGTTGTCAGAGTGCACAGTATGTGCAAAGCATAGTTGTCAGAGTGCACAGTATGTGCAAAGCATAGTTGTCAGAGTGCACAATATGTGCAAAGCATAGTTGTTAGAATCCACAATATGTGCAAATCATAGTTTTTAGAATCCACAATATGTGCAAATCATAGTTGTTAGAATCCACAATATGTGCAAATCATAGTTGTTAAAATCCACAATATGTGCAAATCATAGTTGTTAGAATCCACAATATGTGCAAATCATAGTTGTTAGAATCCACAATATGTGCAAATCATAGTTGTTAGAATCCACAATATGTGCAAATCATAGTTGTTAGAATCCACAATATGTGCAAATCATAGTTGTTAGAATCCACAAAATGAGCAAAGCATAGTAATTAAAATGCACAAGGTGTGTAAAGCATAGTTGTTAGAGTATACAAGGTTTTTAAAGCATAGTTAGATTGCACAAGGTGTGCAAAGCATAATTATTGGAGCAAATATATAGGTTTGATCTATTTAAAAAAAAAATTAAGGAATATGAATCTGAATTCGAACGCACAAAGTGTGCAAAGCTTAGAGCCAAATTCCCCAATAAACTAATTGCGATTAATTAAAACAAATACAGTTAGAGCGTCTAATCGAGATTATAGCTTCATTTGCATTTCACCGATATGAATTGAATCTAGTTTAGGCTAACTCAGTTTTAATTCTTTTGTTGTCGCCCATGTTTATGATACGGGTCTAAACTAGATTACGCTGAGCTCAGTTTAGTTGAACTAAGTTTTTATATTGAATGATGAAATCAGCCCTTAGTTGTTAGAATACACAAAGTGTGCACAGCATATTTGTTAGATTGCACAAGGTGTGCAAAACATAATAATATGTAGTTGTTGAGTGCACAAGATGTGCAAAGCATAGTAGTTAGAATGCACAACAAAGCATAGTTAGTAGGCACAAGGTGTGCAAAGCATAGTTGTTAGATTGTAAAAGGTGTGCAAAGTATAATTATTAGAGCAAATATTTCTTTTTGATTTGTTTGAGCAAATAAACAAATATGAATCTGTATTAGAATGTATTAGGTATGCAAAGCATATTTGTTAGATTGCACAAGGTATGCAAAGCATAGTTGTTAGAATGCACAAGCCGTGCAAAACGTAGTTGTTGGAATGCACAAGCTGTGCAAAGCATAGTTGTTTGAGTGCACAGCGCAATTATGCATAAGGTGTGCAAAGCATAATTATTAGAACAAGTTCTGACGGTTTCAAGGTAGTAGCGACTTGTACCACCCTAGTGGTTTCAAGGTAGTAGCGACTTGTACCACCCTAGTGGTTTCTAGGTAGTAGCGACTAGTACCACTAGTAATACAGTATATAGCGTACAGTTTTATTTTGGCGGCTTCGAGGTAGAAGCGACTTGTACCGCCCCAGTGGTGTTAAGGTAGTAGCGACTTGTACAGCTCCAGTGGTATGGTAGTAGCGACTTGTGCCACTAGTAACGTAATTAGTCAGGATCAGAATCAGAATTTCAATTTGTTAAACATAGGTTCTATCTCAAAACAGTCAATATGTAAACCATGTGGTTGCATAATGAGAAATATTACAAATTGTCATAAAAAAAAAGTATAGTAACATTTATCCATTAATAGCGAGATAGACTTTTCTTAAATTTTAATAAGGGTAAATTTTTGAATTATTGGGTTTTCGATGCCAAAAAAAGCTTATTTTCACACGATTTGTTCATACATTGAGGACGCACTGCAGTCTCTTTAAAAAAAAAAAAAAAAAAATCTGATAGCTTTTGAAACAGATGTAAATTGATTCTAACAAACAAAGCAGTTTCGTAAATGTACATAGCTGGTACAGTCATAAATTTTAAGGATATTTTTTGAGCCACATATTGACCGAATACATGGTTTATAACGTACAGTTGTATGTTGGCGGCTTCAAGGTAGAAGCGACTTGCACCGCTCTTTAAGTTTCAAGATAGTAACGCCTTGTTCTACTTGTAATGTATGTAGTATATATTACACCATACTATATGTACATACAGTTGTATGTAACTGATTGTTATCGATTAATGGTAGTGTTTCTTTTATGCAATTGTAATTTACAGGTACGGGGACAGGGTGTGAAGTCCCCGTAAACCTTCATCAAAAACCAAGCATCCTCCCAACAGATGGATGTTGTTGTCTCATCTGGGCAGCTGTCTGGTGGTTGATGTCAGATTTTTATGTGGTTAGATCGCACGGAGAACTCTGAACTGCAATGCAGGATTTATAATTTTTTGTCGTTAATTTGTTATGTGGCAACATAAATGATTGATAAGAGTCTTTCAGGCGTCGTGATGCACGCCAGGTCAGTGGAAGTTTGGTTCCAGTGAGTCAGAACCGGATACCGCATAGATCTCGGTGATTCTGAGCTGTGTGTGGTGATGTTCCAGTGAGTCAGGGTGGTACTGTCCCAATGATTCGGGGATGCCCCAGTGAGATAGTGGTGATGTTCCATGAGTCGAGATAATTCTGCAGATTCCAGTTGGTCGGAGAAGTGCTGCAAAAACCAGAGGGTCGGAGCGATGATGTGTAACTCAATGCAAGCCATTACGTCTGACTGCTGTCGTCAACCAGGAAAGTCTCTTCACATGATGGCCAAAAGTACAGTCTGCTTAGTCAAGGTCACTGATGGGGCTAAGATCAGGTTAGCATGCTTGTGGTGAGGTTACCTTTTAAAGCCGTAGGTGCTGGCTGCAGGGCTCAAGAGTTTTAGGAAGTGATATATGACATCACGATGTGGTAGCTGCATGAAGGCTGCGTTAATGTTCGTAGTCGAGGTTCACCAGAGGTTGGTTAGAGGTATGCGGAACAGTGAACAAGAACGAAGTCCCGCAAACTACCATTACCTTCATTTCTTTAAAATTTGATCGTTAAAGTAAAAGACACTCTCGCAATTACGCAGGGACGCGTAAGTTATGCGGATGGCCGAATGTTGGAATCTTATTGTTTGGATAAGGTTTTCAAATGACAATGACACTTGTTGTCGTGTGTGACAGCTAATATTTTAAAGTTAGAAATAACTGTCGTCTAGATGGCGTTAGTTTTGATATTTGTTTTGTCAAATGTCGATTTTACATTTAATGTGGCGCATTAAATAATTCTTGAACTTTATGTGACATTAAATCAAATGTTTCAGATATTTATATTTTTGTAAGGATTTTTCTGGTTGTTTTTATACATACACTGACTTGAATAAATAGTTAACTGTTTCTGCCAAGATGGCGGTAGATCCGGTCCTCACTTTTATTAATAGCGGGTGTTCGAACCCACGAGAGTAGTCGGTTGTCGATTTTAGAAAGAGCAAGTCAAGGAAATAAAAGTGCTGTGTGGATAAAGTCAGTGATGTTGAATTAGTGATTCAACAAAAGGAAATTACTTCTCTCGCTCTAGGGCAAAGTGGGAGGGTGTGCCAGACTTTTACTGATTAAAACCTACTCCTGTTTTATTATGGGACTATTCACGCTAGCCTTGAAGACACCTAAATTACAATCAGACGGGAAGACCGCTGTAGGCAAATTGTTCCAGTCCTTCGATATACGCGATATGAACGGCGAAACAAAACGCTTAGTCCGGAACTGAAAACCGATATGTTCTTTATTATTTTTCAAAGGACCGTTTTCATGGAAAAGGTTTTTTCCCAGTAATAATGTCTACAATATTCCCAGGATTCTTGTATATAAGTTTAATGTTACTAATAAATTGAGTACCCTTCCGCCTTTGACATCTGCCTTCATAACGTTATCATATATCAACCCTATGGGTTTCTGTGATAACTGGTACTTTATGACCATGGCTGCTGATATTATGGAAAGTTATTTGTTGTTGATTTTCCTGATATATTTACTTTGTAAACTTGTTCTTGGTGAGATTTTTCCGAGTGAAGTTCACTGACTATTTTTTTTTATTTACGTTGGATAATACATACTGTGACACAATATTTTTATATCTATATACGAGTATATAAAAGAAAGTCGTGTTAAGTACACTTTTTTTTTATTATTGATAGGTTCGCGCTTGACCGATATCTTACCTGATGAAAAGCGACGATACGGTCGACGATGGATCGCACTTACCTAGAAGAAACCTATTCACTCTTTTTTTTTTTTTTTTTTTTTTTTTCCAATGACAAATCCCGCCCTTGGGCGGAGCGGGAAGTAGTGTCAGACTCTTACTGACTAAAAACCTACCCCGTTCCTTCGTAGCCTATCGTGCCGGGGTCGAGCATTCCTTTCGGAACTAACCCATGACCCTAGTAGGCTTCGACCCTGCCTGCCTGCAGTTAGCAGGCTGGGCCTCTTCGATGTGGGCTGGGCCTCTTCGATGTGTATTCACTCTTGACTTAAAGATTCCCGGGTTGTAGCCATCAGGAAACACAGACTCCGGCAGGGAATTCCACTCCTTAGCTGTACGCATATTAAAAGTGTTCCCAAAACGCTTTGTGCGTATAGGTGGGATGTCCACCATGTACCGGTAGCGCAACGCCGTACGTCTGGTAGTCCGATGCTGGAACGGGCTAGGCGGAATTAGGCTATGCAATTTCGACGCACACTCCCCGAAATGTAACCTGTAGAAAACCGACAGGCTAGCAACTCGGCGTGGATGCTCAAGACTTTGAAGCCTCGACTCGACGAGTGCATCATTGCCAATGATCCTCTTGGCTCGCCTCTCAACACTATTTATAACTCAAGAAGTTCTGAACCGATTTGGCTGAAAATTGGTCGGAAGGCTGCTTAGAACCAGGAGAAGGACAATTTTTATGACGATAACAAATCAAAAATCTGCTCATTTATTTGTATAGGGTAGAGCAGGAGCGAAGCCACGGGCAAAAGATAATAATAAATATTTTATATTGTATGTGTGTGTGAGTCAACTGCATAATGTATTTTGATATTGATATGAAACGTATACCCTAAAGTTTAGTTGAATATCTAACTAAAAAGTAGTTACTTTAGACAAGCAGTCATATATTTTTTTTTTACACACCGATTCGTTTCTAAACTGTAGTATTATATCTAGCCTATACTGTCCCACTACTGGGCAAAGGCCTCTTTCTATTCCTTCGTTTATTCCCAACCCTGAGCCACTTCTTGCCAATTCCAAAGGAAATAGTCGTCCCGCCATCTCCTTCTTGGTCTACCGCGACCCCGTCGTGCAATTCCAGAGCACCAACTTTATCTTTTTCCGGTCCACCGCTCGATCGGCATGCGCCAGACATGTCAAGCCTAGTCCCACCTTTTTTTTTTAAACTAGTTAAAACCATCAAATGACATCCCGCCCTTGGGCGGAGCGGGAGATAGTGTCAGACTCTTACTGACTAAAAACCTACCCCGTTCCTCCTTTGCCTGGGTTCCAGGGCCCTGTTCTGCATTTTATATGATTAGGCTTCGACCCCATTGGGCGGCGCGCGGGAACAGTGTGCGCCGTAAACGACTTAGGCTCGGTCCTGACAGCGAGCTACCCATTGCCGGCTGTCCACAACCCCGCGCCTACGGTGACCGGAAATTGGGATCGGAATTACGGCGGCGGCTGCAGCGTGAGCGCCGTTGCCTGATGCGATTGGTCTCCTCCTTTGCTAGCATAACTGCTTCGCAGAAGGAGGCGACCGCCTGCCACTTCTCCTCGCTCCGGTCTATAGCTTGACACAAGGCCCGGTGCGAGAGATGATCGCTACCGATCACCCCCACGAGGACAGGGTGATGCTCTTTCCAAGCGGGGCACAACTCTACCGTGTGCGCTCCACCGTGTCCTCCGGGTGGTTCCACCGTGTCCCCCGGGTGGTCAGTCCCACTTTAAGCTAACCAGCCTTCTGAACATCAATGATCCAAACCGTGCAAGTTACAATATTGATCTTTCAATTAAAATATAAGATAACAGTGCAAAATGTTTATGACACGTAACACTTTTTCTACCAAACGATAATCAGATACTTCTAATTTAATTAAGTACATCAACAAGTAAAGGATATTTCCTATAAAAGAGTATATGCGGAAACGTAGAATGTGTATCTGTTTTCCCGAAAAAATATAAAATGTTCGAATACAAATAATAAAACGGAGAATGGGTACATGTTATTCCGTTCCCATTTTTCGATAAATGGTAAAAAGGTGATTTGCATTCCTTGGGGAATAACAATATTAGGCTGTTTTTCTGTTGGTTTTGATAGAGTTGACTTTTTTAATATTAAAATCCATCGACCTATATTCTTGCGATAGACAAGCACGTTCATATAAACTATTTGTCAAAATACTGAAAAGTTCAAACAATAAATCGCTGCAGCGCTAGATTGCCATTATGTCGTCTAACAAAACTTTTAAAACTTACAGCGCTAAGACAGCTTATAGAGGATACTTTTTCGCGACCAAAAGGTCTAAAGCGCCATGCATTTCCTAGTACTTACGCGTTTCGTTCAACTTAGTGTGATGACATGTCATCTATATAGATTTTTATACCGCAGAAGTGACACAGTTTCTTGCCTACAATACTTCATTACAATAATATTCTATTTCAAAATGTAATTATAGTGTATGTAAAAACGAGATCTCAATAACAGTAAAACAAATAAATAAATCAGTAATCACTAATAAGACTACAAATTCAACTGAACCTAATTCAAATTTAATATTAACCTGCACGTAATATGGTACGTAAATTACCTAAGAGCTAACGAATGACAGCATGCTTAACAACAAAACTTACCGATGAAAACTGATACCTCATGATTTGCTGACATTTCGTCGTAATTTATTTAAAAAAAAAAAAAAACCATTTTTATTAATTATACAAAAAAAGAAAGAGCGTTAAATAAAATATTTAAAAATTTCAAACAGTATAAAAGACCGTGCGAAGTCTGTATTTGGTAAACTAGCTGTAGGTAAAAACCTAATTCAGCTTTTTGTGGGAGGGAACATCTGCATGTTTTAGTCTATGATTGTAAAATGGGGAAGAGTTTAAATAAAATAATATCTTCTCTAACGTACTATTACGATAGTAGAAGCTATTACATTGCTTGAACAACCAATGGTTTTACTTACTTGACTACAAAATTATTATATATGTCCAAGTTCACTTAAATTTGTATTTATAAGCGTCGCGCTGACACTGCATGAACGTCAAAACTGCACTAATGCCATCAATGTAAAAGTGTTCGGCCTGCAGGTCAATTAAGTGAAGTAAAGTGACTGTACGGCACGCCTCATCTAGTGCGTAGTACATATATATCAATGTTAAAATCATAACACCGGAATGCCCGCTCGGGCAACCTCGGTAATCTTCACGAGGTCCCGTCAATGATCCCGAGGCTTGAAGTGACGTTTCTCGCCTAGTTCTCGGGTGAAGAAGTAAATATTTTGTCAAAAATAACTATCCTACATAGCTATCAGGAAGCAGACTGCGGCAGTGGATTAAACATCTTAGCTGTACGCACAATCAATGTGTTCCCAAAACGTTTTCCGCGTAATGAACGAATAAAAAAAGAAAGCGCTATCTTATGAGCAAAAAAAAAAAATATTCAAACGTCCTAAAAATCTAAAAAACCGCAGAGATATCTTTTAACAACCTACATTCTTACTTTTTAGCATCCTAAAGTTCCAAAGCTAGGCCGTGACGACAAATATTCTCTTTCGAAACCGTTTTATGGGCTCTAAACCGAGTCGGTTTGGTTTACGACTGAGGAACATGAAGTAGGTATAAGGATTTATTTGACCGAAGTATTAGTATATGTAGGTATTGTAGATACTTATATATGGCGCCAGATAAATCTTCTATAGGATTTTTTTTATTTTTTTTTTGGGTTAGGTTAAATCATCCAATGACAAATCCCGCCCTTGGGTGGGGCGGGAAGTAGTGTCAGACTCTTACTGCCAAATCTTCTATAGGTACTAATACTAGCTTCCATCGGCGGCTTTACTCGCTTAAAAGTAGGTTTTTCCAAACAAACTTTGAAGCCTCATTTCGTCCCTTTAGGGGGCGCTTTTTAAAAAAATACTCTCTTATGGCCGAAACACATAACCGCATTGCGTCGCCGCTACGCTAAAATCGCCGGTGCCACCCGACGCAACTCAGAATTTTCGGTGTGCAACGCGACGCAAATTCCAGCGTTATGACGTCATACTTGGTGACAATGATGCAGTAAATCGAACAATTAGTTATATTTTTACTATGAAAATAAGAAAATGTTAGCATAAAATTACCGAAAAAAGATATTCCTTCCGAAATTTGAATATTGCGCAGGTTATTTGTACAATTTTTAAACGCGCAGTGCGCCATTTTCGCTTGCTAATGTTGGCTACTATTGGAACACTGGCTTCAAATATCACCCCACACACACACACACACATTTGTTGTGATATTTGTCGGGCCATTTCCGCAACAGTAAACTAGTACATGTTTCATCGAAGATCTACTATAAAAAATCACAAGGAACTGGTTATCCTACATCTTTTTCACAGCGCCGCAACGTAACGCTCAAAAACGCGTTGCGGTGCCGCGCTCCAACGCAACGCGGTTATGTGTTTCGACTCTTAGGGCCGCCTACGTCATGAAAGGAACCAGTCCAGCTAGTGACCAACAGACCAACAAAACAACCTCACAGTCATAAAAAGTATGAAGTAAGAATCTTTGAAAAAAATATCTCACAAAATAAATCCTCTTTTTCCAATAAGTGTCAAATTCCCGAAACTACTCTACTCTCCTCAATATTTCAAATTCAAATTCACGTTCTTATAAATCTTTTTAAAATTGCGAAATATACGAAACAATAGAGTCACGTATTTTGTAACAGTACAAGATGGAAGTAATTCCAAATTCAAAACTGGAAGCCACTTATCACAGTCGTGCGTTCATTGTGTATAGAAGACATGTTTAGGATACGTTATGTCAAGGATGTGACGACATAGCTCGAAAATTGTCAAACTTAAATGACTAAGTAGGGCAGGGCTGGGTAGGGGACATTGTTGGCAAAACATATGGTCGAAAGAATCTGAAAATTTCTGGAGTGGTGCCCGCGTACTGGAAGACACAGCGTTAAAAGGCCTTCCACTAGGTGGGCCGATGATCTGGTTCGCGAGTATGTGATGGATGCCAGACGTACAAGACCACTTGAGAGATGTCTATGTCTAACAATGGACGTCCTTCGGCTGAAATAATGGGTGATAAAGGGTGTGACATAAGAATGTAGTGACATCTATTTCGCCACATAGGAACTAAAATGACGAAATCCTGCATCGTGGTATCAGTGTTCTTCACGTGATTGGAACATGCAAAACAGCCCAAAATTCTACAAACAGATAGATGCCCGGACCAGGTAACCATTATGTGAATTGCCTGGAGGACACAGTGGAAATCTGCCTTGCTTAGGCAGAGCACTGTCGTGTCCTTGCGGATGCAATTAAAAGCGGTGACCTCTTGTATTTGGCCCTGGTTCAAAGAAGGAATGCGAAATAGTTAACGCTGCGAGCGTCTGGAGTTGCAGGATGATTCCCGACCTCCAAATGCGTGGATTTGTGGACGACGACCAATTGATAGCTCTCCATCCAACCATTTGGTAAAGACCAAACCCCAACCAACGTAGGATATCAGCAAAACAGATCGTGCTTATTGAGGCCGATGCCTGCTAGGACTGCAGGAATGTCGGAAAGAGTTACCGCGACCCTGAAAAGCAAAAGGCAACTGAAGGAACACAACTACGCTAGAGTCTGCTTCTAATTTAATCGGTTGTGCTTGAATACCTGTGTTTTACAAAAAGGAAATGCCTAACAGACCTCTACAATCCAATTTCTTCTTCTTAGCGTGTCGATTGCCATCGACTAGTTAAATTCCTTGCCTAGCCCAGTATTCGGCCACGGCAATGCCGTCCACTGATGCTATCATTAGGTCCCTACTTGAATAGGTAATAGGGCTCATGACGCCGCACAAACCCTGAAGATGAGAACCGTCTGAGAACAGTGAGAACCCTCATCTGTAGAAATTGTCTTTGCTTCGCTGAACCTGGGTGCGGAGTCTATTTAGAGATTTCCAGGTTGGTCATGGCAACTCGTGTCCAGAGGCTCTCCGACGGCTCGATAAAATCGTCAGGAGGTTTGAACTTCTCCAGCCAGAGGTCGCATCTCTCCGAGGTGGGTCGCTTTGAGATGGGCTCACACTTACAACAAAACTTTTATGATTTTTAAGTCACAGGGGTACCGAATTGTAATTGTGTAATGGATGGCGAGGGTCGTTTTGTTGTTTCGTCCTCTCTATGCGATTAGTCACAGTCCTACGAATTTCTGGCATTTGCAATGCCGATTAGTGGATACAACATTCGTACCGGAGTCGGTTTAAGACCATCAGTAGAGATTCGGCAGGTCTCATTAAGTTCTGTATTTACCAAGTTGGAGTGGGTGGAGCGGCACCATACCGGACAAGCATATTCGCCAGAGGAGAAGTAGAGCGCCATTGCAGTTGTTCGCAGAACTTAAGAAGACGATCCTTATGTAGTGGATGTTAGGCGACGTAGCAGGTTATTTCTTTTATGCAAATTCCGCTTAACGTTCTCACAATTCTTCCTAAATTAAGGCACCTGTCCAAAATTATACTTTCCAACCATGATTATGCCAAAAGCCTAAAAACTACAATAATTACACCATTATATACAGTATATAAAACACTAATTAAAACTATATATACACTAAAACCTACTCCTAACTAAAAAATGGAGTCATATAACTCCTCCGCATCGCTGTCGACTGGAAGTGTGCCCAAAAGGCAGGCGACATTACCACGTTGTTTGGCAATGCTTAATCTCTGACCGAAGTAAAAGCCAGCCCTTGGGTCACGCGAAGTGTCAACTAAGTGTTAGGAGAGATCTTTAAAAAGCGCATGAGCCCTCGGTCCCCACGGCCCAAGAATTTCAAAAATATATACCGACGAGGTTGTTATATTTCCGCCGCTTGAGGTTCTCCGCAGCCGCAGCAGCAGCAATAATATTATGATGACATTAACACAGCCGATTTTTTTTTTCAAATTTTAAGTCTACTATACCTACATACTACACACAAAAAAAATATCAGTTGCTAGTCAGTAAATTCATAATAAGCCCTCCCTCAGCAGAGCGACTCCCCAGTAATACATTGGGCGTAAACCCTCATTAGTATCGAGCTATATAATTAAGTTATTAGCCGTCGGTATACATTAATTACAATATTATCTCATGCAGATAGCGGCAAATGACGTAAAATGTTACATTGGCGATATTTTATGTCGTATAAGCATTATTTAATTTTATTAACAGCGTTCTGTTATAGTTTTGGATTCACTTTTATTGTGTGTACAGCTGAAGAGTGGAAATTCTGAGTTTCCTGGTCTAGAACTTAGGGGTCTTTAAGTCAAGAGTGAATAGGTTATTTTTAAGCAAGTGTGCTCCATCACTGACTACATCATACCTTACCATCAGTTCAAATAGTGGTCATAAGCGAGCCTTTTTTATTAAGAAATAATAAAAATATTCTACAACTTTCACCAATAATACTTTAATTTCAAACATAATGCTATTTAGTTCCAAACTAAGCAGAGCTTGTGCTATGAATACTAGACAACTGATAAAAATACTTATATAGATAAATTTTCCTATATACTTATTTATTTACACTTTATTGTACACCAAAGATTACAATATATATTATAAATGGAAACCTTTTAATAAAGAAAAACATACAATCGGTAGCCTTATCGCACTCAGAGCACTGACTTATGAGCTATGTTACCTAGACACAAAATAAATGATCTCATCACACAAACATTTGTCTTGGGTGGTAATCGAACCTATGACCTTCGGCATAACCTAGACCTGACCACTAGACCAATAGGCCTGTCTTAATTATTATTTCTTGTAATTTTTAAAAAACTAAAATACTTGTTATTTAAAAAAATACATGTGAGAAAAACGGCATGAAAGCGGCTACCTCAGCTTATGCAGCAATATTAAAAAAAACGTGGCCATCTGTCTTAGTCCACCGATGGGTTAAAGTCCAACTTTGTTCCATAACTCCCGGTTTCCCGCCTTACCCAAACAGTTAACTAAAACAAATTATACTAGTTTGTAACTACGGCTATTCTTTATATTTATTGCCTTATCTTACTTTCCACATTTTTACTTTAATTTATAATAGTGTAATCCTTATTTCAGGCAGGTATACGAATAAAAAAATGCAATATGCGAAATTGCGACTGCAAAAAACGTACTAAACAGTTCAAGCAGTGTAACTCAGTGGTAGATTTTGTAATTGCAATCAAATTCTGTCGGCCCGGCCAAAATGCATCTCTCCGTACATCCATATGACGTAACAAAACGCAACGTAAGCTAGAAATGTCACGAATGCTTCGCTACCTTCCGTTCGCAATTCAAACTCAACGAACAAACAACCTGACGGTTGGAATTCTGGAAACGTTCGAAACACTGGCAGCCTGTACCATGGAGGTTAAAGTCGAACAGGTAATTCGAAAATTTCGAACATCAAATTTTTGAATGGTGGTAATGCCAATGTTAAAAATGTTTGAAAGAATTGTATAATACTTCATCTAAATATTATATAAAAATCAATTGTTGTTTTTTAGTCTCGCTAAACTCGAGAACGGCTGAAGCGATTTTATATATTTCGATTTTGTTTTATTCACCAGCATACAGGGAAGGCTAAGAAAAAAAAAGTTAGGTAGGTCGGTAAGTAAATAAATAGGTATATAGGGTAGAATAAGTAGGGTAAGGTAGGTAAGATAAACTCCATATTTTTTTCATAAAGTATTGGATACTGGATAATACTTTTTGAAAATAATTTGGAGTACCTATACCTTAATAAGTGGACCTATTCTATTTCAAAGTGAGTATCAAAAGTAACAACAGTCTATTGCTATTCTGTGGACTGCAATATACTGAAGTTTGAGGCTCGGAGCGAAAATCAACCGAAACACTACCTGCTTTTATTGGAAACTGACACTCAAAGCTAGTTCTATTCTATAGAGACTAGAGTAACAAACAAACACATAGGTACAATCAAAGACATTTCTGCCTGACCACGGCTAAGTTCATTTTTGATTGCACTCGAAACGAAAACTTCAATGGTTTGCAATGGCGCCGCGCCGCAGTGTTCAAGCGAATTTTTTTTAAGTGCAGCAATGGGCAGCAATTACCGCGATGGTACACGCATATAATACACAAGTACACAACAACAACACAACTATTACATAACTATCACACAACGCCGTCTAGTCCTAAGCTAAGCAGAGCTGGTTTTATGAGTACAACTGATAAGCATACTGATATAATTATTTTTAAATACATACATATTATAGATAAATTACACACAGACACAGAACAAATGATCGTGCTCATCACACAAACATTATATGAAGGCGATAGCGATAAATTAACGGCATAGCCGTTATCTTTTATAAAATTAATGGCATTTTAAAACAACAAGTGCACCATAATATGATCACTTTTATTTCTCAGACTGCGCCTAGCTAGGTTTGAACTACGGTACCGTTACCACTCGGCCACCACTGCTCTCAACATTACTTTGTGTAATTTATTTCATCACCACTCCTATCAAAACGGTGAAGGAAACTGTATGTTCTATAGTGAAGGGAGATAGTGTCAGACTATTACTGACTAAAAACCTGCCCTGTTACATTCATTGCCGTCGATCAAGGGCCCCGGGGTTCATTTTCACCTAACCCTTGACCCCAGTAGGCTTCGGCTCTGTTGGGGCCCTACAGTTTGCTGACAACTCCTTGAGGCGCGCGGGAACACTAGTACTTCCCGCTCCACCCAAGGGCGGGATTTGTCATTGGATGTTTTTACCTACCATAAAAAAGTGCTAGATTACAGAGTACCAGTGTTTCCACTTTAATGAGTTCCTTTCCCCACGCATCAATTGAGATTTCCCCTTCTCAGGACTTTTTCCCCTCACAAAATATTTTGCTGTAGTTTTTTCGCTAGTAGTAAAAATCTGCTCAACGGTTTCTTGACACAATACTCTGGATTTAACAGAACTAGACAAGAAATGGAGAAATCGAAATCTCCTTTATTTCTTCTAACGATTGCACCGTTATAGTAGGCTATTGGAAAACATTTATATGAAAAAAAAATTTTTTAGGGCAGACGCCATTACATGCATCTGTCAATTTTGGTAAACTATTTTATAACACTGCCTTTATCCAATGCTGTCGTAGAACGTCTATAGTGATTAAAAAAATAAAACAGGTAAACGCAATAGGTTCGATAATGAAACAGTCCTGTCAATCCTGTCCAATCATATGTGTAAAATTTGGCTTAAAAAGACCAGGAACAACCTCTGTACAATTGATGAAAAATCAGTTTGAAATACCTGACCTCAAGTCCATCAGTACAGGCCATGATGCAACTGCAAGCAAATCAGCGAAAAATTAGACTAAGCATGAATACAGTATAATTTCAACATTCGTATTCTTATTTAAAGCCTGACCAGAACTAGATAAAACCTGCACTGGTGTCACCACTGTTTCTTTTATACGATAACACTAGTATAGTCCATACAGGCAAAGGCGGACACGCCGCCGCCGCCGCCGGGTTTCCGATCCCAATTTCCGGCCACCGTAGGCGCGGGCTCGCGGACGGTGGGCAATGGGTAGCTCGCTGTCCGTCCGTCCGGTAACAGACCGGTCCGAGCTCAGGTCGTCTACGGCGCGCACCGTTCCCGCGCGCCTCAAGGAGTTGTCAGCAAACTGTAGGGGTCCAGCAGGGCCGAAGCCTACTGGGGCCAAAGGTTATGTGAGACTGTCACCAAAGGCCCCAGGATAAAGGCAAGGAATGGAAAGGTAGGTTTTTAGTCAGTAAAAGTCTGACACTGTTTCCCGCCCCACCCAAGGGCGGGATTCGTCATTGGATGATTTTACCTACCCAAAAAAAAAAAAAAAAAAAAAAAAAGTATAGTCCATACAAAAATTAGTTCCTAAATTTAATATTTTAGGATAAGCTTTATCCATGATTTCCCTCGATTTCCCCTTTTCATCTCTTTCCCCTTTTTCTTCCCCTCAGGACCCTAATTTCCCCTCAAAAGGGGAATTTCCCCTCATTGTGGAAACACTGCAGAGTACTTTTTCTAGCGACCGCCGAGCGTAGGTATAAAAAATGAAGTACATACATGAGATTGAATTCTGTACCTATCTATTCTGTGATAGAAATGAGATGGCGGAATCAAGTCTTGCAATTCATGCGCACACACACACAATACATATAATAATAGTCAAATATTAAATCATTACTGCAGCGAGTTTGCCAGCTGTAAATAATCTATTTCAGATACCATCTATTCATAGTAGATAACTTCGACTTGAGGCTGGCAACACCGACTGAGTTTAGCGCGCTTTATTGGCATCGGACAGGTTGAGTAGTGGCTATAGTAGGTTGGTAGAATTATACGGTAGTTTGAAATTGTGCATGGCTAGTTTGAAATTGAATTTATCAGGATTTCTGCTACATTTGATCGAGTTATACTTCAACGTTTTGTTTTCAGTCAATTTTATTTACTTTTATCTAGTTTATTCTAGTTTTTTTTTTCGGTAAGAAATCATCCAATCTTTCACTCTTCTCATGTCAGACTTTTACTGACTAAAACCCACTCTTATATTCCTTCTTTGCCTTCATTCCAGGGCTGCGGGGTAGTTAAACTATACCACGTTTCTCCAATCTTAAGTGGCAATGGGCAGGGCACATTGCTCACAGAACAGATGGTTCATGGGGTTGAAAAGTTCTGGAGTGGCGACCATGGACTGGAAGACAGCGTTGGAAGGTCTCCTATAAGGTGGAGCGATGACCTGGTGAGGATCGCGGGGAGCCGATATCATTCGACGAGACACAGGACTGTTTAGCAGTGGGAATTCCCATTGGATCCCAAACAGTTTAGAAAGAGAAATGTTTTTTTACTTCTTCTCGCTCGAACGGCTTAACAGATTCTGATGTAACTTGGTACACGGGTAGGTCATGTCCTGGAATGGTGCATAACATAGCATAGCATAACATCAGCCATATAATGTTCCCACTGCTGGGACTCAGGCCTCCTCTCTAGGAGAGGGAATGGGCCGTAAACCACCACGCGGGTCCAGTGCGGGTTGGTGGATGTCAAATGACTTTGAATTTTTGGTTTCCTCACGATGTTTTCCTTCACCGTTTTGGGAGCAGTAGACTGGTCCTATCGTTATGGCGACGCGCGACGCTTAGGGAAGGCCTATGTCTAAGGCCACAGTTTTTTGGCTAAAATAATGATGATGATGATGTTCCGTGTGAATACCATAGGTCATAGCACTGTTTTTTAGAGTTCCGTAATCCTAAAAAGAAACCTTTATACTTACGCTATATCCGCCAGTTTATCCATCCTTCAGTGGCTTTGTTTAGAGACTATTATTACTAGAATGGCTGTTATACCGTAATTAGAGACACAATAGAAAGACAATAGGAGTGCGAACGCTGGCGTTCGCTTGGGGCTTGAGTAACTACTTATATTGACCAAGTGTTAGAGCGGGTTACTGAATTGAGTATTTTGAGTTAAGAACGTCTCAAACCATACTTATATGCCAAATTTTTACAGGTTTAGAGGGTAAAGTAAAGTTTGAGTAATTCTCAACTTCAAATGCTTAAATCAGAAATCGGGGGTTAAAATACAATTTTGTTGTATGTATTTTTATTTTTTAAACAAATCGTCTGAAGGAAACAAACTCCTGGTATAAAAAGTATCTTATATGCTTATTGCAGGCCATGATATCAGTATAACAACTAGTTTTGACTGTTATCTCCACAATAAAAATAAATCTATGCAATTTCCTTAAAGTCAATACCTTTTTTCAATGGTGAAAAACATAACCCCACGGAAACGGCTCTGTTTATAATAAAATTGTCAAGTTTACCCCCATTTACCTAAATATTGATTACCAATACTTACATAATACCAATCGGTATTTACTTGGTATATACCGTAGTACCGGAACGCATTCCGTATATATCAACGGTTATTATACGAATATTCGCATACCGATACGGACGGCAGGCCGTGAAATTCGATTGGACCCGAATTATCTCGAAGATGACCGAAGCGAAATGAGGTTAAGTGATTTCAAAATGGTGGATGACATTTCGTTGGAATTTGTAATTGTGTTACGTTTAGGCTTATCAAGCTATTGAGGTACGGATGCTCGGCGTATTTGGCATTTATGTTCTTTTTTGCAGAGTATTTTTTTCGGTAATATAACTGGTATTTTTTTAAATGAAACGTTTTTCATCCTTTGTTTTATCATATAAATGTTAACAGTTGTGTGTTTCTATATTTGGGGTTATTTTCATATAAGGCACAAGATATTAAGACATTTTTTTTTTACCATTTAGTATGACAGGTTTTCATAACCCTTCAATTAAAACTATTGAGATCATAACAAATAGAAATAATAAGGAAGATAAAAACAATCTACGCTGGCTATTTCAATTCCAAGTTTTTTTTTTTTGTCTTGGACTGATCTGTTGATCTATTCTTTTATTAGTGACCCTGACTGCAACACCAGAGGTCATGGGATCGATTTCCACCTAAGACAAATGTTTGCGTGATGAGCTCGATCATTTGTTCTGTGTCTGGGTGAAATATATAGAAAAATGTTTGTGTGATGAGCACGATATTGCTCTGTGTCTGGGTATAATTTATGTAAAATGTGTATAATGATATAAATAATTATATAAAAGGAGAAACTGACTGACTGACATAATATCACCGCACAGCCTAAACTATAGTGCCCGGGACCTTTGGAGGGCGTACAAGGAGCTGAAACCAACGGGCAGATGATGAAGTAATAAAAAACGGTAATTTAAAAAACTCCAACCCATTCTAGAAATGGAGGCTTAGTGAATTGAAAGCACATACCTATATTATATTGCATATTACTCTTATCTACTGACTAGACGGCTGACTTTCTAGAATGGGTCCCGACTGCTACAATTTATCATGTATTAAAAATTTTATATGGTTAAGTGCAATCGGGTACAACGACTTTTTTGTTTTAGGGCTTTTTCATGAATACTTAGAAAAGCACTCGGGTTTTTAAGGTTTTTTAAATTAACGTTTTTTATTTTTATTTTATTACAATATCACTTTCAAAGTAATTACAAATCTAACGATATCACGTAAACTAAAATCCATCGAGCCGTTCAGGCCGCTGATTTTGTTTTTTTTTTTTTTTTTTGATATACCCAGTGTCACTCTCACAGTAAATATGAATCCAACGATACCTGAGCCATTCAGGCTGCAGAGCGTGCCAAACAATTATACATACATACTCTCGAAAAACATAACCCTCCTTCTGGCGTAGTCGGGTAAAGAGACTTGGCTGAAAATATCGAAGAAGAAAAATAATACCGATTTCCCACTGTCAGTTACAAAAGGAAATGCTACAAGCTACAGCGATCAGATTTTCTCCTCGCTTCGGATAAAAAGAGCTTAGCTAGTTCAATGTAACAACGGCTGTATGTCAGGTATTTAGAATGATAGGTACATGGAGCTCGCCAGTAATGGTGGTTTAATACCTACTAGTTGGAAGTGTGCGTGGATTAAAAAAAATATATAATCTAGGTTTTGACTGCGATCCCATCTGATAGTGAGCAGTGATGTAATCGGTGATGGTGAGGCGAACTAGTTTATTCGGAGCTTATTCACTCTAGCTATAGGATTCAATGGTCCCCGGACCCCCAACTCATGATAGAGGTAGGGAATTGTGAGGCAGGTCAGCGGGCCTAAAAAGGTCACATGAGCAATTCATCTAGACCAAATCATATTCCGAATTCCTAGCAGATCATAAGCTTTCTATTGTTCGTAAAATGGTTGCACAAATTAGTCGAATCGTACTCAATTCACTGCATATCAGAATCAAATTCCTTGTCGATATTGCCGTATAAAAAAAATATGTTTCATATTATGATTCTACAAAAATGGGCTTTTTAGACCTGCAGCAGCAAGGCAGAAAGGAGGCCATTTTTTGTCTTTCAGTGCAAAAGCACAGGCTTATTATATAATAATAAGCCATGATATAAATAAGAGTCCGCTTAAATTAATAAACTCGCTTGTACCTGCGGTTTTGCTCGTTTGAGAGTCGAAAATTATCTTTAAAAATTTAAAAAATATCATTCAACGGTTTAAACGTGAAGAGGTGGTAAATTTTTCAAGTTGGCGTGAATGACCGAATCTGGAACTATATCTTCCTCCTCACGTCGTATTCCTCAATCCGACCGACCCCTACACTACACCGCTGTACTTTTTTTTTATGGTAGGTAAAATCATCCAATGACAAATCCCGCCCTTGGGCGGAGCGGGAAGTAGTGTCAGACTCTTACTGACTAAAAACCTACCCCGTTCCTTCGTAGCCTATCGTGCCGGGGCCGAGCATTCCTTTCGACCCCAGTAGGCTTCGACCCTGCCTGCCTGCAGTCAGCAGGCTGGGCCTCTTCGGTGTGCTGACAGCTCCTTGAGGCGCGCGGGAATAGAACGCGCCATCGACGACTTGTGCTCGATCTGGTCGGTTACCGGACGATCGGACAGCGTGCTACCCATTGCACGACCGTCCGCAAGCCCGCGCCTACGGTGGCCGGAAATCGGGATCGGAATCCCGGCGGCGGCTGGGGCGAGCGCCCCATTGCCTCTGCCTGATGCGGTCGGCCCCCTCCTTTGCTAGCATTACTGCTTCGCGAACTTAGCGAACTTTCCGTGTTCGGTAAGCACCTGTGTCGTGCGGAAGTTGAGAACGCCGTGAGGTCTTTCCAACCTTACGCCTCAAGGATGGGCCTTATCGCCCCAATTGTGGCGCGCCCCGAACGAGGTTGCGATAGTCGCTGCCGCCAGTTCGCCATGAGATCCCGCCGGAGCTCTGTCCGCCATGCCTCGACTTGTCGTGGCAGCGGAATTTCGCCCCGGCGTTGCATCTCCATGCGCTTGTCGTGCATGTGTGCAAGGACTGTTGCCTCCAGATCCCATATCGGTTGGCCAGCAAGGAGGGTCGCCGCCTCGCGGGACATCGTTCGGTACCCTCGCACCATGCGTATTGCCATGACCCTCTGGCACGCATTCAGCTGGGCCCTCGGTTGCTGTGTCAACGTCGGTGCCCACACCGGAGCCCCGTAGAGGGCCATGGACCGAACGATTCCACACCTCTGTACTTCATCATTTTCACTTTTATGATATTCCTTCATCTGTTTCTGACTTTATAGCGGTATGGAGTGACTTGTATATACCGTGGAATCAAGAGCGATGCGGATCTGGTCGGGTCAAAGTATTGGGCTACGCCCACAAGGTCTTTTCCCATCTACTTTATCAGTCACGACGAGCTTTTCTTGCAATGTGACCGAAGCCCTGCAGAACCTTGCGAGGACACTCGGACGAAGCCATATAAAGAATAGCAAAAACCACTCAATGAAGTCTTGGACTTGATTATGATGAAGAATAAAGTACCCAACTTTAAAAAAAAAATCAATATTCCTAACCAGAAATCGAACAATATGTGATAATACATTGAGTTTTCCTTTCTAAAAATATCTTGCTCGATATTTGTTTGTGTAACACAAACTGAATATAATAATAATGATTCATTCTCCTCGAATGACCAACCAATCTTCTACGAACCAAAAATAAAAAATCCCTCCACAAAAATCCGTACTTAGAAAGAAAACTGCAAAATCATCGGAAACCGTTGAGGCTCGGAAAACGTCGGTGTTTCAGCAAATGGAACGAATATTAGGTGTTAGTCGAGCCCCATCCTGCCACAGAGTAGTCTAAAACAGAAGATCAACACTACACAATCAGCCGAAATAGACGAAAGCATTTACACACGCGTACAGTCGGCAATATAAAACAAATGCCGATCGCGAATAAGCTTACACTCGCTTTAAGTAAAGCGTGTCTATGTGTGCGTGAGTTTTAGCTTGTTATCCTGCTGTATCTGTCTATACTGTGATCCTCTACTTTGAAAATAGGTCAGGGATATTCTGTAGAAGCCGTTTTGTGATGTCAAAATAGAATTACTTGGGATACGGAGACATTTTCAAGCTGAATTAAAAGTTTTTTCTTGAAATGCTAGTCTAAGCTTAAGTTTTGTTTTAGTTTTATTGTTCTGTGTTTAAATTCATTCAGGGATAGTTTGCGTTCTTTGTCATGGTTCTTTGTAACAAGAAAAGTCGGACTTGTGAACTGAGGGTTCCGTACAAACTTCTATAAAAATAGTAGTTTTTGGTCCTGTGCGAGTCTCAAATAACTGCTTTTCTTTCTTTGTTTGTTTGTTTGTTTCTTTCTTTCTTTAAAATCAGAAGTTTGATATTTTCACAGCTTCAAGAGACTGCAGACTTGCGTATATGGTTTTAGTGACAACAAGATACCTCTACGCGTTCTCGAGATAAAGGGTCTTGACAGACAGACAGACGGTCAATAAAGTGATCCTATAAGGGTTCTGTTTTTCCTTTTGAGGTACGGAACCCTAAAAAAGTAAATAACTCGATCTACGATATAAAGGGTGACTGGTAATAAGTGAACGATACTTAAACACGTGATTGTAGTCATGATAACAAACAACTTTTACTATGGGACCAAACATGAAATCGCGAAAAAAAATCTGCTGGTCAGTACATTTGTGTCAGCTTAACTAGTCAAAATGTACTGAATTTTTTCGCGATTTCGGTTTTGGTCCGATAGTAAAAGTTGTTTGTTAATATGACTACAATCACGTGTCTAAGTATCGTTCATTAATTACCAGTCACCCTATATATTTACTTGCCCTTGAGCCACAGAGTCGTCCTTACCTTTAAAAATACATAGGTATTATACACAAAAAGCCCAAAAAAAAAACCACAATAAATCGTCTAAAAGGACCTCACATAAACTGATAAGGCCTTTTGTATTCATACCATTTTATAACAATATTGTTCACGCTTCAATATTGTATGAGACTTCATAAAACACGTCAATGCTCCCGGACAATATCGATAAAGACATCAGTCAACGTTTAAAAACGGTACAACAGGTCACAATATAAATATACGGGTACAAAAAAATCAGCTCAATAGAAATGAAAGACAGCATTATTGTTATTAAAAAAAAATACGACGCCCCACATAAGAAATGCTAATACAATCATAATCTATACACTGTGTTGTTTTCCCGCGGTAGTACGACTTGTCATAAGGAGTACTTTCGAAACATATATTAAAAGTAAAAAAAAAAAACAATTTACAAAAAAAAAACATACTTCATCAAAAAAACACAAAAAAAATATCCGAAATTAAAGTTATTTTGATCAATTTTTGTGTATTTATTTTAGTGAAGTATGTTATTTGTTTTTTTTCTCCATTTTGTATGTTTCATTTTTTGTGGAAATAATTTTTTTAACCGACTTCGAAAAGGAGGAGGTTCTATGTTCGGCTGTATGTATTTTTATTTTATTATGCTATTATGTACGAGTAATATTATATGTTACTATGGGTTGAATGCCTAAAATAAACGATTAATATTATTATTATTATTTATCTCTTTTAATAGTTGTTGTCATACCTAATATGGTATAGTGTGCATACCTTTAATAGATGCATGCCTTCCACTGCCTAAATTTTAATATTATATTTCACAAAAATAGTGTTAGTGTGCCAATAAAAATAAATCTTAAAAAATAAACCTTAAAAAGCATTGTTTGTTACTAAGCAGAATTTTAGCATAAAAAAATATTGTATGTTTGTAGCTCTTCCCAAGAAGACTTGTTTCGATTATTCTTTATAAATAACTAGCGATCCGCCCTAGCTTTGCGTGAGTGCAATGGTGATATTATAGTACATTGTGATACAAGTGTGCAATGTAGGGGTTACCGTCGAGGCGGTATTAAGACCCGAGCCGTGGCGAGGGTCTTAAGAGAGCCAAGAACGGTAATAATATTTCAACGGTAAAACTAGTAATTTGTTTTGCGAACAAAGAGGTTGAACAAAAAGGTTATAGCTACATTATAGCACTAGTGCGTAATGGTCATCAAAATTTCACAGTTTGGTAACAGGTGCCATTATATACCTAAGTGTAGTACTATAAGACCCATTTTCTGAGCAAGTGCATTGAAAAATATGTAATGCATGTATTATAGGTACATACCTATAAACCTTCCTCTTGAATCACTCTTTCTATTAAAATTCGCATCAAAATCCGTTGGCTAGTTTTAAAGATCTAAGCATACATAAGTATAGACAGCGAGAAGCGACTTTGTTTTATACTATGTAGTGATATCGTAAAAGTACAGTTAGTATATAGAGAAGTTTTTAAATCATCACCGAGAGCTTCAGTAATTTTCAGTTCCAATTTCGCAACCGTCTTTTACGACAGAAAAAAGTAAAAAAGACTGTATTTTTATTCCATTACGCTCTTTTAGCGGGCAATGCTTGCTCATCATAATCTTGCAGCTGTTAAGGATATTTTTGACAGCTTTTAGAATGATTGAGAATATTTTTTTATGGTTTTTTACGAGTTCGTGAAAAGACCTGTCATACTGTATGGATCAGAATGTTGGTTTCTTGCCCGTGTTGCTACCAATGTGTTGGATTGTGAAAAAAACGGATGAAAAAAGATTGCATGTAGCGGAGATGAGAATGTTGAGATGTATGTGTGGTGTGACAAAAAAGATAAAGTGAGGAATGAGCATATTAGAGGAAGGGGCCCCAGTGACAAAACAAAAATGTTTAAATAGTATCCTAGAGAGAATTCCTGAGTCCCAGCAGTGGGAAAATTAAAAAGCTGACTGTGCTTCGCTATGCGTATGTGTTCGTAGTTCTTATGTGGCGTAATAGATGTCGCTACAAAGCTAAATTTTGTGTCTATGTGTTATCCAACTTTCTTCTGTTGTTTCGTTTGTCCTGCCCATTACTTTACGTTTAACAATTCTATGGGCTTCATCTTAACTCTCTTCTACAATAACACCCAGATTGTCGTTCCCTTATTGGCGCATTCACAATATGTTTATGGGTCATTCATAAACATATTGTGAATGCGCCAATAAGCCCTTTTACGGCACTCAAAATGAATGGAACAGCGGTAAGAAAGTAATTCTGTGCCGGAATTGACGCCACGTTGTTTCAAACAATTCACTGCTAATTTTGCGTAAGAATCTTCTAAGAATTTCAAAATCTAGCGGAAGATATTTTGAAACAAATGCTTGAAAGCACTCGAGAAGTGTTTCAAAAAATTCTTGGGCTTAGATGAATTCTTTCTTTCTTTAATTCTTTATTGTACACAAAAATATAACATTACATGTAGAGATACAGACAGTTCATGTACAAAGGCGAGATTAACTCAGCAATGAGTTTTCTCACAGCACCTTTGAGTTATAGAGAGAAAACACATTCGAGGGTAGGATCCAGTGCACAATATAAACCTACAAAACTAAGTCTAATATAGGTATAATTTTATTATACATAAGTCCAATACATAATTATATTATATTTATATTATACATACTTATATACTAATATTATGTCAAAAATTAAAGGAAGTGCTCTTTAAGTTTCCTCTTAAATACATCCAGAGAAGGTCTGTCGCGAAGAGAGTGTGGCAGAGAGTTCCAAGACGCTCTGCAGTTACAGAAAAAATATACTTTTTTCTGTATTTTATTTTGTAGAACAGAAGCTAAGGAAACAAAAATCAAATAAAATCTGGTTTAATTAGTATTTACTTAACCATGTTATTCCTGTAACCCTGGTCGCTCATAATAAATGATATTTATTTTGTAAGTAGGGTTTAAAAACACTTTTACACATCAATTTCTTTTTTGTCATTTTAAACTGGATGAGGCCGGTGTTTCCTAGCTGACTACCCTAAGAAGAAACACCGAAACAAACTCAGAGGTTGTAACATTTAAAAAACTTAAAATCACGGTTTGAGGTATGTAGCGACCTCTAGTTGCTTGTAATGTCACTGATCATAAACTATAATAGTTCTGACTGAGGCCCGTCAGATGGCGCCACACTTACAAGGTCAAAGTCTCTTTGATAATAATGAATTAATTAAAATTTCCCACGCGGCAGAGGTAGCACCGCAGAGGTCTGGGCTCCAGAAATCTCACCTGGGCGGAGACCCAGCCCACCAGAATTTCGGACTTAAGAAATACTTATTATATTATATAATCAAAATCGTTTATTTCGAGAGTATAAAGCCCGACATTTCTCTATTGAAAAGGGAAAATCCTCCGACCAGACGGTTGTTATGTCAGGTGTGGGCAACTGCCCGAAAGATGATTTCGGATGGTTGTTTATGTTCGAATCGCACGGAGAACTCTATTTAGTGTATATTATGGCGGCATAGATATCGCTAAACTATGACAAAAACAAATATAATAAGAAAAGTCAACTATTTGATCTCAGAAAAGAAGTAATCGCCTTATTTACATGTAGGATATTCGGCTCATGACGCCAAAAGCCTGCGGTAAGGATGTCACAATAATATAACCAACATTCTAGTTTCTTTACCAGTTACATAAGCAGCTTAGGTTTTGATAAAGAAAAACCAGTCAATCCCAACGAGGTTCCGTGCATACTTACCGTTATATACCTATGTATAAAGTAAGCCCTCCCGCTCCGCCCAGAGCGGGAGATGTCTCTGGATGATTGCATGGCGGGTGCCTGGATAGTACCAGTATTTGTTATTAATTTCAATTCAGTACCTCTACGCGTTTCTAAGAAAAAGGGTCTTGACAGACCGACGGAGAATACAGTGATCCATAAGTGTTTTTTATGATAAGTAAAATCATCCAATGACAAATCCCGTCCTTGGGCGGAGCGGGAAATAGTGTCATACTCTTACTGACTAAAAACCTACACCTTTCCTTCGTTGCCTATCATACCGGGGCTGAGCCTTTTTTTTTCAGAAAGCGGCCCTTGACCCCAGTAGGCTTCGGCCCTGCCTATCCTTGGGTTCCGTTTTTACCGACTGAAGTTTTTTTTTTTTAAAGGGTTGTTTTTTTAGGTAGGTAAAATCATCCAATGACATCCCCCGCCCTTGGGCAGAGCGGGAGATAGTGTTAGACTCTTACTGACTATAAACCTACCCTGTTTCTTCATTGCCGCGGTTCCAGGGCCCTGGTATGCATTTTCATACCTCTCCAGAGCCCCAGAGTAGGCTTCGACCCTGCTGGCTCCTACAGTTTGCTGACAACTCCTTGAGGCGCGCGGGAACAGTGTGCGCTGTCGACGACTTGGGCCTGGTCCGGTCGATTACCGAATGAGCAAGGCTGCATCCTATAAGGGTGCTAACATTTGTTTTTTACCGATTGAGTAAACCACAAGTAAACCACTTGACAGAACCCTAAAAATATCTGTCAAGGCTTTTCCAAACTGCGTTGAGTCAGATTCTAGTCTGAAATGTATCTACTTTTGACATATATTTGGAATTTTCTTATTTTAAACAACGCTGATGTGATTTTCTAAGTTTTCATTTGGTTACCAGACTTTTGCAGGAGTTAAATATCTAAGGCAGATTATTATGGACCAACCCGCACTGGGCCGCGTGGTGGATTACGTCTCATTCTTTCTCCTAGAGAGGAGGCCTGAGTCCCAGCAGTGGGAATAGCTTATGGCTGATGCTATGCTATTATTATCTAGAAAAAATAATAGCACAGCATCATCATAGCTTCTCTAATATAACTTTAATTAGTATTTTTTTCTGTTTTCACCTAAATCCATTCCAACAACCATTTCTTTAATTTAATTTTGTTATGTATTAAAATAAATGGTCAAAGTTTTTTTAGCTAATCTCTCGGAATACTAGACCAACAAGGTTTTATTATGCCTAAGACTTTTAATTACTCCTTTTGTATCATTTTTTTACGTGGGATAAATTGACAATAACGCCTCCCGCTCTAGATGGAGCAAGAGAGTGTGTCAGACTCTTACTGACTAAAGAAGACCTGGGTCCTTTCTATTGCCCTACTTTATTAAAATATCTGAAGCCCTAGCAGGCATCGGCCCTAACAGGTCCCGTTACTCGCACTGATATATACCCGGACGGCAAGCTAGCTATTGCTCACCGTCCACAGAGGGCGCGCCTACGCGGCTACGGCAGCCGAAAGTTGTCCTGCGAGTCCCGTTTCCAGCGTTATTTTGTACTTACATAGGCCTGGGTTTAGGCTTCTGAGGCTAGGAGTAATGTTGCTTTGGTGGGCTTTTAAAAAATATCCATTAATACAATCTGATTTTATAAACAGAGAGAAATATTCAGCATTTCTTGCAATAAAACATTGTATTTTTTAGACCATCTTTTCATTTCTTTGCTTCAAAAGAAACATCGGCCAAAAAAAAAACAGTGCAAAATTTTTAACAAACCCGAGAAACGTACAAAACTTTCAGCTTTTCAAACAAAGATTTTTATCTAAAGAAAAATACAAAATTGTGCCATAACCGAGACTCGGTTCAAAGCGGGCCACAAATACAGCCCCGGATCGTTTAAATTCATAGCCAGTTTCCCGAGGGAAGGCAATGTCAAAGTCTCTTTATAATACCGCTGGAAAAGTCGAAATATTCTGGTACGAAATTACCTAAACGTGTTTTTACGTATATTTCAACTGATTGTAGCGCCTCTGGTGGCCGAATGAAGAACTGTAAAAGATTCAAATAGCGCCATCTGTTGCTGCTTCTAAGCAACAGTTGGTTGGTTGTTGTACTGTTGTAGTTGTTCGAAATATTTTTCAACAGATGGCGCTTCTCAATAGTAAGTAATTTTATAGTGACCGTTAGATGTCGCTGTCTATATTTATGTCTTAATTCATGTGATAATTGACAGATGGCGCTGTTACAAACTACGTACTTATTCCTTCTTTCCAATAGATGACAGCACTGAAAGCTGTAACTTGGCTGTTCTTACAACAGGAGCTTTTTACTGCATTTTCTACCAGTTTTACTGTTACATTAAACTCCCACTAGATGTCTTTACTTGTAGCCTACAGTTTACAGCAATTTTCACAGCGATTTTCTTTCAGTATTTTTCCGTAAATTTCTTTTAATAAAAGATACATTGCTATGATTAAACTGGGGAGCTACAAATTGGTAACACGCTGTTTCCTTATCGCCCGTTCAATATTATTTATTGGCATTTTGTGTTACAATATTTTTAAAGTAAACACTTCAAATAAATTGGTTCATATTTTCCTTAGCTTCTGATATTAGATTGCAGTGTCATAATTTTTCTTGATAACAAATCGATTAGAGCTATGTTTTCATAAGCTTCACCGCAGGTTATGATAGGCCCTTATATAAATGGTTTTTCTTTAAGTTATGGCCTTTTTTACAAGCTTTTATCTTTAGTTTCACCTGTGTCAACGTTTGTCTGTGATCAAATCCTTGTAAATTAGTTTGATCCACTTTCCGGTTACCAATTGAGCTGAAATTTTGCATGCATGTGTAAATCAGATGACAATGCAAAATTAAATATGTCATGGAGTTGTTCTGTTGATGGAACCAGAAGGTGGCCATAGGAACTCTGTAATAGCCCAGAACGAGAATTGGGCTCGTGTGATTCATCTTAACGAGTATTTTGATGTTATGGTAACCAGGGTCTGATGATGGAACAGTTTGAACTTTTTGAAATGGTCTTGATGAGTAGGTATCAATTATAGGTTAATTGGTAATTAGTGAACGGTACTTAAACACGTGATTGTAGTCGTGATAACAAACAACTTTTACGATGGGACCAAACATGAAATCGCAAAAAATAAATCTGCTGGTCAGTACATTTATGTTCTCTTAACTGGTCAAAATGAACTGAACTTGGCTGATTTTTTGCGCGAAAGGCGCGTGTGAGACACAACGTACCGTCGACTCTCGGTCCTTAAGGGACAGACAACGCGCTACCCGTCGCTCGCCGTCCGCAACCCTGTATTGGTTTAAGCCATGGCATGGTTTACAAATATCGCCAACCGACTTCTAAAAACTTTTTTCTAAGATACTGTCATAATCACCACACTTGGCAGAGGTTCTGAAATTTTGTATTATTTCAAAATTAAGTAATAATGTGTGTGAATCATTTAATATTATGTTCACATCATATTAAGAGTGGCCAACCCGGTAGACATTTCCATACTCTTACGTGATTATGATGTTATTACACATCTTTTTCCATTTTTTTTTTTGGATCACAGATATCTTGTGAATGTTATCTAAGCTTCTATTGAAATCAAAACATAAATTTGTAAAAAAAATAATCCAGTAAAGACCTCTGAAAAACTAATATTTTGCATTAATTTTGACCCTTAATAATGTACTAATAAATTAAAAATATATTTATAGAATCGTGGAACATTTAATAGAAATTCTGAATGACGAAAATTTTATACAAAAACGTGTATAGTTTAAATAAAAATCACGTATTTCCTGGAGCCAGTTTTGTAAAATATTCAAGTACATGACGCAAATACCCAATGCCAACAGAGTTTTCAGGTGATATCTTTCTTGCGTCGAATGCCTCGAGTTGGCCACGCCTCCGATTCCTTTGTTCTGACCACGTGACTGAGTGTTGAGATGACGTCAGAACAAAAGGGATTGGAGGCGTGACCAACTCAAGGCGTTCGATGCAAGAGAATCGAAACGAAACGGTCGTAACTTGGCTAGGCCTGCAGGTTTTCTGATTGCGATGTTAGTGCGTAACGTTTCTTTCCTTATAATATATCAATGGTTGTATAGTTCCATGACTTTACATTCCTCTTGCCTGCTCGCACTAGTGACATTTGTCAGGTCATAGAGGTACTACGGTAGGTACGGTAGGGTACTGGTTCAGGTCATAGGTGTACGTTCCTCCATGAATTGGAGACGGTAAATTTACTTTCAACGGCAACGGTGTAATTTCAGGAAACTTGTTTACGAAAACAAACAACAGTAAATAATAAAAATGTTGTTTCACAAAAATTGGTTCACGGAAACTTTGTGAAGTACAGGTCATTTAATAAATGTAGGTATATGGTACCTATGAATTATTTGAACCCAAAAAAATAGCGGTATTTTTTACCGCGCGCATTCTAAAATAAGAATAAGATTTTGACACAACTTTTGATCCGAATGGTCCGGTAACCATGCATTTATGCGGACGACCTGGTGGTTTTGTACTTAGATTCTTTGTATACAAATACCAGACGTGACACGTGTTTTGGATTTTGCATCACTACATAGTATAAGACAAAGTCGCTTCCCGCTGCCTGTCTCTATGTATGCTTAGATCTTTAAAAATACGAAACGGATTTTGATACTGTTTTTTCTTAATAGATAGAGTGATTCAAGAGGAAGGTTTAACATATCTACATAATATTTTATTATAAGTAACTTATACATTCTATTTAAAATTATATGTTATTTATTATGCACCACAGTGTTGTCTTTCTTAACCCAAAGGTTGACTGGTAGAGAATGCCTTGTTGCATTAAGTCCGCCTATGTACAACTACTGTACATGTAGTTTAAATAAATAAATAAATATCATATTACAAGGGCAGGAAGAAGAAGAAGAAGAAATATCACCATTGCATACGTACGAAGCCGGGGCGGCTCGCTAGTATTTACTAAAACTAATGTTGTATAATAATTGGGATGTGTCAAAAAACTTAACGATACATTTATTTCAGCCTCTAATTAGGTACGATAATTAACAATTTATTGCGATGTAAATGATTCACCATAGCGTGTATATTTTTAATTATAATTAATTGGTAACCAACATAAAATTCCTGTATCAGGAAATTGCCAGTTAACGTAAATTGGTGTATTACAACTAGTACAATGACCACTCTTTCTGTGCTGGACTTTTTATGATCCTATTTGTGTGAAATATTTTATTTGTTATGGAGTTTTATGTCTTTTGTTACCAAATTTAGAAGCTAATATCGTTTGGGATCTTAGATTGAGGTTAGTAGTAGGAGGAAACCTTTATCAAAAGGCATTACAGAACAGATGGCCGTTAAGGCCGAAAAGTTCTCGAGTGGCGGTCGCGTACCTTAAGACGTAGCGTTGGAAAGCCTCCTGCAAGGTGGACCGATGACCTGGTAAAGGTTGCGGGAATCCGATGGATGCGAGACGCACAGGACCGTTCATTGTGTCGACATTTAAGGGAGGCCTATATACAACAGTGGACGTCTTCGGGCTGAAATGATGATGATGACGATATGGCACATTCTGGGTAGTGTATTTAAAAAAATAGTTTTTATAAATTGTACTAATTTTTCTTTTTCTTTGTTTCAGGTAAGTCAACTGTTATTATTCTGCGTTAAGACATCATTCTTCAAAACGTAAGGAAAACAAGATAATGTTAAAAAACGCGTTTAAAAAATCTAGCTTCTAAAAAATTGTTTGCCATATTGCATTTATTGTGACGTTGACTTTTTATCGTAGTTTTTCAATGAAACCCTTTTAATTGATAGCCATATACGGGTTGGATCGGCCACATGATCCGAAGGGATCCTGAGCAAATACCAAGGCAAGCCCTAGACTGGAATCCCCAAGGAAAGCGAAAACGTGGTCGCCCTAAGCAGACCTGGCGACGAACGGTCATCGCAGAGGCGAAGAACATAGGGAAGACCTGGAGCGAAATAAAACGCGAAGCTCAAGACTGAACGAGATGGCGGCGCACTATGGCCGCCCTCTGCCCCATCTAGGGGACACAGGAACTTAATGATTATGAGGGTTCTATATTTGAAATCGAATGATGTTAGCTCGAATAACACTTGTTCGAAAACGTTAACAAAATTAAAGATCGATAATATGAGCGGTACAGCTCACTACCATCATCAGCATCAAAATCTCGAATATTTTATGGTCAATTCATCAGCAGCGCAAATGCCCATTCTTAAAATATCATTTCTCGACCGTTCATTTAATCGTTATAAGGCCCGAAACTTTAAAAGGAGGAATTGAGGCGCGCGGGAACAGTGCGCGCCATAAACGACTTGGACTACTGACGGACAGCGAGCTACCCATTGCCCGCCGTCCGCAAGCCCGCGCCTACGGTGGAGTCAAGTATGGGTAGGATGTCAATTTGAGTGAAATAGAATATTACTAGAAAATAACGAAAGTCTACCCTACAATTTTATCCACTATTGCGTACCTCACCCTGTCATTTCGAGGGGCTGTCCTCCCATGGGAAATTATCTTTTACATGGCGGTCATAATATTTAATAGTTATTATTTACACTATTATTGTTTGGGCCCTAGTTAAAGTAAGTAGGCTTAGTTAGGCTGAAAATTTGGAACTTACACACGGCAAAATTTTGATCGTTTTAATCCCGTGGAGGGTCGATTCGGTATGAAAACTATCAATTTGTAAAAATAAAATCAAAAAATAAAGTAGGTACTTTTTTAAACTCTAATTAATTTACGCATGTACGAAAATAATTTCTTTAAGTAAACGAGTCAATGACCTTGTAGGTAGTTGTCGGTCGTTGCGTACTAACTACCTAAAGGCCAATGAACTCGCCCAGCTGACGTTTACTTAAACTAATTTCGTTCATGCGCAAACCGGCCTGTTATTTTTTGACAACTTTAACAGTAAAATGTAACTTTATACTAGGAAGTACTAATTTTATCGATTCCGAAATGAAAAAAGAAAAAGAAGTATTGTGGTATACCTACAAGACATACATATACCAGTCAGTAATGTGCCCCACCTGTAAAATTTCGATACGCATTTATTATTTGAACCGACCTGGGGGCTTACTCTCGAGTTTAATTCCAATCGGTCGCATTGGCATTGTGACTTTAGGTACTCTTGAATTCGATTTTAGGGCCAAATTGCGTGACCTTTTTGGGAAACTAAGTAAAGGTCTTGGCCTGTGGTCACGCAATTTTAAACCAATTTGGCGTTACCATCAAATTCAAGAGTACCTAAAGTCACAATTCCAATACGACCGATTGGAATTAAACTCGAGAGTAAGCCCCCAGGTCAGTTTAAAAGTATGACGGCAATGTGAACTATACAATGCAAGTCAAACTTATATACTAGAACTACTTACAATGTACTACTACTTTTTACTTTAAAAAATCTGATGCGTTTAGTGGAATATATTTTAATTCAAAGATAAATTTGACGCTATAAACCTACTTACTACTTAATAGACTACCTAGACTCTACTAAGCACTACAAAAGTTTTTTTTATTTCTTCAGCGACCTAGTCGGACATGAAAGTGGCAGTCAATTACTATCCATCTCATATCCGACAATCGTTCGACAGCTGGAAAGCTAGAAAGGTCAGCAAATCGCCTGAACTTTGATCTATAGAGATGGACTTATTATTTGATGATATATTGACCTATAGACTTATTTGTAAGCCACATTTAAGTTGGTATTATTGTAATCCCGGTTTTATTAGGTATTGGAAGGTTTTTTTGTACTTTGTATATAAGCAACGATTTTTATTTTATTCTTTAAAGTTTGCAGCTCACCAACTCAAGTGAGCGCACAATTCTGTAAAATGTACAGCTCACTTCACTCAAGTGAACTCACACAATTTTGTATATTTCACAGCTCATCTCACTCAAGTGAGCGCACACAATAATTCTGTAAAGTTCACAACTCACCTCACTCAAGTGAGCGTACACAATTCAAAATTCAAATTAGAGTGAGACGCCATTCGAATTTCAAAGTGATGTGTAGAGAAACTAGATAGAAAAGCCTTACCGTACTAGGACCATTATTATCTTCTTTCTTCTTTTATTTAAAAAAATGAATAGCCGTTCGTTACTCTCATTAAAACTCGAGATTGGTTAGACCGATTTGGCTTATTTTAGTCTTGAAATATTTGTGATAGTCTAGGGGAAAAATTAACGAAAAAAAAAATACTTTATCACAATATTCATAGAAACAGACGGGCGGACAGTGGAGTAATTGGGTCTCGTTTTACCCATTAGGTAGGGAAACCTATTTGGATCAAATTTGACACACATTTATACTACATCCAGAAACATACCACTTAGGTAAAAATGTCTTTTTATCCCGGAATATGTTCCCTTAATCTTTTGAATACCATAATTAGATACACAATAGAAAGACAATAGGTGTGCGAATGCCGGCGTTCACTTGGGCCTCGAGAAATTAAGTTAATTTTTTAGTTTCATGCAAGTAAAACTGCTGACACAAACTAGTCTCCTTATAAGCGAAATAATAGCAGGAAAATACTATGATGAGATGAACAGACAATAGACAAAGAAAACAATAGAACAGGAAAATGTTATTGTTTTGATCTATTGTACCTACTACATATATTGAGATGGATAGATTAATCATCGGGCCTCAAAAGAGGGGTTCCGTAAATTAATTAAGTAATTACTTTGATGTATTGGGAAAACTGAGTGTTGGAGTTGCTGACGATTCGGACACAATACACCGTTAAATTGTGATCGTTTTAATCCCGTGAAGGGTCAATTAGGTACATGAAACAGTATCGATTTTTAAAGATAAAATAAAAATAAAAAGCTTTTTTTTTAAATCGAATTAATTTACGCATGTACAAAATTAATTTCTTTAAGTAAACGCCAGCTGATCGAGACCAATGAACTGTAGGTGGTTAGTACGCAACGACCGACAACGCCTTATAAGGTCATTGACTCGCTACGTTAAAGAAATTAATTTCGTACATGCGTATATTAATTCGAGTTTAAAAAAAATGTACTTTATTTTTTGATTTTATGTTTATAAATCGATAGTGTTTCATGTACCGAATCGATCCTCCACGGGATTAAAACGATCAAAATTTAACGGTGTATATTCGGACACAGTGTCCGAACTGGCACATTTTTATTTCAATACTAGATGACCCGGTAAACTTCGTACCTCCTAACAGTGCAGAGGCAACGGGGCGCTCGGCCCAGCCGCCGCCGGGATTCCGATCCCGATTTCCAGCCACCGTAGGCGCGGGCTTGCGGACGGCGTGCAATGGGTAGCACGCTGTCCGATTGTCTGGTAACCGACCGGATCGAGCCCAAGTCGTCGACGGCGCGTTCTGTTCCCGCGCGCCTCAAGGAGCTGTCAGCACACCGAAGAGGCCCAGCTGCTAGCTGCAGGCAGGCAGGGTCGAAGCCTGCTGGGGTCAAGGGCCGTTTTCTGAGAGGAAGGCTCAGCCCCGGCACTATAGGCAACTAAGGAACGGGGTAGGTTTTTAGTCAGTAAGAGTCTGACACTACTTCCCGCTCCACCCAAGGGCGGGATTTGTCATTGGATGATTTTACCTACCATAAAAAAAACCCCTAACAGTCGATTTTTTTCATATTTTGTCTCCGTTTAAACCTTCCGTAGACCATCACCAATATATAAAGACAAAATAAGCCAAATCCGTCCAGACGTTCTCGAGTTTTAGCGAGACTAACAAACTTATCGCTTTCAATCTATCTATACTTATAATAAATCTGTAGAAGTAGAAATTCTGTACATTGAAAATATTAAAAAAATAAATGGCAGGGGGTGTTACTAGACCGAAACCGAACCCAAAAATGTGATTAAATTTTTCATTATCTGTCTGTCTGTCTGTCTGTTTGTTCAGGCATCACGCAAAAACTACCGGTTCGATTACGATGAAACTTGGTATAATTATTCTTTAATATCCTGGGCACCACACTGGGTACTTTTTATTCCGGAAAAGTATATACAACAAAAAACAAACTTAATTTTGCGGTTCGATCCCTAAACCCGATTACTGTACAATCCGCAAATAATAAGTTTGTCGTAGGTTACGTCACCCGTTTCTATTGTAAATAGCCACAAAGGGCCCGCGCCGAGACAGAAGTATTAATACCGGTATGCTCTATAGATAACGTTCTAAACAAATAGCACTTTACACAAAAAACTCATTGATAAGTTTCGTCGTTCACGCGAACGAAGTTGCGGGCACAGCTAGTATAAAATAAAGTCGCTTCCCGCTGTCTGTCCCTATTTATGCTTAGAAAACTACGCGACGGATTTTGATGCATTATTTTTTTAATAGATAGAGTGATTTAAGAGGAAGGAAAAGATTTATATGTATAATAAATGCAAAATACATTTAATATCACCATTGCACCCGAGCAAATCTGGGGCGAGTCGCTAGTTATAGATAAATTAGATCGCTTTCGAAATCTACAGAATATCACTACGTCTTAGAACTTCAATTGTATTGATAGTTGAAGATAATTGTATTCTCTATTTTGACATAACATATAGATATATTATGTCGGAAGCTAATTGGAGCAGGTTAACTTACCCAGTCAACCATGACTCGCTTTGATTGACTGTTGGCTCACTCAACCAGAGTTGAATATATTCAAGAGTGTATAGGTGTCAGGATTTTGATAAAGACACTGTATTTACGTTTAGCATGTTGATGATCTAGAACAGGATTCAATCTCACCAGTTTTTCTGGTCTATAAAGTTCACTACTCACACCACTTTTTTTGTGGTGGGTAAAATCATCCAATGACATCTCCCACCCTTGGGTGGAGCGGGATATGGTGTCAGACTCTTACTGACTAAAAACCTACCCCGTTCCTTCGTTGCTTTTTATACCAGGGCCGAGCCTTCCTTTTAGAAACAGATCCTCGGGCCTGATCCTGCTGGGCACATACGGTTTGCTGACAACTCCTTGAGGCGCGCAGGAATAGTACGTACGCGCCGTTGACGACCTGGGCTTGGTCCGGACGATTACCGGACGGTCGAACAACGAGCTATCCATTGCTCGCCGTCGGCAAGCCCGCGCCTACGGTGGCTGAAAATCAGGATCGAAATCGGTTTATTTTTATAGTAAATTCGGTTGCTTATTTTTGTTATTTTTTTTTTTATAGTAAATCATCACAGATTCACAATGAGTCATCGTTCGTATTTCAAATTGATGCTAATGCGTAGAAAGAACTTTGATTTTAAAGTAACAACATAGGTGTAAAATTTGTCCGTCGCCGCGTCGCTTATATCCGAGTATGTAAAAGTCACCTAGACCGTTGAAAAAAGAGAAATTCCATACGCGAGATGAACTTTTTCATGTGAAACATAAAATAAACTACCTATGAAATTCAGACTGACCTAGCAACGTACCAAGTTACTTGTACCAACTTCTTTAAGTTTGACCTTAAACCGTAAAACTGTTGATGAAAAAAGGCCGTAAAAGGAACAAATTGGACCTACAGGTAATATTTCAAAAGAAAGTTATTTGTGGACCTTGAGAATTTTTTTTCATTTAAATTACACCGTTTGAAACACGGCCTTGTATCAAATATTTATTAAAGAAGCTTGAAATTGGAGATCATTTTCGCTTTGTTGGAAGATAAGAAATAAAATTGACACCCTGTCTTATTTATTTCGGCATTATTGCCATCCATGAAAGAACAGATAGGACGGTTATATTCTCTTGACATCACTTTGAAATTCGAACACTGTTTCTATGACGATTCACTCTAAATGAGTTTACTTTCGAATACTGTGCGCTCACTTGAATAGGTGTACGGACACCGGTGTCCACTTGGGGCTTGAGTAATGTGAGGTAAGCTGTGAACTTTACAGAATTGTGTGCACTCACTTAAGTGAGGTGAGCAGTGAACTTTACAGGATTGTGTGCGCTCACTTGAGTGAGGTGAGCTGTGAACTTTACAGGATTGTGTGCAATCACTTGAGTGAGGTGAGTTGTGAACTTTACAGAATTGTGTGCGCTCACTTGAGTGAGGTGAGCAGTGAACTTTACAGAATTGTGTGCGCTCACGTGAGTGAGGTGAGAAGTGAACTTTACAGAATTGTGTGCGCTCACTTGAGTGAGGTGAGCTGTGAACTTTACAGAATTGTGTGCGCTCACTTGAATGTGGTGATCTGTAAATTTTACAGAAATGTGTTCGAGCTCGGTTCGTACTCCAATTGTGCTCGACTCCTCAAACGTAGACCGACGTAGAATTTGCTTCTGAGTAAGTTTATCTAGAATACTTTGGATTCTATCCAAATATATACAACACATTTGTAGCTTTGTTACAGTCTAGGTAAGGTTACTCAAGGGTAAAGTTTATTGAAAAGCAGTGTAGTGGTTTTCGCTTACTGGACGAACAAACAGAAAATGCTTTTGATGTGGTGTTTACACAATTCTAAGTATGCAATACTGAAGAGACAACTTACATGTGTTGTACAAGGTACCGCAGATAGTTTAACCTCTTGCGTCGGATTGGTATAACGAGTGTTTTCGTGTCCTATTCGCCAGGGTCGTTTGTTTGCGACTAGTTACCATCTCGTTTAGCCGGACAAGGTAAGGTGTTTTTTTAGGTAGGAATCATTCAATGACATCTCCCGCTCTTGGGCAGAGCGAAATAGGTGTGTCATCCATCATCTCCGTACTACCATCGCACAACCGTATGGCGGATATGGACTTTTACGTTGTTGAAACTTCTGCGGTCCGGACTAAGCGTTTTGCCTCGTCGTTTATACCGCTTACATCAAAGGACTAGAACAGTTTTGTCTGCTGCGGTCTTCCCTTCCGATTATAATTTAGGTGTCTTCATGGCTAGAGTAAATAGGCTCTTAATAAACTAGTGCGCCTCACTATCAACGATTGCATCACTGCTTACCATCAAGTGGGATAGCAGTCAAGCACTAGTTTATATCAATAAAATGACGTTCGTGGCTATCTCCCTTGCTAGCATTACCGCTCCGGACCGTGGCCTGATCCTGAAACAAACGCAAGAGGCCGTCGCCGCTGATTGCCTCCACGAGTGCAAGTGGGGCAGTGCTCTGCCCAAACATGTAATATAACAAATGAGATTGCATTATAGTTTGAATTGGATCGAACCCATCTTACATAGTGATGTTCAATTCTGCTATAAACAAACACGCTTTAGACTATTGAATATATTTTTATAGCGCGCTATTTTATACGCTATCGTTATAACAAGTTTTAAGAAAACTCGACAGTAGTCTAACGTTATCATTTTATTCGGCAGCGTGCTAAAACATATTCAATAGTTTATAACAGTTTTTTTTTTTAATTTTGTGCAATTTATTTAACACTAATATATACACAAAAACATTAATATATACACTAAAGGCTACTCCTAACTAAAATATGGCGTCAAAAAACTCCTCCACATTGCTGTCGACTGGAAGTGTGCCCAAAAGGCCGGCGGCATTGCCACGTTGTATGGCAATTCTTAATCTCTGACCGAGGTAAAAGCCAGCCCTTGGGTCACGCGAAGTCTCAACTAAGTGTTTGGAAAGGTCTTTAAAAAGCGAATTAGCCTACGGACCCCACGGCCCAAGAGTTGACCATTTCTACGCTCAACGCGAGCCGATTGCAATCCGAGTTCACCCGACGCACTACGGACGACGCGACACTATCGCACTATGTTGCTATCCCGTTTTGGTTGGCGTTTTGTTGAGCGAGTCGATTTAGCAAACGCTATATGCTATGAATGAATAGCGTGTTATATTTTGACGCTATACGTTATATTTGCCAAACCACTAATCTTACATAACCCGTGCAACACATACACGCTTTCACTAAATGCTCTCCCCTAACACCGTCACGAGTCGTGACTCACGACTAAACTCAATTTATCATTCTGCCGAACTCCGAACGGCCCTAATCTGTAGTCTGATCCCAAGAGCAGCTCTTAAGTGCACTTTGTTAATTTGACAGCTCTCCCCTGTCGTTGTTTGAGAACCAGATGAATGAGAAAATTCTCATTCATCTGGTTCTTAGACAAGAGGTTAAAAGTTTGAGTTAAAAGATGGAGGACGAATTTTCGACCAGGTTATATCGTTGAACTTCAGTGGCTGTTTCATTTATTCAGGTAACCAGACGAATGAGAATTGACAGGTTATTGGGATAACTTTTTATAAAAGTTTAAAGTTTGAGTTGAAAGAGAGAGGACGAATTTTTGGCAGCTTTTTTGAGTAGTAGACATAATTCTTTCTGCTATTGATTTCTCATACAAGCCTTTAAAAAATAGCCTAGGTGTCAGACTTTTGGCGAAAAGAGACAAAATTATATGCCAGCGATGTATGGCACAAGTTTTATTCCCCTTTATATTGCTAATCATCTTGTAAAATCAGATACATTGACGGATTCCAATATTTTATTCCACTGAAAGTTAGCCTAACAGGCAGACTAATAAATAACCCTTATAACACTTATGTTTCACACCCAATAAGATACAAATTGCTCACAATACCTGTAATATCGGAGAATATGGAGGCATTTGTGATCGGATACTTACTGGGTTTATTTATTTTTCTCTCAAGGCCGACTGTAGATTTTCTTTTGTTGAAATATTACTGACAGTTGTTATATTTTCTCTTGTTTTCTTATTAATATTATCTTTTATCTATATGTAAGAGGAGAAACTGACTGACTGACATTTGGAACTATTAAGATTAAGAGTGTGCAATTTTTATTTGTTTATAGTGATGCAATCGTTGATGATGAGGCGCACTAGTTTATTAAAAGTCTATTCACTCTAGCCTTGAAGACACCTAAATTATAATCGGATGGGAAGACTGCAACAGGCAATTTGTTACAGTCCTTCGATGTACGAGGTAAAAACGAACGGCGAAACGCTTAGTCCGGACCGTAGAGGTTTCAAAAATTTTGTACGAGGTTTCCTTTTAAAACGTAGGTGATAAGAGAGCATAGCATAGCATAGCATCAGCCTTATAATGTTCCCACTGCTGGGACTCAGGCCTCCACTCTAGGAGAGGGACTGGGCCGTAATCCACCACGCGGGCCCAGTGCGGATTGACGGATGTCACATGTCTTCGAATTTTTGGTCCTAGGATCACTAAAAGAAGACTTTCCAAAAATTCACCCTCTAAGGGGATGAATCAGCTTTTCAAAATTTCTGCAGAAAAAACAATTTTCTAGCATTTGAATCGCCTTTTAAATTGTCTGCCATAAAAACTTACCTTAAAAAATACACTAATATAATAATGTCTGTAAAATAAATTCAGGTATTATACTCTCGAGACAAACTAATATAAAATTCTTGAAAAATATTGCAAGAAATAAATATTTTACTTGTAAGATTATTTATATTACATTAGGGTACGATGATATTAAACTGTCTGGAATAAATAAAGATGAAAATTCCTTTTTTATTATAATCAAATTTAATTTAAACGAATATTAATTTTATATTATGGCTTTTTTATTTAAAAATGGCTTACGTATTTATTTTTTAATCATAATAATATTGATATATTTCAATGTAAAATACGCAGATAACAGTAATGTGGCCAAGAAAAAATAAAAATAAGTTACATTGCAAAATAAGCAATAACGCTACAATTTGAAAGCAGTGCTGGCCAAGTGGCCCCGACTTACAAATCGTAGGTCCTGGGTTCTTGTGCAATTTATTTCATCACCACTGCTCTCAAAACGGTGATGGAAAACATAGTGAGGAAACCGGCATGTCCTAGAACCAAAATTTAAAGACATATGACATCCACCAACCCGCACTGGGCCTGCATGGTGGATTACGGCCCATTCCCTCTCCTAGAGAGGCCTGAGTCTCAGCAGTGGGAACATTATAAGGCAGATACCTACTATGCTATGCTACAATTTAAAATTCGTTTTAATAGTACCATACTCCATTCACAACAACATCCAAACACACACACAAACAAACCAGTTTTCACTGTCCGTTCAACCCATTTTGACTTTTAGTCCGTAGACATAAGGACGACATTAAAAGCAAAGAAGTGGTTACAATACCAACTATTAACTGCAGCCGTCATTTGTCATGCCACCAACGCAATAAGAGTCAAAATCGCTTGAACGGACAGCAAAAAAAAGGTATGTGTCACTGTTTAATCTTACTGTGAATGGAAACATCTGTCACCTCCACGACACCCAACTACTAGACGGCCGGACGGCGAGGTACCCATCGCTTAACGTCCGCAAGCCCGCGTCTATTTTGGCTGGTAGTCGGGGTTGAGGTCTCAGAGGCTGGGTCGTGAGGATGTTTGTTCCCTCATGCAGCTACCTCCATCGCTAGTGTTATTGCTTCGACTGCCTACAATTCCTTCTCGGTCTAGAGCATAACCTAAACCAGGGCTTAGCGCGAGAAGTCACTGCCCACCGATTTTTATTTATTGTTGATAGGTTTGCGCTTAACCACTGTTAAGCGCAAACCTATCAACAATAAATAAAAATCTGAGATATAGTATAATCTGCTGAGATAGTGATCTCACCTGATGGAAAGCGACGATGGAGCGCGCTGACCTAGAAGTAACCTATTTACTCTTTACTTAAAGATTCAGGGGTTGTAGCCATCAGGAAACACAGACTCCAGCAGGGAATTCCATTCCTTAGCTGTACGCACAATGAATGTGTTCCCAAAACGATTGCCTCCACGAAGACACGGCGGTGCTTCACCCAAGCGGCGCATGTCTTCACTGTATGTTCCACCATGTCCTCTGTATGGTTTACACAATGGTGTTTTTTTTTTCGTCAAAATCCGATGCAGGAACCTACCAAACTTTTAATAATATATATATATTAGTTTTTTTTTTAATAATATATTTAATAATATTTTCAATTATATTTTCCACAACTATCACACAACACCGTCTAGTCCTCAGCTAAGCAGAGCTTGTGTTATGGGTACCAGAAAGCTGATAAACATACTTATATATTTCTAAATACATACATATTATAGATAAAATAACACCCAAATACAGAACAAATAATCGTGCTCATCACACAAACATTTGTCCTGGATGGGAATCGAACCCACGACCTCCGGCATAGCAGTAAGGGCCACTAGCCATTTGACCAACAGGCCAGTCACTAACCATGTCCAGTAAGGACACCGTGACGCTCCTTCAGCCATTCCACAAAGAGGGGACTTACCGCCATGATTTTGGCGTGCCCAAGCAGAAGGATACACGTATGGTTTTAGTCAGGAATAGCTTGAAACATCCTCCTGCTGGACCCTAAAGCTGGAGAAATCATTAGACGACTTCCCAACTGAAAAAAGCCATTAAAAATATGACATTCTTAAAACAAAAACAAACTTTATGTAACTGAAAAGAGCAGTTAAAAAACCAAAACAATAAAGAAGAACTTTTCGATTTTTAAAAACAATAAAAAAAAAAAACACTTTACGAACACCAATTTCAAATTTCGAATAATAACTGTGCGAGTAAGACAGACTCACACGCTTTCAGGGAAGTGCAAACGAGAGAGGGATGGCTGTATCACCAATCGATCAGGTTGCCATAGAAACGGTACAGCTTACAACACAGGGCTGGCGACAGATACTGTAAGCTTCAAAGGTTTTCCCGACAAAATCTTTTGGGTAGGTTGTACAGTAATCGGGATGATTTACAGCACTCGGATTTAAGCACGGTTTCTCCCATTTTTACCTTGAAATATGACAATACTTATTATTTTACTTGAAATATGACTACAGTGTTAACTTAAAAAAATAATTGTCTTTATTTTGGGGTAATTCAATTTTCTTGGGGAGAGAAAAAAATATTGGAGAATGATTTTTAAGTGATAATTGGCAAAAAACGGAAATCTTAGAACACCGTAGGGACCCTGCAGAGAGGTCGAAGCCTACTGGAGCCAAGAAGGCTCGCTATGATAGGCAAATAAGGAACAGGGTGGGATTTTAGTCAGTAAGAGCTTGACACTATCTCCCGCTCTGTCATTGGATGATTTTCACACACCATAAAAAAAAACCTTATAGGATCACTTTGTTATTCGTTTGTCTGTCTGTCTGTCAAGACCCTTTATCTGGGGAACACGTGGAGGTACCGAGATGAAATCAAAACCATATATTCAGATCTGCGGTCCTTTGAAGCTACAAAAAAAAATAAAAAAAAGATACGGCCGTTTATGTCGTAAAAAACAATATATATTTCGACACTCTCAAGGGAATCGAGAAGACCATAAGCGAGAAGATGATTTATATTTTGAACATTACTGACATCGAAAATCGATAACACATCCGGATGAAACAAAAAATAGCGAATCCAAAGCATTGAATAATGTTACTACTTTCTTTGAAGTTGAAAAAAGTGATCTCTGCCCAGCATTGGATTGCTGAGAGAGCTTTTCGCAGTAATGGCACAATAACGAACTGGTATTGTTACTAAAACCTCTTCAATATGAAGTTCATGCTATTTCAAGAGCAGAAAATCATTGCTATCAAGTCTACCTATCATCATCATCATCTTCCTGCCCTTGTCCCGTTTTATTTGGGGTCGGCGCAACACGTTGGTTTCTTCCATTCTATCGTGTACTAACTCACTTTTCTTTCATATCACTCCTCACACCATTCATCCATCTTTTCTTTGGCCTCCCTCTCCCTCCCCATCCATCCACCTGTAAACTCATAACTCTTTTAGTAAAATGCGTTTCATCTCTCCTCTTCACATGGCCATATTAAGACAAACTATTCCGTTTCAACTTTTTAGTCACTGGCGCCACTTTCAAACTTACTCTAATATACTCATTTCTCACTTTATGCATTCTCGTCACACCATACATCCTAATCTTAACATTCTCATGTAGTAACCTATCAATTATGTATTAAATATAACTTAAATTTGAAACTAGCTTAATTCCTGTCTTAACTTCAAAGTTACCAAAGACTTTGAAAGACAACTTTTGATAGAAACGGCAGACAATTAGTTACCTTTTGCTCAAGTTCGAAGAGATTCCTGAAACTTCATGAAACAATTTTAAGTTGGAATTAAACGCTTATTCTGATTATATAGGTGATGAATTGACTTCGTTTAGAAAACAGAAATTATTAGACAATTTAATAAATTCATATTTTATTCATTACTAGCTGGAGTCTTCGCCTTCGTCAAACTTATAAATTTAATAGCACAATACCATTTTATCTAAATTTCTTAAGTAAAGCGTAATTTAGACGATACGACTTTTTTGAACGTTTTATTCGAGAAAATCGTACGCAATAATCGTCATAACACTATCGTATCAAAGTGTTTACACACAGCTAGGAAATAAATTCTCGCCTACGATCATGTCATACGAGACTCGTAAGCAATAATCGCTAGGCGATAATGCCTGCGTCTGTTTAGACGGCAAAATTATAATAAGAAGATTCTTGCTTACGAGAATCTTGACTTGTCTATACACGATCTCGTATGACATTTTTTGTTGCTCATACGAGTATCGTACAAATCGGAGCTAGAGGTTAGTCATACCTCTCGCTCGTCCACTCTGGCGAGAATCGTATGTTCGAGACGAGAAACTCGCACAGTCTAGGTATGAATGTTTAGACGAAGAAGCTTTTTCTATGTTTTTACGATATTGTTCGTCGTACCTATAAGCCTTTAGACCAAAAAGTAACTCACTCACTCTTTGTAATATCAGCTACCTATCGCGCCCGGGCGCGGCGATATTACCTACTTAATGTTAATTGTAAAAATATTACATGACCAAAAAATCATGTTCGCTTTCTCATAAACCACTGGGGTACATAACCACCTACGTAACTGTTTTTCATTACATTAAAACCAACCATCAAAATACAAGCAAATACCCACTTACCTCTCTGAAACAACTGGTAGCTTAAAAAACGATACTAAAATAAATAATAATATATTAAAAAACTATCACACAAAACCGCCTAGTACCAAGCTAAGCAGAGCTTGTGTAAAGGGTACTAGACAGCTGATAAACATACTTATATATTTCTAAATACATTCATATTATAGGTAAATAACACCCAGACACAGAACAAATGATCGTACTCATCACACATACGTCCTGGGTGGGAATAGAACCCACAACCTCCGGCATAGCAGTCAGGGCCACTAACTAGTAGCCCAACAGTCCTGTCAATAAAATAAATAAATAATGTCGATAATTTATCATTTAATGTTGAATTTAAACAACCATCTACTAAACAGTAATAATAACTTTTTTTCGTTGCTTTATTACCGCACAAAAAAGTTCACAGACGCGTGTCTCAAACGGGTAACACTCGAGCTCGCACTGGTTTAAGAGCACTGGGATATCGTGTTAGTGAGCGGTGTCTATGTGTGCGTTGCTCGAGCGCGCTTTGTATGTAGATTTTCTTCTGTACTATCTCTCTTTCGTGCTACTGTAGTAATGTACTTAGTAGGAAAAAGTATATAGCATTAATTGAAAAATTTACATTGATACTTGCCCGACTTTGGACCTGCAACTGGGCAATTACAACACTTTCTTCATCAAATCTCAAGTCCAAACATCTCAAAATGAATATAAAACCATCAACATCTGTTTTACTACACGATCAAAATATTTTATAGCTATTTTCCCCACCTACTTCAATATAAACTGATCGTGTGAAAATCGACGGCACACCAAAATGGGTCCCTTGATAATACTCATAAGTGATTTTGCACCTAATTTTATGCCTGAGATATTTATGTGTAATAATAATGAACCGATCATACCTTAACAATGTTACTTAAGGCTAAAGGATTCCTCATACAGAGAAGAAACGATCTTCACGACTTGAGGGCCTACCACAAGCTTTTCATAGGCTTGTGGACTATGAGCAATGGGTAGCTGACCATCCGGCCGTCCGGTAACCATTAAAACCTCAAACAGATGTCGCATGTCGGTAAACCGTAAGGGTCTAGCAGGATCGAAGCCTAATAGGGCCGTGGGTCGTCCGAAAGGGAGCCCCAAGGTCCTAGAAAGCAAGACAGAGAAGGAACATAGGATTAAGTTTTAGTCGGTAAAAGTCTGACTCGCCTCTCGGGGAGCCGAGACACCCTTGAGGGGAGAAGTCATTGGATGATTTCACACCGAGCTTTTAATGATGATCCATTTGACGGCCTAAACTGAACTGTTGAAGAGACGAAGCTGATATAGGGTGTACAGCTCCATCTTCTTTCTCATTAGCATGCTTGACATTTTAAACGTCATGATAAGGCCTCGGATTTGAATGCTCGGACGACATGGTGCAGCATAGGCGGTGGAGGTGTTCCTCGCTTGGACGGAGTGTCTTTGTGGAGACGGTCAGTCAGCTCCTTCTCCGGAGCAGTAATGCTAGCGAAGGAAATGATTGCAACCGTAAAGAAATGGATCGCCAAGACCCATGGTACGTTCCTTGAGACCTATATAGCAATCGCGGTAATTGACACGAATGTTGAGAAGGAGGAATGATAATTTTAGAAACCTGGACCAGTTGAACTTCTTGGCATGAACGCTTGAACTTGGTTGAAACGTGGTCGCTCACAATGGGTCTCTGAAGGCTTACAGTCACCCAAACGGCAATGGAAAGGGCTATGCTCGGAGTTACCTTGCGTGATCGCATCAGAAATGAGGATATCCGCAAGAGAACTAAAGTCGCCGACATAGCACGAAGAATCGCCAAACTAGTGGCAGTGGGCAGGGCACATTGCTCGTAGAACGGATGGTCGATAGAGCCGAAAGATTCTAGAGTGGTGACCGCGCACCGGAAAACGTAGTGTTGGAAGGCCTCCCACAAAGTGGACCGATGACCTGGTGGGAGTCGCGGGAATGTGGTGGATGCGAGACGCACAGGACCGTTCGTTGTTGCGGTACTTGGGGAAGGCCTGTGTCCAACAGTGGACGTCGTTCGATTGTGATGATGATGGCATAAACGGCTTTCAAATGAGTTTGCAGCCCCGAAGTAATAAGTCCAACGCGTGTTATTTATGTACAAGTTATGTGTTGATGTGAGTGTTTGAAATGATGCCAATCATTCCCCCTACTACACTCAGTTCCTAAGTATTACAAGCAGCTCAACCAACTTTCAGACTTAGTGCTCGATTACGGAGACGCGGCGTGTCGGGCGGTCCGTCGTACATTGCCATATGTTTGTGTTTGCGGTTGCGATGACACGGCCCGCTGCAGCAATGTACGACGAAACGCCCAACGCGCCGCACAACGCGCCGCGTCTCCGTAAACACAGCCTTAGGCTCAGTAATAACCTATTTCATTTGAAACTAATATCCGCTTGTCAAGATTAGGTATGTTATATTCTATTAAAATTTCCGCTTCATGTATGTGTGTGGCAGGTAAGTAATAGATTCTAATTATCTTAAACTATATCTGAAATATCTAACACGCTCTAACTTGGTACGATCGGGCCAAGAATTGGTTCTATTTCGAACCAAATCAGTCCTATAGAGTAGTCAATCCGTCTATCGGCATTGGGACGGTATGCAAATTACCAATAGACTTTCAGTCATAGCTAAATAGAAATACGATATAAATTCCTATGCTTTAAAATGATCCTGTGGCATCGAAAGGGATATCATCACACGGCTTTGAAAGACGCGTGACCGGCTCCCGCGACGGGTTGCTGACGGGATGCCATTTTGGCATGATAGTCAATGCCGCCGGGAAAATAGTTAGGCTCGTAACTTTTAAAACCACCACCGGCCCTAACGCCAGCAACTTAAGGGCCGGTTCTAGTCACTGTTTTTTTTTGTATGAACTTCGCTTGGGACTATGTCAACTTCGCGGCCCCAAAACAGTGGTTTTATTTTTATATAAAAAAAAAACAATAACTATTTCAAGATTTTTGTTTTTGCGAAGCGCTTTGTAATAACAAGCTTTATTTTTTTTTGTAACTTTCAAATATTTCCGTAACGTAATATAGATAAATACGTTTGAAATCGTAAATTAGGGTCAGATTTACGATTTTTTTTTATCGAGTTTATATCATGTTTTCATTTTTGCCTAACGCTTGGTCATATAGTTAATTTTAATACAATAAATTTTCATGATGTTCTCTTCTATATTTGTGGATTTCCAGAGGTTTAAAAAAGTTCAAAATGAGTAGAACGTGGCCTTAATTGTTTAGACACCTTTACGTATATTCATAGTACATTATTTACCTATACAAAACGTTCCATATCTAAAATATTGAAATACCACACCCTAGAGTAATCCATTAAAATAATGACTTTGACAAATAACGCCTATCAAATGTGTTACCGTAATTACAGACGACTTCCAAGTAATATTTTCTTTACTGAAGTATATTGAAAGTAACATAATACATCTATATTTTCCTACCTATACTATTACCGATCGTGTATGGAGTACTCTGTCATCTTTGGGATCATCATCATCATCATCATTTCAGCCAAAAGACGTCCACTGTTGGACATAGGCCTCCCCCAAGCGTCGCCACAATGGCCGGTCCTGTGCGTCTCGCATCCATCGGACTCCAGCGACCCTGACCAGGTCATCGGTCCACCTTGTGGGAGGCCTTCCAACGCTGCGTCTTCCGGTACGCGGCCGCCACTCCAGAACCTTTCAGCCCCAACGGCCATCTGTTCTGCGTGCAATGTGCCCAGCCCATTGCCACCTAAGTTTGGCAATTCTACGCGCTAAGTCGGCAACCCTGGTTCTCTTGCGGATATCTTCATTTCTGATTCGATCTTTGGGATGGATCTGCCAAATACCAGCTTGATGCACTAGAGTCGATTGAGAAGCGAGCCAAGAGGATCATCAGCAATGATGCCCTCGTCGAGTCCAAGCATCAAAGTCTTGAGCATCGACGCCGAGTTGCTAGCCTGTAGGTTTTCTATCGCTTACATTTCGGGGAGTGTGCATTAGAATTGCACAATTTATTTCCACCAAGTCCGTTCCATCATCTGACCACAAGACGTACCGTTTTGGGAATACATTCATTATACGTACAGCTAAGGACTGGAATTCCTTGCCGGAGTCTTTGTTTCCTGATAGCTATAGCCCAGGGGTCCTTAAGTCAAGAATGAATAGGTTGCTTCGAGGCAAGTGTGCTCCATCTTTGGTGTGTCGTTGCGTCGAACTCAATGAGTCGACACACGCGCCATTTTTTTAGGCAGACTCAATGAGTCCGAGTTACATCTGAGGGAAGGGAGAGAGTTACATCTGTTTCTATTCTTCCTTGACTTTATTGAAAATAATTCTCACAGATCAATCTCATCGGTAAATTATCTCCTGAAGTAGCACATAGTATACTTTTTATTTTACTTTTTTGATCAGCAGTGGTGACCGAGTGGTAAAGACCCGAACTTACGTGTTATAGGTCGCGGGTTAAAACCCAGCCAGGCGCATTACTTTGTGTAATTCATTTCATCACCACTGCTCTCAAAACGGTGAAGGAAAACATCGTCAGCAAACTAGCCAGTCCTAGAACCAAAAAATTGAAGACATGTGACGTCCGCCAACACGCACTAGGCCTGCGGGGTGGATTAAGGCCCATTCTCTCTCCTAGAGAGGAGGCCTGAATCCCAGCAGTGGGAACACTAAAAGGACTATGCTATGCTATACTTTTTCTCCTGGCAGTATGTTCTCTAGGGTCAATTTTCAACCTTAACGCGAGCGTAACCGCTGACAATAACTAGTACATAATAATTTCTCAATGCAAATCGCTTCTTATTGATACGTATAGTATTCGGAAAAAAGGCAACTCAGTACTCTCTATAAACTTTCTTGGGAAAACTTTTCATAACTTGAAAATGTCAATTTTGTTTATATAAGTCGTTTTACAAGGAAAAGTACCATAAAATTTTACACCTGTATTCGCTAGGGGATGGGTAGAAAGTATTTTTTTTCTGCCTGTTCTTTCCCATTCCTGGGCCTTCCTCCACTTTCTCCAATTTTCTTAAGCCCAGGATTTCTCCTTCCAGTTCTGGCAATATTTATCCAATTCATCCCATCATCTGCTACGTTGTGGTGCAACCCCGTCTTATTGCCTCAGTAAGTGAATAAAAACTAACGAAATGCCAATCGGACTCACCAACTAGCAAGAAGTCATATAAGCAATTACTCTTACGACTAAAGATCGAAAAACACTCGTATAAAAGTTCCTATTACTTCAAAAAGCTATATAAAAACAGTTTTCTAGAGGTTTTAGCATTCACCGCTTTATAGCTCTATAACATGTCTAGTAAACGTGGACTCGACGAATTCATATCACTTTTATTCGCGGAATTCTTCGTGTGCGATCGCATATTCCGTACTACAATATTAAAATCGAAAACGCCGATCACCTTTAATTTTAAATTTTATTTTGATTTTATTATTTGTTATTGTAGCATCAGTAGACGTAGGGTGTTTTTAATATTGTGCACATTTCATCACACACGCGGGATTGGTCCGCACGAAAGTTTTTGTAGATACAAACTACAAGTTGTACTGTAGGTAATCTACACTATTCTTATTCCAAGGTTCATTCTTTAGTCGTACCTAGATATATCAATGCTATCATAGCCGCCATTGTATGCAACAGTCGGAGACTCATTAGCAACAAGAAGTTTTAAAGATTCTTTTGTTTTCTTCGGTTTTAAAGAAGCTTCTCTAAGATAAGAATTTTCTAGGACTTTGGTTGTGAACAAACGAGATGTCGTTTAATCTAGATGCGTGAAATAGATGGTGTTGTGTGAAAGTTGTGACATTGTTATTAAATTTTATAACCTTACTAGAAAACGTTATTAGAAAAAAAATATGTAATAAAAACATGGAACTCCTTTATGCCAATCATAAGAAAGAAGTAAATAAATCGCACCCTTACAATCAAAGACATTAAATATATACTACCAATAGACTGGACATAGCGAAAAAATATCGTAATCCGAGACTTGTTACCTAGGTAGTAAGTCGCTCAGTCTAGTGTGGACGACTGGACCTAACTTCAGTTTATTTTCGTAAATATTTTTTCGTATTTACTCTGTAATTAATTAGAATTCAATAATTTTCGCAAAAATTTCTAGAAAAAATAGCGTAAAAACAAATTACTTACAAATTTAATTCTGTTATGTTTACTATTGAAAGCTAGATGACATAGGATGACAGTTTTTCTAAGACATTTCTTCTGATGTCCGCTCTATAGTATCTCTTTATATCTCTTTGCTTACAATGCATGTGACATAATTCAAACTCTCCTATGATTCTTCTTCTTAGGATGAATCTTTTTCTTATTCTTGTGACTTTAACGAAGCACTTGTCGAGTCAAAACTCCAAAATCTTGCACATCAACGCCGAGTTGCTAGTCTGTTAATTTTCTATCGTTTAGATTTCGGGGAGTGTACATTGGAATTGCAATTTAATTCCGCCAAGTCAGTTCCATCATCCGAACACTAGACTTACGGTTGGGCAACAGGTTCATGGTGGACGTGGATGATCCCATCCATTGATAGAAAGCGTTTTAAGAATACATTAATTATGCCTATAGCTAAGAGGTGGAATTCCCTGCCGGAGTCTGTGTTTCCTGATAGCTATACCCTCCAAAAGTAAATGTATTTAGGTTACTTCTTGGTTAGCGTGCTTCATTGTCGGCCACATCATCGCTTACCGTCAGGTGAGATAGTTGCCAAACGCGAGCCTATCCATAACAAAAACAAAAAGTTAATAGATTATTTCCCAAAAATTACAATATTTGAGTTAGGTCATTATCATTATAAGCGCGCAAAATGGGGAATCAGAAAATGTAACTTTTAATCAAGATCGGAGCGCCTCATTTTGTTTATCTTGCTTTGTTTATATTTCGCTACGTCCTTCGACAGTTTTCCGATATTGCTAGAGAATCGAGAAATAATTTCCTGGTGTCCTTTTGTTTATTGTGTTGTTAAGAGCGACCAACCCAAGGTACATTTTCATACAACCGCTCATACGTGATTATGGTGTAATTACACATCTTTCTCCAGATATTTTGGATACACAGATATCTTGTGGATATTATATAGGCTTCTATGGAAATAAAAATATAAATTTTTGTAAAACTAATCCAATAAAATCTGTTTTTTCTTTTTAAGTGAAATTTGACCCTCCATAATTGACTCATTAATTAAAAATATAAAAAAGTACGTCTGTAGAATACTTGCAAATTTAATCGAGATTCTGAGTGACGACAATTTTCCTCAAAAACTTTTAAGGGTTTTCAAAAAACACGTTTTTCCTGGAACAAGTTTCGTGAAATATTTCAGTAAATCACGGAAGTGAGTAATACCGAGTGCCAAAGAAATTTTTAGGCGTTATCCCTCTTTTTTCGCGTTACCCCTTCATCAGACATTGCGTTAGATTGCGTTAGATGAAGCCACAAGCTTTTAAACTATGCTCTATGTTGATGATAGGCGATTAGGGCAGGGGCACCTTAAGAGAAATACATTGTATTATAACAAAAAATACTATTAGTATAGCGACATCTATGTTGCCAAATACGAACTAAATTACGAAATCCTGCATCGCGCAACTACCGCGCGAATTGATCATATACAACAGCTCGAAATCATCTTTCAGGCAGTTGCCCCGATCAGACCAAACATCCAGGGTGCTCTCTTTTCAACTGAGTTTTTGCTGCATTACACTCTATTCCATTATAGCATAGGTATTAGCCTTATAATGTTCTCTCTGCTGAGACTCAGCCCTCCTATCTAGGAGAGGGCATGGGCCGTAATCCACTACGCGGGCCCAGTACGGGTTGGTGGATGTCACATGTCTTCGAATTTTTAGTTCTAAGATATGTCGTTTCCTCACAATGTTTTCTTTCACCGTTTTGAAAGCAGTGGTGTTGAAATAAATTACACAAAGAAATGTGCCTGGCTGGGTTTGAACCAGCGACCTACAACTCGTACGACGGGGCCGTTGCCACTCTGCCACCACTGCTCTCCACACCTGCCTCTAAATTACCAAACACCTCTACTGACTTCTACCAACCTTGCTGAACTTGTTTACGTGGGACATCGTCAAATGCCTTCACCCTCTCCGGGTTGAGCGAGAATGTCAGACTTTTAACTGCTTCGAACAATGTGCAATCCTAGTAGGTGTCAGCCTTAACTAGCCCCTACAATTTTGCTGCCCAATCTTCAAAGCCTTGAGCACAGGCTTAGAGTAGCCAGCCTTTCGGATTGTTATTGGATGAGTTTTGGAGAGTGTGCGCAGGAATTGCATGACTTGTTTCCTCTATCTCCGTTCTACCCAGTTGGGTTGTCCGAATATCTACTATGTGATGTTAGTGATTCTCAACCCAAATCAACAATAAAATAGGTAGGCATTTTTTTATCTACAGATCTATGTGTGCTCACTTGAGTGAGGTGAGCTGTGAACTTTACAGAACTGTGAGCGCTCACCCGACTGAGGTGAGCTGTTAACTTTACAGATCTATGTGCGCTCACTTGAGTGAGGTGAGCTGTGAACTTTACAGAACTGTGTGCGCTCACTTGAGTGAGGTGAGCTGTGAACTTTACAGAACTGTTTGCGCTCACTTGAGTGAGGTGAGCTGTGAACTTTACAGAACTGTGTGCGCTCATTTGGGTAAGGTGAGCTGTGACCTTTACAGAACTGTGTGTGATCACTTGAGTGGGGTGAGTTGTGAACAATAAAGAGTAGCACAACTATAAGTATTGAATTAAACCACTGGTTTATAGACTGCTGGGTGATAACTGTTTCTAATACCCCTAAACCGTCAATTCTCATTTGTAAAACGAGGCTTGTCTTAACGTATTCTTATTCTGTAGCTCAATCATCATAAAATAAACTGCCCATTTGTCTTCAGGCTGTCAAGCCGTATTCAACAAGTATTGTTGGTATATTTAAGTTTATATTCACTTGTTGATCTTTGTAACAGGCGCTCAAAGAAAATACATATCTACTGGTTTTCGTTCAAAATTGCGAAATATACTGGCATTTTGCCATAATTCACTGTCATAACAAAAGATAAATATTAAAAAATGTGACGTTACTTGATGAATGGTCTTCATTCTCATTTTTTTCTGTTACACAATCATTTCTTTAGCTTTTACGCAATTTTATGACTAGAAGTCTGGTCCGAGAATCTAACTGGATGCGGCTTAATAACCTTATTTTACATGGAGCTACTGCTTACCAGACCTGAACAATCCAGTTGCTGTGCAATACATATTCTTGCACCAGTAGTTAGGGGCCATTTAAGTATTACGTAAGCACTATAGTGGGGGTAACACATATCAGTGAGCAATGTTTATGTAAGCACGTGGGGGGAGGGTTAGATCTTTGCTTATTGTTGCTGACGAGGGGAGGGGGGGGTAATATTTGCGCAAAGTCTGCTTACGTTATACTTGAACGGCCCCTTAAGGTACCCTTAACTACTGGACTATAAAAAACCAGGCAAGTGCGAGTCGGACTCGCGCACTGAGGGCTCCGCACAAACTTACTTCTGAAAATGTTTCGAAGATTTTTCGAATCGCAAAGTTTATTTTTGTGACGTAACCTTGCTTTTTACCCAATGATTTTTTAATCCTTTGATAGTGTTGAAACATAGGTTTTTGAGTGAGGTGAGCCGTGAACTTTACAGAACTGTGTTTGCACACTTGAGTGAGGTGAGCAGTGAACTTTACAGAATTGTGTGCGCTCACTTGAGTGAGGTGAGCTGTGAACTTTAAAGAACTGTGTGCACTCATTTGGGTAAGGTGAGCAGTGACCTTTACAGAACTGTGTGCGATCTTTAGCAATGATTTTTTAATCCTTTGATAGTGTTGAAACATAGGTTTTTGCGACATAAACGGCCATATCTTTTTTTTGACGTTAACTTAGAACTTTGATTTTTTCACAGCGTCAAGGGACCGCAGATCTAAATCTATAGTTTAAATTTCAACTCGATATCTCTACACGTTCCCGTGATAAAGGGTCTTAGAATAGAATAGAATTTTTATTTTGCAAATATGGGTAATATACAACAGTTTTTCTTCTTCTTCTTCTTCTTCCTGCCCTTGTCCCATATTACTTGGGGTCGGCGCAACACGTTTTTTTCTTCCACTCTATCCACTCTACAACAGTTTTTCTGATATAATTAAAGCTCAGCCACATTTTTTTACCATTCGGCATGCAAATATTTACATTATTTTCCATCATTGTTATTCAAAAATATAATAATAATAATTACTAGATCAATTTATAAATATCGTTATCAAAATATTTATTCTCAAATATAATTTATAAGGATTTAAAAGGAAATTTTAAATTATCATTATTCGAGTATTATATAGCAAGTCATTAAATTTTAAAATACATATCAATTCATAAATTTATTATTTATCATTGTTAAAATTGTAAAAAAAATAACACACTCTGTCGTACAGCATGCAAAAGTAAACAAAATAATAATAAAATGTCATTATACAATAGATTAAAAAAAGATAGACAGATGGACAAAAAAGTGATCCTATAAGGATTCCGGATTATTCTTTTGAGATACGAAACCCTAAAAAATACTGGAAATAAAGAAAGACAATCATAAGATGGAATGACGCGGATGGTGTAAAGATTGTAAACGCTTCTTGGCAGTAAGCCAGTAATTGTCTAGCTCGAGACAAATCCCATATTACTTCGGAGGCCGTGGCTTTATTTATGTTTCCTGTTGCTCCACTCTTCGTGTTGTTTTAGTTCAACAAGTGTTACTTGTTACATCTTGTTATAAAAACATAGTTAAGGTCGCAGCTCATTAGAGCCGCCCGGTACCAACTCCGCACCGCCTCGCCTCCTGCAGTTAGTATTCTTTATATGGACTTGTATGGGTATGCGCTCAGTACATCACAGGTCGACAACGGCGTGCGCTGTTCCCGCGCGCCTCAAGGAGTTGTCAGCAAACCGTAGAGACCCATCCTACTAGCTGCAGGCAGGCAGGGTCAAAGCCTACTGGGGCCAAGGGTTTGCTTCCGAAAGGAAAGCCCGGCCCTGGTATCCAAGGCCGTGAAGGAACGGGGTGGGTTTTTAGTCAGTAAGAGTCTGACACTAAATCCCGCTCCGCCCAAGGGCAGGAGATGTCATTGAATGATTTTACCCACCACCAAAAAAAAACATCAACTTACAACCGAGGCGATCCGGTGACGCTAATACCAACATCTTTCGAAATACTAACAAACCAGTAGGATAACTCATAAGCTAGACTTTGCATATAATGTCATGCAAACTCATTACTACGACATCACAGTACCGGGTGGCTCTAATGAGCTGTGACTTTTAAACGTCGCCGCGGCGACGGCCGGGGCGTAACCAGATGCCGCAACCTCGACTACCAGCCACGGCAGTCACGGGCTTGCGGACGATGAGGGACTGATAGCTCACCGTCCAGCTATCTAGTAACTATCCGTATAGAGCCCAAGTCACGTGTTTCATGCGCTACTCAAAGAGATGTTAGCCAACCGTAGGAGCTCAGCGAATCCCGCTGTGCTCCTACGGTTGGCTAACATCTCTCGTTGCTGATGAGAGATGTTCTGAAAAGAAAACCCCGTGATCCTAGATTTTAGTCAGTAAAAGTCTGTAACACCCTTCCACCTCAAAAATAAAAGGAAAGAGAAGTAATGGCAGAACTAGATTTTCAAACAGTTTCTGAACTGCCTGAGTATAACAAAACCCATCTCTAATAACACAATTTACCTACATTCTTAATCAATAACTAATTTGTATGGCTTCAAAATTAACCGATGCTCTATAAACATTAATATAGGCCACCAGGTACCATATTGTTTCTAAGAGCGTCAAATAATAGGTACAATACAATTCCGTTTGTCCTTCAGCGGCCGCTTTGCAACAAACTTTCAAGGTAGTCTGCGCCTGTTAATTATAATAATGGCCAGTTATTTTTCTTTTGTAATGAGTTAGGAACTCCTTTGTGAGGTTGTTATTACAATTTGGATAGGCATTACAGGATAATCAGCCTTATAATGTTCCTTTCCGCATAACTCCGACAGCAGCATTTGCTCTGAGATGTATTTTAGAGTGTGCGCGGGAATTGCATGACTTGATTCCGCCATCTCATTTTTACCATCGGACAACTCGTAAGGCAAATATCTACCCTTACGTTGTTGAACCTTCTAAGGGCCGGACTAAGCGTTTTGCTTCGTCGTTTATACCGCTTACATCGAAGGACTCGAACAGTTTGCCTGCTTCGGTCTTTCCGTCCGATTCTAATTTAGGGTCTTCAAGGCTAGAGTGAATAGACTCTTAATAAACTAGTGCACCTCATCATTAACGATTGCATCACTGCTTACTATCAGGTGGGATTGTAGTCAAGCATTAGTTTATATAGGGATTTGGAATCATTATTTATTAATAATTCTTTTTAATTTTTTTTTAATTTTGTATTTTGTATCTTGAGGAATCATTTTCAATTTTATTTTAGGGTTCCGTACCTCAAAAGGAAATAACGGAACCCTTATAGAATCACTTTGTTGTCCGTCTGTGTGTCTGTCTATCAAGACCCTTTATCTCTAAACGCGTGGACGTATCGAGTTGAAATTAAAAACAATATATTTAGTTCTACGGTTCCTTGAAGCTGTGTAAAAATCACACTTCGAAATCAACGAAAAAAAAGATACGGCCGTTTATGTCGCAAAAAGATGTATTCGACGCTCTCAAGGAATCAAAATTCATAGGGTACTTCTTCCCGTTTTCCCTGGATCCTTAAATTTGGCTTAGAGCCAGGTCTTATAGCATAGATATAGAAATAAATCTGAAAACACTTAACTGGTCATTATGTACCTACTGAACTCGGCTGATTTTTTTCTCGATTTCAGATTTAGTCCCATAATAAAAGTTGTTTCATTTGGATGACTACAATCACGTGTGTAAGTTTCGGTCACTAATTACAAGTCACTCTGTTTATATTTTTTTATGGTTCCGTACTACAAAGGGTAAGAACGAGACCCTATGGCTAAGACAATGCTGTTCATCTGTCTTTCACCAGGCTGTATCTCATGAACCGTGATAGCTAAAAAAAATTAAATTTTCCCAAATGATGTATTTCTATTGCTCTCAAGGAATTTGAATTGATAGGGTACTTTCCGTTCTCCCAGGATCCTAAAATTTGGCACAAAGTCAGGTCTTATAGCATAGATATAGAAATAAATCTGAAAACAAAAAAAATATTGTTACGAAGAAACGAAAAAAAAGCAGTTTTTGTCACTATTTACATAAAGTTTGTACGGAAGCCTGAATGTGTGCTATCCTAGAGATACTGTGATACTTAACATAATAGATACATATAACGTCTGTATTTGCTTTATAACCTATACTTATAATAAATCTGTAGAAATAAAAATTCTGTACATTGAAAATATCAAAAAAATAAATGGCAGGGGGTGTTACTAGACCGACACCGAACCCAAAAATGTGTCTGTCTGTCTGTTTGTTCAGGCATCACGCAAAAACTACCGGTTCGATTACGATGAAACTTGGTATAATTATTCTTTAATATCCTGGGCACCACACTGGGTACTTTTTATGCCGAAAAAGTATATACAATAAAAACAAACTTAATTTTGCGGTTCGATCCCTAAGCCCGATTACAGTACCAACCGCAAATAATAAGTTTGTCGCAGGTTTCGTCACCCGTTTCTATTGTAATAAGCCACAAAAGGCCCGCGCCGAGACAGAAGTATTAATACCGGTAAGTATGCTCGATGGATAACGTGCTACACAAAAAACTTCATTGATAAATTTAGTCGTTCACGCGAACGAAGTTGCGGGCACAGCTATATTAAATATTTGTGTGTGACTGTGGTGTACCGCATATCGATATTAATGTATCTAATTAAACCACATTAAGGTGTGAGAGGTGTGCATTATTGCCGTCTACCTAAATTCAGACAGCCTACCGCTCAGGGATTCCAAATGAATAAACTCAATACAATAAGATTAATTACTAAGATAATTTAAATTGGTATTTTCTAGGTCATCTCGTAAAACTGAAGGTAATGAAACTCGTGAGCAGCTGAACAATTTGTAATAACCACATGAACTATCGCATACAGCAACAAACACTTCTCATATTTATCTTTTTTTTATGGTAGGTAAAATCATCCAATGACAAATCCCGCCCTTGGGCAGAGCGGGAAGTAGTGTCAGACTCTTACTGAATAAAAACCTACCCCGTTCCTTCGTAGCCTATCGTGCCGGGGCCGGGTATTCCTTTCGGAAGCTGACCTATGACCCCAGTAGGCTACGACCCTGCCTAAAAACGAGCCTATTAACAATAGGGTTCGATTCTGCTGTCCGTCTGTCTATCACCAGGCGTATCTCATGAGCTAAACAATTGAAATTTTCGCATATTATGTATTTCTATTGCCGGTATAAGAACACATACTAAAACGGAATAAAATAAAATAATTAAGTGGAGCACCCATCCAAAAAAATCTATTTTGAGTTCTCAGTGTTGATTTTCTACACACGTACAGTACGTTTTTTTGTAAATGATATGGTGCTTGATTGCAATCCCACTTGATGGTAAGCAGTGATGGAATCGTTGATGGTGAGGCGCACTAGTTTATTAAGAGCTTATTTACTCTAGCCTTGAAGACACCTAAATTATTATCGGATGGGAAGACCGCAGCAAGCAAACTGTTTCAGTCTTTCGATGTAAGCGGTATAAACGACGAGGCAAAACGCTTAGTCCGGACCGTAGAAGTTTCAACAATTTAAGGGTGGATATTCGCCGTACGGGTTGTCCGGTGGTCGTGGCGCACTATACTATGATTTTTTATTAGATGAAGTTAAGTGACAGCTATAACAATGGTTGTTTGACAGTTGGGCATTGTTATTTGACAGTTGGGCATTGTACACTGCTGTCACTTTACTTCGTCTAATAAAAAATCATAGTATAGTCTTCAAGGCTAAATCCTTGAAGACACCTAAATTATAATCGGATGGGAAGGCCGCAACAGGAAAATTGTTCGATCGCGGAATAAAACGGCGAATCGATACGCTTAATTCGGACTAGATTGCAAAACATGTATCACAATCTTATAGTACGCGGCAAATGAGTTGAACCAAAATGGCTGTCGTTTTATAATTACTTGCAGACCCCGCTTCGATTGAGACCCGTAAATCTGTTATTACTGTTCAACTTAATCTTCTTCTTGTTCTTTATTTAGGCGTCTTCAAGGCTAGAGTGAATAGGCTTTTAATAAACTAGTGCGTTTCACCATCAATGATTGCATCCCTGCTTACCATCAGGTGGGATTGCAGTCAAGCACTAGTTTATATCAATTAAACAAAAAAATAATTTTTATTTTATTTTATTCCACAACTATCACACAAAGTCCCAAGCTAAGCAGAGACAACTGATAAACAATACCTTTATTTCTAACTACGAAGGAACGGGGTAGGTTTTTAGTCAGTAAGAGTCTGACACTACTTCCCGCTCCGCCCAAGGGCGGGATTTGTCATTGGATGATTTTACCTATCATAAAAAAAAACCTACATATTATAGATGAACCCCGGGGCCCTGGAACGAAGGCAATGAAAGGAGCAGGGTAGGTTTTAGTCAGTAAGAGTCTGACACTATCTCCCACCCCACCCAGGGGCGGGATTTGTCATTTGATGATTTTAACTACCATAAAAAAAACCATAAATTATAGATAAATTTCACCCAAACACAGAAAAAATGATCGTGCTCATCACACCAACATTTGTCGTGGGGGAATCGAAAAACCTCCGGCATAGCAGTCAGGACTAATAACTACTAGACTAACAGGCCAGTCATATAACTTATATGTCGCCTATTTGACTACATTATCATTTCATTCGAAAACCATCCACTGCTGTCCTTCTCCAACTATCGTCACAACGACTGGCCCTTCTCCCGCCCTACCCAAGGGCGGGATTTTTCATTTGATGATTTTACCTACCATTAAAAAAAATACATAAATTATAGATAAATTTCACCCCAACACAGAACAAATGATCGTGCTCATCACACCAACATTTGTCGTGGGGGAATCGAAAAACCTCCGGTATAGCAGTAAGAACTACTAACCACTAGACCAACAGGCCAGTCATATAATTAATATGTCGCCTATTTGGCTACATTATTATTTCATTCGAAAACCATCCACTGCTGTCCTTCTCCAACTGTCGTCACAACGACTGGCCCTGTGCGAATCCCACTACATCACTGTCAGAAAAAACTATTCCATTTTGACGTTTAACCTGTCAAATAAAAAGAGAAAACAGAATAGTAGGTATTGTTTCGGCGAAATATAACCATTTGATTGATGTGACAGAATGGCAGTTGGTGAACCTTTTAGTCTAATGGAACTAGGAAGAGCTTAAACATATTTTTGTTGAATTTAGTTGCAGAATCACCCTTTGATATTCATAACTGAATTATTTTAATTATTGATAGGTCCGCGCTTGATCTCATCGTTGTATTACAAATTAGGGACAATGGCGTCGCCAAGGGGGGACACGGCGCGCACTGTTCCCGTGCGCCTCAAGGAGTTGTCAGCAAACCGTAGGGGCCCAGTAAGGTCGAGGCCTAGTCTGGGGCTCTGGGAAGGTATGAAAATGCATACCAGGGCCCTGGAACCAAGGCAGGGAAGGAACAGGGTAGGTTTTTAGTCAGTAAGAGTCTGACACTATTTCCCGCTCCGCCCAAGGGCGGGATTTGTCGTTGGATGATTTTATCTACCGTAAAACAAAAAGGGGGGACAGTGGGGGGCTACGACCCCCTTGAGAAAAGACAAAAAAAATATTAGTCTTTATTTTTTTTTTTATCTAATCTGCCACATTTAACCTTCTTTCTTGTAAACTTGTCATTTATAAGAACTCGACTAATTAAAAGGAACATTTGAACAAGTAAAACGCGCGGTTAAGGGGGCCCCTTTGGTACATACACACACTACTGAAGGTGGGGGCAAAAAATATGGCGCTTAAAATCGCACCACCTCTGATTGCAAAAACGTACGAAAATTTTAAATTACCACAGTAATAACCCTGGAGCATTTACGGTACAAGTGTGCCCCGGTTGGAACACCGCGGTGTCTTCGTGTGGACCCTGGTCCAGAGATAGAAGGAATGGCATGCGGTTGCCTCCTTCCGTTAATCAGTCATGCTAGGAAGCGGCCGCACGCGTGATGGAACGGACATCCTCACCTCACGCCCCAGCAGCCGGGATCCCAAACCCCGATTTCTAGCCACCGTAGGTGTGGGCTTGCAGACGCCGTCCGACCGTCCTATGACCGTCCAAGCCGAGCCCGAACTGTCGTCGGCGCATGATACTGGGCCCTGCAGGGCCGAAGCCTACTGGGATCATGATTTGACTTTCGAAAGGGAAACCCGGGCCCTGGAACGCAAGGCAAATAAGAAACATAAATGTGGTTTTAGCTAGTAAAATTATGACACGCCCAACTCCACTCTAGAGCGGGAAAAGACTTTGGATGAATTCCCACCTTTAAAAAAACCTCTGGAAATCACGCATAGGGCGTTGGGATGGTAGTTAGGGGAAGACAACAGTGGATGGTTTTTGAATGAAATAATAATGTAGTAAAATAAGCGACATGTAAGTTATATGCCTCTTGGTCTAATGGTTAGTGGCCCTGACTGCTATGCCGGAGATTTCGATTCCCAGCCAGGACAAATGTTGGTGTGATGAGCACGATAATCTGTTCTGTGTCTAGATGTAATTTATCTACAATATGTATGTATTTAAAAATACATGATTATGTTTATCAGTTGTCTAGTACTTATAACACAAGCTCTGCTTAGTTTGGGACTAGATGGCGTTGACAAACTTTCTGCACTTGTATCAAAATTATCAAAGAAAACTGTAGTCTTTTAAACTTGAGAGACAGATCGTTTGGGATCTATATACTCGTACAATACGGTATGAACACTTTATCCTTTGGCAGATCCGATTAAAATAATTGTTATTTTTATGAATTTATTTATCTCAGGACCCTGAGGTCCTGGAAGGCGTACGAGGAGCCGAAACCAACTCGCAGAGACCCTTTAGGTACTTTTAATGGAACGTGATGCCAACCGACGATTGTCCCTGTACGCGCAATGCTAGTGCATCCAAGGACAACCCCCGCTTGGTGAAAACTATTGTTACATATGGATAATAAAGACAATAGGGCTATGGTTTTTGGAGTCTTAAGTGGACTATGTGAAAACTATGGCCCCTGTCTAAGCAATGTTATTAATATCCATCGGTAAACAGGCAGGGGGTGACTTGCACACTCAATAAATGGGCCCCCAAAAACGGCCGCTAGCACGAAGTGACGTAGCAACAAGAGGGCAACATATCCTGAGGTGCTTGAGGAGTGGAGAGGTATACCACGGCTATCAGGACAATCCTGGAAGTGCGGTCAAGATCCCTACCAGCACCTTACTGGATTATACATCCTTCTCCCGAGCAAGATTGTTATTATTTAAGAAAAAAGATAGGAATTATTTAAGTCCAGATTGTTTAGGTTACTTCCAGGTTCTGAAAATGGAAACCCTGGAACGCAAAGGGCAACTGAAGGACACAGATGTGGTTGTAGTCAGTAAGTCTCTCAAGCCAAATAGAGATTTAAAAAAAAAATGCTTGGTTTGGTTAAAGAGTTTAAACAAAACCATCTTTATCAGTGGCCGCTAAGTCGATTCCTAACTCTGTGTTTTGAAAATAAAGTAATGCACGAGCAAAATATTGGAATTTTAAAACAAAGAGAATGTATCTGTATTGATATAGGACTGCTGTGCAAGTGCTGAGTGTATTTTCTGCAATATTTTGATTGTAGGAACTTTTCATTGAGACTTAAGGAGACTTAACATTATAAAGAAGATTTTTTTTTTAAGCACAGTTTCGCGTTTGAGCACTATCTCACCTGATGTTAAGCGATGGTGTGGTCGACGATGGAGCACACTTGCCTAAAAGTAATACACCGTTAAATTTTGGTTGTTTTAATCCCGCGGAGGGTCGATTCGGTACATGAAACCCTATCGATTTGTAAAGATAAAAATGATAAATAAAGTACTTTTTTTTAAACTTGAATTAATTTACGCATATACGAAATTGATTTCTTTAAGTAAACGTCAGCTGATCGAGGCCAATGAACTGTAGGTAGGTTAGTACGCAACGACTGACAACTCCCTACAAGGTCATTGACTCGTTTACTTAAAGAAATTAATTTCGTATATGCGTATATTAATTTGAGTTTTAGAAAAAAAAAGTACTTTATTTTTTAATGTTATCTTTATAAATCGATAGTATTTCATGTACCGAATCGATCCTCCACGGGATTAAAACAACTAAAAGAGAAGGTTCCTATGTGAGTAGGAAATTGTGATTAATCAGTGTGTATCGCTTTCATAAATAGATAGATTTTAATCAAAAGCAACCTATTTGTATTTATATAGGCTTTTAGATCCATGCTCAGGTGATTTTTACGTACTATAACAGTATAAGCAGTGGTTTATTTTTTTAAAGAAAATAAAGAACGTTGAAAGAAAAGAAACAAAGAAAAAGAGTTTATTTGCCACAAACATGGCGCATATCCTAAAATAACAGCTACAAACAACGACTCTATTACGGCTGGTTTTACGTCCGTTACGACACAACAACAGGTCAGTTGAAAACCAGCGTCAAGCACTAGGTGTCTGGCATTCATGCTGATCTGGACCTATTTTGGTGCAGCCCATGAGGCAAATTATTCTTTTTTGTTTTTTTTTTTTGTATTTGTTAATTTTTTTCTGTGTTACCTAATTGTTGTGTTCATGCCTTATGCTGTACCAAATAAATTCTTTTTCTTTCTTTCTGTATAATAAAAAAGTACATAATAAGATATCCGTCACATCCACGCAAAACGGCCAGCGCTCAGCAAAATGCTGGAGCTCGTGTGCAAGACAAAGCCACAGTGCTGATTTTCAGCGCCAGCAGCAGCAGATCTTCTAAGCTCTGTGGTTTTAAACATATGGGAAATAAAAGGAAAAAGAAACGTAATGGATACTTGGCATTACGGGAAAAACTTTTAAGCGTATGGAGAGTGGTTTCCACGGGTTTTATACTCGACTGTAGTGTTAAAGAAGGATCCAGTATATTCTACCGAGAGGCATGCAATTTTTTTTATAGTAGAAACTAACTACAATTTGAAATTAACTTAAGAACCATCTATTTAACTAATGTCAAATTATTAAATAGTCAATAAAAAATATAATATATATATATATATATATATTTAAATCATTTAAATAGTAAGTTAATTTAGTGGTAAATAATGTCAATAATATGTCAATAATTATTTAATAATACAATGTCAATAAGTTAATAATTAGTCAAAATACAACTAAAATCTGAAAAAAGAAATTGAAAAATTAAAATCATTATTTAAAAATAATCATATTTTATGGATTTGTCGTTCAAAAATTCATTATTCATTCTAAATTTTGAACCAGGTGTGGAATACGAAGTGCAAAAACCAGTAGCGGCTACCAAACGTTTATTACCGTGTTTTATTTTTAAAACCGGACACGGACTTGCGCTTAACTTAATGTGTGCATGGAATAATAGCTTTTCACGTGGTTTTACACTCATAGCTCATATACGAAGTAAAAGCATTTTTTTAGAGTTCCGTACCTCAAAAAAAAATTCGGAACCCTTATAGGATCATTTTGTTGTCCGTCTGTCGGTCAAGACTCTTTTTCTCGGGAACGCGTGGAGGTATCGAGTTGAAATTAAAACCATAATATATACTCAGGTCTGCGGTCCCTTGAAGCTGTGAAAAATCTCTTGTCTCTCTCTCTCTCTTGTCTGTGAAAAATCGTATCTCTTTGTGAATCTACGATGATTAACTTTAAAAACAAATGAGTACGCTTTCGAATTGTGTGCGCTTATTTGCGATCAAGTACGCTGTGAGCTTTATAGAATTGTCTGCGCTCACTTGAGTGAGGTGAGCTGTGAACTTTACAGAATTGTGTGCGCTCACTTGAGTGAGGTGAGCAGTGAATTTTACAGAATTATGTGCGCTCACTTGAGCGAGGTGAGCTGTGAACTTTACAGAATTGTGAGCGCTCACTTGAATGAGGTGAGCTGTGAACTTTATAGAATTGTGTGCGCTCACTTGAATGAGGTGAGCTGTGAACTTTACAAAATTGTGTGCGCTCAGTTGAGTGAGGTGAGCTGTGAACTTTACAAAATTGTGTACATTTACTTAAATGAGGTGAGCTGTGAACTTTACAGAATACCACTACTAATAGTAAAATAATTTTATTAGTAATATATATCCATTATATCAGTATAAATGTCACGTGCAGCCTTACACGTGCGGAACTTATAGTTCTTAATCGATTGCATAAGCGAGCGCTCTCAATTAATTTTTCATTCCGCTTAGTTGGAGTTTCTATGTTTGTAAAAGGTTATCAAGTTCAGAAGGCATTAATATAGGTCTTCCATTTGTGGCACTAGTTCTGTAATTAATGTTATACTTAATATATCGCCTGTATTGCGAGATTGAGTTGGCAGATGTTTAATTATTCCTCAGTGAGATTTTCACTCAAATACGTTTAACAATCTTTTTTTTTTGGGTAGGAAATCATTCAATGACTTCTCCTGCTCTATGGTGAAGGAAGAGGGCTTGTTAGACTTTTAGAGAGAAAACTCACGAAGAAGAGTTCACAATGCTGATACATATATGAATGCAGATATACATGTAAAAAATTAAAGCAAATTTCATTGCGCGTTTTACGCCCGCGGTGTTCGCGGCCACCGCTGCACCGGCGGGCAACTTGTAGAATCGCACTGGCCGCGTTCGCCCGGCGGTTTGCGCTCACACGCTCTGCCGTCGATTAGCGGGCGACCGCGCAGTGGCTGGTGTGGTGGCCGAGTGGTAACGGCAAAACGCAAAAGCTTTCGAAAATTTGAATTTCACGGGTTCATCATCATCATTTCAGCTAAAAGACGTCCACAGTTGGACATATGCCTCCTGCAAATGTTACCATAAGACCGGTTCATCTTGCAGCCATCGACTTTCACAAGTTACTTTGGAGCATTTACCTTAAGGTGACTCTTCCCACTTGCCTACTGTCAACGTCGAGGATGGTTTAAAAGATTATTGCTTGATCTAAAGCAATCCAACGCGATGTTTGATGGTGAGGCAACGCGAAAAAAGAGAGATAACGCCTGAAAACTCTGTTGGCATTCGGTAATTCCGTGATTTACTCGACTATTTCACAAAACTTGTTCCAGGAAACTCGTGTTTATTTAAAACTCTTAAAACTTTTTTGGGAAATATTGTCATCATTTAGAATCTCGATTAACTCTGCAAGGCTTATAAAGAAGTACTTTTTTATATTTTTAATATATGAGTACATTATGGGGGGCCAAAGTTTACGTAAAATATCAGATTTTCAGAGATCTTTACTGGATTAGTTTTACACAAATTTATATTTTGATTTCTATAGAAGCCTAGATAATATCCCCAAGATATCTGTGTATCCAAATATCTGAAAAAAGATGTGTAATGACATCATAATCACGTAAAAGCGGTTGTATGAAAATGTACCTCGGGTTGGCCTCTCTTAAGCCTAAAAGACTCAGAGCGGGAAAATTTATTTGGTGATTCATACCCCAATGTTTGACAGAATTTTATTACACTCTAGCCTTTTCCTGAGTGAAGTAACGCTTATGTGGCTTATCCCAGAACACCGAGCATTTTGTATAGGACATAAACAGAAGCACTCGCAAATAGTGTAGCTATTTTTCGGTGGAAATAATGTTCATAATCGGAGCGGTACTTCCAAAGATTACTTTGATCAAAACAAAAAAAAAATACTTTTAAAAATAATCTTCTTATAAAAATTGATAGCTGTTCGTTAGTCTCGCTAAAACTCGAGAACGGCTGGACCGATTTGGTCATTTTTGGTCTTGAAATATTCGTGATACTCCAGGTAAGGTTTTAACCGTGGGAAAATATAGAAAATTCACGAAAAAAAGAATAATAGGCGGTAAGAAGTTTGATAAGTCAGCTAGTAATAAAAAGGCTTTGAATACCCATAGTTACATTACAATATTAAAGTTTAAAAAATAATAGTAATTTGATTTTAATAGACTGGCCTGTTGGTCTAGTGGTTAGTGGCCCTGACTGCTATGCCGGAGGTCGTGGGTTCGATTCCCACCCAGGACAAAATATGTTTGTGTGATGAGCATAATCATTTGTTCTGTGTCTGGGTGTAATTTATCTAAAATATTTATGTATTTAGCAATATATAAGTATGTTTATCAGTTGTATAGTACCCATAATACAAGCTCTGCTTAGCTTGGGACTAGACGACGTTGTGTGATAGTTGTTGCAAATTATATTATAATTATTATAAATAATAGTACAAAGTCAGATTCAGTTCAATACAATTGTTGTTTTGTTTGTTTGTGTTATTGTATAACTACAATTTCATTAGATCAATAAATAATAAAATAACAGATACATTAAATAGATAACAACCATGTCAGATGCGGTTCACTAAAACAAAAATGTCAAATAAATAAACAACCAATTTACTATAAAAATATACTTAGATATCATACAAAGCCTTTCGAAAATCGTAGTAACAATGTTGTTTTTGCAGCTCATCAGTCTTGCATGAAAGTATGATATAAGCCTACTCATAAGTCTCGACGTGAGACCCATATGGTCTGATGTCAATATTAGACCAAAATCACTTTTTTAGACAGCCAAACTAAGATCTTCGTGTTCTTTCTAACAAACTAACAATCATATTTCTATCACTTTTCTTTGTGTAGTTTTCAGATTGCGATAAAGTCGTATGTCGCAAAATTACAGGATTAAATTGAGTAATAAAGTTTTATTATAACATCAGTTTTTATGCTTAAATATTTGGTGTCATTTTAACGGCGAATATTGACTTGAGTTTTTATGCTTTTGAATGTTTTGTCCCGAACTTAGGGCGTCTGTCAACATTCGACTTTATGCTTCTAAAATTATTGTGTACAAAATCAATGTATGGACACATAGAACCTTATGCCTCTCGAAATAAGGTAAACAACGGTACTAAAATGATATAAATCTATTTGCTTCGTATTTTTTTTTACAATTAATAGGCATTATGTTAGCATGATACCTTATGCCAGTATACTGTGTTGTTTTATCGCTGATCTGAAGGAAGTAAGTGAAAAAGCAACGTTTTGGTTATAGATTTATGGCCGATTACCTTCTCGAAGTGAATGACATCGGACATTTTCGGCGATAATCAGCTGTCGTCGTGACGTTATGCCTTGAACCCATCAGCGTTCACGACTCGTTCGAGCGCGTGCCGTCCGGCTCATTTCTTACCTACGTTGTTACCCAAGCCCCAAGCGAACGCCGGCGTTCGCACACCTATTTCGTTCTATTGTATCTCTAATAACGGCATTCAAAAGGCTAAAGTTTTGCTTTAAAAGTTTAAAAAAACCAGTTGTTGAAGGTCGACAGCTTAAGCCTCCATGTGCGTGTAGACTTCAAATTTTCAACGAATTTTTTTGGAAAACATGCACAAGTTGGGGTCAGCGTGCCAGTTTATAACTAATAATGTCACAAACGACGACGAAGTGGACGCGTTGGAGATGTGCTGCTGGACACGGATGCTAGGAGTATCATGGACAGAGTTTCGTACAAATGATTCCATCTTAAAAAAACTCGGCATCAGACAGCGTCTATCGTCCACAGTGCAGTCGCACCTTTTTGACCTTCTCCGGCCATGTATCTCGTCGTAGTAATGACTCCATAGAGCGTCTCGTAGTGCAGGGCAAAGTTGAGGGCACCAGGCCACGTGGTAGATCCGTGAGAGTAGAATAATGAGATGGATGGACCAGATCAAGGCCGCAATTAAGTGTTCGGTTTACGGATGTACCCGGAAAGCTGCAGTCCGCGATGGATGGCGCCGTATGACCAAGTGATCACTCATCGTGATTCACAGTGATGACCACGACCACTCTGACAAGAGTGTCCCGACTAAGAAGAAGAAGAATGTCACAAAAGAACAAAAACGTTTGATGAAAACTCATGGAAATTTAGATACTGACAGAAGAAAATTTACTTATAAATACAGACTCATCGTCAATTCAGAATGCAAAAAAGTGTGCAGGGTGATGTTTCTTAACACACTTTGTATAGGAGAGAAATTTTTGAAGGTGAGTGTGGTAAAACAGCTTGAGGGCTGGTAAGTCACCCCTGAGCGAAGAGGAAAGCATACCCCAGCTAATAAATCATCCCCAATAATAATCCCATGGGTGATTGACCACATCAGTACATACTGGGTACTGCGGTACATACCCCAGTTACGAAAACCACTATTCAAGAGAAAAGTGCAGACGAAAGTTTTTAGGATCAGATTTAAACATTTCTACCATGTACACACAATACAAAGAGTGGATGGCAGAAAAAGAGATTCCTGCAAATTTAGTGACAAAAGAATGGTTCTACCGCAATGTATTCTATACAAAGTTTAATTTAAGCTTCAAACTTCCATCAATAGGTACTTGTGATGACTGTGATACATAATGCTAAATATAAAGAAAGAAAAGAAATAATAGAAAAGGAAGTTCATAATATTGCCCCTGAAGAGAGATATAAATTGAAGAAAAAAGACAAAATTGAAGCAGCCGCAAGTTCAGGCGAAGAAAAAGTATTAATGTTTGAATTGCAAAAGTGTATGGCAATATCAAACCTGACTAATTGTAAGTCTTTTTACCTAAGAAAACTATGGACGTTGAATTTGTCAATTTTTGATTCAACATCTAATATTGCAACAAACGTCATATGGTCTGAAATGAGGTAGCACCTGTCTGATGAGCGGATGAAAATAAGGACAAAATTGCACACGTAAGAGAGCTTACTTTCTGTTCTGATAATTGCGGGGGACAAAACCGAAACTTAATGATGGTATTGGTTTATGTGAGTCTGGTTGCAAGTTAGACAAGAGTAGTCCGGGATATTGATTAACGAAAATACTTTTACCAAGGATTTTTCTGAAATAGCGTTTACTCGAAATGCATCCAAGAAGACTGGGTTTCCAGAAGATTTACCAAGACTAAGATTAAATGAAAACCCCATATCGACGGCAAAATACAATGATTTGATGACATTGCTGCAATGAATACCGTAGGAATTGCATGCGTTTTATAAAAAATCAACTCATGCAAACAATGAGTCAGATTGACCCAGAAACATCATCATCTTCCTGCCCTTATCCCGTTTTATTTGGGGTCGGCGCAACACGTTTTTTTCTTCCATTCTCTCCTGTCACTCGTCACGCTATCACTAACTCCCTTTTCTTTCATATCACTCCTCACACAATCCATCCATCTCTTCGTTGGCCTCCCTCTACCTCTCCATCCATCCACATGTAAACTCATAACTCTTTTAGTAACATGCGTTTCATCCCTCCTCTTCACATGACCATACCAAGACAAACGATTTCCTTTCAACTTTTCAGTCACTGGCGCCACTTTCAAACTTCCCCTAATATACTCATTTCTTACTTTATCCATTCTCGTCACACCACACATCCATCTCAACATTCTCATTCCACTACGTGCAATCCTTTTTCTTCCGTCTTTTTCAAAGCCCAACATTCTGATCCATACAGTATGACAGGCCTTATCACGGACTTGTAGATTTTACCCTTCAACTTTAGGGGCATCCGTGGGTCACAAGTTGTTCCCGTGACCTGTCGCCATTTCATCCATCCTGCGTTGATCCGATATGTTATGTCTCGGTCTACCTCACCATCCCCTTGGATGAGCGACCCGAGGTACCGAAAGTCGGAGCAGATCGGTATGGGCGTTCCGGCGTGAGCTAAAGGCACTGGATTGGAGAGACCGCCGAAATCGCAGAACAAGTACTCCGTTTTCGTTCTACTTAATTTCAGGCCAACACTCTCCAGTCTGTGCAACCACACCTCCAATCTGTTCTAGACCTCTAGGCCACTTTCGGCAACTAGCACAATGTCATCGGCAAACAGCATACACCAGGGAGGGCCTCTTCCTGAATGTCCGACGTAAGAGCGTCCATTATCATCAGGAAGAGGTAAGGGCTGAGAGCTGACCCTTGATGTAAGCCGACAGCCACATTGAAGTTACTAGTGTTGCCCATTGTAGACCGGACTGATTTCCCAGAAACAGATGCTTCCTAATTATCAAGATTGATAAAAAGTTAATATTTTAAAGTAATAAGAAATTTTAATTTAATTTAATTTTACTTCGACCTTATGCTGTTATTGGTTCATAACTTTAAATAAGTCTCAGTTATATTCATTTTCAAATCAAACCATAAAGCTAAATGATAACATAGAACCTCAAACACATACAGAACAACTTCAAAAACTTCAAGCATAAAGTAATATCTTAAATTAGAAATACAAATTTTAGACTACACCTCAAATTGTACAAGCATAAGGTCGAATAACACATTTTTTTATAAAAAGTATAATTAATACTAATAATTTGTTAATTATGAGCTTTAAAAATAAAAGGTACAAATGTTTACTGTAAAATGAGTATTAATTGATTTAGCTAAAAGAACAATAAATGTGACTTTATTTGAAAATTCTAACCAGATTTTTATTTGCCTCTCCTGAAAAGTTGATAAATCGGACATCAGACCATATGGTTCTCACGTCGAGAAGTATGAATACAAATAACACACAAATAACAAAGCCTAGCCTGGGGATTGAACCCAAGTCTCCACGCTCTATAGGCGCACAAGCACTACCACTAATCAAAAGAGATATAGTCTAAGGCTAGGCTAGGTTTATAGCTTATAATAATAGCATAGCATAGCATCAGCCTTATAATGTTCCTACTGTTGAGACTCAGGCCTGCTCTTTAGGAGAGGGAATGGGCCACAATCCACCAAGCGGGCCCAGTGCGGTTTGGTGGATGTCACATGTCTTCGAATTTTTGGTTCTAGGACATGCCGGTTTCCTCACGATGTTTTCCTTCACCGTTTTTGAGAGCAGTGGTGATGAAATAAATTACACAAAGTAATCCACCTGACTGGGTTTGAACCCGCGACCTAGAACTCGTAAGTCGGGGCCACCACTCGCCCACCACTGCTCCCTCAATAATACTACAATAATAAAATAACTTTATCGAAAAGATATAATTTAGTATTTTATCTCATGAAAATAAATATGAAATTTCTGTTAAAAAAAGTAACGTAGTATTTCAACACACTTGTTCAATAGATAGTAATTTAAGCCTGACATAAAAAAATAAAAAGGAAACACGTTTCGAGAAAACTGGTATGAAAAGGAAAATTGAAAGACCTAAAAAGATTTTGAAATGAAACACGAATGGCACGTGTTTCAATGTAATCAAGGATCTTACTTAGTTTAACTTTTTGTAGTTTAATTTTTTTATTATCATAATCATCATTTCAGTTGAAAAACGTCCACTGCTGGACATAGCATAGCATCAGTCTTATAATGTTCCCACTGCTAAGACTCTGGCCTCCTCTCTAGGAGAGGGAATGGGCCATAATCCACCAAGCGGACCAAGTACGGGTTGGTGAATGTCACGTCTTTGAATTTTTGGTTCTAGGACATGCCGGTTTCCTCAAGATGTTTTCCTTCACCGTTTTGAGAGCAGTGGTGGTGAAATAAATTACACAAAGTTATGCGGCTGGCTGAGTTTGAACCCGAGACCTACAACTCGTAAGTCAGGGCCTTCACCTCTCGGTTACCACTGCTTACTCAATATTGTTAGACATAGGCTTCCCTCAAGTGTCCATATAATGAACAGTCCTGTGCATCTCGCATCCATCAGATTCCCGGAACCCTCACCAGGCAATCGGTCCACCTTGTGGGAGGCCTTTCAATATCTTTCAGTACGCCGTCGCCACTTCAGATCCTTTCTGCCTGATCCACCATCTATTCTGCGAGCAATGTGCCCTGCCGACTTCCACTTGAGTATGTTGTTCTGTCTTATTTTTTTTATTGAGTTGAGAAATCATTAAATAACTTCTCCCGCTCCGGGTAAGTCGTAAGGGAGTATCAGACTTTTACTGACTAAAACCCACCTGTGCTCCAAGGCTACGGTAACTATTCCGAACTTTCTCACGTATAGAAACAACACCTTACTTGTACAAATCTCCATCCTCCATCTTACCTTTTTTTTGATGTGGAAAGTCATCCAATGACATCTTCCACCCTTTGGTGGAGCCGAAGATAGTGTCAGACTTTTACCGACTAAAAAACACACCCCGTTCCTTCGTTGCCTTTCATACCAGGGCTAAGCCTTCCTTTCAGAAGCAGACCTTTGGCACAGTAAGCTTCGAACTCCATATTAACCTGTATGAGCAATAGCCACAAACAAAACTAAATATAAACATCACCAAAATGTTTTAATAAAAAACATAACACATATTTTCTTCCGAAGCTTCATAACAAGCATAATATCCTTTATCCACTATCACTATCGCCTCTGTGCACAAAATAATAAAAAAAGAACTATCTTACTAACAAAACATTTTCGCCGACTATCTTACATAACAGACAAATAAAAACCCGTATAATACGACCACGAAAAATATACAAAACCAACTGTGGCTTCATATACCTGATAACTTTGCTGGATGACCGGGATAACCAAATTTCATTGAACTTTCATTTTGTTCCAAACCTCACCGAAAATCTCCTGGATTGCACCAAATAAGAGAGGGGTGAGAGGTCTTCTGTACTGGTCGTTGTCTATACAATTTTGTAAGGCACATGCGCACAATTCTCTCATAAGGCCAGTTGCTGTAAGCCGGTATCGCAGCCCGAACGCATACCGCTATCGGACCGGGAAACGAAAAAATAAATATTGAGAGAAAAAAAAATCGTGAGTGAAAAAATTTCACTGAAAGTGTTAGTTGCAAAAATTGTTATTTTGGCTAATTGTTATTTTTGTTAAGTGTTATGTTATATTGTGTAAGTGGGTCAATGCACCTGTTGACTACGGCGTAGGTGTGTAGTACTACGAGTAAAATTTTGTTGCGTAGCTCGCTACGGCGTAGGCTTAGGCCGTTGTAAGTTCTTTTTTCTAAGAAATACGAGTGTTGAAAAGAACACAGTTAGGAAATGTTTTAAGTCCTTTTTCAGGCGTATTGTAACATAATTGTTGTCACAAAATACGGCGAATAATTCCTTCATTGTTCTTGTTAAACAATAGGTAGAGATTATTTTGGCATTAGTGCGGTTTTCAATTGTTGTATGATAACATATTTCTGGTTCAAAACAAAGATAAAATATATACAATAGGTATAAAAAAGGAAAAATTTTTGGATGAGATTGTTCTGGTTGTAAAATGGGAACCGATATAAATCACAAAAAAACACACTTCAATATATTTATATACTTCCGATTTATTATGCCATGATTATTTTGATATACATTCACAATACTTAAAAGGCATATTACAAAATAAATAATCACGTTGCTACAACATTATCCAAAAACATTTCAGAGACAAATAGATAAAATTTTTACACGTTTTGATTGTCAATAAATCTATACCTTTTAAATTTGAATAAGCATTTCTTTTAAAAGAACATAGATAATACAAAATTCACCGTCAACAGATATAATTGCTTCATAAAATATCTAGATAGATGGATATATTCTTTATTGTACACCAAAAATAAAATTACTATAGGAACTTAAAATAAACAGGGCATTTATTTATTTATTTATTATTAAGGACCTCCAACAAAGGATGTACACACACAAGTAAAATTTTATTACATTAAAGTTATAGCCTAGTGCATTCCCTCAGTTGTCGTTGTTGGAAGCCACAGCACGATTAGGAATTCTTTCAATTTATAAAACAAAATATGAAATTATAATATTATGTTAACTACTAAACTAACACAAATCAACACATATACACTAAATTAAAAACTACTTATAATCTAACTTATTACTAAAACAAAATTTAAATAATATTTAAGTAAAATAAAAAGCTTTTAATTCCCATTTTAATTCTTTCACATTATTTTGCTAAATAAAGCGGAATATTCGTTACAAAACGAATATATTTATTTATTTATTGTACACCTTAGATACCTTATTAAAGGACAAACATTTATAAAAAATGAGTGTACAATAGGCGGTCTTATTGCACAGGGCAATTTCTACTAGACAACCTTTGGATGGACTGGAAGAAAGAAAGAAAGAACAAGAGTTGGTTGTCAGTGTACAACAATAAAAATAATAGAATTTTTTATATAAATAATACAATAGGAAATATATATATATATATATATAATACATAAATAAGTTATCAAATAATAAACTGATAAATATTAAAATATACAAAAGAGATATCTATAGGAGGAGAAAAATTAAAGTGATAGGTAGTGCTCCTTCACCATTTTTTTGAACGCTGGTAGCGTTTGGGCACGCCTCACGTAGAAATATAAAACTAATCACCGGTTTGTCATCATCATAGCTTTTTTCCACCTAGCAAAGGGTCGGCTTCTAGTCTAACTAGATGCGTCTGAACACCCGTGTTGTACATGGAGCGACTACCTATCAGACCTTCACAACCCAGTTACTGGGCAACACAATACGCCTTGGATAGACTGATGGCCAGACTTTCCGGCATCTGAATACCTGTAACGACTGTCAAAGATCTACGAATGACAACCAGGATCAACGGCTTTACTTGCTTTCTAAGGCACGGACTGTCAGTAATGTCCTAGATAAACTTAGACTAGTACTTACGTATTATACACCCCTATTGTTTAATTAGTGCACAAAAAAATGGGGCTCAATCAGTAGCCGGTCCTGATCATATTTATGTAGCCAAAAGTACAAAAAACTAAATTCCAAAATTGTCCACGAAAATTTGTCATTATTGGTAAATTTATAATTGAATCATCATTTACTAGAAAATACTAAGCGCAGTGTTTTTCCATTTTTATTGACATTGTTTCATTCATAAACAATAACCTGTACAGTGTTTCCATAAATTGAGTGAGATTTTGGAATATAATAAACAAACGCTCATAACTTTGCTGTTTATGAATATTATACAGTGAGACTTTACTTAAATAATAAAAAGACCTTTTCTAATAAGCCCTTTAAGTATTTGCCATAATTAAAAAATAGTGGTGAAGAATAAATTACAGAATAACAATCTTTAAATAATAAATATATTAATATGTAGCCAGATGGAAATGAGATAGTTAGATATACTTTTTATTGTAGTTACACCATAAATATGCCTTTTCCCAATAGCATTATTCCACCTTTGTAAAATATTTTTACTTGTGCATAAAGATTCAATAAATAAATAAATGAATCCAATTAAAGTAGAGCTTAAAAAAAAAAAAAAATATTTTTATTATTAAATAACCTTTTTTTCAGTGCCTTGATAAGACGTTGTGTTACTATTTTTTATATATAATCTGACTGGCCTGTTGGTCTAGTTGTTAGTGGCCCTGACTGCTATGCCGGAGGTCGTGGGTTCGATTCCCACCCAGGACAAATGTTTGTGTGATGAGCACGATCATTTTTTCTGTGTCTGGCTGTTATTTATCTATAATATGTATGTACTTAGAAATATATAAGTATGTTTATCAGCTGTCTGGTACTCATAACACAAGCTCTGCTTAGCTTGGAACTAGACGGTGTTGTGTGATGGTTGTGGAAATATTAAATTTTATTAATTTATAAAACTGAAAAAGGGAACACGAAGCGTATCATTAGATAGGTTACCATTGATGTAGTTTTTCAGAATTAACGATATAATTTAGTAAATAATAACAATGGTAGTCACGAATATAAATTCATATTAATTATGACTAACATGCAATAAAGAATAAATAATTTATGGTTTCGTTTTTTAATTATAAAGTTTGTTAATTACTATCTACCACCTGTGGTTCCGCCCGCGTGAATATAGTACTTGCCAACTTTATAATTTATAGCTTTTGCCAGCAGCTTTGCTCGCGTGAAATTCGGTTTCTCCATATAAATTTCCAACCCGCGTTTTACTCCCTTAAGGGTGGAGTTTCACAAAATCCGTTTTTTAGCGAATGCCTACACCCTATAAGGAACCTACCTGCTAAATTTTAACACGTTGGTGGACAGTACTATCTCACTGAATGCGGCGACTAAGACACTACTTATTTTCATACATTGCCCACGGCCGTAGTGTCACAATGCATTGTAAAAAATATATGTATGATAGCACTATTCTAGGCATAAACGTCGTAAGGCGTTAAAAAAGTGAAAACACGTAGCAAGAAGCAACACGCACGAACACCGCAGCGGCGCACTATTCGACCTATTGTATGTAACTACGACGCCTACGAGCGTAGTGTGCGTAGGAAGGAGGCCAAAAATAAACTTGAATGTTTGCGTGAAGGTACTTTTTTGACGAATTTTTGAAAATTGTGTAGTGACAGTACTAAAGTCTTAATTATACCTATGGTTTTTTTTTTTTTTTTTTTTTTGGTAGGTAAAATCATCCAATGACGAATCCCGCCCTTGGGTGGGGCGGGAAACAGTGTCAGACTTTTACTGACTAAAAACCTACCTTTCCATTCCTTGCCTTTATCCTGGGGCCTTTGGTGACAGTCTCACATAACCTTTGGTCCCAGTAGGCTTCGGCCCTGCTGGACCCCTACAGTTTGCTGACAACTCCTTGAGGCGCGCGGGAACGGTGCGCGCCGTAGACGACCTGAGCTCGGACCGGTCTGTTACCGGACGGACGGACAGCGAGCTACCCATTGCCCACCGTCCGCGAGCCCGCGCCTAAATTATACCTATGGTGACACTACAACATGCCGTTCTTTATGATAGTATGGAAAATCGGTCGACATATAGCGTACTGGTTTTATTTAAGTAAAAACTCGGACGTCCACAGGCGTACTGTCGTATCACTTTAGCTATAGTATACGCCTGTGACCGTTACTGTCCGCCAACGTGTAAAGTTTGTAGGTGTTATAGTTTCTAAGATTTCGATTAATCAGTGAGTGGTATTTCACTTTTATAGATAAAGATTATGCCTAGGTATGTGTTAATTCAGGGCCGAAATTTATCAGTAACCTTCTTTCCAATAGTTTAGATATTTTTTTTTTTTGTATATTTGAATGTGGTAGGTGTTTATATATGTTTATTTTAACTACATTTTCGTAGTAGTGGTTTTCTTTATTATATTATTATCTTTTTTATGTATGTGACATGTTATCTCTCTTCTATCTTTAGATGACTGGTAGAGAATGCATAGACATGAAGTTTTTAAAAAAAAATTAGCTATTCTTGTACTAATTTTCATCTGAATCCGTTTGAAAGTAAAACTATAAAGTACAGTTTCAATTAAAATCAAAGTTAGGAAAATTGTGAAACATCTCTTTTGCAGACACGATTTTCATGTAAAATATCGAACTAATAACGAATAATTTACTTAAACAAACAACATTATAATATCCACATTATTAACAGTAATCCGTTCATTAATAGTAAGTAGTTGTTACGTTATTAATTATAATGATACATAATTATTATGAAGAGTAGGTAGAAAATGTAGGCACATTTCTATGAAGAAATAGTCTTTAAACATCACTTTGAAATTCGAACGGTTTTTCTTTTTAGCGTTCCGTACCTCAAAAGAAAAATCTGAACCCTTATAGGATCACTTTGTTATCCTCCTGTCTGTCTATCAAGACCCTTTACCTTGGAAATGCGTGGAGGTATCGAGTTGAAATTAAAACCATAATAATAGGAATATTTAAGTCTTCGGTCCCTTGAAGCTGTGAGAAAATCAAACTTCTAAGTTAGTGCAAAAAAGAGATACGGCCGCTTATGTCACAAAAAACGTATATTTTGACTCTTTATAGGGAATTAAAATTCATAGGGTACTTTCCGTTAACCTAGAACCCTAAAATTTGGCATGGAGTTCGACGAAAGCTAAAAGATGTCCACTACATTTTTCAGCTTTCGTCTAAAAGCACTTACAAGTATCAATGTTCATTTGTTTTATACAAAGATTTTTAATCCATATTGAAAAACAATTATAGACTTCTATTATTAAAACACAATTTAAATAGAGCTCTATTCTAACAGGAATAAAGTTCATTTTACGCCACGAACGATTTACTTCCTTTTTGTTGCAATATTTTTCCTGAACGGCATTAAAATTTCATTCGCATAAAAGCAGCTATAACATAGGAATGCTTTTATTGTTTCTTCTTTAAAAATAGTTTAACTGAGAAAAATAGTAATGATATATTGTTCAATTAGTCTAATTAACTGGTTATTGTAGTCGTAGCCTTGTGGTATCAGCTTCAACATACGAATTGGACGACGTCAGTTCAAACCCAGGCAGCTGCATTACTTTATGTAATTTATTTTGTCACCACTTCCCTCAAAACGGTGAAAGAAAATGTTATGAGGAAATTGGTATCTGCTAGAACTAAAATTTTGCAGACCAGTTAGGATGTCACATGGTCCTCCGCTGGGACTCAGGTTTCTTAGATGCTGCGTTAGGAGATCACAGCAGCATCTAAGAAACCTGAGTCCCAGCGGAGGGATCATTACGTTTATTGCGTTAATTAGCTGTTGACGATTTTATTTGGTTTCACACCTAAAAACTTTTTTGCTAATGCTATTCTGTAAATTTGCAGCTCACACCACTCAAGTGAGCGCACACAATTCTGTAAAGTTCACAGCTCACCTCACTTAAGCGAGTGCTCACAATTTTGTAAAGTTCACAGCTCACCTCACTCAAGTGAGCGCACACAATTCTATAGCGAACTCTTTTGTTTTTAAAGTAAATAATCGCAGATTCACAACGGGACGCTATTCGAATTTCGAAGTAATATTTAGAGAAAATCTGTGGATCCGAGCAAAATCAGAGAGGGATACTAGTGTAGATTATAGAATGCACTTAAGTGGTTGTGCTCCTGAGTAAGTTGCTGTAAACACAATTCGGCGAATAACAGTATTGAAAACCTGTCAAAAGTAAAATTAAATTTTTAATCAAATCATTATTTCCGATAATCAATTTTTACATACTTTTCGCCTGCGTGAAAGTAGGAAGTTATCTCAAAAGAACATACCGCCGCCATAACTTGTTCAATGTCCTATTTCAAGACATAGTCTACTCGTGTCCAAATTTCTATTCAAATCGGTTCAGCCGTGTGAAAGAGTAACAAATACCCATTTATATACGTTTTTTTTTAGTGTCAGACTTTTACTGACTAAAAACCTACCTTTCCGTTCCTTGCCTTTGTCCTGGGGCCCGTGGTGACAGTCTCACATAACCTTTGGCCCCAGTAGGCTTCGGCCCTGCTGGACCCCTACAGTTTGCTGACAACTCCTTGAGGCGCGCGGGAACGGTGCGCGCCGTAGACGACCTGAGCTCGGACCGGTCTGTTACCGGACGGACGGACAGCGAGCTACCCATTGCCCACCGTCCGCGAGCCCGCGCCTACGGTGGCCGGAAATTGGGATCGGAAACCCGGCGGCGGCGGCGGCGTGTGCGCCTTTGCCTAATGCGGTCGGCCTCCTCCTTTGCTAGCATTACTGCTTCGCAAAAGGAGGCGACCGCCTGCCACTCCTCCTCGCTCTGGAGCATGGCTCGAACCAAGCCCCGGCGCGAGAGATCGCCGCCGATCGCCCCCACGAGGAATTTATATACGTAAATATTAATTTTCACATTCATATTGTTAATGTGATAAGTTTGAATGACCACCAAACCGCATACTTGTTTAATCTACACTAATCTACATCTACACTAATATTATATAGAGGAAAGATTTGTATTTTTGTGTGTATGTTTGTAATGAATAAACTCAAAAACTACTGTGCCGATTTAAAAAAAAATCTTTCACCATTAGAAAGCTACATTCACCTTGAGTAATATAGGCTATATTTATTGCTAGAAAAGATTAGGGATCCTTACTAAAACTTTAGTAACGTAAGCCAAGGTGTAAAAAACATGCCATAGAACATCTTGTGGCAGGCGCTGCGGGAACTATTGATGATAGAACAAAAGTATGTTCTACAATATTAAAGAACATATCAATTACTACAAAAAAATTTGGAATACTATATGTTCAACTATTATCATGTTGTCACAATAACCACTTTTTACATTTTAAAAGTTGATAGAAATACCGACCAAAATTAGACCATGTTATTCATACTTCTGTTTAAATCCTTATCAAAATTAATCATATTGTTTTCAAGACTGTTTCAATTCATGTAGATTACTTTTTGAATTGTTCAAATCGGCTATTCCATTCAATAGATATTACGAATTTAAAAAGTTATATCCAGAAAAGGCGCCGCCGCGCCGTGTCGTGGCTAGCCAGGCATTGCACTGGTGCGGGAGAGGGACGGGCACATCAAAGTAATATGTCTCACTTAACATTAAATAAGTTACTTAAATAAAAAACGATGAACAAATTCGGATTGTAATTAAACATAGATAATGTGATACTGCGTTTAAAAAAATATAGAAATGAAACAACAAAAAAATATAAATGAAAGGTAAAAATATAAAAAAAAACATGTTCACCCGTGCGAAGCCGAGACGGGCCGCTAGTAGAATATAATTTGCAAGTTATGTAAATTAGTAATGTTTAAAAAAAAACTCATTTGTAGGGTTCCGTACCTCAAAATGAAAAAAACAGAATCCTTATAAGATCACTTTGTTGTCCGTCTGTCTGTCAAGACCCTTTATCTCGGGAACGCGTTAAGATATAGAGTTGAAATTTAAACCGTATACTCAAATCTGCAGTTCCTTTAAGTTGTGAAAAAAACTAATTTCTGAGTTAACGACAAAAAAAGTTGCAGCCGTTTATGTCGCTAAAAACGTACATTTTGACATTATCAAGAGATTCAAAATTCATAGGGTAGATGTCCCCGATGTCCTAGAGTCTTGAAATTAGAGTATAGCACAAATATAGTAAAACAATCTGAAAACTGTAAATTTGTAGTTACGTCACAACAAAGAAACTTTTTTAGGATTCGGAAAAATCTTCGAAACTCGTTTCAGGTATTGAACTGTTTTCATATGAATGTTTGTACGGAACCGTCAGTGTGCGAGTCCGACTCGCACTTGCCCGGTTTTATAAATATAACATGCCATTACTCTCAGACGGCAGAAATACAGTATAGTACAGTACAGTACAGTAGATATTTAATAAAAAATATTCCCGTCTAGCTCACAGAAATGCAAAGCGTAAAAGGTTTTTTTCACGAACAATAAAATTCTACGCACTGTAACGTTAGTAAAAAAAGGTTTATAGCAATTTTATACTTAAAGTTTTTTTTTTTATTGTGTAAAATTTTTTGTAGGGGATGAGTTGTTGTGATCTAGACAACCTTGAAAAGATGACGCAAGGTCTTCTTTAAAAAATAAATAGGTAATTATAAAATGTTACCTACTTCTGTCTCGGCTTTCGGGTATATTTTAACTTTTCATGATATAGGAGATGACTGTCACCACTTATTACTATTTTATATCTATAGCGTCAAATAAATAAAATAAAATAGCGCTATTTTTGTGCTATTCATTACACAAGATTCTATAAAGTTTACAACTCATCTCAGTCAAGTGAGGGCACACAATTGTGTGAAGTTCCTCATCTCAATCAAGTAAGCGCACACAATTCTATAAAGTTCACATCTCACCTCATTCAAGTGAGCCCACACAATCCTGTAAAGTTCACAGCTCACCTCACTCAAGTGTGCCGCGAAAAGTCGCGGCATGGCGGACAGAGCTCCGGCGGGATCTCATGGTGAATGGCGAGAGCGACTGTCGCAACCCCGTGCTGGGCACGCCAGGATCGAGGCGGTAAGGCCCCTCTTTGAGGCGTGGCTGGAAAGGCCCCACGGCGTCGTCACCTTCCGTTTGGCGCAGGTGCTAACCGGACACGGCAAGTTCGGTCCGAACCTGTACAAGATTCGTGCGGAGACGACGCCCGGGTGTCGCCACTGTGCGGACCGCCCGGTGGACACGGTGGAGCATACAGTCGAGATGTGCCCCGCTTGGGAAGAGCATCGCCGTGTCCTCGTGGGGGCGATCGGCGGCGATCTTTCGCGCCGGGGCTTGGTTCAAGCCATGCTCCGGAGCGCGCACTGTTCCCGCGGCCTCAAGGAGTTGTCAGCAAACTGTAGGGGTCCAGCAGGGCCGAAGCCTACTCGGGCCAAAGGTTATGTGAGAATGTCACCACGGGCCCCGGGACAAAGGCAAGGAACGGAAAGGTAGGTTTTTAGTCAGTAAAAGTCTAACAAAAAAAAAAAAAAACCTCACTCAAGTGAGAGCACACAATTTTGTAAATTTCACAGCTCACCTCACTCAAGTGAGCGCACACAATTCTGTAAAGTTCAGAATTCACAACACTCAAGTGAGCGCACACATTTCTGCCAAGTTCACAGCTCACCTCACTCAAGTGAGCACACCACTCGAAAGTGAACTCATTTGTTTTTAAAGTAAACCGTCACAGATTCACAACGAGATACCGTTCGAATTGCGAAGTTACGTTTTGAAAACAACAATATAAATTGCTGAAACATGCGTTCATTTGTTTCTTGTCTTATGAGTTTCCTGAATGTAAAATGAAGCAATGTTATGGATTTTAAACTCCTTTGAAAATGTAATATTTACAAAATTATATAGAATTATCTGAGGCAAAGTAAATATGGTAATCATGGAATTTGCATAGGAATCGGTCTAATTTTGTTCAGGTTGTATTCAGATATTTACAAACTTAAAAAGTACGCGTTTCACGGCTTGTTTGTGGAAAATTATTTTCTACAAAACTTGAACAAGTTTAAAATCTTGTTGGATCCTCCAACGCAATCCAACACAATGCTTTATGACTACCTTATGAAGAGCCAAAATTGTTTAGGACCAGATTTTCAGTGGTCTTTACTATCCAGTACACAATTGCACAATTTTTTGAATTCAATAGAAGTCTAGATAATATCCACAAGATATCAAAATATCTGGAGAGAGATGTGAAATAACATCATAATCACGTTAGAGCGGTTGTATGAAAATGCACCTCGGTTTGGCCGCTCTTAAGTCAACTTAATCAAAATCTAAAAGATGCTGTACAAAACAGTCTTAGACACTTTCAGACTTTTGCTGACTAAAACCCATCTATGATACGCCGGTCACGGTACCTCTTTGAATTTCGCAGCCTTAGCGGGCATCGGCCCTACCTAGCTGGCTTCGTTAATCATCCTGACAACTCTTCAAAATACGCGTGGAATACAATTCAGCCCTGGTCTTTACCGGACGGCAAGCCACCTTATGCTCGCCGTCCGGCTCTGGGTCTAGATGCTTGCAATTTTGCATACAAAGAGTTCTACAATAATAATTATTATATTATCAAGAAATCAGTCAGTCATAGAAATCAAGTGTATTATACAATCCAAAGCCACTGTGTGTGTACAATTCCATGGACAATCTTTTAAACCATGTTATGTACTACAAATATCTAGACTTATATATAGAGAATATATAGAGTTCTGAGTTTACACGTAGATGGATGGAAAGAAAGAGGGAGGCCGAAGAAGAGATGGATGGATTGTGTGAGGAGTGATATGAAAGAAAAGGGAGTTAGTAATAATGTGACGGGTGACAGGATAGAGTGGAAGAAAAAATGTGTTGCGCCGACCCCAAGTAATATGGGATAAGAACAGGAAGAAGATGTACTACAAATATCTCAGTGACAAATATTTATTATCGCTTCTATTATGTTAGAACAATGTAAATAAAGTAAAGGAATGGGGATAAAAAGAAATATTGTTGTAGATTACCAAATCTTCTCACATGAAAAGCTTCATAAGTACTTAGTGCCATGTCACGCCAAATAGGGAATAAAGTACCACCGATATATTATAAAGTAAATAAGACATTCATTGTTTCACACTAATACCGTTTCAAAGTCTTGGAGTTTCCTTCAAAACGAGTTGAATTTAAACTTCAATCTTAATCCCATCCGGGGTTAAGCAGAAGTCTTTAGCGAGGTGTTAATTAAGGAAGAGATTATGTTAATAATATTACGTTTTATAACTAGGCTTTAGTACTGGTTTCGCTTGCGTGGAACCGAATTTAATAAGTTTTGTATCTGGAGACTAGCAGTGGGCGTTTCAACAACGAACAGTTTTCAAGGTTTTAGGTTCTGCAACAGAACAACCGTTTTCCATCCTGCGACTAAACAATCTCTGTTTCACAAACCAGTCTTTGAATTACTGTATGCGAATTGTTATCTTACAACTAAAGGAATAAGGGCGATTCAACTATCACACTCGTTGCAACGTCGTTTCAAAACCAGTTCTTGCAATGAAATATGAACGTTATGGCTATGAAATAAATACAAATTTTATTACCACTCTTGAACCGTCCGACGACGAACATTTTCTGCAACTACTTCACTCAACAATAGTTTCGTTTTCAAACCGGTCGCGACCAGGAACCGTTTTTAACAACCGTTTCTGTAATTGCAACACCGGTTGCGTTTCGTCGGTCAAAAATTTAACGACCCACCACTACCACGTACATCGAAGGACTGGAACAATTTGCCTGCTGCGGTCTTCCCGTCCGATTATAGTTTGGGTGTCTTCAAGGCTAGAGTGAATAGGCTCTTAATAAACTAGTGCGCCTCACCATCAACGATTGCATCACTGCTTACCATTAGGTGGGATCGTAGTCAAACACTAGCATAAATCAATTTAAAAAATACCTTTTATAACTAGATTGTAGTACTGGTTTCGCTTGCGTGGAATTTTATTTAGTTTCTAGAAATACGGTAAACTTTTCAAAAGGCCGAGATGAGCAATTTATTTGGTAAATGTTCAATTAATTGTTAACGTTTTGTTTAATGTTTAATTCTGCGAAAATGTTTAAAAGAGTTACCAAGAACTGGGAAACTGAAGAACATTGATTTTGACAGGCCTGTATGGTCTAGTAGTTGGTGGCCTTGACTGTTATGCCGGAGGCCGTGGGTTTGATTCCCACCCGGAACAAATTTTTGTGTGATGAGCACGATCATTTGTTATGTATCTAGGTTTGAATTATCTTATACACGGCTGAATTTTGATCGTTTTAATCTCATGAAGCGTCGATCCGGTACATGAAACACTATTGATTTGTAAAGATAAAATTAAAAATAATTTACTTTTTTTCAAAGACTCGAATTAGCATACACATGTACGAAATTAATTTCTGTAAGTAAACAACAGCTGAGCGAGTCCAATGACCTGTAGGTAGTTGTCGGTCATACTAACTACCTACAGGTCATTGCAATCGATTACCTAAATATTTAGCCGTGTATATTTAGAAATATATAAGTATGTTTATCAGTTGTCCAGTATTCATAGTGATTAGTTTGGGACTAGATAGCGTTTCTGAAATTTGTGGAATATTAGAAAAAATATCTAGCAGTTTTGTGGTTTATTCCATTCCATAAGACTTGAATATGTAGAAAATACTCGTAATTCGCTTGTACTGTATTTCTCTCAATACATTACATGGTACATTCTTTCACTGAAGGCGAGTTTCTTATATTTTCCGACCTCGTTACAAGAACGCAAGCTGCATTTTTCGCAGTAGCATTTTCTTTCTTCACTGGCTACTTTTTTATGTCTGTTGGAAGGGATTATTATCTAATAATTGGATCTTGGTTTGAATCCCCAAGTTTTGCAAAGTACTTTTTTTTCTAAATATTACTGTCTCACTAATGGGTGACCACTCGAAACGCTTAGTCCGGACCTTAGAGGTTTCAACATCGTGTGGCTCTGCTCTCAGGGCTTGTTTACGGATCTTCGGCCTTATCTTTTTGTTTTGGTTAACTTAGAAATTTGATTTTTTCACAGCTGTGACAGCCCGCAGACTTGAGTTTTTAATTTCAACTCCATTCTCCTATAAAAACCGATTTTTCGAAATTCAATCTCCATTCCCGACAAAAACGGATTTTTAGAAATTCGTTTTTTATTTCAACTCCATTCCTTTACCCATTTCCGAGATAATAGGTATTGACAGACAGACAGACAGACATACAGACAGACAGATGGACGGACAACAACAAAGTGATCCTATAAGGGTTCCGTTTTTCCATTTGAGATACGGAATCCTAAAAAAGGCATTATATTACAACAGTATTTTTCCCTTACATTTTTTTTTATTGCCAATAAAATCCTTGTCAAAAATTTAAATAACAAGCTGTCCCCGTGAAAAATATACAATACAAAGTTTGTTAAAATAAAATTAGTGACGATTCCACCTGAAGAATTTCATTTATTATGGGAAAGGAAACTTTTTTAATTAATCCATAGCAGCTGTGCCACCGAGGAGGGAATTTATAATTGTTTGGCCCTGGGATGACGCACGCAATTTTTTTTGTGTATGATATTGAGATGACGCACACGAATATCTTTTTTTTGTGTATGATATCACGCTTGTTTTCCCCAAGGAAGATAGACAGACGACTTAAATTCATTTCGTACATGGGTAAATTAATTTGAGTTCAGGCCGTTTGACAGTTTGTCAGGCCTGTTGGTCTAGTAGTTAGTGGCCCTGACTGCTATGCCAGAGGTCATGGGTTCGTTTCCCACCCTGGACAAATGTTTGTGTGATGAGCACGATCATTTGTTCTGTGTCTGGGTGTTATTTATCTATAATATATATGTTTTTAGAAATATATAAGTATGTTTATCAGTGGTCTGGTACCCATAACACAAGCTCTGCTTAGCTTGGGACTAGACGGTGTTGTGTGATATATTTTTTAATTTTATCTTTAGAAATCGATAGTGTTTCATGTGCCGGATCAACTCTCCACAGGATTAAAACGATCAAATTGAACGGCGTATAAAGTAATTGCAAATTGTATTAACTAGGCCTCTACTGCTCTTGAAATATAAAATATCATAATTCTCTTAAAGGATATCTCATGAAATATTTTTGCCAATACGCGATAAAATATTGGGATTATGAGAATTGACCACTTTCTTCTAACACGGTATTTTCTTATCTTAGAAACGTTTTTTACGTATTGGCTAGTTCTCCTTTGGGAATTCGGAAATTTTCTTTTTTTTTTGTAAAGGAGTTTTTGTATAGAGATCTTACTGTCTGTGTTAACGCTTACATGCCAGGGGGTAAGTACTTGTTAGTGAAATTGTGTAAAATAGGGTATTAATAATAACGTTAAAAGATTATTAAGTATATGTAGGTTTATATTGTACACTTGATTCTACTCTTGATTGTGATCTCTCTCTGTCACTCTGTAGCGACATCTATGTCGTCACAAATGAACTAATCCTGCATCGCGCAAGAAAGATTCGCGGCGCGATTGGAACATATAGAATAAACCCGAATTCATCTATCGGGCAGTAGCCCACCAGACATAACACCTGTCTGGTCGGAGGATCCTCCCTTTTCAACGGAGGTATGTGGGACTTTACTCTCTGTTCCACTACCTCCAAAACTCAAAGGTTTGCTGGTAGAAAACTCATTGTTGAGTTAAGCTCGCCTATGTACATGAATTGTCAAACTACTGTGTATTTTATTGAATGTTTTTGTGTACAATAAAGAATAAAGAATTAGGAGCGACCAACTCATGACAACTTTCCATACAACCGCTCTTACGTGTTTATGAAGTTTCTTATAGACATCTTTCTCTAGATATTTTGGAAACACAAATATCTTGTGGTTATTAAGATATTAAATTCATCTCTCCGTCACCGCCGATTCCGACTCGGCTGGGCAGCATTCGGGAAACTGTGCGGTATCTGCTCTCTAACATTATATATATATATATATATACTTACTTTACTTACAAGCTCTGCTTAACTTGGGACTTGACGACGTAGTGTGATAGTTGTGGAATATTATATTATTATTATTATTTATTTATTTCCCACATGAGAAAACTGATTTTCATCCGTACCTACACTCAAAAGGTTCCGTTGAAAACCAGCGTCAGGCAACTGCTGCGTAGCCGCAGTTGTCTGACATATGTTTTTTTTGGCGCATCTGTTCAACATAATATTATTGTTGTTAATTTTTTTTTTTTGTGTGTTTAATTTTAATTTGCAATTAATTTTTTGTTTATAATCATGGTGTGCCAAATAAACATGTTTTCTTTCTTTTCTTTCTTTATACAACATACCACAGTGTCTCAAGACGAAAGTCTATGACCAGTGCGTGTTACCAGTGATGACATGTGGTTCTAAAACGTGGTCGCTTACAATGGGCCTCATCAGAAGGCTTAAAATCATCCCAAGTGCAATGGAAAGGGCTATGCTCGGAGTTTCCTTGCGTGATCGAATCAGGAATGAAGATATCCGCAAGAGAACCAAAGTTGCTGACGTGGCACGAAGACGCAGCGTAGGAAGGCCTCTTAAAAGGTGGACCGATTTCCTGGTAAAGATTGTGAGAATCCAACGGATGCGAAGCGCATAGGACCGTTCATTATGGCGATATTTGAGGGATGCCTATGTCTCAGTGTACATCTTTGCTCTAAAATGATGATGATGATTCATCTCTTTCTTAAACTAAACCAAATTAATATAATAATATTCCACATAATATAATATTCCACAACTATCACACAACGCCGTCTAGTCCCAAGCTAAGCAGAGCTTGTGTTATGAGTACTAGACAACTGATAAACATACTTATATATTTCTAAATACATACATGTTATAAATAAATTACATCCAGACACAGAACAAATGATCGTGCTCATCACACAAACATTTATCCTGGGTGAGAATCGAACCCACGACCTCCGGCATAGCAGTCAGGGCCACTAATTACTAGACCAACAGGCCAGACAAATTGCAGTTACGGCCTCCACACTGCAGAGAAGCCAATGTTTTTATTTGCCACAGGACACTCTCTTCTTTCGCCTAGAGCGGGAAAAATCATTGAATGATTTCCAAACTCAAAAAAAGAAAAGGGTGACGCGAAAAATCAGCTTCACTTCAGTCATTGGGCTTTCGCGCGTGTAAAACCAGTAACACAAACTAGTATTCTACAGAACAACCATTAACCTTATACTGGAGCAATAGAGTAGAAATAAAAGTGTTTACAGTGATGGGTTCGATTCCCAGGTAGAAAATTTTAGCTGGTTTATGTAACACTATTACATGTAATAAAATCCTTACCGATAAATTGGAAAGGTTTCTCTAGGGCATGATTATCAGACCTGATCAGAGCAATACTTGTTTTTATTCGGAGTAGTTAACCTGAAAAATCCTTTTTAGATTTCAGGAAAATAGTTTTATGATACCGATTTTGTGATGAAAATTTGAGGCATGTTTTTTTTCCACCGAAGGCGCGGGCTTGCGAGCAATGTGTAGCTCGCTGTCCGACTATTCGTCTGGACCGAACTCAGCTCGTCGATGGCGTGTACTGTTCCACGCGCACCTCAAGGATTTTTCAGCAAACCGTAGGGACGCAGCAGGGTCGAAGCCTACTGGGGCCAAGGGTCTATTTCTAAAAGGAAGGTTCGGCCCTGGTATGAAAGGCAATGAAAGAACGGGGTGGGTTTTTTAGTCAGTAAAAGTCTGACACTATCTTCCGCTCCGTCCAAGGGCGGGAGATGTCATGGAGATGCCCAACAAAAAAAAAACATATTTTTATTTTTTTAATGACTTAAACTGGTGGTTGACTGCGATCCCACCGGATGGTAAGCAGTGATGCAATCGTTGATGGTGAAGCAAAAACGCACTAGTTTATTAAAAGCCTGCCGGTTTTCTATCGTTTACATTTCGGGGAGTGTGCGTTGGAATTTCACAATTTAATTCCACCAAGTCCGTTCCATCATTGGACCACTATACGTATGGCGTTGCGACATCGGTATATGGTGGACATTCTTACGTACAAAGCGTTTTGGGAACTTGTTTTCATTCATTATGCATACAGCTAAGGAGTGGAATTCTCTGCCGGAGTCTGTGATTCCTTACATCTACAACCAAGACGTCTTTAAATCAAGAGTGAATAGATTACTTCTGGGCCAGCATACTCCATGGTCGGCCACATCAACGTAGTAATACTGGTCATAAACAAGGCTATTATATAAATCGGGCAAGTGCGAGTCGGACTGAGGGTTCCGTTTCGTACAAACTTGGTAAATTGCGGTTTACGATTTATGACTTATTCAAAAGAAAAAACTAGTCGGTAGTTGATGAGAGATCTTGTTCAAACCAAATCATATTTTTTTTTTTATCATTCTCTTATTTTGAAGTTACCGGGGCGGGGGGGGAGACACATTCGCGCAAACTATTCAGTTTAAAATATATATATATAAACCCTCAATATAATTATTGAAGACCTCCATAGATACCTCATACGTTTGGGGTTGATTAAAAAAAAGGGTTTCAGTTCTATATGGGGAACCCCCAAAATTTATTGTTTTTTTTTTTCTATATTGGTGCGTAAATCTTAATGCGGTTCACAGAATACATCTACTAACCAAGTTTCAACAGTATAGTTCTTATAGTTTCGGAAAACAGTGGCTGTGACATACGGACGGACAGACAGACATGACGAATCAATAAGGGTTCAGTTTTTGGCCATTTGGCTACGGAACCCTAATTTTTTTAGTTTCCCTTTAGTTACAGTTTTCATTTTTAATTACATTAAAACACTTTGTTTTATCGAAATTGACACCTCGAGTTTTTTTTTTATGTTAGGTAAAATCATCCAATGACAAATCTCTCCTTGGGCGGAGCGGGAAGTAGTGTGAGACTCTTACTAACTAAAAACCTACCCCGTTCCTTCGTTCCCTATCGTGCCGGGGCCGGGTATTCCTTTCGGAAGCTGCCTGCCTGCAGCTAGCAGGCTGGGCCTCTACGGTTTGCTGACAGCTCCGACACCTAGAGTTTGAGAGACAGCTAATTGATTCTGAAAATCAAATAATCAATAATCGATTAAGGAACCTTCAGTTTGTGTTACGTCACCCCTAAAATTAAGCGTTCAGGAACAAAGGGCTCGTTTAGAAATACCGCAACATTCTTGATTAAATCTTTCGGGAATTATATTACAGTTATAGCGTTTGTGAATTACGACAAAACTTCACCAGAAATTTATTAAATAAAAGCAATTAATAAGCTGGTACTACGCTCGGAGTTTCCTTTCGTGATCGCATCAGAAATTAAGATATTCACTGGGGAACCAACGAAATTATCAAATAATAATAATCTACATATCCCAAGCTAAGCAGAGCTTGGGCTATGAGTACTAGACAACTGATAAACATACTTATATATTTCTAAATATATACATATTATAGATAAATTACACCCAGGCACAGAACAATGATCGTGGTCATCACACAAACATTTGTCATGGGCGGGAATCTAACCCGCGACCTCCGGCATATCAGTCAGGGCCACTAACCACTAAACCAACAGGCCAGTCATTTTATCCCTGTAGGGAATGAACTTTGAAAAACCTTCACTTAGTGCTTGCCTTCGTCACAAAAGAAATTCTTGTGCAAAATTTCATACTTCTAGTCCCAGTAGTTTTAGTGTCAGTTTCTTCTTTATATACACCGTTAAATTTTGGTCGTTTCAATCCCGCGGAGGGTCGATTCGGTACATGAAACCCTATCGATTTGTAAAGATAAAAATGAAAATTAAACTACTTTTTTTTAAACTCGAATTAATTTACGCATGTACCAAGTTATTATTTTTTAAGGAAACATCAGCTGAGCGGGGCAATGAACTGTAGGTAGTTAGTACGCAACGACCGAAAAATACCTATAACGTCATTGACCCGTTTACTTAAAGAAATTAATTTCGTACATGCGTATATTAATTCGATTTTTAAAAAAAAGTACGTACTTTATTTTTTAATTTTATCCTTATAAATCGATAGTGTTTCATGTACCAAATCGATCCTCCGCGGAATTAAAACAGATAAATTACACCCAGACACAGAACAAATGATCGTGCTCATCACACACACATTTGTCTTAGGTTTTTTTTTTTTTTTAACGTAGGTAAAATCATCCAATGACAAATCCCGCCCTTGGGTGGGGCGGGAAATAGTGTCAGACTTTTACTGACTAAAAACCTACCTTTCCATTCCTTGCCTTTATCCTGGGGCCCGTGGTGACAGTCTCACATAACCTTTAGGCCCCAGTAGGCTTCGGCCCTGCTGGACCCCTACAGTTTGCTGACAACTCCTTGAGGCGCGCGGGAACGGTGCGCGCCGTAGACGACCTGAGCTCGGACCGGTCTGTTACCGGACGGACGGACAGCGAGCTACCCATTGCCCACCGTCCGCGAGCCCGCGCCTACGGTGGCCGGAAATTGGGATCGGAAACCCGGCGACGGCGGCGGCGTGTGCGCCTTTGCCTAATGCGGTCGGCCTCCTCCTTTACTAGCATTACTGCTTCGCAGAAGGAGGCGACCGCCTGCCACTCCTCCTCGCTCCGGAGCATGGCTTGAACCAAGCCCCGGCGCGAGAGATCGCCGCCGATCGCCCCCACGAGGACACGGCGATGCTCTTCCCAAGCGGGGCACACCTCGACTGTGTGCTCCACCGTGTCCACCGGGCGGTCCGCACAGTGGCGACACCCGGGCGTCGTCTCCGCACGAATCTTGTACAGGTACGGACCGAACTTGCCGTGTTCGGTCAGCACCTGCGCCAAACGGAAGGTGACGACGCCGTGGGGCCTTTCCAGCCACGCCTCAAAGAGGGGCCTTACCGCCTCGATCGTGGCGTGCCCAGCACGAGGTTGCGACAATCGCTCTCGCCATTTCACCATGAGATCCCGCCGGAGCTCTGTCCGCCATGCCGCGACTTGTCGCGGCAGCGGAGTTTCGCCCCGACGTTGCATCTCCACGCGTAAGTCATGCATGTGTGCAAGGACTGTTGCCTCCAAATCCCACGGTGGTAGGCCAGCAAGGAGGCTCGCCGCTTCACAGGACACCGTACGGTATCCGCGGATCATCCGGATGGCCATGACCCTCTGGCAGGCGGTTAGCCGGGCCGCCACTCCCTTTCGTAGCGATGGCGCCCACACCGGCGCACCGTAAAGGGCCATGGACCGAACGATGCCTGCGTAGAGCCTCCGGCAGGAGGCGTCTGGACCCCCCAGGTTCGGCAGGAGCCGCTTGAGCGCAGCCCCAGTCGCGTTCAATCTGGGAGCCAGACGTCGGAAATGCTCCTTGAAGTTCCACCGGCTGTCGAGGACGAGTCCCAGGTACTTCATCGTCGACCCGACGCCGATGTGAACTCCTCCTACCGTTAATTGGGAGCCCGGAGGTGGCGCGCTCCGAGGGCCGTGAAAACACATGGCCTCGGACTTGTGCAATGCCACCTCGAGTCCCAACTGCTGTATCCTCTCCACGACTGTCGCAACCTCGCGCGTCGCTAGTTCGACCGCCGCCTGGTACGACCGTCCCCGCGCCAGGACCAGCGTGTCGTCTGCGTAACAGACCACGCTGACCCCGTCGGGGAGGTCGGCGCGCAGCACGTAGTCGTACCCGATGTTCCACAAGGGCGGTCCTAGTACCGATCCCTGCGGAACACCACACGACATCTCTCGCCGTTTCAACTCCCCCTGATGACCGGGGTAGATGATGAACCTGTCCGACAGGTAGGCCTCGATCACCCGACAGAGGTACTCGGGCACCCGGTGGTACCGGAGTGCCCTACCAATGCAACTCCAGGGCAGGGAGTTGAAGGCGTTGGCGATGTCCAGAGACACCGCCAAGACACACCTGCCCCGGGACACCGCATCCCCCGTCGTGAGGGCTCGCACGCGCATGATGGCGTCCACAGTGGAGCGCCTCCTGCGAAACCCGAACTGGCCGTCCGCAAGATCCGGCCCCTTCCGTGCCAGATGCACGACGAGGCGGTCTGCAATTACTCTTTCAAAGAGCTTGCCCACCTCGTCGAGCAGCACAATGGGCCGATACGCGGATGGAGAGTCCGCGGGGCGCCCCGGCTTCGCGATAAGGACCAGTTTCCCCGTCTTCCAGCGAAGCGGGAACTGGCCCCTCTCCATGCATGCGCTGAAGAGCCCTCTCAGTCGAGACCCGAGTTCCTCCATGGCCAGGACCCAGGCTTTTCCAGGCAAGCCATCGGGTCCTGGGGCGGTGTTCTTGGCACTCAGCCTTCGCACCGCCACTCTCATCTCCACCTCGGTCACCTCTGGAGCATTGTTGCCGTCGTTGCCGTCGTGGTCCGCATCGGACACCGCTGCTGGTGGCGGAGCCATAGGCGGGGGAGTATGCTCCCCTCGCGTAGGGAACAGAGCGCTCACCACACCCTCTACGAGCTGGGGCCGGAGACTCTGAGTCAGCGGGGGAGCCCATGGGCGGAGTTTGTCCATCACCATTTTGTATGGGCGTCCCCACGGATCGACGTTCAGAGACTCCAGCCACACGTTGCGGGCCTCGAGTTTGGCCCGCTTTATCTCCGCTCGGAGGGTGCGCTTTGCCGCTCTGTTTCCCTCATACAGCTCCGCTTCTATGGCCTCCGCACCCGGTGGACGGGTGCGGCGCCTGCGGTGTCTAGTATACCGGCGTCGCGCAGCATTGCACGCATCGCGAAGTGCCGCAATCTCTGGCGACCACCAGTGTACTTGGCGCCGGGCACGTCCTGGCCGGACTCGGGGCATGGCCGCGTCGCAGATTTGCAACATGGCCACCTGGAACCAGTCCGCCTCGACGTCGATGTCGACAGGCCTGTCCGGTGCTTGCACCCAGGCCTGTACTATCGCGGCTTCCTGGAGCAGGTCCCTGTTCAGCTGCCTCAGCACCCAATGCGGACCACACGGGGTCTGTCGGACCGGCACGGTCGAGGTCTGGGCGGAGACGTCAAATCGGATGTACCGGTGGTCGGAGAACGCCTCCACCTCCTCTATGACGCGCTAGTCGACGACGCGCGGTGCCAGTGCAGGGCTGGCGAACGTAACGTCCACCACCGACTCGCCCTTCATCCGCACACACGTGGGGACAGAACCCCGGTTTTGTACGACTAGGCCCTGTCCTAGGGCCCATTCCTCCACCCTTCGACCTCGTTGGTTGGTGAACCGGGAACCCCAAGCCTCGTTCCAGGCGTTGAAGTCCCCGCAAACGACCACGGGGAGGCTGGAGTCAAACCCAGCAACGACGGCATCCAGCTCCAAAAGGGAGTTGTCTAGTTCGGCGAGAGATCTGTTCGGGGACAGGTAGACGCCTACCACCACTATGTCCCCGAACCGTGCTGCCACGCAACCCCCGCCTTTCTTGACGGCCTCGAGTGCCGGGGTACCGGCGGCGGCCGACGAAATGAGTGTCACCGAGCCGCTCAGGTCCTGAACCCAGTCGGCTCTGGGCAGGATAAAGTGCGGCTCGGAGACAACGGCGATGTTGATCGACCACTGCGCCATGCTCTGGAGATTTGTCTTAGGTGGGAATCGAACTCACGACCTCCGGCATAGTAGTCAGTGCACGGACCACTAGACCAAGCCAGATAATTGCTCCCTGTCTGAATGCAGCTGTTTAGAAGTTTAGAAACAAAACGTTTTATTTGTCTAGTTTCTGTTCACGAAGTATGTTAAGCGATTTATTTGTCTAGTTTTCGTTTACGAAGTATGTTCCGACTACACAGTTTTCTCAGTTTTGTTGTTTTGTGAAGTCGAACGATTTCGATTTCAAGGTAGAACTTTCGATTTAAATTTAGTATTCGTGGAGGAATTTTTTAGTTTTCAAATTGAATGTTTGTATGTAGCATTCATAAACGGAATTTTGTGTTTTGGCAGCTTTTATTTATCATAATGTGTTTTTAGGTATTTCAAAAGACAATCAGGAATTGCGCCACCTGTCGTAGATTCAATTCGAAAATTGTATTTATTGTCGTAAAACAGAAACATCATCATCATTTCAGCCGAAAGACGTCCACTGTTGGTTATTGGCATCCCCCAAGTGTCGCCACAACGACCGGTCCTGTGCAACTCATATCCATCGGAAAACAGAAACTTTAAAATGAAAAAGCATTTGTTATTATATCGGCAAAAAAAAATATTCTGTGAAAAACTCAACTCTCCACCTTACGGTTTATGAGATATAGCCTGGTGACAGACGAACGGACAGATAGACAGATGGACAGGCAGGTGGACGGACAAACATCGGAGGCTTAGTGATAGCGCTATATATTTAATATAAAATAATATATTCATTTATTTATTGATTTATGTACACACAAACACTTAAAAAAGAAAATAACAAACAGATAGAACAGCACAAAGGTACTGCTTATTTCAAGTGAAATTTCTTCCAGCAGACCTGCGACAGGAGAGTTGGATGAGAGATGTAGACACAGTGTACAGAAAACAAATAAGTTAGCTAATTAAAAATATACTATATTACTATATTTTTAGAACTCAAAAATCATTGGTAGAAATTCCAAAGATATTAAGTCTTCATTCACATAAAAACTTCATCATAAGTTCAGCTGATAGACGTCCACTGTTGGACATAGACCCCCCGGGGCCCTCCAAGTGTCACCACAACGAACGGTCCTGTATGTCTCGCATCCCTCTCATTCTTTTAGTATGAAAAAAATCACTTTATAAGGAGTAGGTACCGAAAACACGTACCTAATAAGTACCTACGTTCCTGGTAGACAATTTTGTAACCTAAAGCTCACAGAAATAAGGTTGAAATTTGATTTACTGGGAAATTCCGCAGGAATACCTCAGTTGACCACATTAACCACTAACCTTCGAATTTAGGTTTGCGGTTGCGGTATACGCTATCTATACTTCATCTCTCCGATTTTGAGCGATCGACCAACAAATCAACTAAACACTGTAGTTCTATTCTATACAATTGACAGCTCACCTCACTCAAGTGAGCACACAAAATTCTGTGACGTTCACAGCTCACCTCGCTCAAGTGAGCGCAAACGATTTTCTGAAGTTCACATGCTCACCTGACTCAAGTGAGCGCACTAAATTCAAAAGCATACTCATTTGTTTCTAAAATAAAACATCGCGGATTGATAACGAGGTCCTGTTCGAATTTTGAAGTGATTTTAGAAGGAAATAAAGTTAACATCCTCTTTAAATATGTTGGATTGTTCAAAATAATAATGGCACGCATAAGGTAACTGAAAGGTAATAGATAAGTTAAATAAAATGTTGGGTATCAGCATGACATCAGCCTTATAATATTCCCACTGCTGGGACTCAGGCCTCCTCTCTAGGAGAGGGAATGGGCCGTAATCTACTACGCGGGCTCAGTGCGGAGTAATGGATGTCACATGACTTCGAATTTTTTGTTCTAAAACATGCCGGTTTCCTCACGACGTTTTCTTTCACCGTTTTGAGAGCAGTGGTCATGAAATATATTACACAAAATAATGCGCCTGGCTGGATTTGAACGCTCAACCGTAAGTCGTAAGTAGAGGCCGTTACCACTCGGCCACCACTGCTCTCTATTTTCACTACTATGTAATTCTAATTACATAAATCGCGAGAAAAATTAAGTACAAATGCACAAAAAATTCCATGTCCCAAAATTTTCTTTAGGCCCTTTTCGTAAAAGCCTTTATCCGAATTTTAGATTTAATTTTGCAACGGAAAGGGTCAATATTATTAAATGTCCTAACAAAATGTATTTGTCGTGATTGCTTGTATCAATCAATTTAGGACTACAACGGTTATCAATTTATTTTGATTACCGAACAAGAGCTCAAATCCTTTTGATATTTCATGCGAACACAATGTTACGTTTAATGTTTAATTCCGATCTGTATTTGTATGTAATACGCGGCTTATTGTTAAATTTTACTGTAGCATTGCGGCATGCTAGGAAATTTTAACACAAAATCATTGACATCTATTTGGAAAAATAGTTAAATACCTAAGCGAATTCAGTTGGAAATTAAATTATGGTCAAATCAAAATTATACCAGAATGTCATGACGACGTGACGTTGCCGCTTCGACAGAGTTACATAGTTTTGTATGTAAGCGTCACGCAGGCGTACACCAAACGTATAGTGACGTATAGGTAGTCGTCGATGAAGCAACGCATCCGTGGACAGCAGACCTAACATTTTTTATGTTATTCCTTCATGCTCAAACAGCTGAACAGCAAAGCATAGCATAGAGTCAACCCTCTCCTAGAAGGGACTCTAGGAGAGGGAATAGGCCATAAACAGACTAACTCAGACCTCCGACTCTGAGTTATTATAAGGATAATTTTATGCTAATTAAAATAATTCGACAAAATATAATTTTGGTGTAATTCTTTCTTTTTAAAGAGCCTGCGGTGTTCAAAACACAATAAGCAATTAAATTCGAATCCGATCAACACCACAAAATCATTTCAAACCAACTCAAAAACATTCCTATCCTCGATGTAAATTCCGTTCGCCTTTTAAATATTTAATGGCGGCAGAAGGCCGTTTTTAAAAGGCTTCCACTGTATCCCTTATCAATAATTCAATAGATACAGGACACCGAAATAAACGGTGCGCATCAGATGTTTTCTGACATTATTTATAAGTGTTCACCCCACTGTCGTTTTGATTACAATGTTAATTTGTCACCGCACGGAGAAAGAGGCAAGAGGACACATGTTGCAGATCTACAGATGCTTATATACATTTTTGTCAGAGAGTCTGTGTAAAGATATTCATTGCCATATAAACCTGGCAAGAGTGAATAGGTTATTTCTAGGCAAGCGTGCTCCATCGTCGGCTACATCATCGCTTACCATCAGGTTAGATAGTAATTCAAACGCGAGCCTATCAATAATATTAAAAAAGATGAAAAAAAAACCAGACAAATTTAAATGTAAGTTCGAAATTCGAACATACATCTCGTTATAATTCAGATTTTTTTATTCGTTTTTCAAATTGTGTGCTCACTTGAGTGAGATGAGCTGTGAATTTTACAGAATTATGTGCTTACTTGAGTGAAGTGATCTGAGAACTTTATAGCATAGCACTAAAATATTTGAATGCTATGAAAAAACTATCATTTAGGTATAAAACATTTTAAAGAAATTAATAATTTCTTATGACCTACCCCAAAAAATGAGGACAGATTATGTTATTACAGACTGTCTCATAATATTACGGAGGCTAACCGCCTTATAAATGAAATCGTGTAGCGGAGCGTGTGTGACGTTAATGTTACCCGACAGGAGGTTGAGTAACGTTAATGTTAGAAGCTTGAAAATGTGTTTTGTAGGGTACAAATGTTGCCAGACTTAACAAATTGAAACGTCGAGTTACTTCAAGAAGGGTGCTCAAAGATAGCTCGTAAAATTTTCGAAGTTCGAAAAAGGCATTCTATAGGGTAAAATGAAACTGAGAGGGTTTTATTGATGATTTTAAAGATTGTTATTCAGTAAATAATGGGTAGTTAGATATAAAATTATCGTTTTTTAAAAAGGGTTGCTTTGAAGCGTTTTATCTTTGGATTGACTTGGAATTAAAAATTCAAGTAGACTTTTTGTTAAAGGCGTATTATTCTATTTTCGAAATTTGATATTTAATGGTTTATTTGTGTTTTATATTTTTTGTAATTTAAACGTGTATTACGCCAAACATTCATATTTTAATCAACACATAACTAGAATCTGTTCTGCAAAATGCAATTAATTTAGGAAAATTTGAATTTTGCTGACTACCATAGCACTTTCACTGTAAAAATAAGATTTACAATTGACTAAATTATCATGAAGACAAAATATTGTTCATATTTGTGTATGATTATTACTTCTTTACGCTCAAACGGCTGATTAGATTTGAATGAAATTTCTCATATGTGTAGACTATGTCCTGGAATAGGACATAGGAATGCAGAATTCTTCGAAAAAGTTACCGCAGCTCTGAAATGCATAGTGAAAACAGATGGGTCAGTGACTCACCCTTCCGCTCCACCCAGAGTGATAATTAAGGATTTTTTTCCCCAAAACCAAAATGAATCTCCTCGTATTTTAATAACCTTTGTTATGAGACAGAATCATAAATTACTATTATATTTATTATGCTAGCAGTCATCCGCGGTTTCACTCATATCTTTGGTTACTGCTGTGGTCCTGTAGGTTGCACCGAGATGTTATTTAGCCTATAAAACAATAGATAAACTATCTAATGTTAAGAGAGTATTTCAAATTTAATTATTTTGTTTTAACTACAGTTTTCAATCAAACGAAATTATCATCTTTATGATATTAATTAGTTTAGATTGTACACTCAAATTATTAGATAAACAATATTTATAACGTAAAGTTATTACGAAGAATCAATTTAGAAAAAGTCAAATAGGTGCATAGACCCACAAAAAAAAAAAAAAAAAACAATAATATTTAGTGTGTTTTTACGGTATTTAAAATGGTGCATTTTTCCGTTTAATTCATAGAGTTGCTCATCAAAACCAAATTTGTAAAAAAAAGTGAAAATCATAGGAAATATAAGTAAAGTGCCACGAAGTGATTTCTCAAACCAGAAAAATATTTCTAAAATTTTCTTGTGCCTAAAGCTATGTAAAACTCTAGTGCTAAATGTCTGAAGGGCCGTCTCGCCTACCGTCTGTGCTGACCCCAAAATGCAAGCCGCACGAGATGTGGGCCGCGATGACGAGGTCCATTGAAATACTGGTCGCCTTCTTCGAGTATTATGCGCAAAGGTAAGAGTAGAATTTAAGATTTTAGAGACTGAGTCAAGGTCGAGTTGAAGTTAAGTGGAGGATGAATTGAGGTTGAATCGAGGATGAGTGGAGGTTGAGTAGAGACTGAGTGGAAGTTGAGTGATGGTGACATTACTCACAATATGTCAAGAGCTTATTCTCTCAATGTTCATATTAATCCTACGACATTTGTAATTATTTGGCTATATATGTACGGTCAGGGGTCAAAAGTGCAGTTGCACTCTAACAATTCTAAACTGTCTAAAATTTCTTTGTAGTAGAATTTCAGTATTCTGCAACTAGTTTATTCAATATTTTAGATTCTATGCTACAAACTAAATCGATTTTGATCCATTGACCCTCTTTTAAAAATGGTTGCGCAAATAAGCTTGATGTGGACTGTAGGTTTAAAAAGCGATCTAAGGTTTGTTAACAATATGCAGGTACTGTGCTTGGCGTTTATTAATGGGATAAATGTATTAGGAAGGAACACTGACCTTTTGACCTCGAAGGTTCCACGTGGCGCCGGCCGGCGAACCTCGACTTCGCACATTTAACCACTGCCAGGTCCTGTTTTGCACTACACTGCACTATTGTTGAGTCTTTGAATGGTTGGATCACGAAATAGTCAATTTTCTTGTAATTTCGAGCGGGCGATGTTAGCGGTGCGGTCACATTCACAATCGATGCACACAAACGTCAATGTCATTTCTTTCTAGAGGTCGTGCGGGGGAAGGGAAACGGAAGGGATAGGATTGCTAGGCCAAAAAAATAAATTACAAAAAACAAAATCGCGGATCATAGCAAATTGGCGCAACCATTCCCCCCGGGTTTGAAGGGTTACCTTCAAAGAAAAGAAAAAAAACAAAAGCGAAACTAAACCCTATTACTAATCTAAACTATCAATACTAGGTAGCGAAACAACTTATAACTAACTATGCCACTACTACTGATTAGGCAGAGGGCAGAGGCGAATAACCGGACGCAGGTACGATCCAGTTGCTCCGTTCGAACCCGGAAAAACTTCTTCCACTACACCAAGAGGCCAGTGCAGAGGAGGCGCACTCTCAGTCTTCAGTATCACCACAGTACCGACTGTGACTGGATCTGAAGGAGTGTTCCACTTTTGACGCGACTGCAGCGTATGCAGATAATCTGTCCTCCATCGCTTCCAAAAGGACTGAACTAAGCTATCTAGCAGAGCGTGACGCGGGTGAAGCTTAAAGCAGGGCACGCATCTGTGCACTCTAGCGCGTATCAAATTGCGAGCGGAAAGTATCCAGTACTTCTGTCGAAGAATGGACATTAATAAATCGGGACCAGCGTGACAATTCACCTTATGGTGATAATCCACCAACAAATCCAAAACGTGATCCTTGCGTGGTAGAACTACTGGATGCATTTGTTCAAACTCTAACTTAGCATTTCGCAGACGGCCACCGACACGAATGAGTCCGTCTTGCAAAAATGGTTTCAAATGTTGAAGTGCCCGACTACAAGGTTTTTGTGATTCTAAACTACGAAATTCTATTGAAAAATAAAATTTCTGCAACTCTCGAAGTACAACTGATTCAGCTCTATCCAAATCAGCTGCGATTATAGAACCACGCGATGGTAATAATCTCAAAAATCTTAGGACGTAAACTACACAGCGTAATAGTCTCGACCAAGACGAGACTCGATTAGACAACAACAAAACAACTGACTCTTTACGCGGAACTGATACTACAAGCGTATGTTTCTTTTCCTCGGGTGGCTCTGAAACAGTAGCGGGGTTAAACGGAGCACTTGGCCACTCGTTAGGAGTGGTATGAAGCCAGGGAGGGCCACAAAACCAAAGCGGATGATTTAAAATTTGCGCAGGAAGCAAACCACGTGAGAGACAATCAGCTGGGTTTTCTGTTCCAGCGACATGGAATATATTTTCCGGAGACAATTCAGCTTGAATCTTAGCCACCCTATTTGCGACAAACGTGCCCCATCGATGGGGTGAAGAGTGGGCCCAACATAGAGCAACGGTTGAGTCTGAAAACGCTACAATTCTCTCTATATTAATGCGAGGACGACAAGTTTTGACTATAGATGTAATCAATTGAACCAACAGAAGAATAGCACAGAGTTCGAGACGAGCAAGAGAGACAACCTTACGAGGAGATACCTTTGATTTTGCGCTAATGAGGAAAACTGAAATGTTATCGCCATTTTGGACCTGAAAGTAAACCACTCCCCCGTAAGCCCTCTCACTGGCGTCTGCGATACCTACCACATTAACAACAGTGTCTGGTACTATACCAACATGGCGAGGAATCTGTATCTGATCGAGCATTGGAAGCTCTTTCCTATAGCGAGCCCACAACTTAGCAACACTATCAGGAGCGGTGTCGTCCCAATCACAGTTGGAAAGCCAAAGCTCTTTTATAAGCAGCTTTGCATACAAAACGACAGGAGCTACAAAACCCATTATATCCCATATCCGAGCTACACATGCTAGGATAACGCGTTTGGTACAAGTTGGCGGAGTCGAGCTAATTTTAAGACTGAACATATCAGTTGCGGGTGACCAACTTAAACCAAGGATCTTATGCGAATCACTATCATCGAATTCCTTTACCGAAGTCAACCGGTGTGACGGTGGAATCGACTCTAATGTAGCTTGCGAGTTGCTTGTCCATTTCACCAGATCAAATTGACCGGACTTCATGAGGCTGATTACTTGAGCAGCGGTCTCTATAGCCTCTGCTTCACTAGGTACACTGTACACAAAATCGTCCGTGTACAATCCGGTTTCAATAGTGGCCCTTGCTTTCGGGTACGTATCACCCTCGTCAGCGGCCAACTGCTTGATAGTGCGAAGAGCGTGAAAGGGACTAGACTTAAGCCCAAAACAAACACGATTGAATTCGTAAACCTTCAAAGGTTCCTGCGGAGAAAATCTATACAAGAAGCGTTGGAATCTACGGTCACATTCTCTGATTCCAATACTAAGAAACATTTGCCGAATATCAGCAGAGAGCGCAATAGCAAACAAGCGAAAATTTACTATTATTTCAAATAAGTTACCCTGGAGGTTCTGACCACAACACAAGATATCGTTAAGCGATATGCCAGTACTAGTTTTAGCGCTACCATCCATAACCACACGCAGTTTAGTTGTAAGCTTGTCTTCTCTAACAACTCCATGGTGCGGGATGATGTAAAACGGGTAATCACGTGTCTCCTCAGTCTCGGCAGGCGCTGATGAGATATAACCTTTATCTAAATATTCGATCAGCACATCATCATAGGCTTGCTTCAACTTAGGAGACGCTTGCATCTTACGTTCCAAGCATAGAAAGCGTTTTTCTGCGGAGGCACGGGAGCCACCGAGCGAGAAAATATCACCCTTGAAAGGGAGCGCGACAACATAACGACCATCTTTATCACGAGTAGTCGTGCGGGTATAAATCTCCTCAGTGACCTGAATATCCTCAGGGCTGAGAATAGGCGGGACATTGACCTCTTCAATCTCCCAGAACTTGCGGATGGTAGACTCAAGCGGCGGCTCGACGGTGCAACAGTGCGACACAGTCGAGTAACTATCTAAACAAGCGGGTGCGGAACCAACTATAACAAACCCGAGAACTGTTTCCAGTGCGTGCGGAGCGGGGTACATCGGAAGACCTTGAATTTTACGTGATAACTGGAGATGCGGGAGAATCGAAGCACCGATCAATAGATCGATATCTCCAGGGAAAGCGTAATTTCGGTCGGCTAACTGCAAGTTCTTAAACTCCGTCAGCATGGACGTGTCAACCGGTACCGTGGGCAACCGTTCCGTAATCTTATCTGCGACTAGCGAATCCATTTCAAACGAAATATTACGATTGAAACGTGAACTAAATATTATTTTAATGGAACCGTGAATGGTTGCCTTTAAACCTCCAAAACCTTTCACTTCTGAGCGGGATGACCAATTACACTAGTTTACATGACTTTTGTTCATGAAATGGAATACATACGGTTACATTACTTTGGGTATCTACATCTCGGAAAAAATATTAAAAAAAATCCAGCACGTCAGGTTTTTGAAATATTTATTAAGAAGATTTTTACAAAAAACACATCTAAATAAACGATAGACAGTTAAAAATGGGTAATTTTTGCTCTTTTTTTATAAATATTTTCATCTGTATCTCTCACAACAGACCAACAATAGTCCCCTAGCATGTTTTCGTCCCAAAAACCTTGATAATTTTGCTCAAATAATTTTAAATCTTGGTGAAATCGCTCACCGTGTTCATCACTCACACTACCAAGATTTTCTGGAAAAAAATCTAAGTGGGAATGCAAAAAATGAATTTTTAGTGACATATTTACACCCATACGCTCATAATTATGCAATAAATTTTCAACGATCTCTTTGTAATTATCACTTTTTTTATTGCCTAAAAAATTTTTAACGACACTTTTGAAAGAGTTCCAGGCTGCTTTTTCTACATCGGTTAAAAGGCTCTCGAATTTTGTATCGTCCAATATTCTCCTGATTTGAGGACCCACAAATATTCCTTCCTTTAATTTAGCCGCAGAAAGATTCGTAAATACAGAGCAGAGATATTGAAATGCAGGCTTGGACTTATCCAAAGCTTTGGTAAAATTTTTCATCAAGCCCAACTTAATGTGAAGCGGAGGTAATATTATTTTTTTTGGGTCAACTAAACATGTATTTTTTACGTTCATCTTGCCTGGAACATATTCATTTCGTACAGGCCAAATTTTTCTTTTATAGTGATCCTGTTTTGCTCTGGAGTCCCATAGGCATAAGAAACAACAGTACTTAGTGTATCCACTTTGTAAGCCCAAAAGCATACTTATAACTTTTAGATCGCCACAAATATACCAATTGTGACATTTATATTTGATCAGTTCAATCAATTTGGCCATTGTATCATAGGTTTCTTTACAATTAACAGCATGACCTATAGGAATAGACGGCTTTGCATTTCCAATATGCAAAAGAACAGCTTTAAGACTTTCCTTCGACGAATCTATAAAAAGGCGCCATTCTTTTTCGTCATACGGTTGTTTCATTTCTTCAAAAAGTCCCTTGACGTCATGACAATAACAAAACTCATTTTCTTTTGTAAAAAAAACCAGCATACGTCTTGCTTCTAGAGCGATAAATACTAACTTTTGTACTGGGATCAAGCAATTTCCACTGTTGCAGCCTGGAGCCAAGTAATTCCGCTTTTGACTTAGACAACTGCAAATCTCTTATAAGATCGTTGAGTTCAGATTGGGTTATCAAATGTGGACTATCCTCATCAACGCAAAAGTTATCGGAGCTTGATTGTTCACTGTCACTAGGCTCGTGCATTCTAATACTACTTGTTGGATCTATGTGAATTTGGTCACTTCTGCCGGGTGGTGTGGGAACTGCTAAATCCTCTGAATGAAGGACCGGCTTGGTCACTGATGGAACGTCTGCATATTTTATACTATCTTTATTTTTTGAGTTAAAACCAAAAGTTTTTGTTAAACAAAAGTAACAATCGGTTACATGGTTAGTTGGCTCTCTCCAGATCATTGGTTTACCAAATTTCAGTGATCTATTTTTACCTGAATACCAGGAGCTGAGGACCAATCTGCAATTAGTGCAAATCACATGAGGAACCCAATTTTTATCTTGATTTGACACCGGAAATCCAAAATATTGTAAATAGGCTTCTTGCAATGGTTTTGTTAAAGGGAAACCACGATTTAACTGAACAATTTTCCCACAAACATAACAAAATCGATCTGGATGTAGTTTACACACTCTAGATGACATTTTTATATAAAAATGAGACTTTTGATTCACACAGTTGTTTACAAAACAGAACGATAAACGCATTTAAACAATTGCGGGTAGATAAAAAAAAAGTCATCGATATCTCCGAATTGTGACGTGCTACGAAAAATAAAAAAATATTTTTTTAGTAACCGTCCATAGCCTACTTAAATAATATAGGTTTCATTTCATGAACAAAAAAAAATTATTATTTTGTAAACTAGTGTTATTAAAACTAAAACCAAGGCGTTGACAACAATCCCGAGTAATAAAATTACTCTGGGAAGCGCCATCTAGTAGCGCTCGAACGGTGTGCGGTTTGCCAAAGGCAACTTGCGCGGTCGCAAGTAAAACGGTAGTGATTTGAGTACCAGCGGCGGAAAGCGAACACAATGTTACGTCGTTTGCACTTGCAGCAGGCCGCGCGTCACAAGCGTCGCGCGTCCGCGCAGGCCGCGGCCGCGATGGCAGCTTACTACTCTCAAAATGTAAGAAGGTATGATGTCTAGCTAGACATTTACGACAGCTAACACCACTGTTACATGACGTAACCAGATGTTTGTCACTTAGACAATTAAAACACAAATTATTAGTGCGGACAAACTTGTAACGATCCCTAGGCGATAATCTCTGAAATTCCGAACACTTGTACAGCTGTGTATGGTTACCCTTACACAGAGAACAGTCAGGTGTTGAGGCGGTATTAACTAGCGTATGTGCAGTCTTGACTGACTTCGATGACGCGTCTATACGGCGATCGGAACCTGTCCTATTCGTGACTTCATGACGTGCCGACGTGCGCTGCAATACCTTAATATGGTCGCGAATAAAAGATTCTAAATCTTTGAACTTAGGTATTTCGTTACCGCGCCGAGTCGTTTCAAACAGACGAACAGTTTCAGGATCTAATTTCTGTAAACCGATATACAAAAACAAAAAGTCACAGAGGTCATTGACCTTTAGGTTCTTTACTGCACGAACAGATGATGCGAAAATATTTAAAAAGTTCTCTAAATTATGATCGTTACAAACGGAAAAACTTTTCAAATCGAATAATTGATCTAAATATGCGGTGGCTACTAATCGCTTATCTTCGTATTTTGTTTTTAAAGTGTTCAAAACTAAAGTGTAATTTTCAGCGCTAAACGTAATTCCAGCACAGACAGCCTTTGCCTTACCGGTCAATTTTTCTACGAGATAATGCAATCTCTCGTGATCTGTCAGCGATGTGTTCCTATGTATTATATTTTCGAAACTATCTATAAATAAATTCCAATTTCGAATATCACCATTAAATTCAGGTATTTGAATTGGCGGCAATCGTGGGCGTTCGCGAGGAGGGTTGGATAAACCACTCGCGGGGGGGGGAGTCTCTAAACTCCTAGCAATACGTTTGATACGACAATACAAGTCATCAAAGGACGACAATGCCTGATAACTCACACAGTAATCAGGATTTAACTCCAACTCTAAAATGTTTATATTATTAATTGTAGATTCAAAATCCGCGCGCAAACTATCTAAAGTTTCCAACGAACACAAGAAAGCATCTCTAATCGTCAGATCCGAGATTTGCAAAGATTTATCACAAATTGATTGAACACGTGAAAACTGTGAGTCCCTTTTAGCGTATAAAAGCTTTAACTGAACCTTTAAATCAGTACTAACCTTATTGCCCTTAAGAGACATCTTGTTTTGATATATTCACACTATACACTCAAACAAACACTTAACGAATTATTAAGTAAGCGATAATTATCAGATAACAATATGGTAATATTGTAAACAACAAAGCGAACGGCGAACGAACGGAATAACCTGAATCAATGAGTGAATATTACCCAATTTCTCGATTAAATCATTCACGTCGTTCATATGCGTATATAATCTATGGTTTATCCGTTTCCTACAAATATTCACTCAACAATGAACGGGTATTTTTGAAATGCGTCTACCTACATGCAATTTGTAGGACTTCCGAATGAATTTTGTCAAGAAAAAGAATGCGATCGATTTATATCTACGCTGATATCTACGTAGCTAACTATAATTATGCGGTGCGGTTGACGGCGTAGGTACCGTAATTATCAATGGCTCTTTAACTATACGAGCGAAATAACGTTTAGTTGCCTAAATGCCTAGATGCGGGTTTTCTACTATTATATCTAGGTAAACAGGCGCGTTGCGTTTATTCCCTATGGAACAAATACTATATTGCGAAATTACAAGAAAATGATTCACGATCCGGCTCGAAGGACCAAAAATAATGGTTGCGCAAATAAGCTTGATGTGGACTGTAGGTTTAAAAAGCGATCTAAGGTTTGTTAACAATATGCAGGTACTGTGCTTGGCGTTTATTAATGGGATAAATGTATTAGGAAGGAACACTGACCTTTTGACCTCGAAGGTTCCACGTGGCGCCGGCCGGCGAACCTCGACTTCGCACATTTAACCACTGCCAGGTCCTGTTTTGCACTACACTGCACTATTGTTGAGTCTTTGAATGGTTGGATCACGAAATAGTCAATTTTCTTGTAATTTCGAGCGGGCGATGTTAGCGGTGCGGTCACATTCACAATCGATGCACACAAACGTCAATGTCATTTCTTTCTAGAGGTCGTGCGGGGGAAGGGAAACGGAAGGGATAGGATTGCTAGGCCAAAAAAATAAATTACAAAAAACAAAATCGCGGATCATAGCAAATTGGCGCAACCAAAAAAGAAAATTTACAATGTTTTAGTATCGGTAGAGTGCAACTACACTTTTGAGCCGTGACTGCACCTACAACTTATAATATATTGTTAACTGCTAGTTGGACCTTTACTCCCATCTCTCATCATTAACTTTGTTAAGATCCATACAACGGGATACAAAATAGGTATTTTCCAGGCATCTCCGTCCCTAAAAAATAATTAGAGCAGTTCTTCTAAAACAGTGAGAAAAAATGACTGGCCTGTTGGTCTAGTGGTTAGTGACCCTGACTGCTATGCCGGAGGTCGTGGGTTCGATTCCCACCCAGGACAAATGTTTGTGTAATGAGCATGATCATTTGTTCTGTGTCTGGGTGTAATTTTTCTATGATATGTGTGTATTTAGAAATATATAAGTATGTTTATCAATAGACTAGTCTAGTACTCACAACACAAGCTCTGCTCAGCTTGAAACTAGACGGGATTGTGTGATAGTTGAGGAATATAATTATGTAATTATGTAATTTAAGCTATTACGACCAGCAGTCAATACACAAAACAAGAAACATTTCAACATAACCCCTTACGAAATCACTTACATTTCAACTTACCCCATTAAAAACATACTTAAACCCAGCACATACCCAGAGAGATCCTAATTTAAGCACCCTTTAGATATACAGGGCCATAATTCCACATAAGTTACTATTATCTTGGTAGCAGTCGAATAAACATAGACGAGATTAAACGTACTCGTAACCATAGAGTACTGACACGATTCAGCGGGCACTGCTATAGACAGTATTGTCAAAATTTTATATACGACATTTAGACAATTCAAAAGTGCCTGTAATTGGTCTATTTGAAATAAACGCTTCTGATTTCTGACTGTGTGATCAAAACTGATATTGCTGGGAGCAGAGCTCGCAAAACAGATGGCTTATGAAGCTGAAAGGCTCTGAAAGACGGGGAGGAGGATTTTTTTATTTAGTTTGACTTGAAAATATAATGCTCCATTAAGTCCGCCTATGTACATAGGCGAACTTAATGCAACATAATATTTTTCATTTCATTGACCCGTTTACTTAAAGAAATAAATTTCGTACATGCATATACACCACTATTTTTTAATTATGGCAAATACTTAAAGGGCTTAATAGAAAAGGTCTTGTTATTATTTAAGTAAAGTCTCAATGCATAATATTCATAAACGGAAAAGTTGTGAGCGTTTGTTTATATCCCAAAATCTCACTCAATTTCTGGAAACATTGTACAGGTTATTGTATATGAATGAAAGAATGTCAATAAAAATGGAAAAACGCTGCGCTTAGTATTTTCTAGTAGTAATTGTTATGAATAATGATTCAATTATGAATTTACCAATTATGACAAATTTTCGTGGACAATTTTGGAATTTCGTTTTTTGTACTTTTGACTACACAAATATGATCAGTAACGGCTACTGATTGAGCCCCATTTTTTTTTGTGCACTAATTAAAAAATAGGGGTGTATTAATTCGAGTTTTAGAAAAAAAAGTACTTTATTTGTTAATTTTATCTTTACAAATAGATAGTGTTTCACGTATCGGATCGACCCTCCATGGGGTTAAAATTATCAAAATTTAATAATGTATTTATTTAAACTTCAAGTATCTACAGTAGTGGTACATAGGCGAACTTAATGCAATATAACATTCTCTATCAGTCAAACTAATTAAAAAACCCCTCCCCGTCTTTCAGAACCTTTCAGCTTCATAGGCCATCTATTTTGCAAACAATGAGATCTGCTACTACAATTTTATTTTCGATCATACAGGGTATTATAACTCCTAGTTTACCCTTCGAAACTTGTGCTTAGTAATTTTTTTAGCAACGGCGTCTCTATTTGCTGACGTTCCGTGGTCTGTACTTGTTGTGAACATTGTTTTAAGTCTAAATTTTACTTTACCTGTGAATTTAGGTTAATACAAGGAGTGCGGAGTGTATTTACAGTCTTTTTAAGAAAGCATCTTGAATTTTTTTTTTTATAAAATCGCAAACTATTAAAAACAAATGAGTTCGCTTTCGAACCGTTTACATTCACTTGAGTGAGGTGAACTCTAAATCTAAACTCTACAGAATTGTGTGCGGTCACTTGAGTGAGGTGAGCTGTGAACTTTACAGAATTGTGTGCGCTCACTTGAGTGAGGTGAGCTGTGAATTTTACAGAATGGCATTATAGTACTTTACATCACATTTCCTTTCTTTTTCTTTCTGGTCCTTTCACTCTTGCCAGAGTAGTCGTGGCTATCATGAAGGTAGCTTCCCGGAAACTGTCAGGATAAGCCACACGACTTTCCACCACTTTTGCCGACAGGCAGTCATTCGGGTGAACTCGTTCAACGGGTTGCCAACAGCCATATTTATCTGGTCAGTCCATTGCATTGGTGATCTAACATGCGGCCTCGTTCCGTCCATCTTTCTTTTATTCACTTCCATGTCGACAAATATGGCCACACATGCGGCGTAGACAAGCGCTTCTTGACACTCAAAACTCGGTCCAAGAGACCTCGAGCGTTTTCCTCCAGCACCACATGTCTAAAATGAACGTGAATCTTTTTGGTATCTGTCTGTCGTAGGGTCCATGTCTCTACGGCGTATGAAAATATGTAAATACATCACATTTAAAATAAAACTCCCTTGCACGTGGTTGTCTGTATATATTTTATATGCCATTTGTAAATGACAAATAGACTTGTAGAGCTACATTAGATCCACGCCACGCGACGTCACACGACATGATTCTACGTACAAATTAGGCATAGTCCACGTGTGCGTTGGTCTAATGTAGTTTTAGGTTTTTTTTTTTTCGTTGGGAAAGTCATCCAATGACATCACCGCGCCTTTAGGCAGGGCAGGAGATAGTGTCAGAATTTTACAGACTAAAAACCCACTCCTGTTGCTTCTTTGGCCGAACCTTCCTTTCAGGAAACGGTCCTTGTCCCCAGTAGGCTTTGACCCTGCTGGGACCCTACGGTTTGCTGACAACTCCTTGAGGCGCGCGTGGAACACTACGCGCCTACGACCACTTGGGCTCAATCTGGATGGTTACCGGACGGTCGGACTGTGAGCTAACCATTGCACGCCGTCCGCAAGACAGCGCACCAAGGCCCGGCGCAAGAGATCGCTGCCGCCGATCGTCCCCATAGTTCTATGTTTAGAATCGAAAAGATGTACTACAATATACAGAATAATACTTGTGAGACAGGCCTGGCTTATATCTGGTACAAACTTGTCAAACGTTCCTAAGAGTGATGTTATATTCAAGTGACATTCCTGTTTTATGCATCCATCCGTCTGATCTTCACGATCCTTAGGGAAATCAGTTTCGTAATATGTTAGCATTATGCTACAGGTGTTGTGGGTGTAAATCCTTTTGACATTTTTTTTTACGATGTTCTTTAGTACAAAGAGAGTAAACAGCGGACAAGCAATCAAGCGATTGGAGTCATTGTTTCTTATCCAAATTCTGAAAATGGAAGAGGTTCTCAAGTCTTATCTGTTTATACACTGGTCTTGCTGATTGTTTTTGTGATGGGTTAATAATCTCATTACTACTATTTATGCTGCGGTCTTTCCATCCGAGTATAATTCAGGTGTCTTCAAGGCTAGAGTAAATGTGGTCTTAATAAATTAGTGTACTTTACCATAAGCGATTGTAATCCTACTTACCGTCAGCTGATATCACAGTTATGCACTATTTTAAATTTTAAAAAAGTTTTTCAGCAGTCTGCGTCTATTACGCCAGTTTTGAAGTGTTAATTTTATGCACAAGACTTTCTAGAGAGATATGAACTTATGTTACAACTTCAATCATTATTTTAATTTTGATAAAACTAAGTTTTATTTTTAAGTAGCGACCCGCCCCAGCTTCGTATGGATGCAATTAAATATATTATACATATAAACCTTCCTCTCAAATCACTTTATCAATTAAAAAAAAACCGCAACAAAATCCGTTGTGTAATTTTAAAGATCTAAGCATAGATAGGGACAAACAGCGAGAAACGACTTTGTTTTATACTATGTAGTGATGAAACTTTGGCCAACACTTAGTATAACTCCTGTGTCATGGTTGCGTTCACAAATTGCCATATAGACTCTCATACACGGACTACTTGTTGGTCACACAACATTTTTTACGTACGAGAATCGAACCCACGATACGCAGCACAGCAGCCATTCACTCAACCACTGCGCCAACGTTGTCGTCCATATATTTGATACAACTATAAATAAAAAGATACTTTGTAGGTATTACCAAAGATAACAAGTACCAATTACGTTGTAGTTACACACTAAAAATTAGATGCTAACTTTTTAGTTACACACTAAAAAATTAGACTAACCTGTGTTTAAAAAAACCTTGGGTACTCATTTTCCTTTAATCCAGACTGAAAATTTATAACCCAATTATTTTGATAAAACACCGCTTATTAACAAAATACAGTGCTATTATATTTCCACTGAATAAAACCATTTGGTACTCGTACGTAATAAGTTTCGTGGCCAAAAGCCAGTTATTTATGTGTTAACTTAAAAACTAGACAAAGTCCGGTACAAAAGTTAGACCACTGGCTTGAAACTCCAGCCGTTTGAGATATCCGTTTTAATGGAATAAGGCTGCGCGTCCATTGGAGATGGTAGGATCGGGAAGTTTAGAAACATAATCGTGTTCAAAAATATTCTTTTTTAATTTTCTGAGGTATTGTGAGATATGGATAGCAATCAAACGCCTTTGTTCGTCAAATTTTCTATTCTTTTAGAATAATAATAATAATAATATTCGTACACCTTCCAAAGGTCCAGGACCTCATGGTTCTGAGATATACTGATACATAATAATAATCCACAACTATCACACAACGCCGTCTAGTCTCAAGCCAAGCAGAGCTTGTTTTATGAGTACTGGACGACTGATACACATACTTATACATACATATTATAGATAAATTACACCCAGACACAAAACACATGATCGTGCTAATAACATAAATATTTGTCCTGGCCACGAGCTGCGGCGTAGCAATCAGGGCCACTATCTAACCACTAGACCAACAGGCCATTCAAAAAAATGCACTACACTTTATTTATATAATTGTATTTCAATCCATCCATCTTAAAAACTGTCTTTACTCATCTGAGTTAGAAACGATTCTTTTGTTTTAACTATCAAGTTTAAACACTATACTTGCACAAATTAAAAATAAATTTGTCTTGCTAGGTGCAAGTTAGTAAGCCCATTAGCAAATGCGGTCTCTTTCATTATTACATTGTGCTGCTAATTCGTTATTGTGTAAGGACTACGTAATAGATGAAGGTCAAGTATACTGCAATTTAACTGGTACATTTTGACGCAAAAACCCAACACAATTATGCTGCTCAACATTAATTGTTTTAACATCGCTTTATTTGTGCATCTAGTTTTAAGGATTTTCTTGCATTTTCTCTAGCATGTAGCTGTTTTTTTTTGTCCCTAATAAAATAAAATAAAATTATTGCATTTAACTACTATCTTACTTTATGATAAGCGATAATGTGATCGCCGATAGAACACATTTGCCTCGGAGTATCATTTATTTTATTCTTGATTTGTTAACCCCAAGTTATAGCATGCGTCATGCTTGTGAACGGGCGCCGTCAGTTGGGACTGGTCATCTCTTAACTGCCAGTGGCTTAATTCAATTTCTATTTTTTAATTACTTTATTTTATTTTTTTATTACTAGGTACCTATTTTTTTTTTTGCTTTGCTTTCTATTTTTTTTATTGTGCTCACATAATAGGAGCGACAAGAAATATGTAAGCAAGATTTACGTAACTCATTAAACTCATTTTGACAAATCGAAAGTGCCTGTAAATATTCTATTTGAAATAAACGCTTCTGATTTCTGCTAACTAACAAGAAACACAGACTCTGACAAGAAATTATAAACCTTAGCTTCACGCACAACGAAATTGTTCCCAAAAAAGAAATTAAGTACATCATACAACGCTGACGTCATCAAAAATGGCAGCATTGTTATACTGATCTTTCCAATATAATATTATATCATACGAGTATTAGTTCAGGAAATATAAAATTCAGAATGCATGCAGCGCTTTGACCACTAACATTCGCCACACGTACACGTTCACTCTTGAACCGTGCCTTTGATACACTTCAGTGGACCGCTAGCCTAAAGCCGCCATATTGATATAACTTCCATTTTTGAATCAGTCGTGCAGAACCTTGGCATGAATAAAAGTTATCCCCTTTTTCTTATTGACTGCATTGGAAGAGGGGAATATTTTATTTGTGCTGTAATACTCGGTTCAGGGAGTCCAAATGCGCGTCATCTTTTCAAAGTTATTTCTCGCCGACTGATCGATACTTTGGATGACCTGAGGGTTGGTTTGTTTTTGTTCAATGAATCAGCATTTTTATTGAACGTGGCAGTGCCGACACGACAGTCTATTTGACACGTTTCCGGCGTGCGCTGATGATAGCTATGTGGGGTAGTACTTCGATGTCTGATTTAATATTTGTATTTTCATTTTTCTCTTTTTTATTGATATTTTTTAACCCCCGACGGAAAAGAGGGGTGTTATAAGTTTGACGTGTCTGTCTGTCTGTTCGTGGCACCGTAGCTCCTACACGAATGGACCAATTTTGATGCGCGGTTTTTTTTGTTTGAAAGCTGATGTAATGGAGATGGTTCGACATACAATTTATGAAGATCTGTGCAGGTGTTCAAGGTCATCAGTTCGTTTGTTAATTGCGGTAGGATTTTTAGACACTTAACGGGTATTTACTTTATTTTAAACATATGTGTGACCTAATATTTGAAATACTCGTGTACAATCTGGTGCCATTGAGCTGGTCTGATGATGGAGCTCGAAAGTAAGAACCCTGGATTGCTTATTAACATAGTAAACCTATCTAGTTTGGGCTCATTAGATTCGCCTTAACCAGTGCTATACATTTCTCATAATAACAGGGACCTGATGCTAGAATGGGAAGGTGGCTAATGGAACTTTGGAACGTCTATTAGTAAACCCATCAAGTTTGTGCTCATTAGATTCGTCTTGACCAGTTCTATACATTTCTCATAATGACCAGGACCTGATGCGCGAATTGGGAGGTGGCTGATGGAACTTTAGAATGCCTACTAGTAAACCACTCGAGTTTGGGCTCATTAGATTCGTCTTGACCAGTTCTAAACATTTCATATTGATGACTAGGACTTTCTGGTGTTATTCTCTTTTTTATTGATATTTTCATGATTGACATTTATAATTTATTTTATTTGCTTGACTTTTTTACGCCATTCTTTTGCCAAAATATAGTGCACTTATTTTTCTAATAAACTACCTGATAACCCACCTATGTTTTACAAAATGTAAATAAATGATTGACTGAGTGTAGGTATATAGTTTTAATTAATAATGATTATGTAAAAAAACTTTTACCGTACGCGTTGAGGCGTTTTAACGTTAAAGAGTAAGAAACATAAACACACACTATGAACATACAAAATTCCCGTTTATATTTTTAATGTGATGTAATTGACAGTAAACATTCAGATTACAAGTCTAAGGGTGCCTTCAAATAAGCCGCAAAGTGCCGCGCGACGGCCGCGTAGTCGCAGCACTGCCGCCGCGTTGCGTTGTTTTTTCATATAAATATAATAATAATAACGTTTACTGCACCAAAAAGTAATAATAAGTTTACACAATTACTTATAAGTTACTTATAATTAACAACTAAATAATACAATCAATTCTGGCGAACAGTTAGCATCTCGCTGCTTCAATTCAAAACTATCACAAATCAAAATAACACTTTTTTACAGGAGAGCAAATTAAAAAAAAAAAAACTAATTTTTGCCTAATACTTTCTTATTTCATATTAAATATATACATATTATACTTCGTTAGAAGCGTATTTTTAAACCGCGTCAAATATTTTAAGTAGTTTTATAATAAACCAAATACTAGAGGAGTTATAAGCAGATAAGTTACTTTTGAATATAAAAATATGTTTCAAATATATTAAATATGGAAAAAAACAACCATAAATAAAAAAAATATTGTATTAAACATGTTTTATTACAAAACTTTTAAAGAACATTATAAAAATTGCCGTGGCAATTTAATAAAATAATTGAAATGCTGTCTAAAACTTAAAACAAATCAAAGTTTTCATCAAAATAACAAATAAAAATCTTCGAAACTGTTGTTAAAATAATCACTAATTATTTTTAAATCCTGTTTAAACAATGAAAACAAAAAAGAAAAATAAGAAAATTGACCAAGCTAATTGGCAAGTTTTTCAAAACTAAAAATGAAACAAAGACTTTATAAACTTAAAGAAAACATTCAAAACTTTTGAAAAAACATCTATACCATTATACTATTAGGTTAATATCAACAATAACTATAATAGTATTTAAAATGCAATTAGGAACACTCATGAGATCACAAAATCACAACCGTATTTTATTAATATAAACTTTGTTCAAACGTATCATTAAGTAATATAAGATACTTAACCATGTTAAGTAAGTGGTCACTGCGTTTCTCTTAATCAAAATTATCAGCCTTACAAATTAGCAAAAAACGATTCATAATATTTGGGGATAATATTTTTATTAATAAGATTAAGAATACCCTGTTTTTTTGCTTGCGTAACAGTCAGTTTTTGGTTATAAAGTTTCTTTGGTGTACTAATATTTTCAGACTGATTCGTTTTCTGCTGCCTGCCCTTATTAAGTGTGGACACTGATTTAAATTCATTCTCTTGATATGAAGTCTTATATAGGAACTTGTTCTTCACGTATTTATCTATTTTTAGTACTTTTATATTAGACCATTTAACCTTCTCTCTGTCTTCATTAGTAGTATAGTTACCGGAAGCCAAAGGTTTTAAATCAAAAAAACTATCATGGGCAAGTTCTTTAACTATGTAAGGCGAGCCTTTCATTTTTGCAGTTTTAATTAGGGTAATATATTGATCAGGTACATAAATGGGCGATGATTTTAAAGCTCGAGTTATATTTTTTTGTATAGTGGAATGAACGGCATCGCCTTCGTTTTGTGTGTGACCCTTAATTAAAAACTTATGCGTTACACTTCTTAGTTTTGGTAATGTATTTGTGGCATATTGGTACATTGATACCATGAACTTATTTTTCTGCTGGCCGCAGCAATTATCGCTATAAAATATCACATCAAATTCCTCAGTAGCTATGTTATTCAAATCTTTTAAATACATAAGTACACAAGATCCAATTTCGTTTACTCCTCGAGCCCCTTCTCCTTCGTGCCATACAAAACAAGTAGTCTTTTTAGAGCCTAGCTCAGTAACAGTAAAATTAAGCACATTTATTTTTGATATATAGTAAAAACTAGAAACTTCGCCCCGTGGACAAGGCATTACCGCCTGTAAGTCATATACAGCTACTATCAGATTATCACTAATATTTCCTTTATCCTTTTCCTTTTCGGCTCTTGCAAGACCTTTCTCATTTAGATGTTCTTCGTGTTTTTCTTTCAATGTGGACTTATCTTCGCAATTTTTGAAAGCAGTGCATTCTTCGCATTGGTCTTTTTTTGGCTGCCAAAAGGAGATATTGAATTCGTTCATGAAAATATTATAATATATTTGATAAGAAACGTGCTGTTTATTTTCCGACTCGCACTTTTCAACATAATCGCGATGTAAGGCCGCTAGGGTAAGACCACCTTCAATGTATTCACGTTTTGATTGACTACGACAGTAGTGGCTATCAATTCGTGGGATGGAATTGATATGGGCCCTGACTCTGTGTTTTAGAGATGGTTCAAGCTGATAGTGATTGTTATGTTTTCCTCTTTGTTCTTTGAATTGGATGACTTTGGGGTTAGACTGGTATTTTTTAACAACAGTTCTAATGACTGTATCGGAAATTGAAAGAGTATTCATGAAAAACACTTTACATACTCTCGTACGGTTGCTGTCTAGAGGCAAGTAATAGGCATTATTACGATTTTTGCGAGAACTACCAACCCGAGTATATCGATATTTTGGTTCTATTTCAGTCATGTTATTATAAATAAATTGTCTTTGTGCTGCCAGATCACCAGTATTCCAATATTCGTTAAAAATAATTAGTCTATCCTGGTAAGTAATTTTTGTAGAACACTGAAACTTGCATTTATCAGAACAAACCGACCCTATTTTCTTTTCTTCTACGTTTCTCTTTAATTTCGACATCGAGGTATATGCTTTGCCACTGTTTCTTAATAGTTTCGACATATTTTTCTGCCATGAGTGTGGATTTGCTTTCCGTTTGCGACCTCTTCTTTCAATGTTTATGTTTTCCACATTATAAGGAGAGGCTGTTTCAACACTTGATATACCAACGCTGGGAACCTGCATGTTGTCGTTGTCTGATTGTAAGTCATTTGGTTGAGCATGAATAGTTTCAGATTCTTGTCTCATCAGTACATCGTCCAAATAAATATCTGCTAACAGATTACTATGGCCTGATTCTTCATTCTCTTTATTTAAACCAGAGGGCCCAGGTTGAGGAGATAATTGTTGTAGTCTACTTTTAGTTAAGAGGTTTACATTTTGAATACAATCATTATCCGAATCTGAATCACTTAATGCTAAGTCCTGCCTCATTAAAAAATCTGGGTCTTTAACACTATCGTCCGAAGAGAAATCTGAACTAGAGCTGGTCAAACTCTTAGACTCTGAAGTGTCGCTATCATAATTGCTTTCTGGAACAACTACGTTGGGTCTTTTTTCTAAACATTCATCGTCAAGTAGAGACAAACTGACACTGTGCTGACTGTCAGGTATAGAATTACTATCCAAAGACTCATTCAGAGGCATATCTGGTTCATCTAACATTGGATTGTCAGTTTGCGGATATTTTTCAATATCTTGAACATTTTCTCCAATACTTTGACTGTTATCTCTCACCATGTTTAGTATTCTATGTACTCTTCTACTCATTCTGTAAAAAAGCAATCAATAATTATGTAATGGCCGAGACATACTTAAGCCACCTCCACCCGTGGACCAAAGCCGCCGCCGGGCTCCTTTTGAACAATCATGCTAACATGATGGTTATAAAGGAACCTAGCGTTTTTAAAATTACTAAACTTCATAATATAGCATAAAAAGAATTCCTAGTAAACATAAAAAAATAAATTATGCTAAAATAAAATTAATTGATATAACGTAAAAAACCTACAACCGACCAACGCCGGCCGGTCGTTCAACGTACTTATGGAATAAAAGTAATTCAATACGCAAAAAACATACCTACAATTTTATAATTTGTTTTGAGATAAGGTCAGGTTTAATACATTGTGCTAAAACAACTCTGTTAAAATAAAAGCAAAAGGAGTGTATTCCTGAATAAAGCTCTCTTAATTTGAAATTATAATAGTATAAAGTATTTTTTTTATATTCAAAACAAACCATTTTTAAATACCTCTCTTCATATTAAATAAATTAAATGCAAAACGAACACATTGTCTGATAAGTTTATATTAATTTAAAAAAAAAAGTTCAGTTAGGTATATTTTCTATGCAAAACAATCAGTTTTGAAATATGGTTCTTTTGATTTAAAAATAATATCGTACTTACGTGAATCCTATAATCAAAACTGCAGTATTCCTAAATGTGGTCGTTTTCTTTTTATAATTAATGAATATCACGGATTATTTTTGAGATGTGGCACTTTTGTACAAAAGAGACGTGCTGTCAGCTCGTTTGTCGACGCGCAACTAACAATATGGCGGTTTAGATTATATTTCGCGCGTTCAAACCGAAAATTCAAAAATAACGGTTGCGTGGGTTTCGTATCTTAGAATGCAAAATCAATGGGAATCTTTTTCAAATATGAAAATACATAGGCTTACGATTGCATTTTTGCGATAAAAACATTTTTGTATTTTTTTTATTTGTGGTACTTTTGAATTGAAGCAGCGATCTGATGAACTAGGTTTATGGCTTGTATTTCAGCAAGCAGCGCCTCAAGACCTCGAGTAAGGTAAAGCATGTGAGCTTTAAAACAAAAGAAGTAATTTTACCCAAAAAAAATGCTTAACATAACGATTATTACTAAACTAAAAAAGATATAAAAGGAATAGTTCCTCTGGGTGTGTGAAATGAAAATGAATGTGTGTATGTCAGAGGGTATTTACCCTCTGACACACACACAAACGACACGCGGCTGCAGCGCGTTTGTAGCGCGGCAGTCGCACGTTTTTAATGTGGCGTCGCACGGCACGTCGCGGCTAATTTGAAGGCGCCCTAAATCCAAAATCTAGACCAAAACACATTTGCAATGTAAGTGACAAATTGGAAGCTCGACGGAGAGAAATCTGCTATTTCTGCTAACTACGTCATCTGTTTTTGTCTACTCATGAAAACGCTTCGAGCTTTGGAGAGCAAGTTAAATCTTTGGTCCCGGTTGTCATTCGAATAGCTATGACAGTTGTTACGGACAGTCTGAAGTAAGAATGACTTTCTCTGTTGATAAAATTCACAGCTTAGCTCACTCAATTCTCTAAAATTCACAGCTCATTACCTCACTCAAGTGAGCGCAAACAATTTTTTTTTATACCGTTCCACTAACAATTATAACAGAGAATTTACAGACATAGATCTTTTTAACATTTCTCTTAACAACTTGAAAAAAAAGCTAAAAAGTCGATATGTCACCTAATTTGAACTTCCGTTTTTTTATTATTTCACTAAGTTTTAAACATTTGCTCTTCAGTGAACTTAAAACTAAAATTATATTCCTAACGCGTCCTCCATTAAGAGTTTATAAATTGTACTAAATTTTTCCATTACTTTTGTCGGCACTATAGGTCTTTTGTAAGTAAACTAATAGCTTAAGAATTATATTTTTTGTAATATGACTGTTTGATGCCAAAATAAATAAAAAAAATAAAAAATAAAATAAAATAATTCTCAAAATTTATTTTGCCTATTTTCGCATTTGGCTACGATTTCACATGACGGTAAGCGTTGATATGGTTTTTTTATTTTTTTATGCTATGTAAAGTCATCCGATGAAAGATTCCGCCCTTGGACGGAGCGGGAAATAGTGTCAGACTCTGACTAAAAACCTACTCCGTTCCTTCGTTGCCTATCTTACCGGGGCTGAGCCTTCCTCCCAGAAAACGGCCCTTGACCCCAGCAGGCTTCGACCCTGCCTGCCTGCAGCTAGCAGGTTGGACCTCTACGGTTTGCTGACAGGTCCTTGAGGCGCGCGGGAACAGTACGTGCCGTCGACGACTTGGGCTAGGTCCGGTCGATTACCTCCTCCTTTGCTAGCATTACTGCTTCGCAGAAGGAGGCGACCGCCTGTCATCCCTCCTCACTCCGGATGATGGCCTGAACCAAGGCCCGGCGAGAGAGATCGCTGCAGCCGATCGCCCCCAAGCATTGATATGGTTTACGATGGAGCACGCTCGTCTAAAAGAAATCTATTTACTCTTGGCTTGAAGACCTCTAGATTGTAGCTGCCAGGAAATACAGCGGTAGCAAATTTTTCAAAGAAGTGAGGTTTAGAGTTATTTTATTGAGGTATTCTGGTAAGTGGGAATTAAAAATAAATTTTGATCCCTACATAAATATGTACTCAGCATATTGGTTAGAAACTAAAAGACGACCCCATCTAGTTTTGAAATAGGCACGCCAAAGTTATGCCTGTAAGTAAGTAGGCACTTTGAGGAGCAGCTGGAAAGACGTCACGGCGTCCTCACCGTCCCCCGACGGCGGTCCTCATTGTAAATGGTAAGTTTCGGAGCTTTCTGCACCGGATCTGTGCGGAAGAAACTCCCGGGTGTCACCATTGTATGGACGTCTGACATCCCTCCCATTTTAGGGTTTTTTTTTTTGGTAGGTAAAATCATCCAATGATAAATCCCGCCCTTGGGCGGAGCGGGAAATAGTGTCAGACTCTTACTGACTAAAAACCTACCCTGTTCTTTCTCTGCCTTGGATCAAGGGCCCTGGTATGCATTTTCATACCTCTCCAGAGCCCCAGACTAGGCCTCGACCCTTCTGGGCCCCTACGGTTTGCTGACAACTCCTTGAGGCGCACTGGAACAGTGCGCGCCGTAAACGATTTGAGCTCGGACCGGTATGTTACCGGACAAACGGACAGCGAGCTACCCATTGCCCGCCGTCCGCGAGCCCGCGCCTACGGTCCCATTTTAGGGTGGAGTGGGAGGGTTGGACTCAACCTTACTGTGGCGGAGTAATTGGATGATTGAAAAAAAAGAAACCTAGATACGGAAAAAGCTCAACATTTAGTAACTCTCATGTTAGCACAAAACATAGTCCGAAACGTTTTATGTCACTGTATGAATTAATGGCAAAATGTGTCGTTTTTTCTCTACTTAATTCTTGTTACACAATAAGCTAAAACTGCCCCGGGTGTGCTTAATGAATATCAAATATAAATCTGTTTTGTTCACAATTCGAAAAAAAATACCTACTTTTTTATTAATTTACCTATGATAAAATCCTTTGTTCAAAATTATGAATAGCATTGTGATTTTTTATTCTGTACTATATTGTACCCAGTGTTGGCAACCCTACCATAGAGTAAAACTGTAGATATGCTTGAAAAAAAAACTGTAGAAAACTGTTAATATAAAATTGAAAAACAGTTATCTTTATCTTTTTCTAATATTGTATTATTTAATGATAATAATAAATAAAATATACAGAAAGCAGTACTCCTCAATACGGCTCGCATTGTGAGGAGGTGTCTGTGGAGCTCTAACCACTGGTAGCTTGGACCTTGCTCCCGACACCGGCGGACTACTGTTTTTATATATTTTTTAAATGCTTTTCATATTTGTCTTAGAAAATATTTAAAAATGTTAAAAATATGTACAACAAATAAATAAAGGGAATAAAATATAATAAGGGGAAGGAATTAAAAAGAAAAAATCATGTACTCATAAAAAATAATAATTTAATTTAATGTGAAAAGTTAAAAACTATCATTGATATGCTCATCCAGTACTTCAGAAATGTGCTTAAAAAAATACTTTAAAAAAATGGTTATTATATTTATAATTGATACCACTACTTTGAACGCTGGTAAAACATATTTATGATGCATGCTTATACCTAGGGGGATGGATGATCCTTTTATAGCTTTACGTGTGTGCTACACAAGGGTTGGTAGGATGGCGAATTATTTATAGAACTTATCTATACATCGTTAAATTTTTGTTTTAATCCCGTGGAGGATTGATTCGGTACATGAAACATTAACGATTTTTAAAGTCAAAATAAAAAAAACTACTTTTTTTTTAAATCGAATTATTATCTATACACATGTATGAATTTTTTTTTTTTAGTTAACGAGTCGATAAACTTGTACTGAGTTGTCGATCGTTGCGTACTAACTACCTACAGTTTATTGGCCTCGATCAGCTGACTTTTACTTATAGAAATCAATTTCGTACATACGTAAATTAATTCGAGATTAAAAAAAAATACTTTATTTTTCATTTTTATCTTTACAAACCGATAGTTTCATGTACCGAATCGACCCTCCACGGGATTAAAACGACCAAAATTTAACGGTGTATAGAACATGTTATTTAAAAGATTTGTGTGGAAATCGGTTGTCATGGTATGGATCGAGCAGGCAGTTGGATAGTTTGGAAAAGTCACTACCACGGCCTTTTTTAGGGTGGTAAATTATTTAATGACTTCTCTCGCCCCAGAGTGGAGCGAGAGGGTGTATCGGACTTTTACTGACTAAAACCCACTCCTAAGTTCCTTCATTGCCTTAGTTCGAAAGCCCCAGGTTTCTTCTTTCAGAAGGTGACCCATGGCCCCAGTTGGATTCGAACCTACTGGGCCCCTACTAGTTTCCCTTTCAGAAGTCGATCCTTAGTTCCAGTAGGCTTCGACCCTGCTGGGCCCCTACCATTTGCTGAGCTCTCCTTGAAGCGCGCGTGGAACACACCGCGCCATCGACGACTCAACCCGAGTCGTCAATGGCGGTTTGAACGGTTACCCGACGAGTTAGCAGCGAGCTACTTATTGCTCGTCGATTTTACTTAGAAAAGATAATATATATGAATTTAAAAATTGTCACTGAATTGTCAATGCGCGGTTTCAAAACCGCAACCTCACAGGCAGGTGCTTCAACCACTGTGCCATTACGACGCAATCGCAAAAACATATTGTAATTTCTACTTAGAACAAATTTTCAATGAAAAGACAATGGATAGCAAGCTTTTATAGCGCGGTAAATATCTACATCAAGATCATTTCAGAAAGATCAAACTTATTACGCTTATTACTGAGCTTCTATGACCATCTTCCAGTTCCGTCATCAGACCTTGGTTACCATCTAGCACCAAAATACTCGTCAAGACGGATCAATGGAATCCAAACTCAATGGGATTGTGTCGTTTAACTACCGAGTTCCTATGGCCACCTTCCGGTTCCATTATCAGACCAGCTACTGTCATAATAATTTTGTATTGTCATCTATTTTACACATAGATGCAAAATTTCAGCTCAATCGGTAACTGTGAAGTGGATCAAATTTAATTTGCAAGATTTGATCACAGACAAACATCGGGACAGGTGAAACTAAAAAAAAATGGTAATTTAAAAAACTAAAAAACCCGACTGCTTTTCTGAGTATTCATGAAAAAGCTCTAAAACAAGAAAGTCGTTGTAGCAGTCGGGACCCATTACATCATAGATCTACTGACTAGACGGCTGACTTTCTAGAATGGGTCCCGACTGCTACAACGACTTTCTTGTTTTAGAGCTTTTTCATGAATGCTCAGAAAAGCAGTCGGGTTTTTTAGTTTTTTAAATTACCATTTTTTATTTTTTACTTTTTTTATTTTAGTTTTTTACGATATCACTTTCACAGTAATTACAAATCTAACGACACCTCGCAAACTAAAATCCATCGAGCCGTTCAGGCCACAGAGCGTGCCAAATATTTGAATTTGGCGCCAAAAATCCGCCATTTTGTTTTTTTTTTTATTTTGATATACCCAGTGTCACTTTCACAGTAAATACGAATCTAACGACACCTCTCAAGCTAAAATCCATCGAGCCGTTCAGGCTGCAGAGCGTGCCAAACAATTATACATACATACATACATACATACTCTCGAAAAACATAACCCTCCTTCTGGCGCAGTCGGGTAAAAAAGCTTTTGAAATGCTCTCTATTCATTCTAACTGTATATCACCGTAGGCACGAATGATCCATGACCACGGAACCCCAATGCGGTACAGAATCTATTTCTCACAAGATTACGTAATGCGCGATAACTTCCCAGCTCTCTGGGTTCCGTACAATAAGATATTACGAATGTTAGTGCTATTAATCTTCAGATAAGTAATAAGATTTTGTTTTATTGTAGGATATTTTTTTCTGGCCTTTTGTGTGAAAAGAAATTTAGGTGTTACAGATTTAGTACCTTTTGTTATCACACTGATATAAAAGCAAAAGTTTGATATAGCAGTGATGGCCCAGTGCGAAGAATGCTATCAAAGAAAGCGCTCGCACACGTGAACAGATTTTTTCACGCCCACGTGGGCTTGCGGAAAGCAAGCAATGGGCAGCTCGCCGTCCGGCCATCCGATAACCATCTGGATCGAGCCTGACTCGTTGACGGCGCGTAGTGTTACACGCGCGCCTCAAAGATATGTCAGCACAACCGTAGGGCCCAGCAGGACCATGGGTTAGATTCCGAAAGTGAAACCCAGGGTCCAAGAATACTGGACAAAGAAGGAACAAGTCTGGCACATACACTCGCTCCGCCTTAGAGCCCGAGAAGACATTGGATGATTACGATCATTTGAGAATAATATATTATGTTGACGAGAGCCGTAGCACGTCCTGCACGCCCACCACCTCCGGCCTCGTCGCTCAGCTCCACCACACCACCGCCGGAACCCAACCCCACCGTGAGTGCTGTGACACAGGCCGCGACAGTTGCATCGAGCTCCAGCGACGAGTTCTACTCTCCGCCCACGTCACCAACACCTGCGTGATGGAAAGGACGCCAGCTGCCGAACGGCTTAGGACCTCGAGACCCACCGGCCTCTGAGAGGGTCCCAGGTCATACTACGGAGCTACAGAGGGAGGAAACAACCTGACCGCGTACCGTGTCCAAATGCTCTCTTTGTATGACCGTACTTAAAAAAAACCTCCGATTTTCATTATTCAATCTAACTTAAGTAACTTCAAGTTAGAACAACGCAGAAACTCATTACCTACATTTTATCTAAAGTAGGTATAAAATAAAGATAAGATCATACTTAAACGTTTTGCTCATAAACTCGCCCTTAACGTATATCACTTTTTAACGATGGACGGTTTATCTGAGGGTAGTGATTACCGGTTTCTATAAAAAATTAACTGAAGATATAAAATAGGGGCAGATAATATACGATTATTGATGATTTTAAATCTAACATCACGTCTAAACGGCTAGTTCGTATGTTTAAAATGAACTAGACTAATTGCCTAGTAATTTGATATTCGATTTTTTTTTTACAAATCTTGGTGTGATTTATTTCTAAAGTTATGTCTAACACAGACAAAAAAGCGTATATCAGGCAAAAACCATTGAGTTTATTTTTATGAAACTTTCACAAAGTAAAAGATAATATAACTACCAATTTTTAGTAAAGAGTAGCCTGTTGGTCTAGTGATTAGTGGCCCTGACTGCTATGCCAGAGGTCGTGGGTTCGATTCCAACCCAGGACAAATGTTTGTGTGATGAACACGATCATTTGTTCTGTGTCTGGGTGTTATTTATCTATAATATGTATGTATTTAGAAATATATAAGTATGTTTATCAGCTCTTTGGTACCCATAACACAAGCTCTGCTTAGCTTGGGGCTAGACGGTGTTGTGTGATAGTTGTTGAATATATTATATTAATCTTTAGATTTACGGTTTTTATTCATATTGTCTTTAATAAATGAAGGACATATTATTTGTCGAATAATCGTGAAGCGTGGGGAGCGACGCTAGCTCCTGTTTTGTTTGCTCAAGTTCGCTGGCTCTTAGGGCTTGTTTACGAAGACGCGGCGCGTTGGGCGGTCGTCGTATATTGCCATATGTTTGTGTTTGCGCGAGCGATGATGCGGCCCGCTGCTGCAATGTACGACGAACGTTCAACGCGCCGCATCTCCGTAAATAAGCACTTAGTGTTGCCTGCTAAGGTTTCAAAGAGCTTAGTTGGCACAGCGCAGCGGTAGTGCTATTGGCTACAACGCCGCATGTCATGAGTTCGAAACCCGTACAGATCAAATATTATTTTGTATAACCTACAGATAGTTTTTCCGAGTCTGGGCATCTTGTGTACGAGTATGTGAGTTTACATGTTTATACGATACAGGAATAAGGGCGCCTTCAAATTAAAGCGCGGCAGTCGCACGTTTTTATTTATATGGAACTAGCAACCCGCCCCAGCTTCAAACGGGTGTAACGATGATATTAAATATATTATGCATGTATTATACATATAAACCTTCCTCTTGAATCACTCTATTTATTAAGAAAACGCATCAAAATTCATTCGTAGTTTTAAAGATCTAAGCATGCTTAAGGACAGACAGCGGGAAGCGAAACTAGTGCTAGACTGCAATCTCACCTGATGGTAAGCAGTGATGCAATCGTATGCATTGTGGTTTATCAAATAAATTACTTTTCTTCCTTTCTTTTTACTCAGCTTGTTAGGAACATACGTTTATAAACCAGCCTTTTTGACATCAAGTTTCTACTACAAAGATACTTAAATTCTCTATGGAAATATACTTCCTGCTTCGTCGGTTCCAAGTCGCTATACACGGAAACATCTGACAGAAGCAACTTTTCCAAGATGGCGCCTGCGGGGAAATAGAAACGTCAATAATGGCGCTGTGCAAAGCGTTGTTTTTAATCAGTTCATTCAAATATAGAATTCTATGCTTTTTTTTTTCTTTTATCGTGCATTGAGCCACTGTCTTTAAAAGTGTTTTGTTATTTGGTAAAGAATCGCCTTTTTATGCCTTCGCCTTTTTATTTGCTGCTGCCAGCGGCTTAAGAGCGCCCAACCCGAGTCACATTTCCATACAACCACGCTTACATCATCGCACACATCTTTAGCGATGCGCGCACTGGTGACTTTTGACACCGTGACTTTTTTGTCACCCTTATCAAGTCCATGGATATGTATGGAGGTGCGCGCACGTAGCGACGTGACAACTGGGTGACTTTTTTGTACGCTGACCATGGAGCGGACAAGCCCGTGACATTTTTGTCACCGCGCCGCAATCAGTGGCGTAGCATGGGTGGGGGCGGTGGGGGGCATGGCCCCAGGAGCCATACGAAAGGGGGCGGTAGGAAGCGCCAATTTAATAATTTGGAAAATGTAAAAATATGATTATGAGTAATTATTTATTTATATATATATGTACTTTACTGTACACCAAGATAAAAAGATAAAATTTTGAGACTTAGTGCCCGTTTACGGACACGCGTCGCGTTGCGCGGCGCGTCGGGCGGCCCGTTGTACATTGAAATAGGTGTGTGTTTGCGTGAACGATGTCGCGGCCCGCTGCTGCAATGTACGACAAAACGCCCAACGCGCCGCCCGACGCGCCGCGTCTACGTCTACACGGCCTTAAATAAAAACATACAATGGGCGGCCTTATCGCTATCTGCGAACTCTTCCAGGCAACCTGGGATGGAAAGAGATTGCATGGACATAAAGTGGGGTTGCACTTGGAGCGTAACAAAACAAGTTAAACAAATAGGCGAAAAAACAAAGTACATACTAAAAACTTAAGGGCGGCCCCATGCTGCGAAAACGCACGCTACGCCACTGCGACAAATGACGCTTCGATTTAAAAAAGTTTCGTCCAAAGATATTAGAAAGGAGAAGATGTGTTACGCAGTGAAAAATGTACCGGAAAACCATGTCTCCATTATCCCTACCATTACTGACTCTACTACATATGCAGCTATTATTACACAGTCCTGCACACACTCGCAAATTATAAATCAGACCATACTACACAGTATATTATAAACCTTATCTTCCTATACACAGAGTATATTTTTCATGCACTATATAACTGACGCACACATAAATGTCGATGTGCTGTGCAAAAGAAATTTATTTTAAATTTACGCTAGTGATTGACTAAATAGAAAAGTTATCGATTTTTTCATTTTTATAATGATATTTTTTAGGTACCAAAAAATAATTAAATAAAAATAAATATGTCTACAAAATAATTAATTTTTTTAGAACATTAAAATTTTTATAATAAAATTAAAAACTGTAATTATTATTTATTCCCATTTGTCCACCGACTTTTGACCTACTCTTTACCAACTTAGTTCACGAAAGTTGCTTACGTATTTCTCTACTACTCCAAAATAAATAAAAATACATTATTTCACTTCGGATATCCAACCAATCGATATTGTGGTCGATAGTCTATATTGGCGGATGTGTACAGGCGCATCCCTAGCTCGGCTCAACTGACTGCGGCCGTAATAAGAAATACACCGCACTGATAAAGTATCGTTATGTTATTTTTACATTACTTGTTCAGTTACTGAGCGTCAAAGTTAGGTAGTGGTTAAAGAGCAATATATTTACTGTATGAGTAATAAAGTCGCTTTGATATTTGAAAACAAAAATAACGTAGTAAAAGCAAGGGATATTATAAGATTTGTTCTTTTTCCTGATTTTAAAGATAAATATACTATTAACATTATACTTATTTATGGTGAGAGATTCTTTGATGACCCAGGCTTGTCTTTTCGCTTTAGTTTTTGCATGAAACCACTGAACAAAATGGTATTTTAAATTTATTTACGATCACGTTTGCGATGTAACTGACGGCCGTCAAACGGCTGTTTGCCGGTATGTGCCCTTGTTGAGCAAGTACCGCGGACGCAAACACGCCCCCTTGCCACTTCTCCTATTTTTTATATTTCTTTGTTTTTGTCACTGTCACTGTCGCTCGTCATGCGCGCACTCCACATTGGATACGTGACGTGACAGTGACAAACACTTAAAAGTCACCGTGACAAAAGTCACCGGTGCGCGCAGGGCCTTTCTCTAGATATTTTGGACGCATAATACATCGTTAAATTTTAGTCGTTTTAATGCCGCGGAGGTTCGATTCGGTACATGAAACCCTATCGATTTGTAAAGATAAAAATGAAAAATAAAGTACTTTTTAAAAAAAATCGAATTAATTTATACATGTACGAAATTGATTTATTTAAGTAAACGTCAGCTGATCGAGGTTATTGAACTGTAGGTAGACAGTACGCAACGACCGACAACTCCCTATAAGATCATTGACTTGTCATCGCTCGTCGGCGTATTTCAGTGTAGTGTTTCAGTGCAGTGTAGTGTGTCTCATCGCAGTTTTGTGTGGTGGACCTAAAATAGATAAAAAAAATATTTTAAGGAAATTACTTCCGACATAAAAGTAAAAGTACCGTAAAAATACTATTAGTAGTACAGTAAAAATACTAGTAGTAGTACAGTAAAAATACTAGTCTACTACTAGTATTTTACAGTAAAAATACTAGTAAAATTACCAGTACTAGTATTTTAGAAATCGGTTCAAAATACGCAAATTACGCAAATGTCGACGTGAAATTGACGTAACAAAAACAGATATAATGTCATAAATTAATCATCATTACCAAACTGTCGTGTTGAAAGCGTTATTCACTAATTTGGCTCGTTTGATCCGAATTGCACTAATTATGTCGATTATACGCCATTGTACCCGCTGTGAGGCACGTTAGTAGGTCATGAGTTGTATAAGGCGGTATAGATAGTTAACAATATATACAGGATGTATCATACATCGGCACACAAACGAATACCACAGATCCAGTACATGATTCTAGACCAGTACCTCTATCATGAGTTTTAAGCAATAGTATTCGTCGCTACTCGATATCGACGCCGTAAATATTTTGTATGGCAAATTTTGCAGCGCCTCTAGCGGTCACTTGCAGAACCAAAATTTGCCATACAAAATATTTACGCCGTCGATATCGAGTAACGACGCTGATGGAATTTTTCGTCGGTTTTTTCGTACTTTAAAAAGAAAATTGTTTGGTACGTGACAAATAAGTTGGAGCATTTGCTATGGTTACGCGTACACTTTGATTGAGAAAGAAAAATCGGTTATAATTCTAGTCACACCAGTTGAACCATCAGGAGACAAATGGTTTCCACGATAAACTCATATTACAAAATAAATCAGTGTTTTCTTAGATTTCGTACAAAAATGGTTATAAGTAGTGCGATATTACAGAAAATACAAAACATAAAGATACCAATAAATACCGAATTTCGAAAAAATAATAACATACATTTAATTACTCAAACGAACGCCAGCGTTCGCACACCTATTGTCTTTCTATTGTGTTTCTAATTACGGTATCCAAAAGATTAACAAAGTTTACTTGAACTTTTAATTCCAAGTTATTCCAAAGATATAACACTTTAAAGCCATCCGTTTTAAATAATAAAAAACAGCAGACCTATTATTTCGCCAGAACTGGAAGGGGTTTTGTCCAGGAGTGGGATAAAACCGGCTAGACTAAAAAACACGAAGTTTCTACAGACTGACAATGTGACTACCATTTTTTATAGCAATTTGTTTTACGTGCATAAATTCATCCGCCAGAGCGGAAACATAACTTGATTTTTCTCTCAAAAGTTTTCACATTTCGCCAAATGACATACAAATCTCTTTTACTTTTGTTTTATAAGTCATTCGGTTAAGAGGGGCCTTCCCCACTCGTATCGTCAACGTCGAGCATTCCGTCCGGTAACAGACCAGTCCGAGCTCAAGTCGTTTACGGCGCGCACTGTTCCCGCGCGCCTCAAAGAGTTGTCAGCAAACTGTAGGGGCCCGACAGGGCCGAAGCCTACTGGGGTCAAAGGGTATGTGAAAATGGCACCCGGGGCCCTGGGACCAAGGCGAAGAATGGAACGGGGTAGGTTTTTAGTCAGTAAGAGTCTGACACTACTTCCCGCTCCACCCAAGGGCGGGATTTGTCATTGGATGATTTTACCTACCATAAAAAAAAAAACCTCGAGCATGGCTTAAAAGCTTGTTGCTTCATCTAACGCAATCCAACGCGATGTTTGATGAAGAGGCAACGCGATAAAGGAGAGATAAAGCCTGAAAACTCCGTTGACATTCGGTAATTCCGTGATTTACTCGAATATTTCACAAAACTTGTTCCAGGAAATACGTGTGTTTTTTTTAAAACCCTTAAAAGTTTTTGAGAAAAATTGTCGTCATTTAAAATCTCGATTAAGTGTGCAAGGCTTCTATAGACGTACTTTTTTATGCTTATTTTTTAATTTAATTTAATTTTAAAACTTCAGATTTTAATAAGTCTGGATTAGTTTTAAACAATTTATGTTTTGATTACTCTAGAAGCCTAGATAATATCCACAACATATCCTTGTATCCAATATATCTGGTCCCATTTTTCCACTTTAAAATTCATTACTAGTTAACCTAGATCGCAATTGCCACAGCAAAAAAATAAATTGAATAAAAAATACACACATTTTCTAAGCTGGCCACACTATTTTCCATCTAACGTCTATTGACAGCCTTTCATCATAAATTAATAGTGAGGGGACTTCAACACATTTTGTTATCGATATTCGAAGCAGTGAACCATAGAAAATGACGTTTGGTTCAGGTCATTGTGTAAGGAGGACAGGGTAAATAAATAATCGACAAACACATATTATGAGGAGGTTTCTTGGTGATGTGAAGTCTTATTTCTTAAGTAATGGTAGTTGTTTTAGTTTGACCTGTTAGTGTCGGTGTCAGACATAACAAATATACTAGTAAATCTACTATAAAACATTATTTCTAGTAAATATTCGAAAACTGAATATACGACTAGTTTGTTGAGAATCAGTAACTGAATCGATTCTAATAAATATACCATGTTAGATTATTTGCCTAAAATATTTAAAAAAGGTCACAAGTTGGACATCACCAATACTATAACATACGTATTTATAAACAAGTAAAACTAATTACTTGAGTAAAAGTAACTACTTAGCTAACAACTTTTATTCTTTAGTTAAGAAAATTTTAATTTTGAATGAAGATTTCTAGTCTCAAGTAAAGACTTAATAATATGAGATTTCTTAGCAAAAAGTAATTACTTCTTTATAAATACGGGTGTAAGTTACTAAGTACAGCACAGGTCATGACAGGTCATAGCGGGCATTAATTGCCAGCGCACAGCTGGGCGCGGGAGTAAAACAACCACTCAGTGGCCCGGATAGCCAGGTGACCATGTGTTTGTGTGAACTACCAGGTAACATAACAAGCTTATTACTTTGTGATTTTTTATGACACAGTTGTAAATATTTTTGTTGTATAAATATTTTTATCGTATCACAGATTTTTATTAAATAAATTGTGCGTGAAAGGTGTTTTTAACTACAAGGAAAAGTGGCTTCAGAGCACAATTACCAAAACAACCTGTATTTATTTTATTTGTGATCCCAAAATACAACTCAAAATAATATTTCTAAAGATGGGACCGCGATACCGGTTCAAAGAGTATAATTATTTATAATTCTTATTTTCTTTTTTTTTTATACCAAGTGATGTCTAATATCATTTATAGTAAAGTAGGGCTTAAAAAAAGTTTAATTTTGGACTTATTTTAAAGTACCGACTAAAAACAAAATAAAAAATGACTGCTGTCTAATTTTATCCGAAAAAGTGAAGAAATTGTATGCTCAGTATCAGATACTCATACAATAATACTGTTATTACTGGACACACTTTTAACTGCATTAGATTTTGACATTAACAATACTTTGGCTTTGGTTAATCATTTAACACATTACTTTTCTCTGACATTTGACATAAGATTTGTAGACATATTTTTGAACATTTTACTCAATATTTTACGTTATTCTATTTTAATTTTATAAATTATTTTAGCAATTATATTTCAATATTATTTTATAATTGTGTAATATTCAACACAATATTTATTGTTAAGAATAAATGAAAAAACAAAAACAAAAATGTCGGCTGTCTAATGCCACAATAATTTTCTAAGGTCAAAAGCCCAAAGGGACTGAACTCCATCTAGATATCATGCAGCATTACCATTTAATTTTAGGGATCATAGGCCACGATTTTATAAGAAATTATAAAAATCAGTCTAACCATATCGGAGAGATTCGATAACACAAAAAACGTGGGACGAGATTTTCACAAATGAGATTTCTTTTTGTCGACAGAATAACAAAAGAAATCTGTATTATCATATTAATGACTTCATTAAACCTTTGTTTTATCTGGTTTTATCTGAGGGTCCAGCTAGGAAAAGGTCTCATTTTATGGACTCGAGGTCACTTGTTGGTTATTAAACAGGTATATAGGCTCTATCAAGACTGAACAGTAAAAGAGATTTTTTTATTGTAATAAACTAGTGCTTGACTACAATCTCACCTGATGGTAAGCAGTGATGCAATAGTTGATGGTGAGGCGTTTATTATGAGCCTATTCACTCTAGCCTTTCTATTACCACTGAGTTACAATTGATCTTTATGTATGCATACTGTCTTTTTTATAAACTATAAAAAACGTCCATAAACAAAACCAGTTTACATAATTGTTTAGACAATATCCACGACCGTTTTAAATAAAATTTATTATGAAGAAGATCGCTAAAAAAGTAATCGACACATTTATCGTTTTCACATTTTATGAAGCATCTAAAATAATGAATCTCTATTCTACAAAGAAAGCAATGACTTTAAAAAATGAAGATTACTTTAAAAGGAACGAATCATCAATCTTGCCTTTCATATTCCTTAAACGTCCTTGTATACATTAACAAAGTTTTGTAAATGTAATAAATACTAAACAGCCATAAATTTGTTGGTTCAAAAATTATGAGTTCACAAATGTTCACACACTAATATGAATTAGAGAATTATTTGAATTTTGTGAGCCAATGCGGTAAACTTCGAAAACTATAGCTTCCAAAATTAAAATGCCGTGCGCTCACTTGAGTGAGGTGAGCTGTGAATTTTACAGAATTGTGTGCGTTCACTTGAGTGAGGTGAGCTATAAACTTTTACAGAATTGTGTGTGCTAACTAGATTGAGGTGAGCTACAAACATGACGGAATAACCTTATCAACTGGACAGAAAGCAGGGTGTCACATACTGTGACGAGAGTGTGCAAGGCATTGCAATCACTCTGAATGTAGTCGGTTCGATGATTCCACACTTAGCGAGATTGTTCCTGCCTTCTGCCGCAACTATATATACGTGCAAACTACTGCATACCTAATGGCCTTCTTTTTAACTATCCTCATTTCTATTTGCACGTTGCTCACTAGCATTGTTTTATACCGCAACGCGTTTCGTTCTTTTTACGCTACATCTTATTTTCCGATCAGACTTTGCAATCTTTGAACGGTTAATACTCATATCAATTCAAGGATTTTTATTTTAGATTTTTTTTATTAAATTTTCACATAACACAAACGAATCAAGTGGTCCTTAATACCTTAGGTATTTACTAGTCAACCAAGGTTCATGAAGATACAACATGACAGGTGCATAAAAAATAAAATTAAAAAGAAAAACATGGGTAATAAAGCATATACCTATATATAATATGGAATTATTATATTGCGGTTGAAATATTTCATAAGCAAACTTGAAGAATACGTAGGCAAGAGAGGATTTCTGCACAAGTAGGTATTTATATTTTAGGTACCATTTGAAAAATGCCAAAGGTTTGGTTCACGGTTATTTTCCTTCCGAACCTTTACAAGAATATTATGGTTGGTCAGGTATTTACGTTAAATACCAATTCATGTTATTGAGTAATAAAATACAATAGCAATTTTCAGGTGATTTTCAAAGAAATACGTACTATTTTGAGACATAAAGGCACGGTTAAACACAGTTCTACCTAATCTGTTGAAAAACTGTAAAATTAAACGTTTTACTAGCTTTGATTTGCTATTTAACTTCAATATAGAAGCGTAATTCTAATTAGTACTCGTAGATAGTAGTAGTTTGAAAGAATGACCGTGACACTAGAACGCAAAAAGCAACTTAAAATCAAAATATTTTTGATACACATAAGGCCGTGTTTACAGACACGCGGCGCGTTGCACGGTGAGTTGGGCGATCATCGTATATTGCAGCAGCGGGCCCCGCGTCATCGCAGTCGCGAACACAAACATATGGTAATGTACGACGACCGCCCAAAGCGCGGCGTCTCCGTGAACATGCCCTGAGCCTATATGGGCAGTTATAAAACGTCAGAAACACGGTTCCAATTGGTAGTTTCCTATGGAAAAGAACTGATAAGAAACTCTTTTAAAAAAATGGTTGATAGTACAGACGCTAGCACATCAACCTACCTGAATCTGTCAAATTTGTTTAATAGATTTTAAGCCTTATCACAGTTGAGGAAGGTTAATGTTCGGTAAAATTTTACAGATTGGGGTAGACGTGCTGGCGTCTGTACAATATTTCCATTTTACAATATTAATAGATATGCGAGGACGGTTTAGGTCAGTCAATGTTGTATCCAAAAGCACAATAAAAAAATCATAATTAAAGTGCAGATTTGGGTACACGGACACATCTGGGTTTTAGTGCGTCCGCTCTAGAGTGGAACGAGAAGAGCTACACCTTAGACCGGAAAAAGTCTTCAGAAAAAGTCTTCACAAAAAAACTTATTCCTTCATTGAACACATAGCTACAAGCTTTATGTTATTTTTGTGTTGCCGAGTACATTAGACTTCACAGTATGGTAACAACAACATGTACTATTTCTAGCTGAAGGCCGTAAATTTGACGGCGGTCATCATATATTCAGTAACTAAACCAGGCTTCATGATGTCGTTGAATATGTTATCAGTATGACCTGTTATTAATATTGGATTTAACGGTATATTAGTGGTCGAGGATAATTATATGTGTCGGTATTTTTATTCAATAGGTATTTTTAAAGGTCAAAGCTAGAATAAGGTTTACAATCACACTTATTGAGTTTTTTTTACCATGTTTCAATATTAATCAAGTTCTTATAAATATAGTCAATCCATACTAATATTATAAATGCGAAAGTAACTCTGTCTGTCTGTCTGTCTGTCTGTTACGCGATCACGCTTAAACCACCAAACCGATTTTAATGAAATTTAGTACGAAGCAAGCCTGAACTCCAAGGATGAACATAGGCTATATATTATCACGCTATTTGCTATGGAGGGTGAGTAATATTGCATCTTATCGGTAAAATGTCGACGCGCGGCCAAAATTGGAACTAATCGTTTGTTGCCATTTTGACATTTACGTCAGGTGTCAGGAGAATGTCTTGTGTTCTGTGTTTTTATCGTTTCCAAATTAAATAATCATCATCATAATACCGAAAGTGATTATAAGTGCTGGCAAGGATCTTGAAAATCAAACGTGCTTAATAAAAGGAATGAGAAAATATCGGACCTACGGTTCCATTTTCCAAAGTTGGACCATTTAACAAATAATTTTCGGGTGACCATAACAATAATATTTCCCTATTTAATCGTACACGAGGGGTGCCTGTCAGGAAAACATAGTTTGTTGATAATGGACTGCTACTATGTATTTCAATCTTTATCAAGTGACTATCATGACGGATCAGAAATCAGAAATACAAAAGCTAAGAAGAAGGCAATACAAAAGCTCATAATGAAATAGCCTCAATCACTAAAGCGGCATTTAACACTGTAACACCAGAAGAATGACTGAATATCGTCTACATGTTGACAAAATAGAAGACAAATATTTTGAATCGGATAGGTTAATGGATATCGAAATTAACAATAGACTCATCCGACTCTTCTGATAGTATTGGAGATTGATTCTAAAAGTTGTTGATACTAAAAGTGTTACTAGATATTAATTTACAAAGTTCTCATGACTTTTTTATAATCATCATCATCTTCCTGCCCTTTTCCCATGTTATTTGGGGTCGGCGCAACACGTTTTCTTCTTCCATTCTGCCCTGTCACCAAGACGGGTGACAGGGCAGAATGGAAGAAGAAAACGTGTTATGGTGCTATCACTAACTTCCTTCTCTTTCATATCACTCTTCACACAATCCATCCATCTTTTTCTTTTTTTCTCCCTCTCCAGCCATCCACATGTAAACTCATAACCGTTTTAGTAACATGTGTATCATCCCTCCTCTTTACTTGACCATAACAAGACAAACGATTCCCCTTCAACTTTTCTGAAACTGGCGCCACTTTCAAACTTCCTCTAATATACTCATTCCTCACTTTATCCTTTTTTGTCACACCACACATCCACGACACAACATTCACGACTTTTCTATAATATTGACCCTAATAAAATAATCTGTAACGCAGTCTATTTGTTTACTTTCCTAAAGTAAACTAAACGTATAAATAAATATTTTTTTAAATTACAATTTGAGTTACTAAAGATTGTTTTTAATTATATGAGGGAAAATAGATTTGTTAGGCTGGCAACATTAAACATGCCCTAGCAACGCGCATGCTCTATAAGTAATATCGTATTATACGATTTGCCGCGAGTTCGAACCCCAGCGACAATTAATATTTTTGTGATTATTTTCTTTTCTTTTTTTCCGATAATATACAATGATACGTCGAATAAATCAATAAAATTGTTGTTTACATGTTTTAAACATAATATAGACATTTTCGTTCAATATTTTTCTAAGTGTTTTGTAAAAAGTAATCAAAACAAAATAAAACGTGTCGGTGAAAAAAATATGTGCTATTTTTTTTTTAATTACTCCATTTAAGATAAAAATCATCACGCTATCATTGACAAAGAGCTAGGCACTCTATGACGTTTATATCAAGAACGCCTATTTTGAAAGGAAATTATCTAAGAATTTAGCGCAGTGGTTTAGTGACTGTAGCCATAGCACGTAGGACGGTGGTAGTTCGAATCTCAGATTGATGAGGGGTTTTTTTTTATTTTGTTTTTGCATTTTTACTGTTTTTTTATTGAGGCTGGTTTTAAGATCAGCACTTTCGAAACAGTTTGGCAGATACTGTCCTTTAAAATCTAATATTCGATTTCAAATCGTTCTTTTTCGTTGGTTAAAATAATATAAGTGTATGCATTTTTTATTGAACGGTCCCAGAGCATTTTTAACAATCCTGCTGTTTTTCAATCCGGCCGGAAGTACAGATAATACCATTTTGCGAATCGTCTGGAGGACACGGTCGAGCGTGCAATGGAGGTCTATCCCGGTTGGGTGGAGCACCGCCGTATTTTCGTGGAAGCGATCGGCGGCGGCGACTACAGCACTGCGTTTGGCCATCAATGTGCGAGTTCAATTAGGCAGAGATACACGCGGTCAAGATTTCGCGGAAATTCATTTAAAATTTGGAGACTCTTCTTAGGGTAGTTCCTACTATGGAAAATAATTCGTCTGATATATGAAGACGTCAGTCAAATATGCACCAACAATACTGGATAACCACCAAAAGCGATCAAGGTGCAACAATCAATGCAAGCATGCTTTCGCAAATCCATACTAATCTATAGCGACTGCTGAGGCGTGAAGATGTCCTATCTGTCATAGTTTCAAACACCTCCTTCGATCGCATTATTGTTTCACTGAAGGAAATGACTGGTTGACCTTTTCTCTAACGATCGCCTTCACGACGACACAGCGAGTATCTCGTATCTCCGAGCGATCCGTACAATGGTAAGAATCGAGAGTTTCATTCTTCTAAATTCAATACAGATGTCTCCCAAAACGCCCACATCCAGTGAGTCATGCACAAGGACAGGACGCCGTGGTGCCTCTGTATCCACTCCTCAAAGAAATTAAAAACCACTGCGATTGTAGCATGCTTACTACAACCCTGAAACGCAAAGAGCCACTGAAACACAAAGGGTAACTGCAGGGAAACAGGTGGGTTTTAGTCACTAAAAGTCTGACGCTCTTTCTCACTGCACCCAGACTGGGAGAAGATATTTGATCATTTACCTACGTTAAGAAGAAGGTACAAAATTGCAAACTCTAAAAAGTGAAGGGCTCAACTCCACTGATCACTTTTTTTATAGCCTACATTTAAAAGGATTTATTTAGTGTTACTAAAAAATACTGCGTGTTAATATGCTTTTTTTAGAAAGTCAAAACATTACTGAGTTTTTGCAAATGTGACAGTAGTTAAAATGCTGGATTTTTTTATTGATTTAAACTAGTGCTTGACAGCGATCCCACGTGATGGTAAACAGTGATGCAATAGTTGATGGTTAGGCGCACTAGTTTATTAAGTATTCACTCTAGCTCAATTCTAAACTCAATTTATTTCGCTAATTGGTTTTTTAATAAATTACTTATTACACTTCAACTTTTTCGTCAATTTAAATTAAATGAGGCTGGTGTTTCAGAAACATTCATTTCTTTTCAAGTCCATACAGCAAACATTTATTGGTCAAATCATATGAGAACAATGCAGATTGGTGTCTGAGATAGACTTTTGAGGAAAGATCCACGCAGATTTGAGTGGGCCTGTTAGTGCAAGCAATTTTCAGTATTTGTGTACATCTACAAATACATTAGTAGAGGTTTAAAGTTGCATTAACAATTTTCCATCAGATACTGTGGATGTTAGAGACTCCCCAAATATCAACTAATTATAACGAATGGATTCTATGAATACTTAAAATTCCGCTAACATTCAGAGTGCTTTTATTGCTGCTATAATTTATACATTATTTTGCATTCAGTCTGAAGCAAGCGTATGAAATCTTAATGAGATTAAAATAGATGGAAACGATCAAGAGTTTTAAAACAAAAAGTTTTAGTATATTCCGTAAAGTTACGCAAGTATAGCTCACCTCATTTAAGTGAGCGCACAAAATTCTGTGAAGTTCACAGTTGCTCTCCTCACATCAAGTCATTATCATCATCATCATCAGCCTTTTTTAATGTTCCCACTGCTGGGACACAGGCCTCCTCTCTTAGAGAGGGACACACGCACATCAAGTAAGCGCACGTAATTCTGAAAAAATTACTGCTCACTTCACTCAAGTGAGTGCACATAATTCTGTAAATGTCATAACTCACCTCACTTAGGTGAACACTCATCATTCTGTAAAGTTCAAGGCTCCCTTCACTCAAACGAGCGCACAAACTTTTTGAAAATTTCACAGGTAATCTCGCTCAAGTAAGCGCACATAGTTTTATAATTTTGGCAGCTCACCTCACGCAAGTGAGCGCACACAATTCTGTAAAGTTCACAGCTCAACTTACTCAAATGAGCGCACACAATTCTGTAAAGTTCACAGCTCAACTTACTCAAGTGAGCGCATACAATTCTGAAAGTTCACAGCTCAACTTACTCAAGTGAGCGAACACAATTCGAAAGCGAACTCATTTGTTTTTAAGTAAATAATTGCGAATTCACAAAAAGATACAGTTTCGAATTCCAAATTATGTTTGCAGAATGATCACAATCAGGGCTTCTTCTTTAATAGATAAAGAACAATTCAAAATCCAGTATCAGAGTTCTCCACGCAACGAGGACATAATTATACAACTATCCAAAATACTATTGGGCAATTGCTTAAACCAGACACCATATCCTTCTGGTTGGAGGATCTTTCTTTTTTAACAGAGGCTTTCAAAACTTAACACACTATTACGCATACCTTTTATAGACCCCATCTGATCACCATGTTTTGCTAACTAGCAATTAGCAATTATGGTGATCAATATTCGTGTCCGAATGAATAGGGGCCTTAACAGGTGAGTGACCAATGACGTAGCTACCGAAGGGTTAGAGTAGTGACAGTGCCCCGGGGCCTCCAGGCTTAGGGGCCCCCTGAAACATGATTGACAAACTTCTTTTTGTACTAGCGAAAAGTTTTCCCGTCACAATCTAAATAAAATAGGCAGCAACGCTACTTTAATTATGGCAGGAGACGTCAGTAAAACCATAAAGGCCGAAACCATAAAGGCAGCAGGGCTGAAGTTTACTGGAGCCATAAGTTCTCTTCTGAAAGGAAAACCCCGGGGTCCTGGAACGCAAAGCAAAGAAGGAACACAAGAGTGGGTTTTAGTTAGTAAAAGTCTGAAAAGCCTTCCTGCTTCACCCTTGTGCTGAAGAAGTCATTGGATGATTTCCGAACTAAAAAAAAAGAAAACTCTTTTTAGTCAGTTTGGCAGTCCCCACTGTGAGCAAGAGAAGTTATTTAATTTCTGACATAAAAAAAGTACTCATCAGAAGGCTTACAGTCATTAAAAATGCAATGAAAAGGTAGAGCTATGCTCAGAGTATCCTTGCGTGATCGCATTGGAAGTGAAGATATCCGCAGGAGAACCAAGGTCACCGACATAGCACGAAGAATTGCCAAACTTAAGAGGCAGTAGGACATTGCTCTTAGAACGATGGCCGATGGGGCCGAAAGGTTCTAGAGTGTTGCAAGTCCTCTCACAAGGTAGACCTGGCCATGAGAGTCGCGGGAATGTCGTAGGTGCTAGACGCTCAGGACCGTTCGTTGTGGCCACACTTATCCAACAGTAGAAGTCCTACGGCTGAAATGATGATGAAAAGGGGCCCTAGATTTTGCTTTGCCCTTCGCCTGTTGGTCACGTAGCTACGCCACTGTGAATGACAATTACAAGCTATACTCGTAATATGACAGTATAGCCATTATTCCACGTTCTCACTAGTCGAATTGGGCTCGAATAGTAGGACAGCAATTGTCGCTACCCAATTATTGAAGTATTAACGAAATGTTCTAATTCCGCTTTAGATCATTAAGGGATGTTCACTGTAACTGGTCGGTTGGATAAATTTGTAACAATTATTAAAACAAGTAGAATTGGTATCCCGGGGGGGCCTTAATTCAAAAGTTAATGGTTACTCTAGACAAGCCTGACCATCAGATGAATTGGTAGCCATAATATAGTGTGACTGGTAATTAGTGAACGATACTTAAACACGTGATGACAACAAAAATTTTTTAGAAAGAAAGAAAGAAAGAAGAAAGAAAAACAATTTATTTACGCGAAATGACGGAAAGCTTAAAACTATACTATATAAGGGCCTCTATGGTTTGCTGACAGCTCCTTGAGGCGCGCGGATTTCCTGGAACAAGTTTTTTTAAATATTCTAGTAAATCACGAAATTACTTTAATTAATTAAAACTTCAAAGATTGTATCTGCAACAGTTAATTTGGCAAATGTTTTTATAATCTTGGTATTTGCGCACGTAGACGTCATTTGCAACGTCGCGACATATTACATACAAACGACAGTCTTCACCGTGACTGTACTAAATTATTCTATTTATCAAGCACTACACCTGCTACTAGCGTAAACATTGCATTTCGTAGCTGCTATTTCCCTTTGTATAAATAAAATAAAGTACGGAATCTCAAAAGCAATTTCCTATTTAAATTTCAGTTAAATTTCGGAGCATTTCCATTGAACTGTAGCTGATATATATTTGCTTACAGTCGTATCGTCATTGCAATAATAAATTGCCTCTTTTAATATTAAATACCTTCTCTCGCTTTGCGTCAAGCGACAGGAACAATAATGATTGTTGGAATAAATAAACATGAAGTGAAATAAAGAACGAATAAAAAAAACCGGTCAAGTGCGAGTCAGATTCGCGCTCTGAGGGTACCGCACGAACTTACCTAAAAATATAGTTAAATTCCCAAATTGAGTTACTAAGATTTTTCTGAATCTCAATAACAGCTTCTTTTGTGACGTAACTTCAAATTTATAGTTTTCACACTTTTTCCTGTGTCTCAAGACGAAAGTCTATGACCACTGTGTCTTGCCAGTGATGGACATATGGCTCTGAAACGCTTACAATGGGCCTCATAAGAAGACTTAAAGTCCCCAAAGGGCAGTGGAAAGGGCTATGCTCGGAGTTTCCTTGCGTTATCGAATCAGGAATGAAGATATCCGCAAGAGAACCAGTGTTGCCGACATAGCACGTAGAATCGCCAAACTTAAGTGGCAATGGGCAGGGCACATTGCACGCAGAACAGATGGCCGTTGGTGCTGAAAGGTTCTAGAGTGGCGGCCGCGTACCGGAAGACGCAGCGTTGGAAGGCCTCACACAAGGTAGACCGATGACCTGGCGGCGCTTGGGGGAGGCCTATGTCCAACAATGGACGTCTTTTGGCTGAAATGATAATGGCACTTTTTCCTATACCTATGCTATGAGACCTTACTTCATGCCAACTTGAAGGATTCTAGGTCAACGGGAAGTATCCTGTAGATTTTGATTTAAAAGCGGGTGTAAAATTATGAATCTAAACGGAGCATAAATGGCCTTACCTGTAGATTGCGTTAACTTAGTAGTTTTATTATTTTACTACTGCTTGGGGTAGCAGATAAGAACCGGAGAGTATTTGATATTAATATCAGATTATCAGCTTCATATTAATGCGTTTCTGAGAAAAAAGGTCTTAACTGGCGGATAACATGGTAATATAATTGGTTGCGCCAATTTGCTATGTTTCGCGATTTTGTTTTTTGTAATTTATTTTTTTGGCCTGGCAATCCTATCCCTTCCGTTTTCCGCCCGCACGACCGCAAGAAATGATTTGACATTTTTGACGTTTTGTGCATCGATTGTGAATGTGACCGCACCGCTAACCGCGCCCGCTCGAAATTACAAGAAAATTGACTATTTTCGTGATCCAACCATTCAAACTCAACAACAGTGGTGCAGTGTAGTGCAAAACAGGACCTGGCAGTGATTTAAATGTGCGAAGTCGAAAATCGCCGGCGGTGCCACGTGGAACCTTCGAAGTCTAAAGGTCAGTGCTCCTTCCCAATACCTTTATCCCATGCCAGGCATAGTATCTGCATATTGTTAATAAACCTTAGATCGCTTTTTTTAAATCTACAGTCCACAGCTTATTTGCGCAACCATTACTTTTTTGGTCCTACGAGCAGGATCGTGAATCATTTTCTTGTAATTTCGCAATATAGTATTTGTTCCATAGGGAATAAACGCAACGCGCCTGTTTACCTAGATATAATAGTAGAAAACCCGCATCTAGGCATTTAGGCAACTATACGTTATTTCGCTCGTATAGTTAAAGAGTCATTGATAATTACGGTACCTACGCCGTCAACCGCACCGCATAATTATAGTTAGCTACGTAAATATCAGCGTAGATATAAATCGATCGCATTCTTTTTCTTGACAAAATTCATTCGACCATCCTACAAATTGCATGTAGGTAGACGCATTTCAAAAATACCCGTTCATTGTTGAGTGAATATTTGTAGGAAACGGATAAACCATAGATTATATAGACAGGTTATTCCGTTCGTTCGCCGTTCGCTTTGTTGTTTACAATACTACCATATTGTTATCTGATAATTATCGCTTACTTAATAATTCGTTAAGTGTTTGTTTGAGTGTATAGTGTGAATATATCAAGACAAGATGTCTCTTAAGGGAACCAAGGTTAGTACTGATTTAAAGGTTCAGTTAAAGCTTTTATACGCTGAAAGGGACTCACAGTTTTCACGTGTTCAATCAATTTGTGATAAATCTTTGCAAACCTCGGATCTGGCGATTAGAGATGCTTTCTTGTGTTCGTTGGAAACTTTAGATAGTTTGCGCGAGGATTTTAAATCTACAATTAAGAATATAAATATTTTAGAGTTGGAGTTAAATCCTGATTACTGTGTGAGTTATCAGGCATTGTCGTCCTTTGATGACTTGTATTGTCGTATCAAACGTATTGCTAGGAGTTTAGAGACTCCCCCCCCCGCGAGTGGTTTATCCAACCCTCCTCGCGAACGCCCACGATTGCCGCCAATTCAAATACCTGAATTTGATGGTGACATTCGAAATTGGAATTTATTTATAGATAGTTTCGAAAATATAATACATAGGAACACATCGCTGACAGATCACGAGAGATTGCATTATCTCGTAGAAAAATTGACCGGTAAGGCAAAGGCTGTCTGTGCTGGAATTACGTTTAGCGCTGAAAATTACACTTTAGTTTTGGACACTTTAAAAACAAAATACGAAGATAAGCGATTAGTAGCCACCGCATATTTAGATCAATTATTCGATTTGAAAAGTTTTTCCGTTTGTAACGATCATAATTTAGAGAAGTTTTTAAATATTTTCGCATCATCTGTTCGTGCAGTAAAGAACCTAAAGGTCAATGACCTCTGTGACTTTTTGTTTTTGTATATCGGTTTAAAGAAATTAGATCCTGAAACTGTTCGTCTGTTTGAAACGACTCAGCGCGGTAAAGAAATACCTAAGTTCGAAGATTTAGAATCTTTTATTCGCGACCATATTAAGGTGTTGCAGCGCACGTCGGCACGTCATGAAGCCACGAATAGGACAGGTTCCGATCGCCGTATAGACGCGTCATCGAAGTCAGTCAAGACTGCACATACGCTAGTTAATACCGCCTCAACACCTGACTGTTCTCTGTGTAAGGGTAGCCATACACAGCTGTACAAGTGTTCGGGATTTCAGAGATTATCGCCTAGTGATCGTTACAAGTTTGTCCGCACTAATAATTTGTGTTTTAATTGTCTAAGTGACAAACATCTGGTTACGTCATGTAACAGTGGTGTTAGCTGTCGTAAATGTCTAGCTAGACATCATACCTTCTTACATTTTGAGAGTAGTAAGCTGCCATCGCAGCAGCAGCCTGCGCAGACGCGCGACGCTTGTGACGCGCGGCCTGCTGCAAGTGCAAACGACGTAACATTGTGTTCGCTTTCCGCCGCTGGTACTCAAATCACTACCGTTTTACTTGCGACCGCGCAAGTTGTCATTGTAGATGCCTTTGGCAAACCGCACACCGTTCGAGCGCTACTAGATGGCGCTTCCCAGAGTAATTTTATTACTCGGGATTGTTGTCAACGCCTTGGTTTTAGTTTTAATAATTGGTCATCCCGCTCAGAAGTGAAAGGTTTTGGAGGTTTAAAGGCAACCATTCACGGTTCCATTAAAATAATATTTAGTTCACGTTTTAATCGTAATATTTCGTTTGAAATGGATTCGCTAGTCGCAGATAAGATTACGGAACGGTTGCCCACGGTACCGGTTGACACGTCCATGCTGACGGAGTTTAAGAACTTGCAGTTAGCCGACGGAAATTACGCTTTCCCTGGAGATATCGATCTATTGATCGGTGCTTCGATTCTCCCGCATCTCCAGTTATCACGTAAAATTCAAGGTCTTCCGATGTACCCCGCTCCGCACGCACTGGAAACAGTTCTCGGGTTTGTTATAGTTGGTTCCGCACCCGCTTGTTCAGTTAGTTACTCGACTGTGTCGCACTGTTGCACCGTCGAGCCGCCGCTTGAATCTACCATCCGCAAGTTCTGGGAGATTGAAGAGGTCAATGTCCCGCCTATTCTCAGCCCTGAGGATCAGGTCACTGAGGAGATTTATACCCGCACGACTACTCGTGATAAAGATGGTCGTTATGTTGTCGCGCTCCCTTTCAAGGGTGATATTTTTTCGCTCGGTGGCTCCCGTGCCTCCGCAGAGGAAAATATATTCCATGTCGCTGGAACAGAAAACCCAGCTGATTGTCTCTCACGTGGTTTGCTTCCCGCGCAAATTTTAAATCATCCGCTTTGGTTTTGTGGCCCTCCCTGGCTGCATACCACTCCTAACGAGTGGCCAAATGCTCCGTTTAACCCCGCTACTGTTTCAGAACCACCCGAGGAGAAGAAACATACGCTTGTAGTATCAGTTCCGCGTGAAGAGTCAGTTGTTTTGTTGTTGTCTAATCGAGTCTCGTCTTGGTCGAGACTATTACGCTGTGTAGTTTACGTCCTAAGATTTTTGAGATTATTACCATCGCGTGGTTCTATAATCGCAGCTGATTTGGATAGAGCTGAATCAGTTGTACTTCGAGAGTTGCAGAAATTTTATTTTTCAAAAGAATTTCGTAGTTTAGAATCACATAAACCTTGTAGTCCCGCACTTCAACATTTGAAACCATTTTTGCAAGACGGACTCATTCGTGTCGGTGGCCGTCTGCGAAATGCTAAGTTAGAGTTTGAACAAATGCATCCAGTAGTTCTACCACGCAGGGATCACGTTTTGGATTTGTTGGTGGACTATCACCATAAGGTGAATTGTCACGCTGGTCCCGATTTATTAATGTCCATTCTTCGACAGAAGTACTGGATACTTTCCGCTCGCAATTTGATACGCGCTAGAGTGCACAGATGTGTGCCCTGCTTTAAGCTCCGCCCGCGTTTCAACGCGCCGGAAATGGCCGACCATCGTTCTTGTCGTGTTGTACAGACGGTGAAACCTTTCATACATACTGGGACGGACTATGCTGGACCGTTTAAAGTCACTATTGCCCGTGGTCGTGGTATACGTTCCACAAAGGCATACATTTGCCTATTCGTTTGTATGACAACTCGTGCGGTTCACATAGAGTTAACCAGTGATTTGAGTACGCAGGGTTTTATGTCTGCATTTAAACGATTTTTATCTCGCCGTGGTCCCGTTAAGCGCTTATACTCTGACAACGGCACAAATTATGTTGGAGCGCGACGCAATATTTCGGAATTACATACATTCTTACGCTCCAAGTACTACCAAAGTGAATTCGCCCATGTCTTAGCTGAGAATCGCATTGATTGGTGTTTTAATACGCCAGCGGCTAGTCATTTTGGTGGCAATTGGGAGGCGAATATTAAAAGCCTTAAGTCGCACCTGTTTCGGGTCATAGGCGAACAGATTTTCTCGTACGAGGAGTTGAGCACCGTACTCGCTCAGGTAGAGGCGTTGATGAATACGCGTCCGTTGTGTCGGACTTTGTCTAGTGATCCATCGGAGCCACTAGCGTTGACGCCGGCTCACTTCTTGACGACGACTCCTCTTAAATATTTGCCCGCTTTAGATGTCGAGACTGACAAACTGCAGCTTCACCCGCGTCACGCTCTGCTAGATAGCTTAGTTCAGTCCTTTTGGAAGCGATGGAGGACAGATTATCTGCATACGCTGCAGTCGCGTCAAAAGTGGAACACTCCTTCAGATCCAGTCACAGTCGGTACTGTGGTGATACTGAAGACTGAGAGTGCGCCTCCTCTGCACTGGCCTCTTGGTGTAGTGGAAGAAGTTTTTCCGGGTTCGAACGGAATAACGCGAGTCGTAAAAGTTAAAACCGCAACTGGATCGTACCTGCGTCCGGTTATTCGCCTCTGCCCTCTGCCTAATCAGTAGTAGTGGCATAGTTAGTTATAAGTTGTTTCGCTACCTAGTATTGATAGTTTAGATTAGTAATAGGGTTTAGTTTCGCTTTTGTTTTTTTTTTCTTTTCTTTGAAGGTAACCCTTCAAACCCGGGGGGAATGGTTGCGCCAATTTGCTATGTTCCGCGATTTTGTTTTTTGTAATTTATTTTTTTGGCCTGGCAATCCTATCCCTTCCGTTTTCCGCCCGCACGACCGCAAGAAATGATTTGACATTTTTGACGTTTTGTGCATCGATTGTGAATGTGACCGCACCGCTAACCGCGCCCGCTCGAAATTACAAGAAAATTGACTATTTTCGTGATCCAACCATTCAAACTCAACAACAGTGGTGCAGTGTAGTGCAAAACAGGACCTGGCAGTGATTTAAATGTGCGAAGTCGAAAATCGCCGGCGGTGCCACGTGGAACCTTCGAAGTCTAAAGGTCAGTGCTCCTTCCCAATACCTTTATCCCATGCCAGGCATAGTATCTGCATATTGTTAATAAACCTTAGATCGCTTTTTTTAAATCTACAGTCCACAGCTTATTTGCGCAACCAATAATAATAATAACCTTAGGAGGCTCTCGTTAGGCGGCTGGATCAAGGGCTTGATTCAGAAAGCGGTACTCCTGGACACGGCTCGTATTGTTAGGAGGTTTTTTTCTCTGGAGCCCTGACCGCCGGTAGCTTGGTCCCTGTTCCCGATACCGGTGGGACACTATTTTTTATATTTTTAAATGTTTTTTTTTTAATATTTAAAAATATAATTTATATGTATGTTAAATGAATAAAGAAAATAATAATAATAAATTTATTTGATCCAATAACATCCAATTACACACAAGAGCTAAACAATCATGGTAGTTACATGGTAAATATAGGCTGTGAACAGAATCTTGTGTACAAAATGTGACCCTATAAAGGTGGCAGAGGCAACGGGGCGCTCGCACCAGCCGCCGCCGGGATTCCAATCCCGATTTCCGGCCACCGTAGGCGCGGGCTTGCGGACGGCGTGCAATGGGTAGCACGCTGTCCGATTGTCTCGTAACCGACCGGACCGAGCCCAAGTCGTCGACGGCGCGTTCTGTTCCCGCGCGCCTCAAGGAGCTGTCAGCACACCGAAGAGGCCCAGCCTGCTAGCTGCAGGCAGGCAGGGTCGAAGTCAGCTGGGGTCAAGGGCCGTTTTCTGAGAGGAAGGCTCAGCCCTGGCACTATAGGCAACGAAGGAACGGGGTAGGTTTTTTGTCAGTAAGAGTCTGACACTACTTCCCGCTCCACCCAAGGGTGGGATTTGTCATTGGATGATTTTACCTACCAAAAAAAAAAACCCCATAAAGGTTCAATTTTTTCCGACTTACGCGCGGACCCTTAAAAATACATATACAGTATGAATTCTTTAACTCCCTATGAATAAATACCTACTACTAAAGTGTGTCAAACTAATAATATTTTCTTTTATATTTTCAGGTAAGTTTCAACAGTTTCTCCTTGAGCCGGGTAAGACAAAACCGTGTGAAGACTACCTTTATAACATATTCATAACAATTTGATATAAAATATTAACTGAACGGTGGATCCGGACCTTTTACGATCAACAATTCAGTAATATTTGAAAGGTTATTTTATAATAAACAGATTGGACAGGTCCACAATATTTTGTAAAGCATAATTTGTATTTATAACTGAAAACCATAAGGCACATTACTTAGAGCTGATTTCATCATTCAATATAAAAACTTAATTCAACTAAACTGAGTTCAGCGTAATCTAGTTTAAAGACCGCTAGATGGCGCTTCGAGGTAAACAAAGTTTTTGATTGTGCTCCGTAAAAAATATTCCTAAAAATATTAAAAGTGCTCAACAGACAGCAAACAGTGCATCAAAGTGAAAAAAGACACTTAAATAAACCACAACAGTGTAGTCAATGTTATTCGTAGTGTGCAGACTATAAAAAGTGATAACTAAAACTGATTGATACTTACTAGCAAATCGATACTAATAAGCATTCATCGTAAATGTGTGAAGTCTCCAAACCAGTGTACTATGAGAAACGTAAAGTGAACTCGAAGTAAACAAACAAAATAACCATGCAGAATATCTCAAAATCAAATTGCAACAACAAGATTCGTTTTTTATTTGAAATCAAGTTATAATAACGCCATCTTTTGGTTAATTTGCAAACTGACATGTCATCACATATCAAACAATACCACATATCAAAAAGTGTTGCAATTGTCAAAAATATACTTATACTTACCATTTGCATTTCGAGTAGCGACATCTATTGTAACAATAATAATATTAAAACGAACAGAACCTGATCTGCATATTCGAACGACTTTCTAACAGAACAAATAGCCAGTTGGCTAACACGAAGGACTTAGACGCAAAGAGCTCTGGTTCGAATCCTCAGCACACGAAATTATTTTTGAAAGGTGTTATATAGAATTAAACCAAAAATGAACTTTCTGGACAATATTACGTTCCGTCGCACGCGTACGCGTTCGGAACCAGATAACGATAGTAATATTTCTCAAAATGAAACTGTTAACAGTATGCCTGACATGTCCGAAGACGATGATTACTCACAACTCAAAACATTAAAAGTCGAAGTCGAAAAACTGACATCTCAGTTAAACAGTGCGCACAAGGAAATTGAGTTGTTGTCATTGGAGAACAGCAAATTGAAGAAACAAAACGACGAATTAGGTAAAAAAAACGAACTACTTAAAATAATTAACAGCCCCGCTAAACGAAGAGCAACCCCAAAGAAAGCTATAAACAGAAATACGAAGGGAAGCCAAACAGATAATTTAATAAATATACTTGAGACTAAAAGTAATGAGTCATCATCTTGCACGGAGTCTATTACTATGGACAAACCAAAAATAAGTAACATACAACGACAAAAAAAGACATCAAAAACTAAAGAAAACCAAATCGCCACTCAACAAGAACAAAAACGCCCTAAAGTATGTATCTTAAGCACAGACAATAAAAACAAACTACTCGAGATTGCGGAAAATGTTTTGAATAGGTTTGAAATCTGTCACTACATCATACCCTTAGGAAATACACAGATATTGCTAAAAGGAATTAAACAGAAGCTTAAAAACTTTTCTACCCAAGATTATTGCATTATTCTACTGGGAGAAGAGGATTTCAAGAGTACAAACAACTACCTGGATACTATCTTTCATATAAGAAGCACATTACAGGAACTTAACCATACAAACATAATTATTTGTACGCCAACTTATAAATTTTTTAATAATAATTATCTTTACAATTCTAGGGTAGAGACATTCAATAACTTGCTGTATCTTGATGTACTTACACACGAACATGCTTACTTCCTAGATAGTAATTTCAATTTAAATTACGATGACACTATGTTCGATAGACGCACAGGTATCGTAAAAAACGCTGGATTGCAAATCATATTTAAGAATATAAAAGACATGATAATCTCCATACAATCCTCAAATAATATTTACATTGAAGATACATTGACCTATCCATCTATTGACCCTAACTACCAAATGACCCAAAATGACACTATATTACTGACAAATTCTAATGACACTGATGAAGTTATTGACAATAGCAGGAATATGACATTTCGTTAATAAAATTAATATTCTTTATCAAAATATACAAAGTATAAAAACCAAACGACATTTAATAGAATCATTAAAATACGACAGAAATGACATAGACGCATTTTGTATGTCAGAAACATGGATATCAGAAACAAAAAAAGAATTATTAAAACTAGAGGGATATAACCTGGCTACCGCTTTCTGCCGCAACCAATACGTAGGAGGAGGTGTATGTATATTCCTTAAAGAAAATTTTGATTTCAATGAAAGACTAGATATTAAAGACTTGACAGTTGAATACATATTTGAAACTTGTGCAGTTGAAATACCCCAATTAAACACTTTATTAATAGTAATATATTGGCCACAATGTAATAGGGAAACCGACATTTTCTTTGAATCTCTAGAGAAACTCTTACAAAAAATTAACTTAAAAGATAGTAAGAAACAAATAATAATTGGTGGAGATTTTAACATAAACATTTTTGACAAGAAACCAATCACATTTACCTTATTGACTACAATGAATAGATATAATTTCCGCCAACGAGTAACGGAACCTACAAGAGTAACTGCTACCAGCTCAACATGTATAGATCTTATATTCACCAACTTTGATAATCAGATTGCCATAGATGTTAAAGAGCTAGGTCTATCAGACCATAAAGGAGTCCACATAACTCTACCAAATAAAAACTTACAATCAGAACGGACAAAACTACATTACACGAAAAAAAGACTGTATAATGCCCATAACATATCATCATTCAAATCTGAACTCAGCAAAGTGGATTGGAACCAAATCATCAAAAATGACAACAATGTAAATGAAAATTACGCGTCCTTCCATAAAACCTTACAAAACCTATTAAATTTATGTATACCAAAAAAGTTGATAAAGGTCAAAAATAAGCAAACAAAATCATGGCTAACTACTGGCCTAAAAATAGCTTGTAAACATAAACGTGAACTAAAAATATTAATCAATACTACTAATAACCCTATACTTCGAAGATATTATAAACAATACGAGAAAATTCTCAAAAAATCAGTAATTTCATCTAAAAAACTAAATTACATAAACATTATGAAAAAATCGAGTAATAAAACAAAATCAATGTGGCACATAATAAAAAGTCGTACTAACAAACTGAATAAAAAAATTAGAGAAAGCATAAAACTTAACATAAATAATATTCTTGTTGAAGATCCGAGAGCAGTCGCAAACGCCTTTAATGACTATTTCGTATCGGTAGGAAAAACAAATGCTACGAGATCTGACGAGAACCCACCTGGTCGACATGTTGTTACTCCTTGCGAAAATTCCATATACTTGCAAACAGTGAATCCAAGTGAATTAAAATTTATTGTTAAAAACTTAAAAAACAAGCAAAGTTTTGGTCACGACGAAATACCACCAATGCTCGTTAAATCATGTGTAGACGAATTAGCAATGCCTTTGACCTTTCTTATCAATCAATCGTTCATGGAGGGTGTTGTCCCAGATTTACTAAAAATATCTATAGTAAAACCTATATATAAAAAGGGAAAAAAAACAGATGCAGGAAATTATCGCCCTATTGCATTATTATCTACATTTTCAAAAATATTTGAAACTGCAATGTCTAAACGGCTAAATAATTTTTGCGAGAAGTTTAAGATTTTCGACACTAGTCAAAATGGATTTAGGAAAAATAAGTCTACTACATTAGCAGTATTTAGTTACGTCCAAGAAGCGTTAAAAATAATAGATAATAAGAAATATGCAGTTGGGTTACTACTAGATATGAGTAAGGCCTACGATCGAGTATCATATAAAGTTCTACTGAAGAAACTGTACCAAATAGGTGTGAGAGGTATTGCGTATGACTGGTTTTGCTCGTACCTTAAAAACCGCACGCAGTACGTAGAAGTGGAATATTTTCACCCGGACACTGGCATAGTAACTCACGTGAGATCTCAAATGAAGCATGTAACGATGTCTATACCACAGGGCAGTGTCTTAGGGTGTATTTTATTCCTAATCTACATTAACGATTTGCCTAAGGAAATAAATGTCCAGAGTGTCCTTTTTGCTGATGACATCTCGATAGTGTTTCCATGTGACGACGGTAGTAGATTAAATTTAATACTAGACGATATACTTACAAAAATTGTAAATTGGCTAAAGGACCACAATTTGGAAATAAATTTCTCCAAAACAAAACTTATGCAATATAGGCCCTATCAAAAACGTCCATTGAATATTAGATACTCGTTCAATGACTTACCGCTACTGTGTGTCGATGAGTTTAAACTCTTGGGTCTGACAGTTGACACTAATATAAATTGGAAGGCACATATTAATGCTGTATCAAACAGACTTGCAAGTTTCACGTATGCTTTAAGTGAACTGAAAAGATCAACCGACTTCAAAACAGCGATGACAGCTTACTACGCCTACGCCTACTCATTGATAACATATGGCATTACAGTTTGGGGAAATAGCGTAGACGTTGAAAAACTCTTCATTTTACAAAAAAAATGTGTGAGAATTCTTGCGAACATAGACCAAATGCAGAGCTGTAAACCTTATTTTATTAAATATAAAATGCTAACCCTAACAAGCATATACATTTTGGAAGTAAGCAAGTTTGTAAGAAAGCATGCGTCGTTATTCCCTTTAGCTAAGATTCAAAGGCCGCTACAACGCTCCTTAAGAGTAAAAAATGAATTAGCAGTACCGAGCTCAAAACTAGCTATGTATCACTCAGGACCTCTTGTAATGTGCATAAAAATTTACAATAAATTACCCAGTGAAATCAAAGACATAGAATTTGACAATAAATTTGTAAACGCACTTAAAATGCACTTAATACAAAAGTGTTATTATAGCCTTAATGAGTTTCTAAATTGACATTACGCTAATATATTGATTTCACTATTTGACGATATTATTTGAAAAATTGACATTCTGAAAAATTTAACAATATTTGAAAGTTGACGCAATGTAAAAATGTAGAAATGTAATAAAATGCTCAAAATAAATAAATTAATAATGAAATGATAACATAGTAATTGATAATGTGATATATATGTTTAAATAACTTTTACAATAATGCATGCAATACAAATTAAGATACATAAAATGTTGCGGTGCCCTAGCAGGGTTCATGTACGAAACTTATATTATATAACAAGACCTTGTAAACGACATGAATGCAAATAAATAAAATAAAAAAAAATAAAAGACCAGTGTCGTAAACATGGGCGACAAAAAAAGAATTGAAACTGAGTTTAGCGTAAACTAGGTTCAATTCATCGTGGTGAAACGCAAAATGAAGCTAAAAACTCGATTAGGCGCTCAAACTGCGTTTTCTTTTATATAATCGCGATTAGTTTATTGGTGAATTTGGCCCTTAGGCAGTTGTCTCACCGGCAACGATGAACGAGTAGCGAGTAGCTACAATGTACAAACGAGTTGGCGAGCCGCGGGTAGCGAGCGTGTAGTTCCGATAGCTCGGTTATAAGCGAGTGTGCGAGTGAGACGAGCGATTACTCGCATCACTCGCTCGCGGCAGCCAAGCGAACAGTCCTGCACACCGCTGGTTGCTCTCTCGGCGTGAGTTCTGATCGCTGAGCGAGTATTATCTATCATAGCTCTTATCGCCCAGCGACAAACTAGTGAAGCGAGTCCTCGCCAGCAGTGTGAACTGTCAGCGATCAACTATTTGTATATGCATCTCTTTTGTTTGCACGGTATGTATATGTATTGAACGTTTCTTGAGCGATAAAATAGCCGATAGTTAGTCGTTTTCTCGCCGCCGGTGGGACAACTGCCTTAGGTTTATTTATTCAATACTATGTCTGTCAAAAGTACTCGTTAAGGAAAATTATCGAATACAAAGTATCCCGTACTAAAGAATGTTGAGGTACCGTGTTTGTCCGATGCGTTGAATGCTTGGAAAATGGCTTGTCCCAACACGGATTTGCCCGACAACCTGTCCTCGCAAAGGCGGTGGGACGTGCCACTCTGCAGTACCATACGTAATAATCTCATTAACACGTCTTCAAGTACTGCTGAGCGTGCGCGTCTGCTGGCTGTGGGAGAATGGGAGTCGGGTTTATGGCTTCAGGCACTCCCGTCATCTACCATAGGCACTATGATGGATGACGCTTCGTTTCGGCTAGCAACTTGCTTACGCTTAGGCGCGCCCTGTGTTGCTCCACATCGGTGCCACTGCGGCGAAGCCGTCGACAGTCTCGGGCACCATGGCCTGTCCTGCTGCAGGAGTGCAGGCCGCATAGCACGGCATGCTAGCATCAACGATATTATCCGTCGAGCTCTTGTCACCGCCGATGTACCTGCCGTATTAGAACCTAATGGCTTGGTACGTGACGATGGAAAGAGACCAGATGGTATGACGTTGGTGCCGTGGAAGGTGGGTAGGCCTTTGGTGTGGGACGCAACCTGTGTCGACACCCTTGCGCCATCACATATTCCAAGTTCGGCAGGTTGTGCCGGCGCTGCCGCTGCGGCTGCTGAGACCCTTAAACGGCGCAAATACTGTAACCTTATTGGTAATTACAGTTTTGAGCCGTTTGGGGTTGAAACGCTTGGGTCATGGGGTCCGAGCGCGCGTCTCCTTTTTAAGGAAATTTCACGCCGTCTGATCGACACTTTGCGTGACCAGAGGGCTGGCTCGTTCTTCGCCCAAAGAATTAGCATTGCCATTCAACGTGGCAATGCTGCCAGTCTTCTGGGTACAATTCCGGATGACAGCGATGTGGAGGAGTACTTCGACGCCTGAGTGTACTGTGTTTTTGTATTATATGTACATAGGTAGGTTTTAGTATAATTAGTTTAGTTAATATTTAAGGTTTTGTACATGTGTAGATATAATTTAATTAGTTATTTATGTATTTTTAATAAATTATCCACTAAAGAATTGGTATAGAAAGGAAAATACTCGATACTACAAATTATCCTTAGTAGTACCACTTACCACCCCCCTCTTGGCACTTATGTCAACAACAATATCGATAATGACAGCTCTGGATTTGATGCCGATGTGCTTCGTATCGATATTCGGTGATCGCACTATATTATTTAGGGGAAATTTGCCCCTAAGTTTTGAAAACGCGGATAAAATATCGTTGAAAAACACGCACAGTTCGAAGTTGTATAATTCCTATTTTTAAGTCATTTTACAGCTGAACACTGTCGATTAAGATAAAGGTTATACTAGGTTAATAAATATATACACCGTTAAATTTTACTCGTTTTAATCCCCCGGTGGGTTGATTCGGTACATGAAATACTATCGATTTGTAAACAAAAAAAAATTAAGTACTTTTTTTCAAAAACTCGAATTAATATACGCATATACGAAATTAATTTCTTTAAGTTAACGAGTCAATGACCTTGTAGATAGTTGTCGGTCGTTACGTACTAACTACCTACAGTTCATTGGCCTCTCTCAGCTGACGTTTACTTAAAGAAATTAATTTCGTTCATGCGTAAATTAATTCAAGTTTAAAAAAAAAGTACTTTATTTTTTAATTTTCTCTTTACAAATCGATAGTATTTCATGTACCGAATCTACCTTCCGCGGGATTAAAACGACCAAAATTTAACGGTATATAGCTCACAATTCCTAGATACAAACTTCTTCAGAGCAATTGGTATCTGGTTAATCACTATATATAGGTGTTGGGTTTTTTTTTATGGTATGTAAAATCATCCAATGACAAATCCCGCCCTTGGGCGGAGCGGGAAGTAGTGTCAGACTCTTACTGACTAAAAACCTACCCCGTTCCTTCGCTGCCTATCGTGCCGAGGCCGGGTATTCCTTTCGGAAGCTTATCCATGACCCCAGCAGGCTTAGACCCTGCCTGCCTGCAGCTAGCAGGCTGGGCCTCTACGGTTAGCTGAAAGCTCCTTAAGGCGCGCGGGAACAGTACGCGCCGTCGACGACTTGGGCTCGGTCCGGTCGATTACCGGACGATTGGACAGCGTGCTACCCATTGCACGCCATCCACAAGCCCGCGATATAGGTGTTGGGTGGCTCTAATGAGCCTGTGACCTTTATAAGTGCACATGTAGGCCTATACGAAAGAAACGCTTTTGAGTTTGAAACCATGTACTCAAACAATAATCTATAGGCCTTACAAATATTTATTTTGGCCCTGTCATAGAGTCTGCGTTTTTTTACGATTTTCTGTTTGATATGGACAAAAAATATGGCAAGAAAAATATACAAAATAAAGTATAGTCTCTCTATACAAAAGCATACTTATTTCGACCTAACCTTATATTTTGTGTAGAATAAAGTATATCCTTAGAATCGTTATCCCAATAGCATCAAGGAAAATATCGAGGAAAACACGGAATTCACAATAAATTGTCATAACGTTTGTTACATTTTGGCAACGTTTTTCGAGAATTATGGCGACATGTGTCCCGTTACCAAGCAATATTATCGTTACGTGAAAAATTCAGGTGTGAAAAAAAAACGATAACTAGAATGATGACAGATGTATGATTTATCAGCTTTTCTTTAGGTGAAAAATCATCCAAAGATTTCTCCCGCTCTAAGGCGGAGTGGAAGGGCGTGTCAAACTTTCACTGATTAAAGCCCACTTATATGTTCCTTTCTTGCTTTCTTTCCAGGGCGATGGGATGCTTTTTCCTACAACCCATGACCCCAGTAAGCCTCGGCCCTGCTGGGCCACTATGGTTTTGCTGACATCTCTTTGAGGCACGTCGACGTCCTATCGCTAGCATTACTGCTTTGCAGAAGGAGGCGACTGCCTGCTATTTCTCCTCGCTCCGGACCATGGCCTGTATCAGGACCTGGCCCGACGTGTCCTTGCCGTTCACCCCTACAAGGACATGGTGGCGCTCCGCCCAAATGGTGGGATGATAATAATATATCTGCTGTAACGATATTGTTCGATTGCCACTCTTATTTTGATATGTAACTGTTCCTCAATTTATTCTAGTTTTCTACTACAGAATATGCTTTTGTTCTACCAAAAATACTAATTTGACTCTTAAATGTGATTTTCTGGGTAGTTTATTAAAAAATACGACGAAACGATCATTTTTTCTGTCTAGTTGTAATTTATCTATAATATGTATCTATTCGTTGACCGTTTGTTATGGCGACAGTTGGGGGAGGCCTATGTCCAACAGTGCACGTCCTTCGTCTGAAATTATGATGATTTATGTATTTAGAAATATATAAGTATGTTTATAAGTTGTCTAACACAAAAGCCCTGCTTAGCTTGGGACTAGACAGCGTTGTGTGATAGTTGTGGAATATTATATTATACACCGTTAAATTTTGGTCGTTTTAATCTCGCGGAAGGTCGATTCGGTACATAAAATACTATCGATTTGTAAAGAGAAAATTAAAAAACAATGTCCATTTTTTTTAAACTCGAATTAATTTTACGCATGTACGAAATTAACACTTCGATCCACAACTACCCAACTTGTTCATACAAAAGTAGACTCTAAACATCGGAATTAAGGCCTATAGTGGCGTGGATGTGAGAGGACACCGGTGTCCTCTGAGCTAGGACAGATTAATTTCTCTAATTAAACGTCAGCTGAGTGAGGCCAATGAACTGTAGGCAGTTAGTACGCAACGACCGACAGCTACCTACAAGGTCATTGACTCGTTTACTTAAAGAAATTAATTTCATTTTTCGTTTACTTTTTTCAATCCGAAAAAATCTTCGAGACTCGATCTGGGAATTCATTGAACTGTTTACATAAGCTAGTTCGTATTCGGTGTGCAAGTCCGATTCGCACTTGCACAGTTTGTTTTTTTTTCTTATTTTTTTTCCTTTTTTTTCTTCTTTCTTTTTTCTTTTTTTTCTCTGAGTCCGACTCGCACTAGGCCAGTTTTTCTTTCTTATTTTTTTTTCCTTTTTTTTCTTCTTTCTTTTTCTTTCTTTTCTCTAAGTCCGACTCGCTTGGCCAGTTTTGCTCTCTATCCATCAAAACGACAGTCATTCAGTTCGGCGTGAACTAAATGATCTCTCTCTCTCAGTCCGCTCCATTAATCAAATTAACTCTTCGTCAATGACTAAGCGTTTTGCGAGCATTCCGTGGAAATGGTCTGTCTAAAATATCCGAGTAAGGCTGTCAATCTATTGCGGGGTGGAGCTGTGAACTGCAGAATTATAATAACATCCACCGAACTAAGGTATTACTATTATTTATAATTAGTATTAATTTCATAATAATTTACATCCTAAATCAGCTATAGAAAGATTAACAGTCAAACGACAATATTATAGTTATATCTAAATTATCTTACTACATCTTCTCCCTAATTGTGCGCATTCACGTTAAGCAAATAGTGGCTCATCAGTATAACTGCTAAGTAAAGGTATACTGGGATAAAAATTAAACTAGTAATATTTAAATTAAATCAGTTATCTCATTTGTCCATTAATTATAAGAAAATTGTTAGTATGATCTTAAAATACTATGTTAGTAATTAATAACTAAAAGCGACTTAGTCCTCCGGGTAAGAGTCCACACCAGAGGGCACTGGGGCCAAAGGTTATGCGAGAGTGTCACCACGGGCCCCGGGACAAAGGCAAGGAACGGAAAGATAGGTTTTTAGTCAGTAAAAGTCTGACACTATTTCCCGCCCCACCCAAGGGCGGGATTTGTCATTGGACGATTTTACATACAAAAAAAAAAAAAAAAACACCAGAGGGCAGTCAAACTTACAGGCTATCATTGTAAGGATGCTGTTGCTGCTGTCACGCAGTCTACTTTAATAATGATGCTGTCTTCTAGCGCCACGTGGCATCAAAGCCATCTGTGCGTGATTCAGCGAACATGCTGGAAGCACTGCAGAAGCGTGGCAGACGCAACACCCTGCAGGCATTGTTAAACTGGATGCGCAAAGCGTTTTAAGCCCTTTGGGTATATGGGCTACATATACCCAAAGGGCTTATTAACCCTTACCACTTATTTTTGTTTTATTTTTATACACTGGACTGGTCTCTGGATGATTTTACCCACCATAAAAATCAGAACCTCAAGGAGATGTCAGCAAATCGTAGGGGCCCAGAAGAGTCAAAGCCTACAGGGGCCATTGGTTATGTAAAAGTGGACCCGGGGGCCCTGGAACCAAAGCGAAGAAGGAACAGGTTTTAGTCAGTCTGACACGACCTCTTGCTCCACCTAAGTGCGAGAAAAGTCATTGGATTATTTCCCGCCATAAAACACCTTAATCTATATACTCGTATATAAAAGAAAGTCGTGTTAGTTACACTATTTATAAGTCAAGAACGGCTGAACCGATTTAGCTGAAAATTGGTGAGAAGATAGCTTGGAACCAGGAGAAGGATTTAAGATAATATACAGTTAAGTAAAAAAAAAAAACCAAAACCTGCTCATTTATTGGTATAAGGTAGAGTAGGGTAGAGTAGGATAGAGCGGGAGCGAAGCCGAGGGCAAAAGCTAGTGATTAATGGAAAAGAATAGAAGCACAATATGCTTCACATCGCTCATTTCTATTCCGCACTAATGAAGGAACACTCTAAAGTGTTTGCCGAAGCATAAAACGGAATAAGATTAATTAATAAAATAATTGATTTCAATGATAAATGACTATCCATCAGTTTGAGGTATCTAATCCAATTTTCTAATTGAATTATTTGTTTCAATTAAATTGAATTGAGTTATGAATTTTCAGTTAGTAGAAGCTCTTCATTTCGTAAGTCCACAATGGGTTATGAATTTCTTGGAACATAGAAACTCATTTACTTGCCAGAATACTTTAAATTAATTTCTTTATTTTAGTTGGTTATTTCTTTATTTGAGTAGAAATCGAAAAAATCGGTCAAGTGCGAGCTGAATTCGTGCATGAAGGCAACAAAATCACGTTTGTTGTATAAGGGCTCTCTCTCATTCAACAGACGTAATTTTTTTGCCGTTTTTTGCCCCTTAATATTTAATATATTCTGTTTTTGAATAGTTGTTGTTAGAAACATAGAAATACCTCATCATTCTGTGAAAATTTTAACTATCTGTCACGGTTCATGAGGTACAGCCTGGTGACTGTCGGTCATATATTATTTATTTATTTATTTAAAAATATAAGTTAACAGTACAAGACCAAAACACTTATATTCTACAATCTTAAAGACTAATAAAAACAACATATGTGAATAGACTATCTACAAGAAACTTGGTACGGCTTGTCGTGGAAGATATCCAGATCTATGTGCAAAGAGTTAAGCAGTGTCACTGCTCGAGCTGTGGGCGCTGCAGCGCCTCGACGTGTGCGCACTCTCGGTGGCGCGGCGAACAGTTTCCTCCGACGACGAGCGCCCTCGACGCCTCCACCTCCGTCCAGGAATCGGCTCGGAACTCCCGCAAGACCCACCCGCTCGAGCGTAGTTGGATTATCCACCTTGTTTGTCAGGAGACGATGATGACGATTGATGACAGACAGATGGACGGACAGCGAAGTCTTATTACATAAAACAGTTTGATTTCTAGATTTTTAGAGTTCTGAATCAAAAGGGTTATACGGGACCCCGTTTAACTCACTCTAAAAGTCTGGAAATCGGACGGTTTTATGTAACTTTCAAGAAAGTTATTTTTAGCGCTAGGTTTCGGTTGGTAGATTTAATGAAATTTTGAACTTAAACATTGTAGGCGTTAGTTTTATTCGTGTTTATGCCTATTTTTGTCCGAATTCAAAAATATAATTCCATGTCGAAAGTTGTAATTTATTTTAACTTACTCCAACTTAATCTGAAGATCACAGTTCAAAGTGTACAGTTTTAAAAAGGTTAATTTCTTTGTAAGTAACTTCTTCTTTTTGAGCGTGAAGAAGTAACCAACATTCGCAAATAGGATTCTAGTTCTTCTTCTTAGCATGTCGATGGCAAAACTAGTTAAATTCCTTGCCTGGCCCCGTATTCGGCCACGGCAATGCCGTCCACTGATGCTGATGCTGTGAACAGGTAATAGGGCACGTGGTGAATACCGACATGGTCTGCGGAGAGACGCCGCACAATCACTGAAGATCAGAATCGTGCAAGAACCCCCATCTGTGGAGATTGTCTTTACTGCGCCCAACCTGGGTGTGGGTTTTTTTTTATGATAGCTAAAGTCATCCAATGACAAATCCCGCCCTTGGGTGGAGCGGGAAATAGTGTCAGACTCTTACTGACTAAAAACCCAGCCCGTTCCTTTGTTGCCTCTCGTGGTGGGGCCGGGCCTTCCTGTCAGAAACTGACCCATGACCCCAGCAGGCTTCGACTCTGCTTGCCTGCAGCTACGGTTTGCTGACAGGCGTGAGCCCCGTTCCCTTTACCTGATGCAGTCGGCCTCCTTCTTTGCTAGCATTACTGCTGGCTGGGTCTCTTCGGTGTGCTGACAGCTCCTTGAGGCGCGCGGGAACAGAACGCGCCGTCGACGACTTGGGCTCGGTCCGGTCGGTTACCGGACGATCGGACAGCGTGCTACCCATTGCACGCCGTTCGCAAGCCCGCGCCTACGGTGGCCGGATATCGGGATCGGAATCCCGGCGGCGGCTGGGGCGAGCGCCCCGTTGCCTCTGCCTGATGCGGTCGGCCTCCTCCTTTGCTAGCATTACTGCTTCGCAGAAGGAGGCGACCGCCTGCCATCCCTCCTCACTACGGACCATGGCCTGAACCAAGGCCCGGCGAGAGAGATCGCTGCCGCCGATCGCCCCCACGAGGACACGGCGATGCTCCGCCCAGGCGGGGCACACCTCTACAGTGTGCTCCACCGTGTCCTCCGGGTGTTCCGCACAGTGGCGACACCCGGGCGAATCCTCCGCACGAATCCGGAACAGGTACTTAGCGAACTTTTCGTGTTCGGTAAGCACCTGCGTCGTGCGGAAGTTGAGAGCGCCGTGAGGTCTTTCCAGCCACGCCTCAAGGATGGGCCTTATCGCCCCAATTGTGGCGCGCCCCGAACGAGGTTGTGATAGTCGCTGACGCCATTTCGCCATAAGATCCCGCCGGAGCTCTGTCCGCCATGCCGCGACTTGTCGCGGCAGCGGAATTTCGCCCCGGCTTTGCATCTCCATGCGGGGTGCGGGGTCTAGTTTAAAAGGATATAGTTGAACACCAGAATTGTATGTGAATCATCCTAACTAGGCTTGCCGTCCGGTGATCGTCCGGGCCAAGCCCGAGTCGTCGACGGCGCGTAACGTTCCACACGCGCCTCAAGGAGATGTCGGCAAAACCATAGGAGCCTAGAAAGAAAGCCTACTGGTTAGCTTCTGAATAGAAAACCTGGAATACAAGGCAAGGAAGGAACATAGGAGTGGGTTTAGTCTGTAAAAGTCTGACACACCCTACCGCTCTGCCCTAGAGAGAAATCATTGAATGATTCACCACCTAAAAACAAACCTACCTACGCTTATCATAATATAATTACCAAGCAGCCGAACACCTAGGCAACGAAATAATAATGAAAGCCGATCAAAGTCGTTAGGCTCAACTTCATAATGGGTGATATCAGCCACAGCGGTTACACCATAGACCACGGAAGCTTCTTGCTGGCTGCTACAGACAGCGTCCTCAAAACTGTCTATCAATCTTTTCATCATCATCGTCATTTCAGCCCAAAGACTTCCACTGTTGGACATAGGCCTCCCCTAAATGTCACCACAATTAACGATCCTGTGTATCTCGCGTCCATCGGATTCCTGCAATCTTTACCAGGTCATCGATCCATCTTGTAGGAGGCCTTCCAACGCTGCGTCTTCTGGTATGCGGTCGACACTCCAGAATTTTTGGCCCCAACGGCCATCTGTTCTGCGAGCAATGTGCCCTACCCACTGCTACTTTAGTTTTACAATTCTTCGTGCTATGTCAGCAACCTTGTTTCTCGTGCGGATATCTTCATTCCTGATTCGATCATGCAAGGAAACTCTGAGCAAAGCCCTTATTCAGCCTTTTGTTCATCTTTTATAACGACAAATTCAAAGTCAAAATAATTTTATTTCACTTATGCCTATATGGACACTTATAATACTTCGGAAGCCTGTACACGATTTCTAATTGATCCTTTCCTATGAACAAAAACTCATCATCAACATGGTTACTCTTTAACGTCAATATTATATCCAAAAGTACGAAAAAAACCTATTTGGCGCAACCGAGAGACCCAATCTTGTTGTATTTTATTTTATTATATTTATTTTTTTTATGTTTAAGTTTTCAAAACTTTGATTTATGTTTCATTGTAAGCCAAATAAACATGTTTTCTTTCTTTACAAAAATGAAAATGAACCTATAAATAAATTAGATGTTTACAATAATAAATAACTCACTGTGGTTTAAATAATGCCTAAGGGAACAATTGCTTGTCCTGTTGAAAAAGAACGTAAATATCGTATTTACGCATGACATTTTAAGTTTCTCAATTCTCTTTTATTTTTAGTAGGTATTAACATTTTTTCTTTAATATTTTGACACTGACCTTTTCTAATGTCAGCATCTTTTCAGTATGAAAAAATCATGACCAAAAACCTTTCATTATTAGCTATGGCGTGTCGAGTCGCTTCCGTACTCTGTGAGCAACATAACAGTATTATTTTATAGGCGATGACGGAGCTTAATGTATCCCCGAGTGTTGGAGAAGCAACTGAAACGAAAAGTCATGAGTTCAAATCTACACATTAAGAGTTGTGCTTTAGCATATAACGTAATCAGCCTTATAAGGCAGGCGGACAACAAAGTAGGCCTGTGAAGATTCCGTTTTTTTTTTGAGATGCGGAACCCTAAAAATTAAATAAATACAATATAAAAGAAGGGATTCATAAGGATGATTTACATGTATCTATAACTCCGAGTCGACAGCGCGTTGAGTTCTACGCGGTCTTCAAAGAGATGTCAACACAATTGATGAGGCCAGTAAAGGCTGCCCCCATCAATTTTGTTGACACGGACTGTGGATTATTCGAGTTTTGTAACAGAAGTAACACTATAAATTTTAAATAAGAACAACATTACACCGACGCAGACGTGGGTGACGTCTGCATTTTACGTAACGACGCATCGTATGACGTGGGGCTAATGCAGCTCTACAAAAAAAAAAATGTATGGAGATGAACGCGTTCAAATCGGCGTAGGTACGTGGCCCACGTGGATCCAATGTTTTAAGTAGCGACGCGTAGCATGACGTGGGTCTAATGTATCTCTACAAATCTAGTTATCATTAAAAATGTATGGAGATCGACGCTTATAGATCGACGTAGGTACGTGGCCCACGTGGATCCAATTTTTTTATGGTGCGATTCCCACTCAGTTTGTGTACTATGCGTTCCAAATAAGAATAGGAAAGCCAATAACCTTGATCTGTCAAATTTTGAGTGAAAAGTACGGTTTGCAAAAAACCTTATTTGCATATCAATAAAGGGCTTTTTTTGCGAATTCGAATGCGAAATGCGAAAGTTTTTAATATAAATTAGCTAAATACTTTGTTTTAAGTAATAATTAGTTATATAAAAAAAAAACTATTTTCTTTCTTATTTTCATTGTTAGGAATAATTCGCCTTTTTCGTCCATTTATTATTATTATTATTATTAAAAAAAAATATTTTTTTGCTCGCCGTACCCAATTTCTTCAATTTGACAGTTCGACGTGACGTCACAACATGGCAATCGATCCTATTCTCATTTGGACCGCATTGTAATGAGTACACTGTGTGATCATTTACACTGTGTCTGGGTACAATTTATCTACATATAATATATATGAATATACTGTGTATATATTTAAGCTAACGTCTTCTATGTTTTCTTTTTTTTTCTTTGTCAATACTGTGCACCTCTGTAAGTGACGAATTCACTATGCTTAAAACTGTATGTGTTTTTGTTTGTGTATGTCTTAATGGGTAAGTCGTTGAGGTGCCTACTCAATAAATAAATAAATAAATAAATAAATAAATATGTATCAGAAATATATAAGTATATTTATCAGTTGTCTAGTGCTCAAAGCACAAGTTTTGCTTAGTTTGTAACTAGATGGCGTTGTGTGAAAGTTGTAGAATATTATTATTATTAACTTACTAGTCTCATTATTACATTGTAGATAAGACCTGAAGTTACTGAGTCGCTACCGAGTTAAGTAGCAAGTCTAGTCGGAATTCCATTAGTACGTCAGTTAATTATTATTTAGTCAGTTCATTAGTATTGAGCTTGATTAATGTAGTAAGGTTTCAGACGTAAGATCTGTGTATGTAACTGCTTTACTGGCCCATTTTTTAAATGTGAGATATCCGCTAATGACTTTTTCTTCTAGGGTATAGGTCTTCGGGAGGGCGTGTCACATTTTAACTGGCTAAAACCCACTTGTGTCCTTCAGTTGCCTTTTCCAGGGTACCCCTAGAAAAGGCAACTGAAGGACACAAGTGGGTTGCCTTTTCCAGGGGTACAGTAACCATCATCATCATCATCAGCCTGCTGGCCTGCGGTTTAGAGGTCGATTTTTCTCTTTGATGCGCGCGCGGGACAATATATGTCGTCGATGACTCAGGTTTGGTCCTTACTGTACGGCTTCACGACGAGTTACCTATTGCTTGTCGTCCACAAGTTCTCACCTACAATGCTCAGGGCATCTACTATGGTGGCAGATAGAGCGTAAGGATGCCCTTTCTCTCAGGTTGTGGCCATCTCTTTCGCTAGAATTACTGCTTCGCAAAAGAAGGCGACCGCTTCTTATTAAATCTTTCTATCAATGAGTATCAGAGTAAGACAAAGATAAAACCACCTTTTTTTTTAGACCAAATCAACCACTATTTGTACTAACCGTAGGCGTAGGCTTGCGGACGATGTACAATAAGTAGCTCGCCCTCCGACCGTCTAGTAATCATCCGGACTAAGCTTGAGTTGTTGACGGTAGGCAGTATTCTACGCGCGCCTCAAGGAGATGTCAGCTAATTGTAAGGGTTCTACAGCGGCCATGGGTGGTGCGAAAAAGAACCCCAGTACCCTCGCCGGGCCTTGGTTCAGGCCATGGTCCGGAGTGAGGAGGGATGGCAGGCGGTTGCCTCCTTCTGCGAAGCAGTTATGCTAACAAAGGAAGAGGCCGCCGGGATTCCGATCCCGTTTTCCGGCCACCGTAGGCGCGGGCTTGCGGACGGCGTGCAATGGGCAGCACGCTGTCCGATTGTCCGGTAACCGACCGGACCGAGCCCAAGTCATCGACGGCGCGTTCTCTTCCCGCGCGCCTCAAGGAGCTGTCAGCAAACCGTAGAGGCCCAGCCTGCTAGCTGCAGGCAGGCAGGGCCGAAGCCTGCTGGGGTCATGGGTCAGCTTCCAAAAGGAATACCCGGCCCCGGCACGATAGGCAACGAAGGAATGGGGTAGGTTTTTATTCAGTAAGAGTCTGACACTACTTCTCGCTCCGCCCAAGGGCGGGATTTGTCATTGGATGATTTTACCTACCATAAAAAAAACACCCCGGGTCACTGGAATGAAGGCAAATAAGGTTTAGTAGGTTTAAGTCTGTAAAAGCCTGACAAGCCCTCCCTCTTCACCCAAGAGCAAAAGGAGTCATTGTATGATTACACACCTAAAAAAAAATGACTAATTGCATAATTTATTTAACAATTCTTAACAATAAAACCTTTTATCCCTATAGCAAATTTCAAATACAGAACACAGTTATGCGAGTCAACAAAATTAAACTTTTTACATTCCGACCGAACCAATTGAAAATTCGAAAGTGCTAGAATGGTTTCAAAGCTTTCAATAGTGCAATAAAATCATTGAAACTAGTTTTCAAACTCGAATCTCTCGCTTTGTAGGAAAGTCAATGAACAATTCTCTGATTTCCAATCGAACGAACAAGTGAATGATTTTAGCTTCAAGTTGTAATCGTTCGGTAAACGTTAACATTTCGTTTTTGACAGCGAATGAATGACGTAGGTCGCCATTTTGTTTTTTTTTTTTGACAGTTCGGTTCATTTGGAATTTTCTTTCTGTAATTCGATTTTTTATCTATTTATTAGAATTGTGTACCTAAATTCCACAACTATCACACAACGCCGTCTAGTCCCAAGTTAAGCAGACCTTGTGTTATGGGTACTAGACAACTGATAAACATACTTATATATTTCTGAATACATACATATTATAGATAAATTACACCCAGACACAGAACAAATGATCGTGCTCATCACATAAACATTTGTCCTGGGTGGGAATCGAACCCACGACCTCCAGCATAGCAATCAGGGCCACTAACTACTAGACCAAGAGCCCAGTCAAATGTTCACAAAGGAACCGTTAAAGGATCATTTTGCTGTCCGTCTGTTTGTCTGATTATCTTTGAAACTTATAATTCAACAGTCAGACAAGAAAAGACCAGTTATGTTCTGTTTAAGGGGATTACATTGCCCAAATCCAAAAAAACACCTAGGTTGATTGAAGTTTATAGATTATTCCTTATGTACGATTACCATACGATTGCAGCAGTATCGTCACAGCGCTAATTTGATTCGTCAATATTTCTCTGCACTAATGTAAAAATAGATTCGTGTATTCTCTTTTTTTTTTGTCTATTATTTTTTTTTTTTTTTTTTGTTTTTCTCTCTTCATTATTGTTTGAGTACATATAGATATATTATGTAGGTATATTGTATTTATAGGATATAGGTATATATTTATATAAGATAATATGTAATGCTTAATTTTGCACCTACCACAATTTGTCTCTGCATCACCCAAAGGTTGACTGGCAGAAAATGCCTTAAGGCATTAAGTCCGCCTTTGTACTGTTTGTGTGCATAAAGAATAAATAAATAAAAAAAAAAAAAAAAATAACAGCATATTTTGATGCTCGCTAGTAAATCAAAACCTTTAGAGTTTGAGACTTCCCGTTGATTAAATTTCTTTTTAAATCTCTTGTCCAAAATTACGTGTGAAACATTATCAACGAGGAAGGGATCTCTCGACCCCTAATCGGATAAAACTAAAATTAATTTTACCTGAACGTCAAATCTCTTACATAATTCCCAGAACCCCATTATTTAAACCTCAAACGAAGGCCACAATTGGCAAGTATAGACTGCAGAAGGTCGGGTCTCTATAATAATTATAAACACAGATACATATCGGGGGCTTTCAGACGACGAGCAATGGGTAGCACGCCGTCCAGCCATCCTGTAACCGTTTAGATCGATCGGAGTCGTCGACGGCGCATAGTGTTACTCGCATGCCTCATAGAGATGTCAGCAAAACCGTAGGGTCCCAGCAGGGCTGAGGCCTATTGGGGCCCGGAAAAAGCGTCCGCTAAGTTCCTTGCTCTGCCATAGGTACTCCCCTGCGATCGCTATTGTCAAGCACTACAGGTTTGCGCCAGTTCTCGTTAGCCAGTGATAACGGGGTGACTCCCTTGTCCACTGTCACTTTTTATTATTATTATCACCATCAACCGTCCACCGGACCAACTTTTCCATTGCTCACCAGCAATGAATAGCTCATTGGTCGATAATGACCAAGGCAGGTTCAACAACGGCGTGTATATTTCACACGCGCCTTCAAGAGCTATCAGCATAATTGACGATGCCTACCAGGGTCTACTAGATGGTTGAAAGAATACGGGTTGGTTTTAATAATTTTTTTTATGAACTTCGCTTAGCCCCGACGCTCGGACTGTCTTCTTTGATGATGACGCCAATAAAATCGTCTTTCATTCATCCGCAAACAGATCGCTAGTTAAATTGGAGTCCAAGAGACCATTTAGTACAGCCAAAGTGCGAGGTATTGGTGACTGAGCACGGGCAACAGTGCGACACTGAGGAGCTTATAACTTTATGATTTTTCATGATACAGTTATGAAATTTTGTACATAGATTATTTGCATAAAAATATTAGACCCGTGTTTCGGGTTTCGCATATACTAAAAATAAGGTTGTAAGCTCTTTGTATGGATTCAACCTTCTGTCCTACATATTTTGTCTTTAGGGAGATGAGCAGAAATAATAAATTAAGACGGTGTCGGCCCTTTGTCCCTACCAAATCGGAGTTTCTGGGTCAAAATTGCAAAACTTAAGCCGTTTTACTCTGCCAACTTGAAACGACTTTTGATGGAGCCTGATTGTGTTTGGGTGGCACATCAGTGGTTTTAATAAACAATTGGGTATTTGAATATCTTTTTCCATTATTTGTAACAAAAAGTAACTTAACCCCAAATCGATAATAAAAAAGAATCTTTCGAATCGGCTTAAAATTAAATTAGTTCTATTTCTTGTTCGTTTGCTTGGCGGAGTGGGCGTGGTTATCATGAAGGTAGCTCTCCGGAAGCTGTCAAGGTACCCCACACGACTTTACGCCAATTTTGCCTGCTGGCAGTCATCTGGGCGCATTCGTTCAATGGGCCTCCAACAGCCGTTTTGACTTGGTCAGTCTATCGCATCGATGATTTGCCATGCGGCCTTGTTCTGTCCACCTTACCTTCTAGTGGCTGGGGACTCTCAACGTGGACCCGTGGGGTCGCCCGTACAAGGCGGTGCGGGATAAACTCCGCCCCTGGGCTCCCCCGCTGACGCAGAGTCTCCGGCCCCAGCTTGTGGAGGGTGTAGTGAACTCTCTGTTCCCTGCGCGGGGGGAACACACCCCCCCGCCCATGGCTCCGCCACCTGCGGTGTCCGACGCGGACCACAATGGCGACGACGGTGACCATATTGCTCCAGAGGTGACCGAGGTAGAGATGAGAGTGGCGGTACAAAGGCTGAATGCCAAAAATACCGCCCCGGGACCCGACGGCTTGCCTGGAAAAGCCTGGGTCCTGGCCATGGAGGCTCTCGGGCCTCGACTCAGAGGGCTCCTTAGCGCATGTATGGAGAGGGGCCAGTTCCCGCTTCGTTGGAAGACGGGGAAACTGGTCCTAATCGCGAAGCCAGGGCGACCTGCGGACTCTCCGTCCGCGTATCGGCCCATTGTGCTGCTCGACGAGGTGGGCAAGCTCTTTGAAAGAATAGTTGCAAACCGCCTCGTCGCGCACCTAGCACGGGTTGGGCCGAACCTGTCGGATGACCAGTTCGGCTTCCGCAGGATGCGCTCAACGGTGGACGCCATCATGCGCGTGCGAGCCCTCACGACGGGGAATGCAGTGTCCCGGGGCAGGTGTGTCGGTGTGTTGGCGGTGTCTTTGGATATCGCCAACGCCTTCAACTCCCTGCCCTGGAGTAGCATTAGGAGCGCACTCCGGTACTACCGGGTGCCCGACTACCTCTGTCGTGTGATCGAGGCCTACCTGTCGAGCAGGTACATTATCTACCCCGGTCATCAGGGAGAATGGAATCGGCGAGAGATGTCGTGCGGTGTCCCACAGGGATCGGTACTAGGGCCGCCCTTGTGGAACATCGGGTACGACTACGTGCTGCGCGCCGACCTCCCCGACGGGGTCAGCGTGGTCTGCTACGCGGACGACACGCTGGTCCTGGCGCGGGGACGGTCGTACCAGGCGGCGGTCGAACTAGCGACGCGCGGGGTTGCGACAGTCGTGGAGAGGATCCAGCAGTTGGGACTCGAGGTGGCATTGCACAAGTCCGAGGCCATGTGTTTTCACGGCCCTCGGTACGCGCCACCACCGGGTTCCCAATTAACGGTAGGAGGAGTTCACATCGGCGTCGGGTCGACGATGAAGTATCTGGGACTCGTCCTCGACAGCCGGTGGAACTTCGAGGCGCACTTCCGACGTTTGGCTCCCCAACTTAATCGGACTTCGGCTGCACTCAAGCGGCTCCTGCCGAACCTGGGGGGTCCAGACGCCTCCTGCCGGAGGCTCTACGCTGGCATCGTTCAGTCCATGGCCCTTTACGGGGCGCCTGTGTGGGCGCCGACGCTGCGAAGGCGACCGGCGGCCCTGCTGAACGCCTGCCAGAGGGTCATGGCCATACGGATGATTCGGGGATACCGCACGGTATCCCGCGAAGCGGCGAGCCTCCTTGCTGGCCTGCCACCATGGGATCTGGAGGCAACAGTCCTTGCACGCATGCACGATCTGCGCGTGGAGATGCAACGCCGGGGCGAATCCCCGCTGCCGCGACAAGTCGCGGCTTGGCGGACAGAGTTCCGGCGAGATCTCATGGTGAAATGGCGAGAACGACTGTCGCAACCCTGTGCTGGGCACGCCACGATTGAGGCGGTAAGGCCCCTCTTTGAGGCGTGGCTGGAAAGGCCTCACGGCGTCATAACCTTCCGCATGGCGCAGGTACTAACCGAACATGGCAAATTCGGGCCGTACCTGTACAAGATCCGTGCGGAGGTGACGCCCGGGTGTCGTCACTGTGCGGAACGCCCGGTGGACACGGTGGAGCACACGGTAGAGGTGTGCCCCGCTTGGGAAGAGCATCGCCGTGTCCTCGTGGGGGCAATCGGAGGCGATCTCTCGCGCCGGGGCTTGGTTCAAGCCATGCTCCGGAGCGAGGAGGAGTGGCAGGCGGTCGCCTCCTTCTGCAAAGCAGTAATGCTAGCAAAGGAGGAGGCTGACCGTATCAGGCAACGGCGCTCACGCCGCAGCCGCCGCCGTAACTCCGATCCAAATTTCCGGCCACCGTAGACGCGGGCTTGCGGACGGCGGGCAATGGGTAGCTCGCTGTCCGTTTGTCCGGTAACAGACCGGACCGAGCCCAAGTCGTTTACGGCGCGCACTGTTCCCGTGCGCCTCAAGGAGTTGTCAGCAAACCGTAGGGGCCCAGTAGGGTCGAGGCCTAGTCTGGGGCTCTGGGAAGGTATGAAAATGCATACCAGGGCCCTGGAACCAAGGCAGGGAAGGAACAGGGTAGGTTTTTAGTCAGTAAAAGTCTGACACTATTTCCCGCTCCGCCCAAGGGCGGGATTTGTCATTGGATGATTTTACCTACCGTAAAAAAAAAAAAAAAACCTTACCTTCTAGATAGATAGATAGATAGAAGAAAGCAGAGAAATAATATACATAATGACGTTCAAGAGGAAAGGTAGTGATCCTTAACCATATTTTTAAAGATTGTTTGTGTTTGTGCTTGCCTTACCGACACGGGCAAAGCATTCCAGAGCCGCACTGCTTGAACTGTAAACGACTTGTCATAAAAATTAGTGGATAACAAGGCGTTCGATGGAGTCACCTCCACGTCGACCAACCTGGCCAAAGTATTTAAAAATCGACGACTGCGCACCAGCACATACAAGCGTTCCTTGACGACCAGTTCCTCCAGAATGGAAGCGTTTATTTCAAACTCGGTGATCGGTCTTAGAGGCCCCGAGCATTTTAAGTATTTCAAGTTAGTTAATAATCTTTTAAATCTGGTAGAAGTAACAGAATAAGGATGCTCATACTAAAATGTGACGTCATCGCCATGAGGTTATGCGCGTAGAAAAGAGAGAGTGAGACGTTCCCACCACACCTTCACTCTTTCTCACTCTTCATACTATGATTTGAAATGCTAATTGCTGCATCATTTTATAACCCAATTTTGATCCAGTTTTCAGAAAAAGATTTATTTTTAGTTTTATTCGTTGTTTTGTACTAAATATTATACAATAATATACACAGGTACGTACTCAATTGTGCACTTTGAAACTTTTAGCACTAAATGTTCGCGGGACGGCACAGATTTTGTTAAATGATAAATAATCATAATCGGCCTTAGGCTTTGGTAATGTTCCCACTGCTGGGACTCAGGCCTACTCTCTAGTAGAGGCAATGGACGGTAATCCACCACGCGGGCTTAGTCCAGATTGGTAGATGTCACATAATATATTACATGTGACGTCTACCAATTTACCCCGGTCCGACTAGCCCCTGGGCCGACGGGACCCCAGTCCGACGGGCCCCGGTCCAAGAGGCCATCGAGCGCTCAATTTTACAAAATTTATTAAAATTACCGCAGATAGAACCTAGTGAAAGATTATAATTATGACCATATTTCATAACGTACCCTTAGCAATAAATGGTTGGCCACTAAACTACCCTACTCTGTACCTTTTTAGCAAAGGTCACGTTAAACACTATAAAATAAAATATGAAAGCCCAGCAGTTATGCGTAGTTTAGCTGAAACGTCTTCCGGAGACCGGACTCGAACCCCTGTACCCTTATTTAAAATGTAACAATAGGAATAAGGGGCGACGCAGGGCGAATTTTTCTTTTTTTAAGATAGCCATCATAATCAGAGCTCTAATTTAAAATTGTATTGTAATCAGCTAAATTTTGTGATTTTTTATTTTTAATCGATGTAAACTAGTACTTGTCTGTGATCCCACCTGATGGTAAGCATGGCTGGAAAGGCCCCACGGCGTCGTTACCTTCCGTTTGGCGCAGGTGCTGACCGAACACGGCAAGTTCGGTCCGTACCTGTACAAGATTCGTGCGGAGACGACGCCCGGGTGTCGCCACTGTGCGGACCGCCCGGTGGACACGGTGGAGCACACAGTCGAGGTGTGCCCCGCTTGGGAAGAGCATCGCCGTGTCCTCGTGGGGGCGATCGGCGGCGATCTCTCGCGCCGAGGCTTGGTTCAAGCCATGCTCCGGAACGAGGAGGAGTGGCAGGCGGTCGCCTTTTGCGAAGCAGTAATGCTAGCAAAGGAGGAGGCCGACCGCATTAGGCAAAGGCGCACACGCCGCCGCCGCCGCCGGGTTTCCGATCCCGATTTCCGGCCACCGTAGGCGCGGGCTCGCGGACGGTGGGCAATGGGTAGCTCGCTGTCGGTCCGTCCGGTAACAGACCGGTCCGAGCTCAGGTCGTCTACGGCGCGCACTGTTCCCGCGCGCCTCAAGGAGTTGTCAGCAAACGGTAGGGGTCCAGCAGGGCCGAAGCCTACTGGGGCCAAAGGTTATGTGAGAATGTCACCACAGGCCCTGGGACAAAGGCAAGGAACGGAAAGGTAGGTTTTTAGTCAGTAAAAGTCTGACACTATTTCCCGCCCCACCCAAGGGCGGGATTTGTCATTGGATGATTTTACCTACGTTAAAAAAAAAAACCTGATGGTAAGCAGTGATGCAACCGTTGAGGGAGAGGCGTACCAGTTTATTATGAGCCTATTCACTGTAGCCTTGTAAAATACCTAACTTTAAATCGGACGGGAAGACCGCATTAGGCAAACTGTTCCAGTCTTTCTGTGTACGTGCTACAAATTATTTGCCATACATCTACGTAATCTATTTTATTAAATTGTAATCAATTTATCTTAAAGTAATTCAATTTTATTTTATTGTGATTTTCATTGAAATGCGTGAATATATCAAAATTGGTAGAAAAGCAAACAAGATATAAGAATTAAAAAAAACGTCTAAATGTCTCTGTCGCCAAGACGCCATTTTATATGGCGGCCGTGCTGGTGTCATAACGTTTGACGTCAAAGATCTTGTTGGACATCTTTTTCTTATAAGCAATTTTAATAGAATAGATTAGAATCTTTATTTGCACAGAAAGTAGGTACAGGTTACAGGTCTTGGTCACGTTTCATGATCCATACTAACTATCTTAACTAAGGGATGCAAAACTTTGTTACATTAGATAAAAATTATGCCCAAAACAGACATTTTCTTTATATAATGCTGTCACTTAGTCAAAAATATTAAGTTTATCATGTCAAAATTAGATAAAAATGAATTAAGATTCAACAACACAAAAAAAAAATGAAGCTTTATAGCATCGTTGTTGAAGAAATTTTTTTTTTCATCTATACGCTAGGTAGACTTGTTTGTATTGCCAATTTAAAAAATCCGAAGCATCGCATGCCATCACACCTCGGTGTGATTCGACCCTTACTTTAAAGGTAGAAATAGGAATATGGGTCTTGATCTATTATAATGTAACAATGAAATGAATAAAGCAGCATTTAGAGAATTATTTTTACACGAGTGAGTTTTTTTTATAGGCTTTGTCCTACTTTTAAAGATAGGTCATTGGCTTACAATATACATTTTATTAATGGTCATTCTATCTAGGCTCGTAATGTTGTGAAATATTTTTCAGTAGGTAATTGGGTTTGACAAGTCAGAAGGCAATTTTTTAGGGTTCCGTACCTCAAAAGGATAAAAGCGGAACGCTTATAGGATCCCTTTGCTGTCCATCTGTCTGTCTGGCAAGACCCTTTATCACGGGAACGCGTGGAGGTATCGAGTTGAAATTAAAACCATATACTTACGTCTGCGGTCCCTTGAAGCTGTGAAAAAATCAAACTTCTATGTTAACGAAAAAATAAGATACCTATGGCCGTTGATGTAAAAAAAACGTATATTTCGACACTCTCAAGGGAATCAAACATAGGGTCAGGGACTGCATACCAAAAAAATATCGGTTATAAGTGTTAACGGTATGACGTCATACCTTTTTATTTCAATACCTCAAAATAACGATACTGTAATTTTTCACTAACGAAAAATAACGATACCTAAATTTTTCACTACCGAAAAATAATGGTACCGTTATTTTTTACGGTACCTAAAACTCTAACATTAAGGTATCCTTCCCCTTCTCCCGCGCTTTTTCGTCGAGCCAGTTGGAATACACTTGTCGCGATAACTGGCAACGTCGCATTTATCGTAGGTACTCGCACGAGAAATAATTTCGGTACCGGAATTATTTTGATTGAGTAAAGGTTAAATAAAGGTATAGCGGTACCTAAGAAATAGCGCTATCGTTATTTTATACCGGTAGCATAACCGCAAATCTTAACTGGTTTCGGTCTACCTTTAAAATAATGCGGTACCGTATTTTACATTGGGTACTTCCTGTTGACTTAAAACCTTGAAATTTGGCATAAAGTAAGGTACACACAAATATAGGAATAAATTTGAAAACTGTAAAGTAGATATGCCACAACAAAAAAAAACACTTTTCGAATTGAAAAAAATTTCGAGACTCGATTCGAAAATTGAACTGTTTACATTTACATAAATAAGTTAGTTTATACCTACGGAACCCTTGCTGTGCGAGGACGACTCGAACTTGCCCAGTTTTTACCCTTTGTACCCAACTGCTGGGGGCACGATAGACAACGAAGGAACGGGGTAGGTTATAGGTTAGTAAGAGTCTGACACTACTTCCCGTTCTGCCCAAGGGCGGGATTTGTCATTGGATGATTTTACCTACCATAAAAAAACCCTTTATACCCAAAAAGTCATATTATAATAAAGTATTGGTATCAAAGGACCAACAATTCCAACAACTCTTTCTTTTATCTTTTAAAACTTGAGGTTATTCAAATTACCTTTTACCAAAGATATAAAAGTTAAATTTATTGCTTGTAGGTAGAACATTGAAAGAATGTGCCGTCTTATTGGAAAAAGTTTTAGAAATATATGGAGTTTCATGCTAATGATATAACATATAATGTATTAAACGTGGAGATTTTTTTAATTTTGGGACTATTAACAATCGGCGTAATTTTTTTTTTTTGCTTGTTATTTCGGATCTGAACTTGATAAATATGTAAGCGGTCCTAGTAGCTATATACTGGAAGATTCATCATCATCATCAGCCTTTATGTTCTCACTGCTGGGACTCAGGCCTCCTCTCTAAGAGAGGAAATGGGCCGTAATCCACCACGCGGGCCCAGTGCGTGTTGGTGAATGTCACATGTCTTCGAATTTTTGGTTCTAGGACATGCCGATTTCCTCACGATGTTTTCCTTCACCGTTTTGAGAGCAGTGGTGATGAAATAAATTACACAAATTAATAACAAATATAAAAAAAAAATCATTGTAATACTTACGTTAATAATTCAGCGACGACATCAAATTTCAGTGTCTTCATCAATGCTTTATTGCATTCCATACATACCATGTACCAATTGTGATGTGCCTCAAATCTCTCAGCCATAAAAATAAATCTTTTTCCAAGAGTGCCATAGAATATAACGAAGGCAAAAGGACATTACCAATTTTTGTATGGGAGTTGAATCAAATGCTGCCCAAAGGCAACACATATTGCATTTTGTTCCTCAGGCCAACGACAATCAGTAAACTGAAGCGCTCTAAAATCTGTCCTAGGAGTCAAGAGAGAAGAAAATGTTTTGTAGTGAATTATTTACTTTCGAAAAATAGCTTAATAATTGTTATTAGTGTTGTTGATTACTGACTATCATATACACCGTTATATTTTGCTCGTTTTAATCCCGCGGAGGGTCGATTCGGTACATAAATACTATCGATTTGTAAAGAAAAAATTAAAAAATAAAGTACTTTTTTTTAAACTTGAATTAATTTAAACAATTTATAACGTCAGCTGAGTGAGGACAATGAACTGTAGGTAGTACGCAACGACCGACAACTACCTACAAGGTTATTGACTCGTTTAATTAAAGAAATTTCGTACATGCGTATATTAAATCGAGTTTTCTTTTTCTTTACAAATCGATAGTATTTCATAAACTGAATCCGCGGGATTAAAACGACTAAAATTTAACGGTTTACAATCAGTAATCAATTACACGGAAAAGTTAGAAAGTTGATACAGAAAATTTTACTCGAAGAAAAGTTTTATCGAACAGAACGCTAGCTCGAAAATACTATTACATTTGCCTCTATTAATTTTCTGATCACATTTCCAGTACCAATCGCCTAAAACGGCCTCTACACACACAAACTAAAGCTCACCAAGTTAATTGGACACATTCTGCCAACAATGGTACTTGGACCCCACTATCTAGTGCCATTGGTACTTCAAACCCAATCCTGTTAAGTGTATACAAATATAGTGTAACTATGGAACTTACGTTGTTTGAATTGGCGGTCAGTTGGGTTCCTATATGGTACTTGTCGTTGTTGGTAACAATTATGGCTCTTTATTGTAGATAGAATAGCATCAGCCTTATATAATGTTCCCACTGCTGGGACTCAGGCCTCTTCTCTAGGAGACAGAACGGGTCGAAATCTATCCACGAGAGCACAGTGCGGGTTGGTGAATGTCACATGTCTTCAAATTTTTGGTTCTAAGACATGCCGGTTTCCTCACGATATTTTCCTTCACCGTTTTGAGAGCAGTGGTGATGAAATAAATAACAAAAAGCAAGGTGCCTGGCTGGGTTTGAACCAGCGACCTACAACTCGTAAGTCGGGGCCTTTAGCACTTCGGCACTAGTTTATTAAGAACCTGTTCACTGTAGCTTTGAAGGCACCTAAATTATTGGATGGGAAGACCTGCAGGCAAATCTCTATCATCTCCATTATTTAATTATGAACTAGGTAGTGGAAGCATTGGAGGAGGAAGTGCCGCCAATAGGAGGTCATTTTTTTCCGCCATTTCTTTGACAAAATCCACTCACTAATGGCCATCTGAGATAGATCAATTCAGTACACTTTCGATCAAAGAGAAAAGTAGCAGAATCATTCAAAGAATAATTTTTGAAAGTAAATTTAAAACATTTTGTCAGTTGACATGGTTCTACATTTAAGCATATAAGGACATTCTCGAATATGAAAACATATCTCACATTCTAAAAAAACACTTTTATCCCTTACCGGTTTTAGGCACGTAATTTACTATTTTTCGCACTAGTGCAGAAAAGAACGCGAGCTCGCCCGCGCCACATTTTTCCGCATTTATCATATCAGGCTGAGCGCTAAGTAACCCCCACAAGTCGCAAAAACGTCGTATGTTACACATAGAAAGCCACTAAAACATTGGGTTTCATAATACTCTCGCCTATGGCTCTGGCAAATTCCGCCTCGTTCGTAAAGTCAAAATTTCTCCACTTGTATCAACATGTACTATTAACACGTTCTGATTGGCCGTTTCCTATGGAGAAGAAACGGCACGATTCTCCACGGTTCCTCTTAAAGAAAAATATTTTTTTTTTTTATCTCATTTCTGTTGCCTGTGGGATCAGTCAGATAGCGAAACCTTGAGAAAAAGCTTTATTTTAATAAATTTAAATGCGTATTTACACACTAGGGCTTTTAACATTATTACGAAAACGGGTAATAAATTCGTTAAAATAAAAAGGAAATAACTTCTCATGATAAGAGGCTACTTTTATTGGAGTTTATTTTTATGTATGCTAGTAAAAATCTCTTTGGTAATATATTTTTTATACTTTTCAGATATCTAGTAGAAAGAGGATTACATATTATTTCTAAGAACTATTAAATACTTATTTACTATCAAATTGCTTCACTGGCGTGTAAGTAAAAAAATATACCAAGGGAGAGATAATACCTAGGTTGTTTTTAAGGTGGGAAATCATCAAAATCAAAATATTTTTATTTCACACAGGCCTAAATGGGCACTTATAAAACATCACAAGCATTGTGCATGAGGGCACAGCTTTATGCTGAGCGTTCGGCCGTTTTGCACGGATGTGGCGCATATCTTTCCTATATAATTTTATGTTTGTCTAGTTATTAGTTGCGTCATTCCGTGTGAATAAACTGATTTTCTTTCTTCTAGTGCACGGTTTCAAATTGATCATTTCCTATGAAGGAGAACTGGCAAAAAACGCCATAAATCCATCTAATTACTTCTCCCGCTCTGGGTAGAGCAGGAGGGCGTGTCAGACCTTTATTGACTAAAACCCACTCCTGTTTCTTCTTTGCCTTCGTTTCAGGGCCCCGGGGTTCACTTTCACATAACCCATGGGAAAGAACATAGGTATTCTCGGGATAACTATGAGAATCTAGTACACAATTGACCCTCAAGGAGTTGTCAGCAAACTGTAGGGGCCCAGCAGAGTCGAAGTCTACTTTGAGGCCTTGGGTAAATGTGAAAGTGTATACCAGGGCCCTGGTACGAAGGCAATGAAGGAACGGGGTAACTTTTTAGTCAGTAAGAGTCTGACACTATCTCCCATGGATGGGAGATGTCATTGGATGATTTTAGCCAACGCAAAAAAAGTCCTCAATCGATCGATCAGAGAATATAAATAAAAAAATACCTACACGTGTAAAATCTTCCTTTTATAAGTCAGTTAAAAACAGGCTTTATCTGTGAAAAACTTGGAGTTACACATACAAATTCAAGGCTCTTGAATATCCATAAAAAGTTACTACCCATATCACTGCATTGCCAAGTTCAAACCCACCTAAATACAATCTTATAATCGCGTTTTTAGAATCTCGTAAAAAGAAAAAGGGGAACTTTAATACCCAAGTGCAAAAAAGCCGGCCAAGTGTGAGTCCGACTCGCTCAAGAAGGATTCCGTACCGTCCGTAGCAAAAACCGGCAAAAAAATCACTTTTGTTGTATGGGAGGCCTACTTAAGTATTAATTTTAACTACAACTGAAGAAGTATGGGTGTGGTATTAGTCAGTAAAAGTCTGATGAGTCTACCCTCTTGGAGCAAGAGGGCTGTAGGAGTAGTTAGGAGTAGCCTTTAGTGTCTATATTAATGTTTTTGTGTAATGTATATAAGATAGAAATAGGAAGTTTTAAATAAACTTATGCATTTTGTTAAAAAAAAGAAGTCACTAGATGATTTCCCACTCAACTTAAAAAAAACCGATCGTAGCAGAAAACGGCAAAAACATGACGTTTCTTGTATGGGAGCCCCGCTTAAATATTTATTTCATACTGGTTGCGCCAATTTGCTATGTTCCGCGATTTTGTTTTTTGTAATTTATTTTTTTGGCCTGGCAATCCTATCCCTTCCGTTTTCCGCCCGCACGACCTCTAGAAATGATTTGACATTGACGTGTGTGCATCGATTGTGAATGTGACCGCACCGCTAACATCGCCCGCTCGAAATTACAAGAAAATTGGCTATTTCGTGATCCAACCATTCAAAACTCAACAATAGTGCAGTGTAGTGCAAAACAGGACCTGGCAGTGATTTAAATGTGCGAAGTCGAGGATCGCCGTCCGGCGCCACGTGAAACCTTCGAGGTTAAAAGGTCAGTGTTCCTTTCCTAATACATTTATCCCATTAATAAACGCTAGACGCAGTACCTGCATATTGTTAACAAACCTTAGATCGCTTTTCAAACCTACAGTTCACACCACAGCAAATTCGCGCAACCATTACTTTTGGTCCTACGAGCAGGATCGTGAATCATTTTCTTGTAATTTCGCAATATAGTATTTGTTCCATAGGGAATAAACGCAACGCGCCTGTTTACCTAGATATAATAGTAGAAAACCCGCATCTAGGCATTTAGGCACCTATACGTTATTTCGCTCGTATAGTTAAAGAGTCATTGATAATTACGGTACCTACGCCGTCAACCGCACCGCATAATTATAGTTAGCTACGTAAATATCAGCGTAGATATAAATCGATCGCATTCTTTTTCTTGCCAAAATTCATTCGGAAGTCCTACAAATTGCATGTAGGTAGACGCATTTCAAAAATACCCGTTCATTGTTGAGTGAATAATTGTAGGAAACGGATAAACCATAGATTATATAGACAGGTTATTCCGTTCGTTCGCCGTTCGCTTTGTTGTTTACAATACTACCATATTGTTATCTGATAATTATCGCTTACTTAATAATTCGTTAAGTGTTTGTTTGAGTGTATAGTGTGAATATATCAAAACAAGATGTCTCTTAAGGGAACCAAGGTTAGTACTGATTTAAAGGTTCAGTTAAAGCTTTTATACGCTGAAAGGGACTCACAGTTTTCACGTGTTCAATCAATTTGTGATAAATCTTTGCAAACCTCGGATCTGGCGATTAGAGATGCTTTCTTGTGTTCGTTGGAAACTTTAGATAGTTTGCGCGCGGATTTTAAATCTACAATTAAGGATATAAACATTTTAGAGTTGGAGTTAAATCCTGATTACTGTGTGAGTTATCAGGCATTGTCGTCCTTTGATGACTTGTATTGTCGTATCAAACGTATTGCTAGGAGTTTAGAGACTCCCCCCCCCCGCGAGTGGTTTATCCAACCCTCCTCGCGAACGCCCACGATTGCCGCCAATTCAAATACCTGAATTTGATGGTGACATTCGAAATTGGAATTTATTTATAGATAGTTTCGAAAATATAATACATAGGAACACATCGCTGACAGATCACGAGAGATTGCATTATCTCGTAGAAAAATTGACCGGTAAGGCAAAGGCTGTCTGTGCTGGAATTACGTTTAGCGCTGAAAATTACAATTTAGTTTTGAACACTTTAAAAACAAAATACGAAGATAAGCGATTAGTAGCCACCGCATATTTAGATCAATTATTCGATTTGAAAAGTTTTTCCGTTTGTAACGATCATAATTTAGAGAAGTTTTTAAATATTTTCGCATCATCTGTTCGTGCAGTAAAGAACCTAAAGGTCAATGACCTCTGTGACTTTTTGTTTTTGTATATCGGTTTAAAGAAATTAGATCCTGAAACTGTTCGTCTGTTTGAAACGACTCAGCGCGGTAAAGAAATACCTAAGTTCGAAGATTTAGAATCTTTTATTCGCGACCATATTAAGGTATTGCAGCGCACGTCGGCACGTCATGAAGTCACGAATAGGACAGGTTCCGATCGCCGTATAGACGCGTCATCGAAGTCAGTCAAGACTGCACATACGCTAGTTAATACCGCCTCAACACCTGACTGTTCTCTGTGTAAGGGTAGCCATACACAGCTGTACAAGTGTTCGGGATTTCAGAGATTATCGCCTAGTGATCGTTACAAGTTTGTCCGCACTAATAATTTGTGTTTTAATTGTCTAAGTGACAAACATCTGGTTACGTCATGTAACAGTGGTGTTAGCTGTCGTAAATGTCTAGCTAGACATCATACCTTCTTACATTTTGAGAGTAGTAAGCTGCCATCGCAGCAGCAGCCTGCGCAGACGCGCGACGCTTGTGACGCGCGGCCTGCTGCAAGTGCAAACGACGTAACATTGTGTTCGCTTTCCGCCGCTGGTACTCAAATCACTACCGTTTTACTTGCGACCGCGCAAGTTGTCATTGTAGATGCCTTTGGCAAACCGCACACCGTTCGAGCGCTACTAGATGGCGCTTCCCAGAGTAATTTTATTACTCGGGATTGTTGTCAACGCCTTGGTTTTAGTTTTAATAATTGGTCATCCCGCTCAGAAGTGAAAGGTTTTGGAGGTTTAAAGGCAACCATTCACGGTTCCATTAAAATAATATTTAGTTCACGTTTTAATCGTAATATTTCGTTTGAAATGGATTCGCTAGTCGCAGATAAGATTACGGAACGGTTGCCCACGGTACCGGTTGACACGTCCATGCTGACGGAGTTTAAGAACTTGCAGTTAGCCGACGGAAATTACGCTTTCCCTGGAGATATCGATCTATTGATCGGTGCTTCGATTCTCCCGCATCTCCAGTTATCACGTAAAATTCAAGGTCTTCCGATGTACCCCGCTCCGCACGCACTGGAAACAGTTCTCGGGTTTGTTATAGTTGGTTCCGCACCCGCTTGTTTAAATAGCTACTCGACTGTGTCGTACTGTTGCACCGTCGAGCCGCCGCTTGAGTCTACCATCCGCAAGTTCTGGGAGATTGAAGAGGTCAATGTCCCGCCTATTCTCAGCCCTGAGGATCAGGTCACTGAGGAGATTTATACCCGCACGACTACTCGTGATAAAGATGGTCGTTATGTTGTCGCGCTCCCTTTCAAGGGTGATATTTTTTCGCTCGGTGGCTCCCGTGCCTCCGCAGAAAAACGCTTTCTATGCTTGGAACGTAAGATTCAAGCTGAATTGTCGCCGGAAAATATATTCCATGTCGCTGGAACAGAAAACCCAGCTGATTGTCTCTCACGTGGTTTGCTTCCTGCGCAAATTTTAAATCATCCGCTTTGGTTTTGTGGCCCTCCCTGGCTTCATACCACTCCTAACGAGTGGCCAAATGCTCCGTTTAACCCCGCTACTGTTTCAGAGCCACCCGAGGAGAAGAAACATACGCTTGTAGTATCAGTTCCGCGTGAAGAGTCAGTTGTTTTGTTGTTGTCTAATCGAGTCTCGTCTTGGTCGAGACTATTACGCTGTGTAGTTTACGTCCTAAGATTTTTGAGATTATTGCCATCGCGTGGTTCTATAATCGCAGCTGATTTGGATAGAGCTGAATCAGTTGTACTTCGAGAGTTGCAGAAATTTTATTTTTCAATAGAATTTCGTAGTTTAGAATCACATAAACCTTGTAGTCCCGCACTTCAACATTTGAAACCATTTTTGCAAGACGGACTCATTCGTGTCGGTGGCCGTCTGCGAAATGCTAAGTTAGAGTTTGAACAAATGCATCCAGTAGTTCTACCACGCAGGGATCACGTTTTGGATTTGTTGGTGGACTATCACCATAAGGTGAATTGTCACGCTGGTCCCGATTTATTAATGTCCATTCTTCGACAGAAGTACTGGATACTTTCCGCTCGCAATTTGATACGCGCTAGAGTGCACAGATGTGTGCCCTGCTTTAAGCTCCGCCCGCGTTTCAACGCGCCGGAAATGGCCGACCATCGTTCTTGTCGTGTTGTACAGACGGTGAAACCTTTCATACATACTGGGACGGACTATGCTGGACCGTTTAAAGTCACTATTGCCCGTGGTCGTGGTATACGTTCCACAAAGGCATACATTTGCCTATTCGTTTGTATGACAACTCGTGCGGTTCACATAGAGTTAACCAGTGATTTGAGTACGCAGGGTTTTATGTCTGCATTTAAACGATTTTTATCTCGCCGTGGTCCCGTTAAGCGCTTATACTCTGACAACGGCACAAATTATGTTGGAGCGCGACGCAATATTTCGGAATTACACACATTCTTACGCTCCAAGTACTACCAAAGTGAATTCGCCCATGTCTTAGCTGAGAATCGCATTGATTGGTGTTTCAATACGCCAGCGGCTAGTCATTTTGGTGGCAATTGGGAGGCGAATATTAAAAGCCTTAAGTCGCACCTGTTTCGGGTCATAGGCGAACAGATTCTCTCGTACGAGGAGTTGAGCACTGTACTCGCTCAGGTAGAGGCGTTGATGAATACGCGTCCGTTGTGTCGGACTTTGTCTAGTGATCCATCGGAGCCACTAGCGTTGACGCCGGCTCACTTCTTGACGACGACTCCTCTTAAATATTTGCCCGCTTTAGATGTCGAGACTGACAAACTGCAGCTTCACCCGCGTCACGCTCTGCTAGATAGCTTAGTTCAGTCCTTTTGGAAGCGATGGAGGACAGATTATCTGCATACGCTGCAGTCGCGTCAAAAGTGGAACACTCCTTCAGATCCAGTCACAGTCGGTACTGTGGTGATACTGAAGACTGAGAGTGCGCCTCCTCTGCACTGGCCTCTTGGTGTAGTGGAAGAAGTTTTTCCGGGTTCGAACGGAATAACGCGAGTCGTAAAAGTTAAAACCGCAACTGGATCGTACCTGCGTCCGGTTATTCGCCTCTGCCCTCTGCCTAATCAGTAGTAGTGGCATAGTTAGTTATAAGTTGTTTCGCTACCTAGTATTGATAGTTTAGATTAGTAATAGGGTTTAGTTTCGCTTGTTTTTTTTTCTTTTCTTTGAAGGTAACCCTTCAAACCCGGGGGGAATGGTTGCGCCAATTTGCTATGTTCCGCGATTTTGTTTTTTGTAATTTATTTTTTTGGCCTGGCAATCCTATCCCTTCCGTTTTCCGCCCGCACGACCTCTAGAAATGATTTGACATTGACGTGTGTGCATCGATTGTGAATGTGACCGCACCGCTAACATCGCCCGCTCGAAATTACAAGAAAATTGGCTATTTCGTGATCCAACCATTCAAAACTCAACAATAGTGCAGTGTAGTGCAAAACAGGACCTGGCAGTGATTTAAATGTGCGAAGTCGAGGATCGCCGTCCGGCGCCACGTGAAACCTTCGAGGTTAAAAGGTCAGTGTTCCTTTCCTAATACATTTATCCCATTAATAAACGCTAGACGCAGTACCTGCATATTGTTAACAAACCTTAGATCGCTTTTCAAACCTACAGTCCACACCACAGCAAATTCGCGCAACCACATACTGTTTTTAGTATTTGTTGTTTTTCAACGGCAACAGAAATACATCACCTGTTATCTACTTTCTAGCTATCACGCTTCATGAGATACAACCTGGTGACAGACAGACGAACAGCGGAATCTTAGCAATAGAGTCCCGTTTTTACTATTTGGCTACGGATTCCTAAAAACTTTTCTTTTACACACCTACATAGCCAGCAGATTACACTTCCTTGCAAAATTACAGGTATAGTAAAATGGGGGGCGAACAATAAGGGGGCGAATCTGGGGGGGCGAAGCTGCGTCTAAAGGAATGTTTTATACTCCGTACAATTGAGGACAGAATAATTGGGTTATCTTTGTGAATTCTTATGAAGTGAGTGTTCCCTGTTCGCCCCGTTTTAAAGTAAAAGTGTCAATGTCAAAGCGAATTGAAAATGAGAGCCCATTAATAGTGTTACTAGTGTAGAAAAGTTGAGCTTTTTACAGTCTTTTTAGCTTTATAAGAAGGCTGCCGTAAAGATGCAACGCGACGATACGACAGTGCGTTTTAATAGAAAAGGATTTTCGACTTTTTTTTTTTAAATGCCACTCTAAAAATTAATTATTAACAGCAAAATATAACTTACTATACTATAACTAATTATATTTTTAATAACGTATATCAAACTAAAGTGACCAGTGTGCTAAGTGCGAGATGTTTTTACGTTAACGCGATCGAAACGTTTACCGCGTTTGGCTCTCTGATTGGCTAAGAGCTTCGAGTTGGCCAATCAGTGCGCCGAACGTCATAAACGTGTCGATCGCGTTTACGTAAAACAAACTCACACTAGGCACTCTGAAACCATTGCTCGCAGAACAGAGAACCGAAAGGTTGTAAAGTAGCGACCACGCACCAGAAGACGTAACATTGGTAGGCCTCTATCTAGATGGGCCGATGATCTGCAGGTCTAAAAAGGCCACTTCTGTAGAATCATGGAACACGGGAACACTTTCATTATGCGTACAGTTAAAGAGTGGAATTCCCTGCCGGAGTCTGTATTTCCTGATGGCTACAACCCGGGAATCTTTAAGTCAAGAGTGAATAGGTTTCTTCTAGGTAAGCGCGCTCCATCGTCGACCGTATCGTCGCTTTCCATCAGGTGAGATAGCGGTCAAGCGCAAACCTATCAATAATAAAAAAAAAAACATAATATGAATCATATTTTTTTTTATACGGCAATATTTACAAAGAATATGATTCTGATATGCAGTGAATTGAGTATGATTCGACCTTCGACTAATTTGTGCAACCATTTTACGAACATTAGAAGAATTGCGTATGATCTGCTAGGAATTCGGAATATGATTTGCTCTAGATGAATTGCTCATGTGACGTTTTTAGGCCCGCTGATGAGAGCAACGGGAATCTGATGGATGAGAAACGCACAGCAGCGTGGCGACAGCGCTGCAATTGCGCACGAAAAAATCGATGATTTTCCACCATAAAACAAGAACGGATGGATTTTGATTTGATGATGATGGAAAACTTGTGAGAGAACCGGAATGTCCTAGAACCAAAACTTCAAAGACATGGTCCACCAGCACGCACCAGGCCCGCGTTGATTACGACCTAAATTCTCTCTTTGAGCCCTTTCTAAGCCTCCTGGCCTAGTAGGAGGTATAGTTAGTAGGTATATATGGCGGTATTGATAGTAAGTGCAGCAGAGGGTCATCCGGTCACCTTAACTCCATAAAGTGGTTCTTACAGTGAGCAATAGACCGGTGCTAAATAAATATAGACATTCAGAATTACCTCACTTTTCAGCAAAGTATATTCAGTTCACTGGAGCGTTACGTCGAGAGAATCCGAAAAGGCCCTAAGCTTTCCGATGGGGAGCTAGCTTTTGTGTGGGGTTCTATCTACATACAATGGAGTGTATGAATAGGTAACTCTATTATACTAATCTGTACATATAAAAAAACAACCGACTTTAAAAAACCACAAAAATGTAGCCAAACTTGGGCCACAGTTTGTCGGGCATGCGACAGACGTATCCTGCCCAGTCCCATTTCAGTTGGGCAGCCTTTTGAGCCACATCAACTAATAAATCTATTTAAAAAAAAAACTTCTGATAGTCTCGCTCGACTCCACACACAGTGGAAAAAGTCATATGATCATTTCTCAAGTAAAAAAAAATATACAGAACAAAACAATAGCTTCCTACAGATATCTGTAGCAAAAATGGTACCTTTTCAGCCGTCGATCGGCGGCAGCGATCTCTCTCGCCGGGCCTTGGTTCAGGCCATGGTCCGTAGTGAGGAGGGATGGCAGGCGGTCGCCTCCTTCTGCGAAGCAGTAATGCTAGCAAAGGAGGAGGCCGACATCAGGCAGAGGCAGAGGCGCCGGGATTCCGATCCCGATTTCCGGCCACCGTAGGCGCGGGCTTGCGGACGGCGTGCAATGGGTAGCACGCTGTCCGATCGTCCGGTAACCGACCGGACCGAGCCCAAGTCATCGACGGCGCGTTCTGTTCCCGCGCGCCTCAAGGAGCTGTCAGCACACCGAAGAGGCCCAGCCTGCTAACTGCAGGCAGGCAGGGTCGAAGCCTGCTGGGGTCAAGGGCCGTTTTCTGAGAGGAAGGCTCAGCCCCGGTACTATAGGCAACGAAGGAACGGGGTAGGTTTTTAGTCAGTAAGAGTCTGACACTACTTCCCGCTCCACCCAAGGGCGGGATTTGTCATTGGATGATTTTACCTACCATAAAAAAAAAAACCTTTTCAGCCGTGGCATCTGTGAATGAAACCAAAGAGATAAATTATAAAGCTGGGAAGTTAGATTCCATGTTTTTCTGCTATCTGCAATCCATTTTCCGAGTCCGACCTGTCACGAACAGGTTAACGTGCATCCTAGATTTGTTGTACTGGAGAAATTTTATGCGGCACACAAAGTTCTTGCACAGGTTTGAAAAGAAAGAAAAATACTAGCTTTATCGTTCGGTTTCTGCTGCGTCAAAGTTTTTTATGTCCTTCTCTAAAGTGTAACAGTAGAATAGAATAAATTTCATTGTACACTAAAAACGTTAAAAAAAACATACACAAACTTAAATCTATGGGTACAATTGCGGTCTTATAGCTATTAGCGATATTTGCCAGACTATTTTTGGATGGATCGTAAAAACTTAAATAATACAAGGGGTAGTCTGCGGTTGTACACCGCAGACTACCCCTTGTATTATTTAAGTAAAACTAACAAATCAGTCAAACATTACATCTTAGATATAAAGGCAAAGTCCTAACTTACCCTCTGACTTGCCATGGTCCGAAACGAGAAGGAGTGACAGGCGGCGCGTCTTTCTGCGAAGCAGTAATGCTAGCAAAGGAGGACGTTGTATGGGTGAGGCAACAGCCCTCACACCCCAGCCACCGCAGGGATTCCGGCCACCGTAGGTGCGGGCTTGCGGACGGCGAGCAATGGGTAACTCGCCGTCCGGCCCGGGCTTAAGTTGTCGACGGCGCGCATCGTTCCACGCGCGCCTCAAGGAGATGTCAGCAAACTGTAGGGGTTTTACAGTTCTTAGTATAATTTGGATGGATAAAAAGAGATAGGGAGTCCAAAGAAAAGATGAATGGATTGTCTGAAAAAGGTCATGAAAGAAAGGGTTTTTTTCGGGGAGAAAATGACATCTCCGCACAATTGGGCGGGGCCGGAGATAGTGTCAGACTTTTACTGACTAAAAACTGACTCCTATTCCTTCGTACCGGGGCCGAACTTTTCTTTCAGAAAACGATTCTTGGCCCCAGTAGGCTTCGACCCTGCGGGGTCCCTACGGTTTGCTAACAACTCCTTGAGGCACGCGTGAAACAATTTGCGATATCGACGACTTGGATTCGGTCGGCCGAGGGTAGTGATAAACACAGAACAGAAGAAAAAAAACATGTTAGTTAACCAATAAAAATCTTTTTATTACACATAGATCTACCTGGGCAATTATAAGACGTGAGAAGCTAGTGCACCGTTCTACTTGGACGTTTCATATGGAGAAGAAATGACAAGAAACTCCATGGTTACTCTTTAAAAGGAAAATGGTTTGCACCAACCCCAAGTAAAATGGGACATGGATGGTGGGGATAATCTTTAGAGAAGTACACTGATGAATATGAAAAGGGATGACGTTTGTAATCAAACAAGATTATGTTTCAGTTGATTACCGTCACAATGGAAGGTAATTATGGCTTTGTTTCCACACCATAGCCATTAGGGCTAATGTTCCGTAAGAGTGGAAGAAATTACGTCACTCGAGCAATTAACAGATTTTGATGACTCTGAAGTGTTAGTTGGAATGATTCAAACGAATGTATTAATAATATCCTGTTGTTTCTATATTTTTTTAATGTATGATGTCATCCTAAGACTTCTCCCGCTTTAGGGTGGAGCAGGAGGGCGGGTCAGATTTTTTGCCATGCGTTCCAGGACCCCGGGTTTCATTTTCGGAAGTCAACTCATTTATTTATAATAATAATATTTATTTATTTATCTATTAACACATACAATTGCTTTAACAGGCGTACCCAATGTAACAAATGTAGTCACAATATAGCCGCAATCAGAGACGCCACCGACAGACTGAACAGATCAGTGTTGGCAGCGCCTTGAAGGACAGATTACACAGATGACAACACACTCAGTGTTACCCTCTCGAATTCCGCCAATGTGCAAGAAAAAATATCTAACCGCAGAGAGATAGTATTCAGTATTTCTACTGCCCGAGTCACGGGTGCGAACTTTAACAAATTAGTGCGGGCTACCGGAACTTTAAACAGCCTTGCCCTCGGTCCTGAGCGCAGCCTACTGTTTGGAACGAGCAATCTCAACGATTCTAATATTTGTGGCTTATTGATATTAAGCATACCCCGTAACACCAAAAACACGTACTTAGCAAGGGCGAGATTTTTTTTTGTCTCAGTAGGCTTTGGCCAAGATAAATGCTGAAATGACCTGGCCGGACGGCGAGCCACCCTTTGTTCTTCGTCTGCAATGCCACGCCTTAGGAAGCTGGAAATTGATTTCGCAGTTCCGGTGGCTGAGTTTTTTATTACATTTAATTAGTTTGGCTGGTTTGTCTTGTTTATTAATTCTATTAATATTCAAATCTCGAAATTGACTCTGAAAGTAAAACTAAAAAAAACTTCAGGATAATACGATAATTTAATTCTACGCTTCCCCTAATAAAGTACGAAACCAACTATAAAGCTGTTACCCGGACCAGGCACAACACTCTGATCAAAGGAATGGATGAATCCCTTTGCAATGGAGGTTTTCAGAATTTTTTACTCTTTTTCACATACTTACTCGTACCTCCGAATTCTACGGGCAATAGTCCAAAGCGATGAGGAGTGTCAGACGGACGCCTCCTTCTACGAAGCGGTAATACTGGCAAAGGAGGAGGCCGCTCGCGTGAGGCAATGGCACTCACGCTCCAGCTGCCACTGGGATCCCGATCTCGATTTCCGGACACCGTAGGCTTGCGGACGACGAGCAATGGGTAGCTCGCCGTCCAACCGCCCAGTAACCGTCCGGACTGAGCCCAAGTTGTCGATAGTCGCGCTTCAAGGAGTTGTCAGCAAACCGTGGGCACCAAGGATCGGTTTCTAAAAGAAAGGTTCGGCCCCGGTATGAAAGGCAATGAAGGAACAAGAGTGCGTTTTTAGTCAGTAAAAGTCTGACAATATCTCCCGCTCCACCCAAGGGCGCGGAGAAAGTCGTTGGATGATTGTCCTACCTCCAAAAAGAAACCTCTGGGTTCTAGGCAACGAAGGAACGGGGTAGGTTTTTAGCCAGTAAGAGTCTGACACTACTTCCCGCTCCACCCAAGGGCGGGATTTGTCATTGGATGATTTTACCTACCATAAAAAAAAAACATCTGGGTTCTACTAAACATACTACCAACCCATTTATTTCTTACAAATTAGTTATTTCATTTAGCTGACCCAACTACCTCATTCCCCTGTCCCGTTATAATGATATCTCTGTCCTTCTCATTAATCTGCTCACGCACGCACACTAATTCTTTATTAAAACAGATTTCTTCGTGTTGCGTGTGCGTTGCCTTTGATTGTATCTTTATTAAATTCGTTTTTACACGCCTAAAGGAAAGAGATTTTTTATTTACTTTTTCATATTTTTTCTTTTTTTTTTTTGGGGTTTTTATCTGACCAGATATGCCAACCCTATCGTACCCTTTAACATTATTAATACCTAAACTAAAATAATTCAGATACTAAATATATACACTTTACAATAATAAAGAAGGAAGTCACATTTGAAGGGCTGCTACCAAATGACATAATTTCCTACTTTTTCATTTCTGGAGACGAGATCTACCTATTGCTCGCCTCCGTCTTCGTTGGTCGAGAATTTCTTCGTGATTCCTGACACTCGGGTGACTTCGGCAGAAGGTGTATCATTCTGCTTTTTAACCCCCGACGGAAAAGAGAGGTGTTATAAGTTTGACCTGTCTGTCTGGCTACGTGTCTGTCCGTGGAATTATAGCGCCCAAACGAATCGACCGATTATGATGCGGTTTTCTTTTTGTTTAAAAGCTGGCTTAATCGAAATGGTTCTTAGCTACAATTTATGAAGATCTGTGCAGGTGTTCAAGGTCAACAGCTAAGAACCATCTCGGTTACGTCAACTTTTAAACAAGAAAAACCGCATAAAAATCGGTCCATTCGTGTAGGAGCTACGGTGTCACGGACAGACACACAGACAGACAGATACGTCAAACTTTTTTTTTATTATTATTGATAAGTTCGCGCTTGACCGCTATAAAAGTGAAGCTAAATTACACGTTCCAAAGCGTAGATCTCTATGGAGAAGAACGTGCAAGAAATTCCATGGACACTCATTTAAATCCTATTATGAATTACACAAATCTTGGTTACTTTGTATTCGCTGTTAATATGAGCACAACTTCAATAAAAAACAAAATGAAAAAAAAAAAAAAAAAACTAACTACTAAACAAAAACCCTATCAATAAAGTCAACCTTCCTAATGTCAGTTTTATCTAATAAATAGTAGTTTCTAACTTGAAGGCAACACTTTACAGAATGAGGTTGTTTCAACTTGAAACTCAAAGTGAAGCACAGATGTAAAGTACGGAGCTCCCTCAGTAGGCACTACTAGAAATGGCATTGTGGAAACATATATTCAGACACTTTTTTTTCTAATCGTACAGAAAATTCTGATACCATGATGCAGCATTTTGATTTTTTTTTAGTTTCTTTGTGAAAACAAACTGCTATTTTTAAATAATAATATCATATTCCACAACTTTCACACAAAGCCATCAAAATCAAAATCAAACTCATTTATTTCAAATAGACCATTTACTGGCACTTTTGAATAGTCAAAATGTCGGTCAGTCAAAAAAAAGTGAAGCTAAATTGCATCATCTAGCCCCAAACCAAGAGGTTGTGGTATGAGTGCTGGATAACTAGGTAATGAACATACTTATATATTTCTAAATAAGTATATTATATAGATAATCTACACACAAACACAGAAAAAAATGATTGTGCTCATCACAAATACTACCGACTCCAATTATATTTTCAAATGATCCAAGATGAGAGTGTAAATAACTGTCCGATTGGTCAAACCTTTTGGGAGCTGTTTGGTAAGAAACTCACGTACAAAAAAATTAGTACGCAACGACTGACAACTACCTACAGGTCTCTGGACTCACCTAGCTGTTGTTAACTTAAAGAAATCAATTTCGTTCACGCGTATATTAATTTGAGTTTAAGAAAAAAAGTAATTTATTTTTTAATTTTATATTTACAAATCGATAGTGTTTCATGTACCGGATCGACCTTCCACGGGATTAAAACGATCAAAATTTATCCGTATAGATAAAAATAATGATCGATAGATGACGCTTCTGGTCGCTACCAGTGCGGACAATCGTGCTCCGTGGTTTCAGCCGACCGGACGCTGTCTTTTTCCAACATGGCGTCCGGAAGCCTCTAGGCGGCCATTTTCTTGTTTCCATCTTTTTGAAATGTTCTCGCTACGTTGAACAACACAGAGTGGGGTCGGCGGTGCAGTGTAGCGCAATAATTTGAACGTCATGTGTAGACCTGGGCTTATTAAGTGCTTAGGTTTTTAGACTTAGCCTTGTGTGTTTTATAATCTCGAGGACAAAATGCTTTATGAATCGCATAGTGGAAATCACAATCTATACCTACAACAAAACGGAAACCGATCACTTTTCCGATTTTTTTTTTGCTCGAATTTCATATACTGTACGAAAACTATTGACCGACGTCTTTTTTGCTATATGCGGTTATTTGACATATTTTTATACTATCGAAGTATCATGTGTCATAGGCACTTTACCGAATTGCTATTGACCTAAGCCTCTCATGACCTTTTTTCATTTGCCAAATGATTTATTTGCCATATTTTCATTACACCGAAACAACAGTTTACAGAATTTTTGTCACAAATATATAGACGGTTATAGTACGCGGTAAATAACTTGAACAATTTTCTATGGTTGCACGCAACCCTCCACTTGGACCCGAAAATTGGTTACTGTGCATTCAGGGTCGACCGCCATGATGGTTCAACTTGTGTGATGAGGATTATAACCGATTTCGGGTCCCAGTCGAGGGGGGAAGCTGCGCCTAGCTGTGACGGATGATTCAACTTATTTGCCGGGTACTACAACTGGTAGCACTTTTAATATTAAATTTAAATAGTGTCATAAAAGTCAATATTTTGTGCTACAAAATTTAGTGACAGAAACGAATTGCTGCAAATCTGACTTATTTATTTATTTAATGGTTCACCAGCAATTATTTACACTGGTATTATGCTAAAGGTAACATGCAATATAAAAAAGTACAATAGTGTAACAATCACTTAAAGGTAAACTCCGCATGCATTAAGGAAAAGTTATATAAAAAAAAGGAAACTTAACTAAACCTAAAACTATTATTGAAGCCACGCGTCATTATACATAAATTATGTCTAATTCAAATCGAGAAGAAGACCTCACACAGTCTTGTCTGCCCTACCCCTAGAGTGTAATTTAAACCCGCGTAGGCGCGGAGGGGTAGGGCGGCCTGTAAGCCGAAGCTGCGGTGGTGAGCGTTGAAACCATCTGCGACGATAAGTTCGCGTGGGACCGCCCAAAACCCGCAGCGCCGGAGCCATGACAGAAGACCTTCCATAGTGGTATAATGAAGGTTCAGAAACATAATACTTCAAACAAATGTTATTTTGGCTGAGAGTAACATCGGTGAAAAGTTTTTCGGCCAAATGAAACGTTGGAGTAACAAAAATAAATCAACTGGTACAGTGGCAGACGTGACTTCAATGAAATAAAAAAAAGAAACGATAATAGTTGAAACGTTGTAGGTGAAATGAAATTCGGTCAAACGTTTTTCGAAATTATGATAGGTAAGTAACCATTATACGATCGACTCAGTCAGTACTTAGGTATCTACCACAACCGTCAGCTAATTTCGGCCAAGTCGAATATTCGGCTTGTGACTAGAATCGAAACCATTTTCTTTAGCCACAGCTGGGCGAATACCGAAACCGAAATTTGGGTGTTTCATTCCCTAGACAGTGACGCCAGAACAAAACTGGTGTAATAATACAAGAAATAACACCTTTGTATTTTTTTTATTACTTGATTTTACAGATTTACTGCAGTGCATGTACGGAACAAAGAGAATGTGTACGAAAATTAAAAACAATGCTTTTTTTTGCTAATATTTTTGGCTTGGATGAGTCCTTTAAGCCATGTCTTCGTGTTAAAACTTTGGTTTACCATTAGAATATGTACACATTCTAATGTTTTTTGTTTTGTAGTGTTTGGCAGCAAATGTATCAAGTAAACCTTCTCGGTAAACTTTGCTGAGGTAGGTAATCAACACTACAATAAAATTCTCAGCTCCATTTTACCGGGATCGCGCCTTTTTCAATGATTGCACATATTGTCCAGTTGCGCAGACACAAGTGTGTATGTAGTTTTGTATCTCAAGAGATACAAAACTACACCAATTTAACATCACAATATCCACTAGGAATCAATTTGCGAATAATTAAAACAGCCACTGAACTTCACTTAATGAAAACCCGCCAAAAACTCCAATTAAAAACAAAGTAAGCGAAGAGAGTTACCAGAGTACACGCATGCGGCCGCCACCTTCGCTAGCATTAATATTTCGCAGAAGGCGACCGCCATAAGTAAGGACCTATAAAAAATATATCAACGTGAGAAATAACCCAATTAAAATTAAACTAACATACGACAACAAAAATAACGTTTTTATCCTACAATAACTCCTTGTTCTAACCACATAATATTCTATTATTATGCATATACTAAAAACATAATATTATTATTCACTTAGGCCCTCACCAGAGACACAAGATTCACCTTTCTATTTAGAAAGAGCTTACTTTCAGTGAAGGGAAATTGTACCTTAAGTTTGGTATTCAATTTAGGGAAAATTCAATTTATATTTTCGCTTCATTGGCTAATATAGGCAGGTAAGCAGAAAATATTGTCGAGGAAAAGCAGAAAACTTTATACATTTACAGAAACACGTTCGGTATTGTTTGTATATTTTTCATTGTGAAAAAAAATGTGCACTCACACATCGTGGGTTCCGTACAAAATAACTTATGTAAATAGTTAAATTTTCGAATCGAATTCAAGAGTACCTAACGTCACAATTCCAATGTCGACCGATCGGAATTAAACTCGAGTGTAAGCCCCCCGGTAATACAGATTCCAGCAGGGAATTGCACTCCTTAGCTGTACGCACAATGAATGTGTTCCCAAAACGCTTTGTACGTATAGGTGGGATGTCCACCGGAAAAAAAAAACCATGTACCGGTGGCGCATCATCGCTACGCTACTCTAAGCTAAAACATAGCTAGTGCAGCTAGTTTAAAACATATTTCCCTCAAGTATTTCAGAACTTTTGAACTACCGTGTAATAAAGACTACTTTATTATCGATATAACAACTTTCAAATTTGTTCTAGCTTCAAGTTTTTTAACTTTCGAGGCGAAGTTAATCTGTAAACTTGCTGGCAATTTCTTTTTCAAAACATTTACTCGAAAATCCGCTCTTATCCCATCGCTTAAAGGCACGCAATTGACTATTTTCCGCACTAGTGCAGAAAAATGCGCGTACTTACCCACGCCACAATTATATCACGTTTATTGTATCAGGCTGGGCACGTATCAACCATCACGAGTTATAAGTGTATTGAAAAACGTCGTTAGATAAACGTGCAAATTTGCGACTGCACTACTGCTCTCGGCTCCATAACACACTCGCCTACGGCTCGTACGAATGCCACCTCAGTCACAATGATAAACTTTCTGTATTTATGTCAAAATGCCATCATCATCATTATCTCTAGGGGAGGGAATGGGCCGTAATCCACCACGCGGGCCCAGTGCAGATTGGTGGATGTCACATGTCTTCGAATTTTTGGTTCTTCACGATGTTTTCCTTCACTATTTTAAAAGCAGTGGTGATAAAATAAATTACACAAAGTACTGCGCTTGGCTGTGTTTGAACCCGTGACCTACAAATCGTAAGTTATCACTCGGCCACCACTGCTCTCAATGCATCAAAATGTACTATTTTATTATTTATAGGTTCCCACTTGCCTACAGTCTCGCTTGATGGCACCTAATGATGATGTGGCCAACACAACGGAAGAGAAGAGAAGTAACCTATTCACTTTTGACTTAAAGATCCCTAGTTTGTAGCTAGCAGAAAACACAGACTCCGGTAGGGAATTCCACTCCTTAGCTGTACGCTCAATGTTATGCCACAGTCATGTTTAGTTTGCCATCTTTGTAAAAGGATTTGTCAATTGCCCAGGATGCGCCGAACGGAACAGAAGGTCGGATAGCACGTCGCTCGGGGAGAATGCTTTGATGCATTTCCCTAGACACAAATTTCTATGGCCTGTTGGGCACAGCAATCATTAAAAAAACCGGCCAAGTGCGAATCGGCCTCGCGTACGAAGGGTTTCGTACTGTCCATAGGAAAAAACTGCAAAAAATCACGTTTGTTGTAGTTGACCTCCACTTATTTTTTTTTTTCTGTGTTGGTAGTTGTCGTTATAGCGGCAACAGAAATACATGTAGCGACATCTAGGTCGTCACAAATGAACTAATCCTGCATCGCGCAAGTAAGATTCGCGGCGCGATTGGAACGTATAGAACAAACCCGAAATCATCTATCGGGCAGTAGCCCACCAGATATAACACCTGTCTGGTCGGAGGATCCTCCCTTTTCAACGGAGGTATGTGGGACTTTACTCTCTGTTCCACTACCCCTAAATACATAATTTGTGAAAATTTCAACTGTCTAGGTATCGCGGTTCTTGAAATAAAGCCATAAAGCCTGGTATTTCATGAACCAGGCCGACTGTCTGTTACCAGGCTGTATTTCTTCGCTGCTTCGCTTTTGCGCTGTCCGTCTGGACAGACAGTGAAGTTTTAGTAATACGGTCCCATTTTTACCCTTTGTTAGTATGGACGGAACCCTAAAAAGACAATCTCCTAGCCTCGATTTGTGAACTGGGTTCAGTGCACCTAGTAGCTTGAGCAGTACAGGCTGTTCAAGTTACCAGACGTATTTTTAAGCGTCTATGAAGCTACGCGTCTGAGTATAGTGGGCTTCATTGGGCGTGAGGATTGCGTGTTGCTATAATGTTTCATAAGTTGTACTAATTTATCTTTTTCTTTGTTTCAGGTAAGTCAACTGTTATTATTCTGCACCAAGATAAGTGATGTTAAAGTGATGAGGGCTAGGAGGAGCAGGGCAGGCGGCATCACATGGTATAAAATAAAACTAGCTTCAGCTTGTGAGACGACGTGACTGTATTATTTTCTACCATAGACAATAGTGTTGTCACCATAGATAAATCTATGGTTGTGACATACGAAACAAACATTCTGACAGTGACATTTAATTGACAACATTTGTCATATCATATGTAAATAGGCCTTAGCGGGCCCTACCAAGAGAAATAAACCAACTTATTTTTACTGAGTGATAAATCTCGTTTGTTAAGGATAACACGACATTAGGCCTATGTAATCCGAAGGACTAGGCTCCGATACGTATAGAAAATCCACGTTTGAACAGATTTTTTATTTTATTATTAATATAGGAGTAGTCAAAACTTAAGTGGCAATGGGCTGGGTACATTGCACGCAGAACAGATGGCCATTGGAGCCGAAAGGTTCTGGAGTGGCGGCCGCGTACCGGAAGACGCAGTGTTGGAAGGCCTCCCACAAGGTGGACCGATGCCCTGGTCAGGGTCACTGGAGTCCGATGGATGCAAGATGCACAGGACCGGCCATTGTGGCGACGCTTGAGGGAGGCCTATGTCCAACAGTGGACGTCTTTTGGCTGAAATGATGATGATGATAGGAGTAGTCTTTAGTGTATTTATTAATTAGTAAGTGTTTTTTTTTTTGTAATGTATATAATTGAGTAAGAAGCAAATTAAATAAAATTAAAAATTATTCAATAATAAAATTATTAATATTATTTTATTAGTCTATGACCTGTGATGACATGGGCTCTGAAATGTGGTCGTTCAAAATGGGCTTCATCAGAAGTTTTAAAGACACAAAAATAGCAATATAATGGCAGGACTCATTTTGATGATCTTTGGTTTATTGCAATCATCTCTGCTCCAAATAGCAGAATAACTTACATAATATCAAAAAAAAATCACGTAAAAATACATCGAAAAATAACAGCAACTGTCAAAAACATTAGTCTCAATAATTCAATCATTCTGTCAATAAGTTCAGCTAAAATGTTATCACTACATTCATGGACTGTTAGGTGGCACCAAAGTTTACTAGGTCAGCTAGTAATTAATAAAAAAAAACAATCCAATTACCTAAAAGTTTGGTAAGAAAAACAAGGTCACAGAAAACGTCATTCTATTGTCAATCAAACTTCACCCGCGGGATCCTTTGTGTTTTCATATAATTAATTAAACTACGTTTTGACTAACAAACAGCATTAAAATAACATTAAGAGAACACGGGCACATTTACATAAGAAATATATTATATAAAGAGGTGGCCCATTAATTTTGTCCTCAAGTGTAAATGGCGCTCTTTGTAAAATTAAAAGGAAATGGGTCGTTTTAAAGGACGGGAGGGGGGGTTAGCTATAGAGCACGGACTTGTCTCACTGGCAGCGAATAAAATCTAAAATTTAGACTAGTTTTCACGGTCCTCTTACAATATTGAAAAATAATTCTTTTTTTTATAAAGAAAGAGCGACCATAGAGTCTCTTGCCGACCAATTGGAAAATTGCACTAGCTAATGACATTTTATAAGCGGAATTAATCTTGTGAATACCGTAATTAGAGACACAATAGAAAGACAATAGCTGTAAGAACGCCGGCGTTCGCTTGGGGCTTGAGTAACTACGGAAAAGTTTAGGGAATGAAGATGTCCGCAGGAGAACCAAGGTTGCCGACATAGCACGAAGAATTGCCAAATTTAAGTAGCACTGGGCAGGGCACATTTCATTGCTCGCAGAACAGATGGCCGTTGGGGCCGAAAGGGTCTGGAGTGCCGACTGGGTACCGGAAGACGCAGTGTTGGAAGGCCTTCTGCAAGGTGGACCGATGATCTGAACCAGGATCGCGGAAATCCGATGGATGCGATACGCACAAGACCAGTCGTTATGGCGACACTTTGGGTAGGAATATGTCCAATAGTGGACGTCTTCGGCTGAAATGATGATAATATGAAAATGTTGTGTACCGTCATAATCACCGAGGCCATTCCAAGTATATGATCTTTATTCACCGAGCCTTTTCTGCGGCTCTTGATGTTTGCCTTGGCTTGGTGTTGTTGGTCTTGGTTGGTTAGTGTGCAGATCTTAAACAACCGTTAACGGTTTGAAATGTAAAGAGCAACTAAAGGAACACCGGTAGGTTTTAGTTACTAAAAGTTTAATAATGACAAATAATAAAATTCTAACTAAACACATACATGACACATGTTTGTATACATGTGGATGGATGGAGAAGGAGAGGGAGGCCAAAGAAAAGATAGATAGATTGTGTGAAGAGTGATATGAAAGAGAAGGAAGTTAGTGATAGCATGACGGGTGACAGGGCAGAATGGAAGAAGAAAACGTGTTGCGCCGACCTCAAATAACATGGGAAAAGGGCCAGAAGATGATGATGATGAATAATATTCTAACTAAACAGAGTTTGCGCTATCTTAATATATTATGTAAGAAAAATTACACCCTCATCACACAAACATTTGTATGGGAATCGCACCCAAGACCTCAGGCATAACAGTCACGGCTACTGACCACTAAACCAACAGGTCTGTCTATTGTCTAACTCTCTCTTGCTCACCCAGAGCTGGAAACGCTATTTGATCAATATTAAAAAAAAAAGTTTTAACAATGTCACTTCTAGCAATGTCCACTGTAACCTTTCCTTGGTCTATGTTCATTTTGAAGTAGGAGACAATAGGTGCGTGGCGTGAGCGTGACGGATGCGTGGCGATTGCGGGGAGTTTGCTAAACGACTTTTTGGCAGATGATTTATGTTAATTGTAGGGTACTTACTCGCTATGGGTATTTCGCTACCAGGGCTTTATAGGCGGTGCGAGCAGGGACCGTTTTCGGTTAAGGAACACGGTTACGCTACCGGTATTAAAATACATTACCGCTTTATTTTAAAGGTAGACTGAAACCAGTTAAGATTTGCGGTTACGGTTACGCTACCGGTATAAAATACGATAGCGCTATTTTTTTAGGTACCGCTATACCTTTATTTAATCTTTACTCAACCGAAATAATTCCGGTACCGAAATTATTTCTCGTGCGAGTACCTACGATAAATGCGACGTTGCCAGCTATCGCGACAAGTGTATGCGATTTTCACGACCAAAAAGCGCGGGAGTAGGGGTTTCAAAGGATACCTTAATGTTAGAGGTTTAGGTACCGTAAAAAATAACGGTACCGTTATTTAACGGTAGTGAAAAATTTAGGTATCGTAATTTTTCGGTAGTGAAAATAACGTTACCGTAATTTGAGGTATTGAAATAAAAAGGTATGACGTCATACCGTTAACCCTTATAACCGATATTTTTTCGGTATGCAGTCCTTGGATGCGAGAATGTGTTGCAAGGCGATGAAAATGCGTACAGTACGACCGAAATATTTCGACCGCTCCGAAGTTTGAATAATTGGCTGCACAGTAAGTCTTTTAAAAATCATAATGGCGGAAGCTTAATGCATATCTTTTTTTAAATTTACGTAACAGTTCAGAGCACTAACTTTACAGTGACCAACATATTTTGACCGTGTTGTAATTATTTCCATCAAAGCTGTACTGCCACTCTTATCTGGTCAGTCCACCTCATAGGTAACCTTCTATTATGTATGACTGGCCTGTTGGTCTAGTGGTTAGTGGCCCTGACTGCTATGCTGGAGGTCGTGTGTTCGATTTCCACCCATGACAAATGTTTGTGTGATGAGCACGATCATTTGTTCTGTGTCTGGGTGTAATTTATCTATATTATGTATGTATTTAGATATATTCAAGTATGTTTATTAGTGGTCTAGTACCCATAAAACAAGCTCTGCTTAGCTTGGGTCTAGACGGCGTCATGTGATAGTTGTGGAATATTATATATTATATATTCTTCGTGGCCTGGTACCGTCAACCTTTCCCTGGACCACAAGTCGCTCAATAGCAACCTCCCCACGGCGGCATACGTGACCAAATAAGGTGAGGATACGAGATTAAACCAAAGATGATAAACGCTGCTTGATGCCGAGTTCTCGAAGTATAGACTCGTTGGTACGTAATTCTGTCCACGATACTACTTACTTTCTTATAGATATGGACGATTTTTTCCTTGCCTATCGCCTAGTTACCTCGCACAGTTCTCGTGGAATAGCATCCTTAATGTAAAAGGTACTCACTGAGATTCGCTCCTTGATAGGTGCTAATATAACTTCGGGAAAGTTCGGAGTGATTCGTTTTCGTTCGGAACTTTCAGTCAAGCTGGTAAATAGATGAGCAGGTTGTCAATTTATTCTATCATTTCTTTGTATTCGATTTTCTTTTGTTTTTTGGTTTACAGCAACGATTTTGTTGCTAATGTTGATTGTGTTTTTATGTGACTTCCGCATATTTGCAGAACTGCGGGCAATGCAGGATCCCGCACCTTTTTCTGCGGGATTGAATATTTTTTTAATAAGAAAATTGGGTTCAAACGATTACTGTTTTAATATTTATTAGACCCTGCATAGCCTTATTAATAAATGAACCAAAGTTACCAACATAACCCGAAGAATCATCATCATCATCAGCCTTTTTTAATGTTCCCACTGCTGGGACACAGGCCTCCTCTCTAAGAGAGGGAATGGGCCGTAATCCACCACGCGCACGGGTGCGTGTTGGTATACCGAAGAATAGTTTGGCTATTCTTTGGGTTATGTCTCTGGTTCTGTTGTCTGTTCTGCCGTAATGTGCTCTGCCCACGCAGGACACATTACCTACTCACAGAACGAATGGTCGACAAGGCTCAAAGATCAGTGGCAAACACGTACTGAAAGACTCAATGTTAAAAGGCCTCCCACACGATGGAAGACCTGGTGAGAATACCAGGAATCCAATAGATACGAGAGCACAGAACCTGTAGTTCTAGAAGGCCTTTTTTTTTGGTGGTGGGTAAAATCATCCAATGACATCTCCCGCCCTTGGGCGGAGCGGGAGATAGTTTCAGACTCTTACTGACTAAAAACCCACCCCGTTCCTTCGTGGCCTTAGATACCAGGGCCGGGCTTTCCTTTCGGAAAAAAACCCTTAGCCCCAGTAGGCTTCGACCCGGCCTGCCTGCAGCTAGCAGGCTGGGTCTCCACAGTTCGCTGACAACTCCTTGAGGCGCGTGGGAACAGTGCGCGCCGTTGACGACCTGGTTCTTTCAGCTGAAATAATGATGACTAGTTTATTTCTTTGAGTTGAGAGGAATTTACTTAGAATATCTGATTAAACATCAGTGTTTAATACTGGCAACACAATAATTCTTGTAGCTGGCAACTCCTTTTACCCATCATTTATCACTCCTGAATAGGCTGCTGAAGTTAATTTCCAAAGTGTCTTTGAACAGAATATATATGACGTTTAAGCAGAAACTAGACGTTAATTAGTATGCTAACTAATTAACTGTCTTGCTAAAGTTATCATAGTCAAATAAGTAATGGCTGTTTGTAGGGTAATTTTGAGTTAAAGATGGTTCAGGGTAACCTGCGAAAATCTAAATTTTCGAAAGATTTTTTGTATTTTGCAAGTCAGTGTTAAGTTCATCATCATCATCATTTCAGCCGAAAGACGTCCACTGTTGGACATAGGCCTCCCCCAAGTGTCACCACAATTAATCGTCCTGTGCATCCATCGGATTCCCGCAACCCTTGCCAGGTCATCAGTCCACCTTGTAGGAGGCCTTCCAACACTGCGTTATCCGGTACTTAAGTATGGCGATTCTTCTCTGGAAGAAGTCATTGGCGGATTTCTAACCTCACAAAAACAAATACCTGGCTTTGACCCAGCGACGTACCACCCGTAATTCGGGGCTGTTACCTCTGGGCAATCATTTCTCTTACCTTACCTCATAGCATAGCATAGCATCAGCCTTATAATGTTCCCACTGCTGGGACTCAGGCCTCCTCTCTAGGAGAGGGAATGGGCCATAATCCACCACGCCGGCCCAGTGCGGGTTGGTGAATGTCATATGTCTTCGAATTTTTGGTTCTAGGACATGCCGGTTTCCTCACAATGTTTCCCTTCACCGTTTTGAGAGCAGTGATGATAAAATAAATTACGCAAAGTAATGTGCCTGGCTGGGTTTGAACCCGCGACCTACAACTCGTAAGTCGAGGCCGATACCAATGGCCACCACTGCTTTAACTTACCTCATAACGCCATCGAAATGGTTATTCAGATGGGCCTGCCCCACTCGCTTATCGTCAACGTCGAAGAATGATTAAAAGCTTATTGCTTCATCTGATGTAATACAACGTGAATTTTGATGGAGAGGCAACACGAAAAAAAAGAGATAACGCATCGTAACGTCATCGGTAATTCACAAATATTTCACAAAACTTGTTCTAGGAAATACGTGTTTTTTTTTAAACCCTTAAAAGTTTTGGAGAAATATTTTCTTCACGCAGAATCTCGATTAAATATGCGAGATGTACTTTTTATATTTTTATTTTATATATATGTGTACATTATGGCGGGCAAAATGCCACATAAAATAGCAGATTTTCAGAGGTCTTAACTGGATTATTTTTACAGAAATTCATGTTTTGATTTCTATAAAAGCCTAGATAATATCCAGAAGATATCTGTGTATCCAAAATATCTGGAGAAAGATGTGTAATAACATCATAATCATGTAAAAGCAGTTGTATGAAAATGTACCTCGGGTTGGCCACTCTTAAAGGTAACAAAGAGGGTAGTTTATTACGTAATTTCAACTAAACATAAATGTGACGTTGACAAAACTGTACAACGAAAGGGTTTTGTATATTTTAGTTAAAATTAGTTTTATTGTTGCCCATCCTTTACTGTCAAGTTTACTTAAAACTTATTATGACTTTGCAAACTAATGTTATAGGTACGTTTCAGGTATCTTGAAGAAATTTAAGCAACGTCAGACACTTACTGACTAAAAACCCACTCCTGGTCCTTGTTTGCCTTCATTCCAGCGCCCCGGGGTTCACTTTCATATAATCCATAGCCCCTGTAGGCTTCGACCCTGCAGGGCCCTATTTTTATGGTAGGTAAAATCATCCAATGACAAATCCCGCCCTTGGGCGGAGCGGAAAGTAGTGTCAGACTCTTACTCACTAAAAACCTACCCCGTTCCATCGTTGCCTATCATCGTGCCTATCGTGCCGGGGCCGGGTATTCCTTTCGGAAGCTGACCCATGACCCCAGCAGGCTTCGACCCTGCCTGCCTGCAGCTAGCAGGCTGGGCCTCTACGGTGTGCTGCTGGGCCCTTACGATTCGCTGACATCTCCTTGAGGCGTGCGTGAAACAATACGCGCCATCGAAGACTTGGGCTCGGTCCGGACGATTACCGGATGGTCGGAATGCGAGATATCTATTGCTCGCCCTCCACGAATTAATCTCTGCCTATAATTTATGTGTGTGGTGTATACTATAAGTGTAAATTGGCAAGGCAACTAGACTGCCAAAATAGGTTTTAACACTCCATTACGGCGCACTCGTCACGTCAATGTTGTATGTGCCTCGACATTCCACTAATTTTACTAAAAATTGTGTAATGACTCGCATTGCTTGAACTTATAACACAGATTTCTTTCAAGTAGATATATTCAACTGCAATAAACCAACTTTCAAAAGAATAATTGTTAATACTATAAGGGAAGGCAAGTGAATAGCAATTAATATCCCTAATCTGTTTTGTAAACGAAATTGCAAATTTTTTCACATTAAGCAAATGTTTCTATAATCAACATCAAACATTGTTACTGTACAAAATTTTCCCTTTTTTTGTCCGTTCGCATGCATTGTATAATTATCCCAGTTAGAAAGGGAAACTTGTTATTAGCCATGGTTTACTCTTAAATCACTTAATCTGTAACATATTTTGTTTATCGCTGTTGGTTACCTAAATTAAATAAATACATAAATAAATAAATATTTCACAGCACCAATTTTGTATTTCATGGATCCTCTGTTCGACCAGCAAACAACAGACTAATAAGAAAAGCCCAAATTGTAAAAAAACAATATGCAACAGACCACGAATCACAATCATACAAGCATGCCTCACAAAATACTAAACAAAAAAAAACAGTAAAAAATTTCAACTAGAAATCATCCCCAAAGGGATGCCAGCAATGTCAGCGGAGCCACCCCTTTGTGTCTCCAATATTACTGAACGTTTCAGCTTTCAACCTTTGTTTATTTTCAATTTACAAGCTCAAAAAACGAGAATGTTCGAGAGAGAATAATAATATGCACTAAGGGTTCTGTATCGTATATCAAAATCTATACAGACGAGTTAATGACCTTGTTGGTAGTTGTCGGTCGTTGCGTACTAACTACCTACAGGTCATTGGACTCGCCCAGCTGATGTTTACTTAAAGAAATTAATTTCGTACATACGTATATCAATTCGAGTTTTAGAAAAAAAAGTGCTTTATTATTTACTTTAAATTCGTATAAATACAAATTATTTATTCCTTTTCACAAATTAAACCCGTAAGCGTAGGCTCGTGGACCGCGGGCAATGGGTAGCTCGCTGTCCGTCCGTCCGGTAACAGACCGGTCCGAGCTCAAGTCGTCTACGGCGCGCACTGTTCCCGCGCGCCTCAAGGAGTTGTCAGCAAACTGTAGGGGCCCAGCAGGGCCGAAGCCTACTGGGGCCAAAGGTTATGTGAAAATGTCACCCGGGGCCCTGGGACAAAGGCAATGAATGGAACAGGGTAGGTTTTTAGTCAGTAAGAGTCTGACAATATTTCCCGCCCCACCTAAGGGCGGGATTTGTCATTGGATGATTTTACCTACCATAAAAAAGACCTAGTGGTTGAAAAGACCTTTTAGACAAAAATTTCCTGTGGGGCTATTTACACTTCCGAAACTTAATGTTACGTGATACATGTACCAACAATTAAATTCAAATCTTAAAAAGTTTTAGAAAAAGAAAAGATATGCCAAATTTATACTGAAGCTAAAAAAAAATCGGAGTCGTGGCCAGATATTAAAATGAATTTAGGTGTCTTCAAGGCTAGAGTGAATAGGCCCTTAATAAACTAGTGCTCCTCACCATCACCGATTGCATCACTGTTTACCATCAGATGGGATCGCAGTCAAGCACTAAATTATATGAATAAAAAGAAATGAATGATGCGTTTAAACATTTCATGGAATGATCGCATTACATGATTTAGAACTTCAGGCTAAGGCCTCATGAAGCGGTTTTCAACCGCACCCGCCGCGGTAGAGACAACGGCTGCTTTATTTCTAAACCCACGACCCCGCAGTTTAAAATGATATTTATTTTGCAAATAGGTTTTAAAAAAAAACACTTTTACACGTTATTTTTTTTTTTCAGTTTAAACTAGATGTGGCCGGTGTTTCCTAGCTGACTGCCCTGAGAACTGTCGAACCCTGGCTGCTGCAGGCTCGACTACCGGGATTAACTATCTATAAAATAGACGACTTGGACTTTTTAGAATGATATATTAAAAAAATACTTCCTTCCACTTCGAACGACTACATAGCACTGACTATAAAACAATAAAACATTCTACTCTTACAAATATTCAAATTAATTCTAGAAGATACTAACATCCTTCGAACTACTATTCAACCAGTATGCTAACTTATGAGTATACGTATGAGTCTGCATATAATCTTATGCAAACTCATTACTCAGACGTAACAGAACACACATCGACACAAACTCAGTCGACACAAAGTCTCTTTTAACGTCCATACAGTAAACATGTAATGGTCAAATAATATTTATTTTTGTGTCATTACGAACCTGACGGGTGATTATCGCAAGACATGCAGTTGCAAGCTGACCTACGGGAGCCGCAAATAACCGCGCACACCGCGGGCGTGAAACGCATCGTCAAATGTGTTTTAATTTTTTAGCGCTTCGTGAGTTCTTAACCTTAATTGCTGGCTACATCATGATATGGGCTAGCCAAATAATAATAATAATAATAATAACCCACCTTGGCGCACACCCGTGAGATTCTAAAGAATACCAGGTGCTAACCTGAGAAAAAATAGAAAAAGCAACCATAATAATAATATTCCACAACTATCACACAACACCGTCTAGTCCCAAGATAAACAGAGCTTAAAAAAAACCAGAGCTTATAAACATACTTATATATTTCTAAATACATACATATTATAGATAAATAACACCCAGACACAGAACAAATTATTGTGCTCATCACACAAATATTTGTCCTGGGTGGGAATAGAACCCACGACCTCCAGCATAGCAGTCAGGGTCACTAACCACTAGACCAACAGGCTAGCCAAATCAATGAACATTGCGTTACGATATGAACAGCTAAACGTACTACTATTCTGGTACTTAGGTGATCATAACTTAAAATATTTATGTTGCCCACACAACGCTTAGGCCTCGTTTACGGAGACGCGGTGCGTTGGGCGTTCGTCGTACATTGCAGCAGCGGGCCGCGTCATCGCTCGCGTAAACACAAATATAATTGGCAATGTACGAAGGACCGCCCAACGAGCCGCGTCTCCGTAATCGAGCACTAAGTCTGTGTGCTGAGTGCGAGATGTTTTTACGTTAACGCGATCGAAACGTTTACCGCGTTTGGCTCTCTGATTGGCTAAGAGCTTCGAGTTGTCCAATCAGTGCGCCGAACGTCATAAACGTGTCGATCGCGTTTACGTAAAACAAACTCACACTAGGCAGTCTGAACCGTAGAAGTACCAAGAATGTAAGGGAGGACATTGGCCATAATTATGTCGGGTTGTCGTGAACTTCCAAGTACAAAGGTATTAAACAAATGCGGTTTTAACGTCTTAATCATTCCTTACGAGTCCTATTTAGGGTACATAGATAAGCATAATGAATAATATATGAACAGGCCAGGATTATGACCGACAGTTTAAGATGAGTAATTATCCAATGACTTCTCTCGCGCTAGGTCGGAGCGGGAGGAAGTGACAGACTTTTACTAAAAGCACGCCTATTTTCGGCTTAAAGATATTTGTTCTCATAAAGAACACACAGGTGGATCACTTAAATATGAGACTATTACAAATAGATTATGCAGTTAATTAGTACATCTTGATTGTAAATCGATTAAAATAGAAAAATTAAAATAAAATAATGTACATAATATACACCGTTAAATTTTGGTCCTTTTAATCCCATGGAGGGTCGATTCGGTACATGAAACACTATCGATTTGTAAAGATAAAATTAAAAAATAAAGTACTTTTTTTTTTCAACTTTAACGGTGTATATTATAGTTGTAGCGACATCTATGTCGTCACAAATGAACTAATCCTGCATCGCGCAAGTAAAATTCGCGGCGCGATTAGAACATATAGAACAAACCCGAAATCATCTATCAGGCAGTAGCCCACCAGACATTAACACCTGTCTGGTCGGAGGATCCTCCCTTTTCAAAGGAGATATGTGGGACTTTACTCTCTGTTCCATTACCTCCAAATAGTCTTCTAGAGAATATTGTCATTATGTTAGACACATAAATAAGATGTTTTTGTACATTAATCATATCATCTGGTAATTTATTATATAACACCGCTCCCTCGTATAAAATAATTTTCTTCCCGTAATTGGTTCTTGGTGGTCTGAGTTCTAGCTTGTTACTGTTTCAGGTTTGGTATCCATAATTTCTTATTTTGAAAGTAAGTTGAGAGTGTGTTTCCTTGGATATTATTTTTCTTATTAAAATGCATGTTTTAAATGTGTATTGTTGTTCTATGTTGTATATTTTAGTGTCGTTGTATATTTGTTTAGTTGATCTTAGGTAGTGGTATTTTCCTTCTTTGATTGCGTCTTTTTCGTCAGATAAAATATTTTTCTCTCTGTCTTCTTTCTTGCCCTCTGAGTTCCAGAACCACCACTTTCGGAAGTAAACCCATGGCCTAATTAGGCTTCGGCTTAGCTGGACTCCTACGATTTCGCTGACAACCCTTTGAAGCGCGCGTTGAACACTACCGCCGTCGACGACTCGGGCTAGGTCGGGACGGTTACCGGACGGCTTGACGGTAAGCTACCCATTGCTCGTCCGCAAGTCCACGCTTACTGTAGCTGAAAATCAGGGTCGGAGTCCCGGCAGCTGGGGCATGAGGAAGTCCGTTATGACCGACAGATGGGGCCAAATTTTCACCATTTAAATCTTCTTCTTGGGCGTTTGAATCTTACCAAATTGGTCGTGGTTATCACGAAGGTAGCTCACTGGAAGCTGTCAGGGTACGCACGTATTTTCATCACTTTTGCCTGCCGGCAGTAATTCTGGTGCACTTGTTCAATGGGCCGCCAACAGCTTGTATTTGGTCAGTCCATCGCAGTGATGCCACGCGGCCTTGTCCCGTCCACCTTTCCTTCTGCAACAAGGCGTTCAATGGAGTCACTTCCACATTGACAAATATGGCCGAAGTATTTAAAAATACGACTGCGCACCAGCATAGACAAACTCTCATTGACGCCCAGTTCCTCAGAATGGTGGCGTTTGTTCGAAACTTGGTCCAAGAGACCCCGAAGACTTTTCTCCAACACCACATTTCAATAGCGTCAATATTATGGTCTCTTGTCACACTTTGAATACGGAATCCAAATAAAAAACTATTGTTGGTTGCCATTTTGCCGCTATCGGCAAACTGGGGTGTAAAACATTGGTGTTATTTCATTTGTTATTTCAGTTTGTTGATTGACGCGAACACGCAATGTTTGGCCAATTAAAACCTGCGCGACTTTTTTAATTAAAAGTGGCATTTTATGTCACTGGTCAGTGTATTTTTTTTAAACAACGTAGCAAATTAGAATAGTATCGATTGCCATGTTGTGACGTCACGTCGAACTGTCAAATTGAAGAAATTGGGTACGGTGAGCAAAAAAAAACATTTTAAAATTTAATTTATTTACGAATCGTGAACGAAAAAATAAAGTTTTATTTTGTCTTGGTATGGTCATGTTAAGAGGAGGGATGATACACATGTTACTAAAAGGGTTATGAGTATATATGTGGATGGATAGAGAGGGAGAGTACTTCAAATATTAGGTCACACATATATGTTTCAAATAAAGTAAATACCCATTAAATGTTTAAAAACCCTACCGCAATTAAAAACGAGCTGATGACCTTGAACACCTGCACAGATCTTCATAAACAGCTAAGAACCATCTCGGTTACGTCAGCTTTCAAACAAAAAAAACCGCATAAAAATCTGTCCATTCTTGTAGGAGCTACGGTACCGCGGACAGACACACAGACAGACAGACAGACACGTCAAACTTATAACACCCCCTTTTCCTTGTGAAGTGATCCTTTCCCGTCTTTGCTAAAGAAAGCATAAAACCTTTCCATAATCTAACCTAGCACTACTACTTAAAGGGGTAATATTGGCAAACAAAGAGAGCCAGAGACAAGTGTCATAAATAACTGAAATTCGAGGGTAAATTAATCAACATGAAACTTAGGATAATCGCAGGGCTGGCTGTCAACGGTTTAGGAGATAGCGGACTGATTTATTGTTAGTCTTAGTGAAGGAGCTGGCTCGGAGGTTTTTGGACCTCAGTTTTGGGTACTAGTTATAACTTAGACACGTATAAATCACACTAATCAGAAGTAAACCTATGGCCCCGAGTTTTTTTTTTTATATATATACACCACTATTTTTTAATTATGGCAAATACTTATACGGCTTATTAGAAAAGGTCTTGTTATTATTTAAGTAAAGTCTCAATGCATAATATTCATAAACAGCAAAGTTATGAGCGTTTGTTTATATACCAAAATCTCACTCAATTTCTGGAAACATTGTACAGGTTATTGTTTATGAATGAAAGAATGTCAATAAAAATGGAAAAACACTGCGCTTAGTATTTTCTAATAGTAGTTGTTATGAATGATGATTCAATTATGAGTTTACCAATAATGACAAATTTTCGAGGACAATTTTGGAATTTCGTTTTTTGTACTTTTGACTACAAAAATATGATCAGTAACGGGTACTGATTGAGCCCCATTTTTTTGTGCACTAATTAAAAAACAGGGGTGTATATTCCACAACTACCACACAACGCCGTCTAGTCCCAAGCTAAGCAGAGCTTGTGTTATGGGTACTAGACAACTGATAAACATACGTATATGTTACTAAATACATACATATTAAATAAATTACACCCAGACACAGAACAAATGATCATGTTCATCACACAAACATTTGTCCCGGGTGGGAATCGAAGCCATGACCTCCGGCATAGCAGTCAGGGCCACTAACAACTAGACCAACAGGCCTGTCAAAAGTTATCTTGGGCTCTGCTGCCCTGCACACAAAAAATGGGCAGAATTTTTATTGTATGACAAGTTTTTATTTGTCGTACAAGATTCATTTTAAAGAGATGGATCGTTGTGTACATCAATCGATTTAGTCCCTTTTTAAGACAAGCTGTACATTTTTTTTAAATTACATTAGCCAATCAATTTTGTTGGGTACCCATATCCAATGATATTGGCAATCGTACGGGTGTAGAATCAATTACTGAAAAAATATATGTAGGGTGACTGGTAATTAGTAAACGATACTTAAACACGTGATTGTAGTCATGATAACAAACAACTTTTACTATTGGACCAGAAAAAAATCAGCAGATTTTTTTTCGCGATTTCAGGTTTGGTCTCATAGTAAAGGTTGTTTGTTATTGTGTCTATCGGTATAAACTTGAAATTAAAACTATATACTCAAGTTTGCAGTTCCGTGAAACTGTAAAAAAATAAAACTTAAGTTAAAAAAAATACGGCCGTTTATGTCATAAAAAACATACGTTTCGACTTCAAAATTTATAGCGTACTTCCCTTTGACCTAGAATCCTGAAATTTGGCATAAAGCAAGGTCTTATAGCATAGATACAGAAAAGTCTGAAAACTATAAATTTCTAGTTACAAAAAAAAAAAATTGTGACTAGGAAAAATCTTCGAGACTCGATTCAAGAGTTGATTTTTGTACATAGGCTATAGTTTTTACGGAATCCTTGATGCGCAGGCCCGACTTGCACTTGCCTAGTTTTTTTCTGTGTAAAACCCCAATGCGATCATCATCATCATCATTTCAGCCGAAAAACGTCCATTGTTGGACATATGCCTCTCCCAAGTGTCCCAACTGTCCTATGCATCTCGCATCCATCGGATTCCCGCAACCCTTGCTAAGTCATCGGTCCACCTTGTAGGAGGCCTTCCAACACTGCGTCTCTCAGCACGCCTTAAAAGAGAGCTAGTACAGAAGATAATCTACATACGTGTCGCGCTCGAGCAACGCACACATAGACAGCGCTCACGGACACGATATCTTGTGCGTGACTAAACCGTGCTAAACCAGCGCTAGATCACAGAGTACTTGTTCTAGCGACCGCCGAGCGTAGGTATAAAAAGTGAAGTACATACATGAGATTGACTTCAGTATTTTGAGGGTACGCGGTCGATACCTAGAGGTGATATTTATCACTATAATCTAAATTATCACGCCATTCCTCTTACAATATTAACCCTTTGATCCCTTCTAATACCGTCTAACCCTGGTCCATTTAATAACATTAATCTAAATATCTCATTACGTGAGAACAAAAGGTCTGGGCTATTACCGCCTCTACTGCCATTGGCAAAACGGGCGTATCTGATTTAAACACAAAACGGAGAAATATATCGAGATTTGAATTTGGAATCGCCTGTCATTATTTTTTTTAGTTAGTAGGAACTCCTGTGTCGTGGATTCGTTCATAAACATGTAAACTCACAAGCTATGCAATTACTTGCTTAAGACGCAAAAAGCCTATTTCTCAAATTAGCAACAGAGACGTCTAGTTTTCAAAATGGCCAATTCTATTTTTTTAATACAAATTGTAAATACGTATATACGTATTTACAGTTATGTTTATGCCATAGTAAGGAATAGGTATCATTAGGAATAAGGGTTTCAATGATTTTAACTGAACCTCCACTGTCCATCCATCTGTCTATCAGTCCGTGGGCTATAACTCATAAACCGAAAAAGGTAAAGGAGAGTTGAAATTTTGACTGGGTGTGTATTTCTATTGTCACTACAACAAATGAAATTAAAACAAATATAAAAATAAAGGGAGTAGATAGAAGGGATGTGTTTTTGCTCTATTATTAATTATTATTTTAGTACAACATTTCGTATACCAGTCCAACTCACAATAAGCCAGTTCTTTCAATTATCCTTTACCAAGTATGCTGAGAGAGATTTCTTTAGAAATAAAAATCTCCTGTGTACAAATTTCCTGTGTGTGTCCTTTTTCTTTCCTGTTTATTCTAATATGTCCATGTAGGGGTTTTGATTCACGCCTACACTTAGATGATAAATGATATATGACTGCTTCTCGTTGATATGAGCAGGAAGATCGCGTATTAGATGATAAATAACACAAGCTTCTGCGGCGAGTCTTTGATTGATACCTTTATTGATACAAATGATAAAGTGCAGTGATACATAGTGCGAAAGTAACAGTTTAAATACCTTATAAAAATGCTGACGCACGCCGTGAGTATAATTATGTATATAAAACAAAATTAAACCTGTACAGTTGTCTGTACATGCTGCCGAGGGTGCAGGAAAGAAAAATACATTAAATTAATAACAAATTGAACAAATGCCAACTTAAAAATCTCAACTTAAATACTAATTACAAAAATTCTATTCCTCTAACTTTCACTTAAGGGAATATCAAACTTGATTAATTGATAAATGAACTAAGATTGAAGTTCTATAACATTTTAATACCTATAAAATATTGCTATAGATATCTATAAATTCACCTTTTCCTGATAGTGAATAATTATGTAAATAAACCAATTTTACCTAAAAGGTTAGATGCGTACCGTTTTCTTTGAACGGTGGTACTAAGGTACTTAGCACGACGAATGTGATATGGTAATGGCGCCCAAATGGCAAGTAGGCTGAATGTGTCGGGTAACTTTGGAATGAGGTATTTAAATGTATATTTTTCTTGGTTTCTGACAGTTTTATCTCTTTTTAGGGCATTAAAAGAATCTTTAAATGCTGACGCTAAAGTTTTTTAGCGTAATCTGAGTGGTAGTTACGTGTTCTATGAAATTGATGAAAAAAGTCTCGGAAAATATCTATCCCCACACATTCATCAGTGGGTCAGTGACGGGGCAACAACGTGCCCGCGCCGACACCGACCTTCTGTGACCCACCAGTGGTTTTCTGTACCTCTACCATGAGTTTTAAGCAATAGTATTCGTCGCTACTCGATATCGACGCCGTAAATATTTTGTATGGCAAATTTTGCAGCGCCTCTAGCGGTCACTTGCAGAACCAAAATTTGCCATACAAAATATTTACGGCGTCGATATCGAGTAGCGACGAATACTATTGCTTAAAACTCATGGTAGAGGTACTGTTCACACATGTCAGTGCCGTGGACGGGCCGACGCCTTCCCTTGCTTCATTCTGTTTCCTTTTCCTAGTCCTAAGTAGCCTAAGTGTTGTGTGGTGAAATAGATTACGAATTTAAAAAGTTTAAATAAAATTTTTACACACCTTCGCAGTTTAATTTTAGTCCGATCTCATTCCATATTTTGTTTTTTATACTTGCAACCATAGATATCCGGAGATATGCCTTCATTGCAAAGTAATAAGAAATCCTTGCGCAACCGCTTATCTCCCACCAAAATAATTACAACATTCACAAATAGTGTATTTACGACACACACTCAAAATTTGTACACGCACACTAAGAAGAAAGCAGCTACACTAAATCAATTTCTAATAGCACACATAAATAGAATGGGCGGGGCATTCGCTTGTAAGCACGGAAACATTCAATGCACACGCATGCAATTAGAGCATCGAACCAATTGTCGATAATTGTTATCGATATTTAATTTCAGCATATTCTTGTAATATAATTACTTCGTCTAATTTTCTTTAAATAATTTCTTTTTTATATACTTATCCGAAAAGTGAGTAATGATTATAAAATAAAATAGGAATTAGTTTTTTTATATCGTATTACCGGTTCAAGGGAACGTTCTCTGTTAAATATCATGCTGTTATTATTGAACAATATATTACTTAATCTTAACTATATGATTTTAATCTTATGTGACTACCTACATTCAGAGTTGGTTTAAACATTTAGGTAAATTTTATACACGTATTCAAACTCGCTAGCGTTAACATAAATTTCTATGGAATCAAAATAGCGTCATCTAGCAAACTCGTTTTCATTTTAAACAAATTGTAGGTAGTTGATGCTGACAGGATCGAATTCGTTATGATGAAATAACTCACACTAACTACTCAAAATAAATACATCTAACAAAAAAATACTGGTCAAGTGTGAATCCGACTCGCGCACCATGGATTCCGTATAAATTTACCTATATAAATGGTTCAATTCCAAAATTTCTCAAAGACTTTTCCGAATCGCAAAAAAAGATATTTTTTTCATCACAAATCTTTGCTGGAAGTGAGTTACACAGTCGTACTGCATGAAAACAGAAGGAGTTGGAATAGAAATTATATTATTATAAGTTGGAGAATTATATTCAAGATAAAAATGCTTGGATCAATGCTGGTCCAGCTCCACTACAACTAGGGCGTACGAAAACACCAAATACCCAGATTAAACAAAATAATGATTTAATAGTTTTGCATAGCGAACATAAAATATTGTAACTTTTGACCAAAAATAAATAACTGTATAAAATTATACTTGTTTATCGTGCTACTTATCATATTGTACTATAATTTTTGATCATCTCGATCTTTAGATATAATGTCAATTTAAGTTCACGGGTATTGAAATAACAATACCTTAATTTCGTTCAAACAACATTCATTCAATAACTAATTTAACTCTTACTATACATGTAATACGACAATATTCATAGAAATGTAAAAAAATATATTGAACTGCGAATAATACGCATATCGATAAAATCAGCCTCACGCACTCGATTGCACCTCTCTAAATCTTGAACGGTCATTGCGGTCATTGCGTTCGGGAAGATTCGGGCTAGTTCGGTCTAGTTCGTGTCGTTCCGAACTTGAGTTCGTGAAATATTTAAAAATTGATTTAAAATATAAAACAGTGACTTAATTGTTTAATTACCGGTGGCAGGATACGCCATTTGTCTTCAGGTTTATGATATGTGACCTATTTTTGCATATAATTACTGCACAACTCGGCATTTTGGTTTTTTACGCATCAGTAGTACCCTGTACGCAATTGCAAAGCGAATGATTGAAGCGTACAGCCGTTGTTCGATTATAAGGGTCGTTTGCCCAGATCGAGGCGCCACGTACCACGCCCCCAAGGCATATCCCTCGATATCCGTGCTTGCAACCCATATATTTGGGGTTAGACAAGTGATACAATACGCTATATAAGCGAACAGTCTCTACTCATCATTATATAACAACTCATCATTCATTTTTACCATCAATAAAGTCAACAAATTGCAACGAAAAATTATTAACACGGGCACGGCACGGTCTGGAATCGGAAGACTCGGGCACGTTGCGGTGTCAGCGCTGACGCTGATGCCTCGTTGACGGCTCGGCGTCGGATGTGTGCGTTCGAGTTCATAGAAAATGTATATAACGATATATTTTTAGACTCCTGTCGACACACGTTGCTGCCCCGTCACTGACTCGGCCCGGATGTGTGGGGTTAGACCTTAGGCGATTATCACACTGCCACGCGTCACACTGTAGTGCAGATCTGCATCATCGCGCGGGTTTTTTACGCACTCAGGCGCGTAGTTTCGTTTTATAGATTCACGGCGGCTCTGACTCATTTCATTCAAATATACTTCAAGCCCATCCATAATCACGCACGGCACTGCGAGACTCGATGTGCCATTGCGTCTCACCCCATGTTTCTCCGCTTGTAGGCGCGTGATAGGAATGAACGCGCGTGGATGCATTTTCTGTGCGTTGGACTATGCGTGTTTTCTTTACAAAGAAAGAAAGAAAAACAGTTTATTTACACGGAATGACGCAACTAAAAAAACTAGACAAAAATCATTATAAAGGAATGATATGCGTCACATCTGTGCAAAACGGCCGAACGCTCAGCATAAAGCTGTGCCCTCATGCACAATGCAAACGGAGATACTTACAAACAACGTTAAAATACGCATTCACGCGCTACGCTGCGTTGTGCGTGTTTTCCCTGATCACTAAATAAATGTACTATAGGCACTCATTTGCGCCCTGTGGCTTACGACACTAGATAGGTACGAAAACCTAGGCCAGATGAATGTGTCGGTTTCAAAGAATCACCCTCTACTACTTCTGCCTTCCCCGTAAACACCTGAAATAAATACACCTAATTTAAATACATCTGTCAGAGGTGCTCAGTTTCATTAGGCCTTGAAATTACGTCGCGTTGATGCTTAAATTATATCTGACGCTTTGCTGCCTCGGCCATCTAAGTAGGTTCTAAATTTCTAACTTAAGCTATTTCGAGAGAACGTTTTAAATTTTAAAATGTCTGGTAGTTAGTGAGATGGCTAGACGCTTTGCTGAAAATATTACTGTTATAATTTTATTTATAACTGTCCACAATTCCAATTCTTTATTTAAATAATTCTTGTGAATATGAGATTTTTGTTATGTGGTCTTAACAAATCCATTAGGGTAAAAAAGTGTATTTTTATTCTAACGAATATTGCAACTTCAAATACACTGCTAAAATTTTATCGTTTTAATCCCGTGGAGAGTCGATCCGGTACATGAAACACTATCGATTTGTAAAGATAAAATTAAAAAATAAAGAACTTTTTTTCCAAAACTCGAATTATTGTACGCATGAAAGAAATTAATTTCTTCAAGTAAACAACAGCTGAGCGAGTCCAATGACCTATAGGTAGTTAGTATGCAACGACCGACAACTACCTACATGTCATTGGACACACTCAGCTGTTGTTTACTTAAACATTATTTTTTTATTTTATCTTTACAAATCGATAGTGTTTCATGTACCGGATTGACCCTCCACTGGATTAAAACGATCAATATGTAGCCATGTATATAAAGACGGAAAACTTATTATAGAAATTATTAAGCTAACAGTTACACAAGACTACTAAAAAAGTTAACGCATTTTCATATTTCACCATTAAAAGGAATAAAGACTTCACAAACAAGAAAACTAACAATAAATTTCAAAATCTTAAGTACCTAATTTAAAGTTCCCTCAAAACTACCCTCCCATATTTCTATCCTGTCGTATTAAATTTTGCCTTAGCACGTACGAACTTGAACTGACATAGATACCAAAGATCACAGAAAGCCGTGCTGACATCTACTGGAAACGCCTTTAATAGTGTTAGGTTTGATACGTAATCAGATTTTTCCTCTTTTATTATTTTGTTTTCGATCATTATTTTTCAATACACTTACTCGAAAACTGCCTCTTATCGCACTACAATTAGGGTTGACATGGCATGTATATAACCCGCGTGCATTTTTTTAAATTTTAAGGTTTTAATGAAAAATTCAATTGTGTTTTTTAACAGAATATAATAAATAAACATGATGACTTACACAATAATTTGTTATTACCAACAAATTAACATTTATCGGCGTTCAAAATTCAAAAATATTTGTATTTCTATTTTTATTAATATTAGGATGAATAACGTTTGATACCTTTGCCTCTTCTTCAACCTGAAAAGATTAAACGAGGGAAAAAAAGTCTATTGAATACTATAATCTAACCTATTTATTTGTGTTACATGTGAAAAAAAAAATTGAATTTAAGATTTGAAAAGCATTCTTTAGATTCGCCGCCGCCAGATATTATGAATAAAGGTAAAAAAATACTTGTGATAGCCTGCAGGCTATCACAAGTATTTCTTAATCAAAACTAAACTGCCTTCTAAATCAAAACTAAAATGTATGGCAACTTTGAAAAATTTTCTTCAATACAAAATGAACAAAAATGCGTTGTGATTATCAGAGAAAGTATTTCTTCGTAAGTGTATTGAAAAACGTCGTTTGATACACGTGCAAATTTTTCACTGCAGCCCTCGGCCCCAGAACACACTCGTCTTCGGCTCGAGAGAATTTCGCCTCGGTCGCAATGACAAACTTTCTGCACTTGTATCAAAATGTACTATTCCAATATACTTACTCAAAAACCCGCTCTTATTTCACCGCTTAAAGGCACACAATAGACTCTTTTTCGCACTAGTGCAGAAAAGTGCGTGTGTTCGCCCCCGCCTCAATTTACATTTATCATACCAGACTAACCGCGTGTCGACCCCACGAGGCACATATCAAATTCATTTCTTCGTAATTGCATTGAAAACGTTGTTTGAAACTCGTGCAAATTTATCACTGCAGCACTCGGCTCTATAACACACTCGCCTACGGCTCGTGCTAATTCGATTCCCACCCAGGACAAATGTTTATGTGATGAGCACGATCATTCGTTCTGTCTGGTTGTAATTTATCTATAATATGCATGTATTTAGAAATATATAATTATGTTAATCAGTTGTCTAGTACCCATAACACAGGCTCTGCTTAGCTTGGGTCTAAACGGTATTGTGTGATAGTTGTGGAATATATTATATTATAGGCCGTCAATTTCTACGAGTGAAGGTCACACGCTTGGTTTATATGGAATGTTTTGACAATGCCGTTTCTAGCATGGCCGCCGATGACAGGATATCTTCGTTCAAGTTATATTTAGTAATTTAATCCTAATTGGGGAAGCTTAGACTAGTTAACGGAAGTTCTACTTGGGTAGTAAGTTTCCCGTATAGGTCGTTGGTAAACTGATGCGACATATTAATGCGTTCGGCCTATCATCCCTACAAATATTGCAGAATGGAACTGTAGTCAAAATCAATCTTTTAGAAATTCGTACCTCAAGAGGAAAGAAGCCTTATAGGATTACTAATTTGTGGTCCGTCTGTCTGTCAAGAACCTTTATATCACGAACGCGTGGAGGTATCGAGTTGAAATTACATATACTCAGGTCTGTAGTCCCTTGAAGTTGTGAAAATATCAAACTTCAAAGTTGACGAAAAACAAAGATACGGCCGTTTATGTTACAAAAAACAAAAAAAGTATTCATATACATATATATATATTTCGACACTCTTAAGAGAATCAAAATTTATAGATATAAAATTTATAAAAAAAAACTTTTTTCCATTCTGAAAAGTTTTCAAGACTCGATTTGAGAGTTGGATTTATTTACATAAGTTAGTTTGTACGGAACGGTCAGCGTGCAAGTCCGACTCGCACTTACCCGGTTTTTTTTTTTAATAATAGCAGTGGGGTTTCTTTCTGGTTCTTTTCCATAGGAAATGACTAATGGAACCATACCCAATAATAGCTTGTGATGTGTTATGACTACCCACATACAGCTCAAAAGTGCAGTTGCTACCGACATTAAAATATGTAAAATTTCTTTGTAAAAGAGGGTCAATGGATCATTACCCATTTAGTTTGTAGCATAGAATCTAAAATATTGAATATACTAGTTGCAGAACACTGGACTTCTACTACAAATAAATTTTAGACAGTTTAGCATTGTTAGAGTGGAACTGCACTTTTGACCCCTGACCGTACACTTATGACACATCATCACATTCATTCATCTTCCTGCCCTTATCCCGCGTTATTTGAGGTCAGCATAACACGTTTTTACCTTCTAGATTATGATCCCAGAGCTGTCTGTCATAACTTATTTTCACATGTATGAAATTTTAAGTTCTCAGTAGCGTCTCATGTGCTTTGAATACCTGTGTGCTTGTAGAGCTCCTCCTTGAGAGCTCTCGGCAGGTACCAGGTGAGAAAGGGAACTATAAATAAGAGTTACTTAACATATTTTTTTATGGCTGATTTTTATATTATGTTTTGTAGAATCTTATTCTAAAGTAGTGTCAGACACTTCCCTAGGACCAAAACTTCTGTCAGGTGATATAGAGCTCCACATAAAATAAACTATTTATTTAACATGCCGCATTTTTAAATATGTTATGAAGGTAACTATTACAAAGTTATATTTCAGTAGTCAGACAAATTGTAGTGAATAGTGCGGTGTTGAATAGTACATCTCTGCCATACAAACGCATGGCAACCAGATAAGGCAGAATTTAGGCGCTTGTTGTCGGACTGCTAACGTACTGCAACCGGCCGGCTGTGTCGTTTTCTGTGTCTTCTCCTGTTCCCAATTGGGGTCGAGTCTCCTTACTAATCGGCGCCAGGATGTTCTATCCTGGGTTGTCAACTCTGGCAAATGGATTGACTTAAAGTCTCTCTCGATTCTAGACTACCAGGTCAAAGGCGGGTGACATGCCATTCTTTTGTTCTGACAAGTTTAATGTTATTTTTACGTTATGGGGGTCGTTGAAATATTATGTAAGCAGATTCTTTACAAGTTTTAAACGCCCTCCCCTTCGTCAGCAAAAGTAAGTAAAGCTGTACCTCCCCCCTCATTCTTACATGAGGATTTTATGTAAACATTAGTACATACATTTTTAATGTATTCTGGTTTCGTTATTGATTTATGGAGAGTGGTTGTAAGTCTAGAAATAAGGAATGGACTTGAAATAGAGGCTGACTCTAAGTCTCCAAGGACATCGGATGGTAATTGCTTTCGTGGGATTTTTGAACTTCTATATTGTTCTTAAAAAAAAAAATAACTAGCAAAATATACTGCTAACGTAATAACCATAGTAGGACCTCCCTGTAGTGCTTACGTAATACTTGAATGGCCCCATCCTCGCTTCTCCTGCTAAAATGTCCGTCCATAAAGCGTTTGAATCCTATTTTTTAAAAATCGACCACTCCCAATCCTAATTTAAATTTTGTAGTTCAACAAAGGCCCGCCTTCATTAAATTAACCATTGATTGGTCGACACAAAACTTCAGTTAATTGGTTTAATCAACATAAATTGTAACTGTTTATTTGACTGTCGGTTTACGAGGGACTGACCAAAAAGGTGACTTGTGTCGTTTCAGCTTGTTTCATGTTTACGTTAGTTAACCTCGAGGGATAGCGAAATTAAATTAAAGTTTTTATGCTTTACTAGCGACTAGCTTTACCGCCTTGAACTTTGAAAATCAGCGGTTTTGCACATGAAGCAACTTAAGTTGAGGCAACTGTCAACTTTTTAAAAGTTTCCTGTCAAAAGTTGATAGTTGCCATAACGTTTACGGTTGCCGCAATTTATCGCAATCTGTGAGCAACTTTCATAGCGACAATGGCGTTGCCGGGTACAGGGAGAGGGAGTGAGAGTGTGAAATTGCCCAACGAGTTACGATTTACGGTTGAGGAAAGCGGTAACTTCAAAAACCGCTATTATAATTAACAGTTGCTAGTTACGTCAATTAGGAACTAACTTAGTCATCGATTACAGCAACTGAAAACTGTTAACGATCACCGGAACTCATAACTCTAGTTGCTATGTGTGCGCAGTCCAATTGAAATATATGTAAACAGCTAGTAGCCAGAAGCTGCAATAGTTGCTCAATATGCCAAGCCCCTTAACCTAACAGTATTTTCATGTTTTAATTTATTTCCGTCATTACACATTTTCCGAATATTACCACAAAAATGCTGACTTGCTAACGATTCGGATACTTGTGCTATAAGACCTTGCTTCAAACCAAATTTCAGGATTCTAGGACAAAGAGAAGTACCCTATGAATTTTGATCCCCTTGAGAGTGTCGAAACATACGTTTTTTGCGACATAAAAGGCCGTATCTTTTTTTTCTTTAACTCAGAAGTTGTATTTTGTTACAGCTTCAAGGGACTGCGGGTTTGAGTATATGGTTTTAATTTCAACTCGATACCTCCACGCGTAAACGAGATAAAGGGTCCTAACAGACAGACCGACAGACAGACAGACGGCCTACAAAGTGATCCTATAGGGGATCCGTTTTTCCTTTTGAGGTATGGAACCTTAAAAAATAATAAAATAAGCAAAAATGAAGGTTAAAGAATATAATAAGGTGTATTATGTTTAGAGCACACTAACTATTAAGCATTATCCTGAAGAATAACATCTATTTATGTTATTTATGATTTTCTTTGCAGCACAACAACATTCTTTTACTTCATAAAAATATATGTATTTGTATATGTAGGTATATATTGTATTAAATATATATGTATGTATATTTAATTTTTATATATTTGAATCCTTGTTTTTCTTAATAATCTTTTGTTTTTTTTTTTATGTACCTGCCATGTTTTCTCTTCAGCACCCTTGGTTGACTGGTAGAGAATGCCTAAGGCATTAAGTCCGCCTGTGTACCTTTGTGTTGCATAAAGTTTAAATAAATAAATAATAAATGGAACATATTCTTGCGCTTCGTGATATTTTTATTTTATTTTATAAGGCCCTAACATAAAGTAGATTCAAAAGCTTAAATTATGTCTAAAATGCATCCCTTTTTTATGAATATCTAGTTTTTATGAATATGCAAAAACATTTAGAAATATTTTTTCTTCACACAAAAAATATTAGGTACGCAATGAAAGATACTCTACTTCAACCCCTTTTAAAATATAAAATGGAGGTTTTAATAAAAATGTATTACGAGCAAAAGTCGTTTGACAGTACGTAGAGCATTTTCCGTCATATGTATAATAATAAAAAATGGTTTTAAGTACCTTTTTATGGTGACAGCTTTTCACTAGCAGAAAAAGTACTACACAGGTATTCCAAATGCTTTTTGCATGTCACGTATTATTCAGCTTGCGAGGGTCTGTGATGCCCAATAAATTGCAATAGACTCTTATAAAAGGGACTATAGAATATCCGGCTAAATATAGGAACTTATCCCTAACCCCTTGAAGGCGCGTACTGTTCCTGCGCGCCTAAAGGAGTTTTCAGCAAACTGTAGGGGCCCAGCAGGGTCGAAGCCTACGCTGGGGTCTTGGGAAAGTATGAAAATGCATACCAGGGCCCTGAAACCAAGGCAATGAAGGAACGGTGTAGGTTTTTAGTCAGTAAGAGTCTGACACTATCTAGGCCACCGTAGGCGCGGGCTTGCGGACGGTGGGCAATGGGTAGCTCGCTGTCCGTTTGTCCGGTAACAGACCGGACCGAACCTAAGTCGTTTACGGCGCGCACTGTTCCCGTGCGCCTCAAGGAGTTGTCAGCAAATCGTAGGGGCCCAGTAGGGTCGAGGCCTAGTCTGGGGCTCTGGGAAGGTCTGAAAATGCATACCAGGGCCCTGGATCCAAGGCAGGGAAGGAACAGGGTAGGTTTTTAGTCAATAAGAGTCTGACACTATTTCCCGCTCTGCCCAAGGGCGGGATTTATCATTGGATGATTTTACCTAGAATAAAAAAAAATATATATCATCACTGACAACACGTATTGGTCACAAACTTTTGTTTTGAGACACTGTGGTACTTACTGACTACCTATAACGACTGCCAAAGATAGGAACTTCATCATTTAAATAACCGAAATTACTAACTAATCTTTGTCGAGCTACCTAATCCGGATTACATTAATACCACATTAGATTTCCAATTATTTCAGGACTAAATAGCGTCCACAAAGTAATGGTATAATGGTTGTTCTAGGTAACATAAACTGTGGACAGAGGATAATCTGTATTCGGGTTGCTAACTTCGAGCTTGACACGATTAGGATAAAATATATTCGGACAAAGTGTACGAAGCGACACATTTTATTTTCTATATTTTTCACTGACGATTCTTATACTACCAAAGTAATTCCATTATACACCGTTAAATTTTGGTCGTTTTAATCCCTCGGATCGTCGATTCGGTACATGAAACACTATCGATTTGTAAAGATAAAATTAAAAATTAAAGTACTTTTTTTCTAAAACTCGAGTTAATATACGCATGTACGAAATTAATTTTTATAGGTAAACGTGTCAATGACCTTGTAGGTAGTTGTCGGTAATTGCGTACTAACTATTTATGGTTCATTGGCCTCGCTCAGCTGACGTTTACTTGAAAAAATAATAATATCGTACATGCGTAAATTAATTCGAGTTTAAAAAAAGTACTTTATTTTTCAATTTTCTCTTTACAAATCTGCAGACTTGAGTATGTGGTTTTAATTTCAACTCGATACCTCCACGCGTTCTCGAAATAAAGGGTCTTGACAGACAGACAGACGGACAACAAAGTGATCCTGTAAGGTTCCGTTTCTTCCTTTTGAAGTACCTAAGGAACCCTAAAAAAGGAGGGAGTGTCAGACAGATAAATAGATAAACATATTACAGACTACAGACACAGACACACACAGACACAGACATGCTACACAGACACACACACACACACACAACACAACCACACACACACACACCATCATACAGACAAACACACACAGACACACAATACACAGACACACCAACAACACACACACACACACACACATGGATACACGGACGGACCACAGACGAACGGACGGACGGATTACAGACTTTGACTATATAGCCTTTTATTACGAGGGCTACATTTACTTCTTCGAAAATCTGTAGCCCTGACAGGCGTCAGCCCTAACAATTTTTTTCCTACCAATTTTTACTGACATTTCTTTGAGGTGTTTCATTGAACACAACCCGCCGTCGGACTCGAATTAGATTCTTACTAGAACGCCAGACGGCGAGCTACCCATTGCTGACCATACGCAAGCCCATAATATATTTATTTATATTAGCCTCAGATTAAATCAAAACAGCCGAAGATAAGTAACTCGCCTCGAGCGCGTGTCCCGCTGAAATTGTGCCAATTGGCACGATTACACATCGGTCGCGACTATCACACACATTCGGCGGCTAACGCTATTTCACTCACACGACAGCGACGGCTCACATCTCCGTCCTTGTCTATCAGTGATTACAGGTAATGTAGATTGTGAGTTTGGAGTCTAAGCTTTCTTATTGCTATGTTAGCGCCTAACGTATCAATGATATTAGTAGTTATTCCCAACACGTATAATACTCTTAATCCCTCCTACTAAAGGACTGGTATATAATATTAATTCACACAGGTAAATTATATTCCGTTCCTCTAAACCATTATTTAGATTAAGCTACAACATTCTTAGTTAAATTGTCTAGTCTAGACCTAGGTAATCCAGATGCATGAACTAGTTAATTTCTAGATAGTTAGGGATCTAGACTGTAATCTTCATACACATTTCAAAGGTCATATCCTTACGTTGTAAACGTTTAGATTTAGAATCAGCATTTGGTTACATCAGTATTAATTTGGGGTTGCATACACCGTTAAATTTTGGTCGTTTTAATCACGCGGAGCGTCGATTTGGTACGTGAAACACTATCGATTTGTAAAGATAAAATTAAAAAATAAAGTACTTTATTTTAAACTCAAATTAATTTACCCATGTACGAAATTAATTTCTTTAAAAGCAGTGATACTCGTACAATCGTTGATGGTGAATTGCTAAAATAAGTTTTTTTATCGTAAAATAATCGAAAATAATTATTTTAGTAAATGGGTCGTTTTCAGTCAGCATCGAATGGAAAAAGATTGCAAAAAAAAAAATATTGAAAATTGTAACGTAGATGAGAATGTTGGGATGGATGTGTGGTGTGACGAGAATGAGTGGAAGGGAATTTGGAGGTATGCGGAACAGAGAGTAAAGTCCCGCAAACCTCCGTTGAAGAGGGAGGATCCTCCGACCAGACGGGTGTTATGTCTGGTGGGCTGCTGCCCGATAGATGATTTCGGGTTTATTCTATACGTTCCAATCGCGCGGAGAATCTTACTTGCGCGATGCAGGATTAGTTCTTATGTGACGACATAGATGTCGTTACAGGAGAGATGAGTATATTAGAGGATGTTTAAAAGTGACGCCAGTGACTGAAAAGTTGAAAGGGAATCGTCAGGAGGTATAAAACGCATATTACTAAAAGAATTATGAGTATACATGTGAATTAATGGAGAGGGAGAGAAAAGCATAAAAACAGATGGATGGATTGTGGAGGAGTGATATGAAAGAAATAGGAGTTAGTGATAGCGTGACGGGTCAGGACAGAATGGAGGAAGAAAAAACGTGTAACGCTGACTGCAAATAACACGGAGAAGAGTAGGAAGATGATAATGAGTAGAAACAACTATAATTATGATGCTTTTGCAGTCAAAAAATCAAGAAAAACAGATTTTCTTTCAACAGCAATGAAACACAAAATTCTCAAGAAAACCTTCAAAGTACACAAACTAAATTACTAGAAGTACTTTATATAAACTCACGTTAAGGTAAGTGAAATGAAAAGTTTCGCACTCTGGGCGTTAGCTTGCTTTCAACTTATGTTATTAAGCAGAAAATTAGTTTCAATGTTCTTAACACCTTTACAACCTCGTGTAGTTTCTAAGTTTGTCTTAAGTTAGCGTCAGAATATACAGTACGGAGACACCTCGATAGCCAGTGTTAGGGACGCCATAGTCAAGATAGAACGCTCGTTTTTTTCGCTCGCGCGCTTTTGCTTTGCTTGTTGTCACCTCAAGGTCGAAGACTCAGGTTCTCACCAAACATAATTTGGGAAGATCTTGCACTGGATTCGTGCAAAAGTAACGCCCGGGTCACCACTGGGTAGACCGCCCGGAGAACTCGGTGGAGCATGAGGGCATGAGAGCATGAGGTGTGCCCCGCTTAGGCAGAGCACAGCCGTGTTCTCGTGGGGACGTTCGGCGGCAACGATTTTTCGCACCGGGCCTTGGCGCAGGCCATGGTTTGAACCGAGGAGGAGTGTCAATATTTGAGGAGGGTCGCCTCCTTCTGCGAAGCAGTAATGCTAGCAAAGGAGGAGACCGGACGAGCACGCGCGAGCGAGCGGTCCTCACGCCTCTGCCGCCAGGATCCGGATTCCGATTTCCGGCGCGAGTTTGCGGACGACCGTCCGGTAACCTTCCGGAGCTAGCTAAGTTATCGACGACGCGTATTGTTCCACGCGCGTCTCAAGAAGATGTTAGCAAACCGTAAGGGCCCAGTAGGGTCGTTTCGCTTCTGAAAAGAAAATCCGGCCCTGATATGAAAGGCAACGAAGTTTTTAAATTTGATTTCTCGGTAGCGTACCCGAAATCGGGGCAAAAAGCATTAAATGAAGGCCTTTTTCAAATTTCAAATCTCAACTCCGTAGCTGAATATAGAGATCACTAGAAATTCGACCAATTTAATTTTGGTTTTACGTGACATGTATACTCGTGAGATGTATTGATCCCTCCTTATGCTTTGAAACTGTGACATTGCGCTTTTGGCCATTCCTATGATATGCATCTCTGGATTTTCTTTTTAAAAGAATCTGTGTTGCTTATATTCGCGCCGAAATAACTATGAAGTTATTAACCACTTTAAGTCCAAAAGTTCCCGTGATTTATAGCTTTCTGCTTCGGTACACCACCTTCAGTTTGGTTTTGTTGTGGTTAATCTTGAGTCCCATTTCCAGGTTGATGCGCTCCATTCTATCCAAGATCTCAACCATTTCAGCTTCAATAGCGGTCAGAAGCGTGGTGTCACCTGCGTAAAGGAGTTTAGAGATTTTGTGCCTCCAATGGTGACCCTCCGACCCAGTTTTCACAAACTCTTCTGATTATGTACTCTCTATAAATATTGAGGAAGATGGGTACCAGAATGCAGCCTTGTGTAAGACCTTTTTTGAAACTGAAATGGCCCGAAGTTGCTCCGTCAATTTTTACGATACCTTCACTGTTATTGTACAGATTTTTTATGAGTGCAACTGGGTGGACAGGTACTCCCAACCCCCGCAAAACCCTTCACAGGGATGACTAGGCAACACAATCAAAGGCCTTGCTGTAATCAATAAAATATAAGATGAGTGGTGTGTTGAACTTATAAGCCTTTTTTATTAGTGGGAGTACCTTTGCCTTTGACGAAACCTGCCTGATCTTGTGAGATCTGCTACACCAAAAAGTGACGTGTCTTGTTGTTGATTATTTGTATGTATAGCAGCACCTTACCAGTATGATATTGCAGAGCCAGCGTCTCATCCTCTCCTTCTTTGGTTCTGAAACCTTTCTTATGGAGTAGTAGTACGACCAACCTCAGACATGCAGACCCAAAGAACTATCTGTAGGTTATAAATTATCATCATCATTTCAGCCTAAAAATGTGCATTGTCGCCACAATGAACGGTCCTGTGCGTCTCGCATCCATCGGATTCCCGCAACCTGTACCAGGTTATAGGTTCACTTTTTAGAAGGCCTTCCAACGCTGCGTCTTCCGTTTTGCTGCCACCACTCCATAACCTTTCGGCCCCAACGGTCATCTTTTCTGCGTTTTGTAAATATTGTGTCAATTCCGAGATCATCACATCCCGAAGTTATTCTAATTCATCCCATTTCAGTTCAGCCACCTCTGAAAGCGAAGCGATACTAAAAAAACTGTTTTAGTCTTAGCAATAAGAGTTTATCTTTACGTCGCTATATAAGAGACAATTTGGAGCCACCTGGAGCTTTAAACTGAAAGGTTAAAGTTGTAAATACACTTTACAAGAGACAGTTAAATGTTTTTGTGATATAATAGGTAAAACAAAACGGCCCAGGGCGTGATGGACCTCGCGCAGTGATGGGTTCGGTAGTCAGTGTGACTACTTACCCCTCTCCCTCTGTAGGGCAGAGCGGAAAGGTGTGTCAAACTCTTACTGACTACATTGAAATATTTTTTCCAAGCACGCATTGATGAATACAAAATCCATATTAGTGAGTAGGTATAAACTTATAACTATGTTAATAAAATGTAAAATAATTATAATTTTCGACCACTGCCTCAGGATTAGGCTGTCCACTCTATCCGACACTACGTCTAGAAGTGTGTAAAACAACACCTATGTTTCTTCAGTTCCCTTTGCTTTCTGGAACCACAGGTTTCCCTTTGAGAAGTCAACCCACCCATGGCCCCAGTAGGCTTCGGTCTTGCTGGGGCTTTGCTGACATCTCTTTAAGGTACGCGTGTTTTTTTTTATGGTAGGTAAAATCATCCAATGACAGATCCCGCCCTTGGGCGGAGCGGGAAGTATTGTCAGACTCTTACTGACTAAAAACCTACCCCGTTCCTTCGTTGCCTATAGTGCCGGGGCTGAGCCTTCCTCTCAGAAAACGGCCCTTGACCCCAGCAGGCTTCGACCCTGCCTGCCTGCAGTTAGCAGGCTGGGCCTCTACGGTTTGCTGACAGCTCCTTGAGGCGCGCGGGAACAGAACGCGCCGTCGACGACTTGGGCTCGGTCCGGCCGGTTACCGGACGATCGGACAGCGTGCTACCCATTGCACGCCGTCCGCAAGCCCGCGCCTACGGTGGCCGGAAATCTGGATCGGAATCCTTCAGATCGGTCACTTGCAGAACCAAAATTTGCCATACAAAATATTTACGGCTTCGATATCGAGTAGCGACGAATACTATTGCTTAAAACTCATGGTAGAGGTACAGACGGGGACTAGACGGCCGGACGGCGTCCTATTGTGTGTGGAAAATGTATAGTAAACGTTGGTCTAATGATACGACTGCGTGTTCTAAAGTAATCTTTATTAAGATAAATAACTAAGCTTATATACTATTTATTTTTATTTATTTATTTATTTAAAATTTCAGTAACAACACCTTAACAGCTAACGCCAATGCGATGCTATTACGTACACACATGCCCATATTATTAATTACGCTTACACAAAATTAGTATAAAAAATGAATACAAATAAACATCAATAAAAACAAAAGACACACATATTTAGGGTCAGTGGAAAATAAATAAAATTAATTGCTCTGCATATTCTCAATGCATTTAAGTGCTACTTGAGTGTACTTCAGCAGGCTGCAGTCAAACACATTTATTTCAGTAGAAATAACTATTAAAATACACTAGTTAGCACACACACACATGCTCATAGTTAATATATAATAAATAACACATTAGTAAAATATCTAGGGCGGTCGTACGTCAGATGTAAAGGTGCTAACAGTTGGTTTATCCCCTTAGGGGGTTTTTTTTATGGTAGGAAAAATCATCCAATGACAAATCCCGCCCTTGGGTGGGGCGAGAAATAGTGTCAGACTCTTACTGACTAAAAACCTACCCTGTTCCTTCCCTGGAGTTTCGTTTCGTTTTCGTTCTTAGCGGACGTCTACAGCCTATAAGAAACCTACCTGCCAAATTTTAAGTTTGTAGGTATTACAGTTTCTGAGATTTCGTGATTAATCAGTGAGTGGTATTTCGATTTTACACCCCTATTTTTTAATTAGTGCAGAAAAAAATATGCTCAATCAGTACCCGTTACTGATCACATTTGTGTCAAAAGTACAAAAAACGAAATTCCAAGATTGTCCAAGAAAATTTGTCATTATTAGTAAATTCATAATTGAATCATTATTCATAACAATACTACTAGAAAATACTAAGCGCAGTGTTTTTCCATTTTTATTGACATTCTTTCATTCATAAACAATAACCTGTACAATTTTTCCAGAAATTGAGTGAGATTTTGGGATATAAACAAACGCTCATAACTTTGCTGTTTATGAATATTATGCATTGAGACTTTACTTAAATAATAACAAGACCTTTTCTAATAAGCCGTTTAAGTATTTGCCATAATTAAAAAATAGTGGTGTATATTTCAAACCAAGATAAAAAATAAACTTAGAAACAACAGAACGACAAACGGATATACGGCTCGATAAAATTGTACGGGTTTGGTTTCGTGCATTACGATGCGTAACCCTAAAAATGGCAGTTTTAGTATCTGATGCCTGAGTGTCTGGCACCAGTGTCAAATAAATTGAATACATATTTTTAGTACTCCGAATGCGTAGCTACCAGAAATACGTGATATAAATCTAGAATATCTGTTTCGATACTGAATCAGACTTTTTGATTTTTAGAAAGAAAAGAAAAAAAAAGTATTTGCGACAGCCGACACGTTTCCATTATTTTTATTAAAAAAAAATCTATGTACAAAATCTCATAACTGTATCAGAAAAAATCACAAAGTCATAAAAAATCTTACCTGGCTGTCCGCACAAATACATGGCCACCGGGCCATCCGAGTGTCCGAAAGGTTGTTTTACTTCTGCAACCAGCTGTCCGCTGTCATGCCCGCTATGACCTGTCGTGACCTGTGTTGTACTTAGTATCGGTGGTGTCCAAACTGTGACCTTTTTTAAATATATTTGGGAAAAATCTAACATGGTATAAAAATGATTGGAATCGATTCAGTTACTGATTCTGAGCAAACTATATTCAGGTTTCGCATGTACTAAAAATAATATTGTATAGAGCGAAGATATGCGTCACATCTGGGCAGAACGGCCGGCATTCAGCAAGATGCTGGGGGCTTATATGTACAAGAGGCCGGCCGTCGATTTTTTTTTTTACTGTTGACAGGCTTGTATTCGACCATTATCGCGCCTGATGTTAAGCACTGATGTAGTCGACAATGGAGCATGCTTGACGCTTGTCTAGAAGTAACCTATTCATCAGGTTGTAGCTATTAGGAAACACAGAATCTGGTAGGGAATTCCACTCCTTAGCTGTATGCACAATGAATGTGTTCTAAAAACCATTTTGTGCGTATGGGTGGGATATCCACCACATATCTACGTCTGGTGGTCCACTCAAGGAACGGGCTTGGCGGAATAAGGTTATGCAATTCCGACGCACACGACTTTATTTCTTTCAAAGTTTTGAACTAGTGCTATGACTGCAATCCCACCTGATGGCAAGCAGTGATGCAATCGTTGACAGTGTAGCGCAATCATTTGCTAAGAGCCTATATTCTAGCCTCCTCTAGCCTAACAAATTCCAAAAATAACCAATGAAAGACCCAAAATCCTGTTTTTGACACATAAGGCGGGTGGACCATGGAAGGCCATGCTCCTTCGAAGGCCAATTATTAAAATGTCGTAGTTATTGCCATGTGATGACAAATTCCTTCTACTTACACAAACACCCATCGAACTCAAAATCACAGACGAGGCGGCGAATCGCTCGCGCTACTATTTTGGCAGTACGGTCCCTCGCTTCATTGATTTCGGGAATCGACGACGTTAAAATAAGGTGGGTGTACCATGGAAGGCCACTCTAACAAATAAACAGTTATTATTCGATTATTTACTGGATTAATGAAACTAACAAATATTTAAGTGATACTTTGTTTCATTATGTAACATATAAACCACTTATTTTTATTGTACCTAGATTTAATCGCTATTTATTAAACTTTAGTGTTCAATGACTGATTTATTATGATGGCCTTCTAAGGAGCCTTGTTCCTAGCAAGGCCATTTGGAAGAGTTCAATGAAACTTAAGTTCAATTCATATTGATTAAATCTGCAATTTGAAAAAGTGATTTATATGTTACATAATGAAACAAAGTATTACTTAAATATTTTTTAGTTTCATTTAACCAGTAAATAAACGAATAATAACTGTTTATTTGTTAGAGTGGCCTTCCATGGTACACCCACCTTATTTTGGCGATTAGGCCACCCAAAATTACAATACTTTTTTACAACCAAGAAAACGGCCTATAAAGCCTACCTCAACCCGTTTCAAAACGCCTCTAAGGCAAAATTATACATAAATAACAAAAAGGAATACCATGTCCTGAAAATGCTGACATTCAAACGACCCTTGTCACGTTAAATGTGATGACGTGAGAGTACCCTTAAAAATATCTTACAACATAGACACGGAGAATGGACTGAGCAATCAAGTAAGAAGTAACGTTTGGAGGAACACATTCATTGTGCGTATACATACAGGTAAGAAGTGGAATTCCCTGCTGGAGTCCGTGTTTCCTGCCCCCCTAGTCAAGTTAAAATCGTTTTGTTTAGCGCGAACGCTTTGAGTTGGCCAAGCCCCCAATTCCTTTGTTCTAACGACATCAGCATGAAGCGCAATCAAGGAGATGTCAGTAAACTGCAGGGTCGAAGCCTACTCCGGAGCTTTGGGGAGGTATGAAAATGCATACCACGGCCCTGGAGCCAAGGCAATGAAAGAATGGGGTAGGTTTTTAGTCAGTAAGAGTCTGACTCTATCTCCTGCTCCTTCCAAGGGCGGGGGATGTCATTGGATGATTTTACCTACCATTAAAAAAAAAAACCTCAAAACTGAAAGCCTGACAGGAAACCCTCAGTCCATGCTTCTATGTAACAACCCTTAATATGTCTTACAACGTCCGTCAGGACAGTTTTGTGAAAATAGCTTTTGTTAAGTTTTTCATATTTTTTTGGGATCGTAGAAAGATGTGATGATAATATATTTTCTAGGAATCTGAGAAAACTAGAATTTGGACGATCAAAGTTAGACCGTAAAGAGGAATCTCCAGGATAGCATGCGAGTTTTTTTATTATTCACTAGCGACCCGCCCCAGCTTCGCACGAGTGCAATGGTGATATTATATAAATATATTATGCATATATTATACATATAAACCTTCCTCTTGAATCACTCTATCTATTATAACATTCGAAAAAGTGCGCACTTTTCAAATAGTCTCCAATCACCCGCGGTTTAAAATGTTATTAGTTTTTTTACAAAAAGCAATAAAAGTTTAAAAAATACAATTTTAAACTATCGACGCAAGGTTGAATTTGCGAAACATATGTTTATAATATAACTATAACTACCTATTTTATGTATGTTTATAATTTATAACTATAACTACCTATGTGAGCAGTGGTGGCCGAGTGGTAATGGCCCCGACTTACGAGTTGTAGGTCGCGGGTTCAAACTCAGCCAGGCGCATTACTTTGTGTAATTTATTTCATCACCACTGCTCTCTAAACAGTGAAGGAAAACCATTGTGAGGAAACCGGCATGTCCTAGAACCAAAAATTCGAAGACATGTGACATCCACCAACCCGCACTAGGCCCGCGTGGTGGATTACGGCCCATTCCCTCTCTTAAAGAGTAGGCCTGTGTCCCAGCAGCGGGACCATTAAAAAGGCTGATGATGATGATGAACTACCTAGGTACAATTGCCGAGTGTTTGGTGACAGTTTCGAGTGATATTTTTGTTTGAGACTGTATATTTTTTTTTTTGATAAATCAATATTTCCAGCGGTAAAAGCTAAGTCTTATCCAATACAATTCTCACTGGTATCAGATGATTTCATACCTTAAAAAGGGTTTATTTAAGAATTTTAAATGCCATAAAAAAAGGGGTTAGTAGGTCAAAACCCCTTACATAATCTAAAAGAAACCATTAATAAATTTCGTGACTTACGTTTTTCCTTAAGACATTTAATTAATGGAAGCTCCAATTAGCATCAGTAATTTAATATATCTCTTTTAATTAAGTAACATTAAGTTAATAAGCTGGTTAGTATTGTAATAAGGGGGATGAAAATGTAGGTTCTATTATAAGGGGGATGAAAAGGTGGGTTCTATTTATAGCTCAGGTATTAGCGACCTACCCCAACTTTGCAAGGGTGTTACAAATCTTTAGAATTCTGGGCTTTACTCTACTACATAATATATGCATGTGTTATACTCGTACGGGTAAGGGGCCTCTAAGTGTACACTTAAGAAGCTTCTTACTGAGGATTCGGGGCCTCAATTTTTGTACAAATTAACTTCAAATGTTTGTTTGTTTTCCGAATCGAATCTCGAAGAATTTTCCGAATCGAAAAAAGTATGGTTTTTTTTGTGACGTAACTACAAATACTGTACATACCTATATCTATAAAAAAAATTACGTGTAAAAGTGTTTTTAAGAACCTATTTGCAAAATAAATATCATTTATCATTTATAAGCAAGGTCTTATAGTATAAATAATAATAATAAGTTTATTTTCACACTACATATTTTGTCGATAGTATTATTGTTAGTATTGGTGTGTTAGTAACAATAGCACTTAAATAATATTATGTTAGTATTGTTAGTTTTTACTATTGATTTAGTTATCTATTTTATCTTATCTAAGACTGTCTGCCACCCAGTTTCTCTGCAATGGACAGTCCGGTCTTTCAGCAATCATCTTCAAAATGCTGTTGTCACTACCATGCAGGCGTCGCAGTAAGGAGGCCGCTTTCTTACGCATGATGGCGTGGAAACCATTTGTGCGAGCCTCTGCGAACATTCCCGACGCGCTACAGCGCCATGGCAGTCCCAACAGCATCCTGAAGGCATTATTGAATTGGACACGCAGGGCACTGTAGGCTCGTCGCGTGTATGACACCCACAGGTCACTCGTGTAGAACGACTGACAGAACGCCTTAGAAAGGCTTATTTTGACGGTATTAGTATAATGAGCGAAACTGCGGATGAGCATATTGCTTCTCACTGACAACTGATAAATACTATAAGACATATACCTAGACCGTATAGTATCTATACTACATATCAAATTCCAGGGTTCTAGGTCAACGGGTCTACTCTATTAATTTTGATTCCCTTAAGAGTTTTAAAATATACGTTTTTTGCGACATAAACGGCCGTATCTTTTTTGTTCATTAAAAGTTTGTTTTTTTCACAACTTCAAAGGACCGCAGACCTGAGTATATCGTTTTAATTTCAACTCAATACCTCCAAGCGTTCCCGAGATAAAGGGTCTTGACAGACAGACACTGTCTTGTTCTTTTTTAGGTACGAAAGAAGTGACCAATTCAAAGATCTAGCTACTCGTACGACTTATACTCTTTCAAAGCTTCAATGCACCACGAGGCTTCTACATTCAACACGCTTGCAACAATAAAAGTCTTATTAAACAAAGAAACAAGACAGAACAAGGCTGTATATGGAAGTTCTCATTTCCGAGTTCTGCCGATCAAACTCGTGACAATGGGTCGCATGTATTGTGTCTATTTCAAGAGGCAGCCATCTTTGTGTTGGTAGCAATGAGGCATGACGCTAGGAATGTTCACGTCACGACCGTGTTTAGAAAATAGGTTCCTATGTGTTATGGATCGTTGTTATAAAGTATTGAAATAGATTTTTTAGTTAGAACCCCACCGTGATTTCCTACCATTGTAGACGTAGGGTTTCGGACGACGGTAATGAGTAGCTCGCCATGCCGCTTCGTGTAACCGTAGGCATCGACCCTGGAACCCAAGGTAAAGAAGGATCATAGTTAAGTATGGTTTTAGTCAGTAAAAGTCTGACACGTTCTCTCGCTCCAACCAAGAGCAGGATGGATTGGATGATTTCCAACCTTAAAGAAAACCCTATAAGTAAAAAAAATCCTACAGAATTATTAGTACCTATAATCTATAGGTTACTTCTTTGGTGTACAATAAAGTTTTATTCTATTCTATTCTTTCTTTGGATAAAAAGTATCAGAAGTACTATTTTAGGATATGGTCTACCCGTGTGTCAAATTTTATCAAAATCCGTTCAGTCGTGAAGAATTGGCAAACATATATACAGATACACCCCTAATGTTATTTTGGTGTTTCTTCTCAAGGTAGTCGTTAGTAATGAAGCTAGGAAACAACGAGCTCATCTCATTTAAATTGACGAAAAAATTAACGTGTAAAAGTATTTTTACGGTACCGTATCTCAAAAAGAAAAAACGGAACCCTTATATCACACACACACACACACACACACGCACACACAGACACACACACTATCACACAACGTCGTCTAGTCCCAAGCTAAGCAGAGCTTGTATTATGGGTACTAGACAACTGATAAACATACTTATATATTTCTAAATAAATACATATTATAGATAAATTACACCCAGACACGGAACAAATGATCGTGCTCATCACACAAACATTTGTCCTGGGTGGGAATCGAACCCACGACCTCCGGCATAGCAGTCAGGGCCACTAACCACTAGACCAAGAGGCCAGTCAAGACCCTTTATCTCAAGAACGCGTAGAGGTATCAAGTTGAAATTAAAACCAACATACTCAAGTTTGCGGTTCTTTGAAGTTGTGAAAAAGATATTGCTGTTTATATTGCAAAAAAAAACGTATATTTCGACACTCAAGGGAATCAAAATTCATAGAGTACTTGCTGTTGACCTAGAACCCTGAAATTTGGCATGAAGAAAAGTCTTATAGTACAAGTAGGTATAGGAATAAATCTAGAAACTGAAAATTTGTAGTGACGTCACAACCAAAAAATTCTTTCTCTATTGGAAAAATCTTCTAGATTGGATTCGGGAATTGAATTATTTACATAAGTTAGTTTGTTCGGAATCCTCAATGTCCGAGTCCGAATCAAACTCACCCAGTGTTTTTTTAAATACCTTTTTGCAAAATAAATATCATATAACATACACAGAAAAAGATATACTTTTTATCGTAGGAGTTTTCCTTGGGACAATTTTTCACTTTCACTTGGGCGAAACTGCTGGCATCAGCTTGTCGCTGATTCTTTCAAAGAGATTTCTTCAATCTTTGAAGCTATAAAATTAATAAAAAGAAGTTTGAATTAAAATAAGGTTCCATCATAACGTTTTTTTTTTTTTTTATTAATTTAAACAAAAATAAATATTTTTTTTAAATAAACAAATCTGAATGCCAATAATTAAAAATAAATCAAAAAAGTTTAGATCTATAATGAAAGGCTTATTGGACCTTGGCAGCGGGATTCAAATATTTAAATATCGACGTACACGTACGATTTTAAACTCTGTGCCGCAGAAAATTAGGTCGGTTTTTACTTGAATGTAGATCCTAGTTTTACAAAGATTGAGCCCAGCGGATTTGGGAATCTCGACAAGCGATTTTAAACTTAAAATGTAGTAGAGTAAAATTGTTTTCAGCTTGTGTTTATTTTTAATATAAAATAGATGGGCTTTTGATATTAAATGAAAACAACGTTCTTTGCTTTTCTAATAAAGTGTTTGTGGGACACAATTTTTTGGCGCGAAAAGAAAGACATTTCGACTTTTTTTTATTGGATTTTAAAAGATTCCAGCGGTTTATTCTGTATCTTTTTATTAACTTTGCGGCGACGAAAATATCTTTTCTCAAAGATAACTGGATTAAGGCACTTGGGTTTTATAATATTCTTACCTAATTTTTGTTTACACTCTTATTATAAATTAACTAAGACTTAAGAATAAATATTTTACAGAGATTTCTATATTGTACTAGCTTTTTCCAGCGCCTTCGCCAGCGTGGATGTGGAAAATAGTCTCAATGGTACATAAAAAGTATCTTCAACCGAATGCTCCTTCATGTCTTCTAGGCAGTTCACATAATGGTGACACCCGAGGGTTTCTTCCACCTGAATCCGATGCCTCAAACCTCCGAACCTCCCGAAAACTTACCATGTCGGACGAGAACCTGCGTCATGTGAAATATTAGGAAGCCGTGATGCCTCTCCAGCCACTTTTCAAAGAGGGTACTTACCGCCATGATTGTAGTATACCCCGGAATAGCACATAGGAGGAGGAATTTTTATCTCGAGAGTATATTCTTTGGAGATAATTTTCAATTTACACGCGGGCAAAGTCAGTAGCAGTAGCTAGTACTAAATTTCAAGCCAATCAAATCAGCTTGGAATTAATTGAAATATTTCAGTAGCTCAATTACGGCAGTGCACAGTAATTCACGTAGGCTTCAACAAACCTTAAATCTATTTATTCGTCAGATTCACACGACGTCTGTCTACCCGGATACATGTCATGGCATCTGTCTCCAAATGTCACTAGCTAACGGAATATATAATTTTAGTGGTTTAAGCTATGAGATAGCATCTATATTTAGTGTACTAAATACACTGACTTGCATTGCAATAACTTATGAACGCACGCGCAATGATTGTTACAGCTCCGATTTAATATTGATTCGGCTCGAAGGACCAGTAATCAATATTACCAATATTAGGCACTTCAACTGTCTTTTTTATGGTTTTGTAAATACACTTAAGTTCGTTTATGTACATTTGTTGTTTGTAATCATCCACATTTCCTATTGATCCGGCTCTAATGCCCAATGTTGTCTACTTATAGAGATTATCTTTTATAAAGCGATAAGGATCTTACATTTTTTATAAGGAGTAACCATGGATTTCTTGCCAGTTGTCTTCACATTTACCTATGTTACCAGAGGCCAGAATCGTTGAATTTAATTCCAGTTCTAACAAACATATTATTTAGCCGCTAGATTAATTAGACAGAGTCGCTAGAGACAGACTATTGTGTAAGCCACAGCATTTGTAGCATATTATTAAGAGATTCTTAGAAGTCATAATTCTTTGCATTGAAATAGAAACTCTGCTCGTCTGCTACTTGTTTGTTCTTTTTTAAGTGTTTGTGTGTACATAAATAAATAGGTAAAGAAAAAAAAAATATTTTACATCATTAAACACTGACAAATCAATAAAAATAAAATATTTGGAACCGAAGATTGAACCAATAAAAGCATTACAAATGAAGAGAAGTCAAATTAACAAAATTAGAATCACTTAAAAAATAATTTACTCAATATAATAAATTACGTTTTAATGAATTTTCCGGTCACAGTCCGACAAATCATAAATTCGTCAAAGGAATAAAATGCTTTCTCAATAAGCCTTTTTTTCAAACTAGCTTTGATGCTGCCTATAGTCGCGGCACCAGTAATAACTGGCCCTTAACATGAGTCGCCTTGAATGATTTGGTAAGCGTTCTCAAGACCGTCGATATTGTGATAATATCGTAAATATAATGTCAGACTTGTGAACTATAGGTACTGTAAAGTAGTACATTATACAGTTTAGTCAAGTCAAGGCTTTTAAATTGTGTGCTTGAGGTGGTAACTTGAATGTGAACTTTACAAAATTATTTGCACTCATTTGAGTGTGGTGAGCTGTGAACTTTATAGACTTGTATGCGTTGAAATAACTGACGTGAGCTGTGAACTTCTTAGAATTCTGTGCACTCACCTGAGTGAGGTGAGCTGTGAACTTTGCAGAATTTTGTACGCTCACTTGAGTAAGGTGAGTGCACACAATTCTATGAAGTTCATCTTAGAATTGTGTGCACTTACCTGAGTGAGGTGGGTTGTGAACTTCGCAGAATTTGGTACGCTCACTTGAGTTAGGTGAGCTGTGAACTTTATAGAAATGTGTGCGCTCACTTGACTTAGGTGAGCTGTGAACTTTATAAAAATGTGTGCGCTCAGTTGAGTGAGGTGAGCTGTGAACTTTATAGAAATGTGTGCGCTCATTTGAGTGAGGTGAGCTGTGAACTTTATAGAAATGTGTGCGCTCATTTGAGTGAGGTGAGCTGTGAACTTTATAGAAATGTGTGCGCTCATTTGAGTGAGGTGAGCTGTGAACTTTATAGAAATGTGTGCGCTCATTTGAGTGAGGTGATCTGTGAAATTTACCAAGTAGCGCTTCTGGTCAGACAGTTTCAAATACAAATCTTCAGAACATAAAATCCACAAATAGTCCCCAATACGAAGAGACAGCCAATCACAAACAAATAAAAATGGCTATAAACGGTCGAAGGTCCATCTGATGGCCTTTATTCCGGCTATTATTGCCAAAGGGGCATCAGGCTCGGCTCAAAGGGTTTATTGCCAAAACGTGTACTTGCTTAGGATACGAATATTATAATGGTTCTGCAGATCTGTTGGCAAATTGATGGGTATACTGGAATTAAAATTTTGAAATACATGTCTGGTGGTTGGGGATTATAATTTTATGAAAGGGTTATGAAAAGTAGGGTTACTTTTCATAACCCTTTCATAAAATTATTTAACTTTATTATTTGTACTAGAATAATTTATTTATGTCGTGTGTCCTCCTCTTCATTGCGTCGTTTGTCCTCAATACTGAAGGTCGTGACCTCGACGACTAGAATGACGAGTAATTAAAGACTCTTTACTTTATCATATTATTTACACACCGTTGTATTTTGATCTTTTTAAACCCATTGAACGCACGCAAGGTCGATTTGGTACATGAAACACTATCAATTTGTAAAGATAAAATTAAATAATAAAGAACTTGTTTTTTAAACTCAAATTAATTTACGCATGTACGAAATTAATTTCTTTAAGTAAACGTCAACTGGGCGAGTCCAATAACCTGTAGGTAATTAGTACGCAACGACTGACAACTACTTACAAGGTCATTGACTCGTTTACTTAAAGAAATTAATTTTGTACATGCTTGTATTAATACGAGTTTTTAAAAAAAGTACTTTATTTTTTATTTTATCCTTACAAATCGATAGTGTTTCATGTAGCGAGAAAATAGAAGACAGTTCCATGAGACTCTTAGGATCAAAATTATCTTATGCGCTATTCTAGGACATGATCTAACATGAAAATGACAAATTAATGAAAAACCGTCATCGATACAATTTAAAATTTTTGTCCCCAAAACACCCCCGACACATCCGAGCTCTCAAGCAGAAGTGATCGAGCACAAGGCGAGTGCACACACCGCTCATGGTGAGTTATCCCCTTCACTAGCTCCGTCATCGCCTATCTTACCCCTACCTTCTCAACTGTAAAATCCTAAGTAATTGTAGCAAAGTTATCAACCAATAACTGCAATGAGCACGATTTCCTAACTTACCCACGGGTATTAGCTTGAAGATATCTACGGTATTTCATCACAAGTTTATAACTCAATACCTGGTTGTGACTGCTTTCGAGTTAAGTTGAAGCGCAGTTCTTGAGGCTCTGGACTTAGAGAGAGCGTTTAGCGGAAAACTAGAAGAGAAATCAGCCTATAATAATGTAGCATAATCAACTGTGTGTGTGTGTGTGAGAGAGAAGTGGTGGCCGAGTGGTAACGGCCCCGACTTATGAGTTGTAGATCGCGGGTTCAAATCCAACCAGGCGCATTGTTTTGTGTAATTTATTTCATCACCACTGCTTTCAAAACGGTGTAGAAAACCATCGTGAAGAAATCGGCATGTCTTAGAACCAAAAATTCGAAGACATGTGACATCTACCAACCCGCACTGGACCCGCGTGGCGGATTACGGCCCATTCCCTCTTTTAGAGAGGGAGCCTGAGTCCCAACAGTGGGAACATTATAAGGCTGATGCTATGCTATGCTTTAATAAACTGTATAATGTTCTCACTGCTGGGACTCAGAGAGAACATATGACTCCGTAACGTTGCTGCTCATCAAGGGCTATGGTCGGAGTTTCCTTGCATGATCTAATCAGGAGTTAAGATATCCGCAGGAGAACCAAGATTACCGAAAGAGCTTGAAGAATAACCAAACTTAAATGGCAATGGTCAGGGCACCTTACTCGCAGAACAGATGGTCGTTGTGGCAAAAGGTTCTGGAGTAGCGACCGCGTACCGGAAGACATAGCGTTGGAAGACCACCTCCAAGGTGAACCGATGAACTGGTAAGGATTGCGGAAAACCGATGGATGTGAGACGCTCAGGAGCGTTCATTGTTGCGACACATGCATTTCAAAATGGCTTGGTAAAGCCCCAGGCCTGGCCAGGTCTTATCTACGACAGAGAATGGGCCGTAATCCACCACGCTGGCCCAGTATAGATTGCTAGATATCGCGTGTCTTCCAATTTTTTATTCTAAGACATCGCGGTTTCCTCATGATGTTTTGATTCGTTTGACCGTTTTCAGAGTAGTGGTGATGTAATGAATTATACAAAGTAATGCGCCTAGTTAGGTTTGAACTTGGGAATGTCAGAAACCGTGGTCTTAGGGTGTTTTTAATATCGTGCGGATTTCATTACGCATGCGGATTTGCTCCGCATGCAGAAAATTTCATATGAAAAAAAAATGGGTCCCACACGCATAAAATAAATACTTATATGAAAAGGACATTTGCGGAGAAAATCCGCGCGGCGGGACGGGAGATAGTGTCAGACTTTTACTGACTACCCAAGAACCCAATTCTATTCCTTCATTGCCTTTCATAACGGGGCCGAATCTTCCTTTCAGAAACCGACCTTAGCCCCAGTAGGATTAGACCCTGCTGGGCCCTACGGTTTTCCGACAACTCCTTAAGGCGCGCGTGAAACGATACGCGCCGTCGACATCTTGGGCTCGGTTCGGACGGTTACCGGATGGTCGGACGGCGAGCTACCCACTGCTCGCCGTCCGCAAGCCCGCGCCTATAGTGGTCGGAAATCAGGATCGGAATCTCGGCAGCGCACTCTAGATTAAGAAAAAAAATTGCCTATTCTCAAACATACAGTTTATCTCGACTATAAAGATGACAATCTCGCTATACACCACAAAATCGCTCCGCTTATCGCTATGCAGTTCCAAATCCTAAGCTTTAAACTATATTGGTGGTACGCGACTAAAATTTACGACGTGTACGTGATTCGGAACTAGTCTCTTTGTCATACATTTTGTATACTAGAAATTCTGGATGTATTGTAAATGCGACTAAGTTTTATTTGGAACTGGTTTAAATTTTTGTGAAAGCAGCTTTAGAATCTACAAATATATTGACTGTCTTAAATACATTGAAATATATTGATGGTCTCGTAGTTGCAAGTGCAAATTCTGAGCGTAAGTTGCTGTCCTTTGTCCTTTTTAGGATTTTGTACCTCAGACGGAACAAGTTTTCAATGAAAATATATTTATTTATTGTAAGTACATTTTATTATATATATAAAAGAAAGTCGTGTTAGTTACATTATTTATAACTCAAGAACGGCTGAACTGATTTGGATGAAAATTGGTAGAAAGGTAGCTTGAAACCAGGAGAAGGATATAGGATTTACTACTTAGGATATTTTTTTACTACTTAGGATTTACTTTTTTAAATTTTTATTTCGTTAAATAAAAATAACAAATCCAAAACCTGCTAATTTATTTGTGTAGGGTAGAGCGGGAGTGAAACCGCGAGCAAAAGCTAGTAAGAAATATAACAAAGAAAACTTATGTCTAAAATACAAACAATTGCCGGCCTTATTGCATTCCGCGATCTCTTCTAGGCACTGAATGGACTGGATTCTTAGAACATGATATGGGGCTGTCATAATAAGCTAGTCATAGTATATATGGTGACTGGTAATTATTCATAGTCATAAAAAGTGAAAGTCATGTTAACAAACAACTTTTACTATGGGACCAAATCCAAAATCGCGAAAGAAATCAGCCAAGTTCAGTACATTTTGACCAGTTACGCGAACACAAATGTACTGACCAGCAGGTTTTTTTTTCGCGATTTCATGTTTTGGTCCCATAGTAAAAGTTGTTCGTTATCATGACTACAATCACGTGTTTAAGTATCGTTCACTAATTATCAGTCACCCTAGATCTGTAATTAATACTCATCAATACCATTCCAAAAAGATTTGTACCTAACTGCAAGCAAAATTGATATACTCCACAAACCATGGGACATAAACATACCTGGTAAAATGTGTCTCTGTCTAAACCTTTAGCGAATATAGGCGTGATATTATGTTAAATCTTGATTCTCATACCGAAAAACACGATTGTCACTAACAAATCCTTTAGATAAACAAAATTGTCGGCTGTGTTTCCAAATGTAGCCGGGCATTTGATTTATATCCCAATAGAAGCCAGGCTTTAGGAACAAAAAAGGATTTCGAAGACTTCGCCCGTATGTATGGCAGGAATTTGTTCCAATAATAAATGTTATTTTTTTTTTACGTTTGTTCCAACAATACAGTCATTTTGCGTGCTTACATTTAGGATTAAAAAAAATATTGAATGAATTTTGAGTAAAAATGTAATTAGAATTGTGTGCGTTCACTTGAGTGAAGTGTACTGTGAACTTTACAGAATAGGTCTACCTACTTTTTAATCCTTTCTTTTTTTTTATCGTAGGTAAAATCATCCAATGACAAATCCCGCCCTTGGGTGGGGCGGGAAATAGTGTCAGACTTTTACTGACTAAAAACCTACCCTTCCATTCATTGCCTTTGTCTCGGGGCCCGTAGTGACGTTCTCACATAACCTTTGGCCCCAGTAGGCTTCAGCCCTACTGGACTCCTACAGTTTGCTGACAACTCCTTGAGGCGCGCAGGAACAGTGCGCGCCATAGAAGACCTGAGCTCGGACCGGTCTGTTACCGGATGGACGGACAGCGAGCTACCCATTGCCCACCGTCCGCGAGCCCGCGCCTACGGTGGCCGGAAATCGGGATCGGAATCCCGGCGGCGGCGGCGGTGTGTGCGCCTTTGTCTAATGCGGTCGGCCTCCTCCTTTGCTAGCATTACTGCTTTGCAAAAGGAGGCGACCGCCTGCCACTCCTCCTCGCTCCGGAGCATGGCTTGAACCAAGCCCTGGCGCGAGAGATCGCCGCCGATCGCCCCCACGAGGACACGGCGATGCTCTTCCCAAGCGGGGCACACCTCGACTGTGTGCTCCACTTAATCCTTTCTTTGATACTTACTAATAAAGATAAACGTTGTTTTAACACATAAATCATTTAATTATAACTCCAAACTATTCAAAAGTATGACGCCGTGGAAAAGAGCGGATAATTCTCTCTTCGACTGTCAAAGATGCTAGTGCGGGGCGATGGGACGCCGTGACGTAGGGATGCGCCCACTAATCGACTTTTTTTTAGTCTAACATTACATAGTACCCAAATTTCAGATTTCAAAATTTGTTATTCTAGATTAAAATATATTATCCTTTTTTATTCTTCATATAATTCTAGTTGTTAATCATGTATTTCTCTTTGTTTCATGTACCCTCTTCTGGAAACTACAGAGCACAGCTTGAGTAAGTATTAACGTTATTTTTTTTAAGTATTTCGACTGGCCTGGTGGTCTAGTGGTTAGTGGCCCTGACTGCTATGCTGCAGGTCGTGGGTTCGATTCCTACCCAGGACAAAGGTTTGTATGATGGGCACGATCATTTGTTCTATGCCTGGGTGTAATTTATCTATGATATGTATGTATTTAGAAATTTATAAGTATGTTATCAGTTGTCTAGTACTCATAACACAAGCTCTGCTTAGCTTGAAGCTAGACGGTGTTATGTGATAGTTGTGGAATATTATATTATTATGGTGGAATATTATTAACCTAGTATAGGGACTATATTTTCAAGTCTCTTGTAAAAATAATCTTCCACTACTCCAATCGACTTGGTAAAGATTATAATGAAAAAGTTCTGCGGTTGATGTGAATAAATAATAAACAATAAGATCCTACGCAAAACGGGACGGCATTTTTTTTTATTGTTAACAAGTGATCCTCCCCAGTTTCGCACGGGTGCAATGGTGATACTAAATATATTATACATGTATTATACATATTATAAACTTTCCTCTTGAATCACTCTATTTATTAAAAAATACCGCATCAAAATCCGTTGCGTAGTTTTAAAGATCTAAGCATACATAGGGACAGACAGCGGGAAGCGGTTTTTGTTTTAAAGTATGTAGTGATAGGTTTGGACTTGGCCGCTATCTCACCTGATGGAAAGTGACGATGTGATCGACGATGGAGCGCGCTTACCCTATTCACTCTAGACTTAAAGATTCCTGGGTTGTAGCCATCAGGAAACACAGACTCCGGCAGGGAATTCCACTCGTTAACTGTGCGCACAATGAATGTGTTCCCAAAACGGTTTTGTGCGTATAGGTGTCCACCATGTACCGGTGGCGCAACTGCGGCCTGGTGGCCCGATGATGGAACGGGCGGAATCAGGCTATGCAATTTCGACACACGCTCCCCAAAATGCAACCGGTAGAAAACCAACAGGCTAGCAACTCGGCGTCGATGCTCAAGACTTTGAAGCCTCGACTCGACGAGTGCATCATTGCCAATGGTCCTCCTGGCTCGCCTCTCATTTGTCTCAAGTGTATCAACACTTCGATAGCTTCGGAGCTGCTATCGGGCAGATCCGTCCCATAGATGAGAGTAGTATCTACTCCATACATAATCGAAAGCCAAAAACAACAACAAAGCTTCGCATTACAAAGGATTTTGCCGCCAGCAAGGGCACTTTAGCCGCTTAAATACCGCACCGCACGAAAATCTAGTGGAAAATACTTACGAAATTAGAAAAAAAAGAAAGAAATATATTTTATTTGCCGGAAAAGGCGCATACATTAAGACCAACATATAACAGATTACAAATATTTTGGAAAAAAAAAGGTATACATACGCCTCGTCTGCGCAAAACGGCCGAACAAACTTAGCATAGTGCTGTGTCCACACGCAACGGGACGAGTCCACAGCGCTGGTTTTCAGCGTAGGCCGGTGACGGTATCGGCAAACAGTATTGTGTGCTGAGGTTTGAGGTTGAGGTTTGAGTAAAAATAAATAAAAATAAATTTAAGGACAAACTCATAAATATAAATAATAATAATAAATAAGTAAATAGGAATTATACAATTACATTAAAAAAATACAAAATAAATTATTTTTCTTTCTTTTTTTCTTTCTTTCTTTCTTTTAATACCATACGTATAAAATGGCAACATTACGTAGCGTCTCTAGCAAGGACAGCTTATAGGGCTTTTATATGATAGGTAAAATAGGTACCCCGTTCCTTCGTTGTCTATCATACCGGGGCCGAGCCTTCTTTTCAGAAAGTAAGCTTCGACCCTGCCTGCCTGCAGCTAGCAGGCTGGGCCTCTACGATTTGCTGACAGCGTCCATCCTCCTTTTCTAGCATTACTTCTTTGCAGAAGGAGGCGACCGCCTGCGGTCCCTCCTCACTCCGGACCATGGCCTGTACTAAGTCCTGACGAGAGAGATCACCGCCGCCGATCGCCCCCACGAGGACACGGCGATGCTCTGCCCAGGCGGAGCACTCCTCTACCGTGTGCTCTACCGAGGACAGCGACTTAGTATTCGCACTAAAATCATTGAAGGATAGAAAGCAATAATTACCAAGGACGCGATGACAGATGATGTATAGCAAAACAGAATGACGTGACAAATCACGGATGCTTATGACGCTATCACGCTACGCCATTGTGACGAAATTACTGTTCTCACGACGGGATTCTTTGGCATGCCGTTCCCCACCGCAGTGCGCTACGGCATCCGCTGCGCTGTAGGAGGCCCGTTATGCGGAGGCCCTAAATTTCAATCTAAAATAATGTACTTTTGTACCATTGTTTAATAAACAACTAGCTTCAGCCAGCGGCTTCGCCCGCGCAAAATCCGTTCTAAGCGGACGTCTATACCCTACAAGGAACCTACCTGCCAAATTTTAAGTTTCTAGGTGTTATATTTGATGAGATTTGAGGTATTTCACTTCTGGCGGCTTACTCTCGAGTTTAATTTCGATCGGTCGCCTTTGGAATTGTGACGTTAGGTACTCTTGAATTCGATTTTTTTGGGAAACTAAGTAAAATTGGGCTTGGCGTGTGGTCACGCAATTTTAAACCAATTTGACGCTAACATCGAATTCAAGAGTACCTAAAGTCACAATTCCAATGTCGACCGATCAGAATTAAACTCGAGAGTAAGCCCCCAGAACACCGTTAAATTTTGGTCGTTTAAATCCCGTGGAGGGTCAATCTGGTACATGAAACACTATGGATTTGTAAAGATAAAATTAAAAAATAAAGTACCTTTTTTCTAAAAGTCGATTTAAAATACGCATGTACGAAATTAATTTCTTTAAGTAAACATCAGCTGAGCGAGGCCAATGAATTGTAGGTAGTTAGTAGATACGTAATTAATGCGGGTTTAAAAAAAGTACTTTATTTTTTAATTTTCTCTTTACAAATCGATAGTGTTTCATGTACCGTATCGACCCTCCACGGGATTAAAACGATTAAAATTTAACGGTGTTTATGTCGCAGGGAAATGGGGAAATCACAGATTTCACGAAATCCTTAGGGATTGATATCCCTAAGAATATTCGACATGTATCGGGATTTCGTGATCGAAAGCCATCAAGGATAAATGTACTTTTCATATTTTTAATATAAGAGTACATTATGGAAGGGCAAAGTTTACGTAAAATAATAGATTTTCAGAGGCCGAGCGGTTTTATGAAAATGTACCTCGGGTTGGCCTGTCTTAACAAATGAACAACAAAATCCCTTTCCACTCTTAAACGCCACGTCCCAAAAGGCAAAGTTTTAATTCTCAAAACTTTAAAATAGACCCACTCTGACCTCTAAAACGACGTGTCATTACCTACACAAATCCAGTGTGAAAAAGGAACAGCGCTGTTCGTTCTGTATAACGCCATCTCTCTCTATCATATCATTATAGTGTTAGGCCCCTTGAACGCCTCCCAACGTCTAAGCCTAGCTACACACGGGCTACACGATCCAGCCACAAATGTGGCGACCTAAAGCTAGAAGCAGTTACAAAGCTAGCAGACGCGCGCGACAGCTACTTTTTGTCGGTGGCAGATGTTTGCGGCCGGTGGCCGCTTTTAAGTACCCAAGTCTGACGAAATTAACTTTCAATTTTTTTTGTAGTAGGTAAAATCATTCAATAACATCCCCGCCCTTGGGCCGAGCGGGAGATAGTGTCAGACTGCTGGGACATGGCCTCCTCTCTAATAAAGAGAATGGGCCGTAATCCACCGGTCGGGCCCAGTGTGGTTTGGTAAATATAAATAAAATAACATACATTTATTTTAGACTAAAATAATGTCCATACAAACTTTATAAAATTATAATGATAAATATTTAAAATGCATCAAAAGTAAATAAAATAGATCGGTGGCGACTTTTTGTGGTGAAGGTCGGTGTCCCGTGTGCAGTCAAGCTTAAGTGCTAAGGTATTTTGAACCTAATTCTTATGAGTATATGATATATAATGCTATGGCATATATATATTTAAAAAAATAAGATGTCATAGTGAGATCCCTGAGCAGAGAACCTATAATTTGTTCAGAATCAGTAACTGAATCGATTCCAATATTTTTTTCACCATGTTATATTTTTCATAAAAATATTTTTTTAAAGTCACAAGTTGGACACTACTGACACTAAGTACATCACTGATCACGGCAGGTCATAGTAGATATTAGGCGCCAGGGTACACCTGGGTGCGGGATAAAACAACCCCTCGTCTGACACTATCTCCCGCTCCGCCCAAGGGCGGGAGATGTCATCAGATGATTTCACCCGCAAACAAAAAAAAAAGAGTGGCCCGGATGGCCCGGTAACCATGTGTTTGTGTGGACAACCAGGTAAAATAACAAGCTTATAACTTTGTGATTTTTCATGATACAGTTATGAAATTTTGCACATAGATTCTTTGCATAAAAATACTAGAACCGTGCGTTGGGTTTCGCATATACTAAAAATAAGGTTGTATCAAGGGTGTAAAACCATCCCTCTTTTTAACTTCGCTTGACCTTTTAGCACGTTATGGTAAAGCCCTGGACGTAACATAATGAGTCTAATTCATCACATGTTCACTAAAAGCTTTCATGTAATGAGCGTCATGGGAAGGTGACATGGAAATTAGTTTAACTATGGCGTGGCAAAAGTTATTACTATAAACACCTTTTTCACTTACTGGGTTTTGTTGAGTAAGGTAATTTGATGTTGTGTTTTTAGTTGGGTCCCTACCCATTATTCACTAATCCATACTAATCCATACTAATATTATAAATGCGAAAGTAACTCTGTCTGTCTGTCTGTCTGTCTGTCTGTCTGTTACGCGATCACGCTTAAACCACCCAACTGATTTTAATGAAATTTAGTACGAAGCAAGCCTGAACTCCAAGGATGAACATAGGCTATATATTATCACGCTATTTGCTATGGAGGGTAAGTAATATTGCATCTTAGCGGTAAAATATCGACACGCGGCCAAAATTTGAACTAATCGTTTGTTGCCATTTTGACATTTACGTCAGGTGTCAGGAGAATATCTTGTGTTCTGTGTTTTCATCGTTTCCAAATTAAATAATCGTTATTATAATACCGAAAGTGATTATAAGTGCTGGCAAGGATCTTGAAAATCAAACGTGCTTAATAAAAGGAATGAGAAAATATCGGACCTACGGTTCCATTTTCCAAAGTTGGACCATTTAACAAATAATTTTCGGGTGACCATAACAATAAAATTTCCCTATTTAATCGTACACGAGGGGTGCCTGTCAGGAAAACATAGTTTGTTGATAATGGACTGCTACTATGTATTTTAATCTTTATCAAGTGACTATCATGACCGATCAAAAATAATGACGGATCACAAATCAGAAATACAAAAGCAAAGAAGAAGGCAATACAAAAGCTCATAATGAAATAGCCTCAATCACTAAAGCGGCATTTAACACTGTAACACCAGAAAAATGACTGAATATCGTCTAATTGTTGACAAAATAGAAGAAAAATATTTTGAATCGGATAGGTTAATGGATATCGAAATTAACAATAGACTCATCCGACTCTTCTGATAGTATTGGAGATTGATTCTAAAAGTTGTTGATGCTAAAAGTGTTACTAGATATTCATTTAATAAAAGATTTACAAAGTTCTCATGACTTTTTTATAATCATCATCATCTTCCTGCCCTTTTCCCATGTTATTTGGGATCGGCGCAACACGTTTTCTTCTTCCATTTTGCCCTGTCACCCGTCTTGCTATCACTAACTTCCTTCTCTATCATATCACTCTTCACACAATCCATCCATCTTTTCTTTGGCCTCCCTCTCCTTCTCCAGCCATCCACATGTAAACTCATAACCGTTTTAGTAACATGTGTATCATCCCTCCTCTTTACATGACCATACCAAGACAAACGATTTCCCTTCAACTTTTCTGAAACTGGCGCCACTTTCAAACTTCCTCTAATATACTCATTCCTCACTTTATCCTTTTTTGTCACACCACACATCCATATCAACATTCACGACTTTTCTATAATATTGACCCTAATAAAATAATCCGTAGCGCAGTCTATTTGTTTACTTTCCTAAAGTAAACTAAACGTATAAATAAATATTTTTTTAAATTACAATTTGAGTTACTAAAGATTGTTTTTAATTATATGAGGGAAAATAGATTTGTTAGGCTGGCAACATTAAACATGCCCCTAGGAACGCGCATGCTCTATAAGTAATATCGTATTATACGATTTGCCGCGAGTTCAAACCCCAGCGACAATTAATATTTTTGTGATTATTTTATTTTCTTTTTTTCCGATAATATACAATGATACGTCGAATAAATCAATAAAATTGTTGTTTACATGTTTTAAACATAACATAGACATTTTCGTTCAATATTTTTCCAAGTATTTTGTAAAAAGTAATCAAAACATAAAATAAAACGTGTCGGTGAAAAAAAATACTTGCTATTTTTTTTAATTATTCCATTTAAGATAAAAATCATCACGCTATCATTGACAAGGAGCCAGGCACTCTATGACGTTTATAACAAGAACGCCTATTTTGAAAGGAAATTATCTAAGAATTTAGCACAGTGGTTTAGTGACTAGCCATAGCACGTAGGACGATGGTAGTTCGAATCTCAGATTGATGAGGGTTTTTTTTTTAATTTTGTTTTGCATTCTTACTACTTTTTTATTGAGGCTGGTTTTAAGATCAGCACTTTCGAAACAGTTTGGCAGGCACTGTCCTTTAAAATCTAACATTCGATTTCAAATCGTTCTTTTTCGTTGGTCAAAATAAAATAAGTGTATGCATTTTTTATTGAACAGTCCCAGAGCATTTTTAACAATCCTGCTGTTTTTTACGACGGAGAGAGTTCGTGTAGCACTCAAGGTTTCGCCAAATTTCATTTGAAAGTTGGAGACTCAGGGCTGTTGTGGCTGTTTCGAGTAGTTTCTATTTCGTAGTCGGCCGGAAGTACAGATACTACCATTTTGCGAATCGTCCGGAGGACACGGTCGAGCGTGCAATGGAGGTGTATCCCGGTTGGGTGGAGCACCGCCGTATCTTCGTGGAAGCGATCGGCGGCGGCGACTACAGCACTGCGTTTGGCCATCAATGTGCGAGTTCAATTAGGCAGAGATACACGCGGTCAAGATTTCGCGGAAATTCATTTAAAATTTGGAGACTCTTCTTAGGGTAGCTCCCACTATGGAAAATAATTCGTCTGATATATGAAGACATCAGTCAAATATGCACCAACAATACTGGATAAATGAACGAGTAATTTAAACACCAAAAGCGATCAAGGTGCAACAATCAATCCAAACATGCTTTCGCAAATCCATACTAATCTATAGCGACTGCTGAGGCGTGAAGATGTCCTATCTGTCATAGTTTCAAACACCTTCTTCGATCGCATTATTGTTTCACTGAAGGAAATGACTGGTTGACATTTTCTCTAACGATCGCCTTCACGATGACACAGTGGCGCAGATTTCAACCGTAAGCTCCATTGTATCTCCGAGCGATCCGTACAATGGTAAGAATCGAGAGTTTCATTCTTCTAAATTCAATACAGATGTCTCCCGAAACGCCCACATCCAGTGAGTCATGCACAAGGACAGGACGCCGTGGTGCCTCTGTATCCACTCCTTAAAGAAAGTAAAAACCACTGCGATTGTAGCATGCTTACTGCAACCCTGAAACGCAAAGAGCCACTGAAACACAAAGGGTAACTGCAGGGAAACAGGTGGGTTTTGGTCACTAAAAGTCTGACGCTCTTTCTCGCTGCACCCAGACTGGGAGAAGATATTTGATAATTTACCTACGTTAAGAAGAAGGTACAGAATTGCAAACTCTAAAAGGTGAAGGGCTCAACTCCACAGATCACTTTTTTTATAGCCTACATTTAAAAGGATTTATTTAGTGTTACTAAAAACATACTGCGTGTTAATATGCTTTTTTTCTGACGCACAAATCATTAAAAAAAAAAAACATACAACGTTGTTTTACCAGAACAGAAACCAAAAACATACAAAAACTTATGCTTTTCCTTTGGGTCAGGGAGAAACGCCCACTAATACAACCCTTACATACTCTTTCCAAGTGTCGCCACAATGAACGGTCCTGTGCATCTCGCTTCGCATCCATCGGATTCCCACAGTCAGAGTAGGCGCTACGTGGCTGTTTTTCTTGATATTAGTTTTGTCCATGTTCATTTTAAGACCAACTCTTTCGGAAGCTTTGACGTTCATATGTAGGTACATAATACATATGTACGAGTATATAACACACTTTTCCTGAAGGTAATTTGCGTTTTTACCTTTAGCCGTTTTATGTGAAAGTAAAACAAATAATTTTAATGTAGAATGAATTGTAAGATCAGAATTATTTGATTGTACAAATGTTCTACGAAATTAACGCGGACGAAGTCGCGGGTAACAGCTAGTTATAAATAAGGGTACAATGGGCGGTCTTATCGCACAGGGCAATTTTTTACAGACTACGTAAGTTCTGTCGAAATAGAGATCCGTCGAACAAGTGCATATCGAAGAAGGCTTCTGACGAAGTAGTATTCTTCAAAGGTGTGTGTGGTCAAAGTTTGTTCGGTCAGACTAATTGTTGTCGAATTTATATTCTGTCGAAGCAATGAACAGTCGAACTAATGATTTTCGAAATTAAGACTGTTGAAATTCAGAATGACACTCCTTGCGAAGCGTGTGCGTCAGCTTCTGACGTTTTAGGGCTGATTTTATCATTCAATATACAAAACTTAGGTCAACTAAACTGAGCTCAATGTAATTTAGTTTAAAGACCCGTATCGTAAACATGGGCGACAACAAAAGAAGTGGAACTGAGTTTAGCGTAAACTAGGTTCAATTCATCGCGGTGAAACGCAAAATGAAGCTATAATCTCGATTAGTCGCTCAAACTGCGTTTTGTTTGAACGAATCGCGATTAGTTTATTGGTGAATTTGGCTCTTAGAAGTGCCAAGTTAGTAGGCTAGTTAGTAGGCTATGTGAAATAAATTGAGTTTGAAGCGGTTCCACACTGGCACCATGTTTGAGATGGGGTCGAGGAACTTTCATGAGGCCTGCGCTAACTCTTTCATACATTCCAGAAAGAGAAACCGTGGCAGGTATCAACCCTAACAAGCCCTATCAGTAACATTGTAAGCTCGTTTTGACGAACCGGGCTCTGTCTTTATCAGACAACTAGCTACCTATTGCTCGCCGTCGGCAAACCTGCTCCTACGGTGCACACGCTTTCCGCCACCTCTTAAATATTGCACAACTGTCACATGACGCTATCTATTCCTAAACTAAGCAGAGTTTGTGCTACGAATACTAGGTAACTGATAAACATATTTATATAATTATAAATACATACATATTACATATTAAAGACCCAAACACAGAACAAATGATTATGTTCATCACACAAACGTTTGTCTTGGGTTTTATTTGATGGTAGGTAAAATCATCCAATGACATCCCCCGCCCTTGGGCGGAGTGGGAGAACTATCTCCCAATCCGCCCAAGGGCGGGGGATGTCAGACTCTTACTGACTAAAAACCTACCCCGTTCCTTCTAACTCTGGCATAGCAGTCAGCCAGTAACCACTAGACCAACAGTCCAGTGAACAAATAGAAATTTCGTGTTATTCTTATAATTTGTTCACGAACTCCTAAAGCATTTCTCTCAGTACCTACAAATCAAAAAAGCAATCAATGCCAATAGCTAACATTCCTACATCGGAATTTATCGCTGTGATTTTTGCCCCAAGTAAATTCGATTTTTTTGTATATCGGAAAAATAACAAGCGTAAAACAATTGAACCATATTCGGGATTATTTATTTTGTGATTGGCTACCACGGCTACCATTGACTGATTTCATGTCGAACTAGTGACCCGCCCCAGCTTCGCACGGGTGCATTAGTGATATTAAATATATTATGCATGTATTATACATACAAACCTTCCTCTTGAATCACTCTATCTATTAAAAGAACCGCATCAAAATCCTTTGCGTAGTTTTAAAGATCTAAGCATACGTAGAGACAGACAGCGGAAAGCGACTTTGTTTTATACTATGTAGTGATGAAATATATCATAACTACAAACCTAATATAATACACATGAAATATTTCTTGAAAAATCTCTTGAAAAAAAAACCTGCCAATCGAACTCGTACATGAAGGAACAGGCGTAGGCTTTTAGTCAGTAAACGTCTGACACTATCTCCCGCTCCACCCAAGGGTGGGAGATGTCATTGAAACATTTTCCCACTTTAAAACAGTTTATTTAGAACATTAACTGACACCAAAACTTCAGAACGGTGGTACCGATTGCCGAAAAGTTGAAAAAAAGTCGTATGCGATGGTACGGTCAAAAAGTCCCCACGTATCCTCGACCAAACACGCGAAAGAGAACCACCATCCACCACCTGGTGGTCAAATATAAAAGAGAGATCTAGCAAGCGACTCTGAGTGCATAGACAAGCCAGAACTTAGCTCTCTAGCGCAAACGTACAAGGAGACCCGACCCCAGCTAAACTGGGAAGAGGGTTGGACAAAGAAGAAGACTCATTTAAAAACTCCATTTATTTCTATCAGCCTCCCCAATCAGTACTAACATATCTCCTCTTTACAGGACAACCTCAATAAGCTCCCCTCAAGCAAAGTCACCGGCTGGTAGCAGCGCTGGTGCAGCTGCAAGCGCATCAACAGCTCCAGGAGAGAGGACACCGACAGCCCACAACAAACAGCTGCAAAATGTCAAGGGACAAGACCACCCGCCGCATCCATCTGTAAGTACACTTTTGTGGTATTAAAAGTGAGATTTTGTCGTAAAAAAATGGGTATTTGTGGTATAAAAATAAGGAATTTGTGGTATAAAAATGGGTAAAAGTGGTATAAAATGGGGAGTTTGTGGTATAAAAATAGGGAATTTGTCGTATTCTTTACCACAAATATAAAATTTGTTCTTAAGAGTTAGTAGCAAATGGATATGATGATTAATAGTTGTGAAATGTGACTGTGGTAATATCTATAAATAATTTATCATTGGTAAATAATGGATAGTAAAGTCTGAAAGATTTCAGTGTGGATGTGTGATTAAAAAAAGAACAATATTTTTTATTGATTAATATGATTATTTTAATAGTTAAAGAGAACAGCTTATGTGAAGTAATTTCAATTTAAAAAAAAAACTCAGAGTAAAAATCGAGTTTCTTGTCGTCACACATGTATGAGGCTCTGAACAGTTTCAGTCTTTAAAACAAATAATATTATCAGTGAATATTAAAGTAAACATTTAATAAAAGTAACGAATATTAGGTTTTAGTGACAATTCAGTCAGATAAGGCAATAAAAAATAATTTTTAAATGAAACAGATAGACCTTTATAGCAATATCATTAAACACTATCAAAATAAATGTAATAAAAGATTCAATCAAACTGAGAACCTCCTCATTCTTCTGAAGTCAGTCAAAATAAATTTAAAAATAATCGAGACAGAAAATAGTAATAATAATTTATTTATCCGTAAAAAATTATAAATTTGAAACAAAAAAATTATAAATGTCTATAAATTTATACACAAAAAAAAACAAAAAATAGTTATAATAAAGTGAATATTCTATTACGCAAGATTGCTAAATAAATATTACGTAGAGGCACTTAATTCAAACGTCATTACCTCTATATTTGATAAAGGAAGAGGGCTCTTGTAATGCGGAAAACGACACAGTCTTGTTATACAGATACGAATAGAAACCATTATATATCAAAGAGAAGGATATATTGTTCCACTTACATGTGGTTTGGGAAAACCATGTTAAATTATACAATGAGAAGTTTTCATGAATCGAAATTTAATTTTGCTGGAACAGTTTCATTAGTAATTTTAGAAGCGTTCAAGAAAAATCTGATGATGAAGGTAAATTGTTAAGGTACTCGTAAAAATGTGATGTTTGTGATTTGATAAAGAATTTTCTAGTAGTAGTTAAAAATAATAATATGTACAAACGGGTAGAAAAAGAACTTATTGGGCATCAAAAAATTCATCCACATCGATATCAATGGGAAAAGTGCCCAGAACGCTGGCAGCATTGCCTCGTTGGATGGCAATGCTGATTCGTTGACCGAAGAAAATCCCAGCCCTCTGGTCACGCGAAGAGTCGACCAGCTGTTTGCTGATGTCACGAACAACTTGATGATAAAGAATTTTGTGTTAACAAAAATTAAGGAACACTGTTGTTTATTATATAACTAATATAAAAAAAAATTGCTGTGTCAAAAAATATGTTGTTGAAAAAATTTTAAGTATTTTCTGAAAAAAAATACGTAAATGGGTACCTGCACTAAATAACACTGCGATATAAAACGGTTAGGCAGCAGCTAAAATAAAATTAAGCTGATATTTAACAATATTATCAAACAAAAACAAACAATCTATAAAACACATCAGTAGGTACTGATAACTTCAATTTTTAAGAAGATTTGATCAATTCTAAACCATATAAATAAAAGATAGATAAAAAAATACTAGTCAAGAGTCTTCAAAACTTCAAACTTCGTTTATTAGGTACTTAATGTAATCTAAGAAGCTACACAAAGGGATTCTATAGATACGTTTAACGTTAAAAGTAATAAAACTGATAAAGTCTCAAGTAGGTTATAAATAAAAACTAATATGAAAACTTTTAAGTACGTTTTTAAAGCACAGGGTAATGCAACAACGCTATTTCATAGACATTGATCTAATAATTAAATGAATCGCAACTAGCGCTCCTACAAATGTTGCTACTTATTGGTCACAAAAACTTTAGAAGTGAAAACCATCGATCTGAGAAGAAGAAGAATCTAAAGTTTACAGAAAGAAAGAAACACACAAGAACTTATTAAAACTAAACATACATAACAAATTAAAAATAAAAACTGTTCAAGGTAAAAAAAAAGCGCCTAACTCAACATGATATGCTGTGATAGTAAAAACAACATTTTCAAAAAATAAAGAACTATAACAACGCTTTTTAATGTCTAAAAATGAAATAAAAAAGCACGAAACAACTGTTTTTAAAGTTTAAAATTAGTAAGACATTGAATTGAACGTAGCCATTAAAATGTAAAAAAAGGATCCAGCAAAGAAATAAAAAAAAGTGCTTTGAAGTTTGAAAATAATGATTGATCATTAAATTTGATGAGGCCAAAGAATGAAAGGGTTGTTGCCAAAAGTTTCGACTAAGCGTTATTGGAAAACTGTTTTTGATTAAAGTTTGTGAATAGTTTGAAATGGAGCCGAGGGATCACGTTACGAACTAAAGTATTGATAAACATTGTAAACAATAAATGGGATAGTAGAAAGGTGTCATTGATTTTTATTAGTTTAGGTATAATAAGAACACTACTTCAACTCTAATAAATATATTTAGGTAGCTTAGTATTTTAATATCAAAGTAAAAAATAACTGAAATATTATAAACGAATTTCAAAATAAAATTGCAGTTGAATTTTTGAAAGAGGTATTATAATATTTTTCTTTGTTTTATATATTTATATATTTTTCGTAGGAAGGATAGGTTCTATTTTCAATTTAACCTATAATAATGCAAGTTAAAAATTACAACGAATAACAGAAATATTGATATTTTTCAAAGATCATTACGAACACTAAGGTTTTTTTAAGTATGTCAGGAAAGAAAGAAAGAAGAATGAAATTAGTTTTTAGAAAATATAAAAATTAACAATTGATATTAATAAAATAAGAAGTTAGGTCAACAGTAAGTAACTGACTCGTGATGCTAATCTAATTATGTGTATTTATGATTAATTATAATAATTATGATTATGTTTTAGTCGATGTTCGATGTTACTGGCTGCTGTTAAAAAGAAATTGGTTGTTTATCATAGTAATATAGATGTTTCCTCTATGGGTGTTTCACAAATATATATCTTACTGTATTATCTATATAATGTGTGTCTATATCTATAACTGTTTAGTTTTTGCAGTCAGTCACAGTTTGCCTATTAATTTTATTAAATAATCTGACCAAGTTTTATGATTTCCATAATCATATTTATTTTTTTTCCAAATATGAAAATCATAATTCAAAATAGGTAACTCAAATAATCTAAAATGTAGCGATACGACTACGTAGTGTTACTAGGCAAGTATGCTCCACCGTTGACCACACCATGGCTTACCATCAGGTGAGATAATGGTCAAGTGTGGACCTATCAACAATAATAAAACCAGATACTTTTTCGAATTGTAATTCGTGTGTAATTACTGCTGTAATTCGATTTATTTTATAGTTTTTTTTTTTTTTTTTTTTTTTTTTTAATACAGTATTCAATACTATATTTACTTTTATTTGAAATCTACCAATTTGTTTTACTAATAGCTTTCGTTTTCTATAATATTGAAAGGTAGAAACTTTTTGGTCCAATACGTCTTCAAAAATACTGTGACTGCCTGCAATAATATACGTAGATGTTTATCTGAAATTAAAAAAAAAAACTGTAAGGCTTTTACTTACTCAATGTGTGTTTTGTTCTAAAAGAGGACAGTCCGGATAACTTTTACTAAACAATTTTCTTATAACTCATAATTATGACTTTTCTTTCATTACTTAGTACTTTTATAGCACTTTTATAATACTTTGATAGCTAAGTACTACACATTATAAACTTTGCTTAGTAGATATTTATATTATTTTAGCATAAATAAAACATAACACTTAAATACTTCAAATTAGGTCCCTAATATACAATTTCACTCATAACGATCTGCATAATATTAAAGGAGAACACCATGAAAAATTATTCTATTAAAATTGACTATATGACCAGGCACTGGACAAAAATCAAAATATGATATAAATTAGTTGGTAACAATTCGAACCAAGCCCAAGTCGTCGACGGCGCGCACTGTTCCCGCGCATCTCAAGGAGCGGTCAGCAAACTGTAGGGCCCAGCAGGGCCGAAGCCTACTGGGGCCTAGAGTTAGGTGAAAGTGAACCCCGGGAACCAAGGAAATGAAGGAACGGGGTAGGTTTTTGGTCAGTGGTCAGAGTCTGACACCATCTCCCGCTCCGCCCAAGGACGGGAGATGTTATTGGATGATTTTACCAACCCTCAAAAAAACCCTCACTGTCTCAAAAATCCACCCTGTAGAACAGTACCCTTTATTAGCCTTTGTTTTCAATCGAGACACGTTCAAGACGTAATAAATAATTCATTTCGAGTAGGCAAGACTATGAGCCTTTTAGTAGACACAGGTGGAGCCAAAAAGGCGTGTGTTTGGTTTTTAGGGGGTAGCTTTATCTTGGTAGGCGTACTGAATTTAATTAAGTAGGATTTATCAGTGGCTAACGATACTAATGTAATAAAGATGCAAGTTTTTTTTATGGTAAAATCATCCAATGACAAATCCCGCCCTTGGGCGGAGCGGGAAGTAGTGTCAGACTCTTACTGACTAAAAACCTACCCCGTTCCTTCATTGCCTATCGTGCCGGGGCCGGGCCTTCCTTTCAGAAGCTGACCCATGATCCAAGCAGGCTTCGACCCTGCCTGCCTGCAGCTAGTAGGCTGGGTTTCAACGGTTTGCTGACAGCTCCTTGAGGCGCGAGGGAACAGTACGCGCCGTCAACGACTTGGGCTCGATCCGTTCGGTTACCGGACGATCGGACAGCGTGCTACCCATTTCACGCCGTGCGCAAGCCCGCGCTTACAGAAAGACGCAAGTTTGTGTCTATATGGGTGTGTGTACGGTTCAACCGCACATACTGCAAGTCAGCATTTACGCCTCACATTCATTTTAACTTATAATAATCATCAGTTCGCGTTGAGCCATCAAGTCGGACGATCTCATTACGGCCAACAAGAGCCACGTGTCACTCATTTCACACACAGTTCATTAGCTCATTTTACTTAACTTTTGGAATAATACAGTCCTTTAAATTACTTTACCATCTTTTATTTTATTTCGTCCACATCATCTAAAAGTAATACGTGATCTAGCAAGAGATCATACAGTACTACTTTATCACGCACAAACAGCTGATATTATTTGATTTAGTGTCATCAGATCACGATTTGCAGTCAAGTCATCATCCATTTCAACCAAAAAACGTCCATTGTCGACACAAGCCTCCCCTAAGTATCGCCACAACGAACGGACCAGTGGGTCTCACATTCATCGCATTCCCATGACTCTCACCAAGGCTTCAGCCCGCCTTGTGGGAGGCCTTCCAACGCTGTGTCTTCCGGTACATGGTTGTCACTCCAGAATCTTTCGGCCCCATCAACTTTCTGCTTTATGAGCAATGTACCCTGCCGGTCTGTAGCGACGTTAGTTTTCCTGCAGGTATGTTCATTCCTGATGCGATCACGCAATAAAACTTCGAGCATAGCCCATTGGGTGACTCTAAGGGCCTGTACACACCGCATTTTTTAAACGCACCGTTGACGCGCGTTAGTAGCGATACAGATGCGATACGCACGCCAATCAGATGCAGCCTGTAGACCTTTAAAGGGATAAAAGCGCAACACCAGCTCGTCTGTATCGATACACACGCGCGTTTTTTGTATAATGACACACAATCTTCTCTCGCTTGTGTGTACGTGGGATCGCAGTCAAGCACTAGTTTATAACAAATAAAATAAAATCTGCTTAAAAACGCAATATACTAGCGCGTTGTGTCGATACACACGAGCGCCTGTATCGATTCAAACGTGAGTATGAATTTATACAGGGGTGCAAAGGTTTACAAGCTGGGTCTGACTTGCGTGCGTCATCATCATCCTCATCATTTCAGCCAAAAGACGTCCACTGTTGGACATAGGTCTCCCCCAAGCGTCGCCACAATGGCCGGTCCTGTGCGTCTCGCATCCATCGGACTCCAGCGACCCTGACCAGGTCATCGGTCCACCTTGTGGACGCTGCGTCTTCCGGTTCGCGGCCGCCACTCCAGAACCTTTCGACCCCAACGGCCATCTGTTCTGCGTGCAATGTGCCCAGCCCATTGCCACTTAAGTTTGGCAATTCTACGTGCTATGTCGGCAACCCTGGTTCTCTTGCGCATATCTTCATTTCTGATTCGATCACGCGGAAACTCCTAGCATAGCCCTTTCCATTGCCCTTTGGGTGACTTTGAGTCTTCTTCTTGCGTGCGTATCGCGTCTGTTTCGCTACAAACGCGCTTCAACGGCGCGTTTAAAAAACGTGGTGTGTATAGGCCCTAAGCCCCTTTTAAACGACCGCGTTTCCGTGCCATATGCCATCACTGGCAACATGAACTGGTGCACTTTCGTGTGATTAAGTCACGTATCCTTGGGCCGGGCAACTACCCAATAGTTAATTTTGAGCTGTAGTACTAACATGGTCTATTCACGTGGAAAACTCTAATACCACGGTGCAAGATTTTTTATTTTTTTATGGTGTTAAAGATGTCAATACGATCTATCTGTATGCAAAACTTCATCAAAACCCGTTTAGCCGTTTGAGAGTGAAGTAATAATAAACATATATACAAAAATTCTGCATTTCCTGTCTTCTACAATCTGGGGATTTTTAAGTCAAGAGTAAAGGCAAGCGTGCTCCATCGTTGACCACATCATCGCTTTCTATCAGAGATAAAGGCCAAGTGCGAGCTTTTAAAAAATAATAATAAAAAAACGGTAATTTAAAAACTAAAAAACCCGACTGCTTTTCAGAGTAGAAAATGCCCTAAACAAGAAAGTCGTTGTACCCGATTGCACTTAACTATATAATACTTTAAATACAAGATAAATTGTAGCAGTTGGGTCCCATTCTAGAAATGGAGGCTTAGTGAATTGATAGCCCATACCTATATTACATTGCAGATTACTCTAATCTACTGACTAGACGGCTGACTTTCTAGAATGGGTCCCGACTGCAACAAAAAAACAACAGAAATACAGAATCAGGTTTACTCTTCGTTAGTCTAGTTCGGAACTAAACTAAAACTAACTATGAACGAGCGAGCACTACAGTTTAACTCATTATAACTTTATTTTGGTTGTGTCAGAGAGAATAATAATGATGCTGTATCTACTGCATACTTTGTATTCAGTGGTGTAGCTACTAAGAGGATAGGCGGGGCAAACTTGGTTGGCAAACCGCTAATAACGAGTGAAAAATTCTTCTACCCTCAGAATCTAAATAAAATAGGCACTACTTTATTAAAGCATTCTTCATTTAAATAAAAAAAAACGGTAATTTAAAAAACTAAAAAACCCGACTGCTTTTCTGAGTATTCATGAAAAAGCCCTAAAACAAGAAAGTCGTTGTACCCGATGAACTTTAAGGCTAGTGGCTCTAGCCATCATTCTATGATTATTATTCTATGTCTATTGCATCATTGCTTACCATCAGGTGGGATCGCAGTCAAGCACTAGATGTTATCATTAAAATAAAATTGGGTCCCGTTTTCCCCCTTCCCTTAAAATATACCTAATAATAATTTTAATTAAAATGTCTGCCAATCAAAGCATAAACTGTGTCAGCTTTTGCTCAAGTTGTCACTCGGTTCTGTCAAGACAAAGTCGTAGTACATGTGGAGACTGCTGTAAGCCTCAGAGACCACGTCTATCGTACTTAAGCCCCAGCTGTTACAGTGTTGTACGAATATATTTCTGTATAATATATCAAGCTTGAAGGCAGAACTAAGCCTTGTTACTTTTCAGTCGTTTTTGTCAGGAAGAAATATGGTACTAACATTCGTAACATCTTTCTCTGTGTTGTACCGAATTAAATCTTACATTTTGACACTTTTCGAGGTAGACTGTACAATTAGTAGCTTATTTTTTTAAATATAAACTAGTGCTTGACTGCGATAACACATGATGGTAAGTAGGGGGCCATTCAAGTATTACGTAAGCACTATAGGGGGTGGGGAGCCGTTGCTTTTTATGACATGGGGTTTTTTTTATGGTACCTAGGTAAAATCATCCAATGACAAATCCGGCCTTCGGGCGGAGCGGGAAGTAGTGTCAGACTCTTACTGACTAAAAACCTACCCCGTTCATTCGTTGCCTATCGTGCCGAGGCCGGGTATACCTTTCGGAAGCTGACCCATGACCCCAGCAGGCTTCGACCCTGCCTGCCTGCAGCTAGCAGGCTGGGCCTCTACGGTTTGCTGACAGCTCCTTGAGGCCCGCGGGAACAGAACGCGCCGATTGTGCATTGTTAAAAAAAAACGACGTGCCAAGATCCGTCGGCCGTACTGTAAGTACAATCGGCGCTCGAGGGGATTTGACCCATTTCTATATCCTTTCTGCTCTAGTTTTATTAGGCCGCTACGACTCGGCCACTACTGCTCTAGAATCGTAAAGTGCACCAAAATATGTGTCAAATAAAAATATTGTTGTTTCATTTGTATACTATCTCTCCAAATTACTGTAGCAAAAATAAAATGACCAAAATTGAAATTGATATTCCGAGTAAGACAGTTCTGCCAACAGTATGTCTTTTCTAATTAATAGCACGTGTTGCCAACCTGACGCGACGACTCTTTACGTCTATCAAGTTTGAAACTTCAAGTAAAATTAAATTTGCGTATTACGTCTCGTTTATTATTGGATAAGCTAGCTATTTTATATTTCAGTACAATTTGCCTGCTGCGGTTTTCCCGTCCGATTATAATCTTATTATAGTCTTAAAAAAAATAGTACATTGTTACCCTAGGGGTGAAAGTACCTTATTTAGTCCCGAGAAGGAGTTTGACGGCCGAGCGAAGCGAGGTCGCTAATAGTTCGAGAGACTAAATCAGTCTTTAACCCGAGGTAAACACTGTGCTTTTCATTACGAATAAAAGGAAAATAAAAACCTGAGACGTCATCAAAGGTCGTCGTATCAGGTATGTTTCTTTTGATTTAGCCGGTAAAAGGTTTTCCACTACTGCTTTAGCCTCTTCTCTTAACAATCAGGTGTTAAATTCTTAACTGAATCAGATGAACTTATAGTGTAGTCATATAGCAGAGATTTATTGAAGTATAGGTATAAACTTGATCGAAGGTATAAACAAAACTCTACAACAACTCGAAAGAACCAATTAAGATCGGGTCGCCATTTTCCTGCCTATTTTGTTTTTTTTCTGTGTTCAACCGGCTATTCAGCCATCATTTTTTATTTTTATCAGTGAAAAATGGTAAATATTTCTCATACCTATGTTAGTTATAAAGAATGAATTGAAAGTAAATTATAATTAAGTCATTTAAAAAAATATGTAGTATATCTTTAAGATATTTCAATTTTACATCGCGCTGTAATTGACTGGCTGTATAGAAAGTTGAGACATAGTTCAATAGAAATGCGAAGATAGAACTAGTTTTTTTTTTTTTGTTTTAATAATTTGGCAGCTGTCAGTTGAAAGTGATTCTCTCTAGGGATGAAAAGTATTACTTTCAACCCATTCCTCAGGCAACTTTAGACCTACTTTCAGACTATGAGTAATGAAAACATGTATGGTTCTTTCTTCAAAAGACCATCTCAGACAAATCTGCATAGTTCTCATGTGATTTGACCATTACAAATTTACTGTATGGACTTTAAAAGAGACTGTGACCCTTGTGTTTGTTTCGGTGTTTCTTCTCAGGGTAGTCGGCTAGGAAACACCGGCTACATCTAGTTTTAAAAAAAAAATATTGACGTGTAAAAGTGTTTTGAAAACCTATTTGCAAAAATAAATATCATTTATCATCATCATCATCATCATTTATCATTTATCATGTTTTTCTTTCTTCTTTTCTTCAAGAAACTAGTGCGCTTCACCATCAACGATTGTATCACTGCTTACCATCAAGTGGTATCGCAGTCAAGCAATAGTTTATATTAATTTAAAAAAAGAAGTTGGGCTGAAACAATGTTCACTATCACTACATAGTATAAAACAAAGTCGCTTCCCGCTGTCTGTCCGTATGTATGCTTAGATCATTAAAACTACGCAACGGATTTTGATGCGGTTTTTTTAATAGATAGAGTGATTCAAGAGCAAGGTTTATATGTATAATACATGCATAATACACATATACATTTGGCGACGAGTACCCAATCAAGTTTGGGAACTGTTTCCAAATTTATTGCCAACAGCATCAGCGAGGATAACGACAAAGCTGGAGTTAAGAGGAAAGCAGTATTTTTGAGCGCGCTCACGGAGAACATGTATCAAGTCGCGTGTAATCTAGCCTTGCCTGAAGATATAAGTACGAAGAACTATGCCGATATCCTTATAATCTTGGATGACCATTTCGTTCCGAAGCGATGAGGGTTTGCGGAAAGGCATAAGTTTTATACCGCTGTGCAGCAACCTGGCGAGAACCATTCGCAGTGGGCTGCTAGGTTGAGCGGCCTCGCTGCTTACTGCGTGATCAAGGATTTGAAAGATCATCTCCTACATAAGTTCGTCATGGACATGCTACCAGGGTTCCGTAGCTCCTTACCTAACATTTTACAAGCTAAGAAAAAAAATGGACACATTTAAGAATTTTTCCCACATAAAATATTCCCATGTAATGATGTATAACATACATTGACGATAATAAAAATCCTCTTCACCTTTTTGCAGAGGCACTTTCAAGAATCTCTTACAAAAACCAATTGATAACACGGAATGTATTACCATAATATTTCCGCGCTTCACAAACTAAATCAGTTTGAAAAACAGTGGAAAAGATGGCGCTGAATGGTGATATTTATAGACCTATATTGCGACTAGACACGGCATTGAATCTGCCGTTTTTAAAATTGAGAGGCTCACACTTGACCGCTATCTCACCTGATAGAAAGCAAAGACACACATAAGTGACCGTTATAGCTATCTGCAAACACTCAGGCAGGGAATTCTACTTTTAGTTGTACGCGCAATTACTGTATTCCTAAAGCATTTTGTATGTGTGGTTGGAATGTCCACCATGTACCGGTGGCTCATCTACGAGTACCTAGCATTTACCGCACTAAGTCGGTTTGGGCTACATAGAGCAATTGCCTAACTGACCTTCACAACCTAGCAACTGCATGGGTAACACGACAACCGTTGTTATGACAGGTTGATTGGTATTTTATGGCTTCTAACCCAACTACCCATAATAACTATCAAAGAGAAAGAAGACAGCCGAAAATAATTGTTTAACATTCTTTCTGAAGCACGGAGGTGTTTCAGTGCGTAAAGAATTGTATGTCACACATTTTCAATTCGATAAATTTTGGCTTATAACCAAAGTCAAAACTGTCAAGATCTGTCAATTTCTATAAGTAAACGGTACTCACAGATACGCTTGGTTTGAATTGACAATATTCTGACAATGCCGCCTCTGGCCGTTGAATTGTTTCTATGCTCTATGATGATATTCAATTGACATGAATAATGTAAGAGCCTGCTCACTCATAGCCAATAGCAAGAATAGGGCTTTTGTAATTCTTTCTGTCTGTCTGTCAGCCAAGATTTTTTTTTTAACAATGCTAGGATCAGCTTCAAGTCTCACTAAATGCAGCTGCATACCAGTGTTTTGAGGGTGGACCAGATGGTTATAAGCCAACGTCCTAACCAAGGTGACCTTGCCATTTTCAATCCGTGTAGACGGCGGTTTTAAACCATGACCTTCAACGCCCTTGGTAGGGAAGCGCGTTTTTCTAACCGTTGTAAAACATGACCTTCAACGCTCTTGGTTAGGAGACACGTGTTGCCAACCACAGTGACTTTGGGAATGTGTTGGCGCGTGGTTCACAACCATATAGCCGCAATACAAACCAAGGTGACCTCGGTTGCAACGCTAGTTTACCACCCTCTGGCCCACCATGGAGCGACTACGGCGCCGCCGCCGCCGGGATTCCGATCTCGATTTCCGGCCACCGCAGGCGCGGGCTCGCGGATGCCGGGCAATGGGTAGCTCGCTGTCCGTCCATCCGGTAACAGACCGGTCCGAGCTCAAGTCGTCTAGGGTGCGCACTGTTCCCGCGCGCCTGAAGGAGTTGTCAGCAAACTAGGGGCCCAGCAGGGCTGAAGCCTACTGGGGCCAAAGGTTATGTGAAAATGTCACCCGGGGCTCTGGGACAAAGGCAATGAATGGAACAGGGTAGGTTTTTAGTCAGTAAGAGTCTGACACTATTTCCCGCCCCACCCAAGGGCGGGATTTGACATTGGATGATTTTACCTACCATAAAAAAAAAAACAAGCCATGGAGAAACTGCTCATTGGCCTCGATGAAATGAGTTTTATAACCATGCATGGTTCATCCAATGACAAATCCAGCCCTTGGGCGGCTTTCTTGCCGGTTCTTCTCCATAGGAAACGAAAACGATCAATTGGAACAGTGAGCTAGCTTCTGACTTTGTATGTTGACTTAAGTGAAATTAAATAATTTTCAGTTTGAGTTTGAACATTTTTCAGGGGTGACCTCAAAAGGAAAAAACGGATCCCTTTGTTGTCTGTCTGTCTGTCACCCTTTATCTCAAGAACGCGTGTAGGTATCGAGTTGAAATTAAAACCATATACTCAGGTCTGCAGTACCTTGAAGCTGTGAATCAAAATTCATTTTACAGGGTTTTTTTATGGTAGGTAAAATCATCCAATGACAAATCCCGCCCTTGGGCGGAGCGGGAAATAGTGACAAATTCTTACTGACTAAAAACCTAACCCGTTCCTTCGTAGCCTATCGTGCCGGGGCCGGGTATTCCCTTCGGAAGTTAACCCATGACCCCAGTAGGCTTCGACTCTGCCTGCCTGCAGTTAGCAGGCTGGGCCTCTTCGGTGTGCTGACAGCTCCTTGAGGCGCGCGGGAACAGAACACGCCGTCGACGATTTGGGCTCAGGGTACATACTTCCCGTTGACCGTAAATCTGTGTATATAGCCCAAGTATCTGAATTAAGCTGATAACAGTAAGTAGTCACATCACAAAAAAAAACCTTTTTTTGCGATTCGGACAAATTTGCGAGAGATTCGGGAATTGAACTATTTACTAAAGTAAATTTGTCCGGAACCCTCATAGCTTGAGTTCAACTTACACTTGCCCACTTTTTTTTTGTTTAAATCATCATTACACTTGGTGTGCTTAAAATATCCAAATTTGCAAAAGAAGAAGAAAGTAGCGTAATTTGCGTCTATTCACAATCTAAAAATAAGCTCCGTCCATCTTATTTGCTAACGCAATCAGTGTTCTATTCTATTTACCATCTATTCGACTAAGACAAATTTGCGCCAAAATACGAAAAAGGACATTAATTTGGTCTCCCAATAAAATTACTTCGAATTATATAATAGAACCTCGTTAAGCGAAATTGTTAATGATTTCCTAATTACCGTTACTTCGTTGGGCTCATTATACCAAATTAGCATTATAAATATGGAGATTTGGGTTCAAATCCCTACTGAGTCAAAACAAATCAAGCTGCGCCTGATTTTAAACAATGCAAAACTCGCAAAAAAAAAGAGTAACTGAAGGAAAACGATGGGTTTTAGTCAGTTAAAGTCTGACACTCCCTCCCGCTGCGCCCAGAGCGGGAGAAGCGATCTTAAATAGGTAAATTAGTATACGGAACCTAGAGTTAGGTACAAACTTAACTATAAAATTAAGTAGTTCAATTCTCGAATCGAATCTCGAAGATTTTTCCGAATCGTAAAAAAGTAATTATTTTAAGAAAAACAAAACAGTTTTCAGAGGTTTTTCTGTATTAATGGTATAGCAATAAGGCCATGCCAAATTTGAGGATTCTATGTCAACAGAAACTACCCTATAGGTTTTGATTTCCTAGCGAGTGTCAAAATATGACCTTGTCTTTGGATCTAGTTGACTAAGGGCCAAATTCACCAATAAACTAATAGCGATTAAGAATAGAATAAAATAAACTTTATTGTACACCAAAATATGTAGTAACAATTTACAGGAACTTAAATCTATGGGTACAAAGCGATTATGTGAAACAAAATTCAGTTTGAGCGCCTAATCGAGATTATAGCTTCATTTTGCGTTTCACCGCGATGAATTGAACCTAGTTTACGCTAAACTCAGTTTCAATTATTTTGTTGTCGCACATATTTACGACACGGGTCTTTAAACTAGATTACGCTGAGCTCAGTTTAGTTGAACTATGTTTTTATATTGAATGATGAAATCAGCCCTTAGAAGTTTGATTTTACAAGCTTTCATTTACCTATCCCGATGTTTTTCTGTGATAAAATCTTGCAGATTGAGCTGAAATTTTGCATACATCTGATGATGGAATCGGGAGCCGGTGCCCGTAGGAATCCGGTAGTTAAACGCCACAACCCCATCGAATTTGGATTCGTTTGATCCGTCTTGACGAGTACTTTGGTGCCAGCCCGCCTAGCCAAGTTCACAATCTGCGATCGTTACGCTAGTCGAAAGCGAAAAAATGTATGGGAATGACGTCATCTCAACGTTAAAAGAACCAACGAATAGAAAATTCGTAGCCAAGTTACAATGGATGTTTCAACAAACGTTCCGAATTGCGTCAAAAGCGATTATTACGCGAATCTGACCAAAATTTACCTTTTGAATACCGTAATTAGAGACACAATAGAAAGACAATAGGTGTGCGGACACCGGTGTCCTCTTAGGGCATAGCCACAAAATATAAGGGCTGTTAAGTAATAATTATGACGTTGCGCGTTGGTTGGATTTGCGCTATAATCACTTTGACGCAATTCGGAACGAGTGGGAAGCTAACGTTAACGTTAGTATTTTGACAGCTCCGAATTCACGGATTTTTCCAATAAAAAAGTGTAGTGTTTTAAATGGCTTTCTTTACGTAATTAGTGTATATAGAACGACTAGCTATAACATATTGTGTTGAACATAATTCCTTTATAAAAAAAACTTTGAAACAAAGAAGAGATCAACTTCCGAAGATACGTTTTATGAACAAACCATTTCTATGAATGAAAACGGGTATAGGCAAACATGCTGCAATGGATTTGATAACAGTTTTATAGTCGGCCGCCCGCCTGACACCCTTGGAAATGCTATTGTTGGTGATTTACGCACCACCATGCAGTGACAAAATAAAGTAAAGTAAAAAATGAGTTTAAGCATCCCATACCATCGATTAGTGCTATGTTATCGTCACTGATGTAGCAGCATTTTTCTTTGATAGTGTGATAAGTGAATGATTTCATCTTATCAGTGACATTGTATTTGTAGTTTGTGTATAAGCCCTACTATTCAGATTAAATGATTTTTTTAATAACTGACAGCTGTGTTTGTTGTTTCTTCTTCACAGCCAAAACCAAAGGGTATATAAAGTTCCAAATGTGGGTGTTTTATAGGTGCTGCACTTAACTTATGTAATATGACCAAAGTAAAACCATAAATTCATATAATAAACCTTTAATTAAAAGTACTAATATTTACATACTTTCTAATAAACAATTTAGGTAAATTGAATCAGTAAAAACAAAACACTATTTTAAGTACAATCATTAAATCAGAGTCCAAAAAAATTTGCAATGTTTTGTAGCAGTAACAAAAAAATTTGTTAATGTAATCCACCACACGGCTTTGATCCTTATGAGTTGAAGAGCGGTGCTAGCGCAGTACTCCAATGGACGCAGGTGCTGAAATATAAAATATATATATATGTAAATTTGAATCTGCATTTGACCAAACTAGTGCCAAACTGAGTTGTTACATAGAAAGTCAATAAAATAATACTGGTGTAATATGGTGTAGACAAATGTGATAAGTGTCAGTCAAAAACATTTCAATGTTACACACTTATGTTGAGAGGTGTGACTGATGGTTGACTTATTCATTTATTTGGATCTCCAACAAGGTCTATAGTGTTATTACATAATTTACAATATACAATTGATTCCTTGTCTGCTCCTTCAGTTTAGAAAAAATAAAAATATATTAACATTCATAATCAAATTGAATTTGACTTACTGTAATATAATAGTTTGGATGATGCTGGTATTGTGTCATTCTATTATGTGCCAGAAATAGGGAAAACATGTATGGTATGGTCAAAATGCATTTCTGGGTTTTCTGTAACTGTGCTTGACTCCTCTAAAACAATTTGTAAGTTGACGATCTAGTCTAAAACAATAAAATAATTAATACTTCGAAAAAGTAAAATTGCCAGTCGCAGTTTTGTCCATCAATCACCTCCACTAATCTATTCATCAAGACAGCCATCCTTGCAAGAGGTCTGTGATCCCACCGCTAGTGAGAGAGTGCCTCATAAAAGCTGAGGATGGTGCACCCTGCTTCCATAGATCAAATTTCTTCTTAACCTTAAAAAAGTATTATATTGAATTATCTTCGCAGTCTTATCCATTGTTATTGGCTTCTCTGAGAGAATTTAATGAGGTTACCAAGCTTGTCCATTTCCTCTTTGTATCTTATTTGGCTGAAGTTGTCCGAAGTATACCTTAAAATCTGGGTTTTTTGCTTCAGGAATTCCACCAAACCTACGTAATTGTACGTAATTAGTGCGTTTTGTCATGATAACTGAAATTAATAAACTTTTATTACACAAAACAATAATTTACATAAAACTGACCAAAAAAATACTACAAAGGTGAGCAATAAAAACAAAATTTCGCTGATTATATTCAAAAAACAACAAAAACATTTTATTTATTTATTTATTTATTTAACAATTTTGTACACACACATAAAAAAGGAAAAAAAAAATGAAGAATACAGATAAATAGGTAAACTAGCATTTTAGTATGATTGTTTATTTACTTACCACTTGTACTATATAAAACTTTAATGTATTATTAATTTATGTAACTGGTCGAGTAATAATTATTTCTGACTAATAATATGGAACTTAATATTTTAATTTTAAACTATCCTAAATATTTGTGTAACTAACTCGTTTGTTTGACAGCGGAGATGTTGGATAGAGATTGACAATATGAAAACACAATCGACCGTTTATCGAATCAAATATCGTAATCGATTTGGAATTTATTAATTTTTGTTTTTAGGAGATATTAACCGAAATAGATATGCAAATATAATGAATTATCTTGTTATTAAACAAAATTGTAACTTTATTAATAAAAAAGCTAATGCAATTTTATTTTCTTAGTTAAAATACATGATAAATTAAATGTCAGTTACCTTTAAGCAACTACTAAAATAACGACTGATTAAGAATATTTTAAACCTCCTTATAATATTGAATATAAATATATTTTTATAACTTAATTTCAATCGATTTGGACAATCGATTAAACAACACCCTCAGAAACGCGTATTGGACATCCCTTTTTGGTTATATCATACAGCATCGTGAATATTCGGAAATGCTCGGTACAATAATGTGTTCTCTGTCACACTTCAGCATTCCTGTCGGCTGTCTCTGTCTTATTGTTCATGTTGATAATTGTTTAGTTACCCGACTGCGCCCGAAGGAGGGTTATGTTTTTCAAGAGTATGTATGTATGTATAATTGTTTGGCACGTTCTGCAGCCTGAACGGCTCGATGGATTTTAGCTTGAGAGGTGTCGTTAGATTCGTATTTACTGTGAGAGTGACACTGGGTATATCAAAATAAAAATAAAAAAACAAAATGGCGGATTTATAGCGCCAAATTCAAATGTTTGGCACGCTCTGCGACCTGAACGGCTCGATGGATTTTAGCTTGAGAGGTGTCGTTAGATTCGTATTTACTGTGAGATTCATCCATTAAAAAAGGAGACCAGTCTCCAATGTTTCGCCTACTATGCGAATACGTGAGAAGATTACTCGCACTTCCATCCACATAGCGCCAACGTTGAGAAATTGTTTTCTGCAATTAATAATATGAAAATTTTCCAGAGACATAGAATTTGCACGGAGACTCTAGAGGGATTGTTGCGAACTAAAGGTTTATAGCAAGCAACGGGCAGCCTAGCGCAGAGCATTTAAAATTTTTCAGTAAAAATATGTGTAATTTCCAAAAATAAACATTTTAAGAACAGTTCATGCATTTTTAATCCTAAAAAATCACTTTCAAAGTAATTACGAATCTAAAGACACCTCTCAAACTAAAATCCATCGAGCCGTTCAGGTCGCAGAGCGTGCCAAACATTTGAATTTGGCGCTAAAAATCCGCCATTTTGTTTTTTTTTTATTTTGATATACCCAGTGTCACTCTCACAGTAAATACGAATCTAACGACGCCTCTCAAGCTAAAATCCATCGAGCCGTTCAGGCTGCAGAACGTGCCAAACAATTATACATACATACATACTCTTGAAAAACATAACCCTCCTTCGGGCGCAGTCGGGTAACTAAACAATTATCAACATGAACAATAAGACAGAGACAGCCGACAGGAATGCTGAAGTGTGACAGAGAACACATTATTGTACCGAGCATTTCCGAATATTCACGATGCTGTATGATATAACCAAAAAGGGATGTCCAATACGCGTTTCTGAGGGTGTTGTTTAATCGATTGTCCAAATCGATTGAAATTAAGTTATAAAAATATATTTATATTCAATATTATAAGGAGGTTTAAAATATTCTTAATCAGTCGTTATTTTAGTAGTTGCTTAAAGGTAACTGACATTTAATTTATCATGTATTTTAACTAAGAAAATAAAATTGCATTAGCTTTTTTATTAATAAAGTTACAATTTTGTTTAATAACAAGATAATTCATTATATTTGCATATCTATTTCGGTTAATATCTCCTAAAAACAAAAATTAATAAATTCCAAATCGATTACGATATTTGATTCGATAAACGGTCGATTGTGTTTTCATATTGTCAATCTCTATCCAACATCTCCGCTGTCAAACAAACGAGTTAGTTACACAAATATTTAGGATAGTTTAAAATTAAAATATTAAGTTCCATATTATTAGTCAGAAATAATTATTACTCGACCAGTTACATAAATTAATAATACATTAAAGTTTTATATAGTACAAGTGGTAAGTAAATAAACAATCATACTAAAATGCTAGTTTACCTATTTATCTGTATTCTTCATTTTTTTTTTCCTTTTTTATGTGTGTGTACAAAATTGTTAAATAAATAAATAAATAAATAAAATGTTTTTGTTGTTTTTTGAATATAATCAGCGAAATTTTGTTTTTATTGCTCACCTTTGTAGTATTTTTTTGGTCAGTTTTATGTAAATTATTGTTTTGTGTAATAAAAGTTTATTAATTTCAGTTATCATGACAAAACGCACTAATTACGTACAATTACGTAGGTTTGGTGGAATTCCTGAAGCAAAAAACCCAGATTTTAAGGTATACTTCGGACAACTTCAGCCAAATAAGATACAAAGAGGAAATGGACAAGCTTGGTAACCTCATTAAATTCTCTCAGAGAAGCCAATAACAATGGATAAGACTGCGAAGATAATTCAATATAATACTTTTTTAAGGTTAAGAAGAAATTTGATCTATGGAAGCAGGGTGCAACATCCTCAGCTTTTATGAGGCACTCTCTCACTAGCGGTGGGATCACAGACCTCTTGCAAGGATGGCTGTCTTGATGAATAGATTAGTGGAGGTGATTGATGGACAAAACTGCGACTGGCAATTTTACTTTTTCGAAGTATTAATTATTTTATTGTTTTAGACTAGATCGTCAACTTACAAATTGTTTTAGAGGAGTCAAGCACAGTTACAGAAAACCCAGAAATGCATTTTGACCATACCATACATGTTTTCCCTATTTCTGGCACATAATAGAATGACACAATACCAGCATCATCCAAACTATTATATTACAGTAAGTCAAATTCAATTTGATTATGAATGTTAATATATTTTTATTTTTTCTAAACTGAAGGAGCAGACAAGGAATCAATTGTATATTGTAAATTATGTAATAACACTATAGACCTTGTTGGAGATCCAAATAAATGAATAAGTCAACCATCAGTCACACCTCTCAACATAAGTGTGTAACATTGAAATGTTTTTGACTGACACTTATCACATTTGTCTACACCATATTACACCAGTATTATTTTATTGACTTTCTATGTAACAACTCAGTTTGGCACTAGTTTGGTCAAATGCAGATTCAAATTTACATATATATATATTTTATATTTCAGCACCTGCGTCCATTGGAGTACTGCGCTAGCACCGCTCTTCAACTCATAAGGATCAAAGCCGTGTGGTGGATTACATTAACAAATTTTTTTGTTACTGCTACAAAACATTGCAAATTTTTTTGGACTCTGATTTAATGATTGTACTTAAAATAGTGTTTTGTTTTTACTGATTCAATTTACCTAAATTGTTTATTAGAAAGTATGTAAATATTAGTACTTTTAATTAAAGGTTTATTATATGAATTTATGGTTTTACTTTGGTCATATTACATAAGTTAAGTGCAGCACCTATAAAACACCCACATTTGGAACTTTATATACCCTTTGGTTTTGGCTGTGAAGAAGAAACAACAAACACAGCTGTCAGTTATTAAAAAAATCATTTAATCTGAATAGTAGGGCTTATACACAAACTACAAATACAATGTCACTGATAAGATGAAATCATTCACTTATCACACTATCAAAGAAAAATGCTGCTACATCAGTGACGATAACATAGCACTAATCGATGGTATGGGATGCTTAAACTCATTTTTTACTTTACTTTATTTTGTCACTGCATGGTGGTGCGTAAATCACCAACAATAGCATTTCCAAGGGTGTCAGGCGGGCGGCCGACTATAAAACTGTTATCAAATCCATTGCAGCATGTTTGCCTATACCCGTTTTCATTCATAGAAATGGTTTGTTCATAAAACGTATCTTCGGAAGTTGATCTCTTCTTTGTTTCAAAGTTTTTTTTATAAAGGAATTATGTTCAACACAATATGTTATAGCTAGTCGTTCTATATACACTAATTACGTAAAGAAAGCCATTTAAAACACTACACTTTTTTATTGGAAAAATCCGTGAATTCGGAGCTGTCAAAATACTAACGTTAACGTTAGCTTCCCACTCGTTCCGAATTGCGTCAAAGTGATTATAGCGCAAATCCAACCAACGCGCAACGTCATAATTATTACTTAACAGCCCTTATATTTTGTGGCTATGCCCTAAGAGGACACCGGTGTCCGCACACCTATTGTCTTTCTATTGTGTCTCTAATTACGGTATTCAAAAGGTAAATTTTGGTCAGATTCGCGTAATAATCGCTTTTGACGCAATTCGGAACGTTTGTTGAAACATCCATTGTAACTTGGCTACGAATTTTCTATTCGTTGGTTCTTTTAACGTTGAGATGACGTCATTCCCATACATTTTTTCGCTTTCGACTAGCGTAACGATCGCAGATTGTGAACTTGGCTAGGCGGGCAGATGATAACCAGGGTCTTATGATGGAACTTGGCCATAGAAAGTCGGTAATAGGCGCAATAAGGTATCGTATTTGAACTTTTTGGAATGGTTTTGATGAGTATTAATTGTACACCACTATTTTTTAATTATGGCAAATACTTATAAGGCTTTTAGAAAAGGTCTTGTTATTATTTAAGTAAAGTCTCAATAAATAATATTCATAAACAGCAAAGTTATGAGCGTTTGTTTATATCCCAAAATCTCACTCAATTTATGGAAACATTGTAAAGTTTATTGTTTATGAATGAAAGAATGTCAATAAAAATGGAAAAACATTGCACTTAGTATTTTCTAGTAGTAGTTGTTATGAATGATGATTCAATTATGACTTTACTAATAATGATAAATTTTCGTGGACAATTTTGGGATTTCGTATTTTGTACTTTTGACTACACAGATATGATCGGTATCGGGTACTGATTGATCCCCATTTTTTTGTGCACCAATTATAAAATAGGGGTGTATATGTATATACCGCACTATAAAAGCTTGCTATTAAAAATATATTGTCATTTAAAACTTGTTTGAATGCTGCTTGGGATAGCAGACGAGATGAGCATTTGATATAAAATTCAGCTTCATAACTTCATGCGTTCCTAGAAAAAAAAAATCCCTAAAAGACGATTAAACAGAAAACCAAAATGATAGTATTAGGGTTCCATTATTCCTACCTAAGTAAGCAAAACGGTAGGCACCTAAGTCCGGAACCCTAAAAAAGAGACTGTATCTAACCACTGGGTCACATGAAGTACCTAGTACATATTAAATCCCGAATTAAGTGCGTAAAATCAAGCTCAGTAACAAAATTACATCAAATCATACAAGAGGTCTCGTTAAGCGGGATTGTCGATGACTCGGTACTAGAACAACTCGTTCCGTTACAAATGGGAGTGAGCTCTGAATTATTCATTTTGTTTACATAATACTATGGTCTGAGTGTGGAGACATTAGCGGGTAGAGTAACATACAAGTAGCGACATCTATGGCGCCACAAAGGAACTAAAACAATTCCAAATACTGCGTTCTTCGCGCGATTTGAATATATACAACAGCCAATCATCTAGGATAAACCAGGCATACCTCCTCCAGCCGGTAACGGCCACTCGCAAAACTAAAACACGCATTTAAAATTATATAAACTATATATCGCAAGTTAAAATTGCGTTAAGGTGCCATTCGAACCTTGGCGGCAACCTGCGGATGCAGGCAGTACATGGCTGGCTACATGCATCCGCAACCAGGAGTGATTCCGAGGCTGGTTGCACGTGCTGCCAGTCGCAAATCTAGGAGAACCAAGGTTGCCGACATAGCACGAAGAATCGCCAAACTTAAGTGGCAGTGGGCAGGGCACATTGCTCGCAGATTGGGCAGGCCTTTGGGGCAGAAAGGAGAGGTCCGTTAAACAGATGGCCGTTAGGGCCGAAAGGAGAGAAGCGTCAAAAGGCCTCCTACAAGGTAGACCGATGATCTGACAAGGGTCCGGGAATCCAATGGATGTGAGATGCATAGGATCGTTCATTGTGGCGACACTTAGGCGAGGCCTATGTCCAACAGTGGACGTCTTTCAGCTGAAGTGGTGATGACATATATCGGGTGACTGGTAATTAGTGAACGATACTTAAACACGTGATTGTAGTCATGATAACAAACAACTTTTACTATGGGACCAACACTGAAATCGCGAAAAAAAAAATTCTGCTGGTCAGTACCTTTGTGTTCGCCTAAGTGGTCAAAATTTACTGAATTCGGCTGATTTTTTCGCGATTTCTGGTTTGGTCCTATAGTAAAAGTTGTTTGTTATTATGACTACAATCACGAGTTTAAGTATAGTTCACTAATTACCAGTCACCCTATAGATATAGACAAGCGTCCTCCACTGTCGACCACATCATCGCTTACCATCAGGTGACATAGTGGTCAAGCGCGTGCCAATCAATAATAAAAAAAAACAAAACGTAAGTTGCCATTATTTGACTGGCCTGTTGGTCTAATGGTTAGTGACCCTGACTGCAAAGCCAGAGGTCGTAGGTTCGATTCCCACCCAGGATATTAAATGTTTGTGTGATGAAAAGCATGATCATTTGTTCTGTGTCTGGAGTGTAAATATGTTTATCAGTTTTCTAGTACTTATAACACAAGCTCTGCTTAGTTTGAGACTAGACGGCGTTGTGTGATAGTTGTGGAATATTATTGTTAAGGTGGGAATACTTTCATACGAGTACATTAACATTTATGAAAGTTATTTCGCTTTTGACTTGTACCAAACCTAGACATACGTTGAAACTAATTAGTCTGGACCTGTGCACTAGACCACAATGACTTGGAAAGTTAGAATACTTTATTAGGGCTTAGCACTTAGGGTGTTCATTACGGTTTTCATTAAGTTCTGCGTACATTACTTTTGCAATGTTTCGTCTGAGGACGGTAATAGTGTTTTAAACCCATGTGGATTATGTATAAAACACTATCAATCTAGCAGGACTGTTAATTACTAACATCATATACTACTTTTGTTCCATGACTTTGAAGGTTTTGTTTTTTGACCAAAAACAAAACCTTCAAGATTTCGTTGTTCTATCTGACACATTTCAACTCTGTATTTTGCTATACCTACCTACGTCTGTATGATGCGACGCAAGCGCATCTAGCACCTCCGCCGCCCCGTCCCCGCTCCTCTCCACAATTGCACTATCGCTTGGTTCGCCTAGACTACATAATATTTAGAACGTTCAATTTAAATATTTTTATTTTTGTATGAAAATCTAATGAACTAAAATATATGGTACAATTTTAAAAGTCAAAGAACAAAAGTTGTTTATATGATTTCAGTACAATAGCCGTGAGAGGTTGCCAGTGTTTAACAAATAACCCTGTATACGTTTGTGCTGCGGAATTGTTGTTTAAAATTTCATCATCATCATTTTAGCTGATAATATCGATCGGCCCCGTAAGTCTCGCATCCATCGGATTCCCGTGATCCTTACCAGGTCATCAATCCACCTTGTGGGAGGCCTTACAGCGCTGTGTCTTCCCATACCTAGTCGCCACTTCAAAACCTTTGGACCCCAATGAACATCTGTTATAGGATCTGATATCTTCATTTCTGTGTTTTTTATTATAATACTGATTTATCGCAGGACTTCCAGAGATTTGATATGGTACTAGTACCTCAAAACGGTGAAGGAAAGCATCGTGAGGAAACCGCCATGTCCTAGAACCGAAAATTCGAAGACATATGACATCCACCAACCCGCACTGGGCCCGCGTGGTGGATTACGGCCCATTCCCTCTCCTAGAGAGGAGGCCTCTGCCCCAGCAGTGGGAACATTAAAAGGCAGATGCTAATGATAATGATGACTAATACCTGCTTCGATAAGATTCAGAGGTCGGGTAAAAAGTGCTAATGGATTTTATCATTAAGATTAAGAAAACAAATGATGCCATATGGGTTTTTTTATGGTAGGTAAAATCATCCAATGAAAAATCCCGCTCTTAGGCGGGGCGAGAAATAGTGTCAGACTCTTACTGACTAAAAACCTACCCCGTTCCTTCGTTCCCTATCATACCGGGGCCGAGTCTTCTTTTCAGAAGCTGCTCCAAGCAGTCTTCGACCCGGCCTGCCTGCAGCTAGCAGGCTGGGTCTCTACGGTTCGCTGACAGCTCCTTGAAGCGCGCGGGAACAGTACGCGCCGTCGACGACTTGGGCTCGGTCCAGTCGGTTACCGGACGATCGGACAGGGTGCTACCCATTGCACGCCGTTTTCAAGCCCACCCCTACGGTGGCTGGGTAACGGGATCGGAATCCCGGCGGCGGCTGGAGTGAGCGCCCCGTTGCCTCTGCCTGATGTGGTCGGCCTCCTCTTTTACTAGCATTACTGCTTCGCAAAAGGAGGCGACAGCCTGCTTACTATCCCTCCTCACTCCGGACCATGGCTTGAACCAAGACCCGGCGAGAGAGATCGCTGCCGCCTATCGCCCTCACCACGGCGATGCTCTGCCCAGGCGGGGCACACCTCTACAGTGTGCTCCACCGTGTCCTCCGGGTGTTCCGCACAGTGGCGATACCCGGGCGACTCCTCCGCACGAATTCGATGCCATAAGGGTTCCATTTTTATCAACATAAGTACGAAACCCTAAAAAAAAAACGTTCGTCTATACTAAATTCTCTTGGGCATTGAATCCTAAATAATTCAAGAGTCTGACGAGACAAAATCTAAGAAACCTTGTAGTAATGAAATCCACTGATTTTGCCCAAAAACGTAATAGGCTTTGAATTCCAAGAAAAAAATGTCTCTGCGAAAAAAAAAGTTTGCGATCACTTGAAAATTGAGAATATATTTTGGAGTAATAGATTCTTAAAATATGTACCATTTGTACGGATGATCGTTGATGGTGAAAGACTCTAGAGTGGCGACTGGTACATGCTCGGAGGTTCTTCGCATCAGGAATGAAGATGCTCGCAGAAGAAACAAGGTCGCCGTATAGCCCAAAGAATCTCCAAACTCAAAAAAAAAAAAAAAAAAAACCCAAGCGGTACATTGCACCCAGAACAGATGGCCGTCGGGGCAGAAAGGTACTGGTGTGGCGACCACGTACCAGAAGACGCAGCGTTGGAAGGCCTCCCACAAGCTGGACTGACGACCCGGTGAGGGTAGCTGGTGTCTGATGGATGCGAGTCGCTCAGGGCCGGTCGTTATGCGTACAACAGTGCACGTCATTTGGCTGAAATGATGATGATGACGATAGGGGTTTATTGAACTTTTTAATACATATCAAACCTATCGTGCTAAAGGAACAATATCTTCGACATTCATTTACTAATAACCAAATGGGAGACGGGCCAGTTGACAGACGGGGCTGTTGGTCTAGTGGTTAGTGGCGCTGACCACTACGCCAGAGGTCGTGGGTTCGATGCCCACGTAAGTGGGTGGGTTAGGTAGGAATCAAGGACAAATGTTTGTGTGATGAGATCATGATCATTTGTTTTGTGTCTGGGTGTAATTTATCTATAATATGTATGTATTTAAAAAATATATGAGTATGTTTATCAGTTGTCTAGTACTCATAACACAAGCTCTGCTTAGCTTGGGACTAGACGACGTTGTGTGATAGTTGTGGAATATAAAAAACAAAATAAGTACCGTATACTTTTTTGTAGTGACGCTGTAGCGCGTTCGCATGTTGTAGCGCACTAGCATCTAGTATCATCTAGTAGTACGTTGGCATCTCTTCTAGATGCCAACACACTACTAGCACGTTGCAAATGTGACTAACGCGCATTAGTACCGATGCTATGGCGCGCTTACGAAATGCGTGACAGCACCACTACAAAAAGTCGCCGTGAGCGAGAGGCCTTACAACTCTATTGGCCTTATTACTGTTAAGGTACGATGGGGTTGGCATATCTGGTCAGATAAAAACCTCAAAATAAGTAAAGGAAAAAAAAACTATTGTAAAAACTATCATATTATTAAATATCAGACCTTCCGGTTGAAGAATGTGTATATATGGAATAGTGTGTAAAGTCCCACATACTTAAAATACTATTCCACATATTACTATCTAAATATGAATTTTCTGCGCCTCCATGTAACTATGTAGATTTCTTTCGTTGAATTTTGTATGAAGGCTAGAAAATACAAAAAATCAAACATAACAAAAATATATTTACTAACATGCTTTTCCTATCGGAAAAATGCTTGGCTCCCATAGGATAATCCATGAGAACGAACTCGGGGATTTTAGCAAGTAAAATTTAATGTCTTGATACTTCCTTTGATCAGAGCCACCAAAACCAATATCAATTAAAAAAGACCGGTCAAATGCGATTCGGACTCGCGTACCGAAAGTTCCGTATAAATTGACTAATGTAAATTGTAGTTCAATACCCGAAACGAGTCTTGGAACGTTTTTCCAAATAGCAAAAAAAGTGTTTATTTTGTAACGTAACTACAAAAATAAATGCCCATACCCCGTACCGTATTGTGTCACAAGCATACACCGCTAAATTTTGGTCGTTTTAATCCCGTGGAGGGTCGATTCCGTATATAAAACACTATCGATTTGTAAAGATAAAAATGAAAAATAAAATACTTTTTTTTTCAAAGTCGAATTAATTCACGTATGTACAAAATCAATTTCTTTAAATGAACGGCAGCTGAGCGAGGCCAATGAACAGTAAGTAGTTAGTACGCAACGACCGACAGCTAAAGAAATTGATTTCGTACATGCGTATATTAATTAGAGTTTTAGAAAAAAAGTACTTTATTTTTTAATTTTATCTTTACAAATCGATAGTGTTTCATGTACCGGATCGAGCCTCCACGGGATTAAAACGACAAAAATTTAATGATGTAGTAATACCAAAAATAATGTTTTTTTTTTTTGTATAATTTGCTTATTTGCCACTTTATGATAATTATTAACAATTCATATTTCCAAAAAAAATAACAGTCATATCCGAAATCCTTACCTTCCGATTTCAGTGGTCAATTATTGTCGTAATGTGGCCAAAGAGCTACTATATATACTAATAGATAGCAGTAATAATGCAATACACTATTCAGCAATTCAGTCTAAAAGGTTTACCTATATGTATAGTATAGGTCCAAATTATAATAATCACGACGGACGGTAAAAAAAAGCTATGAAATATGATCAGGGGTTTTATGTTTAATGTGAATATTTGAAAAATGTGGTTAAAAATTAAGAAAAAAATTTTAGGTAGTGATAAGTTAAATAATAACTATACTATTGAAAATAAATTTGGTTTGACATAAGTTGGTACGGGTCCACATACAAATTTACCGTAGGCGCGGGCTCGCGGACGGCGGGCAATGGGTAGCTCACTGTCTGTCCATCCAATAACAGACCGGTCCGAGCTCAAGTCGTTTACGGCGCGCACTGTTTCCGCGCGCCTCAAGGAGTTGTCAGCAAACTGTAGGGGCCCAGAAAGGCCGAAGCCTACTGGGGCCAAGGGTTATGTGAAAATGAACCCCGGGACCCTAGGACAAAGGCAATGAAAGGAGCAGGGTAGGTTTTTAGTCAGTAAGAGTCTGACACTATCTCCCGCCCCACCCAAGGGAAGGATTTGTCATTTGATGATTTTACCAACCATGAAAAAAAAAGACATAAAAATTTGGACAATCTCGTTTACAGGTATGACACTTTTTCCTGTAATTGTGATATCCTCCACGTGTTCCTGAGAAAAAGGGTTTTAACAGATGGACAGACGGACTGACGGACAAACTGATAGGCGGACAACAAAGTAACCCTATAAGTGTTTCATTTATGCTGACTAAGGTACGGAACCATAAGAATTCTACTTCAATAATTCAATTCGATTCCCTACATTTTCTTTTTAAACTGAATCCGCTGGAAATCTATGAAGTATTTCTATTGGACCGTTCGTTCAACTTAGTTATATGTTACTTGAAGGACAGAATGAAAAAAAGTTGGTATACTTGAGATGCCATTCGCTTGGAATAGTTTTCTCGTTGAAAGAAATCGTTCGTGCATAATTAAATTACAGATCGGGAACGTGGGTAGGTACAGGTTTTTCTAGTTGACTAGCTATTTCATGGGACTTCGCGTTCATGACTTAATTGTGGTAAAATAGTGTAATTTTACAGGTTTTTTGTGTCGCGTATTCGATTTCCACATAACAAATATTCGTGGGATGAGCACGATCATTTGTTCCGTTCCTGTTTTAATTAATTTTTCAATACACTTGCTCAGAAAGTGGCTCTTATTGCACTACACTTAGGTATATAATGGCACCTGTTACCAAACTGTGACATTTTGATTACCATTACGCACTAGTGCTGTAATGTAGCTATAACCTTTTTGTTCAACCTCTTTGTTTGCGATTACGTAAAAATAAAAAAAAATGTGGTCTATAGCCGTCTTTTTAAAAGCGCGCGGTTTTTGGCGTGATTTTTTCGAGTGAAGTTCATGTGCTGTATTAATTAAATAAAATTAAATACTACAAAAACATTATAAAATGTTACATCCATTTTCTATTGTCACTGCGAATGACATTAACGTAAAAACTTTTCACACAAGAAAACAAACGATGACTAGACAATATGATCAAAAGACCATATAGCCATAGCCTAGCGCGTGCCTATGAAAACAGATTTAATTTATTACCGCCATATTATGAAAAATTTTACTAGTTTCACCGTTGTAATATTAGTTAGCTAAATTATTTTTCTTCACAAGTGTATTGAAAAACGTCGTATGATACACGTGAGTAATGAGTGGTTACCGTTCTTGGCACTCTTAATACCGCCTCGACGGTAACCTCCTACATTACACACTTATACCATAATGTATTATAATTGAATTCCCCTAAAGTAAATACAGTTTATTGTAAGTAAATAAGACTTTTGACTATGTTAGTAACACTTCTACTGCACTAAATCACTTTGTGCTGTTCAGTGGCACCTGTCCGCGGAAGCGAAAAAACATCACACCCTGCAGCCAAAAATCTTCCTTCAACATGAGGAGCAGAAAGCTGTTTGGGACTCGCACTACGAACGCCTTGAAATTAACGTTACGGTTCTACTCCAGCAGTTGTATCTTTCACTCTAGTGGTGTGATGCAGGCGCGAGATGTAGACAGGAGTGTTTGACGAAGCGGCTCGCAGACTCACGCTAGGAGTTGCAGGTGTTATGCCGCAGCGATTCTTGTTGGTTTGCGTTCTGTTAGGATGGCGCTCCGAACTGCCTGAGCACATGGAAATGCCCTTTTATAATATTGGTAACCCAACCTCCCCTTACAGCCACCCCGAGCCTCACAACTGAGAACTGGTCTGATTTAGTATCATTTCTGAATCTGATCGCTGTTAGAACAATACACACACAATATTGGAAAACAATATAGGCACAATGAATATTTGGTCAATCTGGATAAATACACATGCACTGGGAAATAACAAGATCGCTCACCGATATACTGCTAGCTCCGACCCTCAGGTCCGAAGTGGCGCCGGCGCGCGCACTCGCTGACCACCACGACTCGCTATCCCCTCTTCTCCCATATCACGCCACGTCCTAACTAATCATTATCTGAGGGTACCTATAGCACGGCCTCTACGCTATATGACTACCCACCGAATCCACACATATGCGGCAAAGCACTACAAAAACACTAAATTGTGTTGCACCTGCATTCTGATGGTAAACTAATGAACTATTCATACATGGCTTAAAGGGCTAAAAAATATATACGACTTCGCATTCGCGACAGGGATATTTTGCAATTGAAATTAAATGACGCTAAAATATTGATTGACATCTACTTATATGACTTAATTATAATTAGACTCTAATATTTTGTCAGCTTCTGATAACGATTTTGCTTGCGTAAAATTAGAAAATATATACCTATGTCACGCAAGAAAACCAAAGTTACCGACATAGCCCAAATAATAGCCAGACTTAAGTGGCAGTGGGCAGAGCACATTGCTCTTAGAACAGATGGTCAATGGAGCCGAAAGGTGCTGGAGTGGCAGCTGGTCGCCACTCCAGCACCTTCCACTAAGTGGCCGATGACCTGGTGAGGGTCACGGGAATCCGATGGATGCAAGGCCGGTCGTTGTAGCGACAGTTGGGGGAGGCCTATGTCCAACAGTGGACGTCTTTCGGCTGAAATGATGGTGATGATGATTGATACGAAGATATACATAGATTTATATTTTTTACCACAGTACCGACGAGTATTTTCGCGTCCTATTCGCTAGGGTAGTGTTTATGCGACTGATTACTCCATCTCGTTTAGCTCTTCGATCCCCATAGGTGACAGAAAAGCTCACGACATGGAGTATTTGGTCGTGGATGAGCAACCCTGCCGGAATAAAGGGTAACTGTTGGATGTATAAGAAAGTTTGATCTTTAATTCTTTACACAACAAATTTTCTAGATACTTTTGATTGTATCAAAATCAAATAAAGCCATAAAAACAAAATATTCTTAACATATCCATAACTATAAGAAATAACATTACTTCAACTTCAAATCAGCATCTCACGGCAAATCAATATCTGACGTAAATGCAAATCAAATAATCTTGATCCATCACGATCTTAAGTAGTCACATACTAAGACTACACAAATGTAGAACTCTAGTTAAAAATAGTATCTTTTTTTCGTAAAAAAAGAAATTGATTGTATCTTTTTTTAGTAAAAAGTGTAAAATATATTTTGTAAAAACTGTGTAATTTTTTTAACAATAAGTGTTTCCGAACTGTCCTTTTTTTGAACTGTGCTCCTTTTTTTGTTTTCTTACTTTTTATTTTCGGTGGAGTTTTTTTCTAAACTATGAATTCTCTTTCCATGCTTTCTCCTTCAAACATGGTAGGTAGAAGAGGTTGTATATGAAAGAAATAGAGATTTTTACGAAAAAAAACAGCGAAACGCTTTTGGAGATTCGCTTTTATTAACTTTTTTTAATAATATTAAGATGCTTAAAATTTTTCAGTGAGCCGCTTGGTTTCAGCTGAAAAGCTTAAACATTTTGTAAATATTTTTTGCGCAAAAGGCATAAAAAATTAGCTTTTACAATATTTTATAGCAACGACACAAACAAAATTAATTTATTACAAAATCCCACACGAGAAGTGGAGTAGCATTTTATTAAAACTCGCAAACAATAAGTTAAACCAAGTTTTGTTATTAAACACGATTTTTTCACAATAAATCAACTTTAGATATAGAAAAGTAGTAAATAGGAAAATAGAATAGCTTAGCACTAAACACTCAAAAGTTACAATTTTATAATAATTTAGAAGTTTTGTAAAATAGCTACACAAAACAAAATAGTGTGAGATTTCAAAAAGATAAACAATCTTTGCTAATAAAAGATAATCATTAGGCATTTTCTTTTATTTAATTGTTATTTTTGCAATCTCGCATTATTATTATTTTCACTTTTATATTAATACTATTATATTTTGAAGTAAATAGTATAATATGCTACAGCATAAAAATCCTTTTCAGTTAGTTACTTTTTATAAAAATCCATAAAATATAAAAAATACTGTAGTTTAGATCAAAATAGTCTAGAATAGCCATAGATTGAATCGCTTATATTTCAAAAATATTTTATATTTTTTTATAAAAGGTCGTTTCAATGAATTTTGTCTCTTAATCTTTTAAAAAATCGTAAATTATCCCCGTAGCATCTAATAAAATCTTTTCATATAAAAAGTGGCAGGTTTGGAAAATAATTAAAACAGGTATTTCTTAATAGAACAGAAAAACCATTTTTGTAAATTTTGCCCCAGTACAAACCTTGCATGAATCGACCCTTTTTAATTTTTGTGACGTCTACCCGCAAATGTAATAATTATTTAAGTATGATTTTTTTTTTCTTTAAATATCATTGATTACAACATTTATTAAAAAAAATACAATATCCCTTTTAACAATAAAACATATTGTATAATAAATATTTAAAAAAAAATCATACTTTTATTTTAATTTAATAAGTACTTTTAAGAGAACTCGGAACTGCAATATTTTATTTTGCACGTTAAATGGACAGAATTTTGATAAAAACAATAAAAAAAAAATCTCGAAATGATTTATGATGATGAACTACCTTAATTAAATATATATAAATATTTCATCACGTTAATAAACATAAAATTATGTACTAATTAAATTGTCATGTTTACATTAAAAAAAAAATATCAAAATTCCGTCCCCACACCTTGCTTCTGAAAGGCTCCAAGCCACGCAAACGCTTTAAGTGTCCGATTTGTGCTGACAGATGGCGTTTCTGCAGAACCGCTCCATCTCGCTGGTGGACATGTACATCGACAACTCAGAACCCTCGGAGAATGTCGGCCAGATCCACTTCAGCCTGGAGTACGACTTCCAGAACACTACTCTGATATTGAGAATCATTCAGGTAAGCTAAAAAAATGTAAGATCCAGATGTCTTCCCCAAACCTACCAACATAGCTTGGGCACGCCATAATTATGGCGGTAAGTCCCCTCCCTAAGGAGTGGCTAGAAACGTCACGCCGTTAATAGATTAGGAACTTTTAGCAAAATGACAATGGGATTGTGTTGAAATGACGAAGTTACGAAAATAGCAGACGAAGTTATCCGCACAAATACATAGTCACTGGGACATCCGGGTAACTGAGGGGTGGTTTTGCTCCCGCACCCAACTGTGCGCTGCCCACTATGGATTGCCGTGACCTGTGTTGTACTTAGAGTCGGTGGTGTCCAACTTGTGACATTTTTAAATATTTTTGCTGATGAATGGTTTAAAAATTATTAGAATCGATTCTGAACAAACTGTATTCAGGCATAATACTAAAAAAAAACTTTTTACAAAAAACAAAATACCACCGACTTCAATGTAAAAAAAAAACACAAAAAGTGCAAAATAACTTTAATTTCGGTAGTCGGTGTTTCTATAATGGTTTAGTCTCTTCGTTATTAAACACCAACTTCCTTATTTTGCGCTTTTTTGTGTTTTTTTACATTGAAGTCGGTGGTATTTTTTTTTTTGTGAAAAGTTTTTTTAATACTGTAGTATTAGTAGTATTAGTTACCGAACATAGAACCTCCATCGGTTAATAACACTCCTTTTTTGGGGCAGTCGTGTAAAAATAATATTGTATAAGTTCAGAGTTATAAGACCTGATATTGACTACGATCTCCCTTGCATTGAAAACTTTTACGACGCAATTTAAATTTCTAGAAACAATAAGAACATTTACAAGACTCAATTGTTGAACTCTCACTAAAATGCTAATAACTAAGATTAACACTAACAAAAGATTCAAATTTTACTTACAAATGAATAGTTTTATTATTTGTTCATAATGCTTCTACTGATTTTCAAAGTAGTTGTTTGTTAATGGTTTAAACAAATAATAATCATGTATAGTCTATTATACCATCACGACTGGTCGTGGTAACTGGTTCAACAAATATACTTTGTATGGTAAAATCTATTGTGATCATGTTTGCCATACATGGTCTTAATTTTAATTTTAATTTTTAATTTTAATTTTATTTATTGGGGAAAACAAACAATAACACATAGAATATTACATAAAGAAAGAATTTAAAATAGTTTAACAAATGTGATATCAATAACGTTTTCCACAGATAAAAACGTGAGACATTAATATGGTATGACAAATGTTGTTATTTTTTTTTTTTTTTTTTGTTTTAAAGCGAAAAGTAATTACTATTAATTTAAATAAAAAGCAAATAAATTACAATGTTGTATGCAAACAATATAGCTGGCTTAATATATTGCTAAGTTTTATCACTGTAAGCCATACTGATCTTTTAAGAAGTCAAGCAACATTATTTTAAATCTTCTTTTAGGTACAGAAAATAAATCAAAATCACTAAATTTTTTATTATAATTGCTCGTAAGGCGACGAAGAGGGGCGCGCAAGCCAGCATTTGTTCGAGTGATAGTAGTGGCAAATACAGGTCTTGCGCGCACCTCGCGTCCCTGGCATGTTCTGGGCACTATATAGCACAACTTGTTACAAATATTTATACAATCATACAAGTTATTACATAAATCGTACAGAAATATAGTCTCAAGAAAAGTACGCCTTGAATTCAAAGAGATCAGGTTAAACTTATCAAGCAGTTCACCATAAGAAAGGTAACAACTTTTAAAACAGCGATAATGCACAGACTTCAAAAATTTACTCTGTACACTTTCTATATAATCAATATATTTGTTGTAGTAGGGGTTCCACACGGGTACTGCATATTCTAGTTGAGGCCTAATTAAAGATTTGTACAGATATATATACGTACTAGCATGCTTAAATTCTGTGGCTGATCTCAGCACAAAGCCGTACATACGAAAAGCACTATTAACAATTTTACTAACATGCGCTTCCAAATGCAGTTTATCGTCGAGTAATATGCCCAAGTCACGAATCAAACTCTCCCTCTTCAAAGTTTCACTATGTATTGCATAGGTATACCGAAATATATTTCTGTTTTTTGTGAAACTAATACAACAACATTTTGAAATACTGAGTTGAAGTTTGTTTTTAGTGCAATAATCTGCAAGACGATTGAGGTCTTGTTGAAGTAATTCACAGTCAAACACAGTTTTAATAGGTCTAAAGATTTTAAGGTCATCCGCGTAGAGTAAGAAATTGGAATTAAGGAAGCACATGTCAATATCATTTATAAATATAATAAATAATAAAGGGCCGAGTATTGAGCCTTGAGGAACTCCTGATGAAACCGTAATTGAGTTAGAATGGTAACCATTAACTACCACTTTTTGTGTTCTATTGGAAATATAAGATGAAAACCAACGGAACAAATTCCCACGAATGCCATTAAATGCTATTTTCCCTAAAAGTAATTTATGATCGACCTTGTCAAAGGCTTTACGGAAATCAGTGTATATAGAGTCCACTTGTACTCGTCCATCTAAATTATTGAATAAGTAATCCATATATTCAACCAAATTAGTAGTCGTTGATCTTTTCTTGACGAACCCATGCTGTTGCTTAATAATCTGATTATGAATAATCGGATATAGCTGATTGTGGACAAGTCTCTCGAAAAGTTTTGACAAGATCGATAAAATAGAAATAGGCCGGTAGTTCTCAATTTCTTGTTTTGGGCCAGATTTATAAATAGGGGTAATATTGGCTCGTTTCCATATTTCGGGGAAAGTCCCTTCGCTCAAACATCTATTATAAATAACATACAGAGGGAGACTCAAAGTATCAGCGGTATTTTTAAGGAAGAGTGGTGATATACCATCAGGCCCAGGACCCTTGGAACAATCCAAAGATTTCAGGGCACTGTGAACCTGATCAATACTGAGCTCAAGATTGCTAACCAGACAACTATTCATAGCATCGTCGAAGGTCTGATGCTGCATATTGTCTAGAGTGGAAGGCTCATATACCGAATGGAAGAAGTTCAAAAAGAGGTTACATATTTCTTCTGGATCATTAGATGATTGTCCCTCGTAATGCATAGTTGAAGGAATGGAAGCTGTGGATTTACGGTTAGAAACAAAAGTCCAGAAATACTTAGTATTTACTTTTATGCTATCCTCAACTGACTTTATGTATAGGGAATAACAAGATTTAGATTCGACTTGAAATCTTGACCTAAATAGTGAAAATTGTTCATAATCTGATAGGTTATGATATACCTTCCATTTATACCAAGCTTTAGTTTTATTTTTAAATATATGTATCAAAGAAGGTGAAAACCATGCCGGATATTTGGAAGGCTTGGCGGATGTAAAGGGAACGTGAGCTTTAATGATTCTGAAAATAATTTCATAAAATGTATTTACCGCTTCCTCTGCAGATTGCCCATGCAATAATTCATTCCAATCAATTTTCCCCAAATCACAATTAATTTCCTCATAATTCGCCTTATAATAATTATACCTCTGTGCAGGTTTACGTGTCATGGCTCGTTTACTAAGTGCAAAAGAAACCATTACACTTAAGGGTGGATGATAGGGGTCTGAAGTCAATAGTGTGTCAGTGGGTGTTACAACAGAACAGTCATTGTTACTGATCACCAAATCCAAAATCTTACCAGTCGAATTTTTTAAATTATTATACTGGTAGGCGTTGAGGACGGACATAAATACATTTAGATGTTCACCAATTGGAGAAATACTACTATTTAATAGTTGTTTAGTAGAACTTCCATTAACCCCTTAATTTCTAAGCGGACGCCGGCGTCCTCGCGGGTTTTAAGTGGCTTTTTAAATTTATTGTGAGAACAGTATTAACAAAGACTTTTGAAATGTTTGTGTCTGTTTTGAGAGGAGATGAGTCGAGTATTTCTGGCGTTAGCCAAGTCTCCGTAAGTATTATGATGTCGTAGCAATTAGACAAGATATTCATGAATAGAACATGCAGTTTAGTGCGAAGCCCCCTGCAGTTTTGATAATATATTGTTAATTTATCACCCATTGTTGAATTTATACGTATGAAACAGTATTAATACATTAGTATGATCTAGTATAAAAACATCATGACAAAAAGAAAAAAAAGATCTAAAGATGTACAATTTGAAGTCAAGAATCGCTAAAATGATCAAAAATAACAATAAAATTAAGATATTGACTCTCTCTTTTACATGGAATAACACATACACGTTACATAATATATAAGAAAAAACAATACAAGTTACTGAAATAACAAAAACAAAAACAGCATACCCATCAAATGCAACATATATATAGCCATAATATCCATTAGACAAGCAATTCAGCCAAGATATATCAACTTCATCGACGCTGATCATGGATAAAGTAGTGGAACAAAAAACGGAAATACACGTAGATGATATATCACAGATTTCATTATTCGCCCAAATCGGTAGAATCGACACTGGTGGCCTCTCGGGTTGTAGCATACCCAGGCTTAATTTTACTGAGATCATGGTGTGACCGAATGGCAAATGACTTCGATTGTTCCTTTTCACGGACGAGTATGGTGCCATGTTTAACCCACACAAATTTGTAATTATGTGTTGTAGCGACATTCTTACATTCACGAAATAATTGTTTTCTTTTCAATGTGATATGTTCGTGCATATATATACGAGATGATGTTCCTGAGATATCTAATTGATCGGACGTCAGTCCCTTACATAAACGGAAGGCGCTGAGAACATTGTCACGCAATATACGTGAGGATAATTTTACGACAATGTTTTTAGGTTTCCTATTACTCTGGTGTGCATGAGGAACCCGGTGTATCGAAATAATATCCCTCGTATTTACATTATAACTGATTTTGGAGCCTATTTTTTCCATTATCGACAGCAGATTTTCATGTCGTCTTTCAGGCAAATTACACAGCTCCAAGTTGCATTGTCTGGCATTTTGGTCTAAATAATCAATTTTTGACATGAGATCATTGATTAAGCTCTTTGTATTATCTTCATTCATCTTGATGCGCAATTTTAAATCAGTCTGTTCATCAGACAGCAATTGAACATGGCTCTGTACCTCAGCCAAGTCATTTGATAAGCACCCATATTTTTTATCTAACTCCGATAGTTGTTTTGTAAGCCGTGATTGCTCCGAGCGAATGGAAGAAATTTCGTTTTTAATTTCCGATGTTACCACGGTAATATTAGCAATTTCGCCTCTAATATTTAGAACATTATCCGATATAGTAGTAATCCGTTCATCCAGCTCCTCTCTCCACTCTGCCAGAGTTTTTTTAAATTCTAATGATAGCGCATTTAGTGCCTGCGTAAATTCACTTTTCGGTTGTTTACTTTTGCAGCTGCGTACAGACACTTTATGTTTGCTAGACTCCGCCGTACATAAGTCGGTGTCGGAATGAGATATTTTGATGTCGGCAGGATTCATTTTTAGTGGTATAATATATGTCTGATACAAATACAAGACAAATTAAAAAAGAACTCAAAAAGTGTCGGATTTTGCGAGGATCGAACTGGCGACCACTGTGCGCACAAATGCTGCAACGTAAACCACTCCGCCAAAGACGCTCTAGATGAGTTGTTAAAATTTATTATCGCTATGCGCTAGGTGATGAATAATGCGCAGGCGTCGCCGGGGACGGGAGCGGTAAGCGCGGGAGGTATCGAGCGCTCTGCGGGTTGTCGTAGGTCAGGATTAAAGTTCGTTATCAAACTTTTCAAATTTTGAGTTTTTTTCCACAGTTTTAACTTTAATATAACTCTGTATCTATTAATCCGATCACCGTGAAAATTACACTGGTCTTGTTTTTTCTGTGAATTATTTATTGTTTGTTCTTCCAAAAAAAATCAAAATTCTTTTTTTTAAGGTTTCTTACTTTCAAACGAAATAAAGAAACCTTTAAGGCCAGGTTCTACTCATTTTGAACTTTTTTAAACCTCTGAAAATCCACAAATATAGAAGAAAACACCATGAAAATTTATTTTATTAAAATTGACTGTATGACAAAGCGCTTGGCAAAAATGAAAACATAATATAAATTAGTTGGCTTGATAAAAAAAAATCGCGAATCTGACCCTAATTTAGAAAGAAAGAAAGAAAATATATTTATTTGGCGACAGTCACCAGGATAACACACTTAAATACTCGTAAGATAAATAAATAAAAACTGCAACACTATGTGTGCACGATGTGTATTTACGATTTCAAACGTATTTATCTACGTGATTACGTTACGGAAATATTTGAAAGTTACAAAAAAAATAAATAAAGCTTTTTATTAAGAAGCGCTTCGCAAAAACAAAAATCTTGAATAGTTATTGTTTTTTTTATATAAAAATAAAACCGCTGTTTTGGGGCCGCAAAGTCGACATAGTCCCGAGCGAAGTTCATACAAAAAAAAATCAGTGACTAGAACCGGCCCTTAAAGGATCATTTGTTGCCCGTCTGTATGTCTGTCTGTCGAGTTAAAATTAAAACCACATACTCAAGTCTGCGGTCCTGCGAAGCTGTAAAAATATAAAACTTCTAAGTTATAGAAAAAGAGTTAAGGTTTTTTGTGTTGCAAACAACGTATATTTTGGCACTGTCAAGGGAATCAAAATTCATAGGGTATTTACCGTGGACCTAGAATCCTAAAATTGACATGAAGCAAGTTCTTATAGCACAAGTATAGGAGTATAGGAATAAATCTGAAACAGACAGACAGGCAGGCAGACAGACAGACAGGCAGACGAACAGACGGAAAACAAAGTGATTCCTATAAGGGTTTGGTTTTTTCTTCTGAGGTACAGAATGCCAAAAAGAAGAATACGCTTAGATTTCCAGCGCACTTTTACATGCGTAACTAGGTTTGATTACCGTGACCCTGGCAAACAAAAGCCAGGTGAAAAAACACATGGGTTTTGGCTGGTAAAAGTCTAACACTCTCTCTCGCTTTAGCCAAAGTGGGAGAAGTTATTGATGATTTCTCACCTCAAAGAAAAGGGGTCGATCAGACCCATACTGACTAAAACCACATGGTATTCTGCAGCTATCTTTGGCGAAGGTACTGCGCATTTTCGTCACACTCCCTCTATAACCCCTACACTCTTTGTTGACCACGTCTAATTTTTTCCAGGGCAAGGAACTCCCTGCCAAGGACTTAAGCGGCACCTCAGACCCCTACGTGCGGGTGACCCTCCTCCCTGACAAGAAGCATCGGCTGGAGACGAAGATCAAGCGACGCACCCTCAACCCTCGGTGGAACGAGACCTTCTACTTCGAAGGGTTCCCGATACAGAAGCTGCAGAGTCGTGTAAGATGAAAATCTGCTTAACTTTTTCTTTTATTGTCATGGATAGGCTCGCGTTTGACCGGTGTCTCACCTGATGGTAAGCCATGATGTGGCCGACGATGGAGTACATTCAATGTTTTTTTATTCGTCTTTTTCACAGCCCAACATTCTCACCAGGATGACAGGTCTTATTAAGGACTTGTAAATTCTACTCTTCAACTTGAGGGGCATTCGTAGGTCACAAGTTGTTCCCGTGACCTGTCGCCATTTCATCCGTCCTGCGTTGATTCGACGTGTTACGTCTGATTATTTAAGTCACCGTAAAATTGTAAATACCGTTAAATTACAATCTATCTCGAAAGATTGTGAACCTTAGCAAATAGCTCACGATTTAACGCATTATTTTTCGGTAGATTGTAATATATCGAAGTTAAATTGTCAAAGGACATACAACAGAAAGCATCTCGCGCGCTGATTGGTTGAATATCTAAGCCCCACACCACCATATTTATGTCGAAATAAACAATTAGTGTTGTGGTGATTTTAAATTGATTTCGTATTGAAAATAATTCACAGTTCTAGAATTACGAGTATTTATATGTTAGTAATTGTTGTGGAAGCAATACTGAATCTGTGATTCATCTTCGAGAACTTTATATTCGAGTTGTACGACAAAACATTTAAATATCCTTTTAAGCTCTAAATGATGACTATGTCTCAAATAATTAAAACAACAATAAGGGGTAGGGTAGCGAGTTGACTACAAATTGATATAAATTGACATTATGCTTCAGTGCGTGACAACGAGCCGTGAACCCCAGGGAAAAGTAACAGCTTTTCTTAGTTAGAGTGTTTAATTTAATTAAAATTGACTATATTTCTTCATTATTTAAGAACACAGACGATTTTTTTTTTATTTGATATAAACTAGTACTTGACTGAGAGAGCAATGGTGGCCGACACATGAGAGCAGTGATGGCCGAGTGGTAACGGCCTCAGTTCAAATCCAGCCGGCATTACTTTGTGCGTTTTCATCACCACTGCTCTCAAAACGGTGAAGGAAAACATCGTGAGGAAACCGGCATGTCCTAGAACCAAAAATTCGAAGACATGTGACATTCGCCAAGCCGCACTGTACCTGCGTGGCGGATTACGACTCTTTCTCCCTCTTAGAGGGGAGGCCTGTGTCTCAGTAGTAAGAACATTAAAAGGCTGATGATGATCATGAGTGCTTGATTGCGAACCCACCTGATGGTAAGCAGTGGTGCAATCGTTGATGGTGAGGCGCACTAGTTTATTAAGAGCCTATTCACTCTACCCTAGAAGACACCCAAATTATAATCGGATGGGAAGACCGCAGCAGGCAAATTGTTCCAGTCCTTCGATGTACGCAGTATAAACAACGATTCGAAGCATTCGAACTGCAGAGGTTTCAACAATGTAAGGGTGGATACTCGCCATACGCCTGGTTGTCCGATGGTAGAAAGAAGTTGCTGGAATCGAGTCATGCAATTCCCGCGCACACTCTCCAAAATGCAACCTGTAAAATACAGAAAGGCTGGCCTACAAATATTTTGTTTGGAAAGCTGCCCAATGTTTTTTAAAAACTAGTCGTCATCATGATTTCAGCCAAAAGACGCTCGCTGTTAGACATACTTAGGCCTCCCCCAAAAATTTGTCATAACGACCAGTCCTGTACGGCTCGCATCCATTGGATTTCCATGACCTTCACCAGGTCATCGGTCCACCTTGTGGGAGGCCTTCCAACGCTGCGTCTTTCAGTACTCGGTCGCCACTCCAGAACCTTTCTACTTCAATGACTATCGGTTCTACGAGCAATGTGCCCTGCCCTTCCACTTAACTGGCAATTGTTCGTGATATGTCACTAACCTTGGTTTTCCTGCGGATATCTTCTTTTCTGATGCGATAATGCAAAGAAACTCCGAGCATAGCCCTTTCCATTGCCTTTTGGGTGACTTTAAGGCTTCTGATGAGGCCCATTCTGAGCGACCACGTTTCAGAGCAATATGTCATCACTGGCAACATGCGAAAAACTAGTAAGGGTAATTTTTAAAGGTGGTTAATCATCCAATGACCTCTCCTGCTCTAGAGTGGAGGGAAAGAGTGGGTCAGACTATTACTGACTAAAACCACACCTGTGTCCTTTAGTTGTTTGTGATCTAGGACCATCAGTTACCTTTTGAAAAGTCTTCCTATAGCTCCAGTAGGCTTTGTCTCTGCTGGGCCTCTACAGTTTTGCTATTATTTTTTGAAGCGCGGGTGGAAAATACTTGCCGTCGATGAGTTTTATCGGTAAATCCAAATGTAGAAACTTGAATCTGTGACGTATGTCACAAATGTATGACAAAATAACTTCTATTTCATAGGCAGAAATAATATATGAGGGCTATGTAACATGAAATCTCCATTATCGTGATACAAGATACTATTTTCAGTTGGAAAGCTGTGTACTATCAAAGACACTAATATTCTTATATTCCACAACTATCACACAACGTCGTCTAGTTCCAAGCTAAGCAGAGCTTGTGTTATGAGTACTAGACAACTGATAAACATACTATAAATTTCTAAATACATACATACTATAAATAAATTACACCCAGCCTCAGAACAAATGATCATGCTCATCACACAAATATTTGTCCCGGGTGGGAATCGAACCCACGACCTGCAGCATAGCAGTCAAGGCCACTGAGCACTAGATAAACAGGCTAATCAAGACACTCCCGCCTGACCACCGCTAAGTTCAATTTTGCTTGCACTTGAAACGAAAACTGCAAAGGGTTTGGATTGGCGCCGCGTCGCAGTATTAAAGCGAATATTTTATTTTGATTAGGCAGAAAGATATTTACTTCTCAAATACACAATTATAAACTAAAAAAGACTAATTAAAACTATACATACACTAAAACCTACTCCTAACTAAAAATGGCGTCCAAAGGTTATGTGAGACCAAAGGTTATGTGAAAATGTCACCACGGGCCCTGGGACAAAGGCAAGGAATGGAAGGGTAGGTTTTTAGTCAGTAAGAGTCTGACACTATTTCCCGCCCCACCCAAGTGCGGGGTTTGTCATTGGATGATTTTACCTACCAAAAAAAAAAAAAAAACTAAAAATGGCGTCATAAAACTCGTCCGCATCGCTGTCGACTGGAAGCGTGCCTAAAAGGCTGGCGGCATTGCCACGTTGTATGGCAATGCTCAATCTCTGACCGAGGTAAAAGCCAGCCCTTGGGTCACGTGAAGTGTCAACTAGGCTTTTGGAGATGGTTGCGCCAATTTGCTATGATCCGCGATTTTGTTTTTTGTAATTTATTTTTTGGCCTAGCAATCCTATCCCTTCCGTTTCCCTTCCCCGCACGACCTCAAGAAATGAAATGACATGACGTGTTTTGTGCATCGATTGTGAATGTGTCCGCTCCGCTAACATCGCCCGCTCGAAATTACAAGAAAATTGACTATTTCGTGATCCAACCATTCAAAGACTCAACAATAGTGCAGTGTAGTGCAATACAGGACCTGGCAGTGATTGAAGGTGCGAAGTCAGAGTTCGCCGGCCGGCGCCACGTGGAACCTTCGAGGTCAAAAGGTCAGTGTTCCTCCCTAATACATCCATCCCATCAATAAATAAAGGCACAGTACCTGCATATTGTTAACAAACCTTAGATCGCTTTTCAAACATACAGTCCACCAAGCTTATTAGCGCAACCATTACTTTTGGTCCTACGAGCAGGATCGTGAATCATTTTCTTGTAATTTCGCAATATAGTATTTGTTCCATAGGGAATAAACGCAACGCGCCTGTTTACCTAGATATAATAGTAGAAAACCCGCATCTAGGCATTTAGGCAACTAAACGTTATTTCGCTCGTATAGTTAAAGAGCCATTGATAATTACGGTACCTACGCCGTCAACCGCACCGCATAATTATAGTTAGCTACGTAAATATCAGCGTAGATATAAATCGATCGCATTCTTTTTCTTGACAAAATTCATTCGGAAGTCCTACAAATTGCATGTAGGTAGACGCATTTCAAAAATACCCGTTCATTGTTGAGTGAATATTTGTAGGAAACGGATAAACCATAGATTATATACGCATATGAACGACGTGAATGATTTAATCGAGAAATTGGGTAATATTCACTCATTGATTCAGGTTATTCCGTTCGTTCGCCGTTCACTTTGTTGTTTACAATATTACCATATTGTTATCTGATAATTATCGCTTACTTAATAATTCGTTAAGTGTTTGTTTGAGTGTATAGTGTGAATATATCAAAACAAGATGTCTCTTAAGGTTGGCAGTAAGGTTAGTACTGATTTAAAGGTTCAGTTAAAGCTTTTATACGCTAAAAGGGACTCACAGTTTTCACGTGTTCAATCAATTTGTGATAAATCTTTGCAAACCTCGGATCTGGCGATTAGAGATGCTTTCTTGTGTTCGTTGGAAACTTTAGATAGTTTGCGCGCGGATTTTGAATCTACAATTAATAATATAAACATTTTAGAGTTGGAGTTAAATCCTGATTACTGTGTGAGTTATCAGGCATTGTCGTCCTTTGATGACTTGTATTGTCGTATCAAACGTATTGCTAGGAGTTTAGAGACTCCCCCCCCCGCGAGTGGTTTATCCAACCCTCCTCGCGAACGCCCACGATTGCCGCCAATTCAAATACCTGAATTTAATGGTGACATTCGAAATTGGAATTTATTTATAGATAGTTTCGAAAATATAATACATAGGAACACATCGCTGACAGATCACGAGAGATTGCATTATCTCGTAGAAAAATTGACCGGTAAGGCAAAGGCTGTCTGTGCTGGAATTACGTTTAGCGCTGAAAATTACACTTTAGTTTTGAACACTTTAAAAACAAAATACGAAGATAAGCGATTAGTAGCCACCGCATATTTAGATCAATTATTCGATTTGAAAAGTTTTTCCGTTTGTAACGATCATAATTTAGAGAAGTTTTTAAATATTTTCGCATCATCTGTTCGTGCAGTAAAGAACCTAAAGGTCAATGACCTCTGTGACTTTTTGTTTTTGTATATCGGTTTAAAGAAATTAGATCCTGAAACTGTTCGTCTGTTTGAAACGACTCAGCGCGGTAACGAAATACCTAAGTTCGAAGATTTAGAATCTTTTATTCGCGACCATATTAAGGTATTGCAGCGCACGTCGGCACGTCATGAAGTCACGAATAGGACAGGTTCCGATCGCCGTATAGACGCGTCATCGAAGTCAGTCAAGACTGCACATACGCTAGTTAATACCGCCTCAACACCTGACTGTTCTCTGTGTAAGGGTAGCCATACACAGCTGTACAAGTGTTCAGAATTTCAGAGATTATCGCCTAGTGATCGTTACAAGTTTGTCCGCACTAATAATTTGTGTTTTAATTGTCTAAGTGTCAAACATCTGGTTACGTCATGTAACAGTGGTGTTAGCTGTCGTAAATGTCTAGCTAGACATCATACCTTCTTACATTTTGAGAGTAGTAAGCTGCCATCGCAGCCGCAGCCTGCGCAGACGCGCGACGCTTGTGACGCGCGGCCTGCTGCAAGTGCAAACGACGTAACATTGTGTTCGCTTTCCGCCGCTGGTACTCAAATCACTACCGTTTTACTTGCGACCGCGCAAGTTGTCATTGTAGATGCCTTTGGCAAACCGCACACCGTTCGAGCGCTACTAGATGGCGCTTCCCAGAGTAATTTTATTACTCGGGATTGTTGTCAACGCCTTGGTTTTAGTTTTAATAATTGGTCATCCCGCTCAGAAGTGAAAGGTTTTGGAGGTTTAAAGGCAACCATTCACGGTTCCATTAAAATAATATTTAGTTCACGTTTTAATCGTAATATTTCGTTTGAAATGGATTCGCTAGTCGCAGATAAGATTACGGAACGGTTGCCCACGGTACCGGTTGACACGTCCATGCTGACGGAGTTTAAGAACTTGCAGTTAGCCGACGGAAATTACGCTTTCCCTGGAGATATCGATCTATTGATCGGTGCTTCGATTCTCCCGCATCTCCAGTTATCACGTAAAATTCAAGGTCTTCCGATGTACCCCGCTCCGCACGCACTGGAAACAGTTCTCGGGTTTGTTATAGTTGGTTCCGCACCCGCTTGTTTAGATAGTTACTCGACTGTGTCGCACTGTTGCACCGTCGAGCCGCCGCTTGAGTCTACCATCCGCAAGTTCTGGGAGATTGAAGAGGTCAATGTCCCGCCTATTCTCAGCCCTGAGGATCAGGTCACTGAGGAGATTTATACCCGCACGACTACTCGTGATAAAGATGGTCGTTATGTTGTCGCGCTCCCTTTCAAGGGTGATATTTTTTCGCTCGGTGGCTCCCGTGCCTCCGCAGAAAAACGCTTTCTATGCTTGGAACGTAAGATGCAGGCGTCTCCTAAGTTGAAGCAAGCCTATGATGATGTGCTGATCGAATATTTAGATAAAGGTTATATCTCATCAGCGCCTGCCGAGACTGAGGAGACACGTGATTACCCGTTTTATATCATCCCGCACCATGGAGTTGTTAGAGAAGACAAACTTACAACTAAACTGCGTGTGGTTATGGATGGTAGCGCTAAAACTAGTACTGGCATATCGCTTAACGATATCTTGTGTTGTGGTCAGAACCTCCAGGGTAACTTATTTGAAATAATAATAAATTTTCGCTTGTTTGCTATTGCGCTCTCTGCTGATATTCGGCAAATGTTTCTTAGTATTGGAATCAGAGAATGTGACCGTAGATTCCAACGCTTCTTGTATAGATTTTCTCCGCAGGAACCTTTGAAGGTTTACGAATTCAATCGTGTTTGTTTTGGGCTTAAGTCTAGTCCCTTTCACGCTCTTCGCACTATCAAGCAGTTGGCCGCTGACGAGGGTGATACATACCCGAAAGCAAGGGCCACTATTGAAACCGGATTGTACATGGACGATTTTGTGTACAGTGTACCTAGTGAAGCAGAGGCTATAGAGACCGCTGCTCAAGTAATCAGCCTCATGAAGTCCGGTCAATTTGATCTGGTGAAATGGACAAGCAACTCGCAAGCTACATTAGAGTCGATTCCACCGTCACACCGGTTGACTTCGGTAAAGGAATTCGATGATAGTGATTCGCATAAGATCCTTGGTTTAAGTTGGTCACCCGCAACTGATATGTTCAGTCTTAAAATTAGCTCGACTCCGCCAACTTGTACCAAACGCGTTATCCTAGCATGTGTAGCTCGGATATGGGATATAATGGGTTTTGTAGCTCCTGTCGTTTTGTATGCAAAGCTGCTTATAAAAGAGCTTTGGCTTTCCAACTGTGATTGGGACGACACCGCTCCTGACAGTGTTGCTAAGTTGTGGGCTCGCTATAGGAAAGAGCTTCCAATGCTCGATCAGATACAGATTCCTCGCCATGTTGGTATAGTACCAGACACTGTTGTTAATGTGGTAGGTTTCGCAGACGCCAGTGAGAGGGCTTACGGGGGAGTGGTTTACTTTCAGGTCCAAAATGGCGATAACATTTCAGTTTTCCTCATTAGCGCAAAATCAAAGGTATCTCCTCGTAAGGTTGTCTCTCTTGCTCGTCTCGAACTCTGCGCTATTCTTATGTTGGTTCAATTGATTACATCTATAGTCAAAACTTGTCGTCCTCGCATTAATATAGAGAGAATTGTAGCGTTTTCAGACTCAACCGTTGCTCTATGTTGGGCCCACTCTTCACCCCATCGATGGGGCACGTTTGTCGCAAATAGGGTGGCTAAGATTCAAGCTGAATTGTCACCGGAAAATATATTCCATGTCGCTGGAATAGAAAACCCAGCTGATTGTCTCTCACGTGGTTTGCTTCCTGCGCAAATTTTAAATCATCCGCTTTGGTTTTGTGGCCCTCCCTGGCTTCATACCACTCCTAACGAGTGGCCAAGTGCTCCGTTTAACCCCGCTACTGTTTCAGAGCCACCCGAGGAGAAGAAACATACGCTTGTAGTATCAGTTCCGCGTGAAGAGTCAGTTGTTTTGTTGTTGTCTAATCGAGTCTCGTCTTGGTCGAGACTATTACGCTGTGTAGTTTACGTCCTAAGATTTTTGAGATTATTACCATCGCGTTGTTCTATAATCGCAGCTGATTTGGATAGAGCTGAATCAGTTGTACTTCGAGAATTGCAGAAATTTTATTTTTCAATAGAATTTCGCAGTTTAGAATCACATAAACCTTGTAGTCACGCACTTCAACATTTGAAACCATTTTTGCAAGACGGACTCATTCGTGTCGGTGGCCGTCTGCGAAATGCTAAGTTAGAGTTTGAACAAATGCATCCAGTAGTTCTACCACGCAAGGATCACGTTTTGGATTTGTTGGTGGACTATCACCATAAGGTGAATTGTCACGCTGGTCCCGATTTATTAATGTCCATTCTTGGACAGAAGTACTGGATACTTTCCGCTCGCAATTTGATACGCGCTAGAGTGCACAGATGTGTGCCCTGCTTTAAGCTCCGCCCGCGTTTCAACGCGCCGGAAATGGCCGACCATCGTTCTTGTCGTGTTGTACAGACGGTGAAACCTTTCATACATACTGGGACGGACTATGCTGGACCGTTTAAAGTCACTATTGCCCGTGGTCGTGGTATACGTTCCACAAAGGCATACATTTGCCTATTCGTTTGTATGACAACTCGTGCAGTTCACATAGAGTTAACCAGTGATTTGAGTACGCAGGGTTTTATGTCTGCATTTAAACGATTTTTATCTCGCCGTGGTCCCGTTAAGCGCTTATACTCTGACAACGGCACAAATTATGTTGGAGCGCGACGCAATATTTCGGAATTACATACATTCTTACGCTCCAAGTACTACCAAAGTGAATTCGCCCATGTCTTAGCTGAGAATCGCATTGATTGGTGTTTTAATACGCCAGCGGCTAGTCATTTTGGTGGCAATTGGGAGGCGAATATTAAAAGCCTTAAGTCGCACCTGTTTCGGGTCATAGGCGAACAGATTCTCTCGTACGAGGAGTTGAGCACCGTACTCGCTCAGGTAGAGGCGTTGATGAATACGCGTCCGTTGTGTCGGACTTTGTCTAGTGATCCATCGGAGCCACTAGCGTTGACGCCGGCTCACTTCTTGACGACGACTCCTCTTAAATATTTGCCCGCTTTAGATGTCGAGACTGACAAACTGCAGCTTCACCCGCGTCACGCTCTGCTAGACAGCTTAGTTCAGTCCTTTTGGAAGCGATGGAGGACAGATTATCTGCATACGCTGCAGTCGCGTCAAAAGTGGAACACTCCTTCAGATCCAGTCACAGTCGGTACTGTGGTGATACTGAAGACTGAGAGTGCGCCTCCTCTGCACTGGCCTCTTGGTGTAGTGGAAGAAGTTTTTCCGGGTTCGAACGGAATAACGCGAGTCGTAAAGGTTAAAACCGCAACTGGATCGTACCTGCGTCCGGTTATTCGCCTCTGCCCTCTGCCTAATCAGCAGTAGTGGCATAGTTAGTGTCTAGGCTTAGACTGTTTGTGTGTCAGGGTGTATGTAGATAGGAGCTGGAAGAAAATACTCGGGACGATTTTAGACGTTTATTGTTGTACTTTACAATTTTGTATTTAAATAAATTTTACTAAGTGAACTATGCTAGGTAATGGTACCTATCAGACGTAGACGCCGAAGACCGCGGTACACGCACTATATATAGGCACGATTTGTAGGGAGTAGGGAGATGGTGGCAGTGCGTCCCGCACCCCGCACTCCTGCGCGTTAACATACTCCCCCCGTTGAAGGTCACACCTTCAACTGTCCGTCCTCAGGCTCGAACAAAGGGCACAGGCGATTGATAGCTCTCCGCACCGTGCCATTAGCCGTCCTCACATCAGCTACTCTGGATACACCATCGTTACCCATGTGTAGGTCTTGTATACGTCCGATTTTCCATTTTAAGGGCGGCAGGTTACTTTCCTTGATTATGACCATATCTCCAATACGTAATGTAACATCAGGGTTGCGCCATTTGGTACGGTGCTGAAGCTCACTTATGTACTCGTGTTGCCATCTCATCCAGAAATGCTGCCTCATCTGTTCCAATAGTTCATATCTGTGGAGTCGATTACAGTTAATGTCTGTCAACACTGGCGAGGGAAGAGCTATCAGCGGTTTGCCGACGAGAAAGTGCCCGGGAGTCAGGGGATGGAAATCGTTGGGATCGGATGACATGGGACATAAAGGTCGGGAGTTTAATATAGCTTCTACTTGGCAAAATAAAGTTGAAAGTTCCTCATATGTTAAGTGCCTGTTCCCTAATATTCTTTTTAAATGGAACTTGGCGGATTTTACACCGGCCTCCCATAACCCTCCAAAATTCGGGGCATAAGGTGGAATGAATGCAAACTTCATGCCTTCATTACAACAAAATTCCGTTAATTTATCCTTATTAACTAATAAAAATTTATTAAGTTCATTGCTAGCACCTAAAAAATTGGTCGCATTATCACAACATATCAAATAAGGTTTAGACCGCCGAGAAATAAATCTCCTGAGAGACAGTAGAAATGCTTCAGTGCTTAGGTCGCTCACAACTTCTAAGTGCAGTGCCTTAGTAGCAAAACAAACAAATAAACACATATAACATTTGCTTATTTTACAACCGCGACCTTTCCTATCGGTTATGAAATAGGGACCCGCCAAATCAACTCCCGTGGTTTCGAAAGGCGTCCCGGGGTTCAGTCGCTGTTTAGGTAAGTTGCCCATAATTGGGACTATAGATTTAAATTTAAATCGCTTACATACTATACAATTCCTAACTACACTTCTAGCCACCTTTCTTGCATTAACAACCCAATAATTTTCTCTTACTGCTGATAATAATAACTGAGGACCCGCATGAAACAACTTATTATGTTCATTTTCAAAGATAAGCCTCGTTAATCTATGTTTATAATCTAAAACTAAAGGATGTTTCCTTTCATACAAAAATGATGAGTTCATAAGGCGACCTCCTACACGTATTACATTGAAGTGTGAATCCAAGAAGGGGCTAAGTGATAAAATTCTACTCTTGTTATGTAACGGCTTATTACTCAATAATCTATTATATTCATCACTAAATGCATCTAACTGCGCAAATTTAACCAAATACATTAAGCTATCATTTAACTCATCAGCCGTTAAATAACTACAGGTAAGTCTATCTTGCATTACTTTAATTCTACAATTTTTAATAAATCTAAGTACGTAGGCCATTGTACGTTGTACCATATTAAGTTTAGAATAACGCTCAAAGTCAATTAACATGTTGTTTACGTTCGCATCTTTTACTAATGAGCCTACCTGCTTCATTTCTGGTAACGTTATACTATTTAACTTATAGTTACCCACATTAGGCCAATGAAATTCAACTAATGATAAAAAGTGAGGCCCACTCCACCACAAGGTTTGTATTTTATCATTCATCTGGTCTACTCCGCGAGAAATATAATCAGCTGGATTGTGTTCGGTTGGTACGTATCGCCATTCACAATTCTTAGTCAAACTATTAATTTGATTTACTCGATTTGCAACAAATACTTTTAATTGCTTTGGGGTAGCGCGCGATGTACGCAACCAACCAAGCACTATCATCGAGTCTGTCCAGTAAACACAACGAGAAATAGTACATCGTAAGGAGTGGGTCACCTTATTCCCTAACTCGGCGGACAACAGCGCGCCGCATAACTCGAGCTTAGGAATGGTTAAACCTTTTAATGGGGCGATCCTTGATTTAGAACAAAATAACCGTACATGAATTTCACCGTTCTGGTTCACAGAACGCACATAAACACATGACCCATATGCACTGGCCGATGCATCACAAAAAATATGAATTTCGATATTCACTGCATCCTTACACATCGCCTGTCTAGGTACTTCTATGCAACTAAGGGAATTCATATTTTTTATGAAGTTATACCACCTTTTTTTTATTTCATCGTCTACTGGATCATCCCATTCCAATTTGCATAACCATAGCTTTTGTAAGATTAATTTAGCTTTAACAATAAATATACTTAAAAGACCTAATGGGTCAAAAATTTTTGCAATAGAAGATAATATATTTCGTTTTGTGATTTTTTCATGCATATCTACTTGTACTGAAAATTTGAACAAATCAGCCTCAGGTGACCATGTCAAACCTAAAGTACTGGTAACTGTTTTAAATTCGGTAAGTTCTTGTACTTCATTTAATTTGTTTTCTACAAACAATTGATTTGCATTCGATCGGAATTTTCGCAAATTAAAACCGGCTGAACTTAACGATTTAGTAATTAATCTGCATATACGATTTAAACCTTCCTCTGTCTCATGACCCGTTAATAAATCGTCCATGAAAAAATCGTGCTTAATTATCTCCTTAACATCTTGATTCTCACACTCATATGCTAGTTGCAACAGACAACGGGTACTTAAGTACGGCGCGGACGCGGTTCCGTAGGTAATAGTATTTAATTTTAAATGTTTTACTGGGTCATGCTCGTTCTCCCTCCATAATATCATTTGCAAATGCCTTTGACTCTCAGAAATTAATATTTGTCTATACATTTTTTCAATGTCTGAAGTCAAAACATAATTATGTTGTCTAAATCTGAGCAATATACTTAATAAATCATCTTGAATTACCGGTCCCACCATTTGTATGTCATTCAACGAATACCCGGTACTGGTTTTCTCGGAGGCATTAAATACAACCCGAAGCCTTGTGGTCTCGCTCTTTTCCCTAATAATCGGGTGATGCGGTAAATAACATGCAAACGGAGGTCTGTCACTCTCAGATAAGTGATTTAATTGTTCATATTCATTGATAAAATCTACATAAGTACCTTTTACGTGAGGCTGCCTTTTAAACCTTTTCTCCAAACTTATTAAACGAGATTTGGCCTTTACAAACGAGTCTCCCAATACAGAAGGAGAAGTATGGAAAGGCATTTTTACACAAAATCTTCCATTTTCAGTTCTATACATATTTTTTACAAAGTGTTTTTCACAAAATTCTTCTTCAGTACTAATCGGTAATTGGTCTATACATATAACTTCCTCAACCTTCCAAAATTTCTCCAACTGTTCACTAACATTTCTAGCTAAGTTACATTTTGCTTCATATTTAGGTATGCATATATCCACGGGACCCGTAACCAGCCAACCTAACTTAGAACTCTGCAGTGTGGGAAGGCCCTTGCCTAATTTTACTTGTTGGCCTGTTACAAGTTCCCAAAACAAATCGGCTCCTATCAATATATCTACCTCAGAGGGCTCATAAAATCTGCTATCTGCCAAATCTACCAATATGTCACCCGGAATATTCAATTTATTTACATTTACCTTTACACTTGGCAACATATTAGTAATTCTTGGTAAAATCATACAATTAACTCCTACAGAAAAATTGTTATGTAATGAGTTTATTACGAAGTTACTACTTTCTACTAATTGTAGTTTAGTATTTCCTATACCATTAATATTAAAGTTATGATCTATCCGTTTGCAAGGTAATCCCAGTTTGTTACAAAAACTTTCCGTTACTAATGATATTTGACTACCTGAATCTAACAATACGCGAGCTACGTAATACTTATTTTTCATTTCGCTAAAAACTTTAACAAGCGCGGTCGACAAAAGAACGTATTGAGTAGCAACTGTTGATAAGGAAACCGGTTCCGCGCCGGGCGGCACATACCGCGTAGGCACAGCGCAGCCCGCGGCGGCCGGCTGCTGAGTCGGTGGCGATTCGAATCCAGCCACAACTCCGACTGACGACGTCGAGTGTGACGTAACCGTAGTGACATCTTGGGTCGGACTCACCCCTTTACTGGTGTCCTCGGATTGAGGTCTATTTCTATGCAATAATGCGTTATGTTTATATTTACAAATCTTACAACCGAATGATTTGCAGTTATAAGCCCGGTGACCCGGTTTAAAACAGTTAATACATAATTTATTCTTAGAAATAACATTGTTTCTTTCATCCAAACTCATAGAAATAAACCTCGTGCATTCAAATAGGCGATGATCTTGATTACAAATGACACAGTTATTATTAAAATTACGGTTACTATTTGCTTGCGAGGATGCGACAAAACTAGCTGCCTTCTCATTTTTAATATTCGATTTACTTGGCCTCGCCGCTTCTAGTACATCCGCTCGATCGCGTAAAAACTTAAAAAACTCATCGAGGGTAGGAACCTCTCCTAATGAACTTTTATGTTCCTCCCACCTTCGACTCGTTGCATTATCCAGTTTATTTACTGTTAAATGGATAATAATAGTATCCCAATGTTCTACTGGTTGGTCTAACGTCTTTAAACCTCTTAAATTCCTAGTTACATTATCAATTATAAGACGCAGTGATTTATCAGACTCCTTATTTATGCCTTCCATATTAAATAATGACTTCATGTGATTGGTTATAAGAAGGCGTCTATTATTATACCTTTCACATAATAAGTCCCACGCTACACGATAGTTGTCAGAACTAAAGGTTAAGGATTTAATTATCAAAGCGGAGCTACCCTCTAACGACGATCGCAAGTAATGGAACTTATTTATTGTTTCAATACAATCATTTTTATGAATTAATGCCTCGAATGTGTCTCTGTACTCTAACCATTGACTATAATTACCATCGAATGTTGGTAATTTAATCGTAGGTAATTTTATTGAACCAGAAAATGAGTTCGCACTTTCGAAACTACCGGTTTGCTTTATAGTTGGATGGGCCAGACTTTTCCTTCTAATGTTATATTCTTCTATTTTCTCTAAAATACACTGACCTTGAGAAATTAATAAATAAAATTGACCTTCTATTTCAGAACGAATTTTCATTTGTTCCTCTGGATTTTCAGATTCTATTTCAATTTCAGATTGTAAGTCATCAAAAGTGGAAAAACATGCTTCTAGTTTGGATAATCTTAACCTTAACTCGGAAATTTGCTGATCAGTTAATTTATCTAAATTTGTAATGTCCTCTATGTAACCTTTAAAAATTGTCAATCTACCTTTTATATAACTTCTCTTTTTTATTGGATCTGCGAGTTTCCTGGAAGCTTGAGACATTGTTTCTAATACGACCAATCCTACGTTGTGTTAAATAAATTAATTGCAATTGGATATCAGGAACTTTACCAATAATTTGCCAAATATTTGCACACGGTTCAAATAAGTAGGTAGGAAGGAAAAAAATGGAACGGGCTCACCTCGCCTCGTGGCGTTTGGAAATTCCTTTTTATAACTCTCTCTTCCCTTTATCCTTGGATTCCTTGACTTTGTCCTTCAATCCTTTTTATTCCTCAATATCCTGGTCACGGCACCAAAAAATGTCTAGGCTTAGACTGTTTGTGTGTCAGGGTGTATGTAGATAGGAGCTGGAAGAAAATACTCGGGACGATTTTAGACGTTTATTGTTGTACTTTACAATTTTGTATTTAAATAAATTTTACTAAGTGAACTATGCTAGGTAATGGTACCTATCAGACGTAGACGCCGAAGACCGCGGTACACGCACTATATATAGGCACGATTTGTAGGGAGTAGGGAGATGGTGGCAGTGCGTCCCGCACCCCGCACTCCTGCGCGTTAACAGTTAGTTATAAGTTGTTTCGCTACCTAGTATTGATAGTTTAGATATAGTAATAGGGTTTAGTTTCGCTTTTGTTTTTTCCTTTTCTTTGAAGGTAACCCTTCAAACCCGGGGGGAATGGTTGCGCCAATTTGCTATGATCCGCGATTTTGTTTTTTGTAATTTATTTTTTGGCCTAGCAATCCTATCCCTTCCGTTTCCCTTCCCCGCACGACCTCAAGAAATGAAATGACATGACGTGTTTTGTGCATCGATTGTGAATGTGTCCGCTCCGCTAACATCGCCCGCTCGAAATTACAAGAAAATTGACTATTTCGTGATCCAACCATTCAAAGACTCAACAATAGTGCAGTGTAGTGCAATACAGGACCTGGCAGTGATTGAAGGTGCGAAGTCAGAGTTCGCCGGCCGGCGCCACGTGGAACCTTCGAGGTCAAAAGGTCAGTGTTCCTCCCTAATACATCCATCCCATCAATAAATAAAGGCACAGTACCTGCATATTGTTAACAAACCTTAGATCGCTTTTCAAACATACAGTCCACCAAGCTTATTAGCGCAACCAGGAGAGATCTTTAAAAAGCGCAAGACCGAAATAACCGCGATAGTACCTACTGTAAGTATAAACGCAGCTTTTTCTGGAAATAGTGCATTTATACTCTATTGCGGTTTAGGTGGCCAACCGAATGTGGTTGCGATGTGATAACAACTGAAGTAAAACGAATGTGGTTTTAGGTAGGGATTTTTTATGGTGGGTAAAAATCATTCAATGACAACTCCCACCCTTGGTTTGAGAAGGAGATAGTGTCAGACTCTTACTAACTAAAAGCCCACCCGTTCTTACGTTGCCTTTTATACCAGGGCCGAGCCTTCCTTTCAGAAGTGAACCCTTGGCCCCAGTAAGCTTCGACCCTTCTGCAGGGTCCCTACGTTTTGCTGACAATTCCTTGAGGCGCGCAGGAACAGTTCGTGCCGAGGAGGACTTGGGCTTGGTCCGGATGGTTACTGGATCAAGTCACTTGATACATCGTGGCTAAAGCGGTGTAACCGCATGCACGTAGGACAAAGCCGCCACATCGCGTTGAATCTGCGTACACCACATCAAACACTGAAAGCTGTTTGTTGTTGAAACGCCCACCGCTATTTTATATTTATTTTATCTTTGTCACCAAGTTAATAGTTTCGATTTCGGTTACGGCCAAAACTGTAAGAGAAGCCAAACATTCGGTTACGGTTTCGGCTCAAAATCGTATGTCACCTGGTTATAATTTGTGTGTATTGAAATGAACATTTGTAGAAGAATTAAAATGATTTTTCTTCTTGCAGGTACTACATCTCCACGTGTTTGACTACGATCGGTTCTCAAGAGATGACTCCATCGGAGAGGTGTTTCTGCCGCTATGCCAGGTAGTGTATTTTATATTTGTCGTTTGTTTATTAATTAAGGATCTTCTTACTTGATATCTACGTGAAGTGTAAGGAATTTTTTGTAATGTTGTAATATCTTCTTCTTCTTTTTATATATAAAAATGAATAGCTGTTCGTTAGTCTCGCTAAAACTCGAAAATGGTTGGGCTGATTTGGCCAATTTTGGTCTTGAAATATTCGTGATACTCCAGGGTTGGTTGAAACAGTGAGACAATAAGGAAAAATTCACGAAAAAAAAAATCGAATACAACGCCATCTCCAATTAAAATGTAATTTTGAAATGAATTATGCTGGTTCTAGTATTAGAATAGAATAGAATAACGTCATTAGGCGCTACGCAGTTTGCCGGGTCAGCTAATTTTTTTTATAAAAGAGCGCGCCGGATTAAAAAACTTCATTGTAATATCATGCAGCTACTTTATTTTCAGCCAAATCTTGGTGACTATACGTTCTACAAAGCGGCGGTGGCGTCTAACGTTTAGCTTTATTGTCAGTGTAGGGTAACTATAAATTATGAATAACCGATCTAAAAACAGCTTGGACAGGGTTGACAGAGGCCACCTGAGAGCGCCTCGTATTTCTGTTTGCAATGTTTAAAATAACCTAGCACGAAGGTGATAACGGCGTACAGTTCATGATACCGATCAAAGTGGAAATCTCCTTCAAAGAACATACTGTGTAAGTGATGATTGGTTTACAAGCAATAATCACACTATTCTAGTAAATGTACCAGATTTATGTTATGATTTAGTCTACTATGATGTCCTCTCGTTTTTAAATAAATAAATACAAATACAAATTCATTTATTGGTTATTACAGGTGTATGGTCAGTTCTTATAATTATATATATATTTGTTATATCTCGCTGTAACATACGGGAACAGTACGCGCCGTCGACGACTTGGGCTCGGTCCGGTCGGTTACCCAACGATCGGACAGCATGCTACCCATTGCACGCCGTCCGCAAGGCCGCGCCTACGGTGGCCAGAAATCGGGAATCTTATAAGGGTTTCGTTTTATTCCTTTTGAGGTATGGAACCCTAAAAATACTTCAAATAAAGATCCACGTAAATAAGACTAGAATACTAAAAAGAATGGCAGTCCTGGTTTCTTTATCCTCACTCAAGATACCACAAAGGCCCTTGATTAAAGATTAAGAGGATCCTTTATAATGGGAACGATAAAAACAAATGTATGTCTTTCTTGAATACTTAATTGGAAGGAGGGAACCGTCCGCTGTCCCTAGTAATAACGATTAACGTCTTCTAAGGTAGCTCGTAAACTAATCTATAGTGTGTCTTTTGTAGATAGTTTTTAACCTAATTAAAATAGACCGAACGAAGATCCGGTTTCAGCCAGTTTCGACTGAAAAATAATGCTTTTGTTATACACCGTTAAATTTTGGTTGTTTTAATCCCGTGGAGGGTCGATTTGGTACATGAAACACTATGGATTTGTAAAGATAAAAATGAAAAATAAAGTACTTTTTTTTTAAAACTCGATTTAATTTACGCATATACAAATTAATTTCTTTAAGTAAACTTAAGCTGATCGAGGTCAATGAACTGTAGGTAATTAGTACGCAACGACCAACAACTCCCTACAAGGTCATTGACTCGTTTACTTAAAGAAATTAATTTCTTACATGCGTACATTAATTCGAGTTTTAGAAAAAAAGTAGGTACCTACTTTATTTTTTAATTTTATCTTTATAAACAGATAGTGTTTCATGTACCGAATCGACCCTCCACGCCTCCTCCACGGGATTAAAACGACCAAAATTTAACGGTGTATAAACTAGTTCTTGACTGCGATCCCACCTGATGTTAGGATACTTCCCGAACATGTCATGTTCGGTGGATGGTCATTATTTTATGAAAGCTTGTCGCGAGATTTAGCTGTGCACAAGTAATCGCATCTATTGATTTTTATATTTTTAAAATCTCGCGACAGGCTGTTATATCATAATTAAATTGTGTAATGATCAGAGGTCGGAGTAGGTAGATTGATTTTATATACTTGCGTCAAGATATTATAATATGGACATGCCATTTTATCCATAATGTGCGGGAAGTACCGGAAAAAGTTCCGAGATTGGAATTATGGACTAAAATAAAATAAAGCGTCATACTATCAAGCGTCATTTCTAATTCAACAGTAAGGGACAAAATACGGTGTAACTATTCCAAGGTATTTTTGTATAAAATAAAATACTGATTTCTTTCACCATTAGCTAAACTGGCAGCGTAGATTGATATTATTAATACGTTTTTCACCTTAAACACAAATTCGTGTTAATTTCAAAATTCCGGAACAAATATCACAATAAATATGAAGTTCCGGTATTTTGGAGGCATATCCATATTATCCTCTACGTTTGACGTCAACGACCTTAAATCAATCTACCTACTCCGACCTCTGGTAATGACACTAAATTTATTAGTAAAAGTTTTAAAGGAAAAGTTTATTTTCTTCTTTTTAGCCGCATTAAATTTAAAACTTGTTTTTAAAAAGGTTTTTTATTATACTAAATAAGTTTGGGGCGTAGGGTTACGCAAAAGTGAACCCCGGGGCCCTGGAACGAAGGCAATGAAGGAGCAGGGTAGGTTTTTAGTCAGTAAGACTGCCACTATCTCCCGCCTCACCCAAGGGCGGGATTTGTCATTATTTTGATGATTTTACCTACCATAAAAAAAAAACTAAAAAAAAATTCAAAATCCTGACTGGCATAGAAAGAATCTGGCAACGCTGGTCTGAGAACAGGAGGTAAATAATTGTGCACCATCCTACCCCCACCCCTATATTTTCGTTGAAATAATTTAATGACTGAGTAAAGTTTGCTGGTTCAGCCAGTATTTTTATAATATTTTCCCTTATCTACTTGTATCTACTTAGTATTCTTGTAACATAAATCTTTCAATACGCCTTCGAATGAATAAGACACTTTTTTTCGTCTCGACTTAAATAAAACAAAGTCTAGTGGGTATATTAAAATTACATACATATATTCATTCTATACTTACATAAGTTCGCATTATACAACATTATTATTTTTTAGTATACTTATGCGATACATAAATATAGTTTTTTCAGAATAAGTAACTGAATCGATTCGGTAGAACTGGACGTAGTGGCATGCGGGATTGCACCGCATGCGGAACCACTATTCGGGATCACACCCCGGGTACCGCATTACAATAAATCTATATAAACACCACTATTTTTTAATTATGGCAAATACTTAAAGGGCTTATTAGAAAAGGTCTTGTTATTATTTAAGTAAAGTCTCAATGCATAATATTCATAAACAGCAAAGTTATGAGCGTTTGTTGATATCACAAAATCTCACTCAATTTATGGAAACATTGTACAGGTTTATTGTTTATGAATGAAAGAATGTCAATAAAAATGGAAAAACACTGCACTTAGTATTTTCAAGTAGTAGTTGTTATGAATGATGATTCAATTATGAATTTACTTCACTAATTACCAGTCACCCTATATAAGAAGATAAAAATGAATCCCTATTTCTCCTGGTCACGCTATAACTTAAGAATGGCAGGACCAATTTAAATCATTCTTTTTCCGCTGGGTAGGTAACTAGTTAAGGTAGATAAGGGTAGAGTAGAGTAGTATAGAGCAGGGTAGAGTAGGGTATCCGGATGATCCGCGGATACCGTACGGTGTCCTGCGAAGCGGCGAGCCTCCTTGCTGGCCTACCACCATGGGATTTGGAGGCAACAGTCCTTGCACACATGCATGACCTACGCGTGGAGATGCAACGTCGGGGCGAAACTCCGCTGCCGCGACAAGTCGCGGCATGGCGGACAGAGCTCCGGCGGGATCTCATGGTGAAATGGCGAGAGCGATTGTCGCAACCTCGTGCTGGGCACGCCACGATCGAGGCGGTAAGGCCCCTCTTTGAGGCGTGGCTGGAAAGGCCCCACGGCGTCGTCACCTTCCGTTTGGCGCAGGTGCTGACCGAGCACGGCAAGTTCGGTCCGTACCTGTACAAGATTCGTGCGGAGACGACGCCCGGGTGTCGCCACTGTGCGGACCGCCCGGTGGACACGGTGGAGCACACAGTCGAGGTGTGCCCCGCTTGGGAAGAGCAGCGCCGTGTCCTCGTGGGGGCGATCGGCGGCGATCTCTCGCGCCGGGGCTTGGTTCAAGCCATGCTCCGGAGCGAGGAGGAGTGGCAGGCGGTCGCCTCCTTCTGCGAAGCAGTAATGCTAGTAAAGGAGGAGGCCGACCGCCTTAGGCAAAGGCGGACACGCCGCCGCCGCCGCCGGGTTTCTGATCCCAATTTCCGGCCACCGTAGGCGCGGGCTCGCGGACGGTGGGCAATGGGTAGCTCGCTGTCCGTCCGTCCGGTAACAGACCGGTCCGAGCTCAGGTCGTCTACGGCGCGCACCGTTCCCGCGCGCCTCAAGGAGTTGTCAGCATACTGTAGGGGTCCAGCAGGGCCGAAGCCTACTGGGGCCAAAGGTTATGTGAGACTGTCACCAAAGGCCCCAGGATAAAGGCAAGGAATGGAAAGGTAGGTTTTTTAGTCAGTAAAAGTCTGACACTGTTTCCCGCCCCACCCAAGGGCGGGATTCGTCATTGGATGATTTTTACCTACCACAAAAAAAAAAAAAAAAAAAAAAAAAAAAAAAAAAAAGGGTAGAGTAGGGTAGAATAGAGTAGTTAGGTGAAGGTAGTGAACTCGCGGGCAAAACCTATTACTCATAACACAAATATTTAATACAATAAGATTTCGTAGGTAAGAGATATACACCGATAAATTATTGTAAATTTATTTCTTTCTACATAATTTCACGGGGACTTTACTGCGCGCAAAATTGTGTTTTATATGTAAATAGATTATCAACATCGCACATAAATCATAGAGGTTAGGGGGTAGGAGTTTGTATATGTGAGTGTGTGTGTATGTTAGTCAGTCCTTCACGCTCGAACGGTTGAACAGCTTGAAGGAAAAGCACACGCGTTTTATTTTCAAAAGGTTCTTGAGTGGCGATCACATACCGGAAGACGAAGCACAATGTGGACCGGTAGCCTGGTGAGAGTCGAATCCAAAGGATGCAAGAAGGTTCATTATGGCGACACCTGGAGGAGGCCTATGTCTAACAGTTGACAGCTCTCGGCTGAAATGTACCTATTTCTTTTTGGGGCTGGTGTCCGCAACTCCACGACTAAAGCGCGTATTTTGCGTTCGGGTGGGACTAATGTGTCATTTGATCTCCCCAGCTCCTCATGGAAGGCCAGCAGCGCCTTGGTGTTACTGACCATTTCGCGGAGGTTACCTGGGTTTCCCAAGTATTTTGCCCTGTATCCAGCGACAACAGGGTAGCTAAGGAGCAAATGTGCTGCTGTCTCGTCCTCCTCCATGCAGGCTCTGCACAGTGGGCTATCTGTAACTCCTAGGACCGAGAGGGGCTTATTAAGGTCTTGTGGTCAATTGTGTTCGGCTGAGATGATGATGATGATAATGATGGTTTATTTTATTTCGGGAGTATGTTATCTTCAGATAATTTTCTAGTTACATGCGAACTATGAGGCAACCGGCATGTCCTAGAACCAAAAATTCGAAGACATGTGACATTCACCAACCCGCATTGGGCCCGCGTAGTGGATTAGTACCCATTCCCTTTCTTAGAGAGGAGGCCTGTGTCCCAGCAGTGGGAACATTAAGAGGCTGATGATGATGATGCAAACATATTTATACATCATATTTATCTTTACTGAGGGTCGTGAAGTTCCTGTAGCATCAGCTCTTACTGTGACGGTCTCACCATCTGTGACAGTGTTTAGCGTCATGGTGTGCCACGTACAATCGGGTGTACAGCAGTATGAAGCGGAATTTAATGCAAAGAAATTAATTTAAAAAAAAAGTACTTTATTTTTCATTTTTATCTTTACAAATCGATAGGGTTTCATGTACTGAATCGACCAACCTGGGGATTAAAACGACCAAAATTTAACGGTGTAGATTTGACCAATTTAGTTTCGATTAAAAGGAAGCGGTATTATAAAATTTTGCAGTAAATTATAACTTTATAGGTGAAAACTAGATAATTCTATTCCGATTTAATTATCTAGTAGTGAATTTATTCTCACTGTTGGAACAGAAATAAAGTTTAAATGAGTTAAGCCCAGTGCTCGCTCGTGCGTAGTTAGTTTTAGTTTTAAACTGGACTGGTTGGACTGTACCGAGAATTAGTAAGTACCTAGATAGCTACTACACTTTCTAGATATTGTCATAGCTCAGCTCAGGTAGCCTTTTTTTATTTTTAGTGGGGAAAGTCATCCAATGACATCTCCCGTTCTTGGGCGGAGCAGGAGATAGTGTCAGATTTTTACTGACTAAAAAACCACCCCGTTCCTTCGTTGCCTTTCATACCAGGCCCGAGCCTTCCTTTCAGAAGCCAACCCTTGGCCCTAGTAGGCTTCAACCCTGCTGGGCCCCTACGGTTTGCTGACAACTCCTTGAGGCGCGTGTGAAACCATACGCGTCGCCAACGACTTGGGCTCGGTCAGGATTCCAACTCTGTTGGAGTCGGCTTTCAGTCTAACCAAATACGGCTGAATACCCAAGTACGTGCCGTCGACAACTTGGGCTCGATCCGGACGGTTACCGGACGGTCGGACAGCGAGCTACCCATAGCTCGCCGTTTGCAACCCCGCGCCTAAAATCGGCCGAAAATCGGGATCTGAATCCCGACGGCAGCTGGGGCAGCAGCGCCGTTGCCTCACGCGTGCGGCCTCCTCCTTTGTTAGCATTACTGCTTCGCAGAAGGAAGCGACCGCCTGCCACTCCTTCTCCCTCCGAATCATGGCCTGTACCAAGGCCCGGCGCGAGTGATCACTACCACTCATCATCCCTACGAAGACACGGCGGTGCTCTGCTCTCTACTGTGTGCTCTACCGTGTTCTCCAGGCGTTCCACGCAGTGGTGACACCCTGGAGCTCAGATAGGCTTCGATTCCGGGATATTTATGAGAAATAAACTACTAGGACTTCGAGACTATCATTTCTTTTGACTTCTTTTTACTTCGAAGGTCACTTCAACACTGATAAAACAACATACTCCTTTTTTTCTATAAAATTTTCAAACCTATGCAAGAAATGCAAAATCTTTCGAAGTATATTTACTCGTATCTAGCCAGTCCGTTAGCTATTAAGAAAACAACTCATATGTCTCCTTTCGATATCACAATATGTCATCATCGTCATCATTTCAGCCGAAAGACGTCCACTGTTGGGCATAGATCTCCCACAAGTGTCGCCACAATTAACGGCCCTGTGCATCTTGCATCCATCGGATTCGCACATCCCTTGCCAGGTCATCGGTCCACCACCACAATTGTAGGAAGCCTTTTAACACTGCGTCTTCCGATATGCGGTTCCATCACCTTTCCGTCCCAACGACTATTCGTTCTACAAAAGGAAAAGGAAAGGAAAGGGCTATGCGCGGAGCTTCCTTGCGTGATCGCATCAGGAATGAGGATATCCACAAGAGAACCAAGGTCGTCAACATAGCCCGAAGAATCGCCAAACTTAAGTGGCAATGAGCATGGCACATTGCTTGTAGAAACAAGGTTATCACCCAAAAAATATCCTGCCATCATCATCATCATCTTCCTACCCTTTTCCCATGTTATTCGGGGTCAGCGCAACACGTTTTCTTTTTCTATTCTACCCTGTCAGCCGTCATGATATCACTAACTTCCTTCTCTTTCATATCACTCTTCACACAATCCATCCATCTTTTCTTTGGCCTCCCTCTCCATCCATCCACATGTATACTCATAACCCTTTTAGTAACATGTGTATCATCCCTCCTCTTTACATGACCATACCAAGACAAACGATTCCCCTTCAACTTTTCTGTCACTGGCGTCACTTTCAGACTTCCTCTATATACTCATTCCTCACTTTATCCTTTTTAGTCACACCACACATCCATCCATGGAGTTTCCTTGCGTGATCGAATCAGAAATGAAGATATCCGTAAGAGAACCAGGGTTGCCGACATAGCACGTAGAATTGCCAAACTTAAGTGGCAATGGGCTGGGCACATTGCACGCAGAACAGATGGCCTTTGGCCGAAAGGTTCTGGAGTGACGGCCGCATGCCGCAGGAAGACGCAGCGTTGGAAGGACTCCCACAAGGTGGACCGATGACCTGGTCAGGGTCGCTAGAGTCCGATGGATTCGAGACGCACAGGACCGGCTATTGTGACGACGCTTGGGGAAGGCCTGTCCAACAGTGGACGTTTTTTGGCTGAAATGATGATGACGATGATGACACATCCATCTCAACATTCTCATCTCCGCTACATGTAATCTTTTCTCATCCTTCTTTTTCACAGCTCAACATTTTGATCCATACAGAAAATATCCTACCTTTCGTAACAAAATTAGCTACAATTGTCCGTAATACAAAGTCCGAGCAATTTACTAAAGGAAAAGACGCTAAGTAGAACATACGTTTATATACGGACCGATTTATGTCGTAACGAAGTGTAGCTTACATAAAATACTGAGCATTTCGTACTGGAGTTACTTATTGCCTGTTTTGAGATGTAAGGAGGTTTCTTGTACGAGTATTAGAGACAAGGTGGTATCTCTTCGTATTTCTAAAATAAGAGAGTGTGCTGGAATTATATGCTTCTGATATCACCTTTCTACCATCAGACAACCCGACATACGGCGAGTATTCACTCTTATATTGTTGACACACCTCTACGATTCGGACTAGAATTTTCGCCTCGTCTTTTATACCGCGTACAACGAAGGATTGGGACAATTGAGATTATCGAACAGGTGGTATAAAAATTTACAGGATGTATCAGATATGGACGCACAAACAAATATCATGGATCCAGGAAATGATTTTGGGGTGGATTTTTTTGTCGGCTTTTTCCTATTTTAAAAAATTTAAACTGTATAAAATCGTTAAATTAAAATTATCGTTAAAATTTAAACTGTATTAATCGTTATTCTAACTAACACCGCTGATATTATATTACTAAAAAAATATAAATAATTAAATAATAACGATTTTATACAGTTAAAGTTAAAGAAAAGAAAGTTAAGTTAAAGTTTTATTCTAAGTTCTATTCTATTCTATTCTATTCTATTCTAATTGGAGAAAACGTCGACAAAATTACACCACTAGGAGGTTCAATATCATGTACTAGATACATTATATTCGTTTTTGCGTCGATCTCAGACGACACCCTGTATACTGATGAGGGATCCTTTACACAATAATGTTAATAACGAATTAAGCAAATAAATTAACTCAGACACCGTACAGCTTGAAACAAGAATGTGATAAATTATTCTGTGGCCGAGGGCACGACAAGAAACTATTCCATAAGTTGGTACACGAAAACAAATGGGTTTTTCAAAGCGCAATATGTTTGGTCTACATTCCCGGCCTTGGGCAACTTGCAACTCCGGTCTACCATCTACAACCTTATTTTTACTATATGTGATACCCGAAACACGGTTCTAGTATTTTTATGCAAAGAATCTATGTACAAAATTTCATAACTGTACCTATCATGAAAAATCACAGTTATAAGCTTGTTTATGTTACCTGGTTGTCCACACAAATACATAGTCACTGGGTCATCCGGGTCACTGAAGGGTTGTTCTGCACCCAGCTGTACCCTGACTTATAATGCCCGCTATGATCTGATATTTAGTATTGGTGGTGTCCAACTTGTGACCTTTTCTAAATAATTTTGGGAAAAAATATGACATGGTGTAAAAATAATTGGGATCGATTCAGTTACTGATTCTGAACAAACTATATTCAGGCTTCGTATATGCTAAAAATTATGTTGTATATAGCTCTAAGAGCTATACAAATACTGACAAATGCTTGCACTGACTGGACAGGTCCACTCAGCACTGTGTGGTTCTTTCCTCAAAAGGCCATCTCAGACACAAGTCTGCATGATTCTCATATGATTTGACCATTACATGTTTGCTGTATGGGCTTCTAAAAGAGACTTTGACCCCTGAGTTTGTTTCGGTGTTTCTTCTCAGGGTAGTCAGCTAGGTAACACCGGCCTCATCTAGTTTAAACTGACGAAAAAATTGACGTGTAAAAGTGTTTTTAAAAACTTATTTGCAAAGTAAATATCATTGTTAGGAATTTAATTTTCCCTACCAAAATTCATCATAAATAATATTGAAATTACTGTTTGTAATATCAAAATAACGTAATTTTACTAAATGCATATGACAATAAATTCCGACACATTTTTTCATATTTATAACAAGATGATAGTTTTTAAAATGTTTGTCTGTTTGTTACGGACAAACTTAATCTTCGAAATGGCTGGACCGATTTTGACAAGATTTTTACTGATAGAGAAACTCTAGGTCAATGGGAGGCCTCCTAGATTTTAATTCCTTTGCGAGCACCAAAATATGCGCCTTAAACGGCCGTATCTTTAAATCTACAGATAACACTGTTGATGAAATGAAATCGGAGGGCGAGCTGCTTATTATTTGTCGTTCGCAAAGCCGTGCCTAGTGTTGTGGCTCTTTCCCTCGTTAACATTACTGCTACACTGAAAGAGGCAGCCTCTTTCGTCCTCTCTCCTAACACTTTATTATAGGTTGCTAAGAAATCTTCTCTCAGGGATGGCAGAACTCCTTATTCCTTAATGCAGGCAATATGTTGCTCTTGAGTTAATTGCTCAGTATTTTACGTTACTTTCTACTTTACTTGAGCTATGAGACCGTGCTTCTTGCCAAGTTTCAGGATCCTAGGGCAGTATACTATAGGTTTTGGTCTCCTTGCGAGCGTCATTGCGCCAAGAAGAGATCATAAACGGCCTTATTTTTAGATTGCGTTTACTTAACCACGGTTCCACATCCATTAATCGGCAGTGGGTCCACGTGGATTACGGCCCATTCCCTCTCCTAGAAACGAGGTCTGAGTCCCAGCAGTAGGAAGGGCTTGCGGACGGCGAGCTATGGGTAGCTCGGTGTCCGACCGTCCGGTAACCATCCGGACCAAGCCCAGGTCGTCAACGGCGCGCACTGTTCCCGCACGCCTCAAGGAGTTGTCTGCAAACTGTAGAGACCTAGCTGCAGGCAGGCAGGGTCGCAGCCTACTGGGGCCAAGGGTTTGCTTTCGAAAGGAAAGCCCGGCCCTATCTAAGGCCACGAAGGAACGGGGTGGGTTTTTAGTCAGTAAGAGTCTGACACTATCTCCCGCTCCGCCCAAGGGTGGGAGATGTCATTGGATGATTTAAACCACCACCAAAAAAAAAATGTCCCAGCAGTAGAAATATTAAAAGGCTAATTATGCTTATGTTATACTAGTGGAAACAATGTAGCGTATAATTTTATTTCTAAGTCTTACACCCGTATTTATAAAGAAGTAATTACTTCCTGCTTATTAAGTCATTACTTGAGGTTAGAAATCTTATTTAAAAATTTCAATTTTCCTTAACTATAGAATACAAATTGTTACTTAAGTAGTTACTTTACTCAAGTAATTAGGTTTACTTGTTTATAAATACGAGAGCAGTGGTGGCCGAGTGGTAACGGCCCCGACTTAGGAGTTGTAGGTCGCGTCTTCGAACCCGGCTAGGCGCATTACTTTGTGTAATTTATTTCATCACCACTGTTCTCAAAACGGTGACGGAAAACATCGTGAGGGAACCGGCATGTCCTAGAACTAAAAGTTCGAAGACATGTGACATCCACCAATCCGCACTGAGCCCGCGTGGTGAATTACGGCTCATTCCTTCTCCTAGACAGGAGGCCTGAGTCCTAGCAGTGGGAACATTATAATGCTGATGCCATGCCATGCCGTAAACACGAGTGTTAGAAGTTTGGATTTTCACTACTATAAGGAGTAGATGAATGGTCGCTCTACGCGTTCTTGAGAAAAAGCAAGACCCGTTTAAACAAAACAGACGGACCATACATTCTATAAACCCTAAAAACACGATTTACAATACTTTCCAACCCCATTGACACCCCGCAAATAAAATGAGATTTAAAAAAAAAAACCCCATTGACTGTCCAAATAGACGGAAACTATATTTTAAACAAATGGACAGATCTAATTGAACTAGCATGATTGAATTTGTTTGTTTCCGATCATTCCATTAGTGTCTGAATGACAGACTCATTTGGCTATCAAATAGACTTTGATTTCAACACCCCATTTCTCTGTAATTTTGGTTTGTAACATAGCATAAGCAAACCTGGGTCGGCACGCTCCCTTTGAATAGAATGTTGAATTTCTACAACAAAGCCTGCTCTGTCGACAGCAGCATTGATATCTTCTTTGATAGTCTGCCAAGATATAGAGCCAAAATCATTCAAATTGACTTGTGGTCAGCCGCCTAAATTCTATTTTTTCTTAATTTAATTGACGTAATATAATTGTTACTCGTAATAATGTCGTTTAATTTAATTTTATGTAAGTATGTTTATCAGTTGTCTAGTACTTATAATACAAGTTCTGCTTAGCTTGGGACTAGACGGCATTGTGTGATATTTATGTTTATGTGTGTGTGAGATTGGGCCACCACTGCTCCAAATAAATATTTTAATACTTGTTAAAATCAACACAGATACGGAATACGTATACGTATTTTCTTGACAGCCGGAATTGATGGCTTAATATACTCTCAAATGATCCGAGAAATCTCTGTGCAAACATTACTTAAAGTGTATTTATCAATCTTCTGATTGATCGATTGTGAGGCCACTGAGGAATGATAACTTTTGTTGACTACGAGCTCATATGATATCAGACTAATATTATAAAACCAAAGATGTATGTGTGTGTCTGTATGTTTGTGCACGGGTAGACCATTGGGTCTGCGGTTTTCCGACGACATAGATGTCATGGCTGAGACTACGCAGGAGCTCAACACAATGCTCAATGACCTCAGTAGAGCTTCTGAAAGAGTGGGTCTTAAAATGAACACGGACAAAACCAAAGCAAAATACGAAATAAATTCAAAATGATACATAGCCATGTAGGACCCACTCCTATCAAGATCAGAGACGCTACACTCGAAGTTAAAGTCACCTAAAGGGCAATCGAAAGCACGGAAATCAACCCAAAACACATAAAAGCATCGAAACTAACTAACCAAATTCCTTCTGCATTTTCCAGGTCGATTTGAGCGAGAAACCCTCGTTCTGGAAGGCCCTTAAGCCTCCAGCTAAAGACAAGTGCGGCGAGCTGCTCACGTCTCTTTGCTACCATCCTAGCAACAGTGTACTCACCCTGACGCTGTTGAAGGCACGGAACCTGAAGGCTAAGGATATTAATGGAAAATCAGGTATGTACAAATTATCGTCACCATCGAAAAACATCCAGCCTTACATTGGAGACACTTGGGCCTCAAGTCTGCTATTACAATAGTGTCAGAATCGTCGATCATCGATTTCATCATGGTTGATTTTGACAAGTTTGATATAATGTAATGGGGTCACTATGACTTTCCAACAGTCAATCACTGACACACCATTGAAAGAAATGGTAATCTCGTACATAATGACAAGTTTTTTTTTTTTTTTTTTTTTTTTTTTTTTTTTTTTTTTTTTTTTTTTTTTTATGGTAGGTAAAATCATCCAATGACAAATCCCGCCCTTGGGCGGAGCGGGAAGTAGTGTCAGACTCTTACTGACTAAAAACCTACCCCGTTCCTTCGTAGCCTATCGTGCCGGGGTCGAGCATTCCTTTCGGAACTAACCCATGACCCCAGTAGGCTTCGACCCTGCCTGCCTGCAGTTAGCAGGCTGGGCCTCTTCGGTGTGCTGACAGCTCCTTGAGGCGCGCGGGAACAGAACGCGCCGTCGACGACTTGGGCTCGGTCCGGTCGGTTACCGGACGATCGGACAGCGTGCTACCCATTGCACGCCGTCCGCAAGCCCGCGCCTACGGTGGCCGGAAATCGGGATCGGAATCCCGGCGGCGGCTGGGGCGAGCGCCCCGTTGCCTCTGCCTGATGCGGTCGGCCTCCTCCTTTGCTAGCATTACTGCTTCGCAGAAGGAGGCGACCGCCTGCCATCCCTCCTCACTACGGACCATGGCTACATAATGACAAGTGAATTTCTGACTTTTGGGGTAATCTGCTAAAATTTTGTCCGTTGCTTTTATTAGAGACTTGCCATTAGATTTGTCTGAATACGACAAAGTCATTCTACCACTATTCGTTTACGAGAGCAATAACCGACCAATGTTCGACCATTATGATTTAGCAGTTTAAGAACTTTTACCAAAATGACAATGGGATTGTGTTGGAATATCGAATTTACAAAAACAGACTTGAACCCCTGTACAATGCGTTCCAAATAAGAATAGGAACGACTGTCATGTTATGACGTCACGTCATACTGTCACATCGAAAGAATTGGGTAGGGTGAACAAAACAAGAAATATTTAAAATTTAATTTATTTACGAAAACGTGAACGAAAGAAGTGATGCAATCGTTGATGGTGAGGCGTACTAGTTTATTAAGAGCCTATTCACTCTAGCCTTGAAGACACCCAAATTATAATCGAACAGGGAGACCGCAGCAAAATCTGAATCACCAATTAGCCTCTTCGCACGAGTCAACTTGCTCGCTTAAACTGACGAAATTGAAACATTTTTCCAAATAGAACTTTCTTATTAAATTGAAGATGCCACTTTTCATTAGTTGACTAATTCGGTCTTCCTAGGGTTGACCGTAAATCAAGATATACATCTAAGGAGTACCAATTAAGGGGCGTTTCCATTTTCAACGGTAACTGGAGACTGAAAAATATTTCGAGAAGGTTTTTTTTCGGGCTTAATGATCGCTTAGAGTAGGGGTGGGATGCATTTGTAAATATTATGATTTCTTGCCAAGTTTCTTCAAGATCTTGCAGATATTTTTTCTGATGAAAAATATGTTTTTATTTTTTTTTAAATATGTTTGTTTTGCTATACTTATTTTTAATTGGTGCTGGTTAAACAGACTTTTTTTTAATTTAATATAAAAAAAAAAATTACCCGACTGCAAGAAGTGTTATGTTCTTAAGAGCATTATTCACCTCTAGAAATTTTTATTGCCTTCTAAATTACTAATTCAGCCACTATTGACGAGCGTCGGTTCTTAGCCACTAGTTAAGTCATTTACTGGTTCGTGGTTATAAAAATATAACCACGAAGGCTAAGGCAGGAGCGAAGCGGAACTCTAACATAACCTGTCCGGGTCGGAGCGTCCTACAAATCCGAGTTCGCTTCGCTTGCTTTTGGACTACGAATATTTAGTTGGCGTTGTAAAAATGACAAATTAGTTTATTACAGTTTAACTTATTTTCCCGTATGGGAAGTTTGATGACGTGTCTAATAAAGAAATGTGTGGCCTGATTACCTTATAATTTCTATTTTTGTTTTTTTTATGTTTGAACCCTTTCAGGACTTTTACGAAAATTGCACAGATTAACGGTTTTTTTTTAACTTATTTCAGAGTTGATATCATAGTAACTAGTTACTTTATATTCAGTTGTTAACCTCCCCTCCACCACTCCCAATATTAACAAAGTAATTCATTTCAATTGACATTATGAAAACACAAAATATTCATTTTTAATGATTGCCTAATAAAATAATACGATGAACCATTGCATCATTAATTTATCCACCTACATAAATAACCAAAAGTATGTAATTATATTTTTAGAACTATTATTTATTTATTACAAATATTATCTACACATGTACAAAGCCCTAAATATTAACTAAACTGACCTGAGTGTACTGTGTTTTTGTATTTACATAAATGTAGGTTTTATTATATATTATTATTAATTATAATAGTAAAACTCATAATTAATCACAAATTACTGGGCTAGGTCAATACCTAGTCATGAACTAGCATTGATTTTCACGCCTTCGAAATTCGAATAGCAAAAAAATTGCAGAGCCTTAAAGACTCGAATAGCAACATAACACAAGCATACAAATCCGAGCCAACATTTCCTTAGGCGTTTTTTTACCAACTACATACATAAGCAAAGCTTGCTTCTCACTAATTAAAGTCTAATAAAACATTTTTTAAACTCCAGGAATTTTAACCTACATCAGGAATTCGTTGCGAATTTCAACATACTTCGTACAACCCTAACTTAAGAGGAATGAATTTTATTCCTGGAGAATTTTCACGAAAAAATGTCTAGTAGATTACGGCGGGTTCATTAAGATTTTTTTTTATTATTGAAGGTACTTTTATGAGCGCCATATTTTTAATATCGAGGACTTTTGGTAATTTTAGTTTTACGATGATTGCCAGGTAGACTTTATTGGTAGGCAACTTCTCAATATTACTTTGGGCTGTCTATAAATTCCTATACAAAATGAAATTCTATATCTAGCAATACTACGATTTACTGTTCATTTGCTTTTTTTCCGGAGTCTCTGTTTCTCTTAGATTAAGTCAAAATATCGGAAGATAAATGAATCGCCTCTAGCGCGTGGACCGCACTCGCCTTGACGTCGCAACCGGCGAGTGACATAAACGAGGGTATTAGGCAAAATTTTTTTTTTCAATTTCGCTCGCATGACAGCGCCGGCTCTTATCTCTGTCCTTGTCTATCAGTGACAGTAGGTTTGCGACTCTGATCATAGATGTGTGTGTTTCGAGTCCAGGTTTTCCGACTGCTATGTTAGCGCGTAACGAATCTTCCCTTATAATAAATCAATGGTGTTTCTTGATAGCTACAACCTAGGGGTCGTTAAGTCTAGAATGAATAGGTTACTTGTAGGCAAGCGTGTTCCATCGTCGGTCAAACACGATTCTTTCACAAAAAAATAAACGGACATTTAAGATTTTCGCTTCTTCTTTCGGATTTGCAGGGTCATCTTTTCTTAGTTGGCAAAGTTTTTTTTTTAGTAATTATGAACATAGTTGAAAATGCTGATAATAAAAAATAATGTCCTACACACTACTGGATGTATTCGAATAATTTTTAGTATACTGACTGGGAACATTATAAGGTATACGCATTTTATTATTGTATTGTCAGCGCCACTCTGTAATAACCTTTCGTTTCGTTTTAGCGATGACCTGGTCAGGGTCCCTGGAGTCCGATGGATGCACAGGGCCGGTCATTGTGGCGACGCTTTGGGGAGGCATATGTCCAACAGTGGACGTCTATCGGCTGAAATGATGATGATGATGATGATAGCATATATATAGGCCTCCTGTCTAGGAGAGGGAATGGGCCGTAATCCACCACGCGGGCCCAGTGCGGGTGGATGTCACATGTCTTCGATAATACTATTGTTCTTTAACCAAACCTCTTTTCAATTACAGATCCTTACGTCAAGGTCTGGCTTCAATTCGGTGACAAGCGCATAGAGAAACGCAAGACCGCAATTTTCAAGTGCACCCTGAACCCGGTGTTCAACGACTCCTTCTCTTTCAACGTACCCTGGGAGAAGATCAGGGAATGCTCGCTGGATGTCCAGGTCATGGATTTCGACAATATTGGCAGGAATGAGCTGATTGGCAGAATATTGCTGGCTGGTAAGTTAAATTATCAGTTATTTAAACACATTGACACGTATTTCCATACGGAGCGTATAAGGCCTCGTTTGAAAACTATCATTTTGGTGGTACGGGGTTTATTAGACCCCGTAACGTTAAAAAACTAAAACCTTTTTGGCTTTAAAAACGTTTTTCTCATTTTGTTTTAACGAGGCACCTTGGACATATATTCCACTCGTATCTAAACTAAATCAAATTGAAGATTTAGAGAAGAGAGGACATTTTATCTTAGCCGAACCGCAAGAAAGATATACGAGGTGTAATAAAGGCCTCATTTCACACTAAACGTGTACAAAATCAAACTTATACAAAAATACCTAAACTAAAATTGTGTAGTGTAGTTGTGATAAAGTAGCACTGTTTTTTTTTTAATGGTCGGCCATCATATGACTTCTTTCGCTTTAGCCTAGAGCGAGAGAGCGTGTCAGACTTACTGACTATAATCGCCCACCCCCACTTCTTTGACTTGCCTATAAACATTAAATCCGCATAGACATCTTTTACATAAAATAAAAATAAATTAATAGATATTTTTTCAATGTTATTTTCTCATACTTGATCTTGACCTCGTCGTTATTTCTCAAATGAAGAAATCGTTAACTACTTTTAGAAAATCTTTACATTTTCATCAAACGTCAATTTGATCCGTAAATAAGACGCCATCTTGTATTTTTCAGGGAAAAATGGCTCCGGCGCAACAGAAACCAAACACTGGCAGGACATGATCACGAAACCGAGGCAGACCATCGTCCAATGGCATCGTCTGAAACCAGAGTGAACGGCTTTCAAAAAAGAAATAATAAAAAAATACAAAAAACGTCATAAGACTGAACGGTTAACAAAATTTAATGGCACACCAATCTCTGAGCTGTCCTTGTATTGGCGCTGTGCATCTTTTATCTTTTTCTTATCTTTTTTTAGTAAAAAAAGAATTAATATTTTTTTTCTGTGATGCCAATACTTGTCAGGTTATTTTTTTTGTTACCAATCGTTAGAACTTTAAATAATTATTTTAAAATAAATTGGCTATTTTTTTTTAAATCGTACTTTTATGTAGTAGAAATTGGTAACTTAACTATTTCATTTATATTAATTATTTATCAACTCAGCAAGATACAAGTTTCAGTTTTGAAATGCACTAATAATTATGTTTCACTTTTCTCCTTCATCTTAGCACACGCTATATCTCGAATCTTGACTATCTTTAAAAGAAAAATATAAAAATGTTCTAAAATTAAAATCAAAATTGGTGATATTTCTAAAGAAAAGAAATCAAAGTGTTGAACATTAACTTTTCCTAAAAAACTAACTTGAAATGCTGTTTGTACTAAATTAACATTTTTTATTTCTCTTTTCTCAAATTGAACGGATTAATCATTTGCTTTTCTCATTTCTTTTGAGTCATTAAAATGTAAAACAATTTTTTTTTTCTTGTAAACTTTTTCTGTAATAAGTTATGTTTAATACGTATTTTTTAGTGCTTCCCCTTTTCTGTTGTAATGTAAAAAAAAAAAATTGACAGCTCGATTTCTATGACATTGCATTTCCAGCTAGTTTAAAATCTTCATGCTATATTGACGTTTTACTTAATAAGTAATGGTTGGATGATGAATGTTAAGAATTTTAATAAAAAATATTGTTAGAATTATAAAATTAATTGTTAAAAATGTAGTAATTATTACGAAAAGTCGGGTTCACATCGCACAAAGAAGAGTAGATTTTTCTTTTAATGTTTTTTTTTTATTATTTATCTTTTTTATATATGATATAATTATATTTGATGTTTATAATTTAAGGAAGAATTTGCTTTTGAATTGCTCAATCAAGAGTCAGCAAAAAAAGACAAAAAAAAATTTTCGTTTCTTTCATATTTTTAATAAAATTGTAATCAATTCATCAGAGTAAATACCAAACTGCCAAATTGTTACCTTTGAAAAAAATAAACAATAAAATAACATCTAAACGCGATTTTTGAGAAAAAATGTGTCAAAAAGTTTGCTTTCTATATTGAAGATGCTTAGAGTGAGCACAGACATTCTAAACTAATTGTTAAAAATTAAGGAAGATTTGCAAGTGTATGAGGCTGGTCAATTTTAGGTGAGAATTTAAAAAGAGATGTATGTATTGCCCAAAGTTGCAAGCCGTTCTTTAAAAATCATCCAGCAACTTTTGGATATAGCTTTGTTTAATAGGTAGCAACATTTTTTTTGTTAAATATATAAAAAAGTATATATATATAATATGTATAAAAATAATAAAAAAATAGTATCGAGACGCTTGTTGTTACATGTTGAAGCTTACATTCCGTAAAAGTAGTTCGAATCGATGTTAAAACGTATTGAGAAATAAAAAATAATCATCAGAATCCAAAATATTGTATACATTTATAAAAGTTTTATAGAAATTAGCGTATTTATAGGAGTACCACGTAGCTTGTTGTTATAGATGTTAGACAGTTCAATGTTCATAATAATTAGTTGCAAGAAAACAAGATCTGTTGAAACAGGAAATAGAAAAGAAAAGTTTTACCAATTTTACTTAATAAAATCCTCTAACTGAGCTTCAAAAACCGATTTTAGTGGAAAAAACTTTGAGAAAACATAAATCTTAAGATGTAATTAAATAGATTTAGAATTTAAAAAATAAAATCAATGGTTGGCAACACCGATACTTAAAGGAACGAGTATATTAGTCTCTTTTACTTGTAAATAGGCAAAATGATATCAGTAGACTTGCTACAAAATACTGATTCCATAACAATAATACGCATTTGTCGTTTGAAAACCTTTTGACCTGAGTATCGATGTAGCTAGCCCAGCATTTAAACTAACAATATAACATACAGCAATTCCCTGTCTAAATTTTGCAAATTGAATGACATTTTAGTAAAAAATTGCCAGTAAAAATAATTCAATAGAAAAAAAAATCTTAAATAAACAGTCGGTTCGTTAAAATTTTAGTAAAATAGCTGAGAACTATATTTTTTACTCTCGTGTTTACGCGAAAATGAATGTCTATTTTAATAGGGTAGAAAAAACCTCGGTGATGCTTTTTAATTATTTTTGCTATGCATTTTTATATTATTATTTTGATTCGACTAAATGTACGCTAACGCTTTATTAGTTAAGTGAACACTAAATCTTTAATCTCAAATAAAGATTTTTTTTTTACAAATTTAAATCACTAATTGCATTTTTGCTGACCCTACTTAAAAAACAAAAATTCTGAGAAAACGAAGTTCTCAAGAATTGAACAACGACTAATTTCGGCTCTTTATTAAAAACCAGATATTGGTAGGAGAGTTAAAATTAAAAAAAAAATATTGTAAGTATAAAAGAAAGGTCAAAATGAGAGGAATTATTCTAATAAATGTACATAAAATAGGAAAATTGTATTGATTGTCGTCATGCAAAGTTTGAGCTACTAACGAAATGTATTTCACTAAAATATACATACAAATATTTAAAAAACTATTTTTGCATCTTCCGATTTCTACCTCTTTTTTGCTTATATTTTAAACTGTTGAGTAGCAAAATAGTTTTTCAACTATAATAATTACGAAAATAAATATTTTTCCATTTATAAAATACTGCGATTGTTATGTTTAAAACGAATAAGCCAGTTGATTTACAAAAACGTTGTTAAACGAATATTATAAAATCAAAATGTCGATCAATAAATTATTGTTACAAATTTGGTATTCTAAAGTACTCCTAAGTAATGTAAAATAACTGGCTTATTCCGCCTATATGTAAGCTTTTCGATTTCAAAATCATTGTGATGTACAATTTTAACATATCAATCATTTTTCCGTTTCAAAGCCTTCAAGGAATATATATTTTGGTGAGATGTTCTAAAAAAACTATTTAGATTAACACTGCGCACATATAAATTATTTTTTATCTATATATACAGAAATCCTCAAAACATAATCTCTTTTAAGACAGTCACAAATTGTTCTTTTTTTCTGGAAAAAAAAATGAATTACGAAAAAAGCAGACTGTTGCGAATCGAGACGAAAAATGGACGATTTTTTAATAAGTTAAGTTTTATAGAAGTTATCACCAAATTGGTGGGGCACGCATTTATTTTTAATCATATAACATTAATATATTTGAATGTTATCATGTATAATCGCAAATAACTTAATAATGTGGCCGAGAAAATGAGTTACATTGCAAAAAATATGTAATATTTCGCGCTTTTGTCATCCGCCATATTTGTCGTGACGCTTCGGGTTTGGTTCGGTCAAGTTCGGCTCAAACGATGTAACTTATAATCGCGGTCTGTGTCTATTTTGTGCAATATAAATGTTATAAAATTAGGAAAAATGTGATTTTAAAAATATAGTTGATTATATTTTATCGTATAGTTAAAAAAAAATAATAACGTTTTAAAATATATGTAATATCATGTAATGTTAAGGAATCAGTGTTTAGATTAGATGAAGAAGTTAAAAATGTATTTATAGATTGTTACGTTTAACGAATAAGGATGTATTCGCTTTGAAACCTTTTTTTTATTTCGTTATTTTTCTTTTAATACATAGATGTCATTGTTGTGTATTATTTTTTGTCTTTTTATATTTATTTTTTTTTGTCATGATTAGTTAAGGTTTTTAGATGTACGGTTCATTACATTTATTATATTATACACGTATTATAAAGTGTTGACAATCATTAATGTATTGTGTATTTATTAATTCTAATTAAATTCATTATTCCCGAATAAAATATTGAGTTAATCTTTGGTGGTACTCATTTGGATTTTTAATAATTTTTTAGTCCATCTGACCAAATTTTGACTAAGGACGGTCGATCTCAGTGATCACTATGTCTTTACACGAATCAGAATCAGAATTTTATTTGTAAAACATAAGTATTTACATAAAGTTCTTAAATGAATTAATGGGCGATATGTTTTGCCGCAAAACATTAAAAACTAAATAAAAATAAACTTTAAAATTTTATAATTAAAATAAAATTAGTAAAGCGAAACAGTATTAAAATTGGCAAAACATTCTTTAAAATGTTTAAAACTATATCGAAAGGTTATTTTTACATTCTTCTTCTTCTTCCTGCCCTTGTCCCATATTACTTGGGGTCGGCGCAACACGTTTTTTTCTTCCACTCTATCCTGTCAGCCGTCACACTATCACTAACTTCCTTTTCCTAAAGGTTATTTTTACATTATTATATAAATATATAATTATTGTTTATTGCAGATAAAATATTAAAAAGTATCGTTTATAACATTCTACAACAGTATAGTTTTATTTTTTTTCAATTAATAGTGAGTAGACTTTTTAAATTTTAATATGCAAATTTTTTATGCTATCCGGTATTTTACTAAAACTGTTCGGAGCCATGCCAAAAAAAGAAAGAAAGAAAGAAAGAAAAATATTCCGCAATTTCTGTCGCACAGTTTGTTCACATATTGAGAACGCATTGGGGTCTTTTTAACATCGGATATTTTTTTAAATAGATTCAAATTCATTTTAACTAACAAAGCAGTTTCGTAAATGTACATTGCCAGCATAGTCAGTAATTTTAAAGATTTAAAATGAGGTACACAAGTTTCTGTACTTTTTAAGCCACACATAGACTGAATACATCGTTTTTACCCGACTGCGCCAGATTGAGCTGTTCTATAATTTACCTACCCTTATAAGTCGAGTGCCAGTTTTCACTAAACTTCATAGAGCGCCTAAAGACTATTATTTAAGGTCTAAATTGACATTTTTGAAAGGATTTGACGCTTATAAGCATCGCCTTAGCAACTGGCGATTCTTAAGTTAAGTGCAATCCGGTACAACGACTTTCTTGTTTTAGGGCTTTTTCATGAATACTCAGAAAAGCAGTCGTGTTTTTTAGTTTTTTTTTTTTTAAATTACCGTTATTTTGTGCTTTAAAAACAAATGTACGCGTGATAACAGGTACACAATTAATAATAAAATCAATATCTTTTTGAAAAGATATGCAGAGATATTCAACTAGATACTTCATATAATATTTTTATTGTATGTTGATCTAACTGACTCCGCTCTGAATGTTCAGAATAGTCTATACTATCACTAAAATTATTTTTTAATTCGAATCAGTAGCAAACTCTTTATTTTTAAACTCTCTCTCTTTACTTTTTATCTTTTTTTTTACTCTTTTTTTCTCGTAATAATAATTCTTCTGTAAGTGTGTTTATATCCTAACTCCTTCTATACAATTCGACCGATTTGGATGTAATTTTGTATTTTTAAGTGGGTCCCTGGATGGTTTGAAAAAACAATATTGAACCTTGTAGATGGCGCTGCAATCAGGTTCTCATTTTTTTTTTCTGAAAAAATCCCAAGTCGTCGGTCGGGACTACTAGTGATATTATAAATATTTTTTTATAATTGCAATCCCACCTGATGGTAATCAGTGATGCAATGGTTGATGGTGAGGCGTACTAGTTTATTAAGAGCCTGTTCACTCTAGCCTTGAAGACACCTAAATTATAATCGATATAGATTAATATTCTTTCTAATTTATTAAGTGCCTTAAATTTCCTTCTTGATTTTAAGATACAATATTACACTTAATGTGACCTTATTTTTACCCGACTGCACCAGAAGAAGGATGATATTTTAAGTCAAACGAGGACAGCTGCATCTGCAATATACCTCAGGACTTCAGGAATGGTTGAAGGTGAAAATAAATAAAACAAGCATATAGAAATTTTGTATTTTTTATTGAATAACTTTTCTATTTATATTTATGTTATCAATATCACAAAACATTATAATTAGGTAGGTATTCAAGTAAAAAAGCCGATAACTTCTAAAAACAAAACACACTGTTGCAAAAATTTACAATCTTTTTTTGTCAATCTTTTTTTTTTGTTGCGGTTGAACGTCAAATTCTAAAAAAAAAATAAGTTTTTTTTTTGTATTTTTTGTTCTAAATTTTCACAACAGCGTAAAAATCACAAACAGCATTCCATAGATTTTTGTGTCAACAAACGCTTTCTATTGTAGCATGATGACTAAACTAACTGTTATCAGATTCATTTGTTAAGTTAATAAAAAACAGGAAATAGAAATCTACTTTTGAACTCTTTTGTGACTCGGTCACACCAAAAACGTGCTTACAAACCACGAAAATATGCTCTGCATGACTGATTTACTAAAAAAAACTGATAAAAATCAAGGATGGTTGAATTAGATTTTTACCCACAAGGCAAGATAAAATTGAAATTTCACAAAAAAAAAAATAACGTTAAAATTATCGTTTAAACTTTCGTGGTCAAAACTTATCCCAGTCAAACAGAACAGTTACAAAAAATTTGGTATATTAAAGGAATATTTTGAGACCAATTTCATACGTTTTATCGATAAACGTACCCCCGGGCATTTTACGTTCGTCACTACAAAAATAAACCAGCCAATAAGATACCAGCATTTGAATTATAGCATGATTCTTGACCAATCACATCATTACACGCTAGTGTTGTCTGTTACTGTAAAATGCCCTGACTTCTCGTAACTTCTTACGACTTCTTGGCTTCTTCTTCTTTCTTTGCTTCTTCTGGGGCAGGAGTGGGGAGTTCAGGGTACTCCAGTTTGACACCATCTTCGCAAGTGAAGATTGGACAGCAGCCAGGGAAGGGAGCCGTCTTGTTGGTCTTGTCTGGAGATTGATAAAAATGTTTTTATTACATAGGAAATTATAATTTAGTTTATTTGAAATAGACCATTCACAGGCACTATTGAATAGTCAAATTGTCGGACAGTTAAAAAAAATGGAAGCTAAATTGCACGTTCCAAAGCGTAGATCTCTATGGAGAAAAACGTGCAACAAACTCTATGTACACTCTTTTAAATCATGTTACAAAGTTTAGAAGGGTAGATCAATAAAAAAAAAAATGAAATAAACCACTGGTAGCTAAGAGATGACCAGTCTCAACTGACGGTGCCCGTTCACGAGCATGATGCGAGCATTAGCTCAACTCAAAAAATTTATATTGCTATTATATTTTTATCAATAGTACTTCAGAGAAACGTAATAATATCGCATTCAGTAAAGAGGAAAACAATTAAGATTATCAATATGAATACTGTAATTGTTAGAAATGTCAATGTCATCGGTGGGATTATCAATTTGATACCCTCATATTGAGATAGCAATATATTGATTAGCAAAAAGCACTTTATTCTACACTAGGAATAACTTGTATCGGGAGTGTGTCACAGATATGTAAACTCACATACACACGACACCCAAACCCGAAATAACTATTTGTGAGATACCTATACAAATATTTGTTCATATTCTTGTAATTAGTTTTATCTTAGGACCCTGAAGCCCTGGACCTTTGGAAGGTGTACGAGGGGCATGAGCAAGCGATTATCCCTGTACGCGCTAAAGCACCCAAGGACAAACTCAGTTGGAAACTACTGCGAGATATAGAAAATAAAGCTATGGCCTTCAAATTAGCAGCAAAGTGCCGCGCGCGGGCAGCACGGTTGCAGCGCTTCCATCGCGCTAAAAACGTGCATCTGCCGCGTTACAACCGCGTTACGGCCACGCGCCAAATCGTCTCGTCATCTCCTTCTTCGTCTGCCGCACCCCTGTCTTGCTATTTCAAACAGTTTTGAGTTTTTTAAGCCAACACTCCCTCTTACATCCGATGGATGTGAGACGCGCAGGACTGTTCTTTATTGTCGCACTAGAGAGAAGCCTATTTCCAACAGTGGGCTAAAATGATGATGACTTCTACTTACCAGTGTCAAGTTTGCATTTAGGGTTGGCCAGAGGCAATGGGCCACAGTCCTCCACCAACTCCAACAGTCTCGGGGGCTGGTCCTCACTGACGACGCAGGTGCTGCGACCGCAGAACGGGGCTAGGTCCCATGTGTTGCCGGGCTCGACCGTGGCGCAACGGGTTGATGCGAAGCACATTCCAGGGAAGTCTGAAAAGACGGGAGACATTTTTTTGAGTATTTTTTTAACGTTTTTGAACTGAGAGATTCAATTTAAAAAACATGTGATGTAACAATTAGACTTGCGCACAAACTTGAGTTTCCGAATCGCAAAAAATCTCAAAAGTTTTTTTTTGCGACATAACTATAAATTTTTCGGATTTTTTCCTATACTTGTCCTATGAGACCTTGTTTTTATGCCAAATTTCAGGATTATAGGTCAACGGAAAGTACCCTATGAATTTTGATTTCCTTGACATTGTCAAAATATACTACGTTTTTGCAACATAAATGGCCGTATCTTTTTTTTTTCGTTAACTTAGACTTGAGTATATGGTTTTAATTTCAACTCGATAACTATTCACGTTCCCAAAATAAAGGGTCTTAACAGACAGACAGACGGACAAAAAAGTGATCCTTTAAGAGTTCCGTTTTTTCCTTTTGAGCATTCCAAAGCGTAGATCTCTATGGAGAAGAATATGCAAGAAACTCCATGGACACCCTTTTCAATCACGTAAGATATGTATTTACAAATATTTATTAATAAGAAACAAACAGCATTGTTCTTGCACAACCATACAAAACTATGGAAACATTATAAAGAATTCACTTCTCAAATTCAATGCCATTCACAAGCTAACAAAAATGCGAAATTCTCCCATTCCATACAAATCTCATTTTGTATGAAAAATTCACAGGCGCATGCCATTTTTGTTTTGACAAAAGACAATCGAGCATTTTAGGAAAATTTGTATACATTTGTGTTAGTAGATCAGGGTTAATGTGTGTGAATGTATGATTGTTTTGTATGGCCATGTGTTGAGAAAGGTTTTGACGCAAATGCTATCTTTTGTTGACGGTATCCTTATAGAAATAAATATCTGAAGCTTTTGAAGTGATATTAAGGTGGGCTTTCCTCACTCGCCTATAGTCAGCTTGTTGCTTGATCTAACGTAATACAACGCGATGTTTGATGAAAAGGCAACGCGATAAAAGAGAGATATCGCCTGAAAACTCTATTGGCATTCGGTAGTTCCGTGATTTACTCGAATATTTCACAAAACTTGTTCCAAGAAAAACATTTTTTTAAAAACCTTTAAAACTTTTTGAGGAAAATGGTCGTCATTCAGAATTAGATGTGCAAAGCTTTCAAGTAGAAGTACTTTTTTATATTTTTAATAAATAGGTGCATTATAAAGGGCCAAAGTTCACGTAAAATAGCAGATTTTCGAGGTTACAGGATTAGTTTTACACAAATTACCTTGGGTTGGCTGCTCTTAATCTACTTATTTAAACAATCACTCTGTACAGTAAGAGTCTGACACTACTTCCCGCTCCACCCAAGGGCGGGATTTGTAATTGGATGATTTTAACTACCGAAAAAAAAAAAAAAAAAAAAAACTCTAATATTGTAAAATTGAAAAGTGATATTACGTGTGCAAGTTTCTTACTTCTTTGCACTCAAACTGATGCACGGATTTGGATGAAATTGATGACATGGGTGGTATATAATATATAGGATACTCTTTATTTTATTTTTTATTTTATTCATTTATTTTTCCAACTTACAACTATCATTACAGGGTAACCTAATGCGATATAGTATTTTTCCTTTTTTTTTCGTCTACTTATTCATACACATGTACCTATAAATTATTTAAATAAGTTTATAACTTATTACAAATAAGGCATTTATTGTAAATTCACTCAGAGAACAACAGAATATGTCCGTGTCACTAGCTATAAGGTTGAGAGCGCGGAGTGCCCGCGTCAGTGGCGCCTCCCGTAACAGATTGGTTCGAGCGCGCGGCTCTGCCAGCAGCCGTGGCTGTCGTCGTCGCCACACGTACTGGTCCGGAACACATATACAAACCTGCCCTAATATGTCCGCATTATGTACCTTTCCTCTTAGTACTTTGAATATGTACGAGATGAGTGCGAGATCTCTCCTGGCCCTCAATTCGTGATATCCAACCATACCCAAAATAAATAAAGAAATAATATTCTGGAATTATATTCCACCACCGCTCTCAAAACGGTGAAGGAAACCGGCATATCTTAGAACCAAAAATTCGAAGACATGTGACATCCACCAATCCGCACTGGGCCTGCGTTGTGGATTACGGTCCATTCCCTCTCATAGAGAGTAGGCCTGAATCCTAGCAGTGGGAACATTATAAGGCTGATTATGCTCACGTCATTTGCGTCCAAAACCGCGGACAGACTTCCCAATGACAAAATCCTAAAAAAAGGTCATACTAGTTCTAAAATAATGCTTTAAACACAGTCTGTTTCCTTGTTAAAAATGATTGGTCTTTTGTGTCTAATTTTACTACGAGACTTACGTAGTTTTTTGTGAAAGTGAGTCATTTTAAACGGCATGTGTTTGTTTTAGTTAGGCATAACAAACGATTTAGTAAACATTTGTTTTTTGTTTTGAGTTGTAAATCACACTCTGTGATCACACTAATATCATGAAGGCGATTTATGTTTGTTATTCCTTCATGCCGAAACTACTGAAGCGATTTAGATGAAATCTGGCACACGGGTAGACTAGAACATAGGACACTTTTATCCTAGAAATATGTTCCCTTGGGATAATTTTCTTTTATCACGCGGGCGAAGGCATTGGCAACAACTAATATGTCATAAGATTGCAATTGTCAAGTTAGTAGGTTGGTTGGTAGTTGGTTGGTTACCAGTATCTACCAATTAAAATGATAGCTGAGATGTACTCAAGTCCTTGCAGTATCCGCCAATTGCCACTAAATAGTAGCGAATGGACAGTAGACACTTATGTTCTTTCGCCGTCAATAGAAATCAAATCATCATCAAAATAAAAACAAAAAACTGAGCAATCTTAGGTATAGACAATTAACATTCACAAACAAATATTTATTTTTTAGCTCTGCCAACACTCTTGAAGTTATTACCCCATGGATCAATGACTAAGCTTGCACTTAATGCAGACGGAAGGCATAAGACACTGCAAAAGTGAAAGTAAGTACCTCACACATCTAGATTATGCTATGTGGGACGAAGCAGGGCTGACACAACTAGTCTTATTGCAATGCAATACAAAATTTCTTAACCATACCAATTAAATGTAACTAGACAGCAGTCATTTCAACACTTTAATGCATTTATGCGCATATTCTGTAAAGTTCACAGCTCATATCACTCAAATGAGCGCACACAATTCGGTAAAGTTCTCATGCTCATCACACACAAAAAAAAAACCTCACGTTTCGAAAACGAACTCACTTGTTTATGTTTTTTTATAAAGTAAATCATCATGGGTTCACAGTGAGGCACCGTTCGAATTTCAAATTAATGTTTAGAAATGGCTGGACAGAGCATAGACAACAAAAAAACATAGCCTAAAATGCAATATACCATATCTAGTTATTGGCTAGGTAGTTTATCCATCCTATCTTTTTAATAATCACTTTTTATTATTAACAAACAAAATAGTAAATATTGTCTATTAATATAATTTCAAAGAGGTAATCACTGGACGAACTAATCCAAATCCTAAAAAGTAAAAAAACTACTAATATCATAAAAAACTACACCATCACTGAATGTTTTTGTCTACTTTTTCATTCTGGAAAAATTCAGAATATTCAGGATAGGTGCACAGAAGTGACACCACGGAAATATCTAGTCTAAAATAACAAACAAACTACAAATAAACTACTCAAACAAACTACCCAACTACTCAACAAAACCAAACAATCCACAAAACTACTACAATCAAATTACAAACTACTTTACATTCCTGCCACAAAACGTCAAAGTGACATATGTCATTTATTTTGCTCAAACGTGCGTGACAACCTTGTTGCCATCTGAACCAGTTAATCCGACTTTAGATTGAAGTTTTGCAATAGTTGCGTAAGTAAATGGAAATGGAGTCGACTCGTGGTACGTTGTAGTATCCTTTTTTGAGAAGCCTGTTGCAATGTGCATTACAGCATAATGTATAAATGGCTGTACGTTGCTTAAAGGAATTTGAATGCAATTTTTAAAGATGACTTTCTCACTCTATCGTAGATTTTAACCGTCGCTTAGCATTAGGCAATATCGTGAATACCAGCGGGCTTAAAACGAATAAACAAAAAAATGATTTGGGAACGTGGTTTTTCATCTGTCATTTTTGAAAATGGAACTTTGTATTTTCTGCAAGTCATGTTAATGGCTAGTAATAATAAATGTTATCATCACATCATACCAGATTTGAATATTGGTCTTTTTAACCGTCAACAGTAATTATCTTTTTTTTATTATTATAGATAAGCTCGAGTTTGACGACTATCTCACCTAAGTAAGCAATGATGTAGCGATAGAGCAAGAAGTAGTCTGTGTAGTATTTCTGTAGTCTTGACTTTCTTGGCTCCTAGGTTCCCAAAACGCTTTGTACGTACCGGTGGAAACATTCTCTTTGATTGTCTGCCTTGAAAACCGCAAGTTTACCGCTAATGTGACCGCACCAGTTCGACACTTGATATATTTAGCTTTTATGACATTCCTTTTTGTATGAAGTTTAAATTTAAAAAAAAAAGTTACATAAAGGTTATTTCCTTAATTGTCTATAGGTTTACTGTGGTTTTAACAAGCTAGTAACAGTGAAAGGCATACAGGAAGATTCAGCCGTAACAATTGTCGCTAAATGCCATTGAAGATCGGATTTATTTCCTAGGAGAAAGTCTGTATGACCTAGGTTTTGTAGTTGTTCGGGCGAAACGTGCATTCGAGTGTAGATAACAGTACCGGGTACAAAGAAAGCTTCTTTAAAAAAAAAGATAAATATACTATAGAGTAATTGTAGACCACAGCTCACCTCCCAGAAGTGAGCGCACACAATTTCGAACGCGAACTCGTTTGTTTTTAAAAGTAAATCGTCGCTGATTCACAATGAGACACCATTCGAATTTCGAAGTGTTATGTAGAGAATGGCTGAATAGAATAATTACCTACAATAAGAAAAAACGGCCTGTAGCAAAAAACAGTAAAAAAAAATCACATTTGATGTAAGGGAGTCCTGCTTAAATATTTATTTTATTCTATTTTTTTTTTGTTGTTATAACGGTGACAGAAATACATTATCTGTGAAAATTTCAACTGTTTAGCTGGCACCGTTCATAAAACATAGCCTGGTGATAAACGGACAGACAGACGAACAGACGAACGGATAGACAGCGGAATCTTAGTAATAGGGTCCCGTTTTACCCTTTGGGTACAGAAAAAAATAAGATTACTGCTCACCCCACTCAAGAGAATGCACCTTATAATTCTAAAGCACACTCATTTGTTTTTAAACTCATCACAAATCCATAAAGAAACGGCGACGTTCGAATTTCAAATTCATATTTAGAGAACAACTTTTTCAAATAAAGCTGAAAAGAAATAATAATAAACAATTCCGATTTCATTTCTTTGTTAACGTGATTCTATTTATAAATCTGACAGCTGCTTGACATCTGTCACCACTCACTTGTGAATAAAAAATGAAATGTCAATTGAAATATCATTTCCTTTGTTATTTTAACTCTTTTGCCTTGGCCTTGCTCGAATTGGTAGCAAAAAGTGCAAGTTGCATTTACACTCAATGTTGTATTAAATATCTTCCCTTCTAATTCTAAATGTTAAGGTTAGGTTAGATTGGATTATATTGAAATATCAGTTTAGACTATACTGTGCAATGAAGACTGCTCTCAAAACGGTGAAGGGAAACTACGTGAGGAAACCGGCATGTCCTAGAACTATAAAAATCGAAGCACTAAGCCCGCGTGGTGGATTACGATCCTGGCAGTGGGACATATTATAAGATGATTATGTGTGCTTCACTACAATCCTATTGAGGAGAAATAAGAACAGTTGTAACGGCCCCGACTTATGAGTAGGTCGTTGCCGTCGTGGGTTAGAACCCAGCCTTACTTTGTGTAACTTATTTCATCCACTGCTCTCAAAACGATGAAGGAAATTATCATGAGGAAAGCAGCACATACCAAACACGCACTAGGCCCGCGTTTTGGGTTACGGCCCATTCCCTCTGCTAGAGAGGAAGCCTGATTCCCAGCTGTGGGAACATTATAACCATCATCCATCATGTTATCATTTCATGTTATCATTGTCTAATAGATTAGCCAGCCATGCAGAATCCTGGGGTTTCAGACTGTGTTAAAAATACAAACTAAGATCACAGAACACACCCAGAAAGCTGCTATCTTAAATGTGATTGGACCGAACTTGTCATCCGCATGTCAGATGAGTAACGGTTTGCTGATATCTCCTTTGAAGAGTTTGTGAAACACTATGCGGGGTCAACGACTTGGGCTCGGTCCTTGTCAGAGAGGTTATCATTGCTCGTCGTCCTTAAGCTTACGTGGCGTGTCTGTGACTAGTAGTCGAAGTTGTAAGGTAGTCGATGGTGTTGTTAACTCACGCGTGCGGCCGTCCCCTTCGCTAAACTCATTTACAAAGGTATTTTAATTTGATTATCAAGTAAAATGCAACTCTTGTGATCTCTGAGTCATCTTACAAGGAAATCTCGTAACGATTTCAGATATAAAGGTTTTCTGTCCGGGTCAGTCACCGTATAGTATTTTTTTGCTCTTATTAAAATTCAAATTGCATTTAGCAGAATGTGTTACCAATTTATTTCCTTGGGTTTATTGGCCGTTCTAATGTCAGGCTTATAAAATATAAATCATTATGTTGTTTAGTCATTCTGACCGCAGACATTTTGAGTTAGGTTGGTAGTAAAGTTTGGTAACACAACACAATTTTCTGTTTGACCCGGGCTATAATAATCCTTTATTATCAGGTAACTAAGGCCCATAAATAAAATACAAAAATAATCTTACAAAATAATAAACTAATACATATATAACTATAATAAATTATTAAACTAATTATTGAACTATTGCACACGAAGTGACGGCGTCGTGTTCCGCTGCGAGGTCGGTATCCTTCCACGAAATCATCGATACACAACACCCTTCGGCCAAAACTCTCCTTTGAGCCAGGTCTCCAAATGGTGAGTCGGTACCCGCACCACAAACGACTTGAAATTAGTGTTATGGCGCGGCTCTAACTGCACGACTCTCAAAGTCCAGTTGGTCTTCATACGTACATACTCCACGATATCCTCAACCTTCATGGTGTGATGTAGTCTCGAAATATACAGCTGCGTCGTGGGTATTGCTGGACGCAGCAGTATGTTGGCCGGCCAGCGCGGTACCGCACTGGTTCTGACAAGTAGGCGTCTTCCTCTTCTTCTCTATGTCTCACCAAACTATCTACGGCTCACCGTCCGTTCTCGCAATTAATCTGTTATTTTTTCGTCTTGTTCGCGTTTTCTTACAAAATATAGACCACAGCTTTACGTAAACGTGAGCGTGATGTTTCACGGCTCGTTTTAAAATCTTCTTTCGTAATTATTCCGAATTCTAATCTCATTGTGAGTCAAATGGACGCTTGTGATATCATTTTGGTGCGTGACCGTTGAACTGAGAGAGACTTGTAAGTGTTACGTAAAAAAAAAATGGCGGTCTTTGGGCTCAGAAGCGTTAAAGATTCTGCTGGGCTGTATTTAGGTCAAATGGCTTTAATTAAATTCAGTGACTCAAATGTCAACACAGCTGACGGACTGGCCTGTTGATCTAGTGATCAGTGACTCTGACTGCTATGCCGGAGGTCGTGGGTTCGCTTCCCACCCTGGACAAATGTTTGTGTGATGAGCACGATCACTTGTTCTGTGTCTGTGTGTACCTAATTTGTCTATAATATGTATGTAAGTATGTTTATCAGTTGTCTTGATACTAATAGCACAAACTCTGCTTAGTTTGGGACTAGATAGCGTTGTGTGAAAGTTGTGCAATTATATTATTATAATTCTTTGAAACAGACACGATTTTTGCAAAATGGAGCTTAAAATTGTATTGTAGTATTGACTACCTCAGCGAAGCTAACCGAGAAAGCTGACTCCATACATTTGCTGGCAATTCTAATTTATTATAGCACAAGTTTAAACCTTCGTGGTTTTTAGTTGCTATTTAATATAGATAATCCTGTATTCTTTTTTTATATGATAAATAAATAAAAATAATAAAAACTACTCCATACTAAGACATGGCTTAAAGAACTTAGTATCCAAGCCAAGAATATTAAAAAATAAAGAAAGCATTTAATTTAAATGTAGAACACGGTCTTTTCCGAACCGTTTATCGTCAATGTGAACATGATTTAAAAGCATGGTTTCGTCTAACGCAATCTAACGCAATGTTTGATGAAGAAGCAACACGAAAAAAGAGATAATATAACGCCTGAACGCTCTGTTGGAATTTTGTCACCTAATCGAATATTTCACAAAATCTGTTCCAGGAAATACGCGTTTCTTTTTTAACCTTATAAGTGTTAGGAAAAACTATTTCGTAATTTAGAATTTTGGTTAAATGTGCAACGTTCTTAAAACAACTTTGTTTTTCTAACTTTTTTATTTTATGACTGCATTATGAAGGTTCAAAGTTCTCTCAAAATAGCAGATTTTTTTTTTGGTATGTAAAATCATCAAATGACAAATCCCGCCCTTGGGTGGGGCGAGAGATAGTGTCAGACTCTTACTGACTAAAAATCTGCCCTGTTCCATTCATTGCCTTCGATCCAGGTCTCCGGGGTACAATTTCACCTAACACTTGGCCCCAGTAGGCTTCGGCCCTGCTGGGCGCCTACAGTTTGCTGACAACTCCTTACATGTAGCAGTTTGGCCCTCCATTATGTTCTCATATATTAAAAATATAAATAAGTACATCTACTGAAGCTTTCCACATTTAATCGAGATTCTGAATGACGACAATTTTTTAAAAAAAAACACGTATTTCCTGGAACAAGTTTTGTGAAATATTCGAGTAAATCACGGAATTACCGAAAGCAAACAGAGTTTTCAGGCGTTATCTCTCTTTTTTCGCGTTGCCTTTTCATCAAACATCGCATTAGATTGCGTTGAGTGGGGAAGGCACTCTTAAGGCCTTTCGAGGTTAGATCAGATGATGAATGTAAACACTTAAGTAAGATCGGCCTCAATAATCCAAGCTGCATAATTTAACTGAATCAAGAGCAGGCCCTAAGAGTATTCTAGATACATCCAAGGCCTCACCCATTCACTTTTGTATGATTATCATTAAATAAGTAATGAGTCAACGTGTTTTTTTTAATTTAAATTACATTTTAAGGCCACCAGGAAATAAGTTGAAATTAAATCATTGAACAGTTTCGTTACAGTTCTAGGAAAGTTGATAAAAACGGCTCTAAAGGTACAAATTGATTTTTACGCTTTTTTTTTTAACATGATTCGGTTTTGTCCGGTTGCCAGGTCGGATGGTTGATTGGTGATCATTCATTATAACCTGAGATTCCTCCGTATCTTTGAAAGCATCTGAAGGTTACGCTACAGGGTAGTCCGCGGAAGTCTGACACTATCTCCCGCCCCACCCAAGGGCGCGGAGATGTCATTAGATAACTTTCAAAATTGAAAAAAGACAATGGGGACCAGTAAGGCCAAAGCATACTGGGGGGACTTCTGAAAAGGAAATCGTATAGTGTTGTGTGTTAGTCAGACTTTCACGAAAAATGGGCTATCACTCTAAGATTTCTTTTTTAAATTTAAGACTGAACTAGTCCGCGGGCTCGAACTCGCTGATGGGTGTGGCCAAAACATGCGATGTCAGTGTCCGACACCGATAATTTCAAGTATATGAGCAGTTAGACGCTAGCCTATATGCACAAAGTATTGTTCACACGCACACAAACACCGTTTCGAACTGAAGTAACATTTGACGCTGCGTAAAATCTGAGAGTAGCGCTTTGGAAAATGGATTTTTATGAAAAAGTCCATTCAGTAGTGTTTGCTTATTACGTTCATACAAACAGACAAACACAAGCAGAGACTTTATTTTATAATTTGTAAAGATTTTGAAGATAAACAAAAATCAATAAAAAGGGAGATGCGTCAAATCAGTTTCTTATGTTTTAATCATTTGTTTTAGTAGTTACTTCAGTGTTTAACTTTGCGTAATAGTTACGTAAGTAGGCAAAGTTAATCATCGTTGTCGTCTAGTGAAGATTTCTCTTTTTCTTAGTAAATATTAGTAAACTTTCTAACACTAAACAAATCTTTGTTTTGTTATTAAATAGTCGATCCACGAAATTGCTTTTTCAAGTGAAACTCATATTCCAGATGAGTAGCAGTGTTTGTAATGAATTTGAATATGGTGTGGTCTGTTCTAAACTTCATAGAGAAACTTTGCCATTTTTTCGGATAGAAAAATATCTGAATATTTTTGGCAAAGTTCTAACAAAAATGATACTCAACAATAATACTTGGTAAACTTGAGAGGCTTCAAAACTTTTGCATAAAGTTCACTTCGGTTTGCAAAAATATGATCATGTTTCTGAATTTCGTATGAAGCTTAAGTGGTTGCCAATTTGCTTTTGCTGGAATGCTCGTATTCATTCCCTTTAAAATTCTTCTGACAATTACTGCCCATTTCAAGTTGCCTGGAAGCGATCGCAGTATGCGATTAGGCCGCCCTTCGTATGTGTTTTGGAAACGAACGAAATTATAAGTTTTACTTTGTAATATTTCTTACTCCTACAATAAAGTATACTTTTCGGTCGATGATATTTTTTTAGTAATCGAATCAGTAATTCCAGAGATATGACCTCACCAATAAACAACTTTGCCTCTCTTTTTATCTTTGCACGGTTTATGCACTTAGTCAGTGTCGAACTTAGAAAGTATGTAGTTTTTGATACAGAATACCGTCACTTTGGTTACCATTAAAATGTATATGTAACACATTCTAATGTTTTTTGCAGTATTCAGTAGCAAATGTACCGAGTCAGCCTTCTCGGTAAATTGTACCAAGATAGCCTTTTCGCTTCACTGAGGTAGGCAACACTATAATAAAATTCTCACCTTTTTTTACCGAGATCGCGCCTGTTTCAATTATCGATTAATATTGTCCAATTGTGTAGACACTGGAGATACAAAACAACACCAATATTTACTACGAATCAATTTGAATTTCGAACGATTAAGTCATTGAACTTTGATCAAAAATCCCACAAATTCAAAGTTAGAAAAGGATGAGAAAAGATTTAAGCAAACATAATAAATATTAAAATAACCGTTATTTTATAACTCGTTGCAATATCAAATTAAGACTCATAAATAATGTTATCTGTACATACACTTACTTTAACAAAAAAAGTAAATTAACATTTTGGTACATGGAAACTTTAATAAAACTACATAATATATAATTACAGTTTTTATATAATTATAGCATTCCTTGCTTGTTGCAAAAAAAGATGAATATCGCGTTTCGGTTCACGACCAGTTTTGGCGCCCAAAAAAGACCATGCATTTTTAGGGTTATCGATTTTATTGGGGTGTGTTGTTTATTATTATATTTTTATTTAGGAACTGGAAGACTTTGTTGATCACTATCAACATCACTACGTTTAAAATCTGTGAACCGCAGACTAATTCGCTTTGAAAAAAATATACTTCATAAATAAATTGATAGTCAAATTGCTTCTCAGTTTTATGGCTGGATCGGGTTAAATTTTACCAGGTCTTTCATTCGTAATTCCTTAGTAGTAAAAAAAAACTTCATCAATATAATGATCATTGCATGGATTCTTTGATCGGGTCGTTTTATTGGATTTTTATCCGTAATTCCTTAATAGAATGCCGGAATCCGAATTAGTGGCCAGGTGACGGCAACCGGTTCATACCCTACCTATAATATACGACGTGAACAAAACTGTCAAAATGTAGTTCTGTTATTCATAAGACTTTGAAAGACAACCCTACCATAAGTTCACCGACCTATTTAAAAAAGTCCGTTACATTATTTAAAAGGAATAAAAACAAGTTTCGACTTTCGAATGATCGATTTTTGAAAAAGCAGCCGTCTTGCATTTGTCAAAATAAAGTTTCGTAAATGGAATCACGTTTTTTTTTTTTTTTAATTTGTGTAGCAAATGTGTGAACAAAGACACGATAGATGGACTGTGTTGATGATGAATGTCTAGAAAGGTTTGACTATTGAAATAGCATTAATAAAAAAGGAAGGAAAAAGAAGAAGACATGTAATGTGGGCTGACCACAAATAAACTGGAATACGGTTATATTTATGAAAATAATAAATTATTACTTAAAATTCATAATAAATTAAATTTCATTAAATTAATAATAATTTCTGGTATATAAATCTTAATTCTGAATTTAACTGACCATAGCACCTCCCCAATGTTTTTTCATTTGCATTTTGTGGCTCTTTTGTAAACCCCGCAGCCCAGTGAGATACAGGCCTAAAACCATGCAAGTACCTAAAAGTCACAAAGACCATAGACAAAAGAAGATCATTCTAAAGTTTGTAAATTAGCGTAATACCAACTTTCAAGTCTAGACTAATATGGTAATAGAAAGTGCGAGCATGAAGACGAAACTATTTTGTAAACGACCTTTCACAAAACCACAAATAATTCGTTCAGGTTTTTATTAGCACTTTCACAATCAATGGTAAGTATATGTAGTTTGACAAAAAAGGCCTTGTCATTGTAGAAAATAATTATACCTATATACTTGCAGTTAGAACGGATGACTTCCCAGTTACTTTATATGAAACAAAAATAATCTAAGGATTGCAACAGTTTGCTGTGGCTACAGTGAATAGGCTCTTAATAAACTAGTGCGAATCACCATCAAAGATTGTATCACTGCTTACCATGAGGTGGGATCGCAGTCTAACACTGATAAAATCATTCAAAAAATGGAGTATTGATTTTTCACACAATTCTTGTTAGTGTTTGACCTTAATAGTACATACAACAAGTGATGTTAAATGTTTCAAGGTTTTATTTTAATCTACATATATCCACGAAAGCTTTCGATTCAATATTATCTACATATAAATTTATTAGGTCATTTTTAATTAAAAATTTCTTAGACGATTTCATGAGATGAATCATTTTAATTAAATTCAGTAGATGTATCATCTTAATAAAGTCATCAAATCATATTATAACTAATTTATGAAACGGTATAATAAATATAATTTAATTCGAATATTATATTTTATAACACACATTTCAAACTACCGTGCAACCGTTTTATAGTCCCATTTTTTATTGGGTATTAATCTTTAGCTTTCTTTATTTTTTTTATAATTGCAGTTAGAACTGCTACCAACCATACAGACTAGTTCTGTTGATTTTTCAACCTGCATCATTTACTATGTTTAATGTTTTATATTGACTGTAAATAATTATCTATGTAATTTGTTACAGTAAAACAGTGGTACTACATATATTGTAAAAGGTATTAGCAGAAAACACACTCACATATGTAATAAATAATACTTTATCGCTGTCAGATCTGTACACGGAAGAGTATATAAAAGAAAGTGAATTGCGCAGCGAAATCGCACATTCTAGCAGCAAAGATCCAGGAATAGAGAAATCTTACAAAAATAAATTCAAGCAAACTAAAATGCCAATGCCACTCAAAGACAATCTACTAATCGCCGTCCGACCACCAAATGCAAACCGACAGAACACATTACTACACATCCTACAAATTGCGACAAAGCTCTTTTATGAGGTTAACTGCCAGAATCCTGCTTACGACACTTCCTTCAAGCATAATGATATTATTAACTACTGAAGGGCAATTGTGCAAACACTGGAAGTATTTTTATAGTCTACAGTTCACTTTACTCAAGTGAGCGCACACCATTCGAAGACGGACGCATATGTTTTAATAGTAAATCATAATGCAATAACATTCAGATTTCAAAGTGATGTTTAGCAGCCAAAAATACTTGAAGCATGTTATGTATGTAGAAAGATGAAACTATGAAATTATCTCATAATGTCAGGAAAGCTGGTTCTGCTCTAATAACAATAATGAATGGTCTGATAATATCGTGCAGATATCATCAGATTGCCAAACGTTGTCATTATGGCAATACCGGTAACGATGGTTGGGAGATTGTACTGACAATATCTATTTTTAGTAATTAGATTAGAATGTTTCTGAATATACAAAAATATTTGTAATATTAAATCTATTCATTTGTCTCTAGCTTACCATCAACAGATTAAAATCTAGAATAAATGGTAATTTGACATGAATATTAATTTTGCTGTAATTTATTCTAACTTTCCTTTTGATTTAATTATTTTTATGTGTAATATGTTTATTTATTTGTTTCTTGTATCCGATATGATTGGTTTGACTTCTTTTATTTTATTTTTACTTTTATTATCTATATTGTCATATTCTGTTTATGAATTATAAGAATTCCTTACCTATAAACTATTATGAATATTCCTACATTTCGCTGCTTGTTAATTTTCATGTATTTTATGAATATTAAGAATTTTTAAAGTACTGTACTCAAAACATTCATCACATCACAAAAAGCTATTATATTCAACAATCAATATTAGCCTATCTATATAGAACATACAACAGCTGAATTGTATTTATAATTCTTTATCATTTTCACTTTATTTCATTTTAACACTTTACCATTAATCCCCTCAATCCAAATCGTGACTAGACCATAACTAGTTAGGCAAGGCTAGAGTTAGATCGAATTATAGATTAATATGCCACAATCTGTAATAGGCGCGGTTGATCTAGATTTTAAATGTCAGTTCAGAGTTCAGAAGGATACTAAATTCTAGGTTATAAAGTATAGGACTACGAAAGATGAAATGAGTATTAAATTAAATATAGGAGACATGAATAAAAGATTGGAGTCAAACTTAACAGATGCAAATATATAGAATTAAAAATGATGATAATATTCTTCAATGCGATAGAAATAGGATAACTAATACTGATTGAATTAAGATAATATTAGGTATAGAAACACAAAGTTTATTACATACGCAACAAATGAACGATGAATGAAAAATTCTGAGAGAAAAGTTAATATGAAAATTGCGAAGTTTATTATGAAAATTGCAGGACATAGATGCTAATGCTTAAATGACTAAAAACTTTGTAGATAATAGTAAAAAATAGACAATTTGAAGACTTTTCATCAAATTGAATTATCATCAAATCCTTTCTCATCTATGTTAAAGAATATTTATCATTTCTCACTTTTGTAATTTTATTCGTTACACAATTTTTAACCATAACATCTGTTATAAAAACATTTCATCTTTAATTATTTATAATAGTGTCATGGTCAAGATGCTTAATAATTATTTCTTTTTTGCCATTCCGGTTATGCTCCACAGCTTTTTCCACACTCCTTGACCCAGTAACTTAAATTTTATGTAACTCTGTTATTTTTGTGTTAACATTTATTCTTATATCTTTATTCTTTCCTCTTTTTGTTTTAAAAGGTTATGTAAGGTCTTTATTTGTTTTAATTACATCGTCAAGGATATTTGGGGTTGTTTCAACTTTGTTTCCTCATTTATTTTAGGACTTTGTTATGTCTACTTCGCCAAGTTTTTATGTCATTATTCTTTCACTTATATTGAGACCTTATAATATTAAAGTCCTGGAGTATACTGTCCTCTTTTTATTTTATTTATCTTTTAAGAAGTGTCTCTTATACAGCTTATAAACCTTCCTCACAAACCTCCCATTGTTTTTTTGGCTTTTCTCCACCTATATAACCAACCATATTTTTCTTTGTAATCTTCAAATTCGTCTATACAAATACGTCCTAGAGTAGACCGAAAACTTGTCTAAATCGACTTTTTGGAATAAAAAATCTCAGAAAGTAATTTTGGTATATTTTATGTATTAGACTTTTACAAGAAAATCTTCGGAACGCATATCCTAATTCCACACAAAAAGTTTATTAGACTGTAACACACTAATGGCAATTCATAACATCTTCGTAAAAAATCGCAAATGTACTTACGAAAACTCGTAAATATCATTCGAAGTTTATACGATAATAACGTAAACGTAACTGAAGTCGTATCCAAAATAAAAACTAAATAAAATAGGCATTTATAAACAAGCTATAAAATATATTTTACAGGCTAATTTTTTTAAACTTTATATTTTACAGGTTTTAGTTTCTTCCTGTCAAGTTTCTTTTTTCGAATTTATGAAGTTTTCATTTATACACCATTCAATTCTGTTTGTTTTAATCCCGCGGAGGGTCGATTCGGTACATGAAACACTGTCGATTTGTAAAGATAAAATTAAAAACATAAGTGCTTTTTTCTAAAACTCGGGGGTAATATACGCATGTACGAAATTAATTTCTTTACGTATACGAGTCAATGATCTTGTAGATAGTGGTCGGTCGTTGCGTACTAACTACCTACAGTTCATTGGCCTCGCTCAGCTGACGTTTACTTAAAGAAATTAATTTCGTACATGCGTAAATTAATTCGAGTTAAAAAAAGTCGGTTTCTCCATACAAACTTCCAAGCTCCGTTTTAACCCCTTAGGGGTGGAGTTTCGTAAAATCCGTTCTTAGCGGATGTCTACACCCTATAAGAAACCTACCTGCCAAATTTTAAGTTTGTAGGTGTTATAGTTTATAAGGGTTCGTGATTAATTAGTGAATGATATTTCACTTTTTATATATAGATTATTTTACACAAAAAAGTGATTATTTTAATCAGGAACTACTGTTTACACGCAACAAAACAATAAAACTAGTAAAAAATCTCACTGCTCGTCAATTTCACTATTAAATCACGACTACTTAGTTAGGGCTGGCATCGGCAATTTTGTCACCACACTTGCATAATATTTTTTTTGCACTAAAAATCTTTTCTAACTTAATATTCCCCAAGTTATTTAATTGTAATTCCGCCAATCCGAATACGAGTACCGTTTTTTTTTATTCAGGAAGTTATTCAATTCCTACAAATCATATCCAGAAATTTAAAACCGTTCTGTTTTTAAATCTTCGAAAATAGAAACTCATTTACCATATTTGTAAGTTGGTAGCCCTGTGTCTTACCCACTGGGCCGTTACCGACATCTGTTACGCAATTGTGACACTTTTTTCACTCCAAATGCACACGCAACGTTAAAACAAGTTAATTGACTAAACGCATTTTTATGACTACTAAAAGTAATTTTATGCTTAATAAAAACTATAAAACTATTAAGTACTTTTACTAGAGTGAATCTAAATTTACACTATATAGAAATTAAATGGTTTATTTTAAGCTTGAGGTAAATACTAATCGGATTAAGGTTTTTTTTCTGTAATAAAGTTACATTATCGCTGAGTAAAGAGTATTTTAATACCAACATACATATTAGGATAGACCACGGGAAAAAGTTAGCTAGTTTAAAAAATATATTTAAAAAGTTATAAAAAAAAAATACTAAAACAAACAAACTTTTTATAGTTAACATTTTTGCCAGAAAAAAATAATTAAAAAGGCCCTATTGTGTACCTACCCTAACAGCTATATTCAAATATTGTTATGTAGACCGAGTATAGTAGTAACTAGCGTGTGTAATACTAAAACAAAATATTTTGAAAATATTTCTCTTTGTTCAAACAAGCTATGAAAGTGACATAATCGATGAATAGCAAATGAAAGTACAATGAGATACTCGAGATTGCAATAATTACAGCATATCTTTATATATATAATTTTGTACGTCAGTTTGTCACTTAAATCCCCCTAAATGACCTGACCGATTTTAATAAGAATTTGTACGTATATTTGAGTAGGTCTCTGGATGATAAAAAAATACAATTGGATTTGGTAAGTGGCACTGCAATCGAGTTCTCAATTTTTTTCTGACAAAAAGCCATTTTACAGGCCATTTTTTTTTAATAATTTGCTTTAATACAATCACGTTATGATTGTTTTATTAAATAATGTATGCAGTTTGAAAAAAACAATCTTATTAAGTGCCAAACAATTTTTTTTTAAATATACAAACTACTTGATAATATTTTTTAATTAATTCAGCAGGGCACCTACTTTTTTTCGAGCTAATTAAGTAATAATGACTTAATCGGTGTAACGGATTACTTAAAACAAGTTAACCGTAACTTAGCGTTCAACTTTTACTATGGACTAGAATGTTCGGTAGACGTCGATATTCGGTTCAATTTGTGCAACGAAATATTTTACCTTTCGCATATTGACACTAGCTCTAGAACAGTTTAATGTGTTTTTCTGTTTCAATTTGTGTTAAACTTTTCGTGAAAAAAATTAGAATACACATATTTTGCCTTTCATAATTTTTTCTCTTTAATTTTTTCATCATAATTTTATTATTAGAGTATTAATTTTTTTTCACAGCTTTTGCGTTTTATAAATTAATGTAATTTTGATTCAATCTTATTAATATCAAAACAGAAAAGCACTGAGTCCAACACTACTCGTATTTTTTTTTTATTTCTACGTTTCAACTTTTTTTTACAGGGACATGGATTTTGTGCGTCCTGCCAATTTTGAAAATAGTTTTAATAGGCACTGACCTCTTAACACATCAGCCGGGATCAGCCTTTTGTAAGTCGTTGGTCTTTCATCTTCCTTTTTCTCTTCAGCAGCTAGGGCAAGAGCGAATACGGCGAAAACTACGAAATATTTCATTTTGAACAACAACACCTTACGAATGCTGACCGACAGAAAAAAAATAATTTAAAAAAAGAACGATTTGAATTCGCGCGCTTTTTTGACAGGTACGTGTCAACGCCGCACCAAGACTGAGTCAAAGGTTTGAGTTTCCCGCCTTTTTATGCTACATGACAGGCGGGGAGTGAGCGGCTAAGATGGCGCCGTTTTTTTTTTTCTCATACGTCTCAGGGTTGGCTTTTGTTATGAAATTTTTATTATTTTTTACGATGCTATCAGTTTTTTTGAGACGGCTACCTAACGCCTTTGGTGTAGGAAGATATCCTGATATAGATGTTGCAAGCTGCAGTGAGATGAGTCATACTTACTTCTAAGCTCCAATGTTATAGAACGTTGACATTCTTTTCCTTGTGATTTTCGGCTGTTTCGGTTGAATACTTTTGTCACTACACCAATAATATAACAACCGAATGATTTATTTATTCATTCTGTTTTTTTTTTTTTATAGAACGGCTGAAGCAAATTGGGCATTTGCCTGTACTTATTTTAGTACAATATTTTTACTAAATAACAAATCTCAAACAGCATCAAAATTAGTTACAAATGAAGCAACAACTATCATTCCAAATATTGGTTTTAGGAAGCGTGAGGGCGTGGTGGGAATATCTCGCTGTCTCTTTTGAGCACACGTGACCTAATCGGTGACGTCAACTTTCAGTATGGGCATCCTTATACTGTTATTCGTCAGTTTCCCCTACCACCAAATTTTAAAATTTTATAACTTGACTAATTCAATATGATAGAACTTGAAAATTTATTTTTATTTGCAATTTTGAATAAAGTTACTTTTTGATATAAACAAAAAGAAAATTGAATCAAGTACCTAATTAGGTACCTATCTAATTATACTAGGTATTTAACCAAACACCAAACTTAACTCAGTCATTCTTCTCACAAAAATGCAAACACTCTAACAATATCATCTTCCATTCATTCAAATATATCAAGACCTGTGTTAGAGTTCAGAAGAATGGAAACTGTTTAGCAAAAAAGATCTGAGAGCTTGTTTGAAATGCAACAAGCCATTTAGGCTTCTAGGGCATGTCAAATTAAAATTCATATATACACACACTCGAAAAACATAGGTAACCTTTCTTCTGAAGCTCGACTCAGTTAAAATTAGTCAAAATTTTTCCATCCTATTCCATTTTTCGAATAGAAAAGACTATGCTCGGAGTTTTCTTGAGTGATCGCATCAGAAATGCAGATATCCGCAGGAGAACCAAGTTTACCGACATAGCCCAAAGAGTCGCCAAACTTGAGTGGTATGGCAGTGGGAAAGAAAGAAAGAAAGAAAAAGGGACGAAAGATTCTGCGACCACGTACTGGAAGATGCAGCGATGGAAGGCCTCACAGAAGGTGGACCGATGACCTGGTTTTTTTTAGTGGTGGGGAAAAATTATCCAATAACAACGCCCTTGGGCGGAGCGGGAAATAGTGTCAGACTTTTACTAACTAAAATACTCACCCCGTTCCTGCGTTGCGTTGGTTCCAGGGCCCTGGTGTGCACTTTCACATTAGCCATGGCCCCAGTTGGCTTCGACCCTGCTGCACCCCTGCAGTAACCGATGACCTGAGAGGTGAGAGTCACGGGAATTGATCCGGTCGTTGTGCCCACGCTTGAGGGAGTCCTATGACCAACAATGGACGTCTTTTGGCTGAAATGATAATGATTTCATTTTTCTACAAGAACATAAAATACCTGGAAGTACACTGTCCCACGCAGGTTGTGTTATTAATCTGTTTAAACCAGTATACCTAGCAGTGTGATACTCTAGCTGACTGCTGTTATAAATTCTAATAAGTCATTACGTGAGTCATACGCTCACACACAGTCCCTGTTTGTAAAGTAGCCACTTCTAGTGTTTTTATGGCAGTGATTTTAGGCAGCATACAATAAGGTAAATTCATTTGTTTTAGCATGTAATTTTAGTTGCGTGTTTTCTCAATTTTTAACATTGTTAAATAGCTTAAGTGTAGAAACCAATATAACATTGCGCCTGTAGGCTTCAAGGGAGAAGGCAGGGTAGACAGTTATATTGACATATATACACCGTTAAATTTTGGTCGTTTTTATACCGTGGAGGGTCGATCTGGTACATGGAACAAAATCGATTTGTAAAGATAAAATTAGAAAATAAAGTACTCCTTTTCTAAAACTCGAATTAATTACGCATGTACGAAATTAATTTCTTTAAGTAAACGTGTCAATGACCTTATAGGTAGCTGTCGGTCGTTACGTACTAACTACCTTCAGTTCATTGGCCTCGCTCAGCTGACGTTTACTTATAGAAATTAATTTCGTAATTTATTTTTATTATTCAATACATTTATAATTTACACTCGTTATATAATAAATAACGCGTAAATTAATTCGAGTTTAAAAAAAGTACTTTATGTTTTAATTTTGTCTTTAAAAACCAAATAGTGTTTCATGTACCGAATCGACCCTCCACAAGATTAAAACAACCAAAATTTAATGGTTCAACATTAGTTTTAGTAAATGTGAAACCCGAAACACGTATCTAGTATTTTAGGTAAAGAATCTATTTACAAAATTTCATAACTGTATCATGAAAAATTACAAAGCTATAATAATCTTTTTATGTTACCTAGTTGTCCGCACAATTACATGGTCACCGGGCCATCCGGGCCACTGGGGGGTGGTATTGCTCCCGCATCCAGCTATGCGCTGGCGCCTAATATCCGCTATGACCAGCCTTAACCTGTATTGTACTTAGTGTCAGTGATGTCCAACTTGTGACCTTTTTAAATATTCTTGGGAAAAACTAATAACATGATGTAAATATTATTGGAATCGATTCAGTTACTAACAAACTATATTCAGGTTTTGCGTAGTGGCCGAGCCGTTAAAAAAGGTCTACATACTAATAGTAGGACAGACACACAAACACTGGACACTACAAACTCTAGGAATAAGGTCGATTTCGATTTCTCATAAAGTATTTTTTTTCCTTTAAGTATTCTCAGAAGCAATAAGACTAGGTAGGCTATTTGATTTGTCAATCAATTCCGAAAAGTCATAAATTCGCAGGTAGGCAAAGTTTACCCAGGACATTACTGACGCTTGGTCCGGCCGGACTGTAGAGGTTTCAATAACGTAAGGTATCACGATAATCACCGATTGAAAGAGTTACCAGGATCCTGTGGTGCTATTCCCTAAGAAAACGCAGCGCTGTTCGACGCTGCCGCAACGTCGAACATACAAATAGGATACATTGAATTAACAATCCAATGTATAGGTCCATTAGGTTGACAATCCAATGTATCCTATCTCGGTGTTCGACGTTGCGGCAACGCTGCGTTTTCTTAGAGAATAGCAACACTGAACCGCAAACCTTCTTGTACCTAGTGTCGGTGGTTTCCAACTTGTGACCTTGTTTTGAATATTTTTAGGAAAAATTATAACATGGTGTAAAAATTATTGGAATCAATTCAGTTAGGTACTGATTCTGAACAACTATATTCAGATTTGACGTATACTAAAAATGGCGTTGTCCACCCTTTCTAGAACATAAGTCGTAATGTTACGTAGTGCGCACACGAACATGCCGTCCACGTGCTAGTTTAACATAACTTTTAAGTCTTCTGCCGACCTTGCGTCGGATTAGTCGATAAGACAGTATCTATAAATAGACGGTTGGGCACTTTCGTTTGTGTATTATGTTATAGTCAGTTTTGTTAATGAGTCAAAACTAACGAAAAAAAGGGAAAATTATAGAGGTATCGAGTTGAAATCACTAGATATACTCAGGTCTTTTATGGTAGGTAAAATCATCTAATGACAAATCCCGCTCTTGGGCGGAGCGGGAAATAGTGTCAGACTCTTACTGCCTAAAAACTACTCTGTTCCTGCCCTGCCTTGGATCCAGGGCCCTGGTATGCATTTTCATACCTCCCCAGAGCCCCAGATTAGGCGTCGACCCTACTGGGCCCCTACAGTTTGCTGACAACTCCTTGAGTCGCCTTAAGGAGTCGCCGTAAACGACTTGGGCTTGGTCTGGTCTGTTACCGGACAAAAGGACAGCGAGCTACCCATTGCCCGCCGGTCTGCGGTTCCCAAAATAAAGGGTCTTGACAGACAGACAGACGGACACTACAGTGATCCTATAAGGGTTCCATGTTTTCCTTTTGAGATACGAAACCCTAAAAAAATGCAAAAAAGTGCAAAATAACTTTAATTTTGGAAGTCGATGTTTCCATAGTTTTGTAGCGACATCAATGTCGTCACAAATGAACTAATCCTGCATCGCGCAAGTAAGATTCGCGGCGCGATTGGAACATATAGAACAAACCCGAATTCATCTATCGGGCAGTAGCCCACCAGATATAACACCTGTCTGGTCGGAGGATCCTCCCTTTTCAACGGAGGTATGTGGGACTTTACTCTCTGTCCAACTACCCCCAAACTGGTGACCCTCGACAAAGAACGTCAGCGCAGCCTTCGTGCAGCAACTACTTCGTGACGTCATCATCACTTCCTCAAGCTTTCGAGCAGCGAGCCATACAGCCAGCACCCAAGGCTATATGGGTATCCTGACCACCAGCATGCCTACTTGGTCATACCTGGTCATCACCCTCAGCCTCATCAGCGACCTTGGCTAAACACCTGCACCTTCGGCCAGTCACATGAAGAGCCTTGAAGAACCTCTCCTGGTCGACGACAGCAGTCAAGCCCTACGTCGCACAGCACCGCTCCGACTCACTGGAGCCAGCTGCAATACTCCGACTCACTGGAGCCTGCAGCATCGTATCCCGACTCACTGGGATAGCACCACCCCGACTCACTGGGGCATCACCGCAGACAGTTCCGACTCACCGAGAACTATGCGGAATCCGGTTCCGACTCACTGGAACCTGCAGCATCGTATCCCGACTCACTGGGATAGCACCACCCCGACTCACTGGGGCATCACCGCAGACAGTTCCGACTCACCGAGAACTATGCGGAATCCGGTTCCGACTCACTGGAACCAACCTCCTTTGGCTTGGCACGCATCACAAGACGCATCAAGAAGCATCAAGAACCATCGATCTCCGATCTCCGGAGGGGAGTGATGTAGCGACATCAATGTCGTCACAAATGAACTAATCCTGCATCGCGCAAGTAAGATTCGCGGCGCGATTGGAACATATAGAACAAGCCCGAATTCATCTATCGGGCAGTAGCCCACCAGATATAACACTTGTCTGGTCGGAGGATCCTCCCTTTTCAACGGAGGTATGTGGGACTTTACTCTCTGTCCCAAATAGCCCCAAAGTTTTATCTCTTCGTTACATAAGAGCGGCCGAACTGAGGTACATTTTCGTACAACCGCTCTTACGTTAATATCTTTCAGATATTTTGGATACACAGATATCTTGTCTTCTTCTTCTCAGTTGTGCACTCCTGTCGGAGTGGTCGAGGTCATGGATTATCTGGTAGGTTGGTAGCAGCTTTTGCAAGAATTCTCCATCTCTCTCTATTTAGGGCACTTCGTGTACACTCAATGAAGGAACACTTCGAGGATGACTTAATGAGGTCTGTCCATCTGCTAGGTGGTCGGCCGCGAGAACGTTGGCTCTCTACTCTTCTCTGTACCACAAAACGTTCCAAAGAGCTTTCATTGCGTATGATATGTCCAAACATCTTAAAGATTAGTTGTTGCACAATCGACAAAAGATATCTTGAGAGATATCTGGTGGATATAGATAATATAATGTGGATGTGGATAGCCCCATCAAACACCACCATCACATCATCATTTTTTTGCATTATCATCACTGATAATGCAAAAAAAGTCTGCTGGTCAGTACATTTGTGTTCGCCTAACTGGTCAAAATATACTGAACTTGATTGACTTTTTTTGCGATTTCAGGTTTGGTCCCATAGTAAAAGTTATTTGTTAGCATGACTACAATCACGTGTTTAAGTATCGTTCACTAATTACCAGTGGCCCTATGTAAAAGTACTTTTATAGAAGCCAAGAACATTTAATCGAGATTTTAAATGACGACAATTTTCCTCAAAAACTTTTAATGGTTTTAAAAAAACACATACCTATTTCCTGGAACAAGTTCTGTGAAATATTCGAGTAAATCACACTCGAATATTTAAAACGAATGTTGCCAACAGAGTATTCAGGCGTCATCTCTCTTTTTTCACGTTGCCTTTTCATCAAACATCGCCTTGGATTGCATTAGATCAAGCAACAAGTTTTTATACCATACTCGATGTTGACGATAAGCAAGTAAGAAAGTTCCCTCTTCCAAAATTAAGGTTATTTTGTACTTTTTTGTGTTTTTTTTTTACATTGAAGTCGGTTACATTATTTTGTAAAAAGTTTATTGGCGACACTTAGAGGAGGCCTAGTCGCCTTTCGGCTAAACTGATCATGATTTAAAAAAAAAAAAATAAGATTCAGAAATTCACCGTTCCCGTGCGACTCAAGGAGTTGTCAGCAAACTGTAGGGGCCCAGTAGGGTCGAGGCCTAGTCTGGGGCTCTGGGAAGGTATGAAAATGAGATTCAGATTTAAAAACAGTTTGTTTTTATCTAAATTAGAGAGCTTGGTCACTATACCTAATGACTATGACGCTCCATGAAAGCCAGACTTTGAATTTTACTTTATTTAAAATGATTATATTAATATATTTTATAAAAAATTATTGCCTCGTCTGACGTAGGTTTCGACAGAATACTGTTGCAGATACCTATATCTAACAAATTTAAAGTGCTAAACAAATTTCTCCTGACGTTCTCGATAATTCCGCATTTTTCGCTGTTAGGCGAAGATGTGATGCCCATAAGGAACGTAAACTTCCTCGATGGAATGTGCCCAGAGCGAAGCCTCATGGCAGTAACAATGTCTTTTCTATTGAGTGTATAGTTTTCTATCCAAGGTATAGTTAAAGGTTCTGTTTGGATGGTGTTGTACCAGATACCTTTCTGTCTTGATCTCATCATGATATTCTTTCCACAAAAAAAAAACAGAACTAATAATTGCATTTGTATTTATACAGTTTTACAAAATGGACAGAGCCGAAATCGCGGGCAACAGCTAGTATTTATTAAAGATCAAAGACAAGATTCCCTACAAGGATTGGTATAGAAGCGATGTGGGAAGAATTTAGAGCAACATTTGTTCCTGAAATATTTAATCTCTAGACTTCCTTGTAATTACTAAGATATTTTTTAAAGTAATTACTGTCAATTGATTGATTGAGAACCAGCTTTACGTAATAACATCATGTTTGAATATACCGAATGGGCAGACAGAGGTGAGTTGAGGGTTTCTTTGAAAGATTCTAAAGAGAATGTGGAATTACTTTTCTTTGAAAGGAGGAGAGTCAATAAGAGGCATTTTCGCCCATCAGACACTCAACAAATAAAATATATCTAGTAGAGCAATGGTGGCCGAGTGGTAACGGCCCCGACTTACGATTAGTAGGTCGCGGGTTCAAGCCCGACCAGGCGCATTACTTTATGTAATTTATTTCACCACCACTGCTCTCAAAACGGTGAAGGAAAACATCGTGAGGAAACCGGCATGTCCTAGAACCAAAAATTCGAAGACATATGACATCCACCAACCCGCACTGGGCCCGCGTAGTGGATTACGGCCCATTCCCTCTCTTAGACAGGTGGCCTGTGTCCCAGCAGTGGGAACATTGAAAGGCTGATGATGATGAGATAAGGTCAAGTGCGAGCTTAAAACTAAAACTAAAAGTAATTCATTCTTCAATAACTCCATCTTAGCTGTATGCACAGTGAATATGTTCCCAGAACGTTTTGTGCATAAATGGGTAGCTCGCCATCTGACCGTCCGGTAGCCGTCCAGACCGAGCCCAAGTCGTCGACGGCGCGTATTGTTTCCATGCACCTCTAGGAGATGTCAGCAAACCGTAGGGGCCCAGCAGGGGCCATGGGTAATGTGAAAGTGAACCCCAGAGCCCTAGAACGAAGCCCAGGAAAGGAACAGGGTTTTTAGTCAGTAAGTCTTTTTTAGGCGGGAGATGTCATTGGATGAGTTCCTCATAAAAAAAAGACGTACGGCGCTGCGCCACCGATCCGGTAACGGAACTATGTTATGCAATTCTGATGCTCTATCCCCGAGAAGTAACGGTCCCGACTTACGAGTTGTAGGTCGCGGGTGCAAACCCAGCCAGGCGCTTTACTTTATGTAATTTATTTCGTCACCACTGCTTTCAAAAACGGAGAAGGAAAACATCGTGAGGAAACCGGCATGTTCTAGATCCAAAAATTCGAAGACATCCACCAATCCGCACCGGGCCCGCGTGGTGGATTACGGCCCATTCCCTCTCCTAGAGAGGAGGCCTGAGTCCCAGCAGTGGGAACATTAAAAGGCTGATGCAATGTAATGCAATGCAATCCCCGAGCAGTAACCAATTCTTCCTCAAACTAGTTCTTACACAGTAACTTTGTTGCTATTACCGTTACATTTTTATTGTGAAACGTTTCTTATATTTATTTATATCAATAAGGACCGCTCAGTGAGACGCCACGTGATTGTGTCCCCGTTATTGTATTGTCCCTGACGAGGAATACGTCATCCAGTGGGTGTTGGTGTACACTGAAGGTCTTCTTACGCGTGTTTTCTATTAAAGATAGTAAGATAGATGTCCGTAGCAGGGCCAATGCGATTCAGTACAGACTCATTACGGACAATATCTAAGCTGGGTCAGGTAAATGTAGACCTACCCAAAATTACTTACGGGTTGTAGGGCCCTGCCGTGTTCAGTCAGGGACAGGAAAAAATCGGTTACGTACAATTTGTACGAACTCGTTCTCATAGCTCCGTGTCAGGGGCATCCAGATCGTCAGTGTCCCGGAGCACGCTCGGACCGTGCTTTCCGATTTTTATCTAGGTACGTTGACGACAACATGCGCATAGAAAGATTGATAGAGCTTGTACGATAGAATAATATATTTTACAATCTTTCTAATCCGCATTATTTGAATTCTAAAAAGAAAAATATAATAATGGGATAATATAGGTAAATAATTAAAGTGTAATGAATGGTAAGTTTAAATATTTTTACACTGCTACCGATTTTCCTGATATGTGCAGACACGGGTGACGGATGGCACGTCCCTGACGGGAACACTGAAACGAACAACTCGGAACACGGTTAGCCCTGACCCGGAAATGTGTGGATAGCGCTTAACTTTGTGTAATTTATTTCATCACCACTGCTGTCAAAACGGTGAAGGAAAACATCGTGAGGAAGCCGACATGTCCTAAACCAAAAATTCGAAGACATGACGAAGGCACGTACTGTGCCCGCGTGGTGGATTACGACCAATTCCCTCTCTAATAGAGGAGGCCTGAGTACCAGCAGTGAAAACGTTGCTTATAACAATAAAACCGGGCAAGTGCGAGTCGGGCTCGCGCACTAAGCGTTCCGTATTACCTATTAAAACAGTTTAACTCCTGATTCGAGTCTCGAAGATTATTCAGAACTGCAATTTTTTTTGTATCGTTACTACAAATTTACAGTTTTCAGATGTTTCCCTATATTTGCGCTATAAGACCTTGATTCATGCTAAATTCAAGGTTCTAGGTCAACGGTAAGTACCTCCCAGTTGATTCCCATGAGAATGTCGAAATATACGTTTTTTTGCGACATAAACGACCTTATCTCTTTTTTTAGAAGTTTGATTTTTTGACAGCTTCAAGGGACCGCAAACTTGAGCATATGTTTTCAATTTCAACTCGATACCTCCGACGTTCCCGAGATGAAGGGTCTTAACAGACATATAGATAGACTGACAATAAAGTGATCCTATAAGGGTTCCGGTTTTTTTCTTATTGTGATAAGGAACCCCCAAAAATATCTACTTCTACGAGTACATTTTAAAACTACTTTATTCACTCTGTACAAAACTGAATCAGTTAGAATGCAGTGATCTAATAATATCAATTGTATTTAACCTTGAGTACTTGATCTGTAGTTCCAGACTGAGTCGCCTACGTTTGTTAGTAACTACAAGATGTCTTTGTGTCTCTGTTAGTGTAATTGATATATTATGTACCGACTTTGATATTTACTTCGACTTTTGATTGAGGGGCAGATATATTATGATTGTTGGTTTAATTCCAACAATCACGTCTAAACGGCTAGTTGCTAGTTCGTGTGTTTTGACAAAAATGTATATTAAACTAGACTATTTGCCTAACAATTTGATATACGAATATTTACTTTATTTTTTTCATAAAACTTGTTGTTTGTTGTGCTGAACTTGTTTATATCAGGGGCGTAGCTACCGCCGTATCTGCCGTATCAATTATACGGGGCCCCGCGCTACAGGGGCCCCGACGTAGGCAAAAATTCGCAACATGTTATCCAGAATCATCACCCAATGTGACGATTCACATGATAATGATATGATATTTTACTTGCAAAATAAAATATCATATCATTATCATGTACACGTAAACTGGGTAAAAAAAATTGTGCTTTTTTAAAAATGCTTGGTTTTTAAAAAAGCACCATTTTTTTTTACCCATTTTTTTTTACCCTTTGGCCCTTATGAGACTTTTGATACGGGGCCCCTGTAGGACTAGCTACGCCACTGGTTTATATACTACGTTTTGGGAACGCATTCATTGTGCACACAGATAAGGAGTGGAATTCCCTGCTCGAGTTTTGTGTCTCATGATAGCTACGCCTGTTAAGTTTGAATAGGTTACTTCTAAGCAAGCACACGCCATCATCGATCCCGTCATCACTTACAGCCGAAAAACCGACAGGCTAGCAACTCGGCGTCGATGCTCAAGACTTTGAAGCCTCGACTCGACGAGAGCATCATTGCCAATGATCCTCTTGGCTCGCCTCTCAATAGTCTCAAGCGCATCAAGCTGGTATCGGGCAGATCCGTCCCAAAGGTGAGAGCAGTACTCCTTGCACCTTATAAAGTTTGAGCAGCTGTTCTGGCGTGAAGTACTGTCTGACCTTTGCGAGGATTCCCAATGTAAAAGTCTAAATCGTCATATTTGTGATTCCGGGATCGCAACGGAGGTATTATCAAATCTATGTTTCTTCAACGAACTTTAGACAAATATGCTTTTCCTATTTCGATTTCCACTTATAACTCCAGATTTGGTTTAATCCAATCTTCAAAGGACAGGCGTAGAGTAGCCAGCCTTTCGGCTTTTTTACAGGATGCATTTTGGAGAGTGTGCGCGGCATGACTTTATTCCACCATCTCCGTTTTACCATCAGACAACCTGATGTACGGCGAATATCAACCTTTACGTTGTTACCTGGGGCCCTGGGACGAAGACAATGAAAGGAGCAGGGTAGGTTTTTAGTCAGTAAGAGTCTGACACTATCTCCCGCCCCACCCAAGGGCGGGATTTGTCATTTGATGATTTTACCTACGATAAAAAAAAACCCTCTACGTTGTTGAAACTTCCACGGTCTGAACTAAGCGTTTTGCCACGTCGTTTAAAGGTACCGCGTACATCGAGGGACTGAAACAGTTTACCTGCAGCGGTCTTCCCATCCGATTATAATTTAGGTGTCTTCAAGGCTAGAGTGAACAGGCTCTTAAAAAACTAGTGAGCCTCACCATCAACGTTTGCATCACTGGGTGGGATCGCAGGCAAAAAAACACTAAATAATGTAAGATTCACTAACCATCAAGAGAGTAAGCAAACGCGAACCTTTCAATAATAAAAAAATCTACTATCATCATGAGAAAGACTAAAACGCGATTGAGATATCTCAGTTACCACAGTGTCGTTCACGTCTTCATTTCTAGTCGGGTACAGACTGCTGTAACGTAACAAGCAATGTAACGCACTATGAAAGAATTTGAGAATTTGCCGTCCACATTGTCGCAATGTATCACGCAATGTAACAGAATTCGCATAGTGTGGACGCCTTGCGCGCGCGAACCGTGCAAGCTTTGCGCGCGCGAATTGAGCATTATTTCGACTATGTGAGTAGGTACAGTACGGCCGCGGATCTTGGCGCGTCTGAAGTTAGGCTCTGCGAACTTTAGCGCTCAAAATAAGCGCGCCAAATAAATGATTAATAAAAATAAATGCCAATAACAGTTGTTAACAGCAATAACAACTGCTATAAGCATTTATTTTTTCAAACCATTTATTTTTTTACGAGTGCACAAGCGCTAAAGTTCGCAGAGCCTAACTTCAGACCCGCCAAGATCCGTTGACCGTACTTTACGGCACTACATTAGACCGACGCACACGTAGGCCACGCCTGATTTGTACGACGCGTGGCGTCTTGTGGTTTTTTTTTTTTTTTATTTTTTTTTTTAACGTAGGTAAAATCATCCAATGACGAATCCCGCCCTTGGGTGGGGCGGGAAACAGTGTCAGACTTTTACTGACTAAAAACCTACCTTTCCATTCCTTGCCTTTATCCTGGGGCCTTTGGTGACAGTCTCACATAACCTTTGGCCCCAGTAGGCTTCGGCCCTGCTGGACCCCTACAGTTTGCTGACAACTCCTTGAGGCGCGCGGGAACGGTGCGCGCCGTAGACGACCTGAGCTCGGACCGGTCTGTTACCGGACGGACGGACAGCGAGCTACCCATTGCCCACCGTCCGCGAGCCCGCGCCTACGGTGGCCGGAAATTGGGATCGGAAGCCCGGCGGCGGCGGCGGCGTGTCCGCCTTTGCCTAAGGCGGTCGGCCTCCTCCTTTACTAGCATTACTGCTTCGCAGAAGGAGGCGACCGCCTGCCACTCCTCCTCGCTCCGGAGCATGGCTTGAACCAAGCCCCGGCGCGAGAGATCGCCGCCGATCGCCCCCACGAGGACACGGCGCTGCTCTTCCCAAGCGGGGCACACCTCGACTGTGTGCTCCACCGTGTCCACCGGGCGGTCCGCACAGTGGCGACACCCGGGCGTCGTCTCCGCACGAATCTTGTACAGGTACGGACCGAACTTGCCGTGTTCGGTCAGCACCTGCGCCAAACGGAAGGTGACGACGCCGTGGGGCCTTTCCAGCCACGCCTCAAAGAGGGGCCTTACCGCCTCGATCGTGGCGTGCCCAGCACGAGGTTGCGACAATCGCTCTCGCCATTTCACCATGAGATCCCGCCGGAGCTCTGTCCGCCATGCCGCGACTTGTCGCGGCAGCGGAGTTTCGCCCCGACGTTGCATCTCCACGCGTAAATCATGCATGTGTGCAAGGACTGTTGCCTCCAAATCCCACGGTGGTAGGCCAGCAAGGAGGCTCGCCGCTTCGCAGGACACCGTACGGTATCCGCGAATCATACGGATGGCCATGACCCTCTGGCAGGCGGTTAGCCGGGCCGCCACTCGCTTTCGTAGCGATGGCGCCCACACCGGCGCACCGTAAAGGGCCATGGACCGAACGATGCCTGCGTAGAGCCTCCGGCAGGAGGCGTCTGGACCCCCCAGGTTCGGCAGGAGCCGCTTGAGCGCAGCCCCGGTCGCATTCAATCTGGGAGCCAGACGTCGGAAATGCTCCTTGAAGTTCCACCGGCTGTCGAGGACGAGTCCCAGGTACTTCATCGTCGACCCGACGCCGATGTGAACTCCTCCTACCGTTAATTGGGAGCCCGGAGGTGGCGCGCTCCGAGGGCCGTGAAAACACATGGCCTCGGACTTGTGCAATGCCACCTCGAGTCCCAACTGCTGTATCCTCTCCACGACTGTGGCGTCTTGTGGTGTGGATCTAATGTAGCTCTAAGGCACTGACTTCACGAAGCGGTATTCTCCCGCGGCCGCCGCGGCCGAGGAAACGGCCTTTATTGACGGGTTTTATTTCAAAACTCACAAGGCGGTAGATTCGCCGCCGCCGTCGCGATGATTTTCGGCGGTGGCCGATAGGGTGCGGTCGCCGCCAACCGACCGCAGAGCGTGCGGGCATAAACTGCCGAGGCGGCGGCAGGCAACAACGGTGACGGTGAGCGGCAGCCGCGAACAACCGCGCACACCGCGGCCGTAATCCGCCTCGTGAAAATTGTTTTAATTTTTTACATGTATATTTGCATTCTACAGAAGCTGCGGGCCCGCAACCGTGGCGGTTGCGGGAAAAAACCGTTTCGTGAGTCTCTCCCTTAAAGTCTAGTTGCCATATAATAATATAATGTATGGATACCGACGAGCCGAGATCGGCGTACACGTGTGCGCAATGTAGTTCTACCTTTATATGCTGATCTTTTCATGTTACCTTTGCATGTTACGTTACAAATTACAACCATAGATATAACAGTGTGTACCTAGCTTTAAACTAGATTCGTGCGCAACTCATATCAACAATTTGCAACCTTTCTAGATTGTGCTCGTAATTATCGACGTCCGAGCGATTATTGATGACACGGTGAAAGTTCAATACGAAACTTTATTGCTGGTGAGTTTTGTAATGTCATGTTTCTAGTATAACTGCTCACCGTAGGCGTCGGCTTGCAGGCGCTCGGACCTAGCCCAAGTCGTTGACTGCCCCTATAGTTCCACGCGTGTCTCAAGGAGGTGTCAGCAAAGCCCAGAAGGGTCGAATCCTGCTGGGGAAAAAGATCGTTTTCTGAAAGGTAGGTTCGGCCCCAGTATGAAAGGGTTTTTAGTCAGTAAAAATCTGACACTATCTCCCACCCGGCTTAAGGGCGCGGAGATGTTATTGGATGATTTTTCCAACGAAAAAAAAAAGTAGATAGACAACTGCTGGAAGAACGTTTGAAGGAGTTGACGGCCCTAAAACGCAAAGGGCAAATGAAGGAAAATCGGTTTTAGTCAGTAAACGTCCGAAACTCTCTCTCAACCAGAGGGGCCATTCAAGTATTACGAAGGGGAATCTTTACTTTGCTTATTTTTCATGACGGAGGATGAGGGGTATGGATGGTAATTACAACAGCAGTATATATTTTTTAGTTTTTTTAAGAAAACAATGTCGATTTAATGTTTTTGAGTAATGTGATGCCGCACATTTTTTGCACTTACATTTCAAATGCTAACTGAACCGTACGAGATAGATTAAAATAATGTAATACAGCATTCTATACCTTAAAAAGATCTAAAAAAGTCCGCGATCGTATATCTCTTAGGAATAACCCACAATAAGCATTTTTTATCCTTTACTTTTTACGAAAAACAGTTAGTGATAGCGTGACGAGTGACAAGACAGAATGGAAGAAAAAAACGTGTTGCGCCGAACCCAAATAAAACGGGATAAGAGTAGGAAGATGATGATGACTTTTTACGAAAAATAATGGCTTATTTACGAAGCGATTTTAAGCAAAACAGCATTACTCCTTATCCAATTAATTAGCTAAATACATTGCGCATTTATATAAATCAATATGGCTCTTACAGCATATAATTTAAACGAATATATTCGAAGATATTACAGATTTATAATGCATGGACTTAGCGATTGCGGTAGCGTATTTATTATCAACATTGCACTTATCGGCGGCGATCTCTCGCGCCGGGGCTTGGTACAGGCCATGCTCCGGAGCGAGGAAGAGGCAAGTGGTCGCCTCCTTCTGCGAAGCAGTAATGCTAGCAAAGAAGAAGGCCGACCGCAGCAGGCAACGGTGCATACGCCGCCGCCGCCGCCGGGATTCCGATCCCGATTTCCGGCCACTGTAGGCGCGGGCTTGCAGATGGCGGGCAATGGGTAGCTCGCTGTCCGTCCGTCCGGTGCCAATCCGGACCGAGCTCAAGTCGTCAACGGCATGCACTTTTCCCGCGCGCCAGCAAACTGTAGGGGCCCAGCAGAGTCGAAGCCTACGGGCCCTGGAACGAAGGCAATGAAGGAGCAGGGTAGGTTTTTAGTCAGTAAGAGTCTGACACTATCTCCCGCTCCACTGAAGGGCGGGATTTGTCATTTGATGATTTTACCTACCATAAAAAAAAACATTGCACCCGTGCGAATTATATTTATTTATTTGTTAATATTATTGTATTAGTTTTCTATTTGTTTGAAAAAAAAACATAAGTCTGTCACTCCCTCTCACTCAACCCTAGAGCCAGAGAAGTCATTGGATATCCCACCTCAGAAAAAAAATTTAGTCAATCAAATCCAGCTATTTACCATCAGATTTGCCAGAAGATCGTGTAAGTCACGCACGATCCTCAAAGGCTCGACAATCAATCAAAATCTTTAGTATCAATTACAAATCATTCTTGTCACCCATCCGATCGGTAACCGGTTCACAGATTGCTTAACTTTAATGCGTTCTGCGTACGAAATTGAGGTACACAGTTGCGAGTTGCGACCTACTTGGTCGAAACCATAGAGTTCGGAATCGACGCGTCGCGCCGTGCGCGTATCTGCGCTCTTTCACTCTGGGTGCGACTGGGAGTGTCAGACTTTTACTGAATAAAACTCACTTGTCTTGCTTGCTCCAGTTGCCTTTTACGTGCCAGAGTCACGAACCTGCAATCCTGACAGGTAAACGGTGATACTGACACGTTTGGTTATTACTATGGAAATTTTTGACAATTATTATTATTATTTATTTATTTCAGATTATTACATCCATATTATGTTAGTAGCACTTAAAAACTATGATAGTAACATTACTCATTTATAAATAAATAGAATAATAAAATCAAAATAAAATAAGTAAAAATAACAAAATCAAAATAATAAAATCAATGCCGCCTCTAACCGGCGAGGCATCTTCGTGCTCTGTGGTCAAAATCTTTAATACATGATCTTATTTACTTGTGACATCTTTACGATGTAATGTGTAGACGGTAATCAGATTTTGACCCTGGTGAACTCATGCCCCAAGGTGTAAAGTCATTGACCAGCCCCCTTAGCCAAGTTACAATCGTTTCATTTTGCGTGAACGCTTGGAGTTGGCCACGCCTCCAATTCCTTTGTTTGGGCATGTTGGCAAAAATGTAACTCTGAAACATTTTTAATTCAATATTTTTTTCACTGACGATTCCGTCAGACACTATTAATTTAGTACAGCCAGATAAAAAGTTTTTAAAATATAATATGGAAAAAATACGTTTCCAAAACTATTTAAGGCTAGATGTAAGACTGTACTAAACAGCTTCAATAAAGGAGAGGTCAAAAATAGGTTATTATTCCAAAGAAATTTGAACATCAATGATTTTTCCACCTTTTAAAGTCGGATTGCTGTTAAATTTTTAATTATTAATTATTAGCCCAAGCTCCATACATTTATTGAACGTCTCCTTTGGTTGTGTCCAAATCGTCAGTACAAAAGTATTAAAATGTGTCGATTTGGAAGCTGTCGCCGGACACCGGCCGAGCATTCGGTATTGTAAATAACTAGGAAAAATGTAAAATTAATAACACTTCATACGTTTTAGGTATTCTGTACATTGGCTAGGTATTGTATAGAGTACCGGATTATACAGATTGCCGGTAACATGAGTAGGAAGAAACTGACTGACTGACTCACATATCAACGTACAGCTGAAGCGACGGAGACTGGAAACATGACATCTTGCTCAATGCTGCAAAGTTCCACGCACCGGCAGCGCGGCCGCAGCGCTGCTTGTTATTTCATATAAATGAATGACGCACGCCCGCAGCGCGGTTGTAGTGCGAGAGTCGCACGTGCTTATTTATATAGAATAACAAAACAACGCGGCACGGCGCGGCACGTTGCGGCTGATTTGTAGAAGCCCTAAGACGTAGGCTAGCACTAAGAGCTTTTTGGGGAATAAGAAAATTTCGATTGTATGCGAAATCTCATTCCGTGTGCCAATATACTTGAAAGTTACCGAAACAGTAACCTAAGTAAATAATAAGTAAAGGTTCAGTATTAAATGCCCCTAATAGTACAATTTACAGGGTTTTAAAGGCTGTATGGAGAATCCCTATTCCTTAGGTTATTAAACTTACCCGACTTACGAGTTTTAGGTCACGAGTTCAAACCCAGCCAGGGGCATTACTTTGTGTAATTTATTTCATCACCACTGCTCTCAAAACGGTGAAGGAAAACATCGTGAGGAAACCGGCAAGTCCTAGAACCAAAAATTCGAAGACAGGTGACATCTACCAAACCGTACTGGGCCCGCATGGTGTATTACGGCCTATTCCCTCTCCTAGAGAGGAGGCCTGAGTGCCAGCAGTGGGAACATTATAAGGCTGATGTCATGTCATGCCATTGAACATGAAACTTGGCACCAATTCTAAACAAAATGAATAATAAAGACCGTCATAATTCGTTTTCCAAAAATACAGTTTAGGTGTTATTATAGTTTTTATTTTATATTCTCGCGAACAAAGTCACTGGCAGTGCTAGATTTGTATTATTATTTATTTTGTGGCGCTAATAAACCACAATATGATTCACACTAGCCTTTGCTGATCATGTAAAACAAAAAAGTCATAGTAAAAAAACTCGACCTGTAAACCTACCGGACCATGACACGTTCATTCAATCGTTCAATCGATTGCCTCACCCGTCATTCATCATTCATTGTCATACTGCAAGCTGTTTGGGAAAATTTTAGACAAAAGTTCATTCATGCATTATTTGCCATTATTCTATTGTTTTACTTGAAATCTGTGAATAGGGACTAATTGGGTAATAATGGCAAATAAGTTGAACAATAAGCTTACGCGCAGTGAGAGTCGAAAATATTTTTCCAATACATTTACTCAAAAAGCCGGTCTTATCCCACCGCTTTTCGGTTTTCCGCGCTAGTGCGGAAAAAAGCGCGTGCTCATCCCCGCCACAATTTTATGGTTCTTCATAAAATTGTTTATCGTATCAGGCGCGCGTGGTAATATAAGACCGTGGGTTTAGAGCTTTACTTTATATGATTCATTTTTTCATCACCACTGCCCTCAAAGCGGTGAAGGAAAACTTCAGTACCTAATACCTACAAATATATACTGTATAACAGGCATAACCTAGAACCAGAACTTCGAAGACATCATCAATACCCAACGCGCGAAGTCGTTGGGCCGATCCACGAGGACATGGCAGAGATCTCACAAGCGGGGCACATCTCCACTGTGTCCACCGGGTGATTCACACAGAAATGACAGGAAACCCTTAGGCGCAGTCGTGCAATGGGTAGCACGCTGTCCGATCGTCCGGTAACCGACTTGACCGAGCCCAAGTCGTCAACGGCGCGTACTGTTCCCGCGCGCCTCAAGGAACTGTCAGCAAACCGTAGAGACCTAGCCTGCTAGCTGCAGGCAGGCAGGGTCTAAGTCTGTTGGGATCATGGCTCAGCTTCGGAAAGGAAGGCTCGGTCCCGGCACGACAGGCAACGAAGGAACGGGGTAGGTTTTTAGTCAGTAAGAGTCTGACACTATCACACTATTTCCCGCTCCGCCCAAGGGCCGGCTCTGTCATTGGATGATTTTACCTACCAAAAAATAAAACACTAGACATTTCTACCGCACGAATTATGTGCAGGAACCTCCCAAACTTACCATGTCCAAAGAGGACCTGCGTCATGCGAAAGGTGAGGACGCCATGACGTCTTTCCAGCCATTCCTCAAAGAGGGGACTTACCGCCATAATTATGGCGTGCCCAATGTGACAAGAGCAATGGTGGCCGAGTGGTAACGGCCCGACTTACGAGTTGTAGGTCTCGGGTCCAAACCCAGCCAGGCGCATTACATTGTGTAATTTATTTCATCACCACTGCTCTCAAAACGGTGAAGGAAAACATCGTGAGGGAACCGGAATGTCCTAGAACCAAAAATTCGAAGACATGTGACATTCACCAACTCGCACTTGGCCCGCGTGGTGGATTACGGCCTATTCCCCTCCCTTAGAGAGAAGGCCTGAGTCCCAGCAGTGGGTTCATTAAAAGGCTGATGATGATGATGAATGTGACATCCCCTGCTACCGCACAGAGCCCGCGTGGCGCTCTCCTTCTCCTGGAGAGAGTCTGAGTGTGGCCTGAAACTCGGAAACAGTTCTAGCAATGGAAACATTATACGGCTGATCAAGCTAGGTACATTGTTTTGTCGCATATTGCCGTCATCACTAAGTACCGTTAAAATTGACGCAGGAAATGACGTTAGAAATTGCGTATACTGTGCCTACAGTATTCCGAAATAATCATATATCTAGTTACCGGCACACGTACGGACAAACATGACGATTGTGAAATGACACGGTGCTGTGCCCATATACCAAACCTTTTTTTTAGTATATACGAAACCTGAAACACCTGTCAAGTATTTTTTTAAATCACAAAGTTATAAGACAGTTATGGTACATGGTTGGCGACATAAATAGACGGTCACCGGGCCACCCGGGCTACTGAGGGGTTGTTTTGCTCCCACAGCCAGCTTTTCGCTGGCGTCTAATGCCCGTTATGAACTGCCTGCTTTTTTAAATATTTTTAATAAAATATAACATGATGTAAAAATCATTAGAATCGATTCAATTACTAATTCTGAACAAACTATATTCAAGTTTCGCATATATACATATATTTATGTATACAACATATTTTTAGGATAAGTAAAATCTGAAACACGTATCTAGTATTTTTATGTAAAGAATCTATGTACAAAATTTCATAACTGTATCATGAAAAATCATAAAGTTATAACCTTGTTGTCCGCATAAATACATGATCACCGGGCCACCCGAGATGCTGAAATGATAAAAATTCACACGTTTTACAAAACATCTCACTTTTAAATGAAGGACAGATCTAAGTAATGTGTAAAAACCTTCTTGTTATATTATGAAACTAAAGGTAAACGATGACGTGGCTGCCCCAGTTAAATGGTGTTACTAAATAACTAGCTCTACTGAAGACAATGATTTACTGTGTTATAAATGTTGTTAGGGTAACCAGATATTTGTAAAATAAATCCGTAAATAGCTTAGATCAAAACTTGTTCCAGGAAATAAGCATTTTTTTTAAACCTTAGGCCGTGTTTACGGAGACGCGGCGCGTTGCGCGGCGCGTTGGGCGTTTCGTCGTGCATTGCAGCAGCGAGCCGCGTCATCGCTCGCGCAAACACAAACACATGGCAATGTACGACGCACTCGACCGCGTCTCCGTAATCGACCATTAAGTAGTATTTGGAATCGATTTCTGTCAGTCAGAATCGAATAGTTTTTATTTTTTACTTTTTTTTTACGAGTACCTTTGAAGGGCCTTTATCGGATTAATCTTCCACAAAATTATGATTTGATATCAATAGAAACCTAGATAATATCCATAAGATATCTGTATTTCCAAAATATGTCGAAAAAAATTTGTAATAACGTAACAGAGGTTGTATGAAAATGTACCTAGGGAAGGATGCTCTTAATGCCAGGCTTTTCTCATTTTGAACTTTTATTAAATTTAAGGGGATTACATCGCCCAAATCCCAGTTCAAATTGAAGTTTATAGATTATTCCTTATGTACGATTACCATATAAAAAATGAAGGGGATACTTAAGGACATTACTAATAAATTGTATTGATTACGTTTCTCAAAAAAATATCATAACTCTAGAAAAAAAATCTGGTAAATAGGCCTTTTTTGAACATTAATTCCATATTTTCTCGAAAACGGCTCTATATTTATACATTGAATTTATACCAAAATATATGTTACTATAAATTGAATAACTTGTATTGATTTTTTTTCTAATTTCATTGAATATCGATAAGTAATCAAGAAAAAACTCGAATCAGTACTAACACCCCGCGCGCAGCACCCCCTGCAATGCCTGTGTAGAGGTCAATTCTTCTCTACTAGTGTTGAGGTAAATTTTTCAAGGTCATTGAGCAATGTATGCCCTTAAGAAATTATTCGCAAATAAAAATTGGGTAGACCTTTAGTGTGGGACGCTACCTGTGTTAACACTCTTGCGCCATCCCATCTTCCTAGCTCATCGTGGTGTGCTGGTGCTGCCGCTGCGGCAGCTGAGAACCTCAAACGGCGGAAATATAACAACCTCATCGGCAGTTATATTTTTGAGCCGTTTGGGGTTGAAACTCTTGAGCCGTGGGGCGTGACCTAAGGGCTGGCTTTTACCTCGGTCAGAGGTTAAGCATTGCCATACAACGTGGCAATGCCGCCAACCTTTTGGGCACACTTCCAGTCGACAGCGATGCGGAGTTTTTTGACGCTACATTTTAGTTAGGAGTAGCCTTTAGCGTATATATTTATGTTTTCGCAAATTGATTCTTAATAGATATTATGGCGTAAAATTGGTGCAGTTTTGTATCTCAAGTGTCTATAGTACGTCGCAAATAAGTTTAACCATTTGCCATGGTAATTGTGCCGTTTTTATACTGGGTTGTCCTAGTTTTTTGAACTTAGGGTGGGCCACCATAATTTATGGTAATCCTATTCATGTTCCACTGCTTAATAGTTTCCCTACTCACTGATTATCATGATATTGCGAACATAACACCATCAAGTTACTACATAATAATTAATTAAATTATTTATCTTTACGGCTTGCTTGGTTTGCAAGCATAGGAAAGTTCCATAATGTTTTATGTTGAAGAAACTTATAATGCAAAACTGGCTAAGCCGTGCTCGCATTGCCGGTCATGAGAGTATATTGGGGTAAAAAAGCTGGGCAAGAGCGAGTCGGTCTTGAACTCAGTTGGTTCCGTAGAATTAACTTACCTATCGAAGATTTTTCCGAATCGCAAAAAGGTTTTTTTTGTGATGTAACTACATATTTAGAGTTTTTTCCTATACTTGTGGTATGACACCTTACTTCATGCCAAATTTTAGGATTCTAAGGTCAACGGGAAGTATCCTATGAATTTTGATTCCTTTGACAGTGTCTAAATATACGTTTTTTGCCTCATAAACGGCTGTATCTTTTTTTTTGGCATAGCATCAACTTTATAATGTTCCCACTGTTGGGACTCAGGCCTCCTCTTTAGGAGAGGGAATGGGCCATCCACGGTGGGTATCCACCACATGGGCCCAGTGCGTGTTGGTGGATGTCGCATGTCTTTGAATTTTTGGTTCTAGGACACGCCGGTTTCCTCACGATGTTTTCCTTAACCGTTTTTTTAGTCCTTTTTTTTAGTTAACTTAAAAGTTTGTTTTTTTTCACAGTTTCAAAGAACCGCAATGGTTTAAATTTTAACTCGATAGGTATATCCACGCGTTCCCGAAATAAAGGGTCTTGACAGACAGACAAACGGACAACAAAGTGATCGTATAAGGGTTTTTTTTTATGGTAGATAAAATCATCCAATGACAAATCCCGCCCTTGGGCGGAGCGGGAAGTAGTGTCAGACTCTTACTGACTAAAAACCTACCCCGTTCCTTCGTTGCCTATCGTGCCGAGGCCGCGTATTCCTTTCGGAAGCTGACCCATGACCCCAGCAGGCTTCCACCCTGCCTGCCTGCAGCTCGTATAAGGGTGAGAGTCGACCCTCCACGGGATTAAAACGATCGAAATTTAACTACTCAGGAATACAGCTTGATTATGATGAAAGAACTTTCAAAATAGGCTCAGTAGTTCCAGAGATACAAAACATAAACATGTTAGCTATTCAGGCTATTTTAAAACAATTAAAATTTTAATTCTATGACTCTTACTCAAGCCCCAAGCGGACATCGGTGTCCGCACACCTATTGTCTTTCTATTGTGTCTCTAATTACGGTATTAAAAGGGTTCATGTGCAATTAAACTTTCCTTCTTTATCTAGAAGTTAATGTCTTTTTATCTATCGTGTTTTAAACCAAAACGTTAGGGGTGAGCAGATTTTTTTTGGCCATTGTTTTTTTACCCCAGTACGCATGTGCCGCCGCTTTAGTTCCGAATTCCAAACTAGATGGCGTTGGACGATGACGTCACGTTTCTGAATCGCGGTGTTAAGATTCTCCGCCGTAGAATGACGCTCGCGCGATTCAGTTTAGAAATCATACTTACCTGGCATAGGGGATACCGTGATCAAGAAGGCGGTTCCCCCAGGGCGAGGCCTTTCCATTGCACTGCGGTTAGGTTGACCCCTGCGATTATCCCTAATGTGGATAACTCGGATGCGTAATTTTTGGTAGTGAGGACTGCGTACGCGCCGTCCTCTCAGAAAGTAATGACAATGTAAATATCAGACGGCATATAATATGCCGATCGCCCTTCAATCAATACGGGTCTCCAATCGAAATCGCTGCTCGTAACAATGACAGCCATTTTAGTTCAACTTGTTTGCCGAGTACTACAACAGGGATGTCATTTAACTTAAAAAAAAAAAACAAATAAATAGAAGAATGTCAGTACAATCACAAACAAAAAAAATTGTGATGTCAAAAATACATTTCTTTTATTCTGTCCAATACAAGTTAGTCAGATTTTAAAGCAACCAGACTAAAATGAGATTATAACAGTGATAGGATTGACAGGGAGTTCCGAAATGTCAAGTGATCAATCCTAAACTTTTTACACTTTTTGTCATTCATATCACTTGTAGAATGTCGCTGGTCTTTGGCTCAAGGTCCTTCGTTAATTACTACCTTACTTTGCTTACTAATACAGATATTGAAGTATCTCTTCCGGGTTTGCATACAATATACTGCTTTAGAGCGAGCGACCAACCCGAGGTACATTTTCATACAACTGCTCTTACGTGATTATGATGTTATTACACATCTTTCTTCAGATATTTTGGCTACACAGATATCTTGTGGATATTTTCTAGGCTTCTATAGAAATAAAAATATAAATTTGTGTAAAATTAATCCAGTAAAGACCTCTGCTATTCTACGTGGACCTTGTCTTCCTGTAATGTGCTCGTATATTAAAAATATTAAAAAAAACTTCTATAAAGCCTTGTTCATTTAATGGAGATTCTGAATGGCGACAATTTTCCTCAAAAACTTTTAAGGGTTTTTAAAAAAACACGTATTTTCTGGAACAAGTTTTGTGAAATATTCGAGTACTTAAATCACGGAATTACCGAATGCCAATAGAGTTTTCAGGCGATAGCTATCTTTTTTCGCGTTGCCTTTTCATCAAACATTGCGTTGTATTGCTTTAGATGAATCAACCAGCTTTTAAACCATGCTCGACGTTGACGACAGGCAAATGGAAAAGGCCCTTGAAAATCTGTTATTTTGCGTGCATAATGTATTGAAAAAAAAGTAAAGAAAATGTATTTATAGAAACCTAGTTGCACTTTTAATCGAGATTCTGAATGATGAAAATTTTCGCTTTTATAATCATCATTAACATCCTAGAATCAAAAATTCGAAGAAATGTGACATCCACCAACCCGCAATGGGCCCGCGTGGTGGATTACGGCCCATTCCCTCTCCTAGAGAGGAGGCCTGAGTCCCAGCAGTGGGAACATTGTCAAGCTGATGCTATACTATGCTATTAATGTCCTGCCCTTTTCCTATGTTATTTGGCGTCGGCACTACATGTTTTTTATTCCATTCTGTCCTGTCACCCGTCACGCTATCACTCACTGAGGTATCTACATCACCTAGTAACCAAATAGAACCCTGACTAAACTGTATGTAGGTCCTTTCCACTAGTAGGTTTCCGTATTACATCAGTTATAAGCCAGTCAAGCCTGTTTGGGTGTTGCCACCGTAGGAATATGTGTCACGAATGAGTAATAGTATTAGGGTGTGTTCAAACACACGGCATTTTGCGGCTTATTTGTAGACGCCCTTATGATTAAGATTGGTAGGGCCCACCTCCCAATCTTAGGGTATTTCCTGTTGACCTAGAACCCTGAAATTTAGAACAAAGCAAGGTTTTATAGCACACATATAGGAATAAATTTGAAAACTGTAAATTTTAGTTACGTCACAAAATAGGACATTGTTACCCCAGGGGTGAAAGTAACTTATTTAGTCCCGAGAAGAAGTTTGGCGTCCGAGCGAAGCGAGGTCGCTAATATTCGAGGGACTAAATAAGCCTTTCACCCGAGGTAAACACTGTACTTTTCATTACGAATAAAAGGGAAATTAAAAACCTGAGTCGTCGTCAAAGATCGTCGTATGATTTTAGGTATGTTTCTTTTGATTTAGGCCGTAAAAAGTTTCCGACTACTGCTTTAACCTCTTCTCTTAAGAATCTGGCGAATCCTTAACTGAATCTGATTATTGTGTAATTAAAAAATTTCTTACAGCAAAGATTTAGTAAAGAACCTATAAAAAAAATTCTACAACAAGTTTCCCGCCATTTTGTTTTTTTTCTGTGGTCAATCGGCTATTCAGCCATCATTTTTCATTTTTATCAGTGAAAAATGGTAACTATTTCGCATACCTATGTTATTTTTAAAGAATTAATTGAAAGTAAATTATAAATAATTATGTTATTTAAAAAAAATATATAGATCTCTTAATTTCAATTTTACATCGCGCTGTAAATGACTGGCTGTATAGAAAGTTGAGACATGGATCAATAGAAATTGGAAGATAGAACTATTTTTTTTTTAGTTTAAAAGCTGTCAGTTGAAAGTGATTCTCCCTAGGGACGAAAAGTATTACTTTCAACCCGCTCCTCAGGCAACTTTAGACCTACTTTCAGCGTATGAGTAATGAAAAATAACTTTTTTCGATTCGGAAAAATCTTCGAGACTCTATTCGGGTGTGGAATTATAATATACAAAAGTTAGTTTGTCCGGAACCCTCAGTGTGCGAGTCCGACTCGCTCTTGCCCAGTTTTTTTTTAAGTTCGCACTGGGCGTATCTTTTTTTTTAACACTTCGATCCACAACTACCCAACTTGTTCATACAAAAGTAGACTCTAAACATCGGAATTAAGGCCTATAGTGGCGTGGATGTGAGAGGACACCGGTGTCCTCTGAGCTAGGACAGATTAAGAAACGATGCCCCTCACTAGGAATGACACCTGTATCGTGGGTTCATAAACATGTAAACTCATTACACAAGACACCCAGACCCGGAACATCTATCTGTAGGCGTTACAAATATTTGTTCCGTGCGGGAATTGAACCCGCGACCCGTAGCGCAGCAGCCAATCGCTCAACCACTGCGCCAACCGTGCCATCAAATAAAAACCTTGAAGCGATATCTATGACGTCACAAAGGAACTATCCTGCATCGCGCAATTAAAGCTCTCCACGCGATTTGAATGGATACAACCGAAATCATCTATCGGGGCAGTAGCCTACCAGACACAACACCCGTCTGGTCGGAGGATCCTCCCTTTTCAACGGAGGTATGTGGAACTTTTCTCTGTTCTGCATACTCTCCAAAGGCTAGTTACGAGCAGTGGTCGAGCTACCATTGCTCGCCGTCCGCAAGCCTGCGCAGTGACCGGGAACCACCCTGCGAAAGGCCTTTGCCCCTACAGTACATAAATTACAGATATACAAATATCAGATAAACGTTATTTTTACATTATTCCAATTGTCCTATCACTGAACCTGAAAGCGAACTAACAATTGATATTGAAACCTATTGTGTGGCACAATGGAACGAGTCATTGTACTCTAAAAAGCACGGAAGTGCTTGATCTGACATGGCCAGAATTTTCAGGATATTATGAATCATGGATCACGATCTGGTACAGACCAAATTAGCGTACCTATATTTTGAGAAAGATTCGAAGCATTTAATTTCAAATAAGTAAATCATTGTTTTTTTTTATTGCAACATTTTTTTTTTAATTGTTGATAGGCTCGCGTTTGACCACTATCTCACCTGATGGAAAACAAAGATGTGGCCGACGATGAAGCACGCTTGCCTAGAAGTAACCTATTCACTCTTGACTTAAAGACCCCGAAGGTTGTAGCTATCAGGAAACACAGACTCAGGCAGTGAATTCTACTGCTTAGCTGTACGCATAATGAATGTGTTCCCAAAACGCTTTGTATGTATGTAAGTATTAACAATTAATAAAAACAACAACATATGCAACTAATAACCTAATTATATGTTTTTGCATAGGTATAGTTAACTATGAAGAGCATGCCTGATAGAGAATAAAAAAAAAATTACAGTAACTTTTTTACAGGCACTTTTGAAATTTCAAAAAGTCAGTCAGTTGAAAAAATGATGCTTATTGCACATTCCAAAGCGTAGATCTCTATGGAGAAGAATGTGCAAGAAACTCCATGGACGCTCTTTTCAATCATGTTACAAATATCTCGGTTTCAATGTTTCTTGTCCCTATTGGTATGTGAGAACAATGTAAATAAAGTAAAAAAAAACTAATTCTAAATATAGATATTAAAATAAACCACTGGCAGTTATGAGATGACCAGTCTCAACTGACAGCGCCCGTTCACGAACATGACGCGTATGTCAACACCAGTCAGCTCAACCACTGCTCGCAAAACAGATAATCGATGGGGACGAAAGGTTCTGGAGTGGTGACCACGTTCCGAAAGACGCATCGTTGGAATGCCTCCCACAAGGTGGACCAATGAACAGGTCACGGGAATCTGATGGATGCAAGGTACACAGGACCGGTCGTTGTAGCGACACTTGGAAGAGGCCTATGTCCAACAGACAACCTCTACCATCTCTACCATCCGACAACGCGACGTATGGTGAATATCCACCCTTACGTTGATGAAACTTCTACGGTCCAGACTAAGCGTTTTACCTCGTTGTTTATACCGCGTACATCGAAGGACTGGAACAGTTCCAGTCGTGCAACTGTTGTTGCCGTTGCAGTGCAAAACGCAGTCAGCACTAGTTTATGTCAATAAAAAAAAAAACAGAAAACAATCCTTGGGGGAGGACTATCTCCAACAGTGGATGTCTTTTGGCTGACATGATGATGATGATGATTCCGTGTGCCAATAAATCATAAACTTCAAGTAAAGAATCGATTGCTCAGTGAACGGCTCATTGGCTCGCTACGGACCGGAATAAGCGAAAGTGAGAGTCCAGATCTGCGTGCGCGCAATATATTACCTGTATTTAAGCATAAAGCTAGTCAGCATTATGTCTTTGATCGTATTACTTTGTGTAATTTGTATCCTCACGACTGCTTTCAAAAAGGTGAAGGAAAACATCGTGAGGAAACCGGAATGTCCTAGAACCAAAAATTCGAAGACATGTGACATCCACCAATCCGCACTGGGCCCGCGTGGTGGATTACCTACAGCTAGAGTTACCATAGTCCTGGAGTACACAGGGTCTTCATAGGATTTTTGGACTCTTCTCCGGCCTCATTGACTGGATTATGCAAATCTCATTTTTTTTTTAATTTTCAATAAAAATACGTACATTTACATTTTAAAGATATTTTTAATGAAGAGTTTAATAAACTAAAAATAATCTTCCTTTAATAATAACTATTAAAAACTGTGCAATTTATTATAGAGGATGCTTCTGTCACTCTCTCCCCCCTCCATTTTGAGTACGACGTGCAAGCATGAGCGACTCAAGCCCCAAGCGAACGCCGGTGTCCGTACAGGTACACCTATTGTCTTTCTATTGTGTCTCTAATTACGGTATTCAAAAGAATATTACGATTTTGTCAACATTCTCAAACTAAAAAATCCCAGGATTTTTGAATAGAAATCAGTTTTTTTTCCGGACTTTTGATATTTTCATCTGGTAATCCTAAGTACAGCCCATTCTCTCTCCTAGAGAAAGGTCCCAACAGTGGGAACATTATAAAGCTGATTATGTTTTGCTATCCTGTTATGTCTAGATCCATTATTATTGAAGGTTGATGTCGAAAGAAGCAAATATAAAACCCAATATTTTAAGTGACGATAATAACGGCTAGGCGATTCGCCTTTATTATAAAATTAGTGTTATTAAACAAACGTTATTATTTTTGGGGTTCCGTACTTCAAAAGGAAAAACGGAGCCCAGGATCACTTTGTTGTCCGCCTATCTGTCTGTCTGTCAAGACCATATCTCGGAGAGGTATCGAGTTGAAATTAAAACCATTGATTCAGGTTTGCAGTGCCTTTAAGGGCTGATTTCATCATTCAATATAAAAACTTAGTTCAGTTAAACTGAACTCAGCGTAATCTAGTTTAAAGACCCGTGTCGTAAACATGGGCGACAACAAAAGAATTGAAACTGAGTTTAGCGTAAACTAGCTGACAACTCCTTGAGGCGCGCGGGAACAGTGCGCGCCGTTGACGACCTGGGCTTGGTCTGGATGTACCTGCTATACTTGTGCTATGAGACCTTGTTTCATTCCAAATTTCAGGCATCAGACATAAAAGATCTTATCTTTTTTTTCGTTAACTTAGAAGTGTGATTTTTTCACAGCTTCAAGGGACCGCAAACCTGAGTATATGGTTTTAATTTCAACTCGATACCTCCACGAGTTCACGAACTAAAGGGTATTGACAAACAGACAGACGGACAATAAAGTGATCCTTTAAGGGTTTTTTTTTTGTAGGTAAAATCATCCAATGACAAATCCCGCCCTTGGGTGGAGCGGGAAGTAGTGTCAGACTCTTACTGACTAAAAACCTACCCCGTTCCTTCGTTTCCTATAGTGTCGGGGCTGAGCCTTCCTCTCAGAAAACGGCCCTTGACCCCAGCAGGCTTCGACCCTGCCTGCCTGCAGTTAGCAGGCTGGGCCTCTTCGGTGTGCTGACAGCTCCTTGAGGCGCGCGGGAACAGAACGCGCCGTCGACGACTTGGGCTCGGTCCGGTCGGTTACCAGACAATCGGACAGCGTTCTACTCATTGCACGCCGTCCGCAAGCCCGCGCCTACGGTGGCCGGAAATCGGGATCGGAATCCCGGCGGCGGTTGGGGCGAGCGCCCCGTTGCCTCTGCCTGATGCGGTCGGCCTCCTCCTTTGCTAGCATTACTGCTTCGCAGAAGGAGGCGACCGCCTGCCATCCCTCCTCACTACGGACCATGGCTTGAACCAAGGCCCGGCGAGAGAGATCGCTGCCGACGATCGCCCCCACGAGGACACGGCGATGCTCCGCCCAGGCGGGGCACACCTCTACAGTGTGCTCCACCATGTCCTTCGGGTGTTCCGCACAGTATTCGGTAAGCACTTGCGTCGTGCGGAAGTTGAGAACGCCGTGAGGTCTTTCCAACCACGCCTCAAGGATGGGCCTTATCGCCCCAATTGTGGCGCGCCCCGAACGAGGTTGCGATAGTCGCTGACGCCATTTCGCCATGAGATCCCGCCGGAGCTCTGTCCGCCATGCCTCGACTTGTCGTGGCAGTGGAATTTCACCCCGGCTTTGCATCTCCATGCGCTTGTCGTGCATGTGTACAAGGACTGTTGCCTCCAGATCCCATGGCGGTTGGCCAGCAAGGAGGGTCGCCGCTTCGCGGGAAATCGTTCGGTACCCTCGCACCATGCGTATTGCCATGACTCTCTGGCACGCATTCAGCTGGGCCCTCGGTTGCTGTGTCAACGTCGGTGCCCACAACGAGGATTCCGTTTTTTCCTTTTGAGGTACGGAACCCTAACAAGGAAAAAGTGTTTGGACTCGACTCTAGTACCTTAAGCTCAGTAGTCACTCGGGCAACCGCTACACCAATGAGGTTATCAATTTTTTATTAAGACCAAGCAATTAACAACAAAACCGTGTCTATCTATAAACACAAAAATCAGATTCTTCCGCATTATTCGTTACAGGTCATAAAATCTTTGAAACAGCTCGAAATAAATTATTATGTAAGACAATTGTTACAGTTTTGAGATCAATTTGAATATTTTAAACGGTTTTAATATTAGTTTTGACACGCCATTCTCAGGTGTTTTCATTTCTTTATTACCGTTAAGTTTTTAAGTAGAACATGCATTGCGTTATTTTCACACCTCAGTCAAGTGAGCGCACACAATTCTGTGAAGTTCACAGCTCACCTCACTCAAGTGGGCGCACACAATTCTGTGAAGTTCACAGCTCACCTCACTCAAGTGGGCGCACACAATTCTGTGAAGTTCACAGCTTACCTCACCTATGTGAGCGCACACCATTCTATAAAGTTCACAGCTCGCCTCACTCAACTGAGCGCACACAATTCTGTGAAGTTCACAGTTCACCTCACTCAAGTGAGCGCACACAATTCTGTGAAGTTCACAGCTCACCTCACGCAAGTGGGCGAACACAATTCTGTGAAGTTCACAGCTTACCTCATTTAAGTGTGCGCACACAATTCTGTAAAGCTCTCAGCTCATCTCACTCAAGTCAGAGCACACAATTCTATAAAGCTCACCTCACTTCGCTCCACCCTAGAGCGGGAGAAGTAATTTGATTATCTCCCACCTCAAAAAAAAACCCTGTCATGCAGTAAAACAAAAAAAAAACATAACAAAGAGCTCGCTCTACACGGACAACCTACATAGACAATAGTCACATAAAAATTATTTCCTAAAACCGCTTTTTTTACATGTAAAAAAGCAAAAACAAAAGGAGCTCGTTTAGCGGAACACCCATGGAACATGAACAATATAATTAGCGGCCTCAGTTCTAGGGTCATGTGTAGGTAATGTGGTCGCCGTGTAAAGGTCTGTGCCAAAATTTTTAGTAGCCTTTGTGTTTAGAAAATATACGGGACAATTTTCTGCACTTGTCAGTTTTGTGATCTGCCTGGCTTCTTTACATTGAGTGGTTCCAACTCATTTTAAAAAAAGTGTTCGCTAGAAAAGCATTGATGCAGTGAGCTTCGACGAAATTCGGATTAACGCTTTGACTGTCTAGGTACTATCCCGCAAAGAAAAAACTCTGAAAATGTCAGAATAGACAGGAATTGGCGTGAATAGGAAAGACTTTCAGGCTTCTGACTTTTAGCTTTCTTTATAAGTAAAAACACAGGAAAGGGTGAGAAATCATCCAATGATTGACCTTGAGTTTGTTTCGGTGTTTCTTCTCAAGGTAGTTAGCTAGGAAACACCGGCCTCTTCTAGTTTAAATTAACGAAAACAATTTACATTTAAAAGTGTTTTTTAAAAACCTATAATTTGCAAAATGAATATTATTTAAAAGTTCTTTCCCGCTTTAGGGTGAAGCGTTGGGCGGCCTCGGGAGAGCTGAACAAAAAAACACCTGTGTCCTTCAGCCACCTGAGGTTCTAGGATCGGGTTTCCTTTTCAGAAATTTTCCTAGTTCTAGCAGGCATCGGCCTAGTCCGTGTCCCTACGGTTTTGCTCACATCTCTTTGAGGTGCGCGTGAAACAGAACCGTCGGCGACTCGGGTTCGGTCCAAACGATAACCGGACGGTGACCTACTCATTGCTCGAGGGGAAACCTAGAGACGGTGTCCAACTGTAAACTATACAAAATTTTGTACCCCTTTAAACTTTTCACTATATCAAAATTCAAACAATAGTAATTTCGTTGCATCACTTTTTACCTCGAATTTTTAATCTAGAACCTTCATCGTCACTCAAACTTCTTTCAAAGCAATTATTTTATTTCTCAACTGCATATCGTCGAAAGATTAAATTTACGCATGCTTCGATATTTGCTATTAAGCAGTGAGTCATATACTATTGCAAACAGAGTACGGAATCGTTATGAATAGAGGCGGCAAAATTCCATGATCTTGAGCAACGCCGAGTTGCTAGCTAGCACATCAGTTTTCTATCATTTTCATTTTTCATTTTCAAATATCTTTATTAAACAGAAAAGTTTACAAAAATGTACTTACCCTAAGATACATTAACACTTATAACTAAACACTTTATTAGGCTAATAAATTCACCTTTCAAAGTTTTTAAGATGGTTTTAAACATTGATGACAACATAATATTACATTAAAATATAGCAATGAAATTAGATGCAAATTATTTAGTAATATAATTTTGCTGATTACTTGTGGGTGTCATAAAAAGTTTTCTATCGTTTACATTTCAAGGAGTGTGCGTTGGAATTACACAATTTGATTCGGTCAAGCCCGATCCATCGTCGGACACAAAGACGTACGGTGTTATGCCACTGGTACATAGTTGATATCCAACCCACTTGATCAAAGCGTTTTGAGAATACATTTGTTGTGCGTACAGTTAAGTAGTAGAATTTCCTGCCGAAGTATTTGTTTTCTGATAACTACACCCTTTAAGTCAAGAGTGAATAGATTACTCAAGCAAGCGTGCAGTGTGTTCTATCGTCGACCACATAATCGCTTACTGTCTGGTGAGATAGAGGCCAAACGCAAACATATCCATAAAAAAAAATCATAACTGCGCAGGAATTTTGTTGTGAGGAAGCTACTGAAATAGATACGAATGTGAGTGGTTAAGAGAAGCAGAAGATCATAGAAATGATGGACGGACTGTATGCAGCATGGACCCCTCGGATGTACGGATCGGATGGTACAGGGTTGATATCCCATCTATACATAAATGCACAAATCGTCAACTATTAGACATAGGCTACTCCTAAGTGTCACCGTAACGAACGGTCCTGTGCGTCTCGCATCCATCGCATTCCCGCGACTCTCATCAGGTCATCGGTCCACCTTGTTGGAAGGCCTCACAACGCTGCGTCTTCTGGTGCGCAGTAACCACTTCAGAAACTTTCGGTCTCATTGACCTGTTCTACAAGCTATGTGCCCTGCCACACAGCCACTTAAGTTTGGCTATTCTTTGGGCTATGTCGGCGACCTTGGTTCTCTTGCGAATATCTTCATTCCTGATGCGATCACGCAAAGAAACTCCAAGCATAGCTCTTTCCATTGCCCTTTGGGTGACTGTAAGCTTTCTGATAAGGCCATGTTTCAGTGCCAGGTGAAAATGAACCCCGGGGCCCTGGATCGAAGGCAATGAATGGAACAGGGTAGGTTTTTAGTCAGTAAGGGTCTGACAATATTTCCCGCTCCACGATTTGTCATTTGTCGATTTGTCATTGCATAATTTTATCTACCATAAAAAAAAATGTTTCAGTGCCATATGTCATCAGTGGTAACACGTACTGGTCATAGGTCTGGTTCTACGTTTAGTTTCATTTTTTATTGTCTCAAACTTATTTTATCAACGTTCTATAAAAAAAAGTTATAAAGATTTCTTTTATTTGTATTATTACAGCAAGAGACGGGTGTGTCGATTCCATGCTCTATGCGATGGTATATACTTTTAGATTCGATGCACTCAAGTAATAATTGTGTACAAAAAGATAATTGAGTTCTTGAGTTGTTTATTTACTAAACATTTTTAGGTTGGTACGAGTACTGCTTATGTTAAGTCGCAGTTTTGTAATGTTTTTATAATGATGTAGTCTATAGTAGTGGCTTGTTTATTTGCATGTTTCATATATTTACAATTGACTTGAAGAACTTCTAGCTATATAATAACAGCGGTTTATTACGAGGTATCAAGGTCACCGCCACCGATCGTCTCTACGAAGACACGGCGGGGCACCACCCAAGCGGGGCTCTCCTCCACCGTATGTTACACCGTGACCTCCGGGTGGTCCACGCAGTGGTGACACTTGGACGTTTCTTCCGCCTGCATGCGGTACGAGAACCTCCCGAACTTACCGTATGTTATGCAGAGGGTGAGGACGCCGTGACGCCTCTCCTCTCCTCTATAGGGGTTCTATTAATGCCAGCTAAGGCACAGAACCCTATCTTCCCAATGTTTCTATCTTTTTTTTTTTTTATATAAGCTGCGATCTCGATCCCGCCTCATGGTAAGCAGTGATGCAATCGTTGATGGTGACGCGCACTAGTTTATTAAGAGCCTATTTACTCAGCCTTGAAGATACCTAAATTTTAATTGGACGGGAAGACCGCAGCAGGCAAATTGTTCTAGTCCTTTGATGTACGCAGTATAAACGACGAGGTGAAATGCTTAGTCCGGATCGTAGAGGTGTTAACAATGTAAGGGTTTTTTTTTTTTTTTTTTTTTTTTTTTTTTTTTTTTTTTTTGTGGTAGGTAAAATCATCCAATGACGAATCCCGCCCTTGGGTGGGGCGGGAAACAGTGTCAGACTTTTACTGACTAAAAACCTACCTTTCCATTCCTCGCCTTTGTCCCGGGGCCCGTGGTGACACTCTCGCATGACCTTTGGCCCCAGTAGGCTTCGGCCCTGCTGGACCCCTACAGTTTGCTGACAACTCCTTGAAGCGCGCGGGAACGGTGCGCGCCGTAGACGACCTGAGCTCGGACCGGTCTGTTACCGGACGGACGGACAGCGAGCTACCCATTGCCCACCGTCCGCGAGCCCGCGCCTACGGTGGCCGGAAATTGGGATCGGAAACCCGGCGGCGGCGGCGGCGTGTCCGCCTTTGCCTAAGGCGGTCGGCCTCCTCCTTTACTAGCATTACTGCTTCGCAGAAGGAGGCGACCGCCTGCCATTCCTCCTCGCTCCGGAGCATGGCTTGAACCAAGCCCCGGCGCGAGAGATCGCCGCCGATCGCCCCCACGAGGACACGGCGCTGCTCTTCCCAAACAATGTAAGGGTGGATATTCGCCATACGTCGGGTTGTCCGACGGTAGAAAGAATTGTTATTTTTTTTTGTTATCTTACACTTCTCGTTTTCTCTCGAACATCAGTGCTTTATTGCCATCTATATTTTATCGATCTCTCAGTACAGTTATGATAGTGACTGAAGATACCGGAAAAATAATAGGAAGTTGATGTAATAAACATCGGTATGGCGTTTAAACAACAACTATTTTAATGGCCTATTAAAACAGTTGAACAATAAAAATCTTCTATATAACATAGCAGAAAAATAAATTACACTTTAATCACACGTAACTAAAATATCTTCACTCATCTTTATTAGAAAATATATTTTATTATATCTGTAGAACTTTGTTAGTAAACTTTTATTTCCGTAATTAGAAATAAAATGTTTAATTTGCAAAAGGATTATTATAAATAACACTTCAACGTTTTATTCTTCATAAGTTTGGTTTTCGCATAATTATACTAAAATTAATCATAGCATAGCATCAGCCTTATAATGTTCCCACTGCTGGGACTCAGCCCTCCTCTCTAGGAGAGGGGAATGGGCCGTATTTAACCACGCGGGCCCAGAGCAGGTTGGTGGATGTCACATGACTTCGAATTTTTATTCTAGGACATGCCGGTTTCCTCACGATGTTTTCCTTAACCGTTTTGAGAGCAGGGGTGATGAAATAAATTACACAATGTAATGCGCCTGGCTGGGTTCGAACCCATGACCTACAACTCGTAAGTCGTGGCCGTTACCACTTGGCCACTACTGCTTTCTAAAACTAATTTTGTATACATAATTTTAATTTAGAAAACTTGGCAGCCCCGTCTGTTTTACTGTTCCGTATGTTTCCACAATAATCTACTTTAAATGACAGCAAAAACCCTGAACTTTTTGTTGCCAAATGTCACCTTCAAGAACATAACAATACCCATGCATTTGATACCATTTTGTGTTCTTATTACATCGTTGGATTAGTTAATGTCGCCGGACATATTAATAAGCTATGGGCTAAAAGAGCCACAAGAGCCACTAATTGTAGATTATGTGACTAGGGGATAAAGCAGAACGAAGGTTGGTAAGTTTTTCCAAAACGTTAGTGAGGGATTTATATAATTAACTCCCGAGCAATGCGAGGGAGTTCATGTAGAAACCTGAGTGAAGAGCCTGTCTTTGTTTTGGGCGGCTTAAACTCCTCAGAGTTTAAACCAGGGTTGCATACTCTATTTTTTACACCATCTGCAAGATAATATGAAAAAAAAAGACTATATTTTAGAGAAATTAATATAATATTTACAAGCTAATCTTCTAAAATTCAACATTCATTAAATTCAGTACTATTAGATTCTATAGTTTTAATTTCGATTCTATAGTTTTTAATCTGTAATGCTCTTTCGTTACTTTTTTTTTAGATAAAAATGAAGAAATGGCACAAAGGCCAAATAGCCATGCTACAAACATTAAAAAATAAAAGCTTTTTTTAGAGACTAATCAGTAATGACAACATTTTATTATTTTTTGTTAATGGCCAGTTCGATTTTCGAATAAACTTATTTAACACGTAGATCCACAACTACCAAACTTGTTCATACAAAAGTAGACTCTAAACATCGGAATTAAGGCCTATAGAGGCGTGGATGTGAGAGGACACCGGTGTTCTCTGAGCTGCACTTACATTTCTTCTTTGGTTTTTGACGTTCCAAATTCAAATCTCATTATTCCATAAGGATCGTCCATATACATTATCTCCTAGCAAGTTATTATGTCTACTATTATACAACCGTATGACATATAAAAGGGCATTATCGAGCTGGTGGTATAAAAAATATAATATTTCTCTTTTTCTTTTACTTATTGGGTTCCATTAAATTAAATATTGCGGCAGACCAAAACGAAAGTGGAATGATTCTTTAGTTGAAGTATTTCCAGCAAAGTAAAACATTAGATTAATGACTCATAAACCCCCACTATTTAGGATTTCAGGACTTCCAAACAATATATACTATGATTTTTTATTAGATTAAGTAAAGTGACAGCTATAACAATGGTTGTTTGACAGTTGGGCATTGTCCACTGCTGTCACTTCATCTAATAAAAAATCATAGTATAGTGTTTTGTTTGATTTGTTTTTTGTTTTAACGTGCCATGGCATCAAGTGAATTATTTTTGGTTACGATCAAAATCCATGGTAGTATAAAAATTATAAATATTAATCTTGAACAACCCGCCATGAAGAGCTCGCGTGTATATTTATACACTACTTTCTGCCAGCGGCTTCGCTTGCGCTAAAATCGGTTTCTCCGTACAAACTTCAAGCCCCCGTTTTACCCTCTTTGGGGTGGAATTTCGTAAAGTCCGTTCTTAGCAGATGTCTACACCCTATAAGGACCCTACCTGACAAATTTGAAGTTTATTTATTTATTTATTACAGCTTGGAGCACTTACAGCTTATAGAATAGAATAGAATATAACTTTATTGTACACCAAGAAAGTTAATTAATCAATACTAAACTTAAATCTATGGGTACAATGGCGGTCTTATCACTGAAAGCGATCTCTACCAGACAACCTTAGGATGGATCGTAAGAACTAAAATAAATACAGGGGGTCTGCGGTGTACTAATGAGAAAATAAATAAATTATTATAAAACGAATATATATATATATATATATATACATACATATTATAAAATGTTACACAATTAAAAAAAAAAAAAAAAATTTATTAAAATTTGTAGATGTTATAGTTTCTAAGATTTCGTGATTAATCGGTGAGTAGTATTTCGCTTTTATATATATAGTTTTTGTGCCCTTTTTTGTGAAGTTGGAAAATTATTGAAATTCAAGCTAGGGTGGTGTAAGTGCACCCTTTTGAACCTCTTTGCCGGCGCCCATGGCGATATAACATTACGTTAACTAATTGATACATATCTAAGTTACATGATTAAGTTAATTATTGCTATCAGTACACGAATTTGAGTTGCTTCCTACAATTACTCAAGTTTTTAGTTCACGTTACCTTATTGAGGACGTTAATTGTTGTAATTAAAACATAGTGGGCAGTACTTTGTAATTAGTTAGTGGTGTGTGGTGTTGAACCGCTCGACTATACCGTTTGAGGTTAATTGATATTAAGATGGTAGTTTGAGTTAAAAATTTAGGTATTACAATTTGTATTTCCGAGTTTTGCATATTTTATTTTTTTATTCGCAATTTTGTTCTACCAGATAAATTATAAAAGAAAAAAACTGGGCAAGTGAGAGTCGGACTCGCACACTGAGAGTTCCGTACAAACTAAGTTATGTAAATAGTTTAATAACCGAATCGAGTCTCGAAGATTTATACGAATCGACGTAACTACACAGTTTTCAGATTTATCCTATACTTGTGCTATAAGACCTTGCTTCATGCAAAATTTCAGGTTTCTAGGTCATCGGGAAGTACCCTATGAATTTTGATTCCCTTGAGAGTGTTGAAATGAACATTTTTTTGCGACATAAACCGTCGTATCTTTTTTATCCGTTAATTTAGAAGTTTTATTTTTTTACAGCTACAAGGGACCGCAGACTTGAGCATATGTTTTTCAATTTTAACTCTTAAAGATAAAAGGTCTTGACAGACAGACAGACGGACAACAAAGTGCTCCGTTTTTTCCTTTTAGGTACGGAACCCTAAACCCTATAACTTTTGATAATACAGTTAATTAAACGTTAATTAAGAGCAGTGGTGGCCAAGTGGTAACGCCCCCGACTTAGGAGTTTTAGGACCCAGTCAGGCGCATTACTTTGTGTAATTTATTTCATCACTACTGCTCTCAAAACGGTGAAGGAAAACAACGTGAGGAAACTGGACCAAAAATTCGAAGACATGTGACATCCACCAATCCGCACCGGGCCCGCGTGGTGGTTTACGGCCCATTCCCTCTCCTAGAGAGGTGGCTTGAGTCCCAGCAGTGGGAACATTATAAGGCTGATTTTATGATATGCTAAACATAAATTAACTGTTTTATCAAAAGTTTTAGGTTTTAATTTATGTTTAGTGACATTTGTTCCGAAATTCAATACAGGTGTTTTATTTCATCAAGACACTCTTTTGTCAGTTGCCTAATCCTGTTCTGCTTGACTGAGCAATTTTGATCGCAGATGGCTTTCAGTTGAAACAAAGAAAAAGCAGATTAGCGTTCAGAGTCGCCACATCATCGCTGCGACTGTTTTACTTGCCTCCGTTGCGTCACCAGCGTTGAGTTGAAAACCAGCGTCAGGCACTAGTTGTCTGGCATTCATGCTGAACTGGACCTTTTTATGGTGCAGTCGTGAGGCACACAACTATATTTCTTCTTTTTTTGGTTTTATTATTATGATGTTTGTATTTGTTTCTTTTTTTTTTTTGTTTCCTGTTGCTTATTGTGTTTGTGCCTTGTGCTGTACGGAATAAATTGTTTTTCTTTCTTTTCTTTACCATCAGGTGTATGCGCGTTATGTTTAACGTGCGTCTAAAAGAGATTATAGCCTTATTGTAGCGGATTCGGCAATCTGTATAATTCAGGTATTTCATACAATACCTAGGCAATGTATAGGATACCCGAGGCATCCAGGAAATATATGAAATATTATGAATAGGTATAATGTATATGTCATGGCCAGATCATAGAAATTGATCACTTCATGACATGGCCAAGTAAAACTGGCCTGGTGCTATTCTGACAGACGAACACCCAAATAGGATACATTGGACTGTCAACCTAATTTACTTATACATTGGATTGTTAATTCAATGTATCCTATTTGGATGTTCGTCGTTGCGGCAACGCTGCGTTTTCTTAGAGAATAGCACCACGGATCGTTTTAATCCCTCGAACACCGATTGTATTAACGTTAAAGTTTGATGATATTTCAATCCTCGTTTGGTCTACTTTCTTTAGACCTTTTGTTATCATAGAAATCCTACATCAATGATATGGCAAAACTAGGATTGACATATCATCAAATATTAACGTTTAAACGATCTGGTTTGAAGTGATCAATTTCTATGATCTGGCCACGACGTATTATATACACCGGTAAATTTTAGTCATTTTAATCCCGCGGAGGGTCGATTCGGTACATGAAATACTAATGAACATGTTTTCAAAAACTCGAAGTAATATACGCATATACGAAATTAATTTCTTTTAGTAAACGACTCAATGACCTTGTAGGTAGTTATCGGCCGTTGCGTACTAACTACCTACAGTTCATTGGCCTCGCTCAGCTGACGTTTACTTTAAAATTTATTTCGTACATGCGTAAATTAATTCAAGTTAAAAAAAGTACTGTATTTTTTAATTATCTCTATACAAATCGATAGTATTTCATGTACCCAATTGACCCTCCGCGGGATTAAAACGATGAAAATTTAACGATGTATACAATAATCTTAATGGGAAACATAATATAATATAATATAATATTTCCACAACTATCACACAACACCGTCTAGTCCCAAGCTAAGCAGAGCTTGTGTTATGGGTACCAGACAGCTGATAAACATACTTATATATTTCTAAATACATACATATTATATTATATAAATAACACCCAGACACAGAACAAATGATCATATGCTCATCACACAAACATGTTTAGGAACTGGCAAGAAGTGGAACAATGAAAGGGATGGAAGAAAGCCTTTGCCCAGCAGTGGGACAGTATAGGCTGGATATACATATAAAGTACTTCCTAGTAGTATCAGAGAATTCCGACTCTGGTTTCTCCTTAGAATTTCCTGATAGGAAAAACCCAGGTCTACAATCGCTTTTGAGATTGTTCTAGACTAACTCGACGTTCATAAAAGTGATTGTATTGCTAGTAGTAAAGAGATAAGACGCAGATTAATAGCCAATAAGTTGCTTTTATTATGTGACCTTTGCTATGAATTGCATTGAGCAAGTTTAGTGTGTCTCTCTGCAATAGTCTAGATACTGAAAGTCTAGATTCAAATGTGAATAGGTCTGCAGACTCCGCGGATTCATCTATACATATAAAAGGAAAAACTGACTGACTGTTATATCAACGCACAGCTAAAATTAGAAGAGAGAAATTAGAGAATTAGAAATTAGAAATTAGAGAGAATTTCTCAAAATTCACCCCGGAGTTAACGGGCTAGTGAAACGGTTCAAAGTTTGTATGATCATTTGTATGATTATAAGATCTACTTTCACTTGGGAAACCACTGGCAGGAGCCAGGAGACTATTATCTTATTGTGGTTTTGGGTATAAAACTATAGGGCGGTCTCCGGCCACCGTGAATAAAAGAAAGAAAAAAAAAAGTTTATTTAGATCTAGCAGTGGACGTCTTTAGATTGAATGATGATGTTGATGACGACTTTTTTATTGATATAAACTAGTGACTGCGATCCCACCTGATGGTAAACATTGATGCAATCGTTGATGGTAAGGCACTAGTTTATTAAGAGCCTATTCATTCTAGCCGTGATGACACCAAAATTATAATCGGCCGGAAAGAACGCAGCAATCAAACTGTTCCAGTCCTTCGATGTACGCGGTATAAACGACGAGGCGAAACGCCTAGTCCGGACCGTAGAAGTTTCAACAACGTAAGGTTGGATACTAGCCGTACGTCGGGTTGTCTGATGGCACAAAGGAGATGGCGGAATCAAGTCTTGTAATTCTCGCACACTCTCCAAAATTCCTCATGTAAAAAACCGAAAGGCTGGCTATACAAATGGCACTGTTAATTTCATGTTTTTGAAAGTATATAAATAATTTTGGATCTGCATATACTGCATAGAAGACAATATGGCACCCTAAACTTACTTATGTAGAGCAACAAGCAACAGTTGCCTAACTGTACAACAAACGAAAATTCACACCTTTTCAAACGTTACGAGAAATTCATTGAATTGTCTCTGCGTGTGCAAAAACTATAAAAAAATATTGCATGGTGGGAACTATGTGTTAAGCTATTGCTTAATTTTAAACTATATTCGCACTAGTTTTGATAGCGTCTTTGCTTGCAAGTGCTATTTTGTAAATTCAACAGCTAACCTTACTCAAGTGAGCGCACACAATTCTGTAAGTTCATAGCTCACCTCACTCAAGTGAGCGCACACAATTCTCTAAGTTCATAGCTCACCTCACTCAAGTGAGCGCACACAATTCTGTAAAGATCACAGCTCACAGCTAACTGCACTCAATTGAGCGCACACAATTCTATAAAATTCACAGCTCACCTCACTTAAGTGAGCGCACACAATTCTGTAAAGTTCACAGCTCACCTCACTCAAGTGAGTGCACACAATTCTGTAAAGTTCACAGCTCACCTCACACAAGTGAGTGCACACGATTCTGTAAAGTTCACAGCTCACCTCACTCAAGTGAGTGCACACAATTCTGTAAAGTTCACAGCTCCCCTCACTCAAGTGAGTGCACACAATTCTGTAAAGTTCACAGCTTACCTCACTCAAGTGAGTGCACACAATTCTGTAAAGTTCACAGCTCACCTCACTCAAGTGAGTGCACACAATTCTGTAAAGTTCACAGCTCACCTCACTCAAGTGAGTGCACACAATTCTGTAAATTCACAGCTCCCCTCACTCAAGTGAGTGCACACAATTCTGTAAACTTCACAGCTTACCTCACTCAAGTGAGTGCACACAATTCTGTAAAGTTCACAGCTCACCTCACTCAAGTGAGTGCACACAATTCTGTAAAGTTCACAGCTCACCTCACTCAAGTGAGTGCACACAATTCTGTAAACTTCACAGCTCCCCTCACTCAAGTGAGTGCACACAATTCTGTAAAGTTCACAGCTCCCCTCACTCAAGTGAGTGCACACAATTCTGTAAAGTTCACAGCTCCCCTCACTCAAGTGAGTGCACACAATTCTGTAAAGTTCACAGCTCCCCTCACTCAAATGAGTGCACACAATTCTGTAAAGTTCACAGCTTACCTCACTCAAGTGAGTGCACACAATTCTGTAAAGTTCACAGCTCACCTCACTCAAGTGAGTGCACACAATTCTGTAAAGTTCACAGCTCACCTCACTCAAGTGAGTGCACACAATTCTGTAAAGTTCACAGCTCCCCTCACTCAAGTGAGTGCACACAATTCTGTAAAGTTCACAGCTTACCTCACTCAAGTGAGTGCACACAATTCTGTAAAGTTCACAGCTCACCTCACTCAAGTGAGTGCACACAATTCTGTAAAGTTCACAGCTCACCTCACTCAAGTGAGTGCACACAATTCTGTAAACTTCACAGCTTACCTCACTCAAGTGAGTGCACACAATTCTGTAAAGTACACAGCTCACCTCACTCAAGTGAGTGCACACAATTCTGTAAAGTTCACAGCTCACCTCACTCAAGTGAGTGCACACAATTCTGTAAAGTTCACAGCTCACCTCACTTAAGTGAGTGCACACAATTCTGTAAAGTTCACAGCTCCCCTCACTCAAGTGAGTGCACACAATTCTGTAAAGTTCACAGCTCACCTCACTCAAGTGAGTGCACACAATTCTGTATAGTTCACAGCTCACCTCACTCAAGTGAGTGCACACAATTCTGTACAGTTCACAGCTCCCCTCACTCAAGTGAGTGCACACAATTCTGTAAAGTTCACAGCTCACCTCACTCAAGTGAGTGCACACAATTCTGTAAAGTTCACAGCTCCCCTCACTCAGGGGCGCGCCACAATTGGGGCGATAAGGCCCATCCTTGAGGCGTGGCTGGAAAGACCTCACGGCGTTCTCAACTTCCGCACGACGCAGGTGCTTACCGAACACGGAAAGTTCGCTAAGTACCTGTTCCGGATTCGTGCGGAGGATTCGCCCGGGTGTCGCCACTGTGCGGAACATCCGGAGGACATGGTGGAGCACACTGTAGAGGTGTGCCCCGCCTGGGCGGAGCATCGCCGTGTCCTCGTGGGGGCGATCGGCGGCAGCGATCTCTCTCGCCGGGCCTTGGTTCAGGCCATGGTCCGTAGTGAGGAGGGATGGCAGGCGGTCGCCTCCTTCTGCGAAGCAGTAATGCTAGCAAAGGAGGAGGCCGACCGCATCAGGCAGAGGCAACGGGGCGCTCGCCCCAGCCGCCGCCGGGATTCCGATCCCGATTTCCGGCTACCGTAGGCGCGGGCTTGCGGACGGCGTGCAATGGGTAGCACGCTGTCCGATCGTCCGGTAACCGACCGGACCGAGCCCAAGTCGTCGACGGCGCGTTCTGTTCCCGCGCGCCTCAAGGAGCTGTCAGCACACCGAAGAGGCCCAGCCTGCTAACTGCAGGCAGGCAGGGTCGAAGCCTACTGGGGTCATGGGTTAGTTTCGAAAGGAATGCTCGGCCCCGGCACGATAGGCTACGAAGGAACGGGGTAGGTTTTTAGTCAGTAAGAGTCTGACACTACTTCCCGCCCCGCCCAAGTGCGGGATTTGTCATTGGATGATTTTACCTACCATAAAAAAAAAAAAGCTCCCCTCACTCAAGTGAGTGCACACAATTCTGTAAAGTTCACAGCTCACCTCACTCAAGTGAGTGCACACAATTCGAAAGTAAATTCATTGGTTTTTAGAGTATATCATCCCGAATTCTCAACGAGACATTGCACCTGTACAAACTGAAAACTGCTTCAGTTTGCTCCAACGAAATATCATTTAATGTTTAGCAGTAATGGAGTTACGGGTTCTCTGGGGGTTTTCTTGCGTGATTACGTCATAAATGAAGATTATACCGACATAACCCGAAGAATCCCCAGACTTAAATGACAGTGGGTAGGGCACGATGCTCGTAGGATAGATGGCAGATGGAGCGTTGGAAGGCCTCCCATGTGGTGGATTTATGTCCTGAAAATCCGATGGATTCGAGACGCTCAGAACTGTTAGTTAGTTAGTGGACAACTTTCGACTCAAGTGATGATCTTCACTTTATCACATGCTCAATTACCTATACCATGTTTTTGCTTTTTATGCTCTCAAAACGGTGAAGGGAAACATCGTGAGGAAACCAGCATGTCCTAGAACCAAAAATTCGAAGACATGTAACATTCACCATCCCGCACTGGGCTCGCGTGGTGGCTTACGGCCCATTCCCTCCCTTAGAGAGGAGGCCTGAGACCCAGCAGTGGCAACATTAAAAGGCTGATGATGATGATGACGTTTTTTGTTGTTTGGGAAATCGTCAAATTACTTCTCTAACTCTGAGTGAAGCGAGAGGGAGTGTCTATGTTCCTTCAGTTGACTTTTGCGTTCCTAGACCACGATAACTCACAATTGGCCCAACTATGACCAACGCTAGAAGCTAAATCCCTTTTTGCTTCTACGAACATAAATACTAACAAACATACATCCATAGCTCACTGTAGTTTATTGTAACAATTAAAATTAATATAACAAGCGGCAGTATTGCAGTAAACTAGTTTTTTATGCGTCATTGTGTGTCGGAAACACTGCTTTCCGTATTCCGGTTAAAATAATAATGTATAATGAGATTCATAATTTAACAGCCTTGCTTTGAAGAGACGGAAGAATAGATCGGTTCAACAGTATGTTCAGTATATATTTTTAAATTCAAATTTATATTTTTCGAACATCATGATTCAACGGTTAGTATACATAAGACTTAAAACTATTATTAGTAATAAAAATAAACACACACAACGACTGTGACTACATCTAAATAATATCTCCTCAGGGCCAGGAAACAGCAAAAATAGTCCCTGAGTCTCATAAATGGCCCTTCGTTGAAACACTCCGCCTCGTCCAGACAGCCAACAGAGAGACACCCTCCCTAATTGATCATCAGACGTTCGAAATGTCTCAACACAGGAGCATGCACATCTTCAGCTATGGTTTTCAGGATGCTGTTGTAGTTTCCCCGCACCCTCCTCATAAGCGATCTAACTTTTTCCGAATGACGGCATAAAAGTCGTCAGTATGAGCCTGCGCGAACATTTCGGAGGCACTGCAGAAAACGAGGAAGTCTCAACAATATATATTGGACACTCAATGTGTCCAAGGACTTTCGTGCATTTATCAAGATCGGAGACTCTACACTCGAAGTTGTGGACGATTATGTTTACCTTGACAGACAATCCAGTTGGGTAGGTCCAACATCGAGATCGAGGTCAATCGTCGAATCCGACTCGGCTGGGCAGCTTTCAGGAAGCTGTACGATATCTTGTCGTCCAATATGCCACAATGTCTCAAAACGAAAGTCTTTGAACAGTGCGTGTCACCTGCGATGACATATGGCACTGAAATGTGATCGCTTACAATAACCCTCATCAGAAGGGTTAAAAGATAGAGACTCAGAGTTTCGTGTACTTTGACCCCGAGCATTTTTTTTCTAGGTGTCGGATTGATGAGAACTTTTTAGATTTCATTTATGATGGTGTTGAGAACAATTCTACCAATTTACAGCTGTGTATGAATTATTATAACGTTACCCCTATTGTTTGGTCTAATTTGACTGGACTAAAATTTATTTATTGATTTATGTACACACAAACACTTAAAAAAGAAAATAACAAACACAGATAAAAGAGCACAAAGGTACTGCTTATTTCAAATGAAATTCCTTCCAGCAGACCTGCGACAGGAGAGTTGGATGAGAGATGTAGACACAGTGTACAGAAAACAAATAAGTTAGCTAATTAAAAATATACTATATTATTCAAATTAAATCATACAATAAATATATAAATACATACATACATACACATTTAAGTACACTTTGAAATCATCTAAATACTACTTTCTTTCTTTCTTTACTTTTTTGAGGACATCTAAGTACTACTGGCTCCCTAGCCAAGTTACAATCAAAGGAGTTGGGGGCATGGCCAACTCCAAGCGTTCACACAAAACGAAACGATTGTAACTTGGCTAGGGGGGTTGGTGTCTTAATAGCAACCCAGTAGAATGCATAGCAAGTGGCTTATTCAATGCTCGACGGTTTCCCCATCTTTAGTATAGTGACATATAACTTCCAATCTATCGTAGGTTGCGTTATCGCTGCCATTTTGAATATGTATTTATTAGGTATGAAAATATTATTACTTTAGTGAACTCAAGTCAATATTAATATTTAACATACTTATTGGTTCACATTTACAACTATATTATTAGAATAATTGTAAATTTATTACTAATTTAATGTAATTGTATTACAAATCAGTATCTTGATTCTGTTTTTTGTCGCTACTATTATGTGAGAACAATTTAAAAAAAAATGGTAATTTAAAAAACTAAAAAACCCGACTGCTTTTCTGAGTATTCATGAAAAAGCCCTAAAACAAGAAAGTCGTTGTAGCAGTCGGGACCCATTACATCATAGATCTACTGACTAGACGGCTGACTTTCTAGAATGGGTCCCCTTTTTATTTTTTACTTTTTTAGTTTTATTTTTTTACGATATCACTTTCACAGTAATTACAAATCTAACGACACCTCGCAAACTAAAATCCATCAAGCCGTTCAGGCCACAGAGCGTGCCAAATATTTGAATTTGGCGCCAAAAATCCGCCATATTGTTTTTTTTTTATTTTTATATACCCAGTATCACTCTCACAGTAAATACAAATCTAACGACACCTCTCAAGCTAAAATCCATCGAGCCGTTCAGGCTGCAGAGCGTGCCAAACAATTATACATACATACATACATACAAACTTACATACATACATACATACTCTCGAAAAACATAACCCTCCTTCTGGCGCAGTCGGGTAAAAAGACCGGGCAAGTGTGAGTCGGACTCGCGCACTGAGGGTACCGTCTCAACTTACCTATAAAAACAGTTTAATTCCCGAATTGAGTCTTGAAGATTTCTCCAAATCACTTATTTTTTTGTACTTCAAATTTTTAGTTCAGGTCAACGGGAATACCCTATGAATTTTGATTCCCTAGAGAGTGTAGAAATATACATTTTTGCGACATAAACGGCCGTATCTTTTTTTTCGTTAACTTTGTTTATATTTGCACAGCTTAGGGCCAAATTCACCAATAAACTAATTGCGTTTCGTTCAAACAAAACGCAGTTTGAGCGCCTAATCGAGATTATAACTTCATTTTGCGTTTCACCGCGATGAATTGAACCTAGAGACCCAGCCTGCTGGCTGCAGGCAGGCAGGGTCGAAGCTTACTGGGGTCAAGGGTTTGCTTCCGAAAGGAAAGCCCGGCCCTGGTATCTAAGGCCACGAAGGAACGGGGTGGGTTTCTAGTCAGTAAGAGTCTGACACTATCTCCCGCTCCGCCCAAGGGCGGGAGATGTCATTGGATGATTTTAACCACCACCAAAAAAAAAAAGTATAGCAAAAATTCTGAAAACTATAAATCTGTAGTTACGTTACAAAAATAAAATTGGGTTTCTGAAAAATCTTGGTAACTCAATTCGAAAATTGAACTGTTTTTATATATAGGTATATGTTTGTACAAAACTATGTTTGTACGTTTGTATTTTTAAGTGTTTGTGAGGGCCCCGGGGTTCATACTCCCTTAGGGAGTTTCGTAAAATCCATTCTTAGTAGACGTCTACACCCTATATGGAACCTACCTGCCAAATTTTAAGTTTGTAGGTGTTATAGTTTTTGAAATTTTGTGATTCATTGACTGGTATTTCGCTTTTATACATCTCTATTTTTTTATTAGTGCACAAAAAAATGGGGCTCAATCAGTCCCCGTTACTGATCATATTTGTGTAGTCAAAAGTGCAAAAAACGAAATTCCAAAATTGTCCACGAAAATTTGTCATTATTGGTAAATTCATAATTGAATCATTATTCATAACAATTACTACTAGAAAATACTAAACGCAGTGTTTTTCCATTTTTATTGACATTCTTTCATTAATAAACAATAACCTGTACAATGTTTCCAGAAATTGAAACGCTCATAACTTTGTTGTTTTTGAATATGCATTGAGACTTTACTTAAATAATAACAAGACCTTTTCTAATAAGCCCTTTAAGTATTTGCCATAATTAAAAAATAGTGGTGTATATATAGACTAGGACTCAGCATCTGCACAGTAACCTACGGATTGATCTTTCAGAATTTGATTTTTTTTTTGAATCGATACTTTAAACTTCGATTGGAATCGATACAAAAATCGATCTTCTTTAGGAAGAATCGCCATCCCTAGTTCAAAATTAGTAGGTAATATTTACAAATGATTTTTTTCCTTAAATGCCAATATAACCGATGATCACTCAAAGATCAGAGAGCAGTGGTGGCCGAGTGGTAACGGCCCCGACTTACGAGTTGTAAGTCGCGGGTTCAAACCCAGCCAGGCGCATTACTTTGTGTAATTTACTTCATCACCACTGCTCTCAAAACGCTGAAGGAAAACATCGTGAGGAAACCGGCATGTCCTAGAACCAAAAATTCAAAGACATGTGATATCCACCAACCCGCACTGGGCCCGCGTGGTGGATTACGGCCCATTCCCTCTCTTAGAGAGGAGGCCTGAGTCCCAGCAGTGGGAACATTATAAGGCTGATGCTATGCTATGCTATGCCAATATAATATAGATGAGTCACTTGGAAGAGAACAAGAACTTCTTAAAACTGAAATGATTTACACAGTGTCGTAATATTTGTTTTCTCAGAAGGTATAATGGTAGCTTGTTTACAAAATGTTAAGGTCCTGTGTTCAATATCCGGGTCAAGCAAAATGTAGGATGCATTTTCTTTTTAAATAATACAGACTAGTGCGTGACTGCGGTCCCACCTGATGGTAAGCAATGATGCAATTGTTGATGGTGAAGCGCATTAGTTTATTAAAAGTCTATTCACTCTAGCCTTGAAGACACCTAAATAATATAATAATATTCCACAACTATCACACAACGCCGTCTAGTCCCAAGCTAAGCAGAGCTTATGTAATGAGTACTAAACAACTGATAAACATACTTAATATATTTCTAAATACATACATATAAAAGATATACACACAGACACAGAAGAATGATCATGCTCATCACACAAACATTTGTCCTGGGTGAGAATCGAACCCATAACCTCCATCATAGCAGTCAGGGCCAGTAGCAGAACTACAGGGTGGCAACGCTGGCAAAATACCACGGGCCCGCGGTCCGACAAATCTCATCGCGACATGATTTTTCTGGGGGGCCTCAAATGACATAGTTACGCCACTGGTCAGGGCCAGTCTAAAATAAATCGGGCAATTCTTCTGTTCTGTGGGCAGGAAGACTGCAGCAGGCAAACAATTCCAGTCCTTCGATAAACGCGGTATAAACCCAGGGCTCCCAAGGGGGAGCTCCATGAGCACACAGGTATTCAAAGCACTTGAGACGCTACTGAGCACCTAAGGTTTCATCCAAGTTATGTCTGATCGCTCTGGGAACTTAGTCTACTGTTATATAAGTAGGATAACTAGAGACCAGGGGGCAAAAAAGGCCACTTTAGCAAATCTGCATTCTGATAATAATATGAATCATGTCAAAAATCGTAAAATGGTCACGAATTGGCAGTTCATATTGTTATACGTAAACAATATCCATTCTATCCTAGGTATGATTCTGCAATGCATCTATTTGACAGATTTTTTGACAGACGGGTCTAAATGACAGCACATTCGTAAAATTTTACGAATATTAGCAGAATTGCTAAAAGATCGTAAGTATGACAGGAATTCAGGAAATGAATTGCTAAATGTGACCATTTTAGACTTGCAGACTATATGCAACATAAAAAGCTTGTTCACAAAAATTGCCAAATTAAATGACAAATTTTATGAAATCAAAAAAAGAAGAAAAGTAAATTTTCAATTTTTTTTTTCTTCAAAGTCAACACATAATTCGTAAACAGGTGATAAAAAGTACACCCCACCTATGTATAAATTTTATATTTTTATTAGTCTGTAAGCTTTCTTAAGAATAAATAAATAAATAAATAAAGGTACCGCATCATAAGTAGATCAAAAAAAAGGCTATTAACGCTGAGGATGGCTAAAATATGCAAATGCATATAATCCGGTCCCTAGTGATAGCAAAAACATCAACATATCGCGTGGAATAAACCATCACAACATTACAATTACGTAATTTACTAAAGCAAACCAGATAATTAAGTAATATACCTAATTAATAACTACGAACAAACTTGTTTGCAATTAATTTCGAGTATGTTTGCTGTCATTTTGTAAAGGCACTTTGAGTTTGAACAATGACTTATAGTTTGTAACCTAGTTTGAAATGAAGACGCAATGTTGCCAACGGTAGACTGTCTTTTGGGCCGAACCACATAACCGTAGTTCTAGCTTCAAAACGCAACGCGTTACCTAAGCTAGAACTACATTAGACCGACGCAAACGTGTAACACGCCTGATTTGTACGTAGAACGACGTCGCGTGGCGTGGATCAAATGTAGACCCGGTCTGCACAGCCAGGATTTATACACCGCCGTATCCTCGTGAGGGTGATCGGCGGCAGCGATCTCTCAGGGTCTTGGTACAGGCCATGTTCCGAAGCAAGGAGGAGTAGTGGGCGGTGGCCTCCTTCTGCGAAGCAGTAATGATAGCAAAAGGAGGAGGCCGCAAGCGTGAGGCAACGGCGCTCACGCCCCAGCCGCCACCGGGATTCCGATCCCGATTTCCGGCCACCGTAGGCGCGGCCTTGCGGACGGCGAGCAATGGGTAGTTCTAGTTCACCGTCCGGTAACCGTCCGGACCGAGCTCAAGTCGGCGCGTATTGTTACACGCACGCCTCAAGGAGTTGTCAGCAAACCGTAGGGGCCCAGCACGGTTGAATCCTACAGGGGGCAAGGGTCTGCTTCTGAAAGAAAATTCGGCCCCGGTGAGAAAGGCGATGAAAGAACAGGAGTGGGTTTTTAGTCAGTAAAATTCTGACACTATCTCCCGCTCCGCCCAAAGGCGGGAGATATTATTGAAAGATTTTCCCACCTACGAAAAAATATGTATTTATTATTGTATTACTTTTTTATTTATTTGTTTGTCATTAAATTACACCTACCATGTCGTGTTTGGACCACCCTAAGCTCGACTGATAGAAAATGCCTATTTGTACAATGTTTAGGTACTAGTGAATAAAGTTTCAGTAAATAAATACTAAGTTTATATGAAAGGATAGTCATGAGAAAGAACCATTATAAAAACAACAACAGCCAGACAGGGAAATAAGCATTTAGATATTACAATCTCATAGCCTATGACCTCAGAACAACCTCTTACGAAGTTACGGTTCCTAGTAGGTACTAATCAATGGACAAATTAGCATATTTATGTTACTTTATTCTTGCTTAACGTAGGTACTGACTCATTATTCTGATATATCACATTGTACTGAGATCGGTCTATCATCACTGTCAGGACTATTGTATGGCTACAATAGTCCTGACAGTGATGATAGACCGATCTCAGTACAATACACCCACCGGCGGGGCCACCCGCGGGCCTTACTATATCATGCTTATTGGCATAAGCATGATATAGTAAGGCCTAGTGGACCAACGACTCTATAACAGCCAGTCATCTAAAAAAAAACCCATGAGGCTGACCACCATATACCAAAGAAGAATTTTTTATTTCTTTGGCCACATTGCCAAAAAGTGATACCTTGGAAAAGTTGCTGCTTACACAACAACAAGAACACAGTACAAGAAAAGTAGATGGAGAAAAGACCCAGGGGCAGGCGCCCGATACGTTGGTCAGACCAAATCCGTGCTACACTGGCGACCACAGTCTGCGACGCCATCCACATCGCCGAAGATAGGACAACATGGCGAAATATGGTCCTTATGAAAGTTATTCGTCGAGGTCACGACCCTCAGCATTGAGGATAAAAGACGCAAGGAGGAGGGAGTGGGACCTAAACAAGAAGCGTCCAGTGATTACTGACATATCCGTCCCGCATGACGAGAAAATCTTGATAACTGAGAGAGATGAAAAAATCAAGTATATTGACTTGGCTTATGATGTTGTTGTCATGTGGGATGAGGTTTCAGCGATCATTGTACCGATAGTCGTGTCAGCCAATGGCTTAATAGCCATGAGGCTCGAACATCAAATTATGATGCTCGGGGACTTGATTCAGAAAGCGGTACTTCTGGACAAGGCTCGTATTGTTAGGAGGTTCCTTTCTGTGAAGTCCTGACCTGACTACTAGACCCTCTTACCGATTCAGATTTTTTTGGGTTCCGTACGTCAAGTTGAGTCATGGCGGACAGAGCTCCGGCGGGACCTCATGGCGAAATGGCGTCAGCGACTATCGCAACCTCGTTCTGGGCGCGCCACAATTGAGGCTATAAGGCCCATCCTTGAGGCTGGAAAGACCTCACGGCGTTCTAAACTTCCGCACGACGCTGGTCCTTACCGAACACGGCAAGTTCGCTAAGTTCCTGTTCCGGATATATTTGTTTTTATAACGACATTTTTTTCTTAAAACCTTTGTATTGTATAATGTACGAAGTAACAAACCCTTCAGGGAACATAAGCGATTATGTAAGCTATAAACAAACACAGCGAGACGGCCCGCCTTCGTGAATAGTCGTCCCACGTCTTGTTCGATGACGTCAGGCAACTTTCTCTGTCGTGAGCGGATGCCGTGACTCACCGCGTTGGGCCACGGAATTAGCGGCTATATATGTATCACACAGTGAACTAAGCTAGAACTACGAGTACACTGTGCGCATGCGTGTGCCACAAACGCCGATCTGGACGCGTCAGTCTCCATACATTTTATATGGAAACTAGACTTGTAGAGCTACACTTGAACCACGCCACGCGACGTCGTTTTACGTACAAATCAGGCGTGTTATGTGTGCGTCGGCCTAATACAGTTCTAGCTTTAAACATGGTTGCATGGAAGCAACTTTGCATGCATGCATGCTACAAACATCGGAGGGGGTCTCTTACCTTCAATATTCCAGGCTTGGTTACCAGGGTGAGGAAGTTAAGAGCCATTGAGCCAGTTTAGAGGTATATAACAGAGAATAAAGTCGCGCAAGCCTCCGTTGAAAAGGGAGGATCCTCCGACCAGACAGGTGTTGTTCTGGTGGGCTACCACCTGATAGATGTAAGCATTACCTAACGTAGCAATGCCGCCAGTCTTTTAGGCACATTACCATTTGACAGCAATGTAAAAAAAATGTTCTATAAGGAACGTCTCGTTGGAGTTCCAGTATTAGTGAAGACGATGTAATAGCACTTAACCCTTCCCCTCCCTACTTCTTGACGTAGATAACAATTAATTATGAATGTTTTAGTACTGGGCCATTTTGAAAACTAAGGCGCGGGGCGGGTGCGGTGCGAAATAAGTAGGTTATATACACGGCAAAATTTTATTCGTTTTAATCCCGTGGAGGGTCGATCCGGTACATGAAACACTATCGACTTTAAAGATAAAATTAAAAAGCATGTACGAAATTTTGCACCGACCCCAAATAAATAGGATAAGGTCTAGCTAGAAGAAGATGTACGAAATTAATTTCTATAAGTACATCAGCTGAGTGAGTCCAATGATCTGTAGGTAGTTAGTACGCAGCGACTGACAACTACCTGCAGGTCATTGAACTCACAGGCGTGCAGGAGCTTGACGTGACGTGTTTATAATTTCGAGCGTGCCATCAACGAGTGCCGTGTGGTAACGGCCCCGACTTATGAGTTGCAGCTCGCGGGTTCAAACCCAGCCAGGCGTATTACTTTGTGTAATTTATTTCATCAACCCTGCTCTCAAAACGGTGACGGAAAATATCGTGAAGAAACCGGCATGTCCTAGAACCAAAAATTCGAAGACTTGTGACATTCATCAATCCGCACTGGGCCCGCGTGATGGATTACGGCCCATTCCCTCTCCTAGAGAGGAGACCTGAGTCCTAACAGTGGGAACAATAAAAGGCTGATAATGCTATGCTAATGCTAAGCAAGAAAGAGGATGGAGCATCCCTCTTTCTTGCTTGCACGCTCGATGTTATATCATCCCTTTAACAGTTCTGTTTAGGTCGTCAAATATCGCGTTATGTGCTCGTGGTAAAGCCCCTGAACTCTCAACTCGATCGCCCATTTCATAGCCCCACACAAAACGCAGTCATTCAGTCTCGAGTCTCGCAACAACGACCATAAAATCCTCAATATTTGGTAGCGCACGATAAATTCTGTTTCTACAAAAATGCCTTGTATAACACACCGAATGACGCGGCCATTATTTTTGGCATTTACAACATTATTTTGGTTTGTATTCACGTCATGTCAGTACGCTTTCGATTTTGGAGTAAATATTTGATGAAGACAACCTAAATAGTAAGAAGAGGGATTATCCGAAAAATGAAATCTAATTCCGTGTAGCGACATCTATGGCGTCACATAAGAACTAATCCTGCATCGTGCAAGTAAAGTTATACGCGCGATTTGAACATGTATCGGGCAACAGCCCACCAGACTTATCACCCGTCTGGTCAGAGGATCCTCCCTTTTCAAAGGAGGTATGTGGGACTTTACTCTCTCTTCCACACTCCTCCAAACTGGTGACCCTCGACAAAGAACATCAGCACAGCCTTCGAGCAGCTACAACTTCGTGATGTCATCAATTCAATTCGATTGAATGGAACTAGAAAATTCTTTAATTAGTTCCTAAATATTGATCACTAATCTGCAAGACAGATCCATAATCCTTAAGATTATTCTGTTCCTAAGCGAATTATTACGTCCTCGTTTCAATAGCTTGTTGCCAGATCAAGTAACATGATATCATCTGGAAGTTATCCAGTATTGAACTGATGTCTACGATAACATTGAATGGAAGAGACAGTAACAGTGCCAGCCAATTTGTCCTCGACCAACTTGAGTATACTATGTGTAATCAAGTTTAAATACATGTAGACGGTGATCGAGAGCAAAAGGTTACTGCTCTCATATTTAAAACGGATCTACCAGACCGTACGTGGCAAATAAGTTAAACTAAAATGACCGGCGTTGCTATGGTTACGCGCCCCCGTACTTCAATTGAGACCCGAAAATCTGTTACTGCGCATTGAAGGTCAATCGCTATTTTGGTTTAACTTATATGCCACGTATTGTACTCAACTTGATGCGCTTGAGCCAATGTGAAACGAGCAAAGCTAAGGATTAGTAAGGATTGATTGTCGAGTCGAAACTTCAAAGTCTTAAGACCAGGCGCTACTAACTTTGAAGTCTTTTGAACCTCTGAAAACCCACAAATATAAAAGAGAACACCATGAAAAATGCTTGTTTTTTGATAAAACCGCTATTACGGGACCACGAAGTCGACATAGACCCGGGCGGAGATCATACAAAATACGCTATGAGTATAATCGGGGACGCCGCCACCGAGTTAGTAGTTAATAGTGATAGCCTCTCGTTTTTCAGCCGGTTGCATTATGGGGAATGTACGAGTGGAGTTCTTTTATTGGGCCACTAGACGTATAGTAATGCGCCACTGATACATGGTGGACATTCTAATTTCTACTCATAAGCAAAAAACGTTTCGGAAATACCTTGTGCTAAGCTAAGGATTGAAATCCTCCGCCGGAGTATGTGTTTCCTGTCAGCTACAACAAAAAGATACCTATAAGAAAGGGTGGGGCGCGCCACAATTGGGGCGATAAGGCCCATCCTTGAGGCGTGGTTGGAAAGACCTCACGGCGTTCTCAACTTCCGCACGACGCAGGTGCTTACCGAACACGGAAAGTTCGCTAAGTACCTGTTCCGGATTCGTGCGGAGGATTCGCCCGGGTGTCGCCATTGTGCGGAACACCCGGAGGACACGGTGGAGCACACTGTAGAGGTGTGCCCCGCCTGGGCGGAGCATCGCCGTGTCCTCGTGGAGATGATCGGCGGCAGCGATCTCTCTCGCCGGGCCTTGGTTCAGGCCATGGTCCGTAGTGAGGAGGGATGGCAGGCGGTCGCCTCCTTCTGCGAAGCAGTAATGCTAGCAAAGGAGGAGGCCGACCGCATCAGGCAGAGGCAACGGGGCGCTCGCCCCAGCCGCCGCCGGGATTCCGATCCCGATTTCCGGCCACCGTAGGCGCGGGCTTGCGGACGGTGTGCAATGGGTAGCACGCTGTCCGATTGTCTGGTAACCGACCGGACCGAGCCCAAGTCGTCGACGGCGCGTTCTGTTCCCGCGCGCCTCAAGGAGCTGTCAGTACACCGAAGAGGCCCAGCCTGCTAACTGCAGGCAGGCAGGGTCGAAGCCTACTGGGGTCATGGGTTAACTTCCGAAAGGAATACCCGGCCCCGGCTCGATAGGCTACGAAGAAACAGGGTAGGTTTTTAGTCAGTAAGAGTCTGACACTACTTCCCGCTCCGCCCAAGGGCGGGATTTGTCATTGGATGATTTTACCTACCATAAAAAAAACCCCAAAGACTGCAAAGTGCTGCCAGGAGAAGACCTAGTCTCACAGCACACACTTCTGCTTATGATGTCAGTATATAAAAAAACCAAAGAGCGCCCTCTCCCTAAAATAAAATGGCATATGCCCGCAAAGAGTGACTGTCCGAAGAAATTCAGTAAGCGAGTGGTGAAAAGAATGATCGAAGTATAAATGAAAGCTGGAATGAGATGGCTGAAGATATTTTGGGAGAGATGAGAGGAAAGGGTAAAACAGATAGGGATAAATGGTGGTGATTGATAGATATAAAGAATGTTTTGAAGGAAAAAAAGAGGAAATTTAAGAAATGGCAGCGTATAGAACCTGTTGAAAAGAGTGAATATGATGTTTCAAAGCAAAAAGCCAAGAAAGCCGTGGCAATAGCGAAAGAAAAAGCGCGGGACAAATTATATGATACACTAGACAGTCTGGCAGGTCAAAAAGATCTCTACCAGCTTGCTAGAGGAAGAGAAAGAATACGAGGGATGTTTGTCACATGAGATGTACACCGTTAAATTTTGGTCGTTTTAATCCCGCGGAGGCTCGATTCGGTACATGAAATAATATCGATTTGTAAAGAGAAAATTAAAAAAAAGAACGGTAATTTAAAAAACTAAAAAACCCGACTGCTTTTCTGAGTATTCATGAAAAAGCTCTAAAACAAGAAAGTCGTTGTACCCTATTGCACTTAGCTATATAATATTTTAAATACAAGGTAAATTGTAGCAGTCGGGACCCATTCTAGAAATGGAGGCTTAGTGAATTGAGAGCACATACCTATATTACATTGCAGATTAGTCTGACGTTCTAGAATGGGTCCCGACTTCATTTCTGATACGATCACGCCAGGAAACGCCGAGCGTAGCCCTTTCCAATGCCCTTTGGGTGACTTTTAGCCTTCTGATGAGGCCCATTGTGAGCGACCACGTTTCGGAGCTATATTTCATCACTGGCAACACGCAATTATATTGTTACACCTAAAAAAAAAATTATACCTACATGCGTTTTAGATAGACTCCCGTTCGGTCAACACATATTATGCTGCGCCCAAACTCTAGAGTTTGAGCTTTTGTTGTTCAGTAAAACAACCAATTTTGTGCACCGTGTGATTATATTAATAAAAAAATCTACAATAGGTAGATATCTACTTAACAAAATAACTAGATAAGTACCTTGCATGATTCATGACCCGACCATCACAAAAATTTGGACAAACCATGTTCTTTTTTGTCTAAAATCTTCACGCTATGTGCATTTGGGTGACGAACAGACTAATGTCAGCCTTGGCACAGTTAAGTACTCTACTGTAAAAATAACTATCATTATTATGTTTTAGCTACAAATGGATTGTTTTTATATGTATAATGTTGTGTTATTATTCTGTAATAATATGCTCAGTTATAATAATAATAATATCATTTATTTGCGTAAAATGTGGTGGGTACAAAGATGTTATTATGGGAAAGTAGGTACAAAGACACATTCCGCCATTTAGTGATGGCATGCAAATATTTAGTCGATAGGGTTTTAGGGACTTACAATAACTTACCACTATCAAAATTTTTATAAATTAAGCAAATAGAATTATAAACAGATCTATACCTCAATTATTTAAATTAAATATGAAATACACATTAAGGTAATCAATTTACCAGAGAATTAGGTAAATAATAAAAATAAAACATTTACTTCAACACTGACTACAAAGCATTCCTGAAGTGATAGGATTGGCATGTTTTTTTATTTAGGAATTCGCCTATTGAGTAAAAACTATGTGATATCAACCATTTTTTCAGAACTACACAGAATTTTTTAAAGAATTGAGAATTTTTTAGAAGGTAATTTAGTCATCCAGCTAGGTAACGAATTAAATATAAGTGGCGCCATATACACGCAGCTGCGTCTGTACATTTCTATTCTAGGCACAGGGATCTTAAGTAAGTACTGAGTAGCTTTTCGCTTGTTAAAATTATTCTTTAATTCAAATAGAGAGGGATTAGTTTTAACAAATTTTGCAATTTCGTAGATATAAATACATGGAGCAGTAAGAAGCTTGTGAGATATAAATACTGGTCTACATGATTCGGTCCAGTCCATGTTAAGGATAGCGCGAATACATTTTTTTTGTGCTATCAGTATTCTAGACATCTCAGAGGAATTCCCCCAAACAATGATACCATATCGAATAATGGAACATATATAGGCGTGATACACCATCATAGCAGTTGGTTTAGATGTTTCTTCTTTGACTTTTTTCAAGGCAAAAACAAATCTGTTGATTTTCGTGCATATTTCATCAATGTGATATTTCCAGGTTAAGTGTTCATCCAGTGTTATTCCAAGAAATTTTATTTTACGTACTTGTTCAACTAATTGGTTCTCGTGAGATATATTAAGTGGAAGGTACTTACTTTTTTGCGTTTTGAAATTTAATATTTTAGTTTTTCCTACATTTAGTTTTAAACCGTTGTTTTCTAACCATGAGACAATTTTATTTAAGGTGTTATTTATATCCGTCTCATAAGTTTTGATGTCTTTACAATTTAGGATAACCGTCGTGTCATCAGCAAAAAGGACACAATCTTGCTCGATTGCTTGAGGAAGATCATTAACATAAACAAGAAATAACGGTGGCCCTAAGATGCTTCCTTGCGGTACTCCAAAGTTATTATGTCGAGGTTGTGAGTCAAAATTGATGATACTGTTAATTTTATCGTCGAATTTAGTCATTCTTGTGATTTGACTTCTATTCGATAAATAAGATTTGAACCATTCTAAGGCTGGACCTCTTATTCCGATTTTATTCAATTTATCGATGAGAGTTGAATGGCGAACAAAATCGAAAGCTTTGCTTAAATCTAAAAACAGAGCTGATGTTGTCACTTTATCGTTAATGTTATTCAAAATCAATTTTACAAGGTTAAAAGCTGCTAGCGTTATTTTATAAAATGATCGTTTTGTTACTGAATCAATTAAAACGGCTGAACAGCATAAAGTAAATACAACCTTATGTTTTAGTATATTTGAAACTCGAAACACGTGTCTAGTATTTTTACAATATTTCATAACTGCATCATGAAAAATCAGTTATAAGCTTGATAAGTTACCAGGTTGTCTTCACAAACACATGGTCACCGGGCCATCCGGGTGACTGAGAGGTTCTCTTGCTCCCTCACCCAGCTATGCGCTAGCGCCTTATGCCCGCTATGAAATTCCGTAACCTGTGTTGTACTTAGTGTCGGTGGTGTCCAACTTGTGACCTTCTTTAAATATTTTCGGGAAAAAATATAACATGGTGTAAACAATATTGGAATTAATTCAGTTACTGATTCTGAACCAACTATATTCAGGTTTCGCATATACTAAAAATAATGCTGTATATAGAGGAGGGGGGAGTTGGTCGAGTAGGCTGTCAAAGTTCTATGATAGGGATTTTATCGAGAACAACATTTAATTAAAAATAATTCTGAAAACAAATACAGATGTGGAGGCAACAATTGAGATCATCAACAAACTAATTCAACAAACGGCTGACAAATGCACGCGTTTCAGTAGTCCAAAGACCACCGACGAACACCCAAAACCATTTAAAGAGAAAGTAAATGAGAGACGAAGACTGCGGAAAATATGGCACTACTCCAGACACTATACCAGATATGTGACAAAAGAAACTTCAATAAAGCCTCTGAGGAACTGAAACAAAAGATCAGCTAGACAACAAACGAAAACTTACAATGGTATTTAAGTAACCTTTTCCCAAATAAAGCCTCAAATTACTCACTTTGTTATGTAACTAAAAATGCATGCCGTGCATTTGAAAAAAAGGAATATTGTTTCTCTATTTTTCTTGACATTGGACAGGCGTTTGATAAGGTGTGGCATGATGGCATGCTCTACAAAGTCAAACAGTTGCCTCCTCAGTCTTTCTTCCATATATTGAATTCGTAACTTGTGCGACCACTGTTACGAGGTCAAGTACAACGACGTATCCTAAAAATTTGTGAAATACTTTCCGGCGTACCACAAGGAAGTATCCTAGGTCCAGTATTGTACGTGCTTTTCACTGCTAACCTTCCTACACATCCCAATAACACAATAGCTACTTACGCAGACGACACAGCTCTCTTATCGGTACATGAAGACCTTGAATTGGCATCTGATAACCTACAAGCCCATTTATTAGAAATTGAAGCGTGACTAAACAAATAACGCATAAAAGCATACCAAAGCAATTCAGTTGGAAGGTACATGTTACCTTTACTTTACCCTTCGAAAAAAGACTTGCCTCCAATTAAACTCTATAATGAGGAAATCCCCCAAAAAGAAGACGAAAAGTATTAGGCATGCAACTGGACCGTAGACTTACATGGCGGAAACATATATGGACCAAATGGAAACAACTGAATGCCAGAGTTAGGGACAAGTATTGGATGATTGGACGAAAATGACAACTATCCCCAACAAGTAAGACTGAAACTTGCATCATTAGCAATGATCCTCTTGGCTCGCTTCATTGGCTCAAGTGCATTAAGCTGGTACCTATCTGGTCATGTAGTTTGCTTCATATATCTGGAAGATCCATCGCAAACATGAGAGCAGTACCTACCTACGTACGTTTTTTTTTATTTCTTATAAACTAGTGCTTGACTGCAATTCCACCTGATGGTAAGCAGTGATGCAATCGTTGATGGTGAGGCGTACTAGTTTATTAAGAGCCAATTCACTCTAGCCTTGAAGACACCTAAATTATAATTGGATGGGAAGACCGCAGCAGGCAAATTATTCCAGTCTTTTGATGTAAGCGGTATGAATGACGAGGCGAAACGCCTAGTCCAGACCGTAGATGTTTCAACAACGTAAGGGTGGATACTCGCCGTACGTCGTCGTATGTTCGTATGTTTTTGGCCACTGAAAGCAAGGTTAGTTGTCATGATCCATAGTCTAACGTTATCATGATTCCTTTTGAAAAATACCTTGGCAAGTTTTCCTAACGACATCACTAGATTTCTAATCCTTAGTTTGTACTCACTCATTGAATAATCATAATATTTATTCATAGAAACTGTATACAGTACGTAATATCGTTATTACAGTTTCATTTGCAACCGGTTTTGCAATTCTAATTAGTCAATATTAATAATTACGTAAGATGGAACAGGAATTAGCTGCAAATAATTTGCATGATAGATTTATGCGAATGTTAAAACCGAAAGTGCTACTTGTTTGTAATATTGACTGCAACAAATGTGTGAGTTATATATTTACCTACGTTTCTCCAACAATTTTTTTTTAATGAACATTACTCACATACATCATCATCATCTTCCTGCCCTTTTTCCATGTTATTTGGGATCGGTGCAACACGTTTTCTTCTTCCATTCTGCCCTGTCACCTGTCACGCTATCACTAATTTCCTTTTCTTTCATATCACTCTTCACACAATCCATCCATCTTTTCATTAGCCTCCCTCTCCCTCCCCATCCATCTCATGTATACTCATAACCCTTTAGTTTAGTAAAATGTGTTTCACTTTAATCCCTCCTCCTTACATGACCGTACCAAGACAAACGATTTCCCTTAAAATTTTCTGTCACTGGCGCCACTTTCAAACCACATACCTATCTAATATTTATTTATTTAAAACTTGTACAACATAACAGAGCATGTCCAAGGCGTTGCACAAGAAAACTTCAAACTAAAATACATTTAATAAAACAATAATAATATTTCTATAATATTGAACAATTATACACCGTTAAAATTTGGTCGTTTTAATCCCGTGGAGGATCGATTCGGTACATGAAACACTATCGATTTATAACGATAAAATTAAAAAATAAAGTTCTTTTTTTCTAAAACTCGAATTAATAAACATTAGTTGTATTGATCTCAAACCACCATACGGTCTATGATAAACTTCCAGTACCTCTACCATGAGTTTTAAGCAATAGTATTCGTCGCTACTCGATATCGACGCCGTAAATATTTTCTATGGCAAATTTTGCAGCGCCTCTAGCGGTCACTTGCAGAACCAAAATTTGCCATACAAAATATTTACGGCGTCGGTATCGAGTAGCGACGAATACTATTGCTTAAATCTCATGGTAGAGGTACAGCTTTTATAAAATGACGACAGTCTGGTAGCCACGAGCTCTCACTCTATTATTCATTGCCTATATTATAAGTAACCAGTTCATTAGTGCACATAAATTAAACAGTAACAACGTTGTGTAGATAGAACAAATTTAAACAAAGTAAAATACTCCTATCGGATCAACTAAAAAGTTGTACCGTTGAGAAAGAAAATATTTGATCCGTTTCAAAGTTGACTAGATTGGAATAAAATCCTTCACCGAGTTCCATTCCGATCAGCCAGTTGATCCGTTCAATTGATCCGATTGGAAGCGCCGGTATATTTTACTGTATTTTGCGTACAAAACTTTTTTGAAATAGCGCTCTTTCAACGCCATCTATAATTATTTACGGAAAGCTTTAGAAAAACTTGTCTATACGTAGTTACGTAATCTACCAACAGAGAGCGCTGATAGCAATTTTCGTTCCCTGATTGTTGCATTTTCGTTCAGAAATAGGTATCACTGAAGTTAGCAAAAGAGTGAGTTGAAAACTCAAATTACTAGTTTTTCATAACAATTGGTGTTAACCTGTAAAAGAAGAGAAGATTAAGAATGGCAAATAATATTATAATGATCATCTGATTCCATCTATTAATTGATATTTGTACTAACGCTTTTGAACGATGTTTTTTTTGTCATTGACAGTTGACACTGACAGCGCTTTTTATTAGTTACTTTTTTTCGAAGCATTTGCATTTTTGGCAGCACTGTACCGCGATTGCTCAACGACGTGACACGGTCGGTCATTGTCGCACACGGAACCAATTATAATTTACAAGTTATTTTCAATTATAGTGGACGTGTATTACAATAATAAAACAAAAAACATTGTACTTGATAAACTTCAAACAGTGTTGAAGTGCCATTGTGTTGATAAAGTGTTTAAAATTACTTTTTGTTTTGTGATTCAAAATAGTGAAGTGATTCAAGATGAGTAATTTCGCAAAGTTTATCAAAACTACGCCAATCACTGATGACTACGAAATCTCGAATACAGTACTCGGCCTTGGAATCAATGGAAAGGTAAGTTTTCATACGGAAAGTTATTTAAAAACTTTTTCTTGATGTTGTTTACATATGACGTCACGTTTTAAAATTAGCCAGTACCCGTTAATACCTTTATCGCATCACGCTTGAATGACAAAAAAAATAAAATTAGCTCTGGTTTAGCGTCATGCGTAACGAGATTTTAGTCATGTGTTAAATAAAATGTTTTTCTACATCCTGTTGTTACAAAACTTCGTGGAATACGAGTTTAATGAGTTTATGATGTTCAATAAATAACAAACATTCATAATTTCCTCTATGAACATTCTTATTAAAAAAAGTTTTATGTTCACGCATTATATTTAAAGCAAATTACGCGGCAAAATTAACGCGTCCATGTAATTTTAGTATTCGTAATTCAAATATCTTGAGTCTATGCAACCCACAGCCCATTCAGCCTCGTATCGTACGTAACATTAGAATTCGATAAAAATGTAAGATAAATATATTGAATACATATTGCACAATTATCTACTTACCTATAGCTATTGGAATGCACAGGCAACTGATAAATTATGAACCAGATCTGATGACAAATAATACGTTTTTGGAATTTCCCACACCAATCAGTTTTTCCAAATTGTTAATTAAACTTATCAAACCAGTAGTTTGAGAAAACAAGTTGTCTTTGTTTCTTTTTAAATAATGTATTCATAGGTGAACTCATTTCATTTTCCTTTAAATTGATGATGTGCTAAAACTTAAAATGACAACTTATATTGTTTACGGTCTTCAGCCAGTGACTTAACATGGGGTAGCTGCCTATACCTCCAGCGAAGAACAGAATATGGTGGTTGTCAAACGAAATCAAAGAATAACCCTTATAATAGAGTAGCTTGTTAGAAAGTCTTATCTGATGGTGGACTTTTGCTTTACCACCAAACTGAGAGTAACAAATGCCATTCTGAATTTGTCCGAAGTACGGCGAGTGTCCACCCATACATCGTGGACACCTCTATGGTTCGGACTAAGCGTTTAGCCTTGTTGTTTATAAATGTAAAGACTGTAACAGTTTTCCTGTTGCGATTTTCCCATCCGAATATATTTAGGTGTCTTCAAGGCTAGAATGGATTGGCTCTAAACAAACTAGTGCACCATCAACAAGTGCATCACTGCTTACTGTTGGGTCGGATAGCAGTTAAGCACTAGTTTACGTCATTAATAAAAAATACTGGTTCCCCATAGTAATTATAATATTCTAATTAAAATTAAATGTCATTCATCATGAATCTATTTCCATACATCATTGTCTCACATAAAAGTTATTGAACTCAAATAATCATCTCTGTTACACACAAACAAGTAGGTTATTATGTGTTCTTAGTATTTATTTGATGCTCAACTTGCTGTGAGAACAAGGTAATTAACACATTGCCTTATTTGCACCCAATTTGAAAATATTAATGATTCTTTGATGAGCTATACGATTACTGACAAATGCTTGCACTGACTGGACTGGTCCACTTTTAGCGTGGTTCTTTCCTTAACAGACCTTTGACACTAATTTGTGTAGTTCTCTTATGATTTTCAATATGATATAGATTTTGTTAACAGATTTCAGGTTTGGTCCCATAGTAAAAGTAGTTTGTTATCATGACTGCAATCACGTGTTTAAGTATCGTTCACTAATTACCAGTCACCCTATATAATTATGTAGGTTCTGCCAGCAACATTCTTTGCACGAAAGTAGAGAATTATCCCTAGGGTACAAGCAAACGGCATAATCAGCCTTAGAATGTTCCCACTGCTGGAACTCAGGCTCTCCTCTCCAGTAGAGGGAATGGGCCGTACCACGCGGTCCTAGCACGGATTGGTGTATGTCACATGTCTTCGAATTTTTGGTTCTAAGACATGACGGTTTCTTCATGTTGTTTTCCTTCACCGTTTTGAGAGCTTCGCCGGTTTGAGTTTGACCCCGTGAACTACAACTCGTTTCAGTTCGGCCATTAGCACAGTACGGCCGACGGATCTTGGCGCGCCTGAAGTTAGGCTCTGCGAACTTTAGCGCTCAAAATAAGCGCGCCAAATAAATGATTTATAAAAATAAATGCCAACAACTGTTGTTAACAGCAATAACAACTGCTATTGGCATTTATTTTTTCAAACCATTTATTTTTTTACGAGTGCACAAGTGCTAAAGTTCGCAGAGCCTAACTTCAGACGCGCCAAGATCCGTCGGCCGTACTGTACTGGGTCTTATATTTCCAGGATAAAAAATATCTTAAGTGCTTATTCTAAGACATAGTTTACTAGTGTGCCAAAGAAAACTTGCGCCTTTATAATATTATTGGGATTTTATTCCACAGCAAAATAAATAACAGGAGCCAACTGTCCCAGCTTTATTTAAATTAAACAATAACAAAGTAAAAAAGACGTTACACATTATTTTGAAGGTCATAATGACTCACACCTGGTTCGACTAGATAGACAAAAAAATATGTAAATATTGCGAAGAAACTGCGAAATTTTAATTCCTCGAGCGAGTTTGTAAATAGCAGAATCTAGTTTTGTAGAAAAGGACACCCAGGAGAAATGTTTGTGTGATGATCACGATTATTTGTTCTGTGTCTGGGTGTAATTTATCTATAATATACAGTATGTATTTAGAAATATATTATATATAAGTATGTTTATCAGTTGTCTAGTACTCATAACACAAGCTCTGCTTAGGTTGAGACTAGACGACGTTGTGTGACAGTTGTGGAATATTAAATAAAAAAAATAAAAAACATGGCGTAACGTAATTTTATAGCTATTTTTTTTACCTATTTTGAAGACTTTGATTCATCGTTATCATCATTTCAATGGCCACGGCCATTCCCAACGCCCAATTTTACCATGATACGAGTAGTAACTAGGCAATAACTAGAATCTTTTTAACTAGCTTACTAGAATTCCCAAAACAATTTAAATATTAAATTTACAATAGCAATCGTTCACAGAAATAAAAAATATAATTTTGAATTTAAAAATATCGTCTTATGCGTCTTGCATCCATCGGATTCCCGCAACCTTTATCAGGTTATCGGTCCACCTTGTAGGAGGCCTTCCAACGCCGCGTCTCGTACGCGGTCGCAACTTCAGAATCTTTTGGCCCCAAAGGCCAGCTGTTCTGCGAGTAATATGCCCAGCCCATATAAATGTATCCGACTCGGCTGGGCAGCGTTCGGGAAGCTGCACGGTATCTTCTCGTCCAATATACCACAGTGTCTCAAGACGAAAGTCTATGACCATTGCGTGTTGCCAGTGATAACATATGGCTCTGAAACGTGGTTGCTTACAATGGGCCTCATCAGAAGACTTAAAGTCACCCAAAAGGCAATGGAAAGGGCTTGGCTCGGAGTTTCCTTGCGTGATCGAATCAGGAATGAGGATATCCGCAGGAGAACCAAAATTACCGACATAGCGCGAAGAATTGCCAAACTTAAGTGGTAATGGGCTGGGCACATTGCTCGCAGAACGGATGGCCGTTGGGGCCGATAGGTTCTGGAATGGCGGCCACGTACCGGAAGATGTAGCGTTGGAAAGCCTCCTACAAGGTGGACCGATAACCTGGTAAAGGTTGCGGGAATCCGGTGGATGCAAGACGCACAGGAACGTTCATTGTGGCGACACTTGGGGGAGGCCTGTCTCCAACAGTGGATGTCTTTCGGCTGAAATGATGATGATGATATAAATGTGATACTGGCGCTAGACTAAGCATTTATCATTATGATACACGCGTCGCCATCGTTCCACGTCCCATCGAATCTATCTTTCGATAAAACTTATCTTTGAATTACGATTAAATTAATGATAAAAGGCGTTACATTGCTATCTCTAATTGGTACAACGTTCTTTTTCGTCATTATACGAATGTTTAAATAATCTAACAAAGTTTAAACCAGGAAATGCAATTATTGTCAGTTTTTGGTTTTCCTGGAGTAGGTACGTCTACAACATCAAGATTTTTCAGGTTCATAGATAGTTTTTTTTTTATGGTGTGTAAAAATCATCCAATGACAACTCAACGCCCTTAGGTGGAGCAGGAGATAGTGTCAAACTCTTATTGACTAAAATACTCACCCCGATACCGAGCCTTCCTTTCAGAAGCGAACCCTTCATCCCAATAGGCTTCGACCCTTCTGCAGAGTCCCTACGGTTTGATGACAACTCCTTGAGGCGCGTGGGAACAATGCGCGCCGTCTACGGCTTGGGCTTGGTCCGGACGGTTACCGGACGTTCGGACAGCGTGCTTCCCATTGCACGCCGTCCGCAAGCCCGCGCCTACGGTGGCCAGAAATCGGGATCGGAATCCCGGCGAGCGCCCCGTTGCCTTTGTCTGATGCTGTTGGCCTCCTCCTTTGCTAGCATTACTGATTCGCAGAAGGAGGCGACCGCCTGCCATCCCTCCTCACTCCGGACCATGACCTGAACCAAGGTCCGGCGACAAAGATCGCTGCCGCCGATCGCCCCCACGAGGACACGGCGATGTTCTGCCCAGGTGGGGCACACCTCTACTGTGTGCTCCACCGTGTCCTCCGGGTGTTCCGCACAGTGGTGACACCCGGGCGACTCCTCCGCACGAATACTAATAGGCATCCCAAAATTCCATCAGCCAGGTCCCAGTTCTAGTATCAGGTCCTTGTCATCATGAGAAATGTATAACACTAGTTAAGGCGAATCTAATGAGCCCAAACTCGATAGGTTTACTATAAGCAATCCAGGGTTCTTACCTTCGAGCTCCACCATCAGATCAGCTCAATGGCACCAGATTTTACACGAATATTTCAAATATTAGGTCACACATGTTTAAAATAAAGTAAACACCCATTAAACACTTTAAAACCCTACCGCAGTTAGCAAACGAGCTGATGCCCTTGAATACCTGCACAGATCTTCATAAATTGTAGCTAAGAACTATCTCGATTAAGCCAGCTTTCAAACAAAGAAAACCGCATCAAAATCGGTCCATTCGTTTGGGCGCTACGATGCCACGGGCTACACACAAACAGACAGGTCAAACTTATAACACCCTTCTTTTCCGTCGGGGGTTAAAAATACATAACAAAATCCGTATTTATTGGCAGTTTTCCCCACGAGACATATTCCATCCCATACGTCTATATCCTCCCTACCTTTTAGATCACAATCGATAGTTTCGCAACACTAATGAGCCCATTATACAAACTTAAGGGTTTTTCCTCAACCGAGTTCTGTACGGTGGCATATGGCACGATTAATGGCATGCTTTGTTTGTAATGGGAAAATTATTATTTAATTACTGCGCGCAGACTTCCTTGAGTATCGCTTGTTATATAAAGTACTGAGGTAACTGTATATATTATATCAATTATCTTTTAAATGTTATGTACTTGTGTTAAACCCTCCTTAATGGCTTCAAGAACGATTGGGATGAAATTCGTGTGTGTGGATCCCTGGATGGTTTCAAAATAAAATTGAACCTGGTAAGTGGCACTGCAATGGAGTTCACAATTTGACTGACCAACAAGTTGACTGGCCTATTGTTATAGTGGTTAGTGGCCCTGACTGCTATGCCGGAAGTCGTGGTTTCGATTCCCACCCACGAAAAATGTTTGTGTGATGAGCACGATCATTTGTTCCGTGTTTGGGTGTAAAAAATATCTATAATATGTAAGTATGTACTTAGAAATATATATAAGTATGTTTATCAGTTGTCTAGTACTCATAACACAAGCTCTGCTTAGCTTGGACTAGACGGCATTGTGTTATAGTAGTGAAATATTATATTCTATTAAATTTGTTCTGTCGAAAAGCCAGCTTTTGAGCAGACAACGCCAGCAGCGGCCGTTAGTTTATAATAGGTTTAGTTGGCATAACAAGAGAATCGGCGCCAATCTTTGTTTTATCATTGATAACGTCGACTTTTCAGCACATTTTGCAATTTGACGGTAAAATTGCGATGACTTATACATTGTCTAATTTCTGCTTTGTCATCGCCAATATTACCCAATAAAATGTAAGAATTGCGTTCTTATCTCAAAGGAACTTCGATAAGGAAACGAATGATCAAGACGAGCCGCAATTGTTTGACTAAAATTCAATCACACTGCTGATCCGTGCAACTTATCCACTATAGGGTCCGCCTTAAGGGATGATGATGATGCCTGCAAAATGTAAAATACTAACAATAATTTGAATTTCGTTAGTTACCCTGGCGCTTTTAACTTAATTCAAACTGGACGGTAAACATCTATAAACTAATAATTCCACAGCGCCACCTAGTCAATAACTGAGCAGAGCTGGTGCTATGAGTACTAGACAACAACTGATAAACATAATATAATACTAGCTTCTGCCTGCAAAGTCGGTTTCTCCTTACAAACTTCTAACCGCCGCTTCACCCCCTTAGGGGTGGAGTTTTCGTAAAATCCCTTCTTAGCGGATACCTACATCCTATATGGAACCTACCTGCCAAATTTTAAGTTTGTATGTATTATAGTTTCTGAGATTTCATGATTTATCAGTGAGTGGTATTTTGCTTTTATTTACATAGATTTCTAACTTAAAAATCATAGATAAATTACACCCAGACACAGAACAAATGATTGTGGCCATGAACCAAACATTTGTCCTCGTAAACCACGACCGGTATAGCATTTAGGGCCACTGACTAGATCAACAGGCCAGCCAATGCAAGCGAATGACAGCCGAGATTGCCGGCTGTACAAGCTTTCCTAGACACGAAGAAGTCCCGATATATTAAGATGGTCACCCATCCACTAACCAGCCTCGGTAAGAGTTGCTTAACCTTATACAAGTGTGACTGTTATCTTTACTAACCACGAGATCGTGACTCAAGATAAACCCAGTTATTATGTAACGAAGTTTGTATGGGAGAAATGTGTGGGTGTATTACACCCATCAGTAAGAAGCTTTATGTTAATACAGCAATGTTTAGATACAAAGCGTAGGCGCCAAGCTTCGGAGTTGTTCGGAAGAGTCACCATGGCTCGGGAACGCCAAAGGCAACTGAGGGGTCACGGTGAATCTTAAAATTTTGTGGACTGCACCTCAAGTCTGCTATTACAATAGTGTCAGAATGGCCTACCATTTTTTTTTAATCAAGTTAGTGAGCTTTGTCACTATAATGACTATGATGCTCCATCAAAGCCAAATTTTGAATTCTGCACCTCAAGTCTGCTATTACAATAGTGTCAGAATGGCCTACCATTTTTTTTTATCAAGTTAGTGAGCTTTGTCACTATAATGACTATGATGCTCCATCAAAGCCAAATTTTGAATTCTAACTTATTTAAAATGATTATATAATCATCTTCCTGCCCTTGTCCCGTTTTATTTGGGGTCGGCGTAACACGTTTTTTTCTTCCATTCGGTCCTGTCACTCGTTACGCTATCACTAACTCCCTTTTCTTTCATATTACTCCTCACACAATCCATCCATCTCTTCTTTGGCCTCCCTCTCCCTCTCCATCCATTCACATGTTAACTCATAACTCTTTTAGTATCATGCGTTTCATCCCTCCTCTTGACATGACCATACCAAGACAAACGATTTCCTTTCAACTTTTCAGGCACTGGCGCCACTTTCAAACTTCCCCTAATATACTCATTTCTCACTTTATCCATTCTAGTCACACCACAAATCCATCATAAAATGATTGCCTCGTCTGACGTAGGTTTCGCTAGAACACTGTTGCAGATACCGATATCTAACAAATTTAAAGTGCTAAACAAATTTCTCCCGAGGTGGTCGCCCCGCTCACACTCCACCAGAATATGATGTACGTCCTCGATAATTTCGCATTTTTCGCAGTTAGGCGAAGATGCGATGCCCGTAAGAAACGTAAACTTCCTCGATGGAATGTGACCAGAGCGAAGCCTCATGGCAATAACAATGTCTTATCAGGGCCATTAACTAGACCAACAGGCCTGTCAGTCAAAGTGTCTATTCAGTGAGCAGTGTCCAGTGATGGTCCCCGCCACCAGGAGCAGGTTCCCTCTGTCCAACCGCAGAAGAATTTTGGTGGGTTTTAGTCAGGAAAAATTTGACGCTCCACGCTGAGCTCTTAAAATAAATGGTGAAAGATGCTGTATTTAATAAGGTACCTATTTAAAAAAAAAAATGCCATGTCCGGGTTTTGAGCTTAAAAACCCGGAGGTTTTACGTTGCTTGGCTTGGCTACCAGATCCTAGGACACAAAAGGCAAATAAAGGAACCGTCATAAGTGGGTTTTATTTAGTAAAAGTTTGATACGCTGTCTTGCTCCACCCTAGAGCGGGAAAAGTCAGAATTCCAACCTAAAAAAAGGTGCGGTAATGTTAATGACATACCGTCATATTATCCTCAATTTCGGGGAAATCCTACCGTAATTAGATAACTTCATATCACTAATGACAAATCAATACGTAATGGGTGAACTTTGAAATGTGACGAAAACAACGAATGAGTCACTGCAAACATTTCGACACATTCAAAAGTCCTTTTGAGTGTTGACCGAGTGATGACTGAATCGCAGGGTTTCGTCATTCGTTCTTTTATTTTTGTAGTTCATTCACCTCCTCATATTTTTAGATGTTTTCCTTCTGAGGTCAGATTAACTATCATTGTCTGTCTAGTGACGTAAATATTAGTGTAGATTTTAGTAATGGGTGTAGGATGCCCATATCATACAGTCGATCGCATGTCGGTGATAAAAAGTCGACCTTAAGCTGGTCTACCGTAGTACTAAGTTTCAATGGAATACAAGGACATTTCATACTGATTTGGTTGTCACTGCCTTGCTGTGCATGAGGCTCATTTCGTGGATGGTCTTTGACCAAAAAACTATTGAGTAGGTGGTTTTCATCACAGATAGATCCAAAAGGATCATTGGTACGAGTAATGACGCATTTGTCGAGTCGAGGCTTCAAAGTCTTGACTATCGAGGCTGATTAGGGAGTGTGCATCGGAATGTGTAGCCTTATTTCGCCTAGCCCGTTCCATCATCGGACCACCAGGCGTACGGCGATGCGCTACCGGTACATGGTATACGTCCTTTACATACTTTTTTTACGTTTTAGGAACACATTCATTGTGCGCATACACTAAAGCGTGGAAATCCCTGCCAAAGTCTGTGGTTCCTAATAGCTACAACCTGGGGATCTTTAAGTCAATGTGAATAGATTACTTCCAGGCAAGCGTGCTCCATCGTCGACCACATCGTCGCTTTCGTAACTTGTTGTGGTGTGTGAAGTGGAGGTGAACTTGATGAGGAGAAACCCGTCGTCTACGGAACTGTACCACTTTATTTGCACTTTACACAATGCTTAAATCTAGCCAGAAGAAAAATCTATAAATTGCCACAAGAATCGCAATATCCGACGAAGTGGTTCTGGAGTTCAAACGCATCAATGGACAGACACGTTTGAGAATATAAAGGAAGGTACCTTATTTGTAATTTAGAACACGAAAATTGAGTAGGCGAAGAATAAACAAATCACAATCAATATTCCGTTTGAAACAACTCAAAACTTGGTTGGAAACGTGAATATTAAGTAAACTGTCCAACTACCCTCTAAAGGCCATGAACAAAGTATAAGGGTGAACGTACACTTATCCAAGCAGAACGAATCGAAGTCAAGGAAGCCTCGAACACATATCCGCAATACCGCTCCGATAGCATCGACCGCGGCGAAGAAATAGTTTCGATTTCCTTTACACCTGTCGCACTGAAATTACATGTGACCTGTGCCATCACAGTTCTCGTCAAGAAAATGGAAGATGAAGAAAGTGAAATACATCATAGGGAATAAGAATGTGGTTTCATAACATTAACTTAATAACTTAAAAAGGAAGAGCTTTGTTACATCTGAATTCCTGATTCGGACGATTGGACGCGGTTAGGTATGCGGGGTTTTATTAGGATTTCATTAATAAACAACTAGTGACTTGCCCCAACTTCGCACGGGTGCAATAGTGATGTTAAATATATTATGCATGTATAATACATATAAACCTTCCTCTTGAAATAATCTATTTATAAAAAAAAAAACGCATCAAAACCCGTTGCGTAGTTTTAAAATTCTAAGCACACATAGGGACAGAGAGCGGGATGCGACTTTGTTTTGTTTTTACTATGTAGTGAAGTAGTGTTTCTAATAGTACGAGATCCAATAGAAGAAGCACCCTCCCTCATCGGTTATTTGATTAGGATAAATATTATATGCTAGATGATGCTTTTATTGATACATTGCGAGTAGGTTGCCTATCTAAATCTGGTGCCAAAGATGTGAAACAATTAAATTAGTTAATAATTTTTTTTCATCAACTACCCTGATTGGTTATTTAAGAAAGACGAGTATCAGCTGAAAGAATGCGCTCTGAGGAACTCAAAAAGTATAAGTTGCCTAATTTTCCTTGGGGCAAACATAGGAGTTGCCTCGTTTGAAGAGGTAGATAAATGGTGGTAATATACTCTCATCTGTTATTTAATCGAATTATATATCAAATGAAAGGTAATTTTATTCCTAATCCAACCGTATTAGGTTGCCTTCCCAAAAATGGTGTAAACTTATAGTTACATAGATTTAATATATAAAATTTTCTGGGCTACTTCTGGTCATAGAAATATATTCCCTCATCTGTAGTTAAATGACAGTAAAGATTATATGCTAGATAATATATATATAGATCGCGAGTAGATTACTTAGCTAAATAAAATGCCAATGATGTTAAACAGTAAAATCTGTTATTATTATTATTTTATCAATTTCCCTGAGATGGTATTTAAGAAAGTAGAGCATCAACTGAAAGAATGTGCCCTAAAGAACTGGAAAAATATAAGTTGGCACACTTTTCCTCGGTGCAACGATGGGGGTTGCCTCGTATAAACAGGTAAATAAAGGTTCACATAATACTCTCATCTGTTATTTCATTGAATCGAGTATCAAATGAAAGGCTATTTTATTCGTAACCCAGCCCTATTAAGTTGCCTCACCAAAAATGGTGTGAATTCATGGTTGCCTAGATTTAATATGTAAAATTTTCTGGGCTAGTTCTGGTCATAGAAATACATTCCCTCATCTGTAATTAAATGACAGTAAAATTATTTGCTAGATAATATATATATAGATCGCGAGTAGATTACTTAGCTAAATAAAATGCCAATGATGTTAAACAGTAAAATTTGTTATTATTATTTTTTTATCAATTTCCCTGAGTTGGTATTTAAAAAAGTAGAGCATCAGCTGAAAGAATGTGCCCTAAAGAACTGGAAAAAAATGGCCTACTTTTCCTCGGTGCAACTATGGGGGTTGCCTCGTATAAACAGGTAAATAAAGGTTCACATAATACTCTCATCTGTTATTTCATTGAATCGAGTATCAAATGAAAGGCTATTTTATTCCTAACCCAGCCCTATTAAGTTGCCTCACCAAAAATGGTGTGAATTCATGGTTGCCTAGATTTAATATGTAAAATTTTCTGGGCTAGTTCTGGTCATAGAAATACATTCCCTCATCTGTAATTAAATGACGGTAAAATTCTTTGCTAGATAATATATATATAGATCGCGAGTAGATTACTTAGCTAAATAAAATGCCAATGATGTTAAACAGTAAAATCTGTTATTATTATTTTTTTATCAATTTCCCTGAGTTGGTATTTAAAAAAGTAGAGCATCAGCTGAAAGAATGTGCCCTAAAGAACTGGAAAAAAATGGCCTACTTTTCCTCGGTGCAACTATGGGGGTTGCCTCGTATAAACAGGTAAATAAAGGTTCACATAATACTCTCATCTGTTATTTCATTGAATCGAGTATCAAATGAAAGGCTATTTTATTCCTAACCCAGCCCTATTAAGTTGCCTCACCAAAAATGGTGTGAATTCATGGTTGCCTAGATTTAATATGTAAAATTTTCTGGGCTAGTTCTGGTCATAGAAATACATTCCCTCATCTGTAATTAAATGACAGTAAAATTATTTGCTAGATAATATATATATAGATCGCGAGTAGATTACTTAGCTAAATAAAATGCCAATGATGTTAAACAGTAAAATTTGTTATTATTCTTTTTTTATCAATTTCCCTGAGCTGGTATTTAAAAAAGTAGAGCATCAGCTGAAAGAATGTGCCCTAAAGAACTGGAAAAATATAAGTTGCCTACTTTTCCTCGGTGCAACTATGGGGGTTGCCTCGTATAAACAGGTAAATAAAGGTTCACATAATACTCTCATCTGTTATTTCATTGAATCGAGTATCAAATGAAAGGCTATTTTATTCCTAACCCAGCCCTATTAAGTTGCCTCACCAAAAATGGTGTGAATCCAGTAAATGTTCAAAGTGTACCCTTATCTGTCATTTAATCAAATTTTATATCAAGTCAAAGGTTATTTTATTCTTAATCAAACCGTATTAGGTTGCCTTACCAAAACCGGTGCGAATTCTAGATTGCCTAGATTTTCAATGTAAAATTTTCTGCGCGTGCATTGACTGTGACAGAGGAGTGATGCATCTTTCATTTGATAGACAAACATGCATCGAGTTCATTTTAAATGTGTATATAATAATATCGATTTTTACCCTAGAATTAATTTGTCAGCCACTCTAGATAATTATGAAATGTTTTTTTCGTTCAAAATGTACGTTTTTTAAAAGGATTTTTTTTTGTTGATCATGCAAACGTGGATTAAATACTGCTAATAGAAAAAAAAGCAAAATTATAGTATTTTTTTAATAAAATATCATTATGAATCTCTATAAATAAAAAACCAATGTTTACTCATGTTTACACCATTTTTGGTGAGGCAACTTAATAGGGCTGGGTTAGGAATAAAATAGCCTATCATTTGATACACGATTCAATGAAATAACAGATGAGAGTATTATGTGAACCTTTATTTACCTGTTTATACGAGGCAACCCCCATAGTTGCACCGAGGAAAAGTAGGCAACTTATATTTTTCCAGTTCTTTAGGGCACATTCTTTCAGTTGATGCTCTACTTTCTTAAATACCATCTCAGGGAAATTGATAAAATAATAATAATAACAGATTTTACTGTTTAACATCATTGGCATTTTATTTAGCTAAGTAATCTACTCGCGATCTATATATATATTATCTAGCATATAATCTTTACTGTCATTTAACTACAGATGAGGGAATATATTTCTATGACCAGAAGTAGCCCAGAAAATTTTATATATTAAATCTATGTAACTATAAGTTTACACCATTTTTGGTGAGGCAACTTAATAGGGCTGGGTTACGAATAAAATAGCCTTTCATTTGATACTCGATTCAATGAAATAACAGATGAGAGTATTATGTGAACCTTTATTTACCTGTTTATACGAGGCAACCCCCATCGTTGCACCGAGGAAAAGTATGCCAACTTATATTTTTCCAGTTCTTTAGGGCACATTCTTTCAGTTGATGCTCTACTTTCTTAAATACCATCTCAGGGAAATTGATAAAATAATAATAATAACAGATTTTACTGTTTAACATCATTGGCATTTTATTTAGCTAAGTAATCTACTCGCGATCTATATATATATTATCTAGCATATAATCTTTACTGTCATTTAACTACAGATGAGGGAATATATTTCTATGACCAGAAGTAGCCCAGAAAATTTTATATATTAAATCTATGTAACTATAAGTTTACAGCATTTTTGGTGAGGCAACTTAATAGAGCTGGGTTAGGAATAAAATAGCCTTTCATTTGATACTCGATTCAATGAAATAACAGATGAGAGTATCATGTTAACCTTTATTTACCTGTTTATACGAGACAACCCTCATAGTTGCACCGAGGAAAAGTAGGCAACTTATATTTTTCCAGTTCTTTAGAGCACATACTTTCAGCTGATACACGATTTTCTTAAACGACAAGTCAGGGAAGTAGATAAAAAATAATTAATAACAAATTTTATTGTTTAACATCATTGGTATGTGATTTAGCTAAGCAATCTACTCGCGATATATCGATATATGCTTTATCTGGCGTATAATCTTATTATCATTTAATTACAGATGAGGAAATATATTTTTAATACCAGAACTAGCCCAGAAAATTTTAAATCTTAAATGTAGGCAACTATTCATTCACACCATTTTTGGGAAGGCAACCTAATACGGTTGGATTAGGAATAAAATTACCTTTCATTTGATATATAATTCGATTAAATAACAGATGAGAGTATATTACCACCATTTATCTACCTCTTCAAACGAGGCAACTCCTATGTTTGCCCCAAGGAAAATTAGGCAACTTATACTTTTTGAGTTCCTCAGAGCGCATTCTTTCAGCTGATGCTCGTCTTTCTTAAATAACCAATCAGGGTAGTTGATGAAAAAAAATTATTAACTAATTTAATTGTTTCACATCTTTGGCACCAGATTTAGATAGGCAACCTACTCGCAATGTATCAATAAAAGCATCATCTAGCATATAATATTTATCCTAATCAAATAACCGATGAGGGAAGGTACTTCTTCTATCGGATCTTAGATCATAAAATTCTTTTATTCCATTTCGTTCGCTGCGTTCGGCTCGGATAAGTGTGCGTTGACCTTAAAATAATCTTTCTTAGCCAGATCCATCACTTTTGTTATGATAATAACAATTTGTAGACGTTTTGCGCCGGCAAATTCTGAAGCGTTCAAAGTCAAAACGTTTATTGCGAAGTAACCGTAAAATATTTGAAGCTAAATATGGATCCATCAACAAAATCTACAATGAAAGGTTAAAGGGGATTTTCCATGAGGATTTCAGGACTTAGGATCACTTTCTTTTTGTTGACTGACCTTCAAATAAAGGAGGTTCTCATGTGGCCTGATTTTTTTTTTTTGTTTTCACAGAATTTTGACTATGACCAAATGCTTGTTTCTAATGATCCCCTGATCATTAGAAACAAGCATTTGGTCATAGGAATATTGTAAGGCCCCTGCCTTAACATGACCTGTTAAAATGTCAGTCGTGCGATAAAGAAAAAGGGATGGAGTACATCATATAAGATCTCTTTAACAGTATAGTATAGCATAGCATCAGCCTTATAATGTTCCCATTGCTGGGACTCAGGCCTCCCCCTAGGAGAGAGAATGGGCCGTAATCCACCACGCGGACCCAGTGCGGGTTGGTGGATGTCACGTCTTCGAATTTTTGGTTTTGAAAATGAAACCCGGCGGCCCTGGAACGAAAGCGAAAAAAAACAGGAGTCGGTTTTTAGTCAATAAAAGTCTGACACTATCTCCCGCTCCGCCTAAAGGTAAAAATTTTCCCTTTAAGCGTAAAATTCGGAACTACTACTTAAAGTCCTCTCAACCTTAGTTTCAGTCTTCGTCATAATTGTCATATTTTAAGTTTTCCTAATTCGTAATAATCTTATATTTATCATAGTATTTATTAGTTTATAATATTACCTTATATAAGTATTTTATTATTTTACTTAATTTATTTCACATTATATTTTGAAATATTTGTTATTTATTTATTGTGCAAACCTACCACAGTGTTTTCTTTTTTAACCCAAAGGTTGACTGGCAGAGAATGCCTTGTTGCATTAAGTCCGCCTATGTACCACTACTGTACATGAAGTCTAAATAAATAAATAAATAAAGGCGGAAGATTTCATTGCATGATTTTTCCACCTAAAAAAAACGACTTAGGTACAATTCTGAAACGTGCTGAGCCTCATTAGTCACCCAAAGAGCAATTAACAGGGCTATGTTCGGAGTTTCCTTGCATGATCGAATCGGGAATGAAGATATCCGCAGGTGAACCAAAGGTACCGATATAACCCGAAGAATCTCCAAACTTAAGTGGCAGTAGGCAGGGCACATACTTGCAGAACAGATAACAGTGATGTTACGGAATGTCAATTCCGAAATATCGGTACTTCCAAGAATTTTTTAAACTTTTGATTTCGGTTCCAATAAATTTTAATCGGAACTTATATATACATATATCGGACTGTCGGAGGTACAATCGAAGACACTTCCGCCTGACCACCGTAAAGTTCATTTTTGCTTGCACTCGAAACGAAAATTTCAAAGGGTTTGATTTGGCGCCGCGCCGCAGTATTCAAGCGATTTTTTTTTAAAGTGAACAGGCAGAAATTACCGCGATGGTACACACAAGATTATACTTGTCAGGTAGAGAACCTGTCCCTCCCTGTGCCTTCTGTCGATTACGCTTTAACTTGTTAGGAATATTGTGAATTCCCTCTTCGTTCATACATATTTGAGATTTTTTATTAGAGTTTATTAGTGTTACATTTGACGCATCCGAGGGCCTAGCTAAATTATTACCGTTTCGTTTCTTTCTCTTTCTATGATCGAAAACGCCTCGACGCGTAAGCGATTTTAAAAAACGGTAAGTTGGTAGGTTTTTTTTTTTGGTACTTGGTAGCCATGTTAACGCGCCTGAGTCGATCACTCGTTCTAAAAAAATTGTAACTTGGCTACCATTTGTACCATAAAACCACAGGATGTAGCGATGAACATTGTAAAAACGATTACATTTCATTCTATCATTTTGAACGATGTGATCTTGGCTACGAATTTTCTATTCGTTTGTTCTGTACCTCTACCATGAGTTTTAAGCAATAGTATTCGTCGCTACTCGATATCGACGCCGTAAATATTTTGTATGGCAAATTTTGCAGCGCCTCTAGCGGTCACTTGCAGAACCAAAACTTGCCATACAAAATATTTACGGCGTCGATATCGAGTAGCGACGAATACTATTGCTTAAAACTCATGGTAGAGGTACTGGCCAGGTGATTTAACGTTGAGGTGATGTCATTGCCATATATTACAAGCATTACCGATTGTAGATTATATCAACTTGCCTAAGCCTGTGATCGCTCCGCTACCGATTTCGGTTCCGGTTCCGAAAAACTTTGAAACACTCCAGTTCCGATTACTTCTGATATAACCACTTTCGTTACATCCCTAGTCTTTAAGATGGCTGGCCTCATCAATCATGTTACAGTTAAGAAACATCTGTAAAGCATACTAATGCAGGGTCAGTCACCGGTTCATTCAACTGGAGTTCCCGGGTTAACTCCACATGTGGTTAGAGTCGTGACCGGTCGAGTCGAACTGATCATTGTTGAACCGAGTTCATTTGCATTCGAGCTATGGTAATACGTAACATAGCGGCCACATTCCTGGAAGATTTTGACAGGAGTCTTGTGTAGTTCATGGTCGAATTAGGTCTAAGAGTGTCAGACTTGTACTGGCTAAAACTTACACATGTTCGTGCAGTTACTTCTACGGTCCGGACTAAGCGTTTTGCCTTTTCATTTATGCCACGTGCATCGAAGGACTGGAACAGTTTGCCTGCTGCTGTCTTCAAGGCTAGAGTGAATAGGCTCTTAATAAACTTGCCATCTTTAGCTGTGGTACCACCACTAAAAAGTACCTCTCAGCTAAAACTAACAAGTTCTATAGTAAGGTACGTCTATAAAATATAATCATTAAAACATTGCATATCACTTCCAACAAGCTAAGGCCAGGCCTACCTTCTGGCGTCATCATGAGATCAGTTCTACATCCCCCCCCCTGTTCTTTCAGTCAGTCATCGACTACACGTAACAAAGCAAGTTCCGTTCCATATATTCGAAGTTCATCATCAGATCATAACAATATTTCTATAGGCCAACTTAGAAGCATACTTTTTCAATCAAAAAAATAATTTTCAAAATCGGTCCACGAGTAAATGACATCTGCTCTTTGCAAACTCACCTCGCACGGTTAAGCACTCGATCAGCCTGACATTGATTTATCATTTACTGTTACATGCTCATTGAACCGCAGCGCCCTACATCCGTCATCACGACTACACCTCAGACGATAATCAGTACAGTATACTTCTCTTTGATCCTTTAGGTTAGAAAGCAGTGTAGATACCGCCATATGGATAGGTGCTGTTGCGGTCTTCCCGTCCGATTATAATTTAGGTGTCTTCAAAGCTAGAGTGAATAGGCTTAATAAACTAGTGCGCCTCACCATCAACGATTACATCACTGCTGCGATCGCAGTCAAGCACTCATCATTATCATCATTTCAGCCGAAAGACATCCACTGCTGGTCATAGGCCTCCCCCAAGCGTCGCCACAATGAACGGTCCTGTGCATCTCGTAGCCATCGGATTCCCGCAACCGCAAAAGCCTTAATAAAGCACTAGTTTATATCAATTAAAAAAAAATATCAGCCGAACTAATGACACGAGGCCTTCGGGCTACAGGGGTTCGACATGTGCAAGAATTTGCGAAGTTTTATCCGCTGCCCATCTTCGTTGTTTTATATCATGATTTTGTCTGTTTGTGTAGGGCCTTCTTTGTAAATAAAAAAAGAAATCATTACATCATCGACATACGGTAGAGCTTGGCACGCACTGCGATTAAACACCCGCGTTTTCCCGCAGGTCTGAAACCGCAAAAAAATTTAGCATAAATGACACTTGCTTGACATTGACAGTCGATCTCTACTTCCGCGTTCAAAAATGCGAGTGTAGAGTATCTAACCTGATGACGCCATCAGAGTTAACTCGCTGTTAGTATTATAAAGTAAGGTTACCTTAGTTGCGATGAGCCAATACCCACTGTGTCTAGTTCAAATAAGCTTATAAATATGGCCTCTATATATTTTATATCACAGTAAGAAGTTGACGTCACCTCGCACAGTACATTGACACCAGTTATTTATCCACGGTGTAAAATGTATGTCGGAATGGAATCTATGTGTGTTACGCACAAGTCTAGATTCTTTGATTTGTAAACCGGTATTAGTGACAGGTTTATGGGACAATGCCAAGGTTCTCACGTTTTTCATCAGATATGTGTTCGATTCCGATAGTTAGAGATTTCCTATTGATTTTGTTGCACTTACCGGTACCATCGCGTTAATTTCTGCCTGATCACTCAAAACATTTTTCGTTTGAATCCTGCGGCGCGGCGCCAAACCAAACCCTTTGCAGTTTTATTTTCGAGTGCAAGCAAAAATGAACTTAGCTGTGGTCAGGCGAAAGTGTCTTTGATAGTACATGATGGATCGGGAGGTCACACGTTTTGGAAACAATCATTGTACGTAAGCTAAGGAGTAGAATTCCTTGACGGCGTCTGTGTTTTCAGGTACTAAAACCTAGGGGACTTTAAGTAAAGAGTGAGTGTAACAGTATCAGTGGCGTTTTTAAGGTCCTCCAAAGTGCAAATGTAAGGACTCTTTGGGTACTTATTAACTTCATACTTACTTGTAATTATATTTGACGTTTTTGTCTCCGCCTCCGATTCCACTTCAGTAATTTCATTAATTTTTATTAACTATTCTAGTCTACACTGATGTCATTCAAGTAGGATCGTCTATTACATGTGACGTAATAATATCATTGGTTTTGTTATTTCTGGGAGTTTGGTCATTCCCTTCTGGGATTAACGGCTTGTTTCTATCAACCACCATTTTTTAAACATTCTTCAAAAAAGGAAGTTCTGAATACGACATCTATCTCGTATGTATGTCCGCGATTTAATACATTTAAGCCAGAACTACATTAGACAGACGCACACGTGTAACACGCCTGATTTGTACGTAGAACGACGTAGCGTGGCGTGTGTCAAGTGTAGCTCTACAAGTCTAGTTGCCATATAAAATGTATGGAGACCGACGCGCCCAGATGGTCTGGGCGCGTGTGGCACATGTATTAGTAGTGTAGTTCTAAGTACCTTTATTTTGCGTACAGCTAAGGAGTGGAATTCCCTGCCGTAGTGTTGTGCTTCCTGATCTACAACCTAGGGATATTTACTTCTAGAGTAGGTTACTTCAAGCGTGATAAATCATTGACCATATAGCTTACCTTGAGATAGTGGTTAAATGTGAGCCTATCAATAACCTAATAGTTTCACCTGTGTGTGTTTGATTGTTGAAAAATCATATTTGATGTATGGGAGCCCCACTTATTACTGCTTTTAGAATTTATTGTTATAGCGGCAGCAACAGAAATCGGTAGGAACATCGTCTGCGAAAACTTCAATTGTCTAGCCATCACGGTTCATGAGTATACAGCCTGGTGACAGACGAACAGTTGAGTTTTAGTAATAGGGTCTCGTTTTCACCCTTTGAGTACGGAACCCTAAAAAAGAATACAAATTATATTTTTGTCAATAATTGGGTCCGAGTGGTAACGGCCCTGACTTACGAGTTGTAGGTCGCGGGTTCAAACCCAGCCTGGCGCATTACTTCGTGTAATTTATTTCATCACCACTACTCTCAAAACGGTGAACGAAAACATCGTGAGGAAACCGGCATGTCCTAGAACCAAAAATTCGAAGACATGTGACATCCACCAACCCGCACTGGGCCCGCGTGGTGGATTACGGCCCATTCCCTCTATTAGAGAGGAGGCCTGAGTCCCAGTAGTGGGAACATTAAAAGGCTGATGATGAATAATTGGGTCGCGTGTGTAACGCAAACACGTACGTTCTAATCAGCCGCAGTTAAATTGGACTCCAGTGGCAAATGAGGAAAAAGCTCAGCGACTAGCGTGTGCGAAAAACATTAAATTGTTTCTTCACTCATTACAATTACGCCCAGAATTCGGTCTAACGTGGGTAGACTAATTACAAGACGTTATCTCCAGTTTCATACGTAGTCACGTAATTTCGTTTTTGTCCCGTTGAAGGTAGTGTTTTACTTGTAATTCTAGCCAAGGTACTGTCCAATTATTTTGGTGACATTCTTAGAAGGTTGAAGCAATGACACGTTAGTTTTTTTTTTTTATTCTAGGTTCTCTTTGTTTCAAACTCCTCGATACACACACTCACAAACTTACGCCTATAGACCGTTAAATTTTGGTCGTTTTAATCCCGAGGAGGGTCGATTCGGTACATGAAACACTATCGATTTATAAAGATAAAATTAAAAAATAAAGTAATTTTTTACTAAAACTCGAATTAATATACGCATCATGTGCGAAAATAATTTCTTTAAGTAAACGAGTCAATAACCTTGTATGGAGTTGTCGGTCGTTGCGTATTAACTACCTAAAGTTTATTGGCCTCGATCAGCTGACGTTTACTTAAGAAATTTATTTCGTACATACATAAATTAATACGAGTTAAAAAAAAAGTACTTAATTTTTTGTTTTTTATTTTAAATATAAATCGATAGGGTTTCTTGTACCGAAATGACCCTCCGCTGATTAAAACGACCAAAATTTAACGGTGTATAATATTAGCACAGCAAAATCATAAATAATATCAGCCTTTTAATATTCCCACTGCTGGGACTCAGGTCTCTAGGAGAGGGAACGGGCCGTAGCCTGTAACCCACCACGTGGGCCCAGTGCGGATTGGTGGGTGTCACATGTCCTCTTTTTAGGTCTAGGACATGCCGCTTTCCTCATGATGTTTTCCATCGTTTTGAGAGCAGTGGTGATGAAATAAAATGCCTGGCTGACCACGAAAGAGATGACGCGATGAGCTAGACAGATTTCTCCAGAACTGGCTAGCGTGGGCCCACGAAGGGTGGAAGGAGTGGAGGGAGGCCTCTACCCAGGAGTGGGACAGAAAAGGCTGAAAAAAAATGGCTGGCTGGGTTTGAACTCGCGATATATCTCGTAACTCAGGACTTTTGCCACTAAGTCACCACTTCTCTTATCACATGCTCAAACTCTTATATTAATAGGTCTTGACCTATGAAATTACCGTTTTGTAAAACGGCTTGCTTTGAAGTGTTATATCTTTGTATGACTTTGAATTAATAGTAGTTCGTAAAGGTACTTTTTTTTTAATTAGGTACTTGTCGCTTTCTTTGTGTTTCGTATATTCTGTCGTACTGCAAAAAGTTTATTTGAACTTATAATTTCAAATCAATCCAAAGATATAACACTACAAAGCAACCGGTTTTAAAATACGGCAATTTCCTATGTACCTATTAGATACCTATCATTAAGTTTAGTTTAAAGAGCGTACTGTCTAAAATTGAATCCGTACCATAGATCTTCAAACAGAATATAATATAATGCCTTACTCACCTTATTCGCTTTATCCTGTGACGAAACTTGTGTAAAGCAACAGGAAAAGTATTCACAAAACCGTCTCGCAATTTGGATTAGCAATAACCGTACACAATAGTGCTATTAACGTTAAAAGCTAAGCTATTTGAACACGATAACTTATTGTTATGAGTTTGAACCTTGAAGGTGTGTGGATTGAAAATTTACTTAACGTCTTTGGAAGCGTACAGCTAAGGAGTGGAATTCCCTGCCTGAGTCTGTGTTACCTGATAGCTATAACCTAGGGGTCTTTAAGTCAAGAGTGAATAGGTTACTTCTAGGCAAGCGTGCTCCATCATCGGCCACATCTTCGCTTTCCATCAGGTGAGATAGTGGTCAAACACGACCCTATCACCAAAAAAATAAAAAATAAATAAAGATACATATTATTCGCAGCACATTAAAGCCACCCGGCAACGTAAGATTTAAAGTTGAAATTTTTAATTAAACGACAGATTTCCATAATAGAAATTACCTTTTTCACTGAAAGCAGGTTAACTCGAATATTTTTTTTGGTAATGGGTTTCTGTGTGATCATACCCTAAATAACAATGAAGGGGCCAAAGAAAATACAGGATCTCTTACCCGTGTAATTTTTAAGCGGTAGGTTTAACGTAGGTGTCTTGAAATCTTCTTTGATCTCAACCCTGAAAGATTTTCTAAAGCATAAGAGCATTTTCGTAAGTAGATTATGGATCTTTGTAAGTTGATCCGAAAACATTGACCCTTTTCTAATGAAAAAACAGGTCATCCACGAAGCTGTTTATGTCTTAAATATGGCCTATTCCAGTTAAGAACCAACCAACCCGTAAAATTTTATTATTTTTGGTGGGTTCTTCAAAAACCACCTTTTCATCGGTACCTTCGGTTCCGAAATTAGATTAAAGCATGGAGCAGATGATTGCAAACCAACGTACCAACCAAGTTCACCTTGGTTGGAGCTGTCCGGAGTGAGGAGGGATGGCAGGCGGTCGCCTCCTTCTGCGAAGCAGTAATGCTAGCAAAGGAGGCCGACCGCATCAGGCAGAGGCAACGGGGCACTCGCCCCAGCCGCCGCCGGGATTCCGATCCCGATTTTCGGCCACCGTAGGCGCGGGCTTGCGGACGGCGTGCAATGGGTAGCACGCTGTCTGTTCGTCCGGCAACCGACCGGACCAAGCCCAAGTGGTCGACGGCGCATACTGTTCCCGCGCGCCTCGCCCGGCACGATAGGCAACGAAGGAACGGGGTAGGTTTTTAGTCAGTAAGAGTCTGCCACTACTTCCCGCTCTGCCCAAGGGCGGGATTTGTCATTGGATGATTTTACCTACCAAAAAAAAAAACCTTGGTTGGAGCTTGGTTTCTGTCTTGGAGCATGGAACATAGGATAGAAACACGCTTGTACAACACGACTACATACAGAAAGCATTGTTAATAGAAATCTCTATTCCAAGACAGAACGTTTCGCCGAAAACTTTTTGATAGAAAACATTGGATATTTCGGTCTATAACAAGCACTGTAAGCAGAGATCTCTGTTCATAGATAGCACTTCTTGCCGTCACCTGTGTTCATAGCCTGCTGAAGTTCACTCAAGTAGCACTTAGATGCATTGAAACTATGTTTGTATCGTACTTTATTTGATTTTGACTTTTTATTTTATGGTTTTTAATTTCTACAAACATTTTTTATTAGCGTAATTTATAATAATAAGCAATACGTGTACGTAATAGCATCGCATTGGTGCTATTACTGAAATTTTAAATAATTGGCCAATTCACGGTCCGCTCCTCTCTCCACTTCGCCCGCGTCAGTGAAGACATACCCTAACATACGCATCTGGAAAGGTGAAGGTATGCGATTTCAACCTGACCTTTCTATAAGGAGGTATCTGTTTATTATTGAAACCCATCCGATACCCTGGTATTTTTGTTCTATTGTGAGATATCTCTTATTATTGTTATTGTTAGGATCTTGATGGTTATGATTATGACGTCTTCCGGCAAATTCTTTAAAGTCACTTTGGAGAAAATAACTCCAAACTCCTCTCCGGCGAGGAGCAGAGTGTGAGGCTTGAGGAAAGTCTTCGCGTGAGTTGATGTTATTTTAACTTGTACATGACTTAAGCGCAGCGTAAACGTTCGAGGAACCTTACAGTACGCTAGATGCGGAAGATTGCCAAATGTTCCTGTAAATAAAGATCGGATCTTTTTGTGTACTTAGGACTACCTTCGTTTTGGCACTTGTGCGCAAATAATAGGATTTGATTTATATTGTTATATTGTTGATGTGATGTTGTTGGGTCTGCCGTGGCGGTGCAGCGCCTCTGGGATGTTTGCTGAAGCGCGCACTGATGGTTTCCAGGCTATCGTGCGCAAAAAAGCAGCTTCCCTGCTGGCACGTACGCGGAGTCCCAACAACAGCTTCCTAAGCGCAATAGCTGAACGTTTTGAATTTAAGAATTTACTACACCCCCCCACCCCCCTTGTGATATTTTGTGATTTTTTATGGACATCTCCCCCCTTTCGAGCCTCAAATGATTACCGCCGAGGCCGACCTGGGAAGAGGTGGCGAGGCGACCTAGACGCCTATTGCAAGGGCTGGCTTGTAGTGGCTCGCGTCTCTTTTCCCAACGTGTAGGAAAGAATAGGCAAAATAAATAAAAACAGAACTTGGTTTATTGTACAAATTCTATATTAGTTAGAATCGTTTTAGTACCGACCTCTCACAGTTTTCGTTTCCTGCTATGACTTGCAAGAAAACAAGATCGCGTTGTAATCGATCCCGATTTAGACCAGTTTCACGGAATACAAAATTGTATAAACACAACAGTAGATGATTCCCTGTAGTAAATGCCGGTACCTCGAATTACCGTAAACATGGAATTGGGATGCAAACATCCGTAAAGGAACAGTGACCCTGACTGGGAGCGGATGTTCTGATGTTAAACAATCATAATAAATGTGAGAACACTGTAGACTCCACAGACTCATAGATTATCATCTGTTTCGATACACTTTTTAATAGTATTTTTTTGTTGTTGGTACAATACTATCCTCTCAAATCTACTGCCGTCGTAATTAAAAAGGGCACAAGTTACAATTTTCTTTTTTTTTTCGAAACTGAGTTAAATTCAAATTAATTCAAAAAGTATTCAAAAAAAAAATTAAATAAAATTTGTACTAGGTTAAGGTTTCTATGGGTCTATGCCACCCGAAATAAAGATATTATTATATTTATTACAAGTAAGGAATGGAACTCCTGCTGGAGACTGTGTTTCCTGATAGCTATTACCTAGAGGGGTCGTTAAGTCAAAGAGTCAATAGGTTACTTCTAGGCAAGCGTTCTCCATCTTCGTCCACATCATCGCTTGCTATCAGGTGAGATAGTGCGCAAACGTGAGCTTATTCATAGTAAAAAAAAGTGAGGTTAAAACTACCCCCCCTCCTATATCACGTGTATTTTTAGTACCTAGAAAGAATCTTATTTTTTTTTATATTTATAAAATACAGCTTATGTATCATCTAATTTTATTATAGAAAATAAAATACTACAATAATAACGTTAAGAGGTAGACAGAAATGTTGCAGGTTGTTTTTGACTGACATACTTAAAATTAATGAAAGAAATGCGAAAAACTCGAAATCACGAAATCAAGGTCACACTACAAGCTGCTTTCGATTTTGTACGCATTTGACGAAAAAATAAATACACGTAATGCCGCTTGTATCGTGCGTTTGCCGAAAAAATAAAGACACGTGATACATTACTACACCTTCCCACCCCCCCTTTCGAGCCTCAAATGATTACCGCCGAGGCCGACCTGGGAAGAGGTGGCGAGGCGACCTAGACGCCTATTGCAAGGGCTGGCTCGTAGTGGCTCGCGTCTCTTTGCCCAGCAGTGGGAAAGGATAGGCAAAATAAATAAAAACAGAACTTGGTTTATTGTACGAATTCTATATTAGTTGGAATCGTTTTAGTACCGACCCCTCACAGTTTTCGTTTCCTGCTATGACTTGCAAGAAAACAAGATCGCGTTGTAATCGATCCCGATTTAGACCAGTTTCACGGAATACAAAATTGTATAAACACAACAGTAGATGATTCCCTGTAGTAAATTCCTGTGTAAAACTGAAGTAAATGAGGCGGTGCTAGTGTTCAATAAGATAGTGTCAAATACCATTGAAAAGCACTCACAAAAAGTTAAAATGAGTCGCACCAAGTTTAATTTGAAACCATGGGTAACCCCAGGCCTGATTCGGTGCATGCGTCACCGGGATTCGTTGCATGCTCAGGTGAAAATGCAGCCTCTCAACCTGGAGTTGAAAAAAGTGTATGTACGTTACAGAAACTTCTGTAATAACATCCTTCATAAACGCAAGACAGAGTATGAGAGTAGGCAATTGGAAAACCACAGTGACCAACCTAAAAAGCTTTGGAGAATTATTAAAGAAATTTGTGACTTCCCAAAAAAACCCAATGACAGCCGTGCACTGTTGAACTCGGGGGTGAATAGCTTGTCGTCTATCAATAACTGTAATCGTCATTTCATCACAGTAGGCAAGCGCTTGGCGCTCAACATTTTAGATAAACTCCAGACTACGGAGAGCGAACTCTGCAGTGACACGAATCTTGAGAACCGTTCCAAAAACTCTTTGTTTCTTCTCCCTACTGATATCCAAGAAATAGACCGTATAATTGCAGTTATGAAAGACGACAGCGCTCCAGGTTCTGATGGGTTCCGTCCAGTACTTCTCAAACGCATTAAACCATTTATACTGGAGCCTTTAACGTATATTTGTAACTTGAGCATGTCTACGGGTTCTTTTCCTACCCCCTGGAAAGTGGCAGCCGTTGCGCCGATACATAAGAAAGGTGCCAAAGACTGTCCGGACAACTACAGGCCTATATCTTTGTTGTGTGTCACATCAAAAATTTTGGAGAAACTCGTAAATAACCGTCTCATCAGCTTTCTGGAAAAACACAACCTACTGTCTGGGCACCAGTATGGTTTTAGGCGAGGGAAATCCACGGAGCAAGCGGTGGGACATTTCGCTGATATTGTCTCTTCTAAAATCGATGAAGGTAAACATTCGATTGGTGTTTTCCTTGATCTTGCCAAGGCATTCGACACTGTTTCTGTTCAGATGCTACTTAAAAAGTTGGAATGTATTGGCATAAGGGGCATCGCTCGGGACTGGTTTTGCTCGTATTTATCTGACCGATTCCAGTATGTTGTGATCGGAGACAGTATCAGTGAGAGCCTTCCTGTTGTTTTTGGGGTGCCGCAGGGCAGTGTTCTGGGGCCTACATTGTTCACAATTTACATGGATGACATACTGAGACTAAACATCGCACAGTCAGATATGATTTGTTATGCTGATGATACGGCAATCATATTCCATGGTGACACGTGGAAGAATGCCGTGGATGCTGCAGAAAACGGTATGCGCACCATAACAGGCTGGCTTGACAGAAATCTACTCACCCTAAATGTAGAAAAAACCAATTTCCTTACGTTCCATATCAGTCGTTCTCGCTGTCCGAACATAGATAAAATAAAAATACACAACTCCGTTTGTCACGCCACTAATTGTAGCTGTAGTGTCATAAATAGAGTCAACTCAACCAAGTATTTAGGCATCACCGTTGATCAGAATTTGTCTTTCAGAGAACATATTTCTTTGCTCTCTAAAAGAATACGCAAATTCATTTACATCATGAAAGCTCTACGTGGTTGTGCCTCGAAAGAATTATCCAGAAGGGTCTATCTAGCTCTGTGCCAACCGCTGTTGCAGTATTGTGTTGGTGTCTGGGGTAGTGCGTACAAATCTTATTTGCTTGAGCTTGAACGTGCTCAGCGGGCTGTTTTAAAAGTTTTATTTGGCAAACCTCGACGCTTCCCAACAGACGAACTCTATAGGGAAGCGAGCGTCCTGCGAGTCCGTCAATTGTATATACTCAAGTCCCTCCTTCAACTTATAGCCGTGTTAGGGAAGCAATTTACTTACACCCAAAGAGGTAGGATTGGAGCTGACAGATTACCGGTCCCAAGAGTCAGAACAAAATTTGCCACCCGGTTCTCGCTGTTTCTCCCGATTCGAATTTTCAATGTAATTAATAAGTCCACACTGCGGGTCTCAGGGAATATACGGGAAGCAAAGAATGTTTTAAGGAATTGGTTGCAAGACCTCACATATGACCAAACTGAAAATATAATTTGCCCATTGAGATGATCAGCTCCTCTAACACTAATTCAAACACCGTCATCTAACTCACACATTACCGCCCACATTTACACTTACACACACTATAACACTATCCCTTCAGCATATTATTGCTTATGAGAGGAAAATTGAATTCGCCTTCCAATTGTAATTATTTGCCGTTCTTCATCATGAATATTAATTGTGACATGTAATTGTAATTTCTATCGTTATTTACTGATGAATGAATTTTATTTATTTATATGAATTTCAATTTAATTTAGACACTAGGTTAATTTGTTTTTTTTTTTTTTTTTTTTTTTTCCTCTTTTTATTGCTATATTTAATTAAATTGTAGATATTAATTCAATTCAATTTAAACATTATTTTAATCTTTAAAGCATTGTGATTTAATTTTTTTATATATATATATATTTAACGTTATTTTTCATTTTGATTGTAATTATTGTTAATTCTGTCCGCTTTTTACTATCATTTCATGGTTTTCTGCACTAACTTTATGAATTTTGCTATGTCACACAGAACTTTAATCTGCCAACTCTGTTAATTGTTCCTGGGCCACCAAGATACAGGCTGTGCCTAGTTTGGGGCCCACTGCCACTTCTAATGTCATCTATTTGTTTTCATCTAATTTGTATATTTCTGTTTCCAAAACTTGTGTGTGGTCAATAAATATTATTATTATTTTGGGAAAACGTGTAGTTTTTCTTAGCTCTAGGCTAGTTTTTAAGCTACATTAACGGGCTAAGCCAAGTCAATGTAGCGTGTTGGGAGAAATTTCATTTTCCTCGATCTGCATGAATTTTCTTACTATTCTGCAAGTGTTTAAAATTGCAGCTTTTTGGAGAGTAATGTAAATGGAGTCTTTTAGGTCTATTACTTTGAGGCTGTGGTGAAGATGATGAGGTATGACGCCCGTAGTGGAGACAACAATTGGCACTACATACACTTTTTCTTGCCTCCAAATCCTGGTTACTTCTTCTTTTAGTTCAGCATATTTGCTGATTTTCTCACCTATTGTTTTTTGCAAATTATGTGTATTAGGGACTGCAATATCGATTAAGTAAGTGACTTTATTAATTTTATCTTGTAGAGTTATATCTGGTCTGTTGTAGTGAATGGTCCTGTCAGTCAGTATGGCGCGGTCGTAATACAGTTTGTGAGTGGTGTTTTCTAAAACTGATTGTGGTGCATATTTGTAATAGGGAGTATTTGTGTCCTGTATGAGCTTATATTTAAGTGCTAGGTTTTGATGGATGACGTTTACTACCTGATTATGTCTGTATGTATAATCCGTCTGTGTGAGTGTTGTGCATGCCCCTGTAATGTGTTGAATAGTTTCTGGCTGAATGTGACACCTGCGGCATTTATCATTCGTCATCGTAGGGTCTTTAATGATGAACTTTCTATAGTTTTTGGTGTTTATGATCTGATCCTGTATTGCAACAATAAATCCCTCGGTTTCTGGAAATAGAGTACCTACTTTAAGCCATTTATTTGATGCTATCTTATCTACATGAGATTGCTCTAAGTCATGAGCGTGACGTCCGTGAAGCACTTTCCTTTTCCAATTTTCTAGTTTTTGCTTCTGTGGGTCGTCAATGTTAGTATGTGGTGTTTCTAATTGATCATTAAGGTTAAGTGGGGTGTAATTGATATCGTTGATAACTATGGCTTTATGAATTTTACTTGTGTGTGATTTAGAGTGGAAGAATGTTCTTAGTCTGGTTATTTGTTTCTGCCAAAGGTGATGGATGTCAATTAGGCCTCTCCCTCCATCTTGTCGTTTAATTGTCAGTCTTTCTACTGCAGATTTAGGGTGTAAATTATTGTGTTTAGTAAGAGTGGTGCGTGTTGTTCTCTCTATTTGTTGGATGTCAGTTTTTGACCACTTGATCACGCCAAATGAGTATGTTAGTATTGGTATTGCATAGGTGTTCAATGCCTTTATTAAATGCTTTCCCAAGAGTTGAGTTTTACATACTGCGATCACTCTCCTCTTATATTCAGTAGTCAATGTGTGTTTAATCGAAGTATGATCTAAACCTTTGAGTTGCCTATATCCTAAATATTTATATAAATCTGTTGGTTCCATCGCTGTAATTGTTTCTGTGTTATTAATGGCGTAGTCACCAGATTTAATTTTGCCTTTTATTATGTGCACCGTTTTGCATTTGTCTAGTCCGACTTGCATGTTAACATCTTTACTGAATTCCGTGGTGACTTCTATTAATTTTTTCATCTCTTTTTCAGTTTTTCCGTATAATTTAATGTCGTCCATATAGATAAGATGAGAGATTGTAGTTAGTTCGGTTGTGTGTTTAAGGCAATATCCAGCCTGGGTGCGCTGTAGTAGGTGAGATAAGGGGTTTAAAGCAAGGCAAAACCAAAGAGGGCTTAGGGAATCTCCCTGATAAATGCCTTTTCTTATGGCTATTTGTCGCGTTGTTATAATATTGTCACGGCAATTTAACTGCAGTGTAGTTTTCCATCGAGACATAATATTTTGCAAAAAGCCTACGATTTTTGGATTTATTTTGTATATCTGTAATATTTGGATCAACCAGGAATGTGGAATACTATCAAAAGCTTTTTTGTAATCTATGTAGGTGCAGTGTAAATTTCTATTTTTTGTGTGTGCATGTTTGTGAATGACTGAATCTATAACTAGTTGTTCCTTACACCCCATGTGACCCCGTTTGCACCCCTTTTGCTCTTCTGACATTATGTTGTGTTGTTCTATGTGTTTATTTATTTTTATTGTGATAGCTGACGTTAGGATCTTGTAAATTGTGGGTAGGCATGTAATTGGTCTGTATTGAGAAGGCTGTGGTGAGTATTTGGTTTTCGGCAACATATACGTTATTCCTGTAGCAATAAACTCAGGTATATTTTGTTTTCCTAGAACAATATCAGTTAAATTTTTTGCTAATATTTTGTGTAATGAATCTAATTTTTTAAACCAGTAATTATGAATTTTATCTATACCTGGAGATTTCCAGTTGTGTAACCTTGCTGTAATACTAATTATGTCAGACTCAGTAAACTCAACGAATTCCATTTCCTCTAATGAACTCCATCTAGTAATTTCGTCTGTTATCCAATTTGATTTATCATTATGTTGTACTCGCTCTTCCCATATGTCAGACCAAAATGTTTCAAGTTGTTCTACTGTTGGTAATTCTATAGTATCCTCAAGTATTGTGTCAATTTGTGGCTTAGCCTGTAATTTTCTATAAAAGTTCTTTTCGTTCATAGCAAATAAGGAGTTGTCATTTTTACGCTCCTGTGCTTTCTTGTATCTTCTTAACCTATGAACTTTAAGCGCTAATTTCTGTTTCAGAGTATCTAAAAACTCTTCCGATTTCCTATTCTCATCTTCGTGTCTAGTATGAACAGTCATGTTCTTAAATATTGCTTGTACTCTCCTAACTACTTTGTTTGATCTATTGTTATTAATATACTGGGTTAGTCTACCACAATCTGCTCTTAGTTTTTCTATATCTTTTTCAAGTCTCTGCTGCCAAGCTGGTTTATTATTATTTTTTGGCCTTGTGTTTACTGATTGATCTGTGATCTTATAATTAAGTTCTTCGGAAATAACGAATGCTGTACAATATACCAGAGTATGAACGTCTATTAGTTGAGTTTCTTCGCTAATATATTGGTTGAGAATACTTTGATTAAAAAAATAAACTAGGCGGTTTAGTTTTGGTGAGTACCTAAGTTTAGGCAGCTTTGGTCGAGCTGCCGGATCCATTCCGGAATATTGAGTAAGAGCTGTTTTGAATTTATCGTGTATTTCTTGTAAATGCGAATCCGTGAGATGATTTTGATCGCTATTTACAAGGATCTCCGCATCATTTTCTAGCGTTATAGTAATACACTCAGTTTGCGTAGATGTATGTATGGTTTGTGAATTTGCTTGTGACTGATAGACTGTTTGAGATTGTGTGTTAGAATCTAATTGAGCGTGCAAATGTAAATCTTGTTGAATATTTTCCGTTATGCTTTGTGTTACGTCGAGATCAATAGTGCTTTCATTACTATCTGCTTCTACTTGTAATCGCGTCCGTACTTCTTCTCTTAGCTGCTCTATAATGTCTTGTGACAAAAGTTTGTTCCTAACTATAATTCGGCGTTGATCTGAAATCCTTTGTTCTGTAACAGTAACCTCCGGATATTGGCGTGTAAAAAGTTCATGCAGTTGTTTCCTGTAGGTTGTCATATCGGTCTCTAATTTAGTGATATATAGGTAGGTTCGCATGATAAATAGGTTTACATCTTTGCTCCATCTCATGCGAACTCTTGCTTTTCCCGCCTTGGTGGACGCGGGTAAGAAGGTAGATACCTCCCGCGCAACATTCAAGGCCGAGGTGGGTCCGACTGTATTAAAATTAGTACTAGGGGGTGGTGACGATGGTATGGATGGTGTTGATCTTCCAGAAGGTGTATACGATACTGTACTAGGACTAAACGGTTCTACAGGGGTATTTGTACTGTACGTCTGTCTGTCACCATCGTCAGTGATTTCGGCTGTAGCATCTTTACCGGTGGGAGCCCGCCTGCTCAACTCCTCACCGCTGACGGTTCGCATGCTGTGACACCCAGCGTCAGCTCCAGGTGCGCCCCGGCGATCGCCCCCGGGCAGCGGTCCTATACGTTTACTTTTTGAACGTGTCTCCATGTTGAATGGGTTTCCAGAGCCACGTTAGCCACGCCAGTAATTTTACATTCGTGTGTCCGCCCCCCACGTGATTAGATGGTCAATCAGGACGTGTGGTTGTTTAGGGGGCTTATTATTATTATTATTATTATTATTATTAAATGCCGGTACCTCGAATTACCGTAAACATGGGATTGGGATGCAAACATCCGTAAAGGAACAGTGACCCTGACTGGGAGCGGATGTTCTGATGTTAAACAATCATAATAAATGTGAGAACACTGTATACTCCACAGAATCATAGTTTTATCTTCTATTTCGATACACTTTTTTAATAATATTTTTTTTTGTTTTTGGTACCATTTTATCTGATCAACACTATCTCAAAAGTACTGCCGTCGTAATTAAAAAAGGCTCAAATAAACATTTTAATGCGCCACCGGTACATGGCGGACATCCCACCTGTACGCACAAAACGTTTTGGGAACACATTCATTGTTCGTACAGCCACAGAATTACTAAATACGTTAGTACAGCTAAGGAATGGAATTCCCTGCCGGAGTTTGTGTTTCCTGATGTCTACAACCCGGGAATCTTTAAGTCAAGAGTCAAGACCGCATCGTCGCTTTCCATCAGGTGACATAGCAGTCACGCGCGAACCTATCAATAATAAAAAAAAACTGCCCTTATATGTGTATACAGGTTTCCCTTTCTGAAATCAACCTTAAGCCCTAAAAAAGTATGAAACAAGATTTTTAGGATACTGAAATAAACAAGGTTACTGGAGAAACAAGAACAAAACAAAAAGAAAAGCCAGTCACACGTTATTTGGGTGGACCAATCAACAGTAAGAAAAAGCGACCAATAATGTTTCAAGACACCCTACCATTTCGTCAGTAAAAGTTTGACACGCCCTCTTGCTCCACCCTAAAACGGGAAAAGTCATTGAATGAATTCTCTCTTAAAAAACACACACACTTATTTTTAACACTGCACTTATTTTTACTACTACAGACTTATTTTTAACTCTGCCAACCAATTACATTTGTTTTACAAGGCAAGACGTGTTTCATTCTTGTACAAGTTAAATACGACTCTGAAATGTCAAATCAACACAACTGGAGACTCTAAAGGTGAGTATAGACTAGAGCATTCACTAGTAACAGAACAACGAGCCGCTCTATGATATGTGCTAGTGTATCAGCCTCACGAACAAGGCGTTGGGCACGCTCGCCGTTGTTTTTACTAACTAAATTGTACAAAAAAAGAGCATAATTTCGTCCAGACCTAGCACGAGCGCGGGCGATGCGGGGGAGAGCAAACGACGCACGCGATCGTTTAGTTTACAACGAAATGTTACTACACACTCGCTGTGAGCAGTACGCCGAACAACACGTCAAGCAATTCGCAGGAACGTTACATTACATAGAAATGCTCGAGAAAATGCTGCAGTGTATATCAACCTTAAGGCATCAACATTTACTTACCCCAGTTTCAACGCAAAAACATCTTACTGCTCATAGAAAAATAATGGAAAACTACGTTTGTGAAAAGCTTAACTCGAATCTGTTCATCAAAAAGCAATTGTGGCAAAACAGTCGGTGTTATTACAAACTTTTTCGCTGTACTATATCGGGGATAACGTGGAATTTTTATCAGATAAGTCTGGGGGCAAAATTGGGCGAAAAAATACTACGAAACGTTTCAAAGGCACGATCTGTTGCTTCAAAAAATAGTACGAGTTGGTACGTTCGGATTGTGTGTACTTTTCTAAGTTTATCTAGGACGGTGGTCTTTAAAGATGATCAAACATTCTGACGTCTGACTAGGCTAGAATGTCTGACCATCAGTCAATCCAAGGAGTATCATGTTGCTTAGTGACTGAGTTGTGGTCTAGGCAATCGTTCCATGTATAACACAGGACTCGAAGCTGAGGAATGGCAGGCGGTCGCCTCCTTCTGCGAAACAGTAATGCTAGCACGTCTCAGGCGCCGCCGGTATTCCGATCTTTGCTAGCTTATGGACGGCGAGCAATGGGTAACTCGCCGTCCAACTGTCCGGTAACCGTACGGAACGAGCCAAAGTTGTCGAAGGCGAGAATTGTTCCACGCGCTCCTTAAGGAGTTGTCTGCAAATTCTAGGGGCCCAGTAGTGTCAAAGCCTACTGGGACCAGGGTCGGCTTCTGAAAGGAAGATTCGGCCCCGGTATGATAGGCAACAAAGGAACAGGAATGGATTTTAGCCAGTAAAATTCTGACACTATCTCTCGCCGGAGATGTCTATTTTTCTGTGCATCACCCAAAAGTTGACTGATAGAAAATGCCTCAGGCATTAAGTTGCGAAAAATGTCAATAGATGATTGATGAAAATGTAAATGTCATTGGATGATTTTTGCACCTAAAAGAAAAAAGACTCGAAGCCGACCCCAAGCTGCTTGATAAAAGTCTAGCCTTTTCCCGAGAGATGATCCGTAAGAGTCCTCTCTTGCAGATCATCACTCGGGAAAAGGCTCCTCGCTCCTCACGAAAATGCGACTTTGTCTCGACTAGAGCAATATCGCCACGTTTTTCCTTCTAACCCATCGCTCACCTAAAGAAAAATGAACCCACGTGGGTAAACAGTTACATTATTCTGGTAATAGAATTCCATGAAACATGATGTCTGTTGCCTCCTAACGTTTATTGCGTCGTTCTGGATGTACAGGATGTCAAACAATGACGGTTTCGGGATTATTTATACCTTTATTTACTGTTTTGGTGGAGTTTTATTGGCTTTGTGTGTGAAGGGATTACGTATGACGTCTGGTAACGCCGACACTTCCAACTTGAGTTACAAGAAAATGTTATTAAATTTTATTTATTAATGATAGGCTCGCACTTTACCGCTATCCCACTTGATAGTACCTAACAGCCCATTCATGACTTCGGTCTTAGCGACGAGCGCACGCCGCGTGCGCACGACCAATCGCCTACCGATATAGCCCCGCTCGCCGCCAAGTCCGAACTAGTGAATGGGCTGTAAGTGATGATGTGGTGGACGATAGAACACGCTTTCCTAAAAGTAACATGAGCACTCTTGACTTAAAAATAATGAATGTGTTGTTACGGGTGGGTGGGACAAATATTCTTTCACCCATAATAAGCTTTACTACACAATAGACTATCTCGCAATATGCGTGGGATATCCCGTGGGAGCAAAACTGCAGGAACAAGATGTGTGTGTTGTGTGCTTATTAAATATAAAATACATAACTACCTCACTGGTATCGTATATTTTATACTATATTCGATACCTAATAGCAATAATGCATTTTAATTTTTACATTTCGTTCTGTCTGCCTGATTGTTCCGGCTAATCTCCGAAGTGACTAGACCCATTTTGACGAGACTTCATTTGTAGATAACTGACACGATCCTCCTCCTTGCATCGTATTCCTCAATTCTGTGGGTCGTGACCACCCTGCTTCATCACTTCCGCTCTTATGATGTCATCTATTCCTGTCTCTTGCTGAGTGAAGGGCCCCATATACCGTGGAGTTAAGAGCGGTGCGGATCTGGTCGGACCAACGAACGTAACGTCACGGCCGATGTGAAATCGTGCCATTAGGCACAATTTCAGAGTCACCTATCTTCTGCTGTATTGATTTAATGTAAGCCTCCACCAAACCGTAAAAATGCATACTTCCTTTTCCTCCAAATAATTTAAGCACGAAATGTTTAGGAAAATCTTTTTTATACTTCTGACTATCTAAACTTCATCTTCTTTCTTAGAAATATGATGGTCTCACTGAAAAAGATAGATAACAATAACGTGTTGCACTAGCGCTGAGTGCATAATTGCGAAACAAAACAAATGTGAGTTAATTACCATTTTACCCTAGCTTGCAGGCGATGACGTCAACTATACGAGATGCCATTAACACAGCAAATGTTGTGATAGGTTACTTATCTCGTCGGCAATTTTATTATTTGCTAGTAGCTTTATTGCACTACCTACTTTTTCGGATGTGTTGATCTGGTCATAATGGGACTTTGATGTCTGAGTTTTTCTCAATCAAATCTGAAGACCGACTGAACTCGGTTTATTCGATAATTTAGTATTTTATGACAGCAAATCAGCATGTCCTAGAACCAAAAATTCGATGACAGGTGACATCCACCAACCTGCACTGGGCCCGCGCGGTGGATTACGGCCCATTCCCTCTCCTAGAGAACAGGCCTCAGTCCTAGCAGTGGGAACATTATAAGGCTGATGCTATGCTATGACAGTTATAACTACCTACTTAATTATAAGCTAGCTAAGCATAAATAACGAACGTGGTTGTTCACAATGGGCCTTAACAGAAGGCTAAGTCACCCAATGGGTAATGGAAAGGGAAAGCCTTATAACCACAGATATAGATATACCTAGATAACGCAAGAGCAACTACTTCGCGTGCCTAGCTTACGTACAAAAATCGTAAGTGGTCACTTTCGCGCTCAGTCTGCATCGGAGTACAGCGCTAGTCGGACGGCAGAAAAATATAAAAATGGTTAATTGTGCTGTTGGTGTGGGGGGTGGAGCGAGGGGGACGCCGTACGCGGCGGCGTCTTCACTAAATAGTGCTTGTGACGTCATAATAGGTAGTCAAAAAATGACACGCTTGGTTTTCATACAGACCGTGATGCTTGCGTTATCTATGTCTATCTATATCTGTGCTTATAACAGTTTATTTTCGGAAGTCAAATAGATCGCCTTAAGATCTCGTAGTAGCACTGCAGAAGTCGACGAGTGATTGTAGATAGAATAGAATATATATATGAAAACATTACATATACTTTACGCGCTAACATCGCAATCAGAAAACCTGGACTTGAAACTCACACATCTATGATCAGTGTCATCACAGTCGCAAACCTAGTCACTCATAGACAAGGACAGGGCATAGCTAGAGGCGAGTCACCGCTGTTTTGATTTAATCTAAGTGTTTCTTTCGATTCGAGAGAATATAGTTCAGGTTTTTAATATCACTATAGATTTGTACAGTTAGTTTTAAGTACCTTAAAACTTGAGATCCTCTGATCCTGAAGTCAAATAGATCGCCTTAAGATCTCGTGATAGCACTGGAGAAGTCGAGGAGTGATTGTAGATTAATTGATAAGAATAGAATAGAATAAACTTTATTGTACACCAAAATAGTAACAATTCACAGGAACTTAAATCTATGGGTACAATGGAGGTCTTATTGCTGACAGCGATATCTACCAGACAACCTTAGGATGGATTATAAGAACTTAAACTATATAGGGGGTAGTCTGCGTTGTGTGTAATGTATTTTTGTTTTTGCTTTTTTTTTATGTGTTCCACATGACTGAAGTCATTATACACCGTTAAATTTTGGTCGTTTTAATCCCCTGGAGGATCGATTCGGTACATGAAACACTATCGACTTATAGAGATAAAATTAAGAAATAATTCACTTTTTCTATTATTTTGATATTTTTTTTTTAAGTAAACGAGTCAATAACCTTTTAGGGAGTTGTCGGTCCTTGCGTCCAAACTACTTACAGTTCATTGACCTCGATCAGCTGACGTTTACTTTTAGAAATCAATTTCGTACATGCGTAAATTGATTTGAGTTTTAAAAAAAAGTACTTTATTTTTCATTTTTATCTTTAGAAATCGATAGGGTTTCATGTACTGAATCGACCCTCCGCGGGATTCAAAACGACCAAAATTTAACAGTGTAGTACGTAATTGAAGACATCCTGTATTACAAATTACAATACAATGACCGGACAATAGACGCTTCTTTTTACAAACTAATTATTATTTTTCTAAAAATCAAGACTAAATTAAATCTAATAAGTAGGTTTTGCCATGTCCCAACAATAAAAATCCTGATGACAATTGCGTGAGATTTCATATTAATATTCTCATTATTACTCGCCAAATAATATGTTTTATAATAAAGATAATTAAAGTTATAATAAGCTTAACCTATAAATTAAAAACTGAATCTTCAAAGATACCATAATATTATTTAATTTAATTTAATATAATATACTCGTACTATTGAAAAGTATGTAAAATATATTTTTTTATTATTTATTTACATTGTGCTCAAATATAGAAGAGGCAAAAAATATGATATGGAGTACCATAGAGTTTTTCGCACGTTCTTTTCGAACCGTTCAATAGCTTTTATTGCAAAGCGTATATTCCTCTTTCATTGTTTAAATGGCATCTTACATAACAATTCATGTTTTCTATAACACCAGTACATTTGTTTTTAGCGCTTTGTAATGGGTTTCTCACAATCAACTGTGCTTTTAGTGCTGTATAATCTATGGCCGATTTCCGCCTAATTACCACTAAAAATTTATAGGGTTACCTCTTAGTAGCCATTGGCTTCCTTAAACCATAATATCTATTGTCAGAATCTTGAAATTCTGACACTAGTCTTGCTAAGTAATTTCGTATTTCTCAGTTTTTGTATTGTCGAGGTCAGATAAAAAGTTTCATGTAAAATACTAATATTCAACTGCATCCAGATAAACTGCAAGCCGTCCCCAAAAATACTTCTGAGAAAGTTGAAAGGCAATAATCAATAGGGAATATATATATGAAAACATTACATATACTTTACGCGCTAACATCGCAATCAGAAAACCTGGACTTGAAACTCACACATCTATGATCAGTGTCATCACAGTCGCAAACCTACAGTCACTCATAGACAAAGACAGGGCATAGCTAGAGGCGAGTCACCGCTGTTTTGATTTAATCTAAGTGTTTCTTTCGATTCGAGAGAATAAAGTTCAGCTTTTTAATAGTAAGTTTTAAGTACCTTAAAACTTGAGATCTCTAATCCGATTTACTTAATTTATTTCTTTGCGACTTTATTCAAGAGTTGGCTAGACTTTGATCAAGACGAGATTCAGGTTCCATAAAGGAATAAGGAATCCCATTAGATCACATAGTACTTCAAACCATGTCATTAGAATTCAGTATTTTGACCAATTAATCATCATCATCATCTTTTCAGCCGAAAAACGTCAACCGTTAGACATAGGCCACCCCCAAGTGTCGCCATAACGACCGGTCTTGTACGTCTCCCATTCATCAGATTTTTGCGTTACTTAAATCTTGGTATGAGGCCCATTGTAACTATTGTAAGCGACCACGTTAAATCTACATATATATATAAAAGCGAAATACCACTCACTGAACACGAAATCTCAGAAACTGTAACACCTACAAATTTAAAATTTGGCAGGTAGGTTCCTTATAGGGTCCTAAGAACGGATTTTACGAAACTCCACCCCTAAGAGGGTAAAACGGGTGTTGGAAGTTTGTGTATGGAGAAACTGACTTTTACGGGCGAAGCCACTAGCAGAAGCTAGTATTAACATATAAACATCTTTAAAATCTTGCTTCCCCCGACTTCGAAAGCGATAACCCTATTTAGTAACATGACCTTTCATAAAAATAAGTATTAAGCGCCAAATTCATTCGCGATCGAGTGGATTTTACTTCGGCCTTCGCCCAAGGTTAAGTTTTTTTACCTAAACAACAGTCGTATGTTTACTTACAACATTTGTATGTCTGAGTCGCTTTGTTAGGTTAAAGGTGGGTTATTTTAATCGTTTTACTAACGACTGTGACACAACTAACCCAACTTTAATTGATATCGTAATTTAAAGTTTTTGTATGTACATAGATGATATAGTAATAGCGTCTTTTGAATGAACTATGACTGTTTTGGTAGTGTTACTTTAGAATTATACTGTTTCTTGAATAAGAAAATTAGCGAAACCATAATGCACTATTCTAAAGAGCCTGTGTTTTACAGAAAACGTATATAAAAAAAAAAACATTGTTATGATAGATACATCGTTAAAATTATTTCCACTTCTCATTGTCTCCTTCATTGGACACTATCTTTTTTTTCTTAATCTATGGTTTCACATAGGAATTAGACTACAAAATCCTGCATCGTGGTATTAAAAGTTCTCTGTGCAATTAGAAAATATAGCACAGCAGCCAAAAATCAACTACCGAGCAGTTGCCCGGACCAGATAAAACTCCCGTCTGGTCGGAGGATCCTCCCTTTTCAACGGATTACCCTGGAATAAAGGGGACCTACAGGGTAGATACAGGGTAAAGAAAACATAGAGAATGGTTGTCTCGTCTGTTGTACCTAACCCCACAGGAAATCGTGATCTCTATTCTTAGCTAAGACCACCCACGATACGCCATTAAAATGTAGTACTCATGCTCATGCATGCTATAATCGTTAAAATTTTAATTGAGTATTGAATATTATTTGCTATACACTATGAAGGAAAACGTAGTAATGAACTTCGCGTGTTGATGATAAAATCTATAATATTTTGGGTCGAATTCAGAATTCATAATGTTTGTTAAAATTTTAGCCTTCATGCCTTGAAATAGAACGATTGTAATCACAAGAAGTTTATTAATAGATTTAGATCACATCTTCACAATGGGAGTTTCCATTTTTTTCACACTTACGTAAATCCGGTTTTTCTGCGTAATATTCCAATGTTTTTGTCAACAAAGATTCGTGGGTAATATGGAACATTTTGACAGTACACTACCTAGCAAACGGAATGGTCGAAAGAGATAACCGTGACCCTGGAACGCAAAGAGCTACTGGAAGATTACAGGTTGGTTTTAATCAGTAAAAGTCTGAAACTCTAGCTCCATTCAGAGCCGGAGATATAATTCGATGATTTCCCACTCAAAAACCATAAAGAAGGTAACTACGAAAGCAATGGTGCGCCGACATGCACGCACATTTCGTTAGTTATGTGTTTTAAGTCTCGTGTAACGGGTGATTAAATGCATTTATCACGCAGAAGTCTAGACTACGGCCTGTTACTGAGACTACCCTAAAAAAAATCTGAGGATTTTATGATATCTGCCTCATAAAAACCATACATTGTAGTTGCCGCCGAGTCGTCTCGTCTCGACGCTCTATGACAACAATAATGCTCTATAAATACATATTATACATACATCCGTCAATGCCAAGACCTTTAAGATTACAAAACTAAATCGACTCCTAAAAGTTGTCATTGGCTAGGTCAGTTGTTGAACCGTATCTCGGTTATGAAATCATCACCCGTGTTACTTGGGATCGGCACATCACGTTTATTATTCTTCCATTCTGTTCTATTACCCTTCACGCTATCACTAACTCACTTTTCTTTCGTATCATTCCTTACACAATCTATCTATCTTTTCTTTTGTTGCCTTCTAACTCTATCTAGATGTACACTCATAATTCTTTAAGTATCATATGAGTGACATGCGTTTCATCCTTCCTTTTCACATGACCATAGTAAAATAAACTAATTCCTTTCAACTTTTCAGTCACTAGTACTACTACACGCTACTATCAAACTTCCTCCAATGTACTCATTTCTTACTTTATCCTTTCACGGCACACCACACATCCATCTCAATTACCCATTTTGGTAGCCAAACGTCTGCCATTTAACTCTCAAAGTCAAAGCAATTTGGTCTGAGGGTAAAATTCGAAGAGATACGGTAATCAGACCCCATCAAGTTTAAATGTACCGACTGTTTTAAGGTCAGGGCAAGCCTTCATATACAAAACGGGGTAGATTATGGGAGATATTAGATGATATAGATAGGCCATGCGATTAGGGTTGTCACCTTTTTTTTGCAGACTATGTACATTGGTTATTATAGGTAAGAAAAAAAGTACATAGTACGAAAATAAAGTACAATTTCTTTTTAAAAACCTATTTCTACTGCTTTTTATAGTTTGTATCAAATAAGTATCTGTACTAAATAATTTCACTTTATTTATTTATTATTAAGGACCTCCAACAAAGGATGTACACACACAAGTAAAAGTTCATTACATTAAAGTTATATACTAGTGCGTTCCCTCAGTTACAGGAAGTCACAGCATGAATAGGACTTCTTTCAATCTATTTCTTTACTTTACAATCTATATTTCAATCAAAGTTAATAAGTACTTAACTCATTTTTTATCAAATTCAGAGACGCTTTGTTTCTTTCGTCTCGCCATTTGCATGTGCATGCTGAAGTGGCGGGAATAGACAATATTTTTTTTTAGATTCAGCACCAAGCAATAAATTTCGTTCAGCATAAGAATAATTGCGACTAAACTTTTCAAAATCCCAAAGACATCAAATCATGCGAAATATTTTCAAGTACTTTATTGATGGCAACCCTACATGCGATAGAGGAAATGAGTAACCGGCTGTGTAGTTATGTGGGGGACAGCTATGTGACATTCGACAAATCAGTCCTATCGTACTAAAAGCCTTTCTACGGTAACCTTTCTCTCTGTTACCTACTATTCTGGTTCTACCTAATGTCATTTCTTCGATCATTAAACCATCTTTATACTTTTCTTTAATTTTATTTTGTTATAATTAATTAGAGCTGTGACTGATATATTAGTATTCGCTAAGATATTAGTGATATTCAATGGACTCGTGTATTAGTAATGCGACTAACTCTGTTATGCTAATATTTCATATTCACATAATATGTAAGGACCATTCAACACAGGTCGAATATTATAATAAAAAAGTACTCTGTGAATATAATATCACTCGGGATTCATTCGATTACCGCGGATCATATTCACTCATTACTATAGCAATATCAAATAGTATCTAGATACTATATCAAAAGTAATATCTGTTTATTGAATACAAATACAGCAGTGATATTATGTATTCCATCATATCCAGATATCACATATTACTAATACTCAAATATTAGTTTAAATAATACGATATTACTAGACGAATATATTTATATTAGGTAATACTGACAAATATCGGTATTAACCCATCTTTGTAATTAATTTTAATGAGTGTTAATTTTATGTTATTTCAAACACAACATAAATTGTTCTTGATTTAAATTGAATTGAATTGTTACAATACAGGTCAATGATGATGAAACCAATTAAAGGCTTAAATGACAATAAAAATAAATTGTTGATCCCCCATCTTTATCAATAGACATTATTGACAACAAATTTATCTACAAGCCGTCCTTGCTAGTTCAATGACTACAATTGTTTCTTAGTATTACTACTTACGTTAGTAGTCGTCAATGGGGAAACCCGTCGTGAGGCCGTGACCTGGATTTTGATGCACGGAAAGATTCATGTGTTGTGAATGTTTCTGGCTACGATCATTAGTGTATGGCATCTGCTGAATGATGACCTACTTCTCTAAAAGATGGTTGGACTGTGCCTACATGCTGCATTGCTGCAGCAGGCATGTTCAGGCAAGGTTGTTTAACAGGCCGTATTTATTATTTTATCTGCAGTATTAAACGCTATCCACACAATTCCGTGTCAGGGCTATTTGTGTTCCGAATTGTTCCTGTCAGGGACGTGCCAGGACGTTGATTAGAAAAATGGTAAAGCAGTATACACACGGTACCTTTCTGTGTTCATGTTGTCGTCAACGTCCTAGATAAAAATCGGATAGCACGATCAGTGCGTCCGTGTTTTCGATCGTACTCTGGGGCACTGATGATCCGAATGCCCCTGGCCCGGAACTATGTGAATGAGTTCGTACAAATTTTACGTAACCGATATTTTCCCCGTCCCTGACGGAACACCGCAGGGCCGGATACCCGGAAATGTGTGGATAGCGCTTTAAAATATGTGTTGTAATTTTTTATATTTTTAATTTTTGACACTTATTATGTTTTTTTTTTTGTATCACTATTATTTTGACTCGAGCGTTTTGACTCATATTATGTGTCAAAATAAAACTTTTAAGAGCCTAGTTACCTGAAATAAATGAAAACAATTAAATATGAAAGTCGGAAGTCTTCAATAGTAAGTAGTTGCAAACTGCATTCAGTCGCACTAATTAGATTAAGGTGCGTCTTATTTAAGGAGTTTAGTTTTTTGTTTTTAGTTTTGCTTGTATTTATAACATGCTTATTTGTTACTGGCGGTCACATAAATCCGAAGTGTATTGAGGCGAATATCTCAATAGCGCCAAGTGGGGGTCTCTGTTTCGGACCTTTCCTTTTTTTATTGCCCTGCTTTGTATGTCATATGATGCACAAGAGACCAATCACTTGCGAATGTTAGACGAATTTAAGAATATCGTGTCGGTCATCATTGTCCGACATGGCGACTAATTGTGGTTTCCAGAGTTTTTGAGGGGACATCGACCACCTAATCTGTATTTTACAAGATGCATTTTGAAGTGTGTGCGCGGGAATTGCATGACTTGATTCCATCAACGATACAATCGTTCAATTCACTGCTTACCAACAGGTGCGATCGCAGTTTTTTTTTTTAATTTAAGTACATATAGACTAGTGCTGGACTGTGATCCCACCTGATGGTAAGCAGTGATGCAATCGTTGATGGTGAGGCGCACTAGTTTATTAAGAGCCTATTCACTCTAGCCTTGAAGACACCCAAATTATAATCGGATGGGAAGACCGCAGCAGGCAAAGGTACTCGAAAAAAAACTAGTTATAATTTTATTTGAAGTCTTATAGCCATCCCGCCGTTGGCAACTAAATGTTTCTACTGTTATTTTGTTTTTAATTTAACTAGCTAGGTATTAGACTATGCAAATACTTCCACTACGAAAGTATGTCAAGTCAACACAATCTTTTCTTGGTACATCCTTGAATTCCACCCACCCATCCATAAAAAAACCACAGAGAGAGACAGCTAATTATTTCTCTTGCTTTAGAAAAGGACAGAAACATAAATAACGATCATTCCCTGTTTTAAAACTTGTACTATTTCAGCTAGTTTTCTGTCCAATATATCTTGACATCTGTAGGTAGCACTGTACGTAAAGAATAAATGTTTTCAACTTTTGTTCGTCATGTCTGTGTGGATCAAGGTAAATTGGACAATTTTACTATGATTATTGAGTAATACTCATACTTTTCTACGTTCTATAAAATAGTATTTTATTGTTTGACGTCATTGATTACGTCATACTTCGCGATATTCGCATATTTGGTAAGTTTTACATTGGTTTTTGCATTTCTGAAAAAAGGAATTCGATTGTGCTTGATTTCGAAATTTTGTTCAAATTGTATCACGACAGAGTTCGTTTGAAGAATTTTAAGGCTAGAAAGTTACAAATACACCCCTATTTTTTAATTAGTGCACATAAAAATGTGGCTCAATCTGTACCTGTTACTTATCAAATTTGTGTAGTCAAAAGTACAAAAAAAACGAAATCCCAAAATTGTCCACGAAAATTTGTCATTATTTGTAAATTCATAATTGAATCATCATACATAACAACTACTACTAGAAAATACTAAGCGCAGTGTTTTTCCATTTTTATTGACATTTTTTCATTCATAAACAATAACCTGTACAATGTTTTTATAAATTGAGTGTGATTTTGGGATATAAACAATCGCTCATAATTTTGCTGTTTATGATTATTATTTATTGAGACTACTTAAATAATAACAAGACCTTTTCTAATAAGCCCTTTAAGTATTTGCACTCATTAAAAAATAGTGGTGTATATTTAAGGCAGGTTCCTAGGCGCGGGCTTGCGGACGGCGGGCAATGGGTAGCTCGCTGTCCGTCTGTCCGTTAACAGACCGGATCGAGCCCAAGTCGTTTACGTTGCGCACTGTTCCCGCGCACCTCAGAGTTGTCAGCAAACTGTAGAGGCTCAGTTGGGTCGAAGCCTAATCTGGGGCTCTGCAGAGGTATGAAAACTCATACCAGGGCCCTGGAACCAAGGCGAAGAAGGAACAGTAAGAGTCTGACACTATCTCCCGCTCCGCCCAAGGGCAGGATTTGTCATTGGAAGATTTTACCTACCCTAAAAGAAGGCAGGTTGACAAATATGTTAAGTAACAGTGAAAAAGAAATACAGAATTCAGAACAGTAAAAAGGAAAACAAAAATCAAAGGAACTGCAAAGTTTTCCTTTTCTTGCATTCTTCAAGATTTTGTATGGCTTTCGTCACACGTTTACCCACAAATTGCGTAATAAGATGTAAAGTGCCACGTAACCTCCGTTGAAAAGGGAAGATTCTCAGACCTGACTGGAGTTGTGACTGGTCCCGGTAACTGCCCTATAGTTGATTTCGGACTGAGCTCTGCTTTATTTGATTACAGTTCGGCTCTCTCTGTACTAACAGTTCAACCAACACGTACAGAGCGTAGTTAATTACTACCAGGGGCGTAGCTACCGCCGTATTTGCCGTATCATTTATACAGGACCCCCCACGTGGGCAAAAATTCGCAACATGTAAACCACAAACGTCTCGTAGGGTACACCAAGCATTTGTAAAAAAGCACAATTTTTTATACAGGGCCCCTGTGAGACTTTTTATACCTACGGGGCCCCTTTGGGTCTTTTTATACCTACAGGGCCCCTGTGGGACTAGCTACGCCACTGATTACTACTAAAACTTAACTAATTACTGTTATCAGTACCTCTACCATGAATTTTAAGCAATAGTATTCGTCGCTACTCGATATCGACGCCGTAAATATTTTGTATGGCAAATTTTGGTTCTGCAAGTGACCGCTAGAGGCGCTGCAAAATTTGCCATACAAAATATTTACGGCGTCGATATCGAGTAGCGACGAATACTATTGCTTAAAACTCATGGTAGAGGTACTGTCAGATACGTTTTTCGATTTGGAAAAATCTTCGACACTCGATTAATGAATTCAACTTTTTAATATAGGTAATTTATTTTGGTACGAAACCCTCAATCGGTGTGAGTTCTGAGGTCAGGTTATGTAACAGTATTTTAGCTTCCCCGCTGTCGGAGGAGGCTAAGATATTGTGTCTATTATTGTTGATGAGTGAGTGACATAATTTTACTAAGCTTAGTGTGTAATTTGTGTGGTTTTGTAACAGGAGTGACATTATCACTTATACTATGATTTTTTTAATAGATGAAGTAAAGTGACAGCTATAACAATGGTTATTTGACAGTTGGGCATTTTCCACTAAACTGAGCTCAGCGTAATCTAGTTTAAAGACCCGTGTCGTAAACATGAAGGACAACAAAAGAATTGAAACTGAGTTAAGCGTAAACTAGGTTCAATTCATAGCGGTGAAACGCAAAATGAAACTATAATCTCGATTAGGCGCTCAAACTACGTTTAGTTTTGTATAATCGCGATTAGTTTATTGGTGAATTTAGCCCTTAGTGATAAAACTCCGTAAAATCAATAAAGATTTAAAAAAAAAACCTTAATGCGCGAGTCCGACTAGCACTTGCCCGTTTTTTTTTCTTTTTGAATACAGAACCCTAAAAAAGAAAATAATCTTTCCTTCACTTGAGCTAAATATACAAAATAAACGTCTTGGTATGTTTGTTTTGAATACCAGTCACGGAAAAAAATCATACCGCACACGGACTTCAAGGAAACGTAAAATTTATCGTTTGTTCTCTATATGGGCTGTTAAACAAACTTGTTCTAAGAAAATTGGTATGATTCATAACTACTAATACTTCAATTAGTATTGCGAGCAGTAAAAACAGCTGGATTCCTTCGACTTTATCGATGTTTTCCACCGTTTCTTGAATTCTAAAAGGGTTCTTGTATTGCCGTCTCGTCTTTTATACGGCATACATCGAAGGATTGAAGCAATGTGCCTGCTGCAGTCTTCCCGTCCGATTATAATGTGTTCAAGGCTAGAAAGAATAGGCTCTTAATAAAGTGGTGCGCCTCACTATCAACGATTGCATCACTGCTTACCATCAGGCATCAGGTGGGATTGCAGTCAAGCACTAGTTTTTAATATCATTTAAAAAACAAATTGGCTGAAGTATACTTACTGTTACAAGCGCGGTCCATCGTTGTGGGCACGATAGGCAAACCCACAACCCTAAGGGCTTGTTTACGGAGACGCGGCGCGTTGGGCGGTCGTCGTACATTGCCATATGTTTGTGTTTGCGCGTGCGATGACGCGGCCCGGCTGCTGCAATGCACGACGAACGCCCAACGCGCCGCGTCTCCGTAAACAAGTACTAATAGGCTTGTGACGTCCCATTTTCAGTCAAGCTGGTGATGCAAGTTTTTTTTTGGTGAGATAACATTAAAAAATAGTCCACCGGCATCTCGCAGCAACGGGGGTTGACGTGCGACTCGTGGAGGTCGCTTAGCGCTCAGCATAATACGATACATGCAATAAATGACAGGGTGAGCACGCGTACTTTTCCGCACGAGTGCGGAAAACAGTAAATTGCGTGCCTAAAAGGATAAAAATAGGGTTTCGGGTAATTCTTGCAGCATACGCCAACTATCGCTTACGCCGTTTTTCCTAAAAAGGGTCGATATAGTTTTCAGCTTTGATTCGAAATCCGGAAGTATTTTAAAGAACGACCATCTGTATCTCAAAGTACGTCAAACCAATCAAACGCCAACCTACGCAATCGCAAGCCGTAAATAAATAAACATCACAATTTGTCGATCAATCAGTCCATTGAAGTTTATTTATATCATTGATCTAACTGAACTGGCCGTAGTACTATAGTATCCGAGTTCGGAACGTAGTACTCACGGCATAAACAAGTTTATTCATTGTCTAATATTAGTCGCTTACGTCGTTTTTATGTTTGCCACGATCATTCATTATGCAAAAGTAGATTTCAAAGTATAGTTCTTTGTGATGAAGTTTTTTTAAGGAAGTTCTTTCTCCATACCTTTTTCACACCACCAGACGATTTTCTGAAGCCCCAGAAAAATTATTAACCTGGACATGAAAATCAATGACCTATATGGAAGCAAACAATTGATTATCCACCCAGGTAAACCCAATAAAGGAGTTATGTATGAATATACATAATTATACATATATGGAGTGAAGATAGTGGCGCCCTCTGGCTTGTAAGGGATTCGTTTGTGTTGGTATGGCCATGCGAAGAGGAGGGATGAAACGCATGTTACTAAGAGTAATGAGTATACATGTGGATGAAGCAGTGGTGGCCGAGTGGTAACGACCCCGACTTACGAGTTGTAGGTCGCGGATTCAAACCCAGCCAGGCGCATTACTTTGTGTAATTTATTTCATCACCACTGCTCTCAAAAAGGTGAAGGAAAACATCGTGAGGAAACCGGCATGTCCAAGAACCAAAAATTCGAAGACATGTAACATTCACCAAGCCGCAATGGGCCCGCGTGGTGAATTACGGCCCATTCCCTCTCTTAGAGAGGAGGCCTGTATCCCAGCCGTGGGAACATTAAAAATGGCTGATGAAGAAGAAGAAGAAGATGTGGATGAATGGAGGGGAAGAGGAAGGCCAAAGAAAATATGAATGGATTGTTTGAAGGGTGATATGAAAGAAAAGGGAGTTTGTGATAGCTTGACGGGTGACAGGCCATAATGGAAGATAAGAACGTGTTGCGCCGACCCCCAAATAACATGGAAAAAGGGCAGGAAGAAGATAATGTAGGTAATTTTTGTTATATAGAATATCATCAATGACTTCTACAGCTCTTGGATTTAGCTGCCCTTTGCGTTTTAAGTCCTTAGTAGTTAGTAACTCTTTCGTCCGTCCAGTTATGGCAAATATCGGACCCACACTAGGCTCCATCAGTCTTGATGGTTCTGGTTACTCCATCTCGTTTCGCTTTTCAATCCCCATAGGTGACAGAACAGCTAACGAGATGGAGTATTTCGTCGTGGATGTGGGACGCTGGCGGAATAAACGCGAATGTTTGTCGAATATATCCGACGTGACGTAGGCGATTTAAAGGAAAAGGGAATTACACCATATTAATGTGGTTAAACCACATTACGTTGTGACGCTTATCAAGTATTTGTTTGCAAAAGATAGTGTACAGGAAAAACATCAGATCACGGTTAACTGCGCTTATCTATAAAGTACATATTAGCGTAACACGTAGGCTATGATAGTGCCCACGTTATGGTGTTGCGAAAAACGTGATTACTTATATTACTTGTTGACCCTGTTTTTTAGGGTTCCGTGCCGCGGAACCCGTTGTAGCAGCAACAGACATACATCATCTGTGAAAATTTGAACTGTCTCGCTATTGTGGTTCTTGAGATACAGCCTGGTGACAGACAGCGAAGTGTTAGTAATAGGGACCCGTTTTTACCCTTTGAGTACGGAACCCTAAAAAGTAGTTCTGGTTAAAATTTATCGAAATCTGAATGGAACCGCCATATCATCTTTGGTGTTCATTTTAAGGCCGTGTTTACGGAGACGCGGCGCGTTGGGTGTTTGTTTCGTCGTACATTGCAGCAGCGGGCCACGTCATCGCTTGCGCAAACACAAACCTAAGGCAATGTACGACGCGCCGCGTCTCCGTAATCGAGCACTAGCTAACGCCTACAATTCGTCAAAAAAATTTATATCTAATCAAATAATACTCTAAAAATAATTTGATATTGGTGCCAGTACATACCTCTAGATAAATTAAATAATGATAGCACTCACATGTTAAATTATCTTGAAATGGTACTCAATGATATACAGTTCTTTGCTCGCTTATCTGGTTTTTATCTATTGCGAAATGTTTGATCTTTAAATGATTTTATCATTGTTAGGAATAGCACTAGTATTGCAATCTGCTTAAATATTGGTAGAAAGATGTAAAGTTGTTTTGATGGTTGAAAATCAATCGTCGAGGAGATTCGTCTGGAAATGTTTTTTTTTTTTGGAAGAGATTTTTTTTTCTGTGGGTAAAAATCATCCAATGATAATTCCCGCCCTTGGGTGGAGCAGGAGATAGTGTCGGACTCTTGTTGACTAAAAACCCACCCCGTTCCTGCGTGCCTACTGGGGTCAAGGGTCGGCTTCTGAAAGGAAGGCTCGGCCCCGGAAGGAGTCTGAGACTATCTCCCGCTCCGCCCAAGGGCGGGATTTGTCATTGGATGATGGTACCGTTCCTGCGTTGCCTTTCATACCAGAGCCGACCCTTCCTTTCAGAAGCGAACCCTTGGCCCCATTCTTTTTTTTTCTAGCCAAATCCAGAGGGAGACGAAGGCAAAAGAAAAGATAGTTGGATTGTGTAACTACAGTTTATCTTTCGGGTGTTTTTTTACGTGAAGATCCAACGCTTCTCCCGCTCTTGGGCGTAGCGGGAGGGCGTGTCAGACTTTTACTAACTAAAACACAGCCTGGAACGAAGGCAAAGGCTGTGTTTTGGGTTCAGGTTCCGGGGTGTGTTTTAGGTTCCGGGGTTCATTTTCACATAATCCATGACTTCAGTAGGCTTCGGCCCTGCTGGGCCCCTATGCTGACATCTCCTTGAGGCGCGTGGAAAACTACCCACCGTTGTCGACTTCATCTCGGTCCGGACGATCACCGGACAGTCGGACGGATCTTTTGAATGTACTATGCCAAATAATCGAATATTAATTGATCGACCACTATTTTGTTTGAATGAATGATTATTATGTGATGCGTTGAACTACTGAACACTCGATCAAACAAATATCGATATTTTGAACATTCGATATTTGAATGATGTATTTATTAACCATTCGATATTAAGAACGTTCGAGTATTTAGATGTTCGATGTATAGTGATCGATCAATTGATATTCAATTATTTGGCATTCAATTGGACATAGTACAACCTTATTTCTTAGTCTAGGTCTACGTTCAAGCAGAGAAAAACATCAAGCATCAAGTCACAGTTGCCATAATTCATTAATACTGTTACGCCAAAACGTGGCAACCTTCTCGATGTAAGAAGAGTGTGTTAAGTGAATTATTATGCTGTCTATAACTGGATGACAGAATTAGTATTTATATAATAATAAACTTGTTAGACGCTTATATTATTTGAATCGATGATTATGTTATTGATTTATGTGTGAAATAGTAAGTAAAATTTCAGTGTAAATAACTTTTCCAAATACGACGGAATTACCGAGAAAAAAAAAAAAACTAAAAACCTAAACCTCGTATAAGTCTGAATCTAACGAAGTTCAGAGGATTATTTGTACTCTAAAATATGCAGCATAAAAAACGCCGTCGATGTTTTTAAGGCCATAATTGCGTAACATGATTAGTTTCAGAGAAATGTTTTTTTTTTTCTAAAAACTCGGTTGAAAAAAGACGAAAAACTAAACATGCTAGAGAAATGGGAATACTAAATATTACATTTAAATAACTTAAAACTACCAATTTTTTAAATAAGAAACCAATGTCCAAGAAAATAGTCTTCATAAGACACTGTGCACTGCTCTCAAGCAACAACGAGAGAAAGACCTAGTGACAAATAAATATGACAAATTGTCAACCCATTCGTCGCTGTGTCTATCTACTACGTATATTGAACTGTCTAATTCAGACTTATTGTGATAACGAACACGTGCGATCGTGCATGGTATTCCGTAGGTGGAGTAATTGTCATATTTGTAAATGAGAGGAACAGGAATGACGTATATCTTCAACTGATACAGACAGTCACGTGCTTCAATTAATACAATGTTTCTAAAGGCTGGAATTGACATAAATATTCCATCAACACGAGAAACGGCTATGTGCCACCATCACATGGTCAATAACGCATCCATATGCACTAGTTCGGGATTTTCCTACACTAGATTCAGGCCAAAGAAACTGCGAAAAAGGGTCGGTATTTCGAGTGGTGTAATAGACCCCTTAGCGAAGGAGACGGCCACACGCGTGAGTTAACAGGTATCCTTACGCCCCAACCGCCGCCACACCGACCCCGAATACCAGCCATGGTAGACGTAGGCTTGCGGGCGACGAGCAATGGGTAGCTCGCCATCTGGAATGAACAGTTAAAACAAAAACTTAGGAAAACTCCAACGAAGCATTCTATCACTAGGGCATCCAGAATCATGTATTGGGGCCTCACCTTTTAAAAATGTCTGGCATGCGAGTGAGAAAGAGGGAGGGAGCTATACACCCTATAGGCCCTAAGCTCCATCCCTAATTCAGTTTAAGTCGTCAAATGGATCGCTTTATGAGCTCGAAGTAGGGCCTCAAGATCCATGAATTACCAAGTCCAAGATACAGTGTATATTCATTGAGCAAGAGACTGCCATTGCGACAGACGGCCACCATAGCGGGCAATGGGTAGGTCGCCGTCTGGACCGGGCCCAAGTCGTCGACGGCGCTCATTGTTTCACGCGCGCCTCAACGAGATCTCAGCAAACCGTAAGGGCCCATCACGTTGAAAGTCTACTGGGACTATGGGTAATGTGAAAGTGAAACCGAAGGAAAAGTCTGACACTTCCGCTCCGCTCAAGAACGGGAGACGTCATCGGATGATTTTTCCACGTAAAAAAAATTAAATAGACGAAATTGAAAGATTGAATAAAAATAAACGAACTATACAAACAAGCGTTGACACTTAAGTAATGTTTATATGCTGAGAAAGTTGGCAACAGTCTCCATGTTGATATTTCAATAGTAACCAACATTGCCAACGCATCTTCTGTATATTCAGACTATGTCATCTCGATGGACGTTTCAGTGAGTTTTCGGGGGTGTGATTCATCTACATAGCATGCCGTAGGAGTGGTGATTTGAGGTAGGAAAGACACGTTGATACGTAAGCAGGAGAATCAAGGTTGCTGACTGTTGCCGACATAGCCCGAAGAACCGCGAAGCTCGAGGCAATGGGCAGGGCACGATGGGATGAGTCTAACTTCGAGAAAAATGTCAACCGTGGCATCCGACTCGGCTGGGCAGTGTTTGGATTCCATTCTTTTCTATCTTCTCTTCCAGCGCTCCACAGAGTCTCAATACGAAAGTTTATGACCAGTGCGTGTTGCCAGTGATGACAAATTTTATTGTCGACGCTTACAATGGGCCTCATCAAAAGGCTTAAAGTCACCCAAAAGGCAATGAAAAGAGCTATGCTCGGAGTATCTTTGCGGGATCGCATCAGGAATGAAGAATTGAAGATATCCGCAGGGGAACCAAGGTCGCCGACATAGCCCGAAGATACGCCGAACTAAAGTGGCAGTAGGCAGAGCTCATAGTTCGCAGAATAGACCGTCGATGGGGACAAAAGGTTATGGAATGGCGACTGCGGAAAACGCAGTATTGGAAGGCTTCCCACAATCAAACTCTTTCGAACAATCTAACAGAGCTGGTTCTAATATAAGCTCAGTAGTATCATAATTTCATAGTAAATATCAGACACGCCTTTTCACTCTACCCTAGAGCGTGAGTAGTCATTAGATGATTTCCCACCTTGAAAAATAAAATAGCCAAGAGCAGTCACTTACATAATTTTCAACTCTGCTGATCTAGTTCTAGATAAGTCTTTATTCAAGTTAAATGCCAACTTATAATTGCCGTTCTGCAAACAAACAGAAACTGTGTTAATTAGGAAACTTTGATTCCAATTCAAAGCTTCATTAGCGGGGATATTCCGAAGGTATGGATCAAAGAGGATACTTTCTACACGAGGTCTCTGATGAGGAGTAATTCCTGTAGATTTACGTAATCACTGTTTATTTTATTCTGTGCGAGTTAAAGATATTCCTACACAGAACTATTCACGAAGGGTCGATCCGGTACATGAAACACTATCGATTTGTAAAAACAAAATTAAAAAATAAAGTACTTATCCTTTTTTCAAGGTAGTTTGAAAAAAGGCTAGGTGGATAATAAATAAAATATATAAAAAAAAAAAAATAGTAACCCAACGGCATCAAGAACAGACCACTGATCTCAAAACGGTGAAGAAAAACATCGTGAGGAAACAGCCATGTCTTAAAACCAAAAATTTGAAGACATGTGACATTCACCAACCCGCACTAGGACCGCGTGGTGGATTACGGCCCATTCCCTCTCCTAGAGAAGAGGCCTGAGTCTCAGCAGTGGGAACATTATAAGGCTGATATTGCATCAGCAATGCTATCAGGAACAGAATCTAAGTTACAGCAGTAAGGACTCCAAAGAGAGGAACCTTCTTACAATATCATTGAATCATCCAATATGAAGTTCACTCTTAAATATTATTACCATTACACAACAAAAAAAAAAATATTTAAACCGAATGAGGAAATTGAATTGCGTAATAGAATCCTACCTGGTGAAATACTATACTTCCTTAAGAAGGATCTGCAAATCGGAGCCTTTGTGACTTACCTTACGATCAAAAAGGTTATTTTTTTTACAAGCAATCGGAGAACCAAAGGCGAGAAAGGGGAAAGCAATGTAACACAAGAAAATGAAGGTAATTTCCGGGAGTTTGATAAGTCAGCATTTATGAGTGGTGTTAATACTTTGGGCGCCTTTTGCTAACACTGCGAAAAATTTGATGTTTATAATCGTTATGAAACGCTTTTTTACGCGAACAAGCTGTTCCATTCTTTATAACCTACACGGCTAAATTTTCATCTTTTTATCCTCGTGCAGGATCGATCCGGTACATGAAACACTATCAATTTGTAAAGTAAAATAAAAAAGTACTTTTTACATCAGCTGATCGATTGCAATGACCTGTAGGTAGTTAGTACGCTTTAACCTGACCTACTGGTTATTGGACTCGCTCGCGTATGTAGGTACCCTTTTTTCCTCTTTTGTGACAATGTTTTCTTTTTTTTTATATTATTTAAACCACAACCACCCTAACTTCATTAGTAAATTATTGTGTTCTTACATCTCATTTTTGGATAGGTATATTTTTATTTTTGTATGGCTCTTTTTGCAATGTGAATGTGAGAACTGTCGACTCCATGGATTCATAGATTACTGTATTTTTTGTGCTTTTGAGTACAAAGTTGACAGGTCTACACTCAGGAAATATATATTAGAATCCATCATTTTTTTAAGAATCACCATGGAGTTTCATAGCAAGTCCTCTCCATAGGAAACGACAAATTGGAACTGTGCGCTAGCTTCTGACTTTTTATAAGTCCCCATGTGAGCTTGACCTAGATTCGGTCGTATTCGTCTGTTATAGTTTACCCCTGCAGGAGTAATTAACCCCAGGTTAAAAAACGTGGTACCATGGCTCTAAAACATTAAATAACTCTTCGAGACATAACACATCGGATCAACCCAGGGTGGATGAAATGGCGACAGGTCACGGGAACAACTTGTGATCCACGGATGCCCCTCAAGTTGAAGGGTAAAATTTACAAGTCCGTGATAAAACCTGTCATATTGTATGGATCAGAATGTTGGGCTGTGAAAAAGATGGATGAAAAAAGATTGCATGTAGCGGAGATGAGAATGTTGAGATGGATGTCTGGTGTGGCGAGAATGGATAAAGTGAGAAATGAGTATATTAGAGGAAATTTGAAAGTGGCGCCAGTGACTGAAAAGTTGAAAGGAAATCATTTGTATTGGTATGGTCATGTGAAGAGGAGGGATGAAACGCATGTTACTAAAAGAGTTCTGAGTTTACACGTAGACGGATGGAGAGGAAGAGGGAGGCCAAAGAAGAGATGGATGGTTTGTGTGAGTGATAATTATGAAAGAAAAGGCAGTTAGTGATAGTGTAACGGGTGATAGGACAGAGTAGAAGAAAAAAACGCGTTACGCCGACCCCAAGCAATATTGGATAAGGGCAGGAAGAAGAAGAAATCTTCAGTCAATTATGTGATGTGTAAATATTTGAATTCATTTATTGTTTGTCACATATGGCATGTCGGATGTAATGTTATAATAATAAATTGCATACAATTCAATGGTGGGATGAAATCGACCAAAACAAACGCGGCAAATACTTGAGGAAATAATTGAAGCAATTGTTAGTATGTTATGTTATTTATGATGTTGTCATAATATGCATTTAGATATGAAGCATGTTATAGATAGAAAGGGGGGTGAGTTGATAAGAGGCAATTTTCGCAATCTAAGTAGATCTATAGACGACAAAATTTTAATCGTTTTAATCCCGTGGAGGGTCGATTCAGTACATGAAACACTATCGATTTGTAAAGATAAAATTAAAAAATAAAGTACTTTTTTTCTAAAACTCGAATTAATATGGAGCCGTTCAAGTATTACGTAAGCAGATTTTTGGCAAATATTAACCCCCTCACCCCGCTCATCAGCAAAACTAAGTAAAGCTCTCACTCCCCCCCCCCCCATGCTTACGCAAACATTGGTACCTACATGCATTTTTCAATGTACTCTGATTTCGTTATCAGTTAATTTAATGAGCAAAAGTTAAAAGTCTGATTAAGATGTTTGGTGCATAGTAATATGCGTATGCTCACTTTCGTGTGATTTTGAAAAAACGAAATTGCTCTCTTAAAAAACTAAAAAATATACAATAGATACTGCTTACGTAATCACCAGCCAGCCCCCCCCCCCCCCCCATCCACCATGTCATCAAAAAAAAGCATAGCAAAGACCCCCACCACCCTGTAGTGCTTACGTCATACTTGAATGGCCCCTGTACGCATGTACGAAATCAATTTAAAAAAAAAAATATATAAATTGCGTCTTATTTTTCGACAAAATTTTGTTTTTGGGTCCCGTCGATATAATGCATTTACCTGCTTAGTATAAAAAAAAAATGTTATATTAATATTACAAACAAACAGATAAACAAAGATTAATGTGCCACAAATTAATTAATAGATAAACGAAACACACAGAATTACCACGTGAACAGAAGACACGTGTATCAAACACATGTGTGTACGAATTACCAGCGTTGTTATGACGTCATGTAACCAGAGATAATTGAGACAAACTCAATTGTGTTACAGAAATACAGACTGTTTATGACGATTTCGTTTTGACAGTTTAGATAAAAGATCCAATATGTCCATTGCGTCGATATTTATTATTGTGAACGTGTATTTTCGTTTATTATTATTTCATTTATATTCAGGCAGGTGTATGTGATGTGTGCGTGTGCTTTATCTGGCCCTATCGGTTTTGCTGACATCTCTTTGATGTGCGCTAAGGACACAACGCACCATCGACTCGGACATCGAGCAATGGATAACTCGCCGTCCAGTAACCGTCCGGACTGAACCCAAGTCGGTCCAGCAGGGCCGGTGCCCGCTGGGGCCGCTGAGAATTTCTGTAAAGGAATCTCTCCAACGGTGCCAGATTGACTATCGGTACATCGAAGCGCTGAAGTGTATGTACAAGAACGCCACAATGTCAGTCCGACTTCAGGACCGGACCTTGAAACCTATCCTTCTGCAGCGAGGTGTCAGGCAAGGAGACGTCATATCTCTGAAACTGTTTATGGCTACAATTGAGCATGTATTCAAGGTTCTGGACTGGAATGGACTAGGCCTTAATGTAAATGGTGAGTACATTACACACCTTCGGTTTGCCGACGACATAGTAGTCATGGCTGAGACTACTGAGGAGCTCTGCACAATGATCGATGACCTTAGTAGAGCTTCCGAAAGAGTGGGTCTTAAAATGAACATGGACGAAACCAAAGTCATGGTAAATAACCATGTAGCACCCACTCCGATCAAGATCGGAGACTACACTCGGAAGTTGTAGACGATTACATTTTGTACCTCAATCCACACAGACAATCCAGTTGGGTAGGTCTAACTTTGAGAAAGAGGTCAATCGTTGAATCTGACTCGGCTGGTCAGCGTTCCGGAAGCTGCCCAGAATGGCGCATCGTCTGAATCCAATAAAAAAATACAATCCCGCTGACGTGCGGGATCCCGCATGAGTAATCCCGCATTTCTGATCCTGCAAAAAAAAGTGCGGGATTGGCTTCCGTACTCACGATACAGGAGCAATTCCTAGTGTAGGGGAAAACTAAAAAAATATATCTAAAAATGTCATCGTTTTTGTAAGACAAGCGGTAAATATTTATGAGTTATTTCAAAGTGATGATGTGATGTAAAGACGAGCGCGACGTACAAAAACTTTTCGAGGCATTGTACCTTGTGTTGTGTAACGACAGTTTTTTCACGTCCCGTGTTACTGCATTCTTGCTTGTCGGTATTACTTTCTTGATCTCATCCGTTGCATAATTTGAAACGTGTCTCCGTCTTCAGTAAGTGCGGAAACTTGAGACCTATTTTATCTTTAACTCGTAAAGAACTCTTCCAGTTTTCTCAATCTTTTACATCTGCTTTGATGTGAAGAAACTTTCTCTGAAGAAGTTTAAAGTAATCTGTGTTTCTAGATAAAAAACCGGCAAGGGCAAGTAGCTGTCAGACTCATGCACTGAGTGTTCCGTACAAATTGACCTATGAATACGTTGAATTCCCGAATCGAATTTCAAAGATTTTTGCAAATGGTAAAAAAGTACAGTTTTCGGATTTTTTCCTATACTTGTGCTATGAGACCTAGCTTCATGCCTTTCAGGGTCCTAGGTCAACGGGAAGTACCAGTAATTTTGATTCCTTTGAGGGGTCGAAATATACGTTTTTTGCGACATAAACTGCCGTATCTTTTTTTTTCATTAGCTTAGAATTTTGATTTTTTTCTCAACTTCAAGGGACCGCAGACCTAAGTATGTAGGATATATTACATACTGTTGACCTAGTTGTCACTTGCATGCATAAGCATTCCAAGCTTAAATTAAATCAAAACAGCGAAAGATGGATGACTCGCCTCAAACGCGTGGACCGCTGAAATTGTTCCTCTGAGGCACGATTTCCCATCGTTCGCGCCGGACACACATTTTGCGGCTAACGCTATTTCGCTCGCACGACAGCGCCGGCTCTTATCTCTGTCCTTGTCTATCAGTGACTATAGGTTTGCAATGTATGAGTTTCGAGTCCAGGTTTTCTGTTTGCGATGTTAGCGCGTAACGTATTTTCCCTCATAATATATCAATGTTTCCAAAACCCCGATTACTCTTTTGAACAATTCTTCAACCTTTATAGAAGGTTCATGTCTTTGCTCCTCGTTGTTAAACATCAACATACTATCATTATGTAAATAAACTAAGAAAATACTAACGTTATCTTTGTTAGGAACAAACTAACATGATTTCTACGTCACTCAGATAATATTATGCCGACAATGTACGATGTTTTCCGAGCCTAATTCGTTCACAGATAATTTGCATAAAAACGTGGGTAGAATGGGATTTGTTCACACATTGTTATAACCTTTTTTTTTATTTAGGTTATCATAGAATAACTTTAGAATTAAAGTAACGGCCCCGACTTACAAGTTGTAGGTCGCGGGTTCAAACCCAGCCAGGCACATTACTTTGTGTAATTTATTTCATCACCCCTGCTCTCAAAACGGTGATGGAAGAAATCGTGAGAAACCGGCATTTCCTAGAACCAAAAATTTGAAGACATGTGACACCCAATAATCCGCACTGGCCGCGCGTGGTGGATTACGGCCCATTCCCTCTCCTAGGGAGGAGACCTGAGTCCCAGCAGTGGGAACATTATAAGGCTGATGCTATGCTATGCTAACTTTAGAATAGGCACTTAATTTTTAACGATCGTTAAACTGTCGTTTGTTTGTTTTATTTATTTTTGCAATTTTTGCCTTTTTTTCTTCTCCCTGGCAAAAAGTGCTGTTGAGCCTTTCTATTACGAAGTACTCAGTAGCAGCCCGGAGTTTGGAAGTTGGTGGTGTGACACACCTGCCCGTGCCCCATGCCTAGTCGGAAAGCACGTGTCGCCGAGTCCTGCGCCTGATGTCTCTCTGGCTTTGCTCTCTGGTCATGTCGGATCGCAGTCCCAGCGGACTATGAGAGTAAAGGAACAGAGAGTGTACCTGTGTTTGCGCACGCACTTGTGCACTATAATGTCTCCTGCATACGTGGCTAATCTCTGTTCAGTACCTCTACCATGAGTTTAAAGCAATAGTATTCGTCGCTACTCGATATCGACGGCGTAAATATTTTGTATGGCAAATTTTGCAGCGCCTCTAGCGGTCACTTGCAGAACCAAAATTTGCCATACAAAATATTTACGACGTCGATATCGAGTAGCGACGAATACTATTGCTTAAAACTCATGGTAGAGGTACAGAGTTGCCACCGTGATCGAAATTCGATCGGGAGGATTATTACACCATACAATGTGATTTATTTCCATACACAAGGAAACGACACGGTAATGCTTTCATAACTGGCACATCACAAATGAAACCTTTTTGTTGAATTTTTTTTTTGTTATTTTTTTTGGTTTGGACACTAAGTCCTTTAAGCCAGATCTTCGTATGCATAGTTAATTTGTTTACACGCAAACATTCTGATGTTTTTGTAGAATCTGGCCGTAAAAGTATCAAGTCACCTTTCTCGGCAAACTTCACTTTAAAAGTCTCGGCTCCATTTTAACGAGATCGCGGCTGTTTCAATGATTCTACCACAAATTGTACAGTTGCTCAGACCCTTGAGATACAAAACCAACAATTTTGCATCACAATATCCACTAAGAATCATTCACCCAAAGAAATCCCGCCAAAACTCCTTTATTCAGTCGCCTATTACACCATAAAGCATGATTTCTTTCAGTATTACCACGTATTACACGGAAACGATACGGGAAATGATTTCATAACTTGCACATCGCGAATGAAACCTTTTTGTTCGTGCCGTCATCGCCACAGATAATGACAATGTCGCCATTATTGTAACAAGGTTCTTGTGCGTCATTGTGAAACGCCGTGTCAATAAACTGGTCATATACGTCAGTGATCTTCGTGGGGGCGATCTGTGGCAGCGATCTCTCGCGCCGGGCCTTGGTACAGGCTATGGTCCGAAGCGAGGGGTTGAGGCAACGGCCTTCACGTCTCGGCCGCCGGTAGCTGTCCGGAAGCCGCCCGGATCGAGCCCAAGTCGTCGGTGGCGTACTGTTCCACGCGCACCTCAAGGAGTTGTCAGCAAACCGTAGGGGCCCAGCAGGGTCGAATCCTACTGGAGCCAGTGTCGGTTTCTGAAAGGAAGATTCGGCCCGGGTATGAAAGACAACGAAGGGACAGGAGTAGGTTTTTAGTCAGGAAAAGTCTGACTATACCTTCCGCCCCGCCCAAGGGCGTGCAGATTTCACGCTGGATGATTTTCCCACCTTAAAAAAAAGGTCTTACCACGAGCGAGAAAGAGGGATAGAGTTATCATTACACTACATTCTTCTGTACCTCTACCATGAGTTTTAAGCAATAGTATTCGTCGCTACTCGATATCGACGCTGTAAATATTTTGTATGGCAAATTTTGCAGTGCCTCTAGCGGTCACTTGCAGAACCAAAATTTGCCATACAAAATATTTACGGCTTCGATATCGAGTAGCGACGAATACTATTGCTTAAAACTCATGGTAGAGGTACAGTTCTGTGATTACACCCTATACACCGTTAAATTTTGATCGTTATCGTTTTAATCCCGTGGAGGGTCTATCTGGTACATGAAATACTTTTTAGAATAAAGTACTTTTTTTCTTAAACTCGAATTAATATACATGCGTATAATAGATGCATGTATATTAATGAGTCAATGACCTTGTAGGTAGTTGTCCGTCGTTGGGTACTTACTACCTACAGGTCTTTGAACTCGCCCATCTGACGTTTACTTAAAGAAATTAATTTCGTACATGCGTAAATTAACACGAGTTTAAAAAAAGTACTTTTTAATTTTATCTTTACAAATCGATAGTATTTCATGTACCGAATCGACCCTCCGCGGGATTAAAACGACCAAAATTTGACGGTGTACAATGTCAAATAGATCGCGTTATAAGCTCATGGTAAGGCCTGAGGACTTGTGCGTCATTGTGAAACTCAGTGTCAATAAACTAGTTAAATACGTCAGTGATCTTATCTCTGGCTTCCGGGTATATTGGTCTGCGTAAACAAATGACTTTTATGTTAGGCGCCCCATACACCTACAACAATATTGCACAATAAAATTCAAACACGCTCAAACTTTTGTTAAATCATTGCGCAATGTTTCAATACTGTCCCTAACTCCCTACACGTTGAATAATATTGTACAACAGATATATTGCGCAATATTATTAGGCGCCTCATAAACCTACAATAATATTTAGGAATAGTTAAAGCTTTTGTTTAATCATTGCGCAATGTTTTAATACTATCCCTACACGTTGAATAATATTGTACAATCAGATATATTGCGCAATATTACTTGGCGCCCCATAAACCTACAATAACATTGTGCAATAAAAAATTAAGCTTATGTTAAATCATTGCGCAATTTTTCAATCACGGATATCTATGGTTTCAATACTCTCCCTACATGTTGAATAATATTGTTCAATCAGATATATTGCGCAATATTATTAGGCGTCCCATATACCTACAATAACATTGCGCAATGTTTCAGTACCATACCTACACGTTGAATAATATTGTAAAGAGACGGATGAAAAAAGTTTGTATGTAGCGCAGATGAGAATGTTGAGATGAATGTGTTGTGGCAAAAAAGGATAAATTGAAGAATGAGTATATTAGAGGAAGTTTGATAGAAGCTCCAGTGACTGAAAAGTTGAAGAGGAATCGTTTATCTTGGTATGGTCATGTAAAGAGGAGGGAAGAAACGCATGTTACTAAAATGGTTATCAGTATGCATGTGGATGGATGGAGACGGAGAGGGAGGCCAAAGAAAAGATGGATGGATTGAGTGAAGAGTGATATGAAAGAGAAGGAGGTTAGTGATAGCATGACGGGTGACATGGCAGAATGGAAGAAAATAAAAAATGGTAATTTAAAAAACTAAAAAACCCGACTGCTTTTCTGAGTATTCATGAAAAAGCCCTAAAACAAGAAAGTCGTTGTAACAGTCGGGACCCATTACATCATAGATCTACTGACTAGACGGCTGACTTTCTAGAATGGGTCCCGACTGCTACAACGACTTTCTTGTTTTAGGGCTTTTTCATGAATACTCAGAAAAGCAGTCGGGTTTTTTAGTTTTTTAAATTACCATTTTTTATTTTTTACTTTTTTAGTTTAATTTTTGTACGATATCACTTTCACAGTAATTACAAATCTAACGACACCTCGCAAACTAAAATCCATCGAGCCGTACAGGCCACAGAGCGTGCCAAATATTTGAATTTGGCGCCAAAAATCCGCCATTTTGTTTTTTTTTTATTTTGATATACCCAGTGTCACTCTCACAGTAAATACGAATCTAACGACACCTCTCAAGCTAAAATCCATCGAGCCATTTAGGCTGCAGAGCGTGCCAAACAATTATACATACATACATACATACATACATACATACTCTCGAAAAACATAACCCTCCTTCTGGCGCAGTCGGGTAAAAACGTGTTGCGCCGACCCTAAATAACATGGGAAAAGGGCAAGAAAATGCTGACACGCAATTGTTTACACGTACTGGAAGACGCAGCGTTGGAAGGCCTCCTACAAGGTGGATCGTTGACCTGGTGAGGGTCGCGTGGATGCGATGGATGCGACACCACAGGACCGGTCGTTATGGCGACGTTTGGGGCAAGCCTATGTCCAACAATGGACGTCTTTCGGCTAAAATGATGGTGATGATGAAGCACCCCAACTCGGACAGGTTAGGTTAGAACCATATCATGAAATAATCATGCGTTTAGCTGAAATAGCACGGTTTTAATTTTAAAACGTGGCCACGACATTTCGAATCGCAAAGAGACGCTATAATAACACTCGGGTAGTAATATATCACGTCTAGTCATATTGTCAGCTGCTCCGATTTCTATTTTTATTTTATTTAGATTAAGGTTATTAGTGAATGTTACAAAAGCTTTTTGTAGTTTCCGGATTTCATGAATGATTGCCAAATAGACAGCGATTAATGTTTTATTTTGGCTATCACATGTTTTTTTTTAAATATCTGTATTAAAAGTTGCATTGCATTCTTCCTAATATTTGGGTAGGACTGTCATACAACAAATGTGATTTTTTTTGCCATTTTTTGCTATGAAACGGTTCGGAATACTTCGTGCGCGAGTCGAACTCGCACCGCTTTGATGTATGTTCCCCGATTCTACACGCTACTAGATAGTAAGTTATTAATTGAGCTACTAACACTGTGTAGATCGTTTTGTATCCAATTTAAAATAAATTATATTCTGTTCTTTTCTTTCAAACAAAAGACAAGTTGTCAAATCGTAGGGGCCCAGCAGCGTCGAATCCTACTGGGGCCAGGGTCGGTTTCTGAAAAGAAGATTCGGCCCGGGTATGAAAGACAACGAAGGGACAGGAGTAGGTTTTTAGTCAGGAAAAGTCTGACTATACCTCCCGCCCCGCCCAAGGGCGTGCAGATGTCATTGGATGATTTTCCCACCTTAAAAAAAAAAAGGTCTTACCACGAGCGAGAAAGGAGGATGGAGTAACACTAAGACTGTGTAGATCGTTTTGTATCCAATTTAAAATAAATTATATTCTGTTCTTTTCTTTCAAACAAAAGACAAGTTGTCAAATCGTAGGGGCCCAGCAGCGTCGAATCCTACTGGGGCCAGGGTCGGTTTCTGAAAAGAAGATTCGGCCCGGGTATGAAAGACAACGAAGGGACAGGAGTAGGTTTTTAGTCAGGAAAAGTCTGACTATACCTCCCGCCCCGCCCAAGGGCGTGCAGATGTCATTGGATGATTTTCCCACCTTAAAAAAAAAAAGGTCTTACCACGAGCGAGAAAGGAGAATGGAGTAACACTAACACTGTGTAGATCGTTTTGTATCCAATTTAAAATAAATTATATTCTGTTCTTTTCTTTCAAACAAAAGACAAGTTGTCAATAAAAATATTTTGTTTCATTTCAAGCTTTTATAGCGCGGTAATTACCTATTAATTAATACTCATCAAGACCATTCCAAAAAGCTCAAAGACGATACGGTTATCTTATTGCGCTTATTACCGAGTTTCTATGGCCATCTTCCAGTTCCATCATCAGACCCTGGTTACCATCTAGCACCAAAATACACGTCAATACAAATCTCACGAGCCCAAACTCGATGGGTGTGGTTTAATTACCGAGTTCCTATAGCCACCTACCGGTTCCATCTTCAGATCAGCTCCATGTCATAATAATTTTGCATTGTCATCTGATTTACTTACGCATGCAAATTGTCAGGTCAATCGATAACCGGGAAGTGGATCAAATTTAATTTACAAGATTTGATCACAGACAAACATCGGAACAGGTGAAGCTAAATAAAAGCTTGTATCAAAAAATTTCTGGTTTCGCAAACGACAAAGAAAGTAAAAATGTATAATGTATAAATATTTAGGTCAAGGTTGGCGCATGATACGCTCGCCAAAAATTTTGGCGTTGGCGTCTTATTTATGATCTTATGTAATGAGACTATGAGAGACATTACCTTTATGTCTTAAGGCACTGATCTAAAATTTTTCACGGCTAAATAATTTTAATGTTCCATTTTGTCGCACTGTAGCCTCGAGCCACCTTTCAATGATGATGATATCATCTAGCCGATTTCTGCACAGCGACCGCTTTCCTTGGCTCCTTATGGTGGCTGTGAGCTCAGATGTGCTGCTCTGCCATATGCCCTCATATGACTTGCATATCCAACCTCTACCGCGTATGCTGATGTTACTCAACACGCTCGTGGAGGCCAACACTTTTTTTCGAGATGGAACGACTGTTTGGAGGAAAACGGAACAGAGAGTATAGTCCCGGAGGTGTTTAAAAGGGAGGATCCTCCGACCAGACGGATGATGTCTTGTAGGCTACTGCCGGTAAATGATTTCGGGCAGTTCTATATGTTCAAATCGCGCGGAGAACTTTACTTGTGCGATGCAGGAGTAGTTCTTAAGTGACGTCTTAGATGTCGCTACAACAGTATTTTCCTGTCTTAAACCAATGCATGTTTCTTCTAACTGAAGAAACCCGGATTGGTTTAAGACAGGAAAAGGACAGTCTTTGGGATCTAGGTCCGCGGACCATAAAAAAACATCTTAGTTGAATCCATTTCCACCAGTGCTAAGCTTTGTGCACCAATGAATATGATGAAACGCATCCATAGCAATGTAGCATAGTACATCTCTGGTGGAAAAGCACCCTTAAATTCTTGCTTTTGACATTTTGTCAGAAACTGGTTGACCAATAGTTTCATTTCGATTCTGATCAATCTGTCACTTTTCTAACATATCTTTTTCTATTGATTTCAGGTCGTGGAATGCAAAGAGAAGACTACTGGTGCCAAGCGCGCATTGAAAGTCTTGCACGACAATACCAAAGCGCGGAGGGAAGTTGAGTTACATTGGAGGGCAAGAGGCTGCATACATATTGTCCAGGTAAAGTCCTCATTATCAAAATAGACCACCAAGTGTCGCCACGCTACAACGACTGGTGCTGAACGTCTCGTATCTAGTGGATTTCTACGGCCAATTATGGGAGGTCTTCCTAACCCTATTCCAAAAGTCATAATTTATTTTCCAGAATGGCAGAATTAAATTATGCAATTCCAATGCACACTTCCCGAAATGCAAACGATACAAAACCGATAGTTTGATAATATTAAGGGTCTGATATAGAAAGCAGTACTCCTCGAAACGGTTCGCATTGTGAGGAGGTTTCTGGAGCCCTAACCACCTCAAAGAAACACTTCGACGTAATTAATCTAATTCGGCTAACTTTCGACCAGTCATTGTTAATAGTCGATGTTTCAAGTAAAATAAATTTGTTTGTTTCGCCTCCTCATCAATCATGGAGCCAATCAATCAATTTGTGGGCGTGGTACTTGATCTACTTCATATAGTTCGTCGTACATAATGAATGAGAAACATATTGTTCACTTTAACGTCTTGCGTCGGATTTATAGTTCGACGAGTGTTTTTGTGTTTTCAAAGAGATTAAAGAGAGACAATAGAGCGGACATCAGAAGAAATGTCTTAGAAAAACTGTCATCCTATGACAGCTAGCTTTCAATAGTAAAAATGCGAATTAAATTTCTAATTTATAATATGTTTTTACGCTATTTTCTAGAACTTTTTGCGAAAATTATTGAATTCTAATTAATTACAGAGTAAATATGAATATTTACGAAAATAAACTGAAGTTAGGTCCAGTCGTCTACACTAGACTGAGCGACTTACTACTCCTAGGTAACAACTATCGGATCACGTTTTGGTTCGCTATGTCCTGTGTATTGGTAGTCTATATTTAATGTACTTATTTGTGTGTTTTTAACGCCAGGGTCGCATGTTTGCGACTGGGTACTCCATCTCGTTTAGCTTTTCAAACTCCATAGGTGACAGGAGAGCTGACGAGATGGAGTATTTGGTCGTGGATGTGCGACCCTGACGGAATAAACGCAAGTGTTTGTCGGATATATCCGACGTAGGCGATTAAAAGTTTAAGTGATATCAAGCCGTTGTGAAATAGAACTGGGTTACCACGAGCTTTTTATATGATTCATTTGACAACCTGAACTGAACTGTTAAAGGATAGCTATATAGGGTGTATAGCTCCATCCCTTTTTCTCGCTCGAAGAATATTTTAAGACGTCATGGTAGGGGCGTTTTGAATATCGTGCGGCATCACGCATGCTGAACGCGTTATTTTCCCTTTTGAAATTTTCTACATGCAGAACAAATTAGATGATATTTAAAAAACCCTAAGGCCTAGAAATACACAGCACGTTTTTTAAACGCGCCGTCGACGCGCGTTTTAGAAACGCGCTTCGACGGCGCGCTGGCTGCGTCTGATTCGCGTGTGTATCGCGTCTGTATCGCTACAAACGCGCGTAGACGGTGCGTTTAAAAAATAGGCCCATAGCTTCGATGCTGCGTTTTTTTTTTTTTTTTCAATAATTCCGGGGTCCACGATCTCTTTTAGCACTACCGGATTACCGGACGTACTTCAAGGCAGACATGTTACAGAGAGATTCCAATTTCGAATGATCGGTACTTTCGGTTCCTAATCGGAATATATCGGATTATATACAAACATATTTACTAGTCGCGCGGGGCACATTCCTCCCCCGAGTCTTCTATCGATTTTATTATTCTTTCACTGGTTTTGTTTTGTATTTGGAATGTGCGTTCGCTCGTCATTTAAAAACGTATGCGAGTTTTGATTAGTTTTTAACTGACTTCAAAAAAGGAGGTTTCTTATTTCGACCGTATATATGCTTTTTTTATGTTCGTTCGCGCATATAGATTAAAAATAACTTTAATTTCGGAAGTCGGTGTTAAATAAGAAACAAACAATACCGAGAAACACCGACTTCCGAAATTAAAGTTATTTCCTTTATGTTTTTTAATGAAGTCGGTTATTTTTTTGTATAAAAACGTTTTTTATTATTAGTGTTTCATTTGACACTTCTGTCTCCGCCTTCACCTTTAATTTCGATTCTAATTGCGGTTTCGATTCGTACAAACCAAATTGGAAAACTCCGATTCCAATATAACGACTTCCGTGATCCCTAGTTGATACAAAATAGACTGGCTTTGACTGCAGTTTCGCTTCAAAGACCTATCCCACAGGAGCTGCGCATTTTTCTGTGTTTCCGGGGCCACAGTCTCCGTTTGACTACCGGATTACCCGTCATTCTACAGGGTGCCATCCGCACTTGGTCCCTATACCGATTTCTCCTCCACATTTACAATGCTTTTTTTTTACGGTAGGTAAAATCATCCAATGACAAATCCCGCCCTTGGGCGGAGCGGGAAATAGTGTCAGACTCTTACTGACTAAAAACCTACCCTGTTCCTTCCCTGCCTTGGTTCCAGGGCCCTGGTATGCATTTTCATACCTTCCCAGAGCCCCAGACTAGGCCTCGACCCTACTGGGCCCCTACGGTTTGCTGACAACTCCTTGAGGCGCACGGGAACAGTGCGCGCCGTAAACGACTTACATTTACAATGCTTGGAGTTCTGCAATGTGTGTTGCCTAACAACTATGTTGACACGTCGGCTTTTAAAGTAAGCGTTAACAGGCATTTTCTGGTGTCTTTGATTCTTTTTTACCTAAACCTCATCCATCGCTTATGTATTTATCAGACGAGTTCCAAATCAAGAAAGGTCTCACCAGAAGAAAAAACAGTGTAAGAAATCTCTGAAAAGGGGCTTTATGTCGGTGTATTAAAGAATAGAATAGAATAAACTTTATTGTACACCAAAAATAGTTAAAATAATAATAATAATAATTACCCGGTAGCTTAGACCCTGTTTCCGATACCGGTGGGACACTATTTTTTATATTTTTAAACGTTTTTTTTTTATATTTAAAAATGTAGCAAATATGTATCTACAATATGGAATAAAGATAATAATAGGGAATATGCATGCACTTTTTTTATTTTTTTAAACGTTACTACTAGTTATTACATTACCAAAAATAAATATAACACATTCAAAATATAATCCATTGAGCTAGAAAAAAATTATTAAAGTCATTATCATTTTCGCGCGATTGAAACGTGGCCATTTTGGCGCGCTTATTCTGTGACGTCAGATTACACGAGTTTGTTATCAACAACAAAGCGTTTCGCTCTTAAAGTTAAAAAAGTGACTGATTAAATCAATCGATTACCATGGAAAAGCACAAAAAAGATTACTATAAATATTGTGTCGTACCCATGTGCGAAAATAACAACAAAACGGCATCTGAAAAAATATATTTCCTTATGCCGAAAGATGAAGATATGAGGAAAAAGTGGTGTAGGGCAATGAGAAGAAACAATGTATCATCTTTGAGCCGTTTATACTGTTGTGAAGATCATTTTAACGTAAGTAAAGAGATTAAAAAAGTGATATAGGTACCTCTAAGAATCATTTTTACTTAGTGTACTTGTTTTGTTTACATACTTTGACGAAAACATGCGTTTTACTTGCACGTATCCAATGGCTGAATCTCAATATGATTCTCATTCAGATCTGACAAAAACAATAAAAATAGCTGCATATTTTGGGTTATGTTTGTTATATTTACAAAACTATGAAAATAATCATGTATTAAGTGATATAGTTACTTATTTACCTCGCAGCTTTTACTCCTCTGAGTTCAGCAGATGTAAAATCTAAATTAGTTGCAAAATATGTGGACATCATGAACACGTCTATTCTAGGCAGATTGTCTGATTGCGCTTTGACAAAACCGGCTTCAGTCATTGTGCTAAATCTTTCTTCGTAAAGATTTAATACTTTTAACTCAGAATAATATGCAAAAACCATGAAACAATATAATTATTTACCAGAAACCATCTAAACAATTTGTTGACAGACCACGTCAGAGTGTAAGATGTCGTCACAACTTTGTCTGCCAATAGCGTTGCGTTTTGTAAATTTGCGAGGGAATTACAAAAAGGCTACTTTTTGATGATTAAATTTTACTATTAAATTATGAAAAAAATAAAAAATAGTTGTGTAGGTATGTTTTTTTAGTAGTAAAGAATACGAATAAAAATATTTTATTCAATTTGGGGTCACGTGCATATTCCCTATTACACAGAAACACAATTACACAGAAGAGATTTATGGGTACAATTCCGGTCTTATCGCTGACAGCGATATCTACCAGACAACCTTAAGGCCGTGTTTACGAAGACGCGGCGCGTTGGGCATTTCGTCGTACATTGTAGCAGCGGGCCGCGTCATCGCTCGCGCAAACACAAACATATGGCAATGTACGACGGACCGCCTGACGCGCCGCGCAACGTGCCGCGTCACCGTAATCAAACACTAAAGGTGTAAATCATAGGCCTATTAATTTTTTCAGGTGAGAAATCAATAAACTAACTCCTCTTGAAGGAAGTGTCAGACTTTTACTGACTAAAACCCACTGCGTTCCAGAGCCACGGTAACTATTGCGCACAATTCCGCAGCCCTAAAAGGCAAAGCATTGGTCCTAATGGGGGCTGTCCCCTTTATTGACAGTTCTTTCTTTGAGGCGCGAACACAACGCATTACCGGCCAACCCGCTGCTAAAGCGCCTACGGTGACCGGCAAACTTTCATGGGTCACCTAAACAGCTAATTTACGAGTACTTAACTAGTAATAATCGAGATAAACCCCATGACTCAACTGTAATTGTCGATAAGGCCGATAAGGAGGCTATTATGCATTAAATCTACATTATCGATGTGGGCAGTCACTGATAAAGTTAAACCTACCGCAGTCTGATTTTATTGCTTGGAAAAGGAAAGTATAAGCTAAAATTAATATAGCATAGCTTCAGCCCACTGCTGGGACCCAGGCCTCCTCTTTAGTAGAAGGAATGGGCCGTAATCCACCACGCGTGCCCAGTGCGGATTGGTGGATGTCACATGTCTCCGAATTTTTGGTTCTAGGACATGCCGGTTTCCTCACGATGTCTTCCTTCACCGTTTTGAGAGTAGTAGCGATGAAATGAATTACACAAATAAATGCGCTTGGCTGAGTTGTAACTTGTTAGTCGGAGCCATTACCATTCGGCCACCACTGCTCAAAAATGATATAAATACACAGATATTCAAAGCACCTGAGACGCTAATGAGAACCTAAGGTTTCCGTGTGGAGATAAGTTATGTTAGACAGTTCTGGGATCTTAGTCTACTAGGATCTTTGGTCTATAAGTCTAGACAGGTCTCTAACACATTAATTGCTTACGAGATCAAAGATATATAACAATATTGCATTTAATCTTATCTACGCGCCGACTTCTGCAAAGTGACGTAGCAAATTACTTTAACACTTCGATCCACAACTACCCAACTTGTTCATACAAAAGTAGACTCTAAACATCGGAATTAAGGCCTATAGTGGCGTGGATGTGAGAGGACACCGGTGTCCTCTGAGCTAGGACAGATTAAGATAACATTATCAATTCTTATATCTACCAGTAATATATCCAGTATGCTTTGTTGAATGATATGCACGTGACAATTGGATTACAGTGTTATTTAACAGCATGGATGACGAGTAACGGGTAGCTTGCCGTCTGGACTGAGCACACGTGGAAAACAACGCGCCATCGACCTGTAGCGACATCTATGTCGTCACAAATGAACTAATCCTGCATCGCGCAAGTAAGATTCGCGGCGCGATTGGAACATATAGAACAAACCCGAAATCATCTATCGGGCAGTAGCCCACCAGATATAACACCTGTCTCCACTCCAAAATCTTTCGTCCTCATGGACTATCTGTTATGCGAGTAATGTGCCCTGTCCACTGCCACTTAAGTTTAGCGATCTTCTGGGCCTAATCCTTGATTCTGCTGCGAATGTCTTTATTTCTGAATAGATCACGCAAGGAAATTTTGAGCATAACCCTATCCTTTGCCTTCTCTTCTTACTGCCTTATAAATTTATTTTTATTATCAATAGGCTCTCGTTTTACCAATATCTCACCTGATGGTAAGCGATGATGTGGCTGACGATGGAGCACGCTAGCCTAGAAGTATTCTATTCACTCTTGACTTATAGACTTAGCCATCAGGAAACACAGACTCCAGGAGGAAATTCCACTGCTTAGCTGTATACACAATGAACGTGTTCCTAAAACGCTTTGTACTTATGAGTTGGATGTCCACCATGTACCGGTGGTGTAACGCCATACGTCTAGTGGTCCCATACAGTACTAAAAAATTCGTTTTCAATATTCCAGGTCATAGACGTGTATGAGAACTCGTACGGCGGCCGAGGATGTCTGCTAGTCGTCATGGAGTGCATGGACGGTGGGGAGCTGTTCCAGAGGATACAGGACAACAGAGAAGGTGCTTTTACTGAACGACAAGCTGCTGAGGTAATTATTCATGTAAAAATGAGATATGTCTAGCCAGAAGAAGAAGAATTTGATCGTTTAAGTAAATTTGAGTTTCGCGAGCTACTCTGTCACTTTCACTTTAGAAAATACTATGAAAAATAAAATATTGATATGCAATATTCATGTTTGTGGAAGGGATTGGACATTTAGGCCATCAAGCTTATCTACTGCGGGTTGATGGGCGACTAGTGACCCTGTTCACTCGGTTCTGGGATGCTGCGATTTAAAATTCACCGTCACCACCGAGGATTTTACCTACGTTAAAAAAAAACAAAAAAACCACCGAGGATTGACGTCCTGGTCAAATACTACACTACGCTCCAAAACCAAAATATGTAGTTGAAGTGGCTCAAAAAAGGCTGCCCAACTGAAATGGGACTGAGCAGGACACGTCTGCCGTATTCCCGACAAACTGTGGGCCAAAGTAACACAAAGTTGGTGCCATGAGACAGTGCGACGGGCTCGCGGAAGACCGCGAAGGAGATGGCGCGATGAGCTGGACAGATTCCTCCAGAACCGGCAAGAGGAAGCACGGTCCCACGAAAGATGGAATGAGAGAGGCCTTTGCCCAGGAGTAAAAAATATATGTATATTCATTCAAACTCCTTCATCGTTCTTTATTTAGTTAGTATTTAGACCACATTCATCAACAATCTTCTACCACCCGTAGCTGGGGTCAAGGGCCGTTTTCTGAGAGGAAGGCTCAGCCCTGATGGGCAACGAAAGAACGGGGTAGGTTTTTAGTCAGTAAGAGTCTGACACTATTTCCCGCTGTGCCCAATGGCGGGATTTGTCATTGGATGATTTTACATACCATAAAAAAAAAAACATCCTTCTACCACTATACCATCAAATTCAAACCTAATTTCCATTACAGATAATGCACTCAATCTGCGTAGCAGTACGCCACCTCCATGACTCCAACATCGCCCACCGCGACATCAAGCCAGAGAATCTGCTGTACAGCAGCACGCAACCCAACGCGGTGCTGAAGCTGACAGACTTCGGGTTCGCTAAGGAGACCTTGACTCCTGCTGACACACTGCAGACTCCTTGCTATACGCCCTACTATGTGGCGCCAGAGGTAAGAACCCAAAAAAAAAAATGAAATGGAGTATCCATTTACTAGTCCTGACTGCTATACCGGAGGTCGTGGTTTCTATACCCACCCAGGACAAATGTTTGTGTGATGACTTACTTGACTTAAGTTCCTGAATCACCTAGATGGGGCAGAGGGCGTCCATAGTCCGGCGCCATCCCGTTCGGTCTTGAGCTTCATTTAGCTCCAGGTCTTCCCTATGTTCTTAGCTTCGGTGATGACCGTTCGTCGCCAGGTCTGTGCTTAAGGCGACAACGTTTGTGTGATGAGCACGATCATTTGTTCTGTGTCTGGGTGTAATTTATCTATAATACTCGTATAAACCGTTAAATTTTGATCGTTTTAATCCAACGGAGGGTCGATTCGGCACGTGAAATACGATCGATTTGAAAAAAAAAAGTAGATTTTTTCTTAATCTCGAATTAATATACGCATTTACGAAATTAATTTCTTTAGGTAAACGAGTCAATGGCCTCGTAGGTAGTTGTCGGTCATTGCGTACTAACTACCTATAGTTCATTGGCCTCGCTCAGCTGATGTTTACTTAAAGAAATTAATTTCGTTCATGCGTAAATTAATTCGAGTTAAAAAAAGTACTTTATTTTTCAGTTTTTATCTTTACAAATCGATAGTATTTAATGTACCGAATCGATTTTGTTTTCTGTGATGTGTTATATTTTATAACTATAGATTTAATTAGTAATGTAAGGATATGTCTAAAATTTAACTACTTAGTAATAATTTAAACTGTACCAACATAGTCTATAACTATATTTTGGTAAGCTATATTTGTATGCCCACACAGTGGGTATGAAGCAACACATAGTGAAACAATATTTTGTACATAACACCATGTACCCTAACATTATACCTATGTGTAACAATAAACATATTTGATTTGATTTGACCCTCTGTGGGATTAAAACGACCAAAATTTTACGATGACTGTATAATTATCTATAATATATTTACTACATAATATATACATAGGTACGTATTTAGAAATGTATAAGTATGTTTATCAGTTGTCTAGTACACATAACACAAGCTCTGCTTAGCTTGGGACTAGACGGCGTTATGTGATAGTTGTGGAATATTATTATTGTTCGAAGGAAGGACTTACTGACGATTCGGACACAAAATACTCGAAACTGCCAAAATTTATTGAAGCTGTTTAATACATTCAGATAATATAGTAGTAGTAGTTTATTTGAAATAAATGCTTTGATTCATTTAATTAACTCCATTTTATTTGATTTCAGGTCCTTGGCCCGGAGAAATACGACAAATCCTGTGACATCTGGTCACTAGGAGTCGTGATGTACATCTTACTTTGTGGGTTTCCGCCCTTCTACTCTAACCACGGCCTTGCTATATCTCCTGGCATGAAAAAGGTAAGGTTCAAAGAACTAACAATTATTCATCATCACTACAGCCGAAGAACGTCCACTGCTGGCATAGGCCTCCCCCAAGTGGCGCCAGAACGGCCGGTCCTGTGCGTCTCGCGTTACCGGAGGCAGACGGTCCAGTTATGTAGGTCAAACTTCGAGAAAGAGGTCAGTTATCGAATCTGAACCGGCTGGGCAGCGTTCGGGAAGCTACGCGGTATTTTCTCGTTCGACATACCAGTGTTTCTAGACGAAACTCTATAACCAATTAAGGTAGATCCATCGAACACACGTGGGCCACGTACGCCGATCTTTGCTCGTCGGTCTCCATACATTTTATATGGCAAGTAGACTTTTAGAGCTACAATTAGACCCACGCCACGTGTCACGACTCGACGTACAAGTCAAGCGTTGCCTACATGTGCGTCGGTTTAACGTAGTTCCCGCTTTAGGGGCTTTGCAGATGGAGCACCTTAAGTTGAAGCAACTGTCAACTTTTTAAAAGTTTCTTTGTTTACGGTTGCCGCAATTTTATGTTTGTAGTCGGCGGCGTGTTGAGCGACACTGGCATTGCCGGGCTCAGGGAGAGGGAGGGAGGGTGTGAAATCGCCCGACGCGTTGCGATTGACTTGTCTTTTTCGCAGCAGCCCGCATGCGGATCGATTCCGCATGCGTGATGAAATCCGCACGATATTAAAAACACCCTAACTTTGGGATTAGATGCCGTTATGTGAAAGTTGTGGAAAATATATTAAAATTATTATTATTCAATTTCCAGCGCATCAGACTAGGCCAGTACGACTTCCCAGAGCCCGAATGGTCCAACGTGTCGTCCGAAGCCAAGAATCTCATCCGAGGCATGCTGTCTGTTGACCCCGCTAAGAGATTGACCATCCAGCAAGTAAGTATAATGAATTTTAATACGATTTACATGATTTGACAACTTTAGGTCAAAAAGGAACTTGGCACAAGATATAAGATTCTCCTTTACAACCCCTAAAGAGTTTTACGGGGTAATTTTGAAAAACAAATAATGAAAACCTTTTTCATTTACAATACGGCTGACTTATCTTGGCGCGTCTGAAGCTAGGCTTTGCGAACTTTAGCGCTTGTGCACTCGTAAAAAAAAAATGATTTGAAAAAATAAATGCCAATAGCAGTTGTTTAACTGTTATAAATCATTTATTTGGCGCGCTTATTTTGTGCTCTAAAATTCAGTCTAACTACAAACGCGCCAAGATCCGTCGGCCGTACTTGGGTTATTATTTGCCAAGTTTCAAGTATATGGGCACAAGGAATAAACGGCTTTCCTCGTTTTCACCCTCTTAAAGGTTGAGGAGTTTCCAAATACCCCTTCTTAGGGGCTCTTCAAATTGGCCGATTCAAATTAGGGCCGCCTTCAAATTGGCCGATTATAAATTTTTCACAAGGTTTCCTTTTATGACGTAGGCGAACACTAAGGGCGCTTTCAAATTAGCCGCAAACTGCCGCGCGACGGCAGCGAGGCTGCAGCGCTGTCGCCGCGCTGCATTGTTTTTTTTTTTTTCATATAAATAAATGACGCGCGGCTGCAGCGTGTTTGTAGTGCGGCAGTCGAACGTTTTTTTTCGTGTTCTCCTACGTCATAAAAGATTGGGACAAGGACCAAGAAATTTAGCACAAGGCTTTGTGCAAAATATCTTGTTCTTAGTCCCAGAAGTTTCGGCTGTGCGTTGATATATCAGTCAGAGAGTTTTGACTTTTGTATTTAGATACATATACACCGTTAAATTTTGATCGTTTTAATCCCGTGGAGGGTCGATCCGGAACATGAAACACTCGATTTATAAAGATAAAGTTAAGTAAACGTCAGCTGGGCGAGTTCAGTGACCTGTAGGTATACAACGACCGGCAACTACCTCAAGGTCATTGACTCGTTTACTTAAAGAAATTAATTTCGTACATGCGTATATTAAATTGAGCTTTAAAAAAAAAGTACTTTATTTTTTAATTTTATCTTTACGAATCGATAGTGTTTCATGTACCGAATCGACCCTTCACAGGATTAAAACGATCAAAATTTAACGGTGTAAATATTTCTGTTTTGTAGTAATTTTATTAAATCATATTTTCGTTGTATTTGTCAGGTCATGTCGAGCCCCTGGATCCGGCAGTTCACGCAGGTGCCGCAGACGCCGCTGTACACGCACGCGCTGCTGCGCGAGAGCGGCGACGTGTGGGCCGACGTGCAGGACGAGATGACGCGCTCCCTCGCCACCATGCGCGTCGACTACGATCAGGTGACGGCGAGTGTGACCACGTCTTCTTTTTTTAGTTCTAGTTGAGGGGCTGGAAAAGGGGGCTCATGGCAAAGTACTGGGATGTTGTGGTGCAGGAAAAAGTTGCTAAATATTAGTGGCTCAAAACCATAAATATATATATAAACTGTGGCCATACACCGTCAAATTTTGGTCGTTTTAATCCCGTGGAGGGTCGATTCATACATAATATTAAAAAATAAAGTACTTTTATTTAAACTCGAATTAATTTATGCATTTACGAAATTAATTTCTTAAAGTAAACGTCAGCTGGGCGAGTTCAATGACCTGTAGATAGTTAGTACGCAACGATCGACAACTACCTACAAGGTCATTGACTCGTTAATGGTGGTTGAAAATCATCCAATGACATCCCCCGCCCTTGGGCAGAACGGGAGATAGTGTCAGACTCTTACTGACTAAAAAGCCCACCACATTGCTCGTTGCCTTTCATACCGGGGTTGAGCCGTCTTTTCAGAAGCTGACCCTTGGCTTGGAGTAGGCTTCGACCCTGCCTGCCAGCTAGCAGGCTGGGCCTCTACAGTGTGCTAACAGCTCATTGAGGCGTGCAACTTCTTGTTCGCATTCGCAATACTAGCCACCGCGTTACAAGGGATTTATGAAACAGTTTGATAACGACTTGAAAGGGGATAATCTGTAGAATTGGGGGTTTTACCATGAGCCGCCATTTTGAGATGAAAATCTGGGTCTATGCGTAGTTTTTATTTTTAATTTGATATTGTAAATATTTCTTATGTTTAATATTGCGTGTGTGTTTTTGTGCTAAAATGTTATGTAAATAACTTGAGAATTTGACTTGATAACATGACGGTTGTGTTTGGGTTCGAATCCAAGGCCACGTTAAGAGGTACAGTTGTAACTCAAGGCTATTTATAGAATCTATGCTGCGATTTTCCGGTGACATTATACAATGTAGCGCTGACAATACGACAACAAATTAAAACTACCAAAAATGTCTTAAAAAAAAGAACATATTTTTATATATCAGTACAATAATGATGATTTGTTTTCTCAATTGGCAAATAAAAGTAAAATAAAATAATAATGTCCTGTTATTATGTTATTATATTCTGTGACTAAGCTACTGGATGTATTCGACTTACAATTTTTGGTATACATACAGAGAACATCATGAGGTTACAGCAGTTACGCAGTTTAGTTTACTGTCATATTGTCAGCGTCATCCTGTATAAGAGATTATTTAAAAAAAAACATAAATATTTATACTAATCAATTATATTCAATTTACAGGTACAAATTAAGGCGCTAGAACAGAGTAATAATTCTCTCCTCAATAAGAGAAGAAACAAAGTCGGCGCCTGATCTAAGAGCAGTAGTCGAGTAGAAACGAGACGGGAATATACTAAGTGACGAGTGATGACGAGTGACGAGTGGTGATGACTGTGACGGGTGACGAGTTGTAGTGTAAAGATGTCTTAATGAAGTAATGTGATTTTATTTTTGCACTGTTGGTGTTATAGCCATTTAGGTGATAGTTCTGATATGGTATTTTTCATTATTATTGTGGACTAAGTTTTTCCCGCGGCTCTGGTTGCGCTCTCGTGGCTTGTACTGTGTTTTTTAATGATATAAAACTAGTGCTTGACTGCAATCCCACCTGATGGTAAGCAGTGAGGCAATCGTTGATGGAGAAGTGGACTAGTTTATTAAGAGCCTATCCACTCTCGCCTTTTTCGGGGATTGAAGTAGTATATCGTTACTCAGCGATACTCATCGCTATCGTTGTGTATCGCTAAATCAACGATAACTCTCTATCAATTAAATAAACAAAACTTACAATACATTTTATCTCTTTATAACATAAAATATATTTACAGACGCACACCCCTGGCCTGTTGGTCTAGTGGTTAGTGGCCCTGACTGCTATGCCGAAGGTCGTGGGTTCGATTCCCACCCAGGACAAATGTTTGTGTGATGAGCACGATCATTTGTCCTGTGTCTGGGTGTTATTTATCTATAATATGTATGTATTTAGTAATATATAAGTATGTTTATCAGCTGTCTGGTACCCATAACACAAGCTCTGCTTAGCTTGGGACTAGACGGTGTTGTGTGATAGTTGTGGAAATATTATATTATTATTATATTATTTACCAAATATTTATATAATAATTTCAAATAACATTATTGTTTAAAAAAAACGCGTCCACATTACATTAATGGGAAATACCAATAAATTGCGTAATAGTTTACATAAATAAATGTTTAGAATAAAAATATGTCTATAGCTAAATATATACATTTTTGGTTACAAAAAAAAATTGACTATTTTTTTTTTGAGATTGATTTTTTACAATATATCACGGTTCGAAATCACAATTATTTTTATTGTAGTATTAAGTGATTAAAATAACTTAGTTCTTAAGGTAATTCTCTTCTAGGGAGATATGATTTGCCATCGATTTATAAAAGCCTGTTGTAATGAATATACCCACTGTCAATATTGTTGACTAAAAGAACAATTTGTTTTTTATTTAATTTCGCTCGGCATATACATTTAAGTAGTGTCGACTTTAGAAAGTAAATATTTAGGTTTTTTTTATAAAAAAATCGTTATACAATTTGTTTTTATTAAAATACGGATACTATAGCACAGTAAAGTCATAAAAAAAGAAAAATATAACAGAATAAATAAATGACTGTAATGGTTTTAAGAAAAAATTAACCAGGCTTTTAAGAATTGGTGGTAAAAATATAATTAAGGGATGTATTAATTTAATAATAATTTGTAAATAAGGAAAGGTATGTCTACTTAAAATGGGTCATAGACATTGGCGTATTTAGAGTAATTTTTCAAGGGGGGTTTGGCTCCTAACTTGTCAGATATTTGTCTAAGTTTATCAGTATTTTTTCGTCATCATGGTATTTAGAATCGGTAGCCCAACATCGAAGAGTGGGCCCTTAACCATATTGAGGTATGTACAACCAACTAGCCCCCCTTTATACAACATTATTTTTAGTATATACGAAACCTGAATATAGTTTGTTCAGAATCAGTAACGGAATCGATTCCAAAAATTTTTACACAATTTTAGATTTTTTCCCAATAATATTTAAAAATGGTCGCAATTAGGACACCACTGACTCGTAAGTGCAACACAGGTTACAAAATGGCATTGCGCTCAGCTGGGTACGGGAGCAAAATAATCCCTCAGACGCCCAGATGGCCCGGTGACTATGTATTTGTGCGGGAAACCAAGTAACATAACTAGTTTAATGATATTTCAAACTTTCTGATTGTTTCATGATATAGTAATGAAATTTAGAAAATACATAAAATACTAAACAAGTTTTTCGGGTTTTGCATATACTAAAAATAATGTTGTATGCGCTGTGACAAAAAAAAAAATCACAGTCTTTTCGAGTTCTCGTCAGCCTTTGTCGTAAAAGTCCCCACAAGATTCACAAGTTGTGATTAAAATATGAATTAGTTTATAATACAATAAATAAATGTTACTTAATCGCTTATTTAATAGGACATTACTAAGAATAACCGGTTGATGTGTGGAATAACAGTGCATTCACGACTTTGGTATTAACGGGTCGGGCGCGGCTCCCAGCGCGGCCGGCGATTGGGAGAGCGCGCGCCGCTGCGGCCGCCAGGAGCCGCGCCGACCAACCGCCGGCCGGCACCGCCCCGCGAGCCGCGCCCGACCCGTTAAGTCCGAAGTCGTGTATGGGCCCTAACTGATTATGATTGTTTATTATTATTTTTCAATCTATAAACCAGTCTTGCCAAGAGCTAATTTGGGAGATTTTTGGCGAAATTTCTTCAAGTAAAGATTATTTCTGTTTTAATTATTCGCATATTGATTCCTAGCGGATATTGTGATGTAAAATTGGTGTAGTTTTGTATCTCATGTGTCTGCGCAACTGGACAATATGTGGAAACATTGAAACAGGCGCGATCTCAGTAAAAATAGAGTTGAGAATTTTATTGTAGTGTTGATTACCTCAGCGAAGTTTGCCGAGATGGTTGACATGATACACTTGCTGCCAAATACAACAAACATCTGAATCTATATTCTGTTACGTATTAACTTCTTTTTTTACTGATATAAACTAGTGCTTGACTACAATCCCACCTCATGGTAAGCAGTGATGCAATCGTTGATAGTAAAGCGTACTAGTTTATTAAGAGCCTAGCCTTGAAGACACCATTCTTACTAAGACATGGCTCAAAGGACTTAGTATCCAAGTCAGAAATATTAACAAAAGAACCGCTGTCGTGTTACCCAATAACTGGGTAGTGGAGGTCTGATAGTCGCTCCGTGAAAAAATACTGGTTCATTCAGGCATTGATTAGACTGGCCCAGCGTGGTTGGGTAAAGGCTTCATTGGTTTATGATTACTTATTATATATTTTTTATTATTTAGATTGATTACAATGCGATTCAAATAAGAATAGAAACGTCAATGACCTCAATCTGTCAAATGTTACTTTAAAAGTATGTTTTGCAAAGAAAACTTGTCAGTGTTAATAGTGGTTTGTTTTTACTTTTTTTAACTACTCAGGCACTTCACATAATCATGCAGAAATGAGAGGAATTTAAGAACTAAATTCTGATCAAACTTTCTTCCTTCCAAGTTTCGTAAATATTTTTTTTTTTTAATCTTGTTTTTATCACCTTACCTGATACTTATCGCCATATATTCGATTTGACAGCTATGCTATTACAAAATGGCGCTATTCTTATTTGAATCGCATTGTATAGTGTGCGGCAAATAATTTGAACCAAAATGGCCGTCTTGGCTACGGTTACGCGCAGCCCCCCGGTTTAGATTGAGACCTGAAAATCTGTTCTGTTGACCCGAAAAATGTTACTGCCGCATTGAAGGTCGATCGCCATTTTGGTTCAAATTTTCCGCGTAAGTATTGTATGTTCCTTTAGTTGGACTGTGTTGATAATGCTTGTTACCCAAAGCTTTTTTCAATATTTTTGATCCGTAATATCTTTTCTTTTTTAAAATGAAACTCCTATATATGCGCTCTCTTAATTTTGTGCACAACGTTTTTTTTTAAATACTTTTAAACTTAACGGTTCGCGTCGGACTGTCCCGACGAGTGATTTTCGTATCCTATACGCCAGGGTCGTGTATTTGGGACTGGGTACTCCATGTCATTTAGCTCTTCAATCCCCATAGGTGACAGAAGAGCTGACGAGATGGAGTATTTGGTCGTGAATGTGCGACCCTGGCGTAATAAACACGGGAGGGTTTGTCGGAAATTTCCGACGTCGGCGGGTATAAGGTTAAATACGACACGTAATTTTGTCATATTGACAGAAATCTAGTCTACGAGTATTAACATCACAGTGAGTTTGAAGTTTGACATTTTTATTTTAGTTATTTCATTATTCTGAATCATTCCAGTTTGTTTTGCTATCTTACAATAAACAAGTTCATTCAGAAACAAAACACCCTCGATATTACGGATCCTGTTAATTTAGATTAAGGTAACGTACGCGGCATATAAGTTGAAGTAAAATGGCCGTCGTTGCTATGGTTACTTGCAATACCCGATTTACCGCACTTCGATTGAGACTTGAAAATCTATTACTGCGTAATGAAGGTCGATCGCCGTTTTAGTTCAACTTGTATGCCGTGTATTATAACATGCTTTGGAAAAGATACAAATGAGTTCATACGACAAATCGATGCGATTAATCGCACTGCAGCAATGGGTTAGGATTAAAGTTAAAAGGGAATGTGCATCAATTTATTGTTTGCTAAATTAAATACTTGGTAACTCTAGTAAATAAATATGAAAAAATAAATACCTTCATAAAAAACGAAGTTATAAAGTTTCAATAGAAGTCCGGCATGGTCTTTGACGTCAAAGGCCATGATATCACAACTCTCTCCTGCGGCTCGAGCCAATGCTGCCTCGGTCGTAATAACAAACTATCTCCATTTGTATCAAAATGTACTGTTGTTTATGTATGATTTATGTAATCAACAATTACTTAGTATCCGGCGTTGAATGTAAGGGGCAATTCAAGTATTACGTTAGCACTACAGGGGCGGGGGTCTTTGCTTTGCTTATTTTTGATGACATGGGGGACGAGGGTGTCTGGATGGTGATTACGTCAGCAGTATATTTTGTTAGTTTTTTAAGAGAACCGTATCAATGTTCCAAAATCGTACGAAAGCAAAAAACTTCCAATGTACTTAGAGAATTAGAGTCAGCCTCTATTTCAAGCCTATTCCTTATTTCTAAACTTATAATCACATAGATTAATAAATTTAACGATATAATTAATTAACGAAAAGGGAACACATTGGATAATAATGGGGGTAGTAGAAAACTTTACTTACGGGAGAAGGGGGTTTAATATTGGCAAAAATCTGCTTACGTAATACTTGAACGGCCCCTAATACTTTTTTTTTATAAGTATTACAATTTTACTCAAAATATATATTATGACTTTAAGCGCACGAGGCATCGATTTTAAGCCGTGCTTGTATTAATCTTAAGAAAAGAAATTCTTTCGTCTTCAAAATTATTGTCAATTCGTCTGAAATTTCTTTGTAAAAGATCTATATGTCATATTGTGAGGTGCTGTCACAAAATGTATTGTAAACCTTAGAATAAAAAAAAATATTGAAATATGAAAATATTGAGTGATTTATGCTAATATGTATTGTAAAAAATAAATAAGGCTGTACCCCTAATTTTTGTTGTTTTAATACCAATAATAATTTATTAACCTGACATAGTAGTGATAGATCGACTAGAGCGTCGCACAATGATTGTTGATATAGCGGCCCCTCATGACGAGAACCTCGTGAAAGCTGAGAAGGATAAACAAACTAAGTATCTTGACTTGGTTCGCGAGGTTGTCGACATGTGGGAAGTGGACACAGCAGTCATTGTGCCGATAGTCGTGACGGCCAATGGTTTAATAGCCAAGAGCCTCGACCAACATCTGAGGAGGCTCTCGTTAGGCAGTTGGATCAAGGGCCTGATTTAGATGGCAGTAGTCCTGGACAAGGAGCGTATTGTCCGGAGGTTCCTCTCTCTGGAGCCCTGACCATCGGTAGCTTGGAACCTATTCCCGATGTAGGCCCGGTGGGCGACTATTTTTTTAATGTTTTTTTTTTATAGAACTTTGTTTAAAAACATATTTAAATTTATTATTTATTTAACCACCACACACGTAAAAGAAAATAAAAGAAAAGAAGAAGGAAACAGAGAAATCGGTACAAAGGTGTTGCTTATTTCTAAAGAAATCTCTTTCAGCACACCTGCGAAAGGAGAGTCAGAAAAATAAAGATGTCGACACCGTGTTTGAAACAATAAAAATAAAATAACATGTACATAAAAATATACCAATATATAATCACAAAGTAATATATAAAAATAATACATACCTATATGCAACTATGACATGAATGAATAAAAGGAATAATACAAAAATTACGAAGACGTCCGAAATCCATTATGAGCAGTGATAGGAATAGGTAGTGCCTATTTGCCTAAACTTCGAAGAACAGAGACAAGAAACGGAGACTTCCTTAGGACTAAATTTTTTCCAAGACATCTATCCCGAAATTTCGAGACAACACTTAAATACATTTAAAAAAAATGTTATTTGGAATAAGTAATTCGTCTATATTTACCTAAAGTTTGCGACTAGATATATCTTATTGAATAACATACACAGTCGTTACAACCATAAAATTTTATGAATTTTTTTTTGGAGAACGTTTTGTAAATGACTTGTTGATCGTAATACACAATGAATCACAATGTTTTTATAAGAAGCCGTACACGTTTCGAAGTAAATATCTTCTTTCTAGCTCACTCTCGGCTACGTTTAATGAGATTTCTAAAGTTCAAATGTAAAAAAAGGCTTTCAAATAATAAAACGGTAATTTTTTATCATTTTAGCATTCTCTATAGTAGAAAGAATGTATCATTAAAAAAAAGGTCCTTAAAATAAATAAATAATTCATTTATTTGCCAGAATGTAGGTATACAAAGTGGTATGATCTTAATATTAATGAGGTTTTTTTTTGCATGGAAATCTCCTAAGAATCGCCAGACAATATCGGTGGTCTGAAAGGACCCTTACGTTTTTTTTTCACTAGTTAATGCCCGCGGATTTTCCCGCGTGTACTACTGTTTTTGTATCCCATGGTAACTATACTTTTTTTTTAATAGGAAGTAGCCTATGTGCTAATCCACACCTTAATCTATATCACTACCAAATTCAGCATTTTCAGTGGAAATAAGTAATGGACATTCATACAAACTATCACATTTATAATATTAGTAATTGCATAGGTATTAGATATAATATAGTCTGTGGCAGAGGCGGCTGTACCTTAAGTGCGCTCGTGCGCCGCACTACCAGATCTTAATAGGTTCAGAAAAAACATAAAATGTGTGAAATATCAAAATTTTGCTAATAGAATAATGAACAGAAAGTTATCTGTGCATTATTCTATTAGCAAAATTTTGTCTAATACAATTTCAACTCTATGCTAAAGTGGTAAGACTTATTTTTGCAGTAAAGAAAATTCCTCGTGCGCTACGCCAAACGCACGGCGAAAGCTCATACAACTTCTATGAAACATGAACTAAAACGCCTGGCGCGTGAGACGGAGATAGTTTAGTAGAAAATGTACAGCAAAATTGATCGTTCTCGTGCGCCGCTCGAGCGAGCCGAAGGTTACCGAGAGCGCGCGAAGTTTGACGAATTTCGTCCGAGCCGGCCGGCTGGTTCTGTCGTCGCATCGTGGTAGGGTTGCCATTTTTGAAGAAAAACAGCGTACCATATTTTTTAGTAGAAAAAAAAGTACATATTTGAAAGAAAAAACTATTATTCAAAGTTCTATTCATTTATTTGTTTCTTCTCTTGATGACAATTTTTATGATTCTAGAATACACTATCAGTTTTCCATGAGGTATCCTTAAATTTTTAGAAACGTGTTTCAAGGTAGAAGCGTCGATAAATAGTTCAGTAAATATTTATATTAGTGTTTCATTTTATGCATTACAGTAAATATTTAAAATAGAATATTTTCATTATACTTATTTTTTTTGTAAGAAAGTATAAAGTACATTTACCAAAAATAAAGAAAGATACGTTATTATAAAGTGTGGTTGGCAACCCTCCACCGCGGACGCGCGTGGTTTTGTGTTTGTTTACATTTTGCAAGGATAAATAAATTACTTACTGTGTTGTGTTGTGGGAGTGTGTAAAAACTAAAAAGCTGTGAAAATGAGTATTAGCTTTAAGATTGACTATATTAAAATGAACAATAAGACTTTTCAATAAAAATTAGATAAAAAATCGGCAAGACCACCCAGGCCATTTCGAAAAACATTTACTTACACGGATTTTTAAGAGTTTTATGTACATTAAAATAAAAAGAAATGGGTGTGTGGATGTGTGCGACTCAATACATTATTTTACTTTCCTTGCACTGTTTTTGGTAGTGAATCGATTTGAACGGAAATAAAAAAAAAAGAATTAGCGATTGCATTTGAGTGAAAAAATATTTAAAAAAAACATGATTTATCGCATTGTATGTGTATTAAGCATCTCCTGTGTTCGGTGCCCATGGATATCTCGGTGCCCAACCGACCACCGACAATATTCGTAGGTAGGTAATCATCAGATTCTGTTTATAAAACCAATATAATAAAATTTCACGTAAGTCAATAAAAATAGGTAGGTAGGTATATATTGTCACACCTTATAGACTGTCAAGTTTTGTGGTGCATTTGATTGTTCCGTGGGATGGCTCTGCTTTTATGTCAGAGTTGAATTACGTAATTTTTGTTTTTTCAACTGTAAATTCGATTACTTTGTACAATACGCGGCATATAAGTTGAACCAAAATGGCGACCGACCTTCGCTACGCATTGAAGGTCGGTCAGCAATTCCGGTCAGCGGCATAGCGGGGGGCTGCGTGTAAGTATAGTTTGAAGGCCATTTTAGTTCAACTTATTTGTCCTTTAAGTAGGTACTGTAAGCTGGCAAAGCGCACCACCAGTTTTATGACCCAGCGGCCGCCACTGGTCTGTGGTCTCTGCCTACTCCTCCGGGATAAAGGCGTGAAAAAAATACGGAAGTCATCTATATCATGCACATTTTAAGAAGACCTCTCTGATCACAACAATACAAATAAACGCAGTGTGTGTCACTAGGCTGATATAGCCTTGCATTGCATTGCATCAGCCTTATAATGTTCCCACTGCTGGGACTCCTCTTCTCTAGGAGAGGGATATATAGACTAATATAGGATAGGCTGATATAGGATAAGTTGTTATTATGGAGTTATAAATTATAAATGTTATGTCTAATCGCAAACTTTAGATAAATATAGACGAATTACTTATTCCAAATAAAACATTTTTTTAAATGTATTTAAGTGTTGTCTCGAAATTTCGAGACAGATGTCCCGGAAATAATTTAGTCCTAAGGAAGTCTCCGTTTTTTGTCTCTGTTCTTCGAAGTTTAGGCTAATAGGCACTACCTATTCCTATCACTGATTATGAGAGTACGTCGTCTTTTTTCCCATGTTTACTCGCGAGATTTCGCCATTTCCGCTATGTAAAACGATTTCAGCGACACCCGTGGCCGCGTCTGGAATTAACAACAGCACAGAGCAAGCCACCATTCCTTTATCATTGTTTGGCTCATAATGGTAATAATGACGATTGGTATACACCAGGAAGAAATTATTTAGACTTAGGACGTCTTAGGAAACATAATTAAATTTTATTTTAAGGTAAAATTTTTATATTATGTGTTCTGTTTGACGTCCGAAGTCCATTATGAGGGTACTTTTTGCTATTTTCTGGTGGCTTGCTTAGTAAAACGCAACAATGTGAGCAATATTCCTATAATTGTATAAGAAAGAATATAGGATACAAATAAATCAGAGATGCTTAGTTACCTATAATAAAACTGATTTCGTTCTTTAATGAAATCGGCGCTTAACACGACTGAATTCATATTTTTTTTAGTATATATAAACTAATGTTTGACTGCGATCCCACCTGATCGTAAAAGTAAAAGTCAGTAGTAACAAACTTAAAAGTTACGTTTTTTAGTACCGACTTTGTTTGTTTGAATATGTAAATTAACGGGTTTTTTATGGTAGGTAAAATCATCCAATGACAAATCCCGCCCTTGGGCGGAGCGGAAAGTAGTGTCACACTCTTACTAACTATTTAGTAATCTGTGCTCCTACTAGCTAAAAATCTACCCCGTTCCTTCGTTGCCTATCGTGCCGGGGCCGGGCCTTCCTTTCGGAAGCTGACCCATGACCCAAGCAGGCTTTGAACCTGCCTGTAGCTAGCAGGCTGGGCCTCTACGGTTTGCTGACAGCTCCTTGAGGCGCGAGGGAACAGTACGTGCCGTCGACGACTTGGGCTCGGTCCAGTCGATTACCGGACGATCGGAAATGTAAATTAACGGGTTCTGTAATAGTTACGTGATGAAATTGCTGACCTACATTTTTGAGTACCGGGAGCAGCATCAATTCTGGCTTCAAGGCTTCACTCAGGCGTCGCCAACGTATGACGTAGGTTCAATGTAGTTCTGATTTATGGGGATTCCTTGCTTGGAGAATTATTCAGTACATTGGTTTAAAATAGGACCAGTTGGTCCAGGTACAACGATATTTAATGTTACGTAGTACAAGCACTGCGGTACACCTCGGCAGTCCAGTTTGGAACTGACGGAAAACTTTTTCAGTGCTGTGCATGACCAGATGGAAGACATGCAATTTATAGAAATCTGGTCTGGTAATTATACATTTTCGGCTCCCCCTTTCTTTTGATCATAAAAAGTTGTGACATATTATTAGATGATCCTTCCTGGGCTACGTTATTTTTATTGCAAAAAGAAGAGTGTATATTAGGTAGACCAGAGATATACAATATCTTTATTTTAAAACAAGATCGAATAAAATATCGTTTTAAACTTTTTTTTCGAATAAAATATCGTTTTAAACTTTTGGTAGGTACTCAGAAAGAAAAATTATAACTTAGAACAACTAAATAGTCCAAAGATTCTCAAATCCTCATCCAATTCTTGTATTGCATACTTCGGCATGGCAAGATACCTATTAATTTCTAATCTAATCCAAAAAGTCGACTATATTTATTGATCTAACCTCAAAAAATACGACTTGCTGGGCAATAAAATTTATTTCGATTGACAACCGTAAAAAGAGTCATCTGACGATGCGTAATATCAGGGGCGTAGCTACCGCCGTATCTGCCGTATCAATTATACGGGGCCCCCACCCTACAGGGTCCCTGAAATAGGCAAAAATTCGCAACATGTTATCCACAACCGTCTCGTAGGGTAAACCAGGCATTTGTAAAAAAAAACTATTGTCTTATACGGGGCCCCTGTGGGAATTTTGATATGGGGCGCTGTGGGACTAGCTACTCCACTGCGTAACATACTAATGTAGGCGCCGTACTCGAACAAGAAACACGCGTACTCGAGTGCATTGTAGAGTAAATTGCCCAAAATAATGTACTAAAATGACTTACCAGATATCCACCACCAAGAGATGTTTCATATATCCAGCACCTTCCCTGAAATCCTCGTCTGAAAAATGACACTACAACTCCACCGCACTGCATTTACATAACAAACTTGCTGTTAAAAATGCACAAAATTCAAACAACCACAATTTCGAAAAAAATTAACTAAACTGGCTCAATAAATTAGACTACGAACAAATAGAAAATCTAGTCACCTGAAACTCAAACAACTTGAAGACTGTACTATGAAGACACTCACACACACAAACACACACCATAATTCTTACAAACACATACAAAACACACCATCACCACACGTGACACGTCCGCATGAGTAACCATTTTATTAGTAGTTTTTTTTTTTTGTTGTAATCCATATCACTATCATTTTTTTTGCACGTGTCTTATTTTAGGTTTTAAAAAAAAAAATGTTTCAATTAGCATTGCGTGTAAACAAATTGTAATATGTAAGCGAACTGTCTCCTGATATACAGGTTCACTACCTAGTTCAGGAGGCAAAGCAATTATGAAACAGTGACACTTGTTTGCAAATAAGTGATGATTATTATTATTAGATATTGTACTTCCAACTTTCAATCAGTTGTGATCGGGTCCGGCGCCGTTTAACGGAGTATTCATCATCGTCACTCGGACTTGAATTCAATTCCAATAAACTTGACTCGATAGACGCATTCACGCGTACGTTAACACTTTTAAATGACCGAGCTGATTAGTAATTAATGATTACTGACTACTTAAACGCCCACGAAGTTGTTAACGCGTTAGTCCATTTTAAAAACGGACGAAATAATTTTGCGTAACGGAAAAATAAAAACGTCGAAAATTAAAACAAGTAGGTATTAAAAAAAAATTGAACAAAATGGAGGTTGTATGTTTTCTAAATTCAAAATCTAGCGACAAGCGCGCGATACGAACAACGACGCCGATACCACAAAGATAAAGGAAGGCTTGCTCTGTTCTGTTAGTAGATATAAAATATAAATTCCAGATATAAAATAGTACTCTGTGGCCCTTAGTTAGTTCTAGATGCGACTATGGGTGGCGCTGAAATCGATTTACGTAGCGGAAATGGCGAAATCTAGCGAGTAAGTACACGGTGGGAAAAGACGATTATTACTCTCATAATGGACTTCGGACGTCGAACGGGACACATGATAATCCCCACCATCCAGCAGTTTATGAAACGCTTGTCCCAATCCAAGGGTTTCTTTGTCACTGCTATGAAACCGTAACCCACTTATCGCATCGCAGTGCCGTAACTACGTCAGGGCGCAAGCTCTGTAGGGGCGCTACTGGGCGCCCCCGGCCACACACGGCAGCGAGCAGCGGCGGCTGCAACAAGAGGTGCAGCGTGCGGGACTACAATTCACTAGCGAGAACAACCGACAAGACACGCGCACCATGTAAATTCTATCTCTGTACTTACAATTTCTTAGATATACGTTAGTCAATTTTACAGTCCACTGCCTTTTATTTCAATCCAAGTCTAGACCCTAACAGGTTTGTATTATGCTTGGTAGTTAGTAGCATACATACTAATTATTTTACGAGCTTGCTCTTCTACTGATAAATTTAAATAATCAAGAATCAACGCATTTGCAACGAATTGTCCAGAAGTCAGTAAAGAAAAAATGATGCTAATTGTACATTTCAAAGCATAGATCCCTATGGAGCAGAGTGCTAGAAACTCAATGGACACTCTTCAAGAGCGTAACATTAAAAAACTTATTTCAAGGGGAGCAGTTATAGAAGCTCGCAACAGGCGTTTAAAAAACTAGTTACGGCACTGAGTTTTAGTAAGTCTGACACTTTTTCTCGCTCCAACAAGAGCGGGAGAACTTAGGAACTACAATCAGCGGCATATAAGTGAATCAAAATGGCGGTCGACCTTGAATGCGCAAAGTGGGGGGCAGCGCAACTTATTTGCCATGTACTATAGAAGGATGAAGAGCAAAAACATTGAAACAAAATCAAAAAATTAACAAAACATTTATTATTAATATTATTACAACTCACCCAATACTGGAATGTATAAATACATTATTATGTAAAAATACAAAATTCAGTTACAGTCACTTATAAAAAATAGAAAATACCTACTTAGCGAAATTCAATACATAAGTTTCGGCGATAAGAACATTACTCTCCGTCTGGGACATTCAAGTAAAATAGATAGAAAAAATATTTTTTCGAGGTGTATTGAGACATGCTACGCACACTCCAAATATTTTTTAAATAATATTCCACAACTATCACACAACGCCGTCTAGTCCCTGATCCCCGCCAAATGATCTACATACTTAAGTATTTCTCAATACATACATATTATAGATAAATTACACCCAGATATAGAACAAATGATCGTGCTCATCACACAAACATTTGACTTGGGTGGGAATTTAACCCACGACCTCCAGCATAGCAGTCGGGGCCACTAACCATTATTCCAAGAGGCCAGTCAAATTTGAATGCATTATCTGGCGAACCCCAACCGACATCCTGAACGCGTTAATGAACTCGACACGAAGGGCGCTGTACGATATTTTTTTATTGATATTTATTATAAGCTAAATAATTTTTATTTAAACCTGTAGCGAAATTGTTAAGTAGTTAATATCTTTTTACATGTACAAAGCACCGTCTTTCAGTAATTATTCTTACTAATGCACCATTTACAATATAATAATAATAGCACTTATTTTAATATTTTAAATTGCTTTTTTTAGTATACTAATTAATGTACGTATTATCATTCGAATTTCTGAGATTCTCTTAGTAATAAAAAGTTTAGATATCAATTTTAATTATAAGATACAAAATGATATTCGTAAAACATTCGAATTTGTTCTAATTAAATGGAATGATAAATAAAACTTATTCACAATTAAACTAAATAATATAAAATATTTAGTTATATAACCTAGTGCTTGACTGCGACCCCACCTGATGGTAAGCAGTGATGCAATCGATGATGGTGAGGCGCACTAGTTTATTAAGAGCCTTGAAAATACCTAAATAATAATCGGACGGGAAGACTGCAGCAGGCAAATTGTTATTACTGTTGCTGCCTCGTTTTTGAGTGAATTCTGCCTCGTCAATAGCAAAAGGTTTACAAAAGCGAGCCTTTTAGTAAAAAAAAAGAATAGAAAAGTTTTTTTATTTGTTACTCCAACAATATAATGAATGATCTAATAATTTGCAACTAATAAACTAACCCACTATAGGTTCCAACGTTTTATTGTACGCCCTAAGGCCGTGATTACGGAGACGCGGCGCGTTGGGCGTTTCGTCGTACATTGTAGCAGCGGGCCGCGTCATCGCTCGCGCAAACACAAACATATGACGATGTACGACGGACCGCCCCACGCGCAGCGCAACGCACCGCGTCTCCGTAATCAAGCAGTTAAGGGTAGGACATGTTCGTAAAATATTTAACTAACGCCATCTGTATCATGTACCTACCTACGATCCACAATAAAAATTGAATTGGACTGTTTTTTTTTTATAAAGATTACAAGAACGATAAATTGGCGAAATAGCTGTAATAAAGTAATAAAGTAGTAAAGTACTACTCATAAAAAATCAGATAATACTTATTAAGTAATACAAAAATAAAACCAATTATATTTTACAACTACAAATTGCACCTTTACAATGAAAGACACCTAACTCAAAATTAATGAGGTGACAGAATTGAGTTTTTAACCGCCGTCGATATATCAGACCAACACTCTCGTGTTTATTCCGCCAGGGTCGCACATCCACGACCAAATACTCCATCTCGTCAGCTCTTCTGTCACCTATGGGGATTGAAGAGCGAGATGGAGTACCCTGTCGCAAATGCAGGACATGAAAACACTCGTCGGACAAATTCGACGCAATCGGTTTAAGATTTAAAAAGCCTACTCTACAACCTGGCAGTGAAAAAAGAAACACGGGAGAGATAGATTTCATTTCCCACAAATTGTAATTTTTAAGTTAGGTTATTTTTATTATAAAGGCCATAGCTCATTAGAGCCACCCGGAACCCACTCCGCATCACGTCGCTACTGCAGCTAGTATTCTTTATATGGACTTGTATAGGTATGGCTCACTATATCAACTTACGACCGAAGCGATGCGGTGACGCTACGGAGTACGCCATATAAAGAATACTAGCCGTAGGTTGCGAGGCGGTGCAGTGGGTGCCGGGTGGCTCTAATGAGCTGACCATAAAGGTGCAAAATCCTCAAAATTACGTCAAAATCTAGAGTTTTTAAGACATTTATAGGTAACTAAACAACATATAGATGATAGGAGCTATCCAGGCGGAATGAGAAAGCGTTAGGCCGGTCGCACACGCGAATATGTACCACAGCAGGCCCATGATGACCAGCTGCCAGATCACGTGGAACGTCAGGAGGCTGGAACAGAAATGAGCAATTTTACTCTTTACTCTATTATGCCTAATGTTTGTTATCATAATTTTAAGAGCGGCTAATCCGCGGTACATTTTCATACAACCGCTCTTACGTGATTATGATGTTATTACACATCTTTCTTCAGATATTTTGGATACACAGATATCTTGTGGATATTATCTAGGCTTCTATAGAAATAAAAACATAAAATTGTGTGAAACTAATACAGTAAAGAACTCTGAAATTCTGCTATTTTACGTGAACTTTAGCCCTACATAATGTACTCATATATTAAAAATATTAAAAACTACTTCTATAGAAGCCTTGCACATTTAATCGAGATTCGGAATGACGATAATTTTCCTCAAAAACTTTTAAGAGTTTTAATGAAGCACTTATTTCCTGGAACAAGTTTTGTGAAATATTCGAGTAAGACGTCTAAGTAGGACATAGGCCTCCCCCAAGTGTCGGTACAATGAGCTGTCCTGTGCGTCTCGCATCCATCATATTCCCGCGACCTTCACCAGGTCATCGGTCCACCTTGTGGGATGCCTTCCATTGCTGTGTCTTTCAGTACTGTATCGCCACTCCAGAACCTTTCGGCTCCACTGAACATCTGTTCGACAATGTGCCCTGCCCACTGCCACTTAAGTTTGGCGATTCTTCGGGCTATGGCAACCTTGATGCCAAATATTATGTGTAAATATATAGGGTGACTGGTAATTAGTGAGCGATACTTAAACACGTGATTGCAGTCCAAATAACAAACAACTTTTACAATGGGACCAAATCTGAAAGCGCGAAAAAAATTTGCTTGTCAGTACATTTATTTTCACCCAACTTGTCAAAATGTACTGAACTTGGCTGAGTTTTTGTCGCGATATCTGGTTTGGTCCCATAGTAAAAGTTGTTTTTATCATGACTACAATCACGTGTTTAAATATCGGTCACTAATTTTCAGTCACACTATATATATATTTCTTTGGCATGCTCTAGAGCCTTAACGGTGTTTTTAAACACCGTTTTGTCTTAGTTGTGAGAGTAATACAGGTTAAATCGAAATCATATTTAAAAAAAAATGTTATATCTATGATACCAATTTGTATGTCCTAAAATAAAAATAAAAAATAGAATGGAAAGACGTTTGGTTGTGTTTTAGTTTTGGTGCGGAAAAATGGCCGGAGTCCCAGCAGTGGGATTTTCATAAGCTGCTAAAGTTATATTAATAAGCATTTACTTACACCATGTCTTTGCTCCTTGCAGCAGGTAGAGACGACTCCTTTTCACGATTCAAGTATCGTCTGACGCCCAAATGCAGCGTCCTGAAGTATTCTACCCACTGGAAAACAAATAAATAGCACTTATAACGTAGATTCCTTATTTATATCGACAAAAGATCTTTATAAAAAGTGTGATGAAGATTAATAAATTTAAAAAAAAATTATAAATTATTATTATCTATTTAAAACCCTCGAATAATCCATACTTCTATACTAATACAATACAGAGTAAAGATTTGTATTTTTGTTTAAATTGTAACCCGCAACCCGCGGAGTCTACGGTGTTCTCACATTCACATTCAAAAGAAGCTATACAAATATAAAAATAAACCTGTCAAAAAATTAAAGATGTATACAATAATAAATTACTAGTAAAATTGCGGCGGCTATGTTTTAAGTAATATAAAAAAAAAACATTGCAAAAACGATGTCACAGGAGAGGAAGAAAAAAAAAATATCAGTATACATTATGAAGTTAAAATAATAAATAAAAATCCCTCATTCTTAAATAAGCGAGAGCAGGCGCGAGGCATCTTGGGTGCGAATCCGTAGGCGAGGACACACATCGTCCACGGCTAGCTACGCTACTGAGTGACTTCTATTTTTTAGGGTACAGTACCCAACGGGTAAAAACGGGACCCTATTACTAAGACTTCGCCTGTCTGTCGGTCGCCAGGCACCCAGACACAGGACAAATGATCTTGATCATCACACAAACATTTGTCTTGGGTGGGAATCGAACCCATCTCAAGAATCGCGACAGCTAGACAGTTGAAACTTTCAACTTATGTATTTCTGTTGCAGCTATATCAAATACTAAAACGAAATAAATATTTAAGGGTGGGCTCCCATACAACAAGCACGATATTTTTGCCCTTTTTAGCTCGACATCAATAATGGCAACAGGTAGGCACTTGAAATATTCATAAAATACTCAGTTGTATTTTTACTTTAATAATAAATAATAACATTAAAATAAAATAAATATTTACGGAGGGCTTCCATACAAAAAACGCAATATTTTGCCTACCCAAGTAACAAAAGCTTCTATAACCCAGGCGTTTTATCAGCAGACAGTGATACAGTAGGCCTATAATGGTAACCATTGTGACTGCTTGTACTATAAAGGTTTTCAAGAGAGTGTTTTGGTTCTTTAAGATTAAAGAGCATTTAAGTTCTAAAATGTAGCTCTTAAAATGCTTATAGGACCATACAAAAGAATCTTTAAAGTATTGCACTGTAACAGATATGAAAAAAGCTATTATGGTACTATTTAGTACTATAGACGACCTTACTGACACTTTTGTGTATTTATTTTGCACTAATAATGTGTCAAAATAACTTTTACAGTACTAGTATTGTAGGAGTATCGTAAACACTATTACAGCATCAATTTGTGCTATAAAAGTACCTTGCACCACCATTACGTAACCTTTTAGCTTCTTATACGCTCCCTCAATATCGCTATGGGGCTAGTTCTGTAAAAGTCATGAAAACTCTTCTATAGTACTAAATAGTACCATAGCGACACCTGGCGCAGTTTTTAAGTAACTTAAATTTTAAATAGCTCTATAAATGAGTTTGTGCTTCTGCTACGTGACTTAAAGTGTGACATATTCTTTTTCTATGCAAATATGGCGGCTGTATTCTGCCATGATAGCACGTTAGCAGCACGGCTGGAATCAATGTGTACTATAGAAGCTATTGTCGTAACAAGACCTTATTTTATTAATTAAAATTTAATTAAAACACGAAAATTATGAGGGCGCATTGTCAAATTTGAAATCAGCATAATGATTTTATCGATAAAATTATTTTCGCAAGTGCAAGCTATGATAAAGTTACGATTTATGAATGTTTTTTAGTATGTCCTTTTGCAACAATGGCAAATGACATAAAGCATAACTTCCAATCAATATATTTTGTATTCTTGAGGAACACTCAAGATGATACGATTACAACACGAACAAGTGTGATATGAAAGATCACTGGAATCGTTTATGGTGCAAAATAACACTATAAACAGGTTTTGGTTACTTTTATAGTGCAAATTTGTAACATAAATGTTGCAGACAGCAGTATTTTAGTACTAAAAAGCGGTTCTCGACACTTTTACATTTCAACTACAGAGCTGATGAATCACCATGAGAGCTTTTATATAAAGTTTATAGAATAAATCAGTGATAAAACTAGGGCCTTTTTAGGGTTTTGTAAAAGTTTACAACATCGTTATAGTACTAATCATGAATACTAATTAGCACGTCCTAAATCGTTCTCTGAGCTTTTATAGTACCAAATTTTGCTACTTGGGTATTTTGTTGTTTTTCTCTTTAAAATACCTAGTCAATGGTTCGGAACCCTTCGTGTGCCAGTCCGATTCGCACTTGGTTCTTTATACTTTCACGGAAATAAAACTTGACTGATAATATCTCTATACTCTATGGTAATAGTATCATAGGTTGTACTCACATATATAGTAGATATATCTATAAAGAATAGCTCCTTATCAGTGTCATTCAATTTCTTACACAACTCCAAAGTGTTCGGGTTGTAGAACCTCCATTCGCTGAAGATGAACCTTTCGAGGCGGTTCAAAGAGTTCCATACATTCTTGTGGAGACGAATCAGGCTGAAAACATAAATAAAAAACAATAACTTTGTGTGCGTCACAGCTGAGCTAAAAAGTTTAATTTCAGCAATGTTGCCAGACAGCAAAATACTGTCTGACGCTGGTCTTCCAATGAACCTTTAGTTCATCATCATCAGCTTTTTAATGTTCCCACTGCTGGGACACAGGCCTCCTCTCTAAGAGAGGGAATAGGCCGTGATCCACCACGCGGGCCCAGTGCGGGTTGGTGGATGTCACATGTCTTTGAATTTTTGGTTCTAGGACATACCGGTTTCCTTACAATGTTTTCTTTCACCGTTTTGAGAGCAGTGGTGATGAAATAAATTAAACAAAGTAATGCGCCTGGCTGGGTTTGAACTCGTGACCTACAACTCGTAAGTCGGGGCCGTTACCACTCGGCCACCCCTGCTCCACAACCTTTAGTTAGCTAAATTATATTGTCTTCTATTTGAAGCACTTTCTGTGTAGTTATAAAAAAAAGTAATAACCACAAAGGCTAAGGCGGAAGCTCCGCTCCTCTTCGGTCCCAAGAGTTAGTACGCAACGACCGACAACTACCTACAGGTCATTGGACTCGCTCAGCTGATGATTACTTAAAGAAATTAAATTCGTACATGCTTATATTAATTCGAGTTTTAGATTAAAAAAGTACTTTATTTTAACAGATAGTGTTTCATTTATCGGATCGACCCTCCGCGGAATTAAAACGATCAACATTTAGCCGTGTATAGATACTCACATAGGTTTCCCTCCAGTAAATCTTAACATAGTATCCAGTAGCAACGCCGGGAAGAAATGCACGAATATCGCCGAAATACGGAACATCAGGAGAGAGGGCACGAACTTCAGGTGAGGGTACCTGGAAAATAGAAATAAGTAAATTTATTCCGTGCGGAAATCGAACTTGCAACACGTCGCGCTACAGTCAATCAACCACACATCTCCAAGCCTTAGCTGGGCTTAGAAATGAGAAATATAAGGTTTATATTGTAGCGAAGGAGGTGGCGAAAACCGTGAGGGAGTGGAAATCTTTAAGTCCCATCCGCCTCTGGTTTGCGGACGACGAGCTATGGGTAGATCGCCGTCCATTAAGGGCCTAGGCTGCTGCACTAAGAGCTGCGGAATTATTTCGAAAAGTCACCACAGCTCTGGAAAAGGCAACTGAGTAGGTTTTATTCTGTAAAAGTCTGACACTCGAATTCCCCTGAGCGGTAGAAAGTATATGATGATTTTTAACTGATTTTTGGTTTATTCCAGAAATTCCTACCAGAGTTATTATTCTTCTTCTGAGATTGTGTGAGGAGTGATATGAAAGAAAAGGGAGTAAGTGATAGTGTGACGGGTTACAGGATAGAGTGGAAGAAAAAAACGTGTTGCGCCGACCCCAAGTAATATGGAATAAGGGCAGGAAGAAGAGTTATTATTATTTCTAAATTACTAAACAAACAATTTTTCGTTGATGTATACATTTAATTAGATACGTAAGTAATTGTTTCAATATTACAATCAACTTTCATATTTTTTGCGCTGAAAATAAAATAAAAAATATTTACAACAATTCACTAGATTCAAATAAAAATATTAAAAACTGTTTGTTTAATAATTTAGAAATAATAATAACTCTAGTGGGAATTCTTATTTTTTTTTCCAAAAATCCCCCCGAGCTGATTTTATTCAGCTAGGGGGGATTTCTGGACAAAAAAGTAAGAATCCCCGCCAGTGGGGATTTCTCGGTGACAATTTCTAGAATAAACCTGATTTATCACTCCAAAAAAAGCGGGGTTACACTTACCAAACGGCACTCTTCAAAGGATATTTATGCAGCATTCCATTGACTGTAGTATCCAGCATGGACCAGCAGAATGGCTTACACGTGGACGATGAGCAGTGATATACTGACAAACCGGACCTGAAAGATTCAAGATTTAAAATATGACGGCGCTTTCGTATTAAAATTAGTTTTCAAAAGATTTGACAGACAATTTGCCTGCTAGTCTTCCCGTCCGATTATAATTTAGGTGTCTTCAAGGCACAAGAGTGAATAGGATTTTGGAGGCAGTGGAACAGAGAGTAAAGTCCCACATATTTCCATTGAAAAGGGAGGATCCTCCGACCAGACCGGTGTTTTTTGTTTCGTAGGCTATTGCCCGATACATGATTTCGGGCTGTACTATATCTTCAAATCGCGCGGAGAATGTTACTTGCGCGATACAGGATTAGTTCATTTGTGACGACATAGATGTCGCTACAGGCGCTTAATAAAATAATGCGCCATCAACGATTGCATCACTGCTTACTATAAGGTGGGATCAGTCAAGCACTAGTTTATAACAATAAAAAAATCGGGCAAGTGCCAGTCGGATTGAGGATTCCGTACAAACTTACCTATGAAAACAGTTCAGTTCCCAAATTGAGTTACGAAGATTCTTCCGAATTGCAAGTTTTTTTTTGTGACGTATGCTAAAAGACCTTGCTTCATGCCTTTCAGGATTTTAGGTCAACGGGAAGTACCCTATGAATTTTGATTCCTTTGGAGGGGAGGCGAAATATACGTTTTTTGCGACATAAACGGCCATATCCTTTTTGTCCGTTAACTTAGAAGTTTGATTTTTTCACAGCTTCAAGGGACGGCAAACCATAATGTATGGTTTTAATTTCAACTAGATACTTCCACGCGTTACCGATATAAAGGGTCTTGACGGACAGACAGACGGACAACAAAGTGATCCTATAAGGGTTCCGTTTTTTTCTTTAAGGTACGGAACTCTAAAAGTATTTCAGAGATGGCGCTAGTTGTTTAGAGTGCCAATGACGTGTCACGTGCCTGGCACACGACACTCTGGCGCAAAACCGAGCATAGCATGGCATAACCAGCCTTATGGTAGCCACACACAGTACAGTATACTTCCGCAAGTTAGGACTTGAACAAGTATACTGAAACGTGTGTTGGAAGATACTTGCGCAAGTTTCTGCACAACACACGTTTCAGTATACTTGTGCAAGTCTTAACTTGTGCAAGTATACTGTAACGTGTGTGGCTACCATTACAATGTTCCCACTACTGACACACACACAGGCCTCCTCTTTAGTAGAGGGAATGGGCCAATAATCCACCACGCGAGCACACGGGACCCACCTTGTGGCCGGCGCGCCAAAGCAACGTCTTTTGGTATGAGGGCGCAACTCCAGAACCTTTAGTTTGGCGATTCTTCTCGACTTAAAAGTTTCAAAAAACTGAATCTATAACTTACGGAGATTTGGCAGCTTCCCAGCCAGCGACTAAGAGCTGATTGACGACCACATCAACTGGAATGTAATCAGCTATATTCTCAACAGCTAATGGTAGACGCCGGACTACTCCTGAAAGCATATAAGTAAAAACATGAAGAATACTCAACAAACATTCCTATTCATCGCATTTGTAGATACTTATACTCCATTTATAACTTCTATTCTGAAGGCATAAGGATGGCGTTCAAAGCAAAAAACAAACTTCATACAATATATTCCACAAGTATCACACAACACTGTCTAGTCCCAAGCTAAGCAAAAGCAATGCTTGTGTTATGAGTACTAGACAACTGATAAACATACTTGTTTATTTCTAAATACATATATATCTATATATATAAAAGAAAGTCGTGTTAGTTACACTATTTATAACTCGAGAACGGTTGAACCGATTTGGCCGAAAATTGGTGGGGAGGTAGCTTAGAACCAGAGGAACGTTAAATAAAAAAAAATCAATCTCAATCAAAACCTGTTCATTTATTGGTATAGTGTAGAGTAGGGTAGAGTAGAGTAGGGTAGATTAGGGTAGCGTAGGGTAGAATAGGGTAGAGAAGGGTTGCGTAGTTCAGAGCGGGAGCGAAGCCGCGGGCAAAAGCTAGTTATAGATAAATTACACCCAGACACAGGACAAATGATCGAGCTCGTCACACAAACATTTGTTCTGGGTGGGATTCGAACCCACGACCTCCGTCATAGCAGTCAGGGTCACTAACTACTAGACCAACAGGCCAATCGACTAAAATAACTTGGTTACATTACAAACTCTTTTTGCTTTGAATGCCATCCTTAATATAAATCAAAATCGGTTGAAGGGACAGTGAAAAATGTTTGTTTAAATGTTTATGCTCCATTTCTTTAGGTATGTAACTAAATGTAAACAATCTTGACATATCTTCACTACATAGTATAAAACAAAGTCGCTTCCCGCTGTCTGTCCCTATGTATGCAGATCTTTAAAACTACGCAACGATTTTTGATGTGGTTTTTTTAATAGATAGAGTGATACAAGAGGAAGGTTTATTTATTATCACCATTGCACCCGTGCGAAGCTGCGGGTCGCTAGTTTATCTAAAAATGTTAATTACCTAAACCGATGTTAGGTAATTAACTAAATTTAAATAATCAAATAATGTGTGTGTTTTATACGATTTTTTTAAATAAAAAGACATAATAATAATAATGTTACTGGTATAATAATATTACTAGGAATGGAGTATAATACATTTCAACTGAAATCTTACCTTTAGCAGCTCCCATCAGGAAACCTTGTGGACCAACTTTGGAGCACGTCCATCCTGGTAATGGTTCCTTCCACGATGCAACAACTGAAAAAAAGAAAACAAAATTACATATCGATGCCTCCAGGCAAAAAGTCGACGAAATTACCGACTTATTGTCCGGGCAATAAAGTCGATAATCGAAAAACTATCTACTAACTAATAGTTATCAAGTCTGTTCTTTTAAAATAAAAAGCAGAGTGACTAGTAAGATTTTTTATGGAAAACCCAAAAACCATTAGACAATTATCCTGTATAGTACGTGGCAAATAAATTGAACTATTGGCTATGTTTGCCCGCGGCCCCCAGCTTCGACTGAGACTCGAAACTAGATTACTGCGCATTCAAGGTCGACCGTCATGATAGTTCAACTTGTGACGAGTATTATAAGTAACCGATATTCGGGTGTCAATCGATGTGGGGGGCTGCGCGTAACTATAGCAAATGGCGGTGGTGGTTGGTTGGTTATGGTTTATTTATTTATTTATATACACACGACACTTAAAATCGCAACAGAACAAACAGAAGAGTACAAAGGTACTGCCCCCTAGCTAAATTACAATCGTTTCATTTAGCGTGAACGCTTGGAGTCGGCCACGCCCCCAATTCCTTTGTTCTGATCACGTAACTGAGCGTTGAGATGACGTCATTATTTTAAGTATACTTACTCATAGTAGGTCTAACAATGGTACAGGGAAACAAATCGACGCATTTCACCACTTCGTGCTCAGCCAAGTGCTTGGTGAATGTGTACGTGTTGGGGTGGCTCTTCAGCAGCCTGTGAAACGAAGCAAAATTTTAGTATTTGCCATACAGGTCGAGATGTGAATAAAGATGACTCGACAAAAGTAGAAGGGGCATGCGCAGTATTCGTTTTATTATAATTTTAAGGCCGGCCAAGCCGCGGTACATTTTCATACAAAAGCTCTTACGCGATTATGATCACACATCACACACACACACAGACACACACACACACACACATCACATCACATCACATCACATCACATCTTTCTCCAGATATTTTGGATACACCGATATCTTGTGTATATTACCTAGGCTTCTATATTAACCAAAACATTAATTTGTGTAAAACTAACCCTATAAAAACCTTTGAAAATCTGCTATTTTACGTGAACTTTGGCCCTCCATAATGAAGTGATATATAAAAAATATAAAAAAGTACTTCAATAGAAGCCTTGCACATTCAATCGAGATTCGGAATGCCGACAATTTTGGGTTTTAAAAAAACATGTATTTCCTGGAACAAGTTTTGTGAAATATTCGTGTAAATCAGCGAATTACTGAATGCCAACAGAGTTTTCAGGCGTTATCTCTCTTTTTTCGCGTTGCCTATTCATCAAACGTCGTGTTGGGTTGCGTTAGATGAAACAACAAGCTTTTAAACCATGCTGAACGTTGACGGTATGCGAGTTGGGAAGCCCACCTTAAGGTCTATTTGGTTACGTACGGAGTGACGACACGTAGATCAGTCGCTCACGTCTCTTTAGTACTGTTGCGTACAGCTTGTGTTATCGTATTAGTAATACGTAGTGGTAAAAAAAAAATGCTTAAAAATAAAATTTTAAAACGGCAAGCCACAAAAATGGTTTACGACGTGAATTGTTACGTTACAAAGAAACTAATGAAATCATGGCTAAGTAAAAGGCGGTTAAAAATAAATAAAATTTACTTTTGTTTTTAATTTTTTTGAATTTAACTACTTGGAAGATACAAAGATAGAATTACAAGCAAAAACTAGTCTTATTATATATATGTTAAGTTACTAAGGTTCAAACATACGAAATAAAAAAAAAAAAAAAAAATCCCTTAAAAACACAAAGAATTTCTGTGCGTGATTGTACACATGCGCTGATTGCCCCCACTACTTCCCCCCAGTACTACCTTTTGCTAGCGGCCTGCTTGAAAGTAGGAAATTATCTCAAAGATACATAGCATAATAATATGGCTATAGAGGATGTTTATTTCTTGGGTTAATACTTGGTGTCTGAGTGTAACTTATTTTCAATATGTATTTAGAAATATATAAGTATGTAATATATAAGTATTACTTATTTGTTTAACTTTTTTTGCTACGCACCAAGTGCAACCCCACTTTATGTCCAGGCAATCTCTTTCCATCCCAGGTTGCCTGGAAGAGATCCCAGGTTGCCTGGAAGAGATCGCAGATAGCGATAAGGCCGCCCATTGTATGTTTTTATTTAAGTCTCACAATTGTATAATCTTTTTATCTTGGTGTACAATAAAGTATAACTGCTGCTTAACATCAGGTGGGATTGCAGTCAAGCACTAGTTTACATCAATAAAAAAAAAAAAATATATATAAATAAATAAATATGTTTATCAGTTGTCTAGTACTCATAGCACAAGTTATGCTTAGTTTGGGACTAGATGGGGTTGTGTTGTAGAATATTATTATATTAGTATTATACTCACTTAGGTTCAATCTCCAGTAAAGCCTCGTCGTTCAGTGTTGCCACTAAAGAGATCACCTTCTCTGGGTCTTCAGGTGCCTCGTACACTTTTTCATGGGCTTCCGTCAGGAAGGAGTTCACGTACGCTGATGAGACATGGATCATCACCTGAGGATATGGGAAAATTATTGTTAGTGCTGTTTTTATGAAAAAACAAAAAACTTATTTTGGGTTATATGTATAGGTTTCCGTACCTCAAAATATGTGGGACTTTACTCAGATCCGCCTACCTCAAAAAATATACATACTACTTTATTTCGACGAAACCGGATTTATACCATTTTTCTCTAGGACCACAACATTATTAACATCTATTTCTGTTTCCAACTAAATAATCAATAATTACCTTCAAATTCTTAGCATCCTTACACAACTCCATAATCCTTCTGGTTCCCAGTAGATTAATATTGACCGTGGGCCTCAAATTCTCCTGGAAGTCCAACGTAGCTGCGGAGTGTATGACCACATTGACATTATCGATCAACGTCTGCCGATCCTGAGGGTTGAGACCAAGGTTCTCTTCACCAACATCACCGGCAATGGGGATTAGTTTTTGGAACACGTCTGTTGTGTGGCTTTCTAGAAGTTTCTCGAAGACCTGGAAATAGGAAAGAATAGAAAAAACTTAATTGTATACAAAAATTGTGTTGAGAGCAGTTCAGACCCAGCTAGGCTTGTGTAATTTATTTCATCACCACTGCTCTCAAAACGGTGAAGGAAAACATCGTGACGAAACCGGTATGTCCTAGAACCATAAATTCGAAGACATGTGACATCCACCAATCCGCAATAAGCTTGGATTATAGCCCATTCCCTCTTCTAGAGAGGAGGCCTAAGTTCCAGCAGTAGGAACATTATAAGGCTGATGCTATGCTATACCAAATATATCATTTTTCTGTATGTAGATTTATCACCTAACTCCTCCTTAACATCCAACCTCCTTAGCATGACCGATTTAGATGTAACTATGTGTGTAGATTTGAGTGATTCCCTGAATGGTTTGAAAATACATTTTGATTCATTTCCAGGCAATAAGTCGGTAATCGCAAAAAAAATGTTTTTTGATTTACCAACTTATTGTCCAGTAATAAAGTCTAGACAGTCACCGGACAGCCGGACTAGGTCACTAGTCTGTATCGCTAGTAAGCACCTAATTATGAATGAGCAAACCAAGAAAACACTGCATAAAAGAATTATAATGTGTGCCAACATAATAATAATTTTGTAGAACCAAACTAAAGGTCAGGTGTATTTCTAAATTGGTATTACAATAATAATTGATTGGTTTACGACTGTCATTATGCAGAAATATTGCTATTAATAGAAAACTTTTTTTTACATAATGTTATGACTTTACAAAAAAATTATTATTGCAATAGCATGTTTCTTGTTATTTATTTAAAACTTCTGTAGAAACGGAATGAATGGTGTGATTACTTATTATATTACATTACTTGCACAGTATTTTTAATAGCATTAAAACTGTTTAGAGTGATTTCTTAACATTTGTGAGAAGATTAGATAAAAAATAATGATGAGATACGGATTGACTAATATTATAAAATAATATTATAAAACTAGCTGGCTCCTGCGGTTTCACTCAAGCCCTTCTAGCACTGTTCCTATTAGTCACAACATCATCATCAGCGTTATAATGTTCCCACTGCTGGGACACAGGCCTCCTCTCTAAGAGAGGGAATTGGCCATAATCCACAACGTGGGTCCAGTGCGGGTTGGTGAATGTCACATGGCTTCGAATTTTTGGTTCTAGGACATGTCGGTTGCCTCACGATGTTATTCTTCAGCGTTTTATGAGTAGTAATGATGTAATATAGGTATTACACAAAGTGATGCGCCTGACTGGGTTTTAACCCGCGACCTACAACTTGTAAGTTGGTGCTGTCGTTTCATTTTATTAGTCATAGCGTGATGTTAAATGGCCTTCCTCGATAAATGAGCTGTTCAACACTAAAAGTGTTAGTATCAAGTAGCTCCTGAGGCTAGCTGATTAGCCACCGACCCAGCTTTGCGTGGGTGTTACAAATCTTTGAAATTCTCAACTTTTTTCTATATAATATATGTATAAACTTTTCTCATAAATCACTTTGTTTATCAATATTTATATATTATATGTCTGTGTTCCGTAAGTGTGTCCGTGGCATCACCAGGCCCTATCAGAATGCCAGCGCTGCATTATTTTCCCTTTTTTTAGGTTATATCGCAGCATATGCTGAGATAGGGGCCTTTTTGACCTCACACAGGTCTTTTATTTTCAATCTTTTTTTTTGTGTTCTTTTATTTATTTATTATACTCTTTATGGTACATATGTTTACGTCTATTGTTTCTTTTTAAGTGCAAAACCTATTTATAGTTTTTTAATGTTGTTGTATATAATTTTTTATCCTGTGCGAGTCTCAAATAAATGTTTTTCTTTCTTTCTTATTCTATTGATAAAAACCACAAAAAAATCAGTTGGGAGTTCATTAAAAAGTTGTGGTTGAAAGGATATAAAGTTGGATGTGTCATAGGCAGCATACCAGGCAAAATAATGAACACTTTAATAAGTTTATTTTTAGCATTATAGTCGGCATAAAAAAAATAACTATAAGACATAATTTTTTCTCTATGTGGACATTAGTGCAGATTACATGAGTCGTCTACAAAGTATTTATGGCCATTTATATTCCAGTTTTGTTATTAAATTGAAATTGGGGACACCATCTTAAAAACTTTTGAAAGATATATTTCTTTTTACTTACCGGGTTTTTAGGAAACTCCTGCAGCCTTTCAGATATTTCCTTGCCTTTCTTAGGCCTCATTAAAAGGTAGATTTTTCCTACATCAGGCATACATCGTAAAATCTTCTCAATAAGACACAAGCCGACAAAACCTGTGCCGCCAGTAATAAAGAAGTTTTTGCCTGCGTAAAACGCACGAACTTGCGAGTCGTCAGGCATTTTCTACACTTTTCTTCTATGTTTAGTCTAAATCCTGTAACAAATGAAAGAAACGAGTTAATATTTGTGAATGAAATGAAATTGAAAAGTTGTAAACAGTGTTCAATTCAAAAATAAAAACTTTCCAAAATTAAAACTTTTCACTTTTCTTGTAGTTCCTGTCAAAAATGAAAACGTCAACTTTTTGATTTTTAATTTGTTTTTACCAACCTTGGCTTCAAGGACTTTTAGCTAAGCTACCTATGACAGTAAGTGTTGCTACTTATTAATTTGGTTTACCACTTATACACTAAATGCGCAACTTATTTTGATATATCAAAACACGTTGCTATGACCTTAGTTCGTTCATCTAACTGTATCTGCTTTTATATTTGATTTAAATTATTTTTAGCAGTTAAAAAAGAAAAAAAAATTATAAGCACACGCAACAGCTTTGAATACCAACGATCTTATAAATAATGAAAACGTTATGATACTATTTATAATTGCTAATGATTATCTACCAATAAAAAAAAAACCTATACAATGTAGAGCTAGGCAAACCGGTATTATTATTAACATAACAAGTTGTTACAGTGAAGCCGGTTTTTCCATAACAGAAATCATCAAGTTTAAGGGAATGCCCTTATTTGTAATGGATTTAGTGATGACTAAAGAGTTATACAGCAACCGTTTATTGCGTTAAGTACTGTTTGGAGTAGCCAAATATTAACGCAGTAGACCCAGGGAATCACAGGATGAGAGAGACATAGTTACAATCAGATCGGACCTCAAAAAGTGGAAACAGGTAATGAGGTCATTGGCCTGCATTTTCAAATGAGACAATGTAAGCTAATAATAAACGTATTGTAGGTATTTATGAAGGTTAAAAGTAGAAAAATAATGTGATTTTACGCCTGACAGAATTGACATCAAACCTAACTTAAATTTGCCTAAATTGCTCGAGCTGTGTAATTAAATTACTCGAAGAACTGACCACGGCCCTGGCTTTAACTCTAAGGGCAAATCAAAGAATATGTTGGGTTTTAGCCGGTAAAGGTTTGACACGCTCTTTCACTCCTCCTCAGCCAAAAGTCGTTTGACGATTTTTAACCACTAAAATAAAATGAAATATTTACTCTAAAATGTATTCGTTTTAGACATCATAAATGAGATTCTAAGCCAATTCAGGACTTAAGTACGTCAACATCTTTTTACATGTAAATTAAAACACACACTCTCTTCTACATTGATGCTCAGAATAATATGTTTTGACTGGTTTGCTAAATTAAAATATTTTTTCACACCGTGACGTCAAACTATTATGTTAGGTAACCATTTTGATTATTGTTACGTTATCTGGGATTGTTTAATAATATTCAGCATAATTAGCTTACTCATAAACTTAACGAAGTAACCAGATACGAACTATTTATAAGTAACTCTTTTCTTGCCAGTATTATATTCAAGCTACATGAAGCAAACAACCATGTTTTTTTCTCTATGTCACGCTACAATGACATTTATAGAGAGTTTTTGGAGGAATTATTTGAATTAAGATCAGTAGCTGTTTTAATTAATCGTCAATTAAATCTCAGTGAATATCGTGAAGTGAAATTGGTGTAGTTTTGTGTCTCAGGTGTCTACAAAACTGTACAATTTGTGGAATCACTGAAATAGGGCCGATCTTGGTGAAATGAAGCTGAGAATTTTATTGCTACACCACAATACAGCAAAGGGTTTACACAGCAAATAAAACAATGTTACATTCGCCCCTACTAATGGAATAAAAATTACTGTATGCCATATCAAAAAACGAAACAGTTTATAAATTTGACACTAGCTCATTGCACAAACAAAAAAGCCTAATTAAGAACACATATTGAACTCTTTTGTACAATGTTCTCTCCATGGATTAAATTTAGAAAGGGAACACCGGGGTCTTAGACCGTAAGTCTAAGGCTCTGCCATAGAGCAGAAGAAGTCATTGGATGATTTCCCACCTTAAAAAAAAAGCTTCTCTAGGAGAGGCTGTAGACCGTAATCCACCACTCGGGCTCAGTACAGGTTTGTAGATATCACATGTCATCTTTTTTTTCTAGAACAAACCGGTAAGTTATCTCACATTATTTAACTTCACCGTGTTGATGATGAAATTAATTATATAAAGAAATACGCCTGGCTTTATTTAAACCCACAACCTACTTACAACTCGTAAGTCAGAGTTTCTGCTACTGGAACTCGGGCCTTCTCTTTAAAAGAGGGAATGAGCCGTAATTCACTATGTGGGCCCAGTGTGAATTGGTGCATGTCACATGTCTTCGAATTTTAAGACAACACTAAAAAAATCAATTTTCCTCATTATTGGGGAAGGTTTCATCGCTTTTTATGGCGGCCCTGTGCTTGTTTACCTTTTACAAGGTGAGTGAGCTGTCAAAGTACTCTGTGACGTCAGCTGAGGTCGAAGTCCTAAGGTGGTCCGAAGCAAACGTAAGTAAAGGATAATAATTAATAATAATCAACATTGAAATATACTTACATCATTATGTACCTACTATTCGTTAGCTAGCAGTAAATATATTCAAAAAAATTTCTTCACGGGCTATAAACCAGAGCTAAAAAAACACATTAGGTTATTGCGTCTAATAGTATAGTGTCTAACTTGCTTATTCCATGCAATTTTGTTTTTAAATAAACCATTTTGTTTGTTTTTTTTTAGGTGGGAATATCATCCAATGACATCTTCCAACTTTGGGCGGAGTGCGAGGGTGTGTTAATAAATCGTTCATTAAAAAAATATATGTTTTTTCTTTGTGGTCTATAGCCGCCATTAAGATGCGCGAAATTAAGTAAACGTCAGCTGGGCGAGTTTAATGACCTGTAGGTAGTTGCAATGACCCACAACTACCTGCAGGGTTATTGATTCCTTTATTTAAAGAAATTAATTTCGCACATGCACATACTAATTCGAGTTTTAGAAATAAAAAAGTACTTAGGTTTAGGTTTAGGTTAGGTTTAGGTTTAAATAGTTTATTCTCATAAAGACACAAAAGCCACTTACATGAGAATACAAGATAATCTAATAAACTTATTCTAAGGTCACCGATACAAAACAATTAAAAAATTTGGTATTACATAATGGGTCACGTATTGGTCATTCTATTTCTTGACTAGCAAGATTACAAAGTTAACAAGGAGTTCCTAAAATGTAATTTGATAGTTGGGATTTAAAACCTACTTTATATTTTTATATTATCTATCAATACATACCGATAGTGTTTCATGTACCGGATACCGTAATATTAGTACGGCCTATAAATAGGAGTTCCGGGTTTGGGTGTCTTGTATAGGTGAGTTTACATATTCGTGAACGCACTCACGATACAGGAGTGATTCCTATCTGTAGTCAAATTTTCGCCTCGTCAACAATAAGTTACTCAGGTAGGTACAATACGCGGCATATATAAGTTGAACCAAAATGGCGATTGACCTTCATTGCGCAGTAACAGATTTTCGGGTAACCAATGAAGCGCGGTACAGCGGATAATAGCAACGACAGTCTTTTTAGTTTAACTTATTTGCCGCGCTATACTGCAGTCAAATTTTCTCTCGCCTCATCAACTAAAAGCTAAATAACACCATTTCGGCATGGCTATTTTCGGAACACAATCTTACATAACAAACAATAGGTAACGCGAATTGCAATAAATCGTGAATAAACATTAAAATCTATAAATAACTATCTAATTTTAGTTTTCTACTAGTGTTTTTCCATATTTTTATTGAGCCGACGAACTTATGTAACTCTAAGATTACACATAATTATATTATACTCCGATTGCCAATATGAATTAGAAATTATTAATGGATACGAAGCGAGCTCATAATGGATTTTTCCTAACGTCGACCTACTAATTCTGCATCTTATGTAACCTTTTTTAATTTTATTTGGGAAGAACAAACAATTTTACAATGTGGGTAATAAATACTGTATGATATAGTTAAATGGATAAATACAATTCACGACGTTTCCTCAGATTACTAGCTAAACACACGCGGCAAATAAGTTGAACTATTAGCTATAGTTACGCGTAGCCTTTCGATTGAGACCCGAACATTTGTTTTAATTCTCGTCACACAAGTTGAACTATCATGGTGGTCGACTTTGAATGCGCAGTATCCAATTTAAATACAAACAAAAAACAAAAAAAAATCTTTGTTCTTTTCATTATTAGTTTACATTGTTGAATCAATTTTGGTTGTTTTTTTTTTTATAGCGATTAAGAAAATATTTCTATAATAGAAAACGGTTCCTTTGTGATCCATAAGAGCCAAGCCACAATCAAAAGATTTTTATTTACTTATAATAAATTTGTTTATTAATTTTTTGTAAACTTGCTCGTATTTTCATAAATTCTAAGTTGTTTTTGAGGCAACGTCAAGATGAATATGTCTAAGTAATAAATAACTATAATCATTAGAACTAGTTTTAGCCATCAGGACTGGTTGCGCCAATTTGCTATGATCCGGCTCGAAGGACCAAAAGTAATGGTTGCGCGAATAAGCTGTGGACTGTATGTTTAAAAAGCGATCTAAGGTTTGTGCATCGATTGTGAATGTGTCCGCTCCGCTAACATCGCCCGCTCGAAATTACAAGAAAATTGACTATTTCGTGATCCAACCATTCAAAGACTCAACAATAGTGCAGTGTAGTGCAATACAGGACCTGGCAGTGATTGAATGTGCGAAGTCGAGGTTCGCCGGCCGGCGCCACGTGGAACCTTCGAGGTCAAAAGGTCAGTGTTCCTCCCTAATACATCCATTCATCAATAAAGGCACAGTACCTGCATATTGTTAACAAACCTTAGATCGCTTTTTAAACATACAGTCCACAGCTTATTCGCGCAACCAAGGACGAATTGTTATCTCAAAAGACAAAACTAATATTATAACAGTATTTGGTTTTACCATAATTCAAGAATTAATAATTAAGCTGGCAACTACATAAATAAAAACAACAAATCTATGGTTTTTAGGCTGTCAAAATAATTTCCTGAGTCTACTGAAATGATACTTGCGCTCGACTTCTGTCGGCAAGATTTTAATTTTATTCCCGCCTCAACTCCTCAAGTGACCTAATATTCCTGTAATTTTGAACTTCACATTTGTGTCAAGTTTAGGAAGTATTTCGTTTTCGATATGACAATCAGTCACTTTGTTTACCATCAGAAATTTAGAACGCGTAAATTTAGCACCAGTAGCGTAGCTAGTCCCACAGGGGCCCCGTATCAAAAGTTCCATAGGGGCCCCTTATAAAAAGTATGGTGTTTTTTTACAAATGCCTGGTTTACCATACGAGACGGTTTTGAATAATATTTTGGGAATTTATGCCTACGTCGGGGCCCCGTAGCGTGGGGGGCCCGTATAATTGATACGGCAGATACGGCGGTAGCTACACCCCTGTTTAGCACATTCTAATGTGTTTGTAGTACCTATTCGGCAGCAAACTTATAAAGTCAACCCTCTCGGCAAGCTTTACTGAAGTTGTCAATATTATAAAGTTCTAAGTTCCATTTTAACAAAATCGCACCTGTTTCAAAGATTCCAAGTGTCCAGTCGTGTAGTCATTTGAGATACAAAACTACACCAATTTTGCATTACGATATCCACTGGGATACAATATGGATTCATAGCTTGCTGCATATCAGTAACCTGTGATGCGAATTGTTGAAAAGAGGTAATTCAATATGTCTCTGGGTCACATAGACTAAAAGAAATAAAAAGTGTCTGTCACATCTTTTACGAGTTGTATTGTCAATAGATTTTATAATATTAAAATCTATATAATTCTACTGCGTAGTGTTATTTACATTACGAATAATATAATTAAAACAGCTACAGATCTTCACTTCAAAAGAATTTCGCCAGAAACCCATTTTCTAGCATGGAATTAATAAGTGTAGTAACGGAGTAATAATGATGTTTTTTTTTTCTTTTATTATAAAATGACAAATTCGTACGTTGGTAAAATTTTTATTTGGAAAGAAAGAAAGAAAGAAAAACAGTTTATTTACACGGAATGACGCAACTAAAAACTAGACAAACGTAACATTTTAAAGGAAAGATATGCACCACATCCGTGCAAAACGGCCGAACGCTCAGCTGGGTACCTACTGTTTTACTTACAATAAGTAGGTACCTGCCTATATCAATAATTTTTGGAGTTCGAAAAACAGTTTACCGTATACTTTACAACTCTAGTTTTAAGATTTCAATTCAGATGAATGTTTTAAGTACTTGCTTGATATCTTATTTTGTTGGTGTTGGCAAACCGTTTTTATTACGTAGTTCAGAACGATTTCCACGTATTAATCATTTTTAAATAAATAAGTTTACGTAAACTTTACCAAAAAAGCATATTAGATAGGCAGGCGCCTAGGTACATAATGTGTTATTGCAAAGAGAATATAAGCACTACGTTTATTGGACATCGTAAAATTCATAGACCTAGTTTTGCAACGTGTTTGCAACCATAGAGATAGGAATTATTCATAGTTTGCAACCATTGATATATATGTACTACGCACTAGATGACGCGTGCCGTACATCCACTTTTCTCTAATTAGTTGTTCGGCAGACAGTACAATCCGCGCTCAGCTGACGTTAGTGCAATTTTGACGTTCATGCAGTGTAGGAGAGCCGCTAATAAATTCGAATCAAAGTAAACCAGGACATAAACAATAATTCTGTAGCTAAAGAAATAAAACTACTGGTTATCCAAGCGATGTAATAGCTTCTAATATCGTAATAATATAATAGAAAAGATAATATTCCAAAAAAGCGCCCTCCATTTTACAATCATAGACTAAAACATACAGATGCTCCCCCCTATGAAAACGAATTGTAGGTTTTTACCTACAACTGTTTTACAGAACACAGACTTTATGCGGTGGTTTATAACCAGTTCGATATTTTTTAATATCTTTTAGGGTTCCGTACCTCAAAAGGAAAAATCGGAACCTTTATAAGATCACTTTGTAGTCCGTCTGTCCGTCTGTCAAGACCCTTTATCTCGAGAACGCGTGGAGGTATCGAATTGAAGTTAAATACTCGAATCGATTTATTTCATCACCACTGCTCTCAAAAACGGTGAAGGAAAACATCGTGAGGAAACCGACATGTCCTAGAACCAAAAATTCGAAGACATGTGACATTCACCAATCCGCACCGGGCCCGCGTGGTGGATTATGGCCCATTCCTTCTCCTAGAGGGGAGGCCTGAGGCCTGAGAAATTAATTCGAGTTTAAAAAAAAGTACTTTATTTTTAATTTTCACTTTACAAATTGATAGTATTTCATGTACCAAATTGACCCTCCGCGGGATTAAAACGACCAAAATTTAAAGGTGTATTAACATATTTTTATCAAAGTTTAAAAATTACGACGATATTTTTTGATACCCAATAAAAATTCATCAAGAAATGTCAGCAAAGAGAATTTATACCAACGAAGACTATTATTACATTTTGAAATTGAGTATTATTGTAATGAAGTATTGTAGGCAAGAAACTGTGTCACGTCTGCGGTATAAAAATCTATATGGATGTCATGTCATTACACTAAGTTGAAAGCAACGCGTAAGTACTAGGATATGCATGGCGCTTTAGACCTTTTGGTCGCGAAAAAGTATTCTCTATAAGCTATCTTAGCGCTGTAAGTTTTAAAAGTTTTGTCAGACGACATAATGGCAATCTAGCGCTGCAGCGATTTATTGTTTGAACTTTTCAGTATTTTGACAAAGAGTTTATATGAACGTGCTTGTCTATCGCAAGAATATAGGTCGATGTTTGCAACAGACTTTTTTAATATAATTTTTTCTGTCGTAGACTGTTAGAATATTATCATAGAAATATACTTCTTATAACTATGGATATTATTGTTCTGTGGTCACAGTAAAAACGATTTAAAAAATTAAATATTGTTTGATGGTATAATAACAGTTTGTACAACGTGTTATTGGCAAAATTGTGGTGACTCAAATGTGTCCACAAAGGCCATTAATCAAAAGTTGAAGTTAATAGACTGATACTCTTTGGTTTTAAGCTTACGCACAATGCGTGATAAGGCCAATGACCTTATTCCTTTAAAATTATGCCGGATTCTCTGGTATGTCGTAACTCGAAAGCTTGTAGCTAAGGTCAACGGCTTATTTAACTTAGCATATGGAGACTATTTAAATAACTGTCATTGTATTTCCTTCACTGATGAAAGGGAAATAGAGGATGTCGGCCATTTTAAATTGACTGGGTAAAGAAAGTGCCAAAGCGTACTTATGTAAAGCTAACGCTTTCTTATTAAGTATACAAAGTACTCTGTGGTTTTCCTAAAGCACTACATGATTTTTCTTTTTTTAGGGTTTGTTACCTCAAAAGGAAAAATCTTTGTCGTCTGTTTGTCTACCCTTTATCTCGGGAACACATAGAGGTATCGAGTTGAGATTAAAAACCATATAGATACCCAGGTCTGCGCCTCTGCGGTCCCTTGAAGCTGAGAAAATAATCAAATTTCTTTTGCGTTTCACCGCGATGAATTGAATCTAGTTTACGCTAAACTCAGTTTCAATTCTTTTGTTGTCGCCCATGTTTACGACACGGGTCTTTAAACTAGATTAAGCTGAG